>CAWUFW010002082.1:420000-1865000 GCA_963921515.1 Calotriton arnoldi | reverse complement strand
ATCTTTTTAATAGGTGGAACTCACAGTTATCAAATATTTCACTAACTCGTGTCCAATTCCACGAATATCAATATGTTTCTTTGGTAAAATGTTAATATTCAGAGTCCTGTATGTTTGAACCTAAAGTTAAAGAGCTGTACTTTTGACATTGGGATAGCCACGCAAAAACGTGCATGAATCAATAAGGCCCAAAGGGGCAGAGTTAGACGATAAAGATAATGCATGGCTGATACCTGTAGCGGGCCAATATCTTGCTGTCGTTGTGACACCACCTTAATCTTTTATGGTCACAAATGATTACCATTCATTCTAAAAGATAACCAGAGGAACTTTATCTCCTCCTCTCCCTTCTAGAAAGTGTCCTTCCTGGAACACAAGACCCCCATTGGGCATAAGATCTTCATGGGGCATAATTAAGCTGAATGCATGCTAACCAATGTTTCAGAAGGTAGCATCTAGTTTGCATATGACATGTGTATAGAATTTGTGCTTCTAACTCGCATTTGGAAAGCATAGTTTTGTCCTCAGCGTCATCCTGTTAGAAGGCCAAAACACCTACAGATAGCATCAGACTGATAAGCAGGTTGTACTTTCCTCACACATAAACAAATCTATATAATCAAGGTAAACAACAATTCAACTCTTTCCCTGTCAATTAACATTTTTGTAATTTCGATGGTTTGCATTCCTGGCTTGTGAGCACATGCCCTGAACAAAGAAGTCAGTTTCGAACTTTATAATATACATTATACATAATTTTAAATCAAGGTTAACACCTAGTAACTTCCGAACTTTGGCACTGCTTTTTCATACTGTGCTGCATTGAGTGTTTGAAGAAGTTGCTCTGCAAATATATAACACTTTTGCAAATCTGACTTCCCAAGTACTACACTGTAGAATACATACAGAAGCACAACCTTGAGCCACACAATGGACGAGCAAGCCCGAGACCCCTGAAGAATTGTAAAAATATAATGAAAGCCATTTTACTTTGAGTAAACTACTACTTCAGTTCTCCACTGCTGAGCTTAGATTGTTGTTGACTTGATGTTTCTCATAATTTAAGAGGAACTTTAAATCAATCAAGAGTATGGTGGCTTGGTCGATACCACAAATTGGAAAAAAGGGGAATTCTTTTAGCTCTCAAACTATCCTTGAAGATAGATACTTACCAGGGATTCGTTCATAGGCCAAGAGAGGGTAGCTAGTGCAAACAAGCCCCTCGGTCTTTCATTAAAACCATGACAACCCCGCTGGCAAACTGACAGCGGATGTAAATAGGTTTCTCTGTCATGCTTTCTTATGTACAAAAATTATTTCACATCAACTATACACACCTCCACTATTCCCTCGAAAATCTGTAGCAAGGATTTGGTGTCAGGCCTGCAAGTGAAAACCACAACTCTTGATCATCAACAATCAGCAATGCCTTCTGCAAGTGAAAACCACAACTCTTGATCATCAACAATCAGCAATGCCTTCTGCAAGTGAAAACCACAACTCTTGATCAGCAATGCCTTCTGCAAGTGAAAACCACAACTCTTGATCATCAACAATCAGCAATGCCTTCTGCAAGTGAAAACCACAACTCTTGATCATCAACAATCAGCAATGCCTTCTGCAAGTGAAAACCACAACTCTTGATCAGCAATGCCTTCTGCAAGTGAAAACCACAACTCTTGATCATCAACAATCAGCAATGCCTTCTGTGGGAGCCTTAAACATCAAGAAGGATTCTGCAGCCTCACTGTGAGAAGACGCTCAATGGAGCTGGCGGAAAACAACCCAGAAGAATCCCACACCGAAACCTGAGTTCCCAAGTCCACCGGGCAAGAGAGTGATTAAGTGATCGCGAACCTAAATGCTCGGCCTGTGAATCTATCATCTGAAGCCACAGGTGAAAGTCAAGCTGCACTCTTCTCTTCCTTCTGCGGATGGCTGGGGTAAAGAATCACAGGGAGGCAAGAGGGCATTTGGTGGAATTCAACAAGTAGCGGTAAAGAGCGCCTTCTGAATTAACTCGAATTTCTAGAGAGACAAATCTTTCCTTTAGGGACAGCACTTGCTTAAAATAATGTTCAAAAGAGCTCCTACAGACGACACTCCCTGACCCGGAGAAAACAGGAATGTATCGGGTTGACAATGACAAATGTGCTGATGAATGTCCAAGGCTAGCTACAGAGAGGAGGCTTGTAAATGATAAAGGGTTGTCTTCTCATCACCGTCACAGGACATGGTCCTTGCAGCCTTCTCGACTCTCAAAGTAAGGGTACTTTTCCTGTGTACTGAGCACCGCAAGGAGGTGCACCCAATACAAAGGCTCTTCCTGCATGTGCTGTCAGAAGAGCAGAAAATGCACATCTATCTGTACTCGCTGCACGGAGCCTATAAAAAACAGGTGAAGTGCACATCGTAGACGTGCAGCACATAGGCTGGTGGTGCTAATCATATGTGAAGTAATCAATATAGCAGGACTATTAGTATTGCACATTCGCTGCTTAAGTGTATGTTTTAATGGGAGTTGCACTGTTATCATATGAGGATGACAGTTTTTGCAAAGTGACAGATTTAAAGCAGCAGGAACGGCACAAAATGTTCAAAATGATGCTTTCCTCAATTTCAGAACTCGAGAACAGACGTAACACCATGAAAGTGCCTCTACCTCACCAGAAAAAGGGTGAAGTGGAAGCAGGCACCTTAGTTAGGGATTTCGCTCTGAAAAGTATGGGTTCATTAAACACATGGTGCCAGTGGTTCTTCATGGCATTGTAAAGCCAATGCCTAAAGAGGAGTGACCCTTTGCCTCTACTGAAAGCTCCTGGTTAGGGGGTGCAATGTTGAGATATCTGTTGTGAACGTGGCCCAAGAGGCATTGACGTGGTAACTGTTTGCCGTCTGCTGGTCGCCAGTGCCAGTTGCAATTTAACTCCGTGGCCTGTAGTCCAGAATCAGTTCCCGAGAGGCAAAGTGAAAGCCAGCCACTAAACTGTTGCAGAGGTGCACAAATAAACGTGGTTATGTTCACCCGAGGACTCTTCATGGATTTCCCTTGTCATTCCGCTCTTAAGTCTGACGTCAGCCAAACCACACACACTGTGGTGCAGCCAGTCCGCAAGGAGGCCTTCAGCATAGTTCTTCTTTTTCTGACTATTTCTGCAAAAGCAGTTAAAGCTCACTGAACAAAACTGACTGTTGTGCTGTTGTAAGCTCTGGGATGTCTCTGTATAGGCATCATATACACACCAGATCTTGCTCACATGTGGAAATGGGCATCCCTCAGTTGAAGATGGCACAACAAAAACTGATCGCGGTAGATCATTCCAATAAGTAGATCTATAAAGGGCTGCACTACTATT
This sequence comes from Calotriton arnoldi, assembly GCA_963921515.1. Classification (NCBI taxonomy): domain Eukaryota; kingdom Metazoa; phylum Chordata; class Amphibia; order Caudata; family Salamandridae; genus Calotriton; species Calotriton arnoldi. The sequence goes on along the minus strand of CAWUFW010002082.1, from coordinate 1,861,644 downwards.
GTTAACAACTGTTTTCTGTGATCCCACTTTAAAATTACACTGTGAAGTAGAATGAAGACCTTGCCAAAATATGGAATGAGCGAACATGATTCATCTGCAATGCTAACTGAAGAAGGCGTGGATAGGGGAGATAAGCTCCTGTCCTTCAAACCCAGAGAAAAAGATTTTGGCTTCAACCCCTGGCTTTCTCAACTTGACAAAAGAAAAGAAAATCACACGATTCAGGCCAATTCACTTTGCATCCTGGTGCCTGAAATTGTTAGTATGTACAATTTAATGCAAATAAGTGAAATATTTAAAAAAGCAACTGTGTAGTGTGCAGTCTAGTACTGTTCCATTTGCCTGTTATCACAGCACTGCATTCCCATCACATTCTAATTTCTGTAATCCTTTCTCAACCTTATCCAACACATTTACACCACCCCTGTAGATCTGGCATTATCCAGGACCTTTCGATTTTTCTCCCTCTTCATACATTGGTCTACTATTGTGTCATTCGCATTTTAATTCTGCCCATTACAGCATAGGGTGATGGGTCAGTCCCCTTCTGGTATTGGCTAACTTTACTGTGAGTGACGGCATTCTGCCCTTGCACAAGGAACACATCCAAACACAAACTAATTCCCTTCTGTGCCAGGGACTACTGCAGCAAAGTATGCTGTTGAAGACCCCCACAGAAATGTATCTTTTAAACAAGGTTTATTTTTTAGTTCATGAGAGTCCAGCAGTTTCCCTGACAAAGTTTTGCAAAAAACATTACAAAACAAACAAGGATTGGCAATGACAAAAGGCTGTCATCTAACACGAGACCTGTTGGCTTTGCCAATGCTTATTTATATCTCCTATGAGCGGTTGCCAGTAGGCAGTTATAGTTAGGACCATGTTTTAGTAGGAAAAGTGTTTTTTGACTTGCCTATAACTTTGGCAACGTTTGACAAATCTTCACAAAATTTTCCCAGAACTGTGTTCTGGTAATTTTAGTTGCGCATGGAAAGTTTCGGGGCGATCCATGAAGCGGGGGTCAAGAAAAAGGGAGTAAAAAAAAGTATGTTTCCCAAGTTAATTCATATAGAGGTTTTGAAAACAACTACAGCCCGAACCGCTGGACGTAATTACACTAGATTTGGCAGAAAGGTAGCTTTTGGTCCAGAAAGCATACTTTTTGTTATCTGATGTAAATCTGTTCAGTATTTGTTAAGAAATTAACAGCAAAACATATTTGTATATCTAGGGATTTGGATCCTCCAAGAATCCGACAGCCCCCGTGCTGAAATCTGATTGGCTGCCAACACTTCAACCAGGAAGTGTTGGCACCCATCTGGGGACTCCGCTTCAGCCGGGTCGAAAAAAAAAGGCTAAACAAAAATACAAAAAAAGAAAAGGGGGCAGGGTATGAATACCCTGATCCCAAAGCCCTGGTGCTGGGGTCCCCCTGGGACCACGCCAGGGCAAAAAAAAACATTTTATTTTTTTTATTTTCCAAAAAGCGCAACACAGTTGCGAATTCCGAGACATTTTTTTAAAAAAAAGCCAAGTGAGGTCTCCCACACTTGTTCATAATATAGCCCCTGGGTGGGCCAGGTCATGGAGGCATGCAGATTTTAATTTTAAAAAATGGAGGGGGTCCGCAGGGACCCCTCCAATGGCTTAATAATGCCCTGCGGACCACTACCTACCCGGGGCTAATGTCAATATTAAGTGGGGGGGGGCCATGCGGACCCCCTCCGGGCCCTGGAGACCACCACCTCACCGAGGCTATAAATAAAGATTATATAGCGGGGGCAGCACGTACCCAACTAGGTAGCACTTACTAATTAACTAATTGAAAGTACTCCAGTTGCGTAGACATTTTCAGCAAAACTGGGGAGTCTTCTTGGAAAAAAATAGTTTCGATTCTGGCACTGGTGCTGATTTCACAGAAATTAAACCTCAACAGGACAAATATAAACATAGCAGGTGCCCCAGTTGAAGCTCCACTTCAGTAAAGCACAAACGATCCTAACTTCTTGGGCTTGGAGAAGGTAAACTAAGTGTGTTTCCTCTTGTATTCCACGTTGAAAAACAATATGAAATCCTTAAAGGAAGTGAATTCATCATTGATCTATTGGAGCACAATCTGATGCGCAGTGACTGTGAGGAGTGGTTTCTTTCTTGCTGTCTCCTGGTGAGAGCAGAGTCCATGGTTCTCCCTTTTAAATACCCTGAGTATGCAAATTCCCAAAATGCATAGCACCACTCACACACCCACTCACAGACATAGGCACTCACACACCCACTCCCAGACCCACACAGGCACTCACAACCCCAACTCATAAACGCACATAGGCACTCACAGTCCCACACAGGCACTCACAGACACACTCACATACCCACACAGACACTCCCACACCCACAGGTACTTACACACCCACACACAGGGACTCACAGACCTACACAGCCACTCACTCAGCCACTCTCAAAGGTGAAAGGTCACAGTTAGGATTAAAAAGTTTAAAAAACATAGAAATTCACTGGGAAAAAAAACAAAGGTTACAGGGGTGTTATAGTTGGGAAATAGAATTTTTAAAAACCTTAGAAATTCTCTGAAAAAAACAAAGGTTACAGGGACGCATTAGTTTGGCTCAGATTTCACTCGTACAAAATCAGTGAAATTCAGCAGTTATAATGACCTGAGCTAACTATAACTTATGCTCCACAATGCAATGCTTATAACCTCACATATTCCATCATCCATGACATTGTCAGTGACATCACTGTCATCACTGATGACATCTCAAATTACATCACTGATTACATCATCCACAGAACCACTCACACCCTTTACAACCTCTCATACACCCACTCACACACCCACACAACCACTCACAGACCCATTCACAGACCCATACACGTACTCACACACCACTCACTCATCCATAGAGCCACTCACACACCCACTCAGTCACTCGCCCATACAGCTACTCACACAGCCGCACACTCACCCACACAGCTACTCACACACCCACTTATTCACCTATACAGCCACTCACACACCCACCTACATACAAATTCATACATCCATACAAACACTCCCACATCGGCTCACTCACCCATACAGCCATTCACACAGACACTCACTCTCCAATACAGCCACTCACACACCAACTCACTTAACCAAACACCCACTCAAACGGCTTCTTACTCACCCATACAGCCACTTACACACCCAGTCTCTCACCAAAATAGCCATTCACATAACCACTCATTTATCCATACAATCACTCACACACCTCCTCACTGACCCATACAGCCACCGACTCACCCATACAGCCACTGACGCACCCACTCACTCGCCAATACAGCCACTCACTCACTTATACACCCACTCACAGACCCGTACAGCCATTCACCCCCCACTCACACATGGATGTACACGCAGTCACACAGCCACTCAAATGACATAAGGTAGAAGTAGTATCACGCATTAGTAGTACACCTAGTACACTAATTTAACTTCTGTGGTAGCTTAGTATGTATGTTTAACAATCACAAACTCTTAGAAAATAATTACACTCAGTGAGAAATGTCATCAGTGAGGTCATTTGAGATGTCATCAGTTATGTCATAGACCATGTCATGAGTGATGTAACATGCGAGGTCATAAGCAGTGCACTGCGGGGCATAAGTTATAGTTAGCTCAGGTTACTATAACTGCTGAATTTCACTGGTTTTGTACGAGTGAAATCTGAGCCTAACTAGAACCTCCCTGTAACGTATGTGCTTTTTTCAGTGAGTATATATATTGATTACTGTCCTCAAAGTATCATGTCAGGCAAGATAGAGAGGTCAGCACGGACACAGGATGAACGCCAACTAACAACGAAGCCACAGCAGCGTTGAAATGCAAATAATAGGGCCTGACATATCTCACCGATTTTCATTGGCCTTGGGATGAATGGGGCGCCCAATTAAGGGTGGGGGGCTCCCCTGTGTCGCATGTCGGAAAAAGCAGGATGTCTTTAGAAAGACTTACCCAGCTTCTCATCCCTCACATTAGCACTTGATAAATTGTCTCCCCATTTTAAATCTGAAAGATAAAATTGGAGAGCACAATGCAAAAAAGTTCCATCCCTTCCAGCATAAAATAAAGGAAGCGCAAGAACACACACGGCTGCAGGACAAGAGAATGCTTCATTGACTTGCTGACTTCCAGCAGCTCGGTGGTCACCTGAACATTCGAATATAGATGTCAGTGCTTCTGTGCCCCTGCCATCGGAAGTGCCCAGCCCCTGGGCAGTTCTTCCAAGGACCACGAATCAGGCGTTAGACTAACGCATTTCAGTGTGGTGTTCCGCATCACCACACTGAAATGCATTGTCACACATAATGCAGTAGTCTCAGCTGTCACAGAAAGTGCGCTGCAAACAACTGTGTGTGGCAGCTAGCAGCTCGCTCCAGTGCCTATGCAGGCTGCTCCCGCAGGCTTGGGGCACTTCCAGCAGCTGAGCAGATTCACTCAGCCTCACAGTGGCAGCCAGTCAGTGCTGCTACAATATATCTATCTTTGATTTCTGCAGCGCCATGGGGCTGAGCGACACAGTCTAAGACTGGCAGTAGCGCCGCAGGACGACTTCATGTTACGTCCTGCTAACAGCCCGGGAAATGATTACAGTTTGTGAGGACTGTGCTGCAAACTGGCTCGTCTGCTTGCTCAGTCTCACTGGTTTGCGGGTCCGGTTGCTGGCTCGCACCTTACTGCTGTTCCCACCTCAGACCCGACTCCTGCTCTGCAGGGCAGCATGCGCTGGGGCAGGACAGGCCCAGGAGCTAAATTATTGGCCACGCCGCCTGCCAGCAAATTATTTCAGAGCAGCCTGGGCCGGCCGACTCAAGGCCACTGGGTGAGGGAGAGTGCACTGCTGCATCATGCAGTCAGGAGACTGCGGTCCGGTGAGAGTGCATGTCCCCACCGGTGGAGAGACACACTGCTTCAGGCAGCCTGGGGGCAGAATAAGAACAGAACAAACCCAGTGGATTGTGGCGAACTTCCAGGAGTTGTGCCTCAAGGGAATCTGGAAGGAGAGACTATACGCAAGTCATCATGTAATGGGAAAGTGGTGCATTTTCCAGTAAGGGGACATCAGTGCCACACGCGGTGAAATGCTGTTACTGTATTTGTGGCAACAGTTGCAGAAGGATCATCTTCACCAGTAGTGAGGGATGTGTCTGTGGTAGAACCTGTGGTATGTGACTGTCGACAGCTGCATCAGGGTTTTGCCCCCATTGATATCTGCTGTTGAGGTTATGTCACTGTCTGTGCCGCCCCTGGGCATTAAGTGACCATTAGAGTGATTCCGTGCCAGACCGGGTGGCTTTTGATTGTTAGGAGCACGTTGGTAATCTGTGTCAAAATTGATACCTTCATAGTGAGACCATCTGTACAAAGTGAGAAAGTTGTGAATATCAGTGTCAACACTAAGATGATGTCACAATTGGTGGTACCTCGGAGGTTGTGTGATCACACGTGCAACCCAAGGTTTTTGAGTTCATTGGTGTTAGCTGTGTGCTGATGTCCTCGGTGTTTGTGACTACAAGTGCAAACTCTGGGGAGAGAAGGGCCTTGTCCTGGGTACATCGGTGTCTGACCTCCATTGAATGTTATAGGGATTAGGGGGGTTGTTGCTGTTGGTGTCTGCTGTGGAGGTATGTGGCGTCAGTGCCAGGTGGAGGAAGGTGTGATGGGTACACCTGGAAAGGTCAGTTCACCAGTCTTTGGCGAATACGGCTCACCTGTGCATCATCTTTATGTCTTACTGTGGGGTTTCCTCTTCCCTAGTGTGAGCGGTCATTGACAGCACCAGACTGGCTCTGGTCCTCCCGTGTGCCAGACAGCAATATGTGTGCATCGCCCTTTTCAGGTCCACATCTGCACGCCCCCTATACTTGAACCATTTACATAGCACCTCTACAGATGGGGCACCATATCTATGGGGCACCTTTCTGCAGATGTGCTCCCTATATAAATAGCACGCGCCCCATACCCGGGGCCGAACACCATGGGTCATACAGATTGTCTTCAGATTATCGCGCTGTGTACAGAGCATCCTTCCTCAGCTGCACACCCTCTTTACATAATGCCAATATTCACATTCACATATTTACTGTCAAATGCAGACTGGCTGTAAAACTGCCCGAAACATAATTCGGATAGCCTGTAACATACATTATGCTATATTTGAGGTGGCCTGGCCAAGCAGATACCAACCGAGGTTCTCTCCAGATGGCGCTTTGAGTATACGCCCCTATTTTCAGGTAGGGGTGAGCTAAGCACGTCATGTGAATATGCACTTCTCTGCAGGTGGGCATTATGTATCCATAGGTGGCGCGTGTGCACACATCACTCCTTTGGAGGTGAGCAGCTGAGCTCTGCACACATCGCCTCTGTATATATGCTTTTTTCAGGTTGACGGTTTGTGTATAGAGAACGCTCCTCTGTTGATGGACACTGTGTGTCCACAGCACCCTCTGTAAAGGGAATGTGGAGAGCATCCTCCTGCTTACGAGCTCCTGGGGACCTTTTGTTACTCATAGGTGGGCACACATTGTACAAACCATATTTCCAGATGGGAACCTTCTACATTGCAGTCATCTGCAGTTGAGCATGCTGTGTACACAGCACTTCTTCACAGGTGGCGCACCATCTGTGCACAGCGCGTCTCAACTACAGAAGGTGCGTCCTGTGAACATAGAAACTCTCCAAAGAACATAACCTGCACCGTGAGGGCTCTCGAAAGATAGGGCACTGTACACAGCTCTTCACTGACTCTGAAAACCTTTCCGCGGCGAAGGAGGGCCAAATATAAAGAATGGGCTCTCGAGGTGCCAGGGAGAGTTGAATAGAGAGTGAGGAGGGGTGAAACAAGGGAGTGAAACAAGGGAGTGATGGCAGCTATAATTAGACGATCAGCAGGTTGTGGGGTTGCCCTCCCTTGGTGGCACTTACACAGTCTGGGAGGAGGGTGGCGGCGGAGGAGAGGCAGACTGGGCATTGCCCAAGAGGAGGAGGTATCCTGGAAATCCATACCGAGGAGCGCACATGAAGGTCTTACAGACTGGGATATTACAGGATGACGGAGATCCAGTCCGGGGGTGGGGAAGCGTGACAGGCGAGTTATGAGGTCTAGGCCATGCATGCAGGAGGGAGGGCAATCCATGCAGGTGTGAGTGTAGGCAGGGCCAGTGCATAGTGATGGCGCCAGACGCTGCCGGCTACGAATTTCGAATTTACAAACGTAAAAAGTGATGGGTAAAGAAAAACGGAATTTCGTAAGGTATGAAACTCGTAAAAAGCAATATGAGGTGGGGTAGTCTGGCTAAAGACTGAGACTAATGAGGGTCTGTTTGTGCTACATAAGTAGGGACACATGCACATTTGCTGACCCGGTGGTCTTTTTCGTTTGCAATGGACGTTTGACATGCCCGTTTGAATTAACAGCTCAGTTTATAAAACTAACAGTGGTACCCAGAAATGATGTGCAGCTCTCCAATAAAATATACTTACTTCATCGGATCTCTGTTGCGAGAAAAATGGTGCACGAGATACCAGTATATGTTCATTGTCAGATATGAGTGTTTCACCCAGGCTTGGAATTTTCTTTGCATTCTGATGTTTGTTGTCATTAATCGTACCAAAATGCAAAAAGGAAAAAAAACAGACCAAGGCGAGACACAGTGAATAAGTAGAATGCACTTTACCCCACACCCATTACAAGGGCACTACGTTAGTGCCCTTCCATTTATGATGCTTTGCAGCTGTTTTAAGATCTTCTTAGTTTCTTGTTGCTCAAATGGGTGTAATTTCTGATATTTATTTATGTTTCCCTCGTCTTCATTGCTTGATTTTGTTAGCGAGAAAGTGTCACTCAGGGTCGTTGAAACGTCACTCATAAGAACAATGAAATTAGGAAAATGTCACTCATAGCAATCTCAAACCTTGGCAGCTATGCCTGGATGTCTTCATTCCAGTCCTAAAGGACTACCAGAGTGGGTTTCTTATCAGGTTGCGTGGCTGATAAATATTGTAAGTTTAGCTGCAACGATTTCGGGCGGTTATCCACATGTCCTGGGAGGTAAGAAGATGAAAAACGAAGCCAGTGCATCAACAGTGGATAAAAGACAAATCAAACAAGAAATAAAGTAATCAGACGTTCTCAGCTTGGTGCATATGAGAATAAAAGAAAAATATTCCCATATCTGTGAATCGTTTGCAGATGTGCTGATCTCTACCAGGATATTTAAGAACTATATTTCTCTACAAGGTATCGGCCATTTTCTCTTCTTCGGAAAAACAGAGCTAGTAGATGTGTTCCGTATAGACCGACCAATTTCTTCTAATATGCTACGGTGCAATATTCAGCTGTTGTAAAGTTAATAAAAACGGCGGTGCCCGGGGCTCTCCGCACCATTAGAGGGAGAGGCACCTTCAAAAAGAAAACAGGAAACAGTCTTGTGGGCGAAAATGCCTTCCGTTAGCAAAGCAGATGTTAAATATTTTTACACTGGCACCACCGATAACATCCTTCATACTTTGCAGACAGGAGGTTTTACCCAAGCTAAGAAGAAAAGGTTTCAAACAAACATCTCTCGCCAGCCAAAAGACGGGAGCGCGCACAAAACCACTGATACCGGAAGTCGGCTCTCAGCCCGAGGGCACCCTGGAGCATTCCAAAATAGCCTGCCTTTGGTTTGGCACAGAATCAGAACACTGCCCTAGAAGCCAATGGTTACTGGGCTGGGCTCGACTAAGTTTTATTTATTTTGTTTGGAAGTTATCCGGTCTGGAATCACTCAAAGGAAGATGTGCACTGTCAGTAAGGGCGATTGTCTCGCGTGATACAGATTAAGCAAATGGGGGAGCCCATGAGAACTAAGCTGCAGATCTTTTGACGTCTTTGAAATAGGTTAGGTCGCTCCATGCAGAAAATGAAGGCATTCTGGCCCCCAGGGTCGACGTTTGGCATGGTAAGCTCGCCCACGCACGGGGCGCATACATTCAGAAGGGCGCACAGACCTGTCTGCACATTCACGTCGCGCAGTCGCCTCCCTCCGATCTGGTTTCATATTAATCTAAACTGCTCTTAATCACTTTCTACTACCATAAGCGCTGGGAGAACCCATCCCCAAAATAACAAAGCTGAGGTGAGTCGGGTCCTCACTTTTCGAGGTAGGAAGGATTGCGAGCATTGAAAAAATATACCAGATATTAACATTTGTTCATGGACACATAAAGCCATTTGTATTCACTTTTAACATGACTTTTCTGTTTTTGTTTATTTTACGTATCAGTCAGGTATCATTACATGAAGCTCTAAAGCACGTTTAAAGTGATTTCTACATTATACCTGCTGTTTGTAGTATGAAATAATGAGGGAGAAAATACCGACTTATTGTGATGTTCTTTTTCTAATTTTCTACCGACTGGTACAGTAAAGTGTGAGTTTTTGGTTGCACAAAGGGGTGTGTAAATTCTGTTATTTATATGTTTCCCTGGTCTTCATTGCTTTATTTTGCTCGCGAGAAAGTCTCACTCATAGTTGTTGAATGTCACTCATAAGTACACTGAAAAAATGAAAATGTCACTCATAAGCAAGCTGAAACCTTGGCAGCTATGGAGGCAGGCACCATGGCGATTGGTCAGAGAAGACTCCCTTCTTCTCATACTAAAGCCACCCTGTGGACCGCGGCAGGCACGTTTCTCCTGTGATGGGCTGGCCCTGGGGGATGTGAGAGGGACAGGTCTAACGCTGTAATAACTCACTACGCAGGCATATGCCAGATCGGAAGTTATTCGACGCTTGCTAAGGGGAACAGATCTAGTGGAAGCCTCGAAACTATTGCCGAGTTCAACTTCACACGTGCTAGGACCGCGCATTTCACAGAATGGTGCTCTGCTCCTCTCAGCGCCCGTGTTAGGTGTAGAGGTGTGATCTACATTCACCGTTACAAAATTGGGGTTTGTTTTTATGAAATACAAGTTTGCGTGGCTGCACCGTTCGCCGAGAGTCTACAACGTCCAGTTTGGTATTTCATTTCTAAATGAGGCTTATTTTGTCTTCCTTAACAGACAAAATCACCCTAATATAAAAAAAGCACAATGTATGTGCTTAAAATTATTTTAAAGCTATAAAGCGTCATCGTCACTGTGCTGAGCCTGTTCCAGCTGTGCTCACTGTTTGGCTTTCTTTGTTGCAATGGATGCACTGATTAGGCCCTGCCACAGTGCCCGGTGCCCCTCCAGTTCGGTGAGGGCCAGGACTCTCAGCCCAGGCAGAAAGGAAAGTCTTGAGAACGGCCCTTCACCAGCCGTCGTCTAGCTCATACAGTGCTTTTCTATCTACAGCGCCCAAATCCAGAATGCAGCTGCTGGTTCCTCTCAGGTCGGTCGGGTCCTCACTTTTCGAGGTAGGAAGAATTGCGAGCATTGAAAAAATATACCAGATATTAACATTTGTTCATGTACACATAAAGCCATTTGTATTCACTTTTAACATGACTTTTCTGTTTTTGTTTATTTTACGTATCAGTCAGGTATCATTACGCAAAGCTCTAAAGCACGTTTAAAGTGATTTCTACATTATACCTGCTGTTTGTAGTATGAATTAATGAGGGAGAAAATACCGACTTTTGTGATTTTCTTTTTCTAATTTTCTACCGACTGGTACAGTAAAGTGTGAGTTTTTGGTTGCACAAATGGGTGTGTAAATTCTGATATTTATATGTTTCCCTGGTCTTCATTGCTTTATTTTGCTCGCGAGAAAGTGTCACTCATAGTTGTTGAATGTCACTCATAAGAACACTGAAAAAATGAAAATGTCACTCATAAGCAAGCTAAAACCTTGGCAGCTATGGAGAAGGTGACTGAGCAGTAAAGATGAGTTTTTATCCTGTGCCTTCATAGAGGTCAAATGTCAGGCTATGCACTCTGACAAATTGCTGCATATTATTTTAACATGAAGATTGGGGTTTACTTTTCTTTCTCCGACTACAAATTAGGAGACTTTTGTAAACCAAACTATGTGACAATCTTTATGGAGTACAGGGAGTGTGAAAGGATAGGCTCTAGAATGACTTTTTAACAAAACAAATTTTTTATATTTTTATATGAACTGCACGCATATTTCGAACTTCATCAGCAGTTAGAAAAGCACAAATGTACTTTTTTTTGTAATTTTGTGTGATGGAAACAAAGATTTTAATAGGATCACAACAAATCAAGACACTTTACTTGGTGACATAAAAATTATAAATATTCACTGAAACCCAATTTCCACACATTATCTTTTGTGCACTGCCGTTTTATCAGTACAATTGCAATTCTTTTGGCCTTTTCAATGGAAGATGTGCTATCTGTAAATGACAAGTGTAAACCACACCATGCTTTAGTAATATATTGGCAACAGTCTGCTCCAAAATGCACCACCAGCTACATACTACACCCTTAACACTCTTATGCAGAGTGGGCGATGTTCATTTGATACCTTTTTTCTTTGGGTGACTCTTGGAGTTTTCACAATCCCTATGACTTCAGTGATGTAACATTGATGGCAGCACCCACACTCTAAAAACAGTTTCAGCACCACTATTATCTACAGGTTGCAGGCACCTGTGCTTAACATCTCTTCTTTGTTTCCCTGCCCTTCCCATCTCTCGCCCCATCCTACTGCCCCTTACCAACAACTTGGCATCAGTGTGAAGGAGTTAACCTATGGATATTTCAGGTAAGGTGGGGCAGGAGCAAGAATGTTTGTGTTCAGAGGCCAGTCAGTGGTCTCATATAATCAGCACGAACTGCCCTGTGAAACGAAAAGGAACACCTCCTTAGCCCCCGCCCACGTCCCTTCTCTTTGCTTTATTTTAGTCAGCAGCAGCCAAGGTGCTAATTTCTGCTCGGTCCAGGGCGCTCCCTCAGAAAAGGTCAATTCGGCTGGCCCCAACAGAAAAGTGAATGAATGAATGACTTAGTTAATGTGGTAAAGCTCATTACTAGACGACATAGTTAGTCCAAATGCTGCGTGTTTTATTTTCAGAGCCCTATGAGCAGAAAAACAAATCATTGTATTATTGTGGCACTTAATCTGAAATAAAAGTTTGAAAACAGGTGTTGTACAAGAAAAATAACAAACCTTAATGACAAACGACCTCCCAATTTCCATGCTGTTTATTTTGAGAAATGTTAGAACGTGCCCTGGAATAGATTTGTTATTCAGTTGCAGTACTGACTCTTAGAGTTTTTACAATCCCTATGACTTCAGTGATGTAACATTGACGGCAGCACCATCTGCCCACTATCATATATGGAAGATCAGTTAAAAAAATAATTGTCGTCTGAGTCCATAAGAATTAGTCAAAGCTCAGAATAAAGCAATTTAAGTGTACTTATAGCGCGAACTTGACCCGAAGGTATCAGAGCGCTTTACATGAGCACCAGTTGCGATACATAAGGACACATTCATTTCTGTTAGGCACGGGGAGATTACGTGATTTGCCCAGAATCACAGGATGTTGAGCGTCGTTGCCGAGACTGGAACCCGGTTCCCCAGATTTGAGGTCAACCGCCCTAGCCGTTTCGCCACAACCTCTCCCCTTATGTGGGGTAAGCGCACTCTTGCAACAGCAGGGTGTCACAAACAGGATTTTTGAGATCTCCGAAGAAGAGTGTAAATGCGTCTTTTGGGGATGAATATGAAAACAGAAAAAAAACAGAAGCCCTTGGGAGCGTGCGCTTTTGTGGCATTTTAGTGGTGACACATCACTTTTCTCAGAGTTACTCTGAGGGTCTGGAGTTGTGCAGCTTCATCTTCTAGAAAGAGTACCACTCCACTCAACACAAGATGCTGTGCATACTGGAGGATATAAGGTTCATGTGTGATGGGCCAATGAGTTGAAGCTCTGGCTATCAGACACAAACGTTCTCTTACATCGCTCTTAAAGCATGGAACAACCTCCCACCCCACACCAGAGCCTCCCCCTCTCTTCTTGAATTCCACAAGAAACTGAAGACCTGGCTTTTCTATTAACCAACCTACCATGCGCAAGGCTAGGCACACAAACCTGTTCAGCAGCAGGATTTCCTTGCAGGCGATGGTGCACTTTACAAATAATACTGTAACCAGGAGTGTCAAGTAGTGGGAAGTGGCATTCAGAAGAACGTAACCCAGGCTTGGCACAGGAGATGGAGACAGAGCCATATGCATCACTCCTGGGTAAACGTATTGACTGCTGTTGAAGGTGTGCATGAGGTTGTGCATGCTTGAGTGAGAAGATGAGTGTGCACACTCCAGGAAGGGGTGTGCAGCACAGGTGGAAGTTGGGCGTGTTTGCTTTGCTCACTCAATACAATTGAGGAAGAGTATTTATGCTCCACCCCTTCAAAGATCATCATACAACATTAACTGCAGTTCAGAGTATGATGCGATTCTAATGGGAAAGAAACTTTAGAGTATACAGGAAAAGCAACACCTGCAGACTGGCATGTGTAGACAGAGTGCCCATGGCCTCGAAGTGAAATGGAGAGCCAGAAGCCAGTCAATTAAATGATAGCACTTCCTGCCACACATCAGTGTATTGTGTGTGCTTTGGAGCATAGCCATTTGATGCCAAACACCTTTGGTCTTAATTGTGATACACATTTTAAAGCTGATGTTGGTGTCAATGTGGGAGTCACAGTCTTGTCAAGATGATTGAAATCATCCAGGTTCATCTCATTTAGTCAATTCTGTGCCTGTAGTGGCTTTTTAGGTCTCGGCCTGCACCAGCACTTGCGCTGGTCTGGCCGAGAGTTTTAGTAAGCGGGTTTTGGAAGTGCAAACCCACTGGCTTTCGGCTGGCGACCAGCTTGCGTTCACGAAGGCGTGCACGCGCGCAGCTGCCATCTGGGTTTCCTATCTCTTCCTCATTTCCTCGTCATGGCTCATTAACTCTCTGGACTCTGATGTTTCAATCGCAGCAGCAGCTCACATTACCAACTGACGGCCCTGGACTACAGTCACATGAAAAACAACAGCGATTAGCATTGAAATGCAAGCTTTTTTTTGTCTAGTTAGAAATATTGCTTCGGTGGGTTGATTTCACCTTATATCGCTATTTGTTTGTCTGTGACCGGAAACACCCAGGCTGTGACGGACCTTAGATTACATACGCACTGGCCTGTATTACGGCTCAAGACCGCAAATGCGGCTTGGTTTTCATTGGAATTATGTCCACAATGGAACTCCCTTTACCGGAACCTTGACTCCGGTGCATACTCCCCAGGATTACAACTAAGACCACCATCCCTACAGATCCTATGCCGGTGGCCTTCCGTTCTTCTTAATTCTCAAGACCTTTGTCACAGCTCCATTCTTCACGTTGGCAATTTAAGCCATATGAAAACAGGCATGTTATTTATAATGTCCTGAGGACGATCCCATTATTCCTTTAAGGGATCGAAACGCCCTCGACACCTTGTACACCATATACACCCCTTGAAAATGTCCTAATTTCTATGTAATGGTGTCTCATGTATATTCTGTTTGTTCTATTAGAAATGTGCTTGAAACAAACAATTTCCTTTGCCTGAACCCTTTACTTTATGTTGTACATCTTTCTTGCTAAGTTGGATGCAGGCTTGTGTCCCACTTTAACTGTTCCATGTTTATTGTCTGTAAACATTATTTGACTGCATATTAAATATCTGTCCGGCTGGACAGATGTCTACAATATAGTACTGATTGGGTCTATATTTATTGATTTATAACTTATTTTCTGTCTGGGGACCACTGTCTTTAGAAAATGTTTCAATCGCAGCAGCAGCTCACATTACCAACTGACGGCCCTGGACTACAGTCACATGAAAAACAACAGCGATTAGCATTGAAATGCAAGCTTTTTTTTGTCTAGTTAGAAATATTGCTTCGGTGGGTTGATTTCACCTTATATCGCTATTTGTTTTATATTGGGAGTCACAGCCTAATTACCAGTATTTTTGTCTCACTCTGTTTTTTTAAAAATATTTATTTGTGCAAAGCACAAAGCTATATTTAAGGTTACTTTTTCCGCGTCACTTCTTCACTCTATTTAAACTCCACACCCCCACTCTTATTGTGTCTCTCCTTCTCTCTCTCTCCCCTCTCTAATTCTCTCTCTACTTAATTAACTCTCCCCTCTCTATCTTTTTAGCCTTTCATTCTCTCACCCCTTTATCTGTTTCTCTTTCAAACTCCTTCATTCACTCTCTCTCCCCTTCTTTCTCTCTCTTTATCCCGCTCCACTCTTTATTCTATGTACACCCTTTCTCTCTCTTTCTCTCTCACCACCCTCTCTAATTGGGCATTATATCTTCACTCTATCTTTCACTCAGCAACACCACAGCATCACTCAGCATCACCACAGCATGACCACAGCATCAGCACAGCATGACCACAGCATCACCACAGCATGACCACAGCATCACTCAGCGCAACCACAGCATCAATCAGAGCCAGCACAGCATCAATCAGAGCCAGCACAGCATCAATCAGAGCCAGCACAGCATCAATCAGAGCCAGCACAGCATCACTCAACGCCATCACAGCATCACTCAACGCCATCACAGCATCACTCAGTGCAACCACAGCATCACTCAGTGCAACCACAGCATCACTCAGTGCAACCACAGCATCACTCAGTGCAACCACAGCATCACTCAGTGCAACCACAGCATCACTCAGTGCAACCACAGCATCACTCAGTGCAACCACAGCATCACTCAGTGCAACCAAAGCATCACTCAGTGCAACCAAAGCATCACTCAGTGCAACCAAAGCATCACTCAGTGCAACCAAAGCATCACTCAGTGCAACCAAAGCATCACTCAGTGCAACCACAGCATCACTCAGTGCAACCACAGCATCACTCAGTGCAACCACAGCATCACTCAGTGCAACCACAGCATCACTCAGTGCAACCACAGCATCACTCAGTGCAACCACAGCATCACTCAGCGCAACCACAGCATCACTCAGCGCCACAGCAGCATCACTCAGCGCCACAGCAGCATCACTCAGCGCCACCACAGCATCACTCAGCGCAACCACAGCATCACTCAGCGCAACCACAGCATCACTCAGTGCAACCACAGCATTACTCAGCAGCACCACAGCATCACTCAGCGCCACAACAGCATCACTCAGCGCCACCACAACATTACTCAGCAGCACCACAGCATCACTCAGCGCCGCCACAGCATCACTCAGCGCCGCCACAGCATCACTCAGCGCCGCCACAGCATCACTCAGCGTCGCCACAGCATCACTCAGCGCCGCCACAGCATCACTCAGCGCCGCCACAGCATCATTCAGGGCCACCACAGCATCGCTCAGCACCACCACAGCATCGCTCAGCACCACCACAGCATCGCTCAGCACCACCACAGCATCGCTCAGCACCACCACAGCATCGCTCAGCACCACCACAGCATCGCTCAGGGCCACCACAGCATCACTCAGGGCCACCACAGCATCACTCAGGGCCACCACAGCATCACTCAGGGCCACCACAGCATCACTCAGGGCCACCACAGCATCACTCAGGGCCACCACAGCATCACTCAGCACCACCACAGCATCACTCAGCACCACCACAGCATCACTCAGCACCACCACAGCATCACTCAGCGCCAAGACAATATCACTCAGCACTACCACAGCATCACTCAGCGCCAAGACAATATCACTCAGCACCACCACAGCATCACTCAGCACCACAGCAGTATCACTCAGCAAGACCTGAGTATCATTCAGCATCACCTCAGCATCGTCTCCGCAACAGTCACCACTACCACCTCAGCATCACTCAGCACCACCTCAGCCTGCTCTCGGAATCTGGCATCTGTTGATTCTCCCCTAGCGTCTGGCCGCTGCTAGTGTTATAATACAGGTACTAGTTCCCAACCTTCACCCTCCGATTGTTTATGCCCCCTCAAAAAAAAAGCTTTAACAAACAACCATTGCAATAGGCAGAAACAAGTTGCCAGCACTGCAAGAACAAAAGAAAACTGAGGACATTTTTTATTGTAAATACTTTTTTAATATGGTCGGTCAGTTTTACATAATGCCTTCTTGGTCATATATAAAGTAACAAAAATGCTTCTGACACTTTTTTATTATTACTTTTCAGCATGCTGCACAGCAGCCACACTTCTCTACAGCACAGCTTGAAGACATTGGCAAAGTCAATAGCTCTGGCTAAACACTTATAAGGCCCCAAAGGCGAGACCTATTGGCTATGCCAATGCTTGTTGCTATTAGGAATGAGAACAAACTCTGCCTTTGATTCAATTTGAGGTAGGCTCTCAAACTTCCAAGTTGAGGTGGTACCAATACAGTCTTCAGTTCGGTGATGCCAAGATTAGAGATAACACCCAGGCAGAGCTGGTTGTCATTCGCATACTGAAGAACGAGTACATTCATGTCAACCAGTAAGGTTCTAAAAGACCCATGTATAAGGGGAATGTTATTGGGAAATTTTTAGAGAGGAAGGACAGAATGGAGGTTGTGAAGGATGTCCAGAAAAGGGTGTCAGGTATGCATCTTACACTATCAGTATAGGGCCTGTAATCTGTGATATACAAAAAACTTGTTATCAGACAAGACAGAGAAAAGGGGTCCACAAAATCTTGAACCTAAAATGTATGAATTTTAATGGAGTAGTCAGTAGGCTCATCTCAAAACCTTCACGGTGTGCCAAGCCGATGAAAACTGAAGTTTCCCAGGGGATGACCCCATTTATTTTTTCAAAATATGGTATGGATACCCCATCTGCAAAAAAATGCCTCCACGGTGCCAGGGCCAGCATTTTGCCACCATATTCTAAGGGCCCCCTCTTTTATCAAAAATTACATAAAATATACCAGTGCCAGAACTTTGCAATTTATGCCATCCATATACCATAGGTGAACATTATGCCAAAAATTACCTCAGTATGTCAGTGCCAGCACTTTGTCATGGTTGCCACCCTTGCACATGCCAGGTTGTATACCTCTAATGCCAAGAGTTTCTTCTATTGTGTCAGCACCAGCCTTCTGCCACTGGTGTCCATCTGCCAAGTATTTCCTCAAGTATGCCAGTATTTTTTAACAACAGGTCTCTAATATGCCATGAATTATCTCTAGTATGCCAGTACCAGTAATTTACAATTGGTGCCTTTTATGCCAATAATCACCAACAGTCTGCCAGTACCAGTATTTTGTAACAGGTGTCTGCCATGCTAAGAATTGCTGCAAGTATGCCAGGACCAGTATTTTGCCCTGGGTGTCTCTACAAGACAATAATTACTGTCAGTATGCAAGGGCGAACAACAAACACGCAGGCATCACATCACATTGTAGCTCACACTCCTATTCACTCACACACACTCATTCTCTCACACTCTCTCATTTGTTCTCACCCACACTCTTACATCCCCTTACACATGTTCTTATTCAATCACACTCACTTGCATTCACTCTGAATCTCACTCATTGTCAGACTCAGGTTTACTAAAGCCTTGCGGTGGGATGCATCACATTTGTGTTCCAACACAAATGAGGATTTGCATTGGGTGGCATCCCAAAATAACACAAAGTTGAGCTTTGCACTGTATTATTTTGCATCAAGGGGGCGTTCCATGGGTTTTGTCGCGAATCCCTATTTACAAACACTGGTTGAGAGAATTTTGCACTAAAAGTGTACGCCTCCTCGGGGCAGGCTTAACAAGAAGATATGTTTTCATGTCTCCTCGTTCTTCCAACTTTGCATATGTGCTGCATTATACAGTATTCATAGAAAGTGGGAAAAGCCTCAAAGCATAGTCTCTGTAATGGAATGGATACCTTCCAGTATAAAAACTATGTTTCAGAGAACACGCACACCCTTGCCCATATCTTAGTAGATATGGCACATTTTTTCTCTGTTCCTGTGACGCAAGGCAGTGCAACACCTTGGGTGCAGAGTTGCCTTGCATCAAAGAATAGTAAATCTAGGCCTCAATCTCACTTCACTACCTATCGCTGACACTCACTCATTTTCACTGACACACCACATGCTTTCACATACAGATGCACTTAATCACACATACACAAGCTCTCTCACATAAACACTCTCACTTGCAAACACGCACACAACATACATTTAAAACCATTTTTACTTGCCACGCCTGCCACCAAAGGTTATAGGTGTGCTCCATTTTTTATTACACTAATAGAGAATAAAGATTATTCATTATTAGAATAATGAAAAACTGCAGAAAATGAGGAATGCAGGGCTGCACATGTGTTCTTGCCACTGACTTTGTCACCTCTGGGGGCCAGGAGTTGCAAGGGGCAAGCCAATGATCACAACTGCAACCCCTGGCAAGCCCTATAGGATGTCATTTCCCTCAGACCCTTGTGTCTCTTTCAGAAAGGCCGCTTTAAAAGCGCTAACTATGCTCTGCCTCTATGTGGTGCATGGTAAGTAATTCTTAGTCTTTTCACCCAGGTCTATAATATGGCATATGCTCAAACACAAAGGATTCCCTCATGTACAAGGGGTTATGCCTCAATGCAAATGAGCACACATCCCCATGAGATCATGCCGGTGCACATCTAGTTCAGGGACCACGCAAGCATCTGCAGCAGGATCCTTCTTTTATAATATGCATATTATCCCTTGCCTTTCACAGACATATTAGATAAATTGTGGAGTTTCATGATAGATAGCACATCACCATCTAGCGCATTGGGATTTTGCGATGGTTAAGTACATCTCTGGATTTAGCACATTGGGAGAAAGGATTGAAAGAACTGCTGCCTCGTGGGAATATGTACTTGGTCCCAGAGAGGGACAACTTTATTGCGGATGGAGAAGAAGTTATATTATAGAGTTCATTCCTACCACAAAAAGGAGAATACCAGTTGCATTTTCACTCCTGATTTCCAGATAACCACCACTGGCTGGCCATGGACTACATACCTACACTAGGAACCACAGGAACTGTCTTGGAGATGGGAAATTCTAGATTAGTGGTCCTACTGCACCCAACAGCCAAAAATGTGTAGTTTGTAGCTTTAAAGAACTTTGAAATAGCTACAGAGGTGTGTGAAAATGCACCTTACTGCTGGACTTACAGACCTTAAATTAACACAAACCCATCCATGCTCAGAAGCAAAAAGGAATGCTTTCTGAAGATGCTGAATCTACACAGATAAGCTCATAAATAAATAACAGATAAACCATGATATTTGAGCTAGGGACTCTATCTTCGAACACAAGCTCCCCATTATCTTGATAGTATGATGATGAGAAAGTCAAGAATAAATCCAGGAATAAGAGCAACCCATATGTCTGAACCAGCTAACTTGCTCAAAGAAATAATCAAGGGGTCATTTTCGACAGATTACTTGAAATGCAGATGCAGTGGACTGCACTGTCCACAACTTACACAGTAGCCCTCTCGCTGCTGCAGCGTGGCCTAAGGTCTGATTAGCAGTTACACAGAGAACTGCTGGTGTCTAGTTCTTCCTGCAGTTGGATGGCTACTTCTTTTACTTTTTTTTTTTAAGTGAATGGGATGTGGGAGATGTACTATGATGAAGTGAGTGTTCAGAAGTCTGTTGACTTTAACTGCGGGTTGAGTGTTGGCAAACTAGGTGCATAGGTCTTGCTTCAGTGTGTCTTATGTGCAAGTGCTTGAAGTAAAACTGCATTTGGTTTCCGGCGGAGGGTTAGACATATCTTTGTTAAATGCATGCATGCCAACTCTACCTTTTCCTTGGGCGCTGGGACAAATAGAATTATTAATTACACACATGGCATCCTAAATTGCAAGAGAACATTTATTCTCAGCTGTAACCTGTACCAATTACTATTTTTTGGAGTCCAAGAAAAAGACGTGGAGCCACATTTAGGTATATAGTGATTTTTCAGTACGTATTAGTTAAAGGCAGGTCTGACCACCATGGAAAATTTAACACTATGGAATTTAAAATGCTTATACTGTAAGATCATTAGGCGAGCAGTGGTTCTGCCACAACACACTTTATACACTTCGACTTTTTTATCCCCTTGACCGTGAGATTACATTGAATGTTCACAGAAAAAGAATATTTTTCACCTAAACACGTGTCATTGAAAAAATACGAACTAATCGTGTTATTGGCAGCAAACTACAGTTTTATATGTTCAAAAAATCATATGGTTTTTTTTAGAAACAAAACATTTCATGTGCAAAATTTCAAAAAACACAGGGCATATACACTCAGTGATTTGACCATAACCAAAGGAACATGAATACTACATTAACAATCATATATTACAATACATACATAAATTATTTACATCACAAACAATAACATAAAGACAGAGCGTGACACAGTGATGTCACACGATGACCTAGAGATATATTTCTTATGACTGTGATGGTCACGATGGACAAACGCTTCTTAAGTGAGCGTCGACGTTGCGACCCTTCTAAACTTGTGAGAGTTGAACAACATCTAATAGGGTCTTCATCAGGAAAAACAAATAGCCTGTGTATAGCCTGCGTAAAAAGAAAAGATATTCTTTAGAATCTATGTGTTCAGGTCATAAAATACAAATTGTGGCGTAAAACCTATTATACGCTCACCTTAAGGGTCCCGTGCGGGATTCCACTCTTGGAGAAAATTCTTCCTGGGGCTCAGATTGGCTCCCAATGGAGTAGAGACTAACAAAAATTATTGGATGGGCGGGCACAACGTGCTCAGGCACCACCTAAGTAGTCAATATTGACCTGATGATTAGCATCTATTTCTATATTCTGTGAGCAATAAGCACATTCCATAAAAAATTCTACTAACCTCTGGCGTCACGTGCTCAGAGAGATCCAGTAATTCCAGCAAAATCAGGGGCAGCCTGCCTCCTTAATTGAGTCCATACATGTAACAGCTAACGAAAGATTGGAACTTCTGAAATAGGAAAGCGGAAAAGATATATTGCCACTATGAGTGCAAATGATTCAAAACCATTAGATCCTAAAACTGTAAAAGGAAAAAGGAAAAACTGAAAATGCTGGGCCCCGGGGGAAGCAGAGTCGCAGACTAGTCTTCCCCCGGGGTCTTTCGTGCAGGGGAGGACCAGGCAGGGTCAAGGGGTGGAGTTAGGGGGCGGGTATAAGAGCGCAGGGGAGGAAGGCAACTTCCTCTTCCTGCGCTCGGCACCATCGGGAGGGCTAGTCGGAAGGAGGGGTAGTTGGAGTAGTGGTAGTGTAGGCCAAGGCGGGCTTTCGGTAGCGGTATATATTGTAGGCGGTTGCCGGTGTGTGTGGGAGCCACTGGCCGGTGGTTTCGTGGCTGCGGGCGAGGTCGCATCGTGGAGGCAATGTCGGGCGTCTCGGCTGATGAGGTAAGCGAGGCCTTGCGGGTACTTGGGTGCGCCGGGCGCATCTCCTCCGGCCCGGTGTGCTGGGTGAGGCGTGGGTGGGGTTTACAAGGGCCCCGCGGGCGGCTTCTGCTGGGGTGGCGGCGGCGGTTTTAGCCTGCCAGGAGGAACCACTGCCGCCTGGGAAGTGCGCGGTTGGGAGGGGGCGGGGCGCGCTCAAGAAGGAGCCCGCGTGCGGAGGCCGGCGGAAGAGCCTGCCTTCGCGCCTGTATTTCCCGCAGCTTGATGTTGTGTCCCCAGGGCCGGCAGGACTCGCGTCGGGGCCGTGTTCCACCGGGGAGCTGCTACATCCCCCTGATTGCATGCGTGTGGAGAAGGGAGGGGGGGTGGAGGCCGAGGGGCCCAGGCCAGTGCAATACTCAGCGGGAGCGGCCCTGGAGCGAGTAGTGGTGGGAGAGGGTCGGGGGGGGCGGGGGGCCCCGTACCTCGTTTTTGGAGCCTGGGTCGGGCACAGGGGGTGGGGGTGTAGGCCTGGGGCAATGGGTGGACGCTCCCATTGACCTCTCGGCTGGGTCCAGGGTGGGTACGTCGGTTGCTGTGGGGGGTGCATTGGGGGTGCAGGAGGTTTCTGCCCTGGTGGCAGGCGGCAGCGTGGTGGGGGGCCCGGTGACGGCCCCTCAACCTGGTAGTTGGCAGCCTGGAGGGGGGTTTCAGGGCTACTGCCCCCCTCCCTCCCCTTCCACGCTGGGAGGCACTGGCTTGGGAGGACAGGATCAGGGAGCAGCGCCTGTTAGTGCAGCTTAATGAGGCGAGGTGGGCAGAGCAGAATGCTCCCAGGGTGGGTGCGGGCTGGGACGCCGAGGGGCCCCCTACTCCTACCTCGTAGGAGGAGAGGTGGGCGGAGCACGAGGAGTTGGTCAGGGTTGGGAAGGGCTGGCTGGGGGGGGCAGGTAGCCTTAAGGGGCCTTCGGGCCCGGTAGGGACGGCCAGGACGGCTTTGAGGCCCGATGGTGCCGGGGCCCACTCAGGTTGTAGCGACCTGGGGGGAAAGGGGGAATCCAAGCCGGCGGATGTCGGCAGAGTGCGGGGTGGACCGGCGGGGCGCAAAACGGCCCCTGGACGCCGGCTTGAAGCAGTAGGGCGGTCCGCGGCGGCCATCCCTCCAGCGTGGGAGCGGGCAACGGCGTTGTGTATGTCGGGTGGCCGGGGAGTGTGTGCTGCAAAGAGTAAAGGTGTGAAACGGGCGGTGAGAGAGGTGTTGTGGGCGCCTGTGGAGGTGGAGCCGGAAGTGGAGTTGGACTATGATGAGGAGAGTGATGAGCTTGAGGATGGGGAGGTGAGGGATGACGACGACAGGACGGGGGGTGGAGAGCAACAGCGGTTTTGGTGTTTTACAGGTCCATAAGCCGACGAAAGGCAAGGCAAAGGCGGAGATACCCAAGGCTTCCACCTCCAGAGGTCGGCCCGGAGAGATGCACTCATCACTGTCAGGTGAGGGGTCTTGGTGGACGGCTTGGGATGGTGGGCCACAAGGGGGTAGGAGGAAGGCTTGTAGGTCGGTGGGTGTGGGGGAGGGGTCAGTGCGGGAGACTGGAGAATTGCAACAAGACAGGCCGTCACGGGTTGACAAGCAGGCAGGAGGTAAGTTGGTTTCTACGGCGGGGGTTCAGACTGACAAGGTGGACGGGAAGGACGAAAAAGGGGACAAGTCAGAGGACAAACACCAGAAGAAGCTCCCCTACATGGGGCTGGCCATGCCCTTGGGTTCTCATTTGTCTGACAAGGTTAAGAGTAGAATCTGGAAACACGAGTACGTGGACGTGTTTAAATTACTGCACAGGGAGGTGCAGGCAAAGGAGGGTTCCAAGGAGGAGGAGTGGGAGTTGACTAGACGGCCTAGGGTTCCGGTGACTATGGAAAATTGGACTTCGGCATTTCTCATTTACACTAGTATTTACTGTGAGAAGCACCTGGATAGGGCCATAGCGCTAATGAAGTATATGGACATTATCAGGAAGGCCCAAATGCAGTTCGGGGGGTTCGCCTGGCTGAGTTACGACGAGGAGTTCAGGGCCAGGGTTAGCGCTAATCCGGACAAGCATTGGGGTGAGGTGGATCAAGAATTATGGATGCAGTGGATGGCGTCCACGCACTCATCGGCATCTACCCACACTGCCAGCGGTTTGCCGGTGGTTTATCGGTCTTTTCCGCCGCGTCCCGCCCAAAGCGGGGCGGGGGGGAACACCGCCGGGGCCGGTAGCACAGGCCAGACCACTAAGCCAGGCGGTCATAACACCGGGGCCTGTTGGAGCTACAACCGGGGCTATTGCTCGTGCTACCCATGCAAGTTTAAACACGAGTGCTCTAAGTGTGGGGGGAAGCACGCCCTTACCCAATGCCTTACAGTGGTCACGCCCTCGGAGCAGTGGCGTAACGCGAAAGGGAGGGGACAGGCTGGACAGAAGGGCGCCTACACCGGTTAAGGTGGAGGCAATGGCCCCGTGGCTCTCGTGTTACCCCGACAGGGAGGCAGCTTTGAGGATTCAGTGGGGTTTCACGGAGGGCTTTCGGGTGGGCTATCAGGGTCCCAGGGTGAGGAGATGGGCGGAAAATCTGAAATCAGCTAAAGAGTTGCCGAGAGTGGTAGCTGCCAAATTGCAGAAGGAGGTGGATGAGGGGAGAATAGCTGGCCCGTTTAGCGACTGGCCAGCGGATGACTTAATCATCTCCCCGCTGGGGGTGGTGCCCAAGAAAGAGGAGGGTGAGTTTCGCATGATACATCACCTCTCGTGGCCTGAAAGACAGTCTGTGAACGATTTCATCGCGGAGGCGGACTCAAGGGTGCTTTACGCATCGGTGGATGATGCGATCTGCCTTGTGAGGGTGTGTGGGCCGGGGGCGGAATTAGAGAAATGTGATGTGAAGTCTGCCTTCCGCCTGCTGCCCATACACCCCGCAGATTTCTCTCTGCTGGGGATGCAGTTCGCAGGGGCCATCTACGTGGACAAAGTTTTGCCCATGGGATGCGCGATTTCCTGCGCGCTTTTTGAGCTGTTTAGCACATTCTTGCAGTGGACCTTTACACAGATCAGTGGGCACCGGGACGTTACTACCTGGACGATTTCCTCTTTCTTGGGAGAGCTCACTCTGGGGATTGTGGCAGGGCCCTGTCACGGTTCCAGGAGATGTCGCAGCACTTTGGTGTTCCCTTGGCCCCTGAAAAGACTGCAGGCCCATGCTGCAGTCTGACATTCTTGGGCATTGAGCTGGATTCCATTCAGTGGATAGCTCGGCTCCCTGCTGCTAAAGTGACGGAGATTCAGGCGTGCCTCTGGTGGGCGATCGGGGAGAAGAGGATCGCGTTGAGGGCGGTACAGCAACTGTTGGGATTCTTGAACTTTGCGTGCAGGGTGGTTAGGGCGGGACGGACGTTCTGCAGGCGGCTCGGCATGGCCATGTCGGGGGCAGTTCTTCCGCACCACAGGGTCCGGACCTCCATGGGGGTTCGGGCGGACTTGAGGACATGGCTGATTTTCTTGCAAGATTTCAACGGGGTGTCCCTGGACTTTGCGGAAGACAGGATGGTTTGGCAATGTCAAATTTACTCTGATGCAGCCGGGGCAGCTGGTTTTGGGATCTTCTGGGATGGCAGGTGGTGCGCGGAGGACTGGCCAGCTCATTGGGTGAAGCAGGGGAGGAGCATTGCGTTTCTGGAATTCTTTCCCTTGTTGGTGGCACTGGAAGTGTGGGGTCTCGAGTTTCAGAACAGGTCTGTGTTGTTCCACGTGGACAACATGACTGTGGTTGAGCTGGTTAACAGGCAGAGGGCAAGGGACCTGAGAGTGCTGAGATTGCTGAGGAGTTTCATGTTGAAATGTTTAAGATTGAATGTGGTTTTTAGAGCCAAGCATGTCCCTGGAGCGAATAATGACATCGCGGATGCTTTGTCTCGTTCGCAGTGGCAGCGGTTCCGGCGATTGGCACCAGGAGCGGATCAGTGCAAGACCAAGCTGCCGGACAGCATCTGGGCCTTGGGGGAGTGAGGGTGATAGGCCTGGTTGAACATTCTATTGCTGATACCACAAGACGAGCATACAGACTGGCGTGGGCGGAGTTTGGATCCTTTCTGGGATGGCGTGGGGATGCTGCTTTTGGAGATCGCTCAGCGGTGGAGCAAAGAGTGTTGCAGTTTGTATTGCATTGTATTGACAGAGGGCTGACGGCTGCGACTATATCAGGGAAGTTGGCAGGAGTGTCATTTTATTGTTGCTTGTTTTTTGGTTTTGATCCTACGAAAGATGTGATTATCAGTAGGGTACTCGGAGGTTGGGGCAGGGAGAGAAAAGGGGGTGGGGTGTTGCGGGAGGCGATTACGCTTGATTTGCTGGTCAAGTTGGCCGAGGTTTTGCCGCTTTGTTGCTATGATGCTTTTGAGGTGCGTGTTTCCCGTTTGTGTATGATCTGGATGTTTTTTGGGGCTTTTCGGGTGTCTGAATTGCTTGGCACGCGGTCAGTGTGTGGCAGGCGGTATGAGGAGATACGGCTGGATGGCGGGAAACTGGGGATTTGGCTGGGTCACTCCAAAACGGATCAGTTGGGGCGGGGCAAGTGGGTTTGGTTGTCCGAGGCTGGTTGTGGGGGTGTGTGCCCGGTGGCTGAATGGAGGACGTTTGTGCTTTCCGCGTGGGTGGCGAGTGGTGAGAATGTTTGTCACATGTCTGGGGCGAGGGTGACTTCAGGGCAGTTGTTGGCGGTGCTGCGTATGGCCTTGCGGCGTTTGGGTTTGGAACCAGCGGGTTTCGGGACTCACTCTTTTCGTATTGGGGCGGCGACAGCAGCGGCCCGGTTGGGGTGGTCTAGGGACAGGATTCGGCAGATTGGGAGGTGGAAGTCTCGGTGCTGTGAGCGGTATGTTCGCAAGTGAGAAGTTTGGGGGCAAGATAGGGTGTTGGGGAATTGGTGATTAGTTCTAGGCTTTGTTTCTAACATGTTTTTCTCTCGTAGGTTGCGTGGGTGGACCAGGGGCCAAGACGGTCACTTGGATCGTGGGGCATTCCTTCGTTCATTGGGCCTCCAAGTATGCAGAGCAACAGGTGTACGGCCGTAACCTGGGACTCAAAGGACAACATCACGAGGTGCATTGGTGGGGTAAAGGGGGGATGCGATGGGGGGCACTGTTGCCCTGGCTCGCGAAGATGGTCCCCCAGAAGGGATGCCCGGATTTGTTGATCGTACACTTGGGGGAGAACGATTTGGTTCGGCTGTCGGGTTTGGCGCTCTTGCAGCTGATGCAGAGGGATTTGGAAGTGCTGAAGCACAGGCTGGCAGGGACTTGCATTGCCTGGACTGAGTTTGTTCCTAGGAAAGTATGGAGGGGTGCTATTAAACATGAGGCTGTGGAAAAGGCACGACGGAAGCTCAACAGAGCGATGAGACTTTTCTGTGGGGACAAGGACATTAAGGTCATTGCTCATGCTGGACTGCGACTGGAAGAACCGCTACTGTTTAGGGATGACCGGGTGCATCTTTCAATTTTGGGGAATGCTTATTATATGATGGAGATGAGAGATGTGGTCAGTAAGTTGTGGAATGAGTCGATTTGGTGTCACAGGAATGTTTGAATGGGTGTGGATGAAAGATGCACTGTACGGGCCCCCGGGGGGGTGGGGGGCAGGTAACCGCCCTAAAGGGGGTTCCCTGGTTGGCGATACTTTGGAGGAGTGGGGGAGTCAATAGCGGGCGCACCCATCCCTCGGGGGGGGGGGGAAGATTGAATGATGTGGGGAGCTGAGGCATGACTGGGATGCCAGGTGATACCGGGGAGGATGCTATGAGATAGCACTGGAACTGGCACTGGAAGTGTGGGGTCTCGAGTTTCAGAACAGGTCTGTGTTATTCCACGTGGACAACATGACTGTGGTTGAGCTGGTTAACAGGCAGAGGGCAAGGGACCTGAGAGTGCTGAGATTGCTGAGGAGTTTCATGTTGAAATGTTTAAGATTGAATGTGGTTTTTAGAGCCAAGCATGTCCCTGGAGCGAATAATGACATCGCGGATGCTTTGTCTCGTTCGCAGTGGCAGCGGTTCCGGCGATTGGCACCAGGAGCGGATCAGTGCAAGACCAAGCTGCCGGACAGCATCTGGGCCTTGGGGGAGTGAGGGTGATAGGCCTGGTTGAACATTCTATTGCTGATACCACAAGACGAGCATACAGACTGGCGTGGGCGGAGTTTGGATCCTTTCTGGGATGGCGTGGGGATGCTGCTTTTGGAGATCGCTCAGCGGTGGAGCAAAGAGTGTTGCAGTTTGTATTGCATTGTATTGACAGAGGGCTGACGGCTGCGACTATATCAGGGAAGTTGGCAGGAGTGTCATTTTATTGTTGCTTGTTTTTTGGTTTTGATCCTACGAAAGATGTGATTATCAGTAGGGTACTCGGAGGTTGGGGCAGGGAGAGAAAAGGGGGTGGGGTGTTGCGGGAGGCGATTACGCTTGATTTGCTGGTCAAGTTGGCCGAGGTTTTGCCGCTTTGTTGCTATGATGCTTTTGAGGTGCGTGTTTTCCGTTTGTGTATGATCTGGATGTTTTTTGGGGCTTTTCGGGTGTCTGAATTGCTTGGCACGCGGTCAGTGTGTGGCAGGCGGTATGAGGAGATACGGCTGGATGGCGGGAAACTGGGGATTTGGCTGGGTCACTCCAAAACGGATCAGTTGGGGCGGGGCAAGTGGGTTTGGTTGTCCGAGGCTGGTTGTGGGGGTGTGTGCCCGGTGGCTGAATGGAAGACGTTTGTGCTTTCCGCGTGGGTGGCGAGTGGTGAGAATGTTTGTCACATGTCTGGGGCGAGGGCGACTTCAGGGCAGTTGTTGGCGGTGCTGCGTATGGCCTTGCGGCGTTTGGGTTTGGAACCAGCGGGTTTCGGGACTCACTCTTTTCGTATTGGGGAGGCGACAGCAGCGGCCCGGTTGGGGTGGTCTTGGGACAGGATTCGGCAGATTGGGAGGTGGAAGTCTCGGTGCTGTGAGCGGTATGTTCGCAAGTGAGAAGTTTGGGGGCAAGATAGGGTGTTGGGGAATTGGTGATTAGTTCTAGGCTTTGTTTCTAACATGTTTTTCTCTCGTAGGTTGCGTGGGTGGACCAGGGGCCAAGACGGTCACTTGGATCGTGGGGCATTCCTTCGTTCATTGGGCCTCCAAGTATGCAGAGCAACAGGTGTTCGGCCGTAACCTGGGACTCAAAGGACAACATCACGAGGTGCATTGGTGGGGTAAAGGGGGGATGCGATGGGGGGCACTGTTGCCCTGGCTCGCGAAGATGGTCCCCCAGAAGGGATGCCCGGATTTGTTGATCGTACACTTGGGGGAGAACGATTTGGTTCGGCTGTCAGGTTTGGCGCTCTTGCAGCTGATGCAGAGGGATTTGGAAGTGCTGAAGCACAGGCTGGCAGGGACTTGCATTGCCTGGACTGAGTTTGTTCCTAGGAAAGTATGGAGGGGTGCTATTAAACATGAGGCTGTGGAAAAGGCACGACGGAAGCTCAACAGAGCGATGAGACTTTTCTGTGGGGACAAGGACATTAAGGTCATTGCTCATGCTGGACTGCGACTGGAAGAACCGCTACTGTTTAGGGATGACCGGGTGCATCTTTCAATTTTGGGGAATGCTTATTATATGATGGAGATGAGAGATGTGGTCAGTAAGTTGTGGAATGAGTCGATTTGGTGTCACAGGAATGTTTGAATGGGTGTGGATGAAAGATGCACTGTACGGGCCCCCGGGGGTGTGGGGGGCAGGTAACCGCCCTAAAGGGGGTTCCCTGGTTGGCGATACTTTGGAGGAGTGGGGGAGTCAATAGCGGGCGCACCCATCCCTCGGGGGGGGGGGGAGATTGAATGATGTGGGGAGCTGAGGCATGACTGGAATGCCAGGTGATACCGGGGAGGATGCTATGAGATTTGTGGAAATGGATGAGGAACGGAATGGGCATGGAATGGTTGGAGATGTGAGTTCAGAGTGGGTGAAGAGAGTGAAGGGATGCAGAGTTGATGTGGGGGTTTTGTTATTGATGTTGATGTTATTGGTTATTGATTACTGTTGTGCAGCCTGATCCTAATAAATGGCCTTTTACGCTTAAAGACATCAGCGTGGTCTGTTTATTGCGCAAACTGACCTCCGTCAGCTACAGCGCGGAGTTCCCTCGTATTGTCTTGTAAACTAAATTACCCCTTCAGATCTCCGTTTTGAATAAATCTTGTAAAAGAAATTACCCCTTCAGATCTCCGTTTTGAATAAATCAAACCGCTCTACAAAAGAAATAGCAGATAGAGCGTGTAAATATTCAGAGCCCACATACAATACTTCGAGTATATTGCAAAATATGCAGCATATTCCAAAAACATATTGCCGACGAGATTCTCACCTCCAAACTGGCTCGCAAGAGGCGTAGCCGCAGCACGTCTTCTCAAAGCAAGAGACCGCTTCCTACTGACCTAGATATGCAGCAACATGCCGGCGGCGTGATGACGGGGCCGGCGCCATGTAGTGTTGTTGGTTGTTCTTGTTTATGTGTATCAGAAGGAAGATCTTCACAGGTGCTTTATAGGCGTGTAAACACGAAACATCTTGTAAAGTGCATGTGCTTTGTTTAGCTGATAATGTAATTGTAACCAATAAGTGAAAAGTCTGTTTGAGATGCATGCATCTGTTAGGATATTTATATACATGCATTGTATTGAATATTCGGGGTTTGTTTACGTAAATGACTTGGGTACATATGCAGAGCATACATAAGTTTATTCAAGCATAGGAGTGTCTCCCCCCCTTTCAATATCAGGCCGACATGTCTAGATTTTATAGCCCTGATATTTCTTTTCTTTTTATTTTCTGATGCCAAACAGAAACATTTGTAGACAAGCGCGGTTAGCACATAGAACATCTTCTATGCTGTTGGCATGTTTCCAATATGAAGTATGTGACATACAATGTTCTGTCATTTAAAAGACCAGTGACACCGCTCTTTTTCAATATAACTCCAATACGGATGGAATCATCTATGCAGATGATGTGGCAGCTTACTTCAATTACAGAGTTGTCCCGTATATATGGCATAATGGCCCCTCTAGTTCTGAGTTTTGATCTGAACATGTTTGAGTTTAACACCTACTATTCGTGTTTACATCATTGATATTGCAATTTTTCACAGGGGCAACGTGGATACACGTTAAATTACAATTGTAATTTAAGTTTTTAACATCTGTTTCGCCACGTGAGGGTAACTGCAGCAATGTTATTATTGAAATTCAACTTCAGGACTTGAGGTGGAGTCCCCGACTTAAGAAACAAGTCACGGAGGTGGCGTTTTTGAAAGACTATCCCTAACCTACGGTGATGTAGGCACTTTTTGAGTAACTCCCTGACCTAAATTGAAACGCATTTTTCACGTTCCGCTACATGGCGCCGGCCCCGTCATCACGCCGCCGGCATGTTGCTGCATATCTAGGTCAGTAGGAAGCGGTCTCTTGCTTTGAGAAGACGCACTGCGGCTACGCCTCGTGCGAGCCAGTTTGGAGGTGAGAATCTCGCCGGCAATATGTTTTTGGAATACGCTGCATATTTTGCAATACACTCGAAGTATTGTATGTGGGCTCTGAATATTTACACGCTCTATCTGCTATTTCTTTTGTAGAGCGGTTTGATTTATTCAAAACGGAGATCTGAAGGGGTAATTTCTTTTACAAGATTTATTCAAAACGGTGATCTGAAGGGGTAATTTTGTTTACAAGACAATACGAGAGAACTCCGCGCTGTAGCTGACGGAGGTCAGTTTTTCCTTTTTCCTTTTACAGTTTTAGGATCTAATGGTTTTGAATCATTAGCAGGCATAGTGGCAATATATCTTTTCCGCTTTCCTATTTCAGAAGTTCCAATCTTTGGTTAGCTGTTACATGTATGGACTCAATTAAGGAGGCAGGCTGCCCCTGATTTTGCTGGAATTACTGGATCTCTCTGAGCGTGTGACGCCAGAGGTTAGTAGAATTTTTTATGGAATTTGCTTATTGCACACAGAATATAGAAATAGATGCTAATCATCAGGTCTATATTGACTACTTAGGTGGTGCCTGAGCACGTTGTGCCCGCCCATCCAATAATTTTTATTCGTCTCTACTCCATTGGGAGCCAATCTGAGCCCCAGGAAGAATTTTCTCCAAGAGTGGAATCCCGCACGGGACCCTTAAGGTGAGCGTATAATAGGTTTTACGTCTCAATTTGTATTTTATGACCTGAACACATAGATTCTAAAGAATATCTTTTCTTTTTACGCAGGCTATACACAGGCTATTTGTTTTTCCTGATGAAGACCCTATTAGATGTTGTTCAACTCTCACAAGTTTAGAAGGGTCGAAACGTCGACGCTCAATTAAGAAGTGTTTGTCCATCTTGACCATCACAGTCATAAGAAATATATCTTTAGGTCATCGTGAGACATCACTGTGTCACGCTCTGTCTTTATGTTATTGTTTGTGATGTAAATAATTGATGTATGTATTGTTATATATGTTTGTTAATGTAGTATTCATGTTCCTTTGGTTATGGTCAAATCACTGAGTGTATATGCCATGTGTTTTTTTGAAATTTTGCACATGAAATGTTTTGTTTCTGAAAAAAAACATTTGAATTTTTGTACATATAAAACTGTAGTTTGCTGCCAATAACACGATTAGTTCGTATTTTTTCAATGACACGTGTTTAGGTGAAAAATATTCTTTTTCTGTGAACATTCAATGTAATCTCACGGTCAAGGGGATAAAAAAGTCGAAGTGTATAAAGTGTGTTGTGGCAGAACCACTGCTCGCCAAATGTTATAGTCCCCAGGTTCTGCATGTTACTGGGTAACCCCATTGTCTATACTGGAAGATCAGCAACAAGCTTTAATAACTAACTGGCAGAAACTCCACGATTGCAATGTGAACATTACACAAGCTTTATTTAAGCATCTAAGAAGAACACACTGCCCTTTGTTTTGGGGCTAACTGATGCCAAATAAATGATTGGAAAGCTGTGGAGGGAGCACGGAGGAAGCCTTCATGTGGTAGATCAGTGAATTCATAATTTTGTTCATGAAAAAGAAAAGAAGCAAAACACGTCAATGCAAATTCATGCTGAAAGTGTCTTTACATAAATACATAGATCATTCTGATACAAAAAAAAGCTACAAGGCTATATGGCCAATGTAGGGTGTTTGTTCAATCACTTGCTGTAACACATGAGACAGGATTTATAGTCTCCAGATCGATCTACTCTTTCTTAAAGCCATCACTCGAGTATAACTGCGCCAAGACATTATGATTTTAGTTAATAAACATCAAGGCTTGTCAGTAAATTTGCTAATCTTTCTGTAAATAATGTCCTTCATTTATTTCTGACCTTGTCTGATAATTCTAATTCACAACTCCTTATTCTACTGCTACAGATCCCACAGAACATAGTTGTCTCATTTAGGGGCATATTTCCAAGATACATTAAACCAAAGGAAGCATGACAAAATCTGGGGGCTACTGGAATAGCACGGTCTGCACAGGGATACATTATTAGGGCAGAGCCCCTCAGGAGACGACCTGCCAGCCTGAAACTCCATGATACCAACGAGCAGCGTAAGTGTTTAGACAGCCACCTAGTTCTGTAGGCAGCAGGGGTGGCATACCACAGACACTTAGCAGTGGCTAAGATTCACGATACACATGAATATATGATAACATAGTGCGCGCTATGTTTTAATGTCATCGCGTTTTATTTCTCCTAAAATGTACTGAATATTGCCTTTTTATGTTTAGGTAAATATTGAAGATGTAAAAAAAAAAAAAAAAAAACGGGGAACAGCAGGCGTGTATAGAATTTACATTTGCAAAATGTTTAAACTGCAGCTCCTTTCCCATTAAGTAGACCGAGACTGGTATGTGTATATATATATATATTCACTGAAAAAACCATAGGTTTTAGGGACAGTTCTAGTTAGTTGGACATTGCACTCGTACAAAACCCGTGAAATTCCCCCGTTATAGTTAGTTCGGCGAACTATAACTCGCGCCCCCGCAATGCACTGCTGATGATGTCACATATTACATCACTCATGACATGGTCAGTGACATCACTGATGACATCACTGATGACATCTCAAATGACATCACTGATGACATCACTGATGACATCACTGATGACATCACTGATGACTGTGTTTCTGTAAAGTTTAAATATGTTTAATATATATAGGGAAAGGCGTATTGAAGAATGAGTGGGTGTATAAGTGTCTGTATGGATGATTTAGTAGGTGCGTGACTAACTCTATAAGTGAGTGATTAAACGTATCTTACTGAATGCATGGGTTAGTGACTAAACTGGGTGAATGTCTGTATCCGTCTGTCTGTTGCTGTGTAAGTGGCTGCATGGGTTTGTGAATAGCTACATGAGTGTCTATATGGGTTATTGATTGGTTGTCTGAGTATCTGTATGGGTGCCTGAGTGTTTGTCTGGGTGGGGTGTGTGCGACTCTGTGCATAGATGTGTGAGTGGGTGATTCACTGGGTGGATGGTTTCAAGAGTGCATCTGTGATAGACTGTATGGGTGGGTAAGTGTGTGTAAGAGTGTGTTAGTGAGTGAATGTATGTCCCAGTGGTACATGTGTGAGTAACTACATATGTGAAAGGCAGTATATATGTGTGTTGGAGTATATAAATAGCTATAAGCGAGAGTGTGCGATTGTGAGAGTGACTGTATGGATGAGTGTGTGCTTGTATCAGAGATTGTATAAGAGTGTAAGAATGTGCTAGTATTTGTATGAGTAAGTGAGCTGGTGTGTGTATAACTGTATAGGTGAGTAAATGGCAGTGTGTTTAATTATTTGCATGACTGACTAGGTGTGTGAGTACCTCTATGGATGAATGGCGGTGTGTGAGTGTTTATATAGGTGTATGAGTGCATATAATAGTCCTGTACTGAGTGACTATAAGTATGAGTGACTGTACGGGTGAGTGAGTAGATGTGTGTGTGTAGACCTAAGAATCAGTGAGTGTGTATATAGTAATTGGTGTTGGAGTGTCTATGGTTTTGACAATGGCAGTCTGTAATTTACAGTGGGTGTATCAAAAGTTATATTAGGGTGTGAGAAGATGCATCAAATTATCACATGGATGATGTCATCAGTGATGTCATCAGTGATGTCATTTGAGATGTCATCAGTGATGTCACTGACCATGTCATGAGTGATGTAATATGTGACGTCATTCGCAGTGCATTGCGGGGGCGCGAGTTATAGTTCGCCGAACTAACTATAACGGGGGAATTTCACGGGTTTTGTACGAGTGCAATGTCCAACTAACTATAACTGTCCCTAAAACCTATGGTTTTTTCAGTGAATTTGTAAGGTTTTTTAAATGCTAATTTCTAACTATAACCTGCCTGAAACCTATGGTTTTTTCAGTGAATTTCAAAGGTTTTTTAAATGCTAATTCCTAACTATAACATGTCTGAAACCTATGGTTTTTTTCAGTGAATTTCAAAGGTTTTGTAAATGACAATTTTTAAAAGTATTAATTGTTATATTTATTTTTTTGATACTGATTTACTACATTTTTTTAAACTATTTATTTTTAGATATTTTATTTTTTAAATTACATTGTAATTACATTATACATTACATTACAAAATATACTTTCTCAGAATGAATTACTTTAGTTTAAATACTTTGCAAATAGGCAATAGACTTTTAAGTACAGTAGTTACAGTTGTTGCATTGGGCAACACAATTTCAAACACAATGCAACATTGAGTTCAATGTGAATTTCTAGTTAAATGCAATTAGTTACTTCTGGATTACTTTTCTAACCACAGGACTGGATCCTAGATTCAGTCCTGGGACATCTCCTGTAAACAGTTGAGTAAAAGCGTTTTGGTTACAGTAGTGATTTTTAAGGAATATTATTGTATTTTAAAAAGTTGACACTTAGAAACTTCTTCACATAGAATCACCAATGTTATCCTATGGGAGGAAATTCACTTAGCAGGTAAGTAGTGTTATCGTTACTTTTTCTTACTCAGTGGTGGATCCTGGATCCAGCACTGGTGCATCTCCTGTAAACAGTTGAAAGAATGCGTTTAAGTCATACAGGCGATTTTTAAGGAATATTTGTAGTTTGTGAAACTCGACACTTTGAAACTTTTCTGCTGAAAACCAGACAATGGATTCCTATGGAAGGAAATACAAGTTACTGGTAAATACGGTTAGAATTACTTTTCAGGGTCAGTGCTGGGCTAAAAGATGCAGCACTGGGTTCTCTCCTGATAACAGGTGAGTAAATCGGAATTCGTAGTTCGGCTGATTTTAGAGGAATATTTGTATGTTTCAAAAATCGACACTTAGAAACGTTTTCAGCAAATAGCAGGCAATGATATCCTATGGAAGGAAATTCAAGTTACTGATAAGTACAGTTAAAATTACTTTTCAGGATCAGTACTGGGCTGAAAGATGCAGCACTGAGGCCTCTCCTGATAACAGGTGAGTAAATCGGAATTCGTAGTTCGGCTGATTTTAGAGGAATATTATAAAGTTCCAAAACTCCACACTTAGAAGAATTTCCAAGTGAAACCAGTCAATGTTAGCCTTTGGAAGGAAATTCAAGTTACTGGTAAGTACGGTTAAAATTACTTTTCAGGATCAGTACTGCGCTGAAAGATGCAGCACTGAGGTCTCTCCTGATAACAGGTGAGTAAATCGGAATTCGTAGTTCGGCTGATTTTAGAGGAATATTTGCACAATGGTGAAGGGAGGGGCGGGGCCTGAGGTGACATCTGTGCAAACGCGCCCCGTGGCGCGTTTTAAGTTGGGGGATTAAGTCCCCTTGAATCATGAGGGTCCCTGGGGTCCAACTAGCCCACCCTGTACCTCTAGTATGCGCCAGGGAGCT
This sequence comes from Calotriton arnoldi, assembly GCA_963921515.1. Lineage (NCBI taxonomy): Eukaryota > Metazoa > Chordata > Amphibia > Caudata > Salamandridae > Calotriton > Calotriton arnoldi. Next base: position 1,824,319 of record CAWUFW010002082.1, on the reverse strand, counting down.
GCGTTGCAGAGAGGTGTTCAGAGGCCACGCCCCTTTCTGCACCTCTCTGCAATGCAGCTCTGTGGCGCTTTCTGGACGTACCTGGTGGGCTAGTTGGCCCCCAGGGACCCTCAGGATTGAAGGGATTTAATTCCCCATCTTAAAACGCGCCACGGGGCCTGTTTGCACACATGTCACCTGAAGCCCCGCCCTCTCCTTCACCACTGTGCAAACGCGCCCGTGGCGCATTTTAAGTTGGGGGATTAAGTCCCCTTGAATCCTGAGGGTCCCTGGAGGTCCAACTAGCCCACCATGTACCTCCAAAAGCGCCACAGAGCTGCGTTGCAGAGAGGTGTAAAAGGGCGTGGCCTCTGTACACCTCTCTGCAACGCAGCCCCTGGCGCATACTGGAGGTTCCTGGTGGGCTAGTTGGCCCCAGGGACCCCCAGTATTCAAGGGGAATTCGTCCCCATCTGCAAACGCGCCAGGGGCGCGTTTGCAGAGTGCTGACAAGGAGGGGCGTGGCCTCCGGCGCGATGCCGGATTTTTTTTTTGATTTTTTTTTTTTTTTTTTAAAGGGGGCTGTGTGGCCCCTTTTTGTAATTTTTTGAGCCCTGGGGACCCCATCCCCCAGGGCCTGACCCCTTTTATTTATTTTTTAAAAGGACCGGGAAGGGGACCGCGTGGGCCCCCTCCCGTGGCCAATTTCGACCCGGGGACCCCATCCCCGGGCCATTGCCACCTTATTTTTTTTTAAATTTTCATGGAGGGTGGGCTGCGTGGCCCACCTCCTAAGGCCTCCTTAGGCCCCGGGGACCCCGGGGCCGGCCTTTATTTATTTATTTTTTTCTTTATTTTTAATTATTTTTGGGGAGGGGGGCCGCGTGGCCCCTCCCCGGGCCACTACTTGCCCCGGGGACCCCATCCCCCGGGGCTGGCCCTATCCTTTGGGGTCCGTGGGGGACCCCAACTCCCCCACGGACCATGCCGGCTCCCCGCCTCCTGCGGGAGCCGGCATTGCTTTCCACATGGGGAGCTGCTAACATGCAGCTCCCCATGTGGAAAGCAATTTGCTTGGATATTGGAAGCGAGAGCAGGTTTCCTGCTCTCGCTCCAATATCCAAAGCAGTTTGCTATGACAGGACGGGAGCCATGAGGCTCCCGTCCTGTCATAGCAAACTACAGTGTCCTGGGGGTAGGCACCCGGGACACTGCAGGAGCCGGCCCTGGGGGGTGGCGGTCCCCAGGGCCACCACAGGCTCCAGGAGGGGCGGCGCGGCCCCCTCCCCACTTCTGCAAAGCCCCGGGGAGGTGGTGGTCCCGGGGCTTCGGAGTCCGAAACGGACCCCCATTTTAAAATCTTTAGTGCCCCGGGGAGGTGGCGGTCCCCGGGCGTGTGGGGGGCTGGAGCCCCCCACACAGGTATTTAAAATTTAAAAAGAAGCCCCGGGGGTGGCGGTCCCGGGGCTGCAGGAGGGCTCAGAGCCCTCCCGCACCATTTTTATTAGAAAGCCCCGGGGGTGGCGGTTCCCGGGGATTGGGGGGCCTTGGAGGCCCCCCATTAACTATAAACCCACCCCGCATGCCCCCGGGACTTGGCCCACCCGGGGGCAAATTAGCATCTGCCTAGGGGGTCCTTGTGGGACCCCCTGAGCAGACCTAGGGGGTCAGGGTGTTTCTACCCTGCCCCCTTTGTGCGTTTGCACACTTGCAATTTTTTTTTTCTCGGTGGGATTCGCATCCCGCCAATTTTTTTTTTTTTTTTAAATGCTTTTTTCTGCCCAGGGGGTCTTTGTGGGACCCCTGAGCAGACCTAGAGGTCAGGGTGTTTCTACCCTGCCCCCTTTTGTGCTTTGCGCACTTGTTTCTGTCCCTCGGTTCTACCGAGGGACAAAATGACTGCCAACACTTCCTGATTTGGAGTGTTGACAGCCAATTAGCATGCAGCTCGTGATCGGGAGGGTACGCGGACCCTACTCGGCCATAGATATATATGTGATTTTATTTGTGATTTTCTCAGAAACTACTGAACGGATTTACACCATTTAAGCAAAAGGCACAACTCTGAACCAAGGGCTACCTCTTTGCCAAATTTGGTGTAATTCCGTTCAGCAGTTCGAGGCTGTAGCCGCGATGAAAGGATCCTATGGAAAAATGAATGGGGAAAACGCGTTTTGGGACCCCCTTTTATCTCGGCCCCCGCTTGACGAATCAACCCGAGACTTTCAGGGTAGGAGCGGAGCGCCCCAACAAGTTGGAAGCTTTCGCGAAGATTCGTCAACCGGCGCAAGAGTTATTTCAAATAGAATGTTGCAGATTTCCTATGGAAAATAGGTCCTAACTATAACTATCTACTGGCGACCGCCAGTAGATTATATATATATACACATACATATACACATACACACATATACACATACGTACATATATACATATACACATACGTACATATATACATACACACATACGTACATATATACACACACATACGTACATATATACACACACATACGTACATATATATATATATATATATATATACATACACACATACGTACATATATATATATATATATATATATACACACATACGTACATATATATATATACACATACGTACATATATATATATACACATACGTACATATATATATATATACACATACGTACATATATATATATATATACACATACGTACATATATATATATATACACATACGTACATATATATATATATACACATACGTACATATATATATATATATATATATACACACATACGTACATATATATATATATATATATACACACACATACGTACATATATATATATATATATATATATACACATACGTACATATATATATATACACATACGTACATATATATATACACATACGTACATATATATATACACATACGTACATATATATATATATACACACATACGTACATATATATATATACACACATACGTACATATATATATATACACATACATACATATATATATACACATACGTACATATATATATACACATACGTACATATATATATACACATACGTACATATATACACGTACGTACATATATATATATACACATACGTACATATATATATATATATATATACACATACGTACATATATATATATATATATATACACATACGTACATATATATATATATATATACACACATACGTACATATATATATATACACATACGTACATATATATACATATATATACATATATATATATATATATATATACACACACACACACACACATATATACACATACACACACATACACCAACAATCCAATGCCAGGCATCTTTCTCTTTGTAATACAAATGTGCAGCAGACTTTTTATGGTGTCAGTATCCAATTTAATAATTTGCATCTGCAGAGTGGTTGCGAACAAGTGATATATCTCATCACAGATCGCTAAGAAGAGGGGAGGGGGGCCCCCATTCCGCACCTCCTCGCAGTGGCGGCCGCTGCCTACCTAAAGTTGTAGGGCGGCTGCGGGTGGAAAGGGCGTCGGGTTGGGAGGGGGGGGGAATAAAATATAAGAATAAAAAATTTAAAAAAGACTTACCTGCTGCCCTGCTCCGCTGACGCCTGCATCGCTCTTCCTCTCGGCAGCCGACGAGAGGGATGGGCCCTCAGGGCACAGGCTCTGCACCCAATCCAGGCACTGCTCTCACAAGAGAGCAGCGCCAGGATTGGTCTGAGCGGCCTTGTTTGCCGCTCAGACGGTGCATTGGAGTCTGTGCGGTTTCTCCACTCCGGCTGTGTAACACAGCCAGGTTGGACAAACATAAGTGCACATGTGTGTTTGGCTGGCGTCGGACAGCCGGCCAAGCACACATGCGCACTTATCAGTGCACTTTACTCCTCCCTGACATGACCGGGCCTGCCCTATACTTTTGTATTGCGGGGCTCAGACACCATGAATAAAATGATAATAACATTTGCTTTAATATAATTTTATTTGTCTGCTGGCACAGGCTGTGGGGCAACTCTCCTCCGCCATTACGGAGGAGCCGCCCCTGCCCCCTTGTCCTAATGATTTGTAATAAGTTGCAAAGACATTTATGACTCGTACTGCATCTTTCTTACACTACAACTCTTGGTTTTGACGTCACAAAGCCTGCCATTTTGCAACTCGCAGAACCCTCTAGTACATCAGACTCCTCATTTTCTTTAAGCACTAACTCTTCAAAATATTGAAATTTACACTTCTGAGTGTGGAACTACGGTAATGTAAAAAATGTTGCCGTCTTTCAAAAAGACAATGATGAGATTGGAAATTGTACACATTTAACACTTCATAAAAACACAATTTGCAAAGTGTCACAAGAACCTGGTTTAGACACATAAATTGAACACTAAAATCAGAAACACGAAAATCTACCCAAAATATTTTTGGAGCCAATTGTTGCTCGAGCTAATTTCTTTTCAAGGATTTATTTTGCCCTCAGGCCCTGGGGAGATTATAAACGCACGTTTCACACAGTCTGTGCAACGAGACAATGAGCTGTTTCTACTTCCAAGAACACACACAATCACCCTCTGAAAGAGGGAGTGCGTTAGTGAACTGGCAGAGGGTGTAACTTTGTAATCCGAGAAGATATCTCACCAGCAACTCGAAAACACAGTTCTCCTGCCCCTCTGACTAACACGTGAACAGGCGACTGCAAATGACTGCAATAAATTAGCATTGTCACGGTGATGCACGGAGCAATTACAGCGTTTTTAGTATATACATCTACAGCGACGGGCCTTCTTGCGACTTTTCGTTGTAAGATGACGGTATTTACCTACTCCTTTATTCAGTTTAAATTTACTTTGTGTCTGTGGGCGGCAACGGAAGGGCGATAGGCAGTTTAAAGTAGAATCCTTTCCAGAAGAGGAATGGAACTAGATGATATTGCGCAGAGCACCAAATAACCATAAATTCCTAGAGTAAAATAAAACATCTCCAACACTACCAGCCTCTCACACAACAATAAACATCTCCAGCACTACCAGCCTGCCTCTCACGACAATAAAACATCTCCAACACTACCAGCCTCTCACACAACAATAAACATCTCCAGCACTACCAGCCTGCCTCTCACACGACAATAAAACATCTCCAACACTACCAGCCTCTCACACAACAATAAACATCTCCAACACTACTAGCCTCTCCCACAACAACAAAACATCTCCAACACTACCAGCCTGCCTCTCACACGACAATAAAACATCTCCAACACTACCAGCCTCTCACACAACAATAAACATCTCCAACACTACCAGCCTCTCACACAACAAAACATCTCCAACACTACCAGCCTGCCTCTCACACGACAATAAAACATCTCCAACACTACCAGCCTCTCACACGACAATAAAACATCTCCAACACTACCAGCCTCTCACACAACAATAAACATCTCCAACACTACCAGCCTCTCACACAACAACAAAACATCTCCAACACTACCAGCCACCTCTCACACGACAATAAAACATCTCCAACACTACCAGCCTCTCACACAACAATAAACATCTCCAACACTACCAGCCTCTCACACGACAATAAAACATCTCCAACACTACCAGCCTGCCTCTCACACGACAATAAAACATCTCCAACACTACCAGACTCTCACACAACAAAACATCTCCAACACTACCAGCCTGCCTCGCACACAACAATAAAACATCTCCAACACTACCAGCCTCTCACACAATAAACATCTCCAACACTACCAGCCAGCTTCTCACACGACAACAAAACATCTCCAACACTACCAGCCTGCTTCTCACACGACAACAAAACATCTCCAACACTACCAGCCTCTCACACAACAATAAACATCTCCAACACTACCAGCCTCTCACACAACAAAACATCTCCAACACTACCAGCCTGCCTCTCACACGACAATAAAACATCTCCAACACTACCAGCCTCTCACACAACAAAACATCTCCAACACTACCAGCCTCTCTCACAACAAAACATCTCCAACACTACCAGCCTGCCTCTCACACAACAATAAAACATCTCCAACACTACCAGCCTCTAACACAACAATAAATATCTCCAACACTACCAGCCTCACACAACAAAACATCTCCAACACTATCAGCCTGCCTCTCACACGACAATAAAACATCTCCAACAGTACCAGCCTGCTTCTCACACGACAACAAAACATCTCCAACACTACCAGCCGGCCTCTCAGACAACAATAAACATCTCCAACACTACCAGCCTCTCACACAACAAAACATATCCAACACTACCAGCCTGCCTCTCACACAACAATAAACATCTCCAACACTACCAGCCTGCCTCTCACACAACAATAAAACTTCTCCAACGCTACCAGCTGCTCACTCGATAATAAAACTTCTCCAACGCTACCAGCCGCTCACTCGACAGAACGGTTATCCTACGGCCTTTGAACAACTCAGTGAATTAAACCTCTTCTGTGGGTGCAACCTGAAGTCACGGATTAGAATCAAGGCAGGGCCAATTAAGTCTTCCATGCTTAAGGCCGTTAGAATGAGAATAACTGAGTGGTGCATTTGCTCACTGCAATCTGCAGTAGCATGCACTCAATAATAAAAACAAGTTGCCACCATCTTGTGATTGGCTGAGAAGTAAATCAGCTCAGCTATCTAATATATTATATGGTGAAACTGTTCAGAGAAACCTTCAGCCAGAGCCCAATGGCTGACATCACACAGTTTGCAGGATGGCGGGAGTGCTTCCCTGTGGCTGCAGACTGTGGCTACTGAGGGATGGAAGCGCTCCAGCCTGCCTGTCCTGACAAAGGTTTATAAGAACATGATGAAATAGGATGGTATGTGCCAGAGTCTGAAGAAACATGAATTTGGGTGCAGACACTTGTTTGTTGTCATTTGTTTTTAAAGAGTTTATGCTGGCTGAACTGGATTAGCATCATCAATGCTTTACTGCATGTTTTTCTCCAAGTAAGAACGTTCATGGTTTATGCCAACACAGTAACAGAGCAGTCTAAACCATCGCAACACCGAAGCAACACAAAACAAGCACGGAAGAAAATAAAACGTTATGAATTGCAGAGGTGGGAGTGAGAGTGAACTAAAGCAACCGAGTTCCACTAGTTCTCATTTTACTGTTAAATAGTTCTGATACTTTTTAAAACTACTTTCATAGTCCTAGTACACTGCAGTTGAAGAATATCTTTTTATGTTACCGTTTTGACAGTACACCCGTACAACCACCTATTGCTAACATTATACATTGAGTGGGCTCGGGGTCCGCCTGTTTCAAACACTGACTTTCTTCAACCAGCCTCTGTCATCCGCGGTCTTCAGACTTTGTTAATCACATCTTGGCTCAGCCCAGCAGAGTATTCATCTCTCGCACAATGCCATTGGCTGTTTGGCTGCACCCTTCCACCTCCAGGCCAGTGCTTGCATTGATCTGCATGAGGTGCCACTTTACAGTAAAAGCCCACTCTGTCTGCTCCCGTTGGCTCTCTTGTGGGTCTTTTGCTCTAAAGTGCAACTACTGCATGTGTTAGCACATTAAAGCCAGACCATCTGGATTTGCCATTGTTTGTCTATATTTTAACTTGAAAAGAGCACTTAAAGCCATAGTCAATTTTATTGTAAGGTTAATTAAAACCTAAACAAACAAGCTACAAGTATTCAGCACACAAAACTTAAATCAGCACAATATAAGGACAAACAGAACAATACTCAGCACACAAATATTAAAACAACCCATTGTAAAGACAGACAGATCAAGAAAAAACACCAAGTGCAAAGCAGTATTTATGTTCGGTCCTATGTAAATCGGGGGAGCCTTTATAGCTCAATCAGTCGAGCAATGTGCACGCGTAAAACTGGACTAAACTGGTAGTATGTCATTTGCATTCTAAGACCAGAACCAACCCAATTTAAAACACGCAGTACACTCAAAAGGGCTAAATGCAAAAGAAGGTTTTCCAGATCCCGGACCAGACCATTGTAAAAGCAGACAAAACAATATAAAATACAGAGTGCAAAGGCGCATTTTTGAATGATGACAAAATGTGAAAGCAAACAGAACAATACACCAATATAAGGTGACAAGTGCCAAGCAGCATTCTTTATCAGTACCACATAGATCTGGGCAGTCTCATTGACCTGCTCAAGAGAGAAGTGTGCAAAGCGCAATAACGGAGTAACCAGAACCAGCCAATTTTAGAGCACGCAGTACAGTAAAAATTGCTATATTCAAGACAGGATTTTTGAACTGTGACATAGCTTGCGTCGTTTTTTCAGCACAAACCAGCCCATTATAAAAAAAGCAAGCAATATCTGATCACATGGAGTATTAAACGTTTTTTTTGTGACGTGCTGAAGAAAAAAGTGCAGTGTGCAATGTCAGGTAAGAAGTGCAGTTAAGTTGCAGTACTTAGAATTGCACAATTTAGCTGTTGTCATTCGGAGGAACTTAACAGCTTTGACATTTAAAATGGTGTTGGTAGGGTTCTGACTGGCTGTTACTGCCTGAACTCCTAGGCGAACAAAATCACAGCATAGGAGAGTTTTTCTTTGCTGCAAACGGGAAGGACAGAAGCATAAAATGTGAATTAAGGTTTCCTTTTCCTGACTGCAGAGTCGACATCTTGCGTTGTAGGGTTCTGAGCGGCGTCACGCCGTGAGGTGATGTTGTATCTACATTTGCTTTTCCAATGCTCGTTAAGTTTTTCCCCTCTTCCCCTCCCTGTTGTTTGCATTTTATAATACATGTTCTAATTCTACCTGGAACCTTGAGGCTGCTGCCAAGCAATAAGGTCAGTTGCATCTGTTCCTTGCTGCTGGCAGTCACGCTGGGTTGCTGTGCTGCATACTTATGAAATAAATACTTTTAATTACTTGGAGCATCGAGCGGAGAGAAGGGACACGCCTGACAACATATGGATTAAGCAGCACGAGTGGTGTGTTCCAGAGAACCTGTATATGCCTTAAAAGAAGTCGTATTCAACTACAAAAGAAGAATTCTTCATCGGATGACATTTGTCGAAATTACAATTAAAGGAAATGCTTCCGAGCAGAATTGGTAAATTTTAAACAATTCAAGAAGTTTCGAAGGAGCGAAACGAGGACTGCGCGAGGAACTGTGAGTTTGAAAGTAAATACCTTTGCGCCGTGAAGAGCGAGACAAGGGTGACGTGTGAGGAGTAAGTAGCAACATTCCAGACTCCTCTCTTCTCAGCTCTTCGGTTCTGGAGTCAAGGCACGTCACGCACGTAAAGGGGTGACGTAGCACGCAGCGTGGCAGCCATTTTGAAACAAAAGTGTTTCCATGGCAACGCTGCTACGGAAGAAATCTTCAGTCAAGTTATAAACTTGACACCGTAAGCTTGACACCGGAGCGCAGGGGACAGTAATTACACAAGTAAGTTACGACCATGCTACACACTAAAACAGTGTCATATAGCATGGTGTTTTAACATCTTTGCGCAACAGTTTAAAAAAAAATAAAGTTTTGACTTGATGAACTGTACAAATGGAAAGCACAATCTAATAGATTTCTGAAACAATATTAATTTGTATTTTGTGCGAGACTCTAACCATAACACAGGGTGTACATTAGAAACTATTTCATATCTTTCATTTACATCCAACCTTGGTAAAAAAAAAAAAAAAGAATAAATAACCATACCATTTTTGAAAGCTTATCAGTTTTAGGAGCAATATGCAATTTGACCCACCGGACAAGTTTTTACAATCCAAGGAGATCCTCCCATCAATTGGACAAGATGGAAAGAAGAATTTCTCAACTACATGAAGACAATTGATGGGGAACGCATGGGGGCAGAAAGAAAAAAAAGTTTTTCTGCACTGTTTGGGTTCAGAAGGACAAGTTGTTTTCAGGGCTTTGCCTCAAATTACAACTGCAGCAAGTGAAGGTGAAAATACTAATGTTTACAAAGAAGCCATACAAAGAATGGAACAAAGATTCAAATAAGTTACTAATATTGCTCTTAACAGATACAAGTTTTACACGAGGATACAAAATGAAAATGAATCTTTCGACGAGTTTTTGACTGCATTGAGATCTTTAAGTTTACATTGCAATTTTGCGAATATGTGTCACGAAATGATAAGGGATCAGATCATTGTGCATGTAAGAAATAAAAAGACACAAGAACGTCTATGGGAATTGGGTGATCCTAAACTGGCTGAAGCTATTTCCACAGCCAAGGCTTTAGAGCAGTCTGAAAAATGGATGCACACCGTGAGGAATGTTAATACTAAATCTGAACAAAGGGAAGAAATCTGTACCATCAAACGATCGGATGGACAGCGGAATGAAGCGTCTTTTTCAGGATCTTATCATTCTCGCATAAATAACTATGGGGGATTTAAGAAGCAGGATAGAAACGAGAGGTCCGGGGTTTGTTATAGGTGTGGCAGCAGTACACACATGGCATCCTATGGAGGATGTCCAGCCTTAAACAAAGAGTGTAGGAAGTGTGGTAGGTTAGGTCATTTTTCTTCTGTTTGCAGGGACCAGAGAAGAAATACTGCATCTACACGAGGAAAAGTCGCTTGCACATCAGGAAGATGTGGTATGGTTAGTAAGTGTGAATGCACCTCAGGAAGATGTGGTATGGTTAGTAAGTGTGAATGCTGTTCCAGTACGGAAGAAGAAAAAGGTTTTGTGGTTTCTCTTTCTGAAGTAGTTTCAAATATAAATGATCCTGACCTTAAACAATGTAAGAATCCTCCAATGTGTGTGGTACAGGTTGCAAATGTAAATTTAGAACTTATGGCAGATTCTGGTTCCCCGTGGACCATTATCTCAAAAAAGTACTTTACTGAGAAACTTAAGGATATGCTGGATATAAAGAAAATATTACCACCCGACATTATTGCTGAAAGCTTTGATGGGTCAAGAATAGATATGGAAGGGTATTTCCAGGTTAGTCTGCGCTTCAAAACAAGAATAACACCCATTAAGTTATACATTGCTGTCAAAGGAGTAAATGTCCTGGGATGGGGGGACCAGTGGAAGCGAGGCATTATTTTAAATCCTCGTTCATGTGAACCCGTAATGCTAGATGAAAGCATAAATTTAGAAAATGTTGCTGTCATAAGTTGTGAAGAAAAAGAAAATGTGGTAAGAAAAAATATAAAGATGTTTTCTCAGATGTGTTGGGTAAATTAAAAAGATTATTCGCACAAAATTAAACTTAAACATGATGCTATACCTGTAAAGTAAAAGTTGAGAGGTGTTCCAATCAATGTTAGGGAGGAGTTAAAGAATATGCTGGATGACTTGGTCACTGAAGGGATCATTGAACCCATTAATTCGGCAGAATGGGTTTCTCCCATTGTTTTGGTGAGGAAACCTGATAAAAAGTTGAGAGCATGTGTTGACCGTAGAGCATTAAACGCAAGTATAATTGTAGATCGTCACCCTCTTCCAAACATTAATGAGGTGGTTGCCATGCTAGAGGGTGCCAAGGTATTCGCCACGTTGGATTTAAGATCAGCGTACCACCAGATTCCTCTCACCGAGGAATCCAAAATGCTCACTGCTTTCATCACCCCACAAGGGTTGTGTCAGTATACCAGAATGCCATTTGGTTTGGCGTCTGCAGCCTCTGTATTTCAGAGAGTAATGTTTAATATTTTTAGAGATGTGGACAAATTTGTAAAATGCTTTCAGGATGACATTTTAATATTTTCAGATAGTGAAGAAGAACATTTAGGGCATTTGATGGAGGTTTGTGAAAGATTAAGAAAGAGTGGGTTGACACTAAAAGCCACAAATTGTAAAATGTTCAAATCAACAGTAGAATACTTGGGACACACTTTAAGTGGTGATGGTGTGGTTCCAAAGCAGTCCAATGTAGATGGAATTGTTAATGCTCCTGCACCCAGTAACAAAGAGCAGTTGTTATCCTTTGCAGGAATGTGTGAATACTATAGTAAGTTTGTAAGCAACTTTGCGTCCAAAATGGAACCCTTAAGGAAGTTGTTGAGACACAAAAGCAATTTTGAGTGGAAGGAAGAGCAACAACAAGCTTTTGAGGCTATCAAATGTGAAATACTGAGGGCTCCTACCCTAAAGCCTTTCTGCATGAACAAGGAATGTATCATCACTGTAGATGCAAGTTTGTATGGAATTGGAGGAGTTTTATCTCAGAAGTGTGGAAAGGATGAATGGAATGTGAGTTTTGCTTCCCGCACCTTAAATGAGACAGAGCGTAGATATGCTGGAATTGAGAAGGAGCTTCTTGCCTGTGTGTGGGCTATAGAGCATTATCGCAACTACATATGGGGTAGCAAGTTCATATTGAGGACTGACCATAAGCCTCTTGCAAACATTTTATCCCCAGGTGGTGGGTGGAACTCCACGGCCCGCATTGCCAGACTCACCTCTAGGTTACAAGAGTATTGTTTTAAAATGGAATTTGTTCCTGGCAAGAAAAATGTCATGGCGGATTTCATGTCTCGTCTTTTGTGTCAAGTTAGTGGTTCTGACTGCCTTGATGACTCTGAGTTAGTTACCACCATTCAAGATGTTGTTGCTGGCGATTTTGATGGTATTTCTGAAGAAATGTGGAAGCAAAGTGAAACAGAAGATTCTTTATGGCAGACCTTTAAAGAATATATTTTAAAAGGTTGGCCAGATAAGAAGCACTTGCCTGCTGAAGTCATGCCTGTGTTCAAAGTTGCGGATGAACTAGAGTTAGAGGGTGAATTAATGTACAAAAATGGAAAATGTGTGCCACCTTTCGGAGTACAAAAGTTAATTTTAGAGTTGGCACACATCTCAACCTGGCATGTCGGCCATGAAACGTTTGGTCAGAAATTATTTTTGGTGGCCAGGTTTAGATCGCATGGTTGATCGCACTGTTAGAGAATGTGAAGTATGCATGAGTAGTGAGAAAATGTTGACAATTAATGTCCCACCGCTAAAACTTTCAAAGTGACCAGATGAACCTTGGAAAAAGTTGGCTTTTGATATTTCTGGTCCTTTCATGTGTTTACCACATGACTCACGTTATGCATTTGTATTGATTGACTATCACTCAAAGTGGCCAGAAGTAAAATTAGTTTTGAGTTCTACCACCAACATGGTCATAGAATTTTTTAAAGAAATTGTTTCTAGAGAGGGTTGCCCTTTGGATCTTGTGACTGACAATGGTGTACAACTTACTTCCACGGAAATGTCAAGTTTTCTTAAACGTCACAACATTAGGCATCACACTACCTCAATATATGAACCACATGAAAATGGATAGGTAGAATGCTTCAATAGAGTGTTGAAAGGATATGTATCTGATGTGGTTAAGTTGGGAGGAGATTGGAGGAACAACTTAAGAGAAAGGCTATGGTTGTATCGAATAACACCCCATACCACAACTGAAATTAGTCCTTTCCGCCTTTTAAAGGGAAGAGATCCTCGCTCTAAAATCGGTCCATGGTGGTTTAGGGAGAAGTGCAGGAGCAATGTTTTTTCGGATGATTTGATGACTGGTGCTGCGCATAGGGTGGAGGCCAAACAACTCAAATCTAAGAAGTGGTATGATTGCAAGTGGAAAACTAAATCTCACGCTTTAAAGGTTGGTGACTGGGTTATAATTAAAAAACCGGGTTTCACTACTAAATGCTCAGATAGATTCACCAAAGCGATGAAGGTTGTAAAGGTTTTTGATAACAGTGTCATCACTCAAGATGGTAAGCTCTGGAATGTTAGGCAGGTTGCAAAATGTCCGGCAGGATCCAAAATGGATGATGATATCAATGGTGATGTAAGGTCCAATCATGAATACATTCCGAACTCATTTTCGGTACCTTGCAATGGTTCTGATGATACTATTGCACCTCGAAATTGTTCTGATGATACTGTTGCGTTTAGGGTAAAAGTGTCAGATCGTGTCAGACGTTTTCCTCAAAGGTTGTCTGATTTCATTAGATGATTTGATGTGTTTTGTTTTGTTTTTCCTTGTTCTTTTTAAAAAGGGAAGATGTTGTATCTACATTTGCTTTTCCAAAGCTTGTTCACTTTTTCCCTTCTTCCCCTCCCTGTTGTTTGCATTTTATAATACATGTTCTAATTCTACCTCGAACCTTGAGGCTGCCGCCAAGCAATAAGGTCAGTTGCATCTGTTCCTTGCTGCTGGCAGTCACGCTGGATTGCTGTGCTGCATACTTATGAAATAAATACTTTTAATTACTTGGAGCATCTTACTTTATTACAGGTGAGCTCACATATTCCACTCTCCAAGTCTTAGTGCCACTAACCTGGCCTTTATCCACAGAGGGTATGTGCAGGTAATGTAGTTCAGTTGTATGCTGGGGGTGTAGGAGTTGATTATTGACCATGCATGGGAGCGCTTGCTCAGTGTAGCCATATCCTCTAGTTTTGACGGTTAATTCAATTAATTTATCATCTAGGTATCGCCTGTAGGATGAGGTTGAGCCAGCACCCTCTAGTTTGCACCAGATTAGGTCAGACAGAGTCTTGCAGTGCAGGTCTAAGCCTGTGACAGAAGTGTAAGAAGCAACATCCTTTTTTCTCGGAGCATAATTTAGATAATATTGATTGTGTAATGCCATCGGATTCCTGGGTTTCTCATTTTGATATTACCTGCCAACGAAGCACCGAGCACTTTAGAGGCACAGGACACTTTGTTTTGAACCGGCGGGTCCAACGGGACCACATCATCCGGCAGTCTCAGCGCCGGGAGGCGCCTATGCCCATTGACCGCGCCGGGGGGGCGCATTTAAGCGGCTGCAGGCTCTTGCGGGGCAGGATTGCTTTTGATATTACCTGCCAACGAAGCACCGAGCACTTTAGAAGCACAGGACACTTTGTTTTGAACCGGCGGGTCCAACGGGATCACATCATCCGGCAGTCTCAGCGCCGGGAAGTGCCTACGCGCATTGCCTGCGCCGGGGGCGCATTTAAGCGGCTGCGGGCTCCCGCGGGGCGGGAGCGCTTTTGATATTACCTGCCAACGAAGCACTTTAGAGGCACAGGACACTTTGTTTTGAACCGGCGGGTCCAACGGGACCACATCATCCGGCAGTCTCAGCGCCGGGAGGCGCCTACGTGCATCGACCGTGCCGGGGGACGCATTTAAGCGGCTGCAGGCTGCCGCGGGACGCGCGCGGGCATGCCCGGGTTGCGCCCGGCTGAAGCCCGGGCCAAGGATAGGCCCATCTGCGCCCGTCCGTTACCGGACGAGGCTGGGCTGGACCAGGTCCCTTGGCTATCGCTCAGGACATAAGGGTCGCTGCTTCACTACAGGCAGATCTCCGGGACACCTCAGCTAAAGGTAAGGAGATGGGAAAGCGCAAAACCGTCATGCCCTCTGCAAAGGGTCGCCCTTTAACAACATCAATCACCAGCTTTTTGACAACAGCAATGGGGGCAATAGCAAGTGAAATTGAGTCTGTGGAGGAGAGACTGGGGGCAACTCAAAGAGCCTTAGATAATGGTGTACCAACGGAGACTGACCCCGGGTTTGATCTACCTGCGGAGCTCGCTGGTGGCAGTGGTGATGGTAATCACAAAGGCAAAGACCAAGAAGCAGGGGCACTAGTATTAAATGGGCCGAACAAACGCAGGAATGTAGCAAACATTAGCACCACCCAACAGGGGGAGTTTTTGGATACCTTATGCCCCCCTCCATCTAAAAAATCAAAGGCATGTGGTAAGGCCAAGAAAGACGCACCGCCCTTGATAACACGTAATAAAACTATGGTGTCTCTCCCAAGGAGAGTACCAAGGGCCCAAGCTCCAGAAACTGTTACTGCTACTGTTATGGGTCCAAAGGATGCTGAGTCTACAGGTGATTCAGTGCCTCCTATACATCTCACTACCTCGCTGGAGGTTATTGTTAAGTCAATTCTTGAACCACTTGTAGGGGTTGTTAGAAATGGGGGTCTCTAGTTGGCAAGGGCTTGCACCTTTGTCCAAATAGGGACCCTTCTTCCTAGTCAGGGTAAGGGAGTTACACTCCTAAAATAACCCCTGCTCACCCCCTTGGTAGCTTGGCACGAGCAGTCAGGCTTATCTTAGAGGCAGTGTGTAAAGCATTTGCACATAACCAACAGTAATACAGTGTAAGCACTACAAAAGGACACCACACCAGTTTAGAAAATTATCCAATATTTTTATATACTTAAGACAAGACCAAAAACGATAAAAATCCACAATACAGTACTTAAAAATCTTCAGTTATCAAAATACGCTTTAAAAACAGTTCCTTGATGTCGATTGCTCCGTCCGGGGCTATAACGGCGCCGTGAGCAAACAAATCCAAACAGTTCTGGCTGACCGCGGCGTCGCGGGCCAGCTACAGTGTCGGGAAGACCCGCAAACAGTACCTTTTAGAAATGCAGGGCGTCGGCGACCTCTAGTTGGGCTCCTGAAAGCACGGCGTCCGCAGGCGTCTGTTCCGGAGGTCGGTGCAGGAGTCGTCGGGGCCCTCGAAGTCACACGCGTTGCAGATCGATCTCCTCTCTGTTGAAGTCAGGAGCGCTGGCGTCAGCAGGCACCGGGTGCTGCGGTGCGAAGTGCAGTGGTGCGGCGTGCAGTGCCCTCAGGTCGCGGTGCGAGCAGCAGCTCGGTGGCGGCGTCGGACGGCGTCGTCAGTGAGACCAGGGTCGCGGTGCGAGATGAAGGCGGTGCTCATCACAGTGCTGGCAGGTCACGGTGCAAGCAGCGGCGTCGTCGTTGCTGAAGCGCTGTCGTCGGCTGACGAACTGGAGTCGATGGCGCGGGCGTCGGTAGTCCAAGTCTGCGGTGCGGGATGAGGGTGGTGCGTCGTGTAACTTTACGAGCGGTGCCCTCGAACCACGGTGCAAGCAGCAGCGTAGATTTCAGCGTGAAGCGGCGTAGTCGGGGATACCAAGGCGTCGTCGTGAAGCGAGGCAGTGCGGAGTGCGGTGCCCACAGGTCGCGGTGCGAGCAGCAGCTCGGTGGCGGCGTCAGCAGACGTCGTCGGTGAGAACAGTGTCGCGGTGCGGCATTGCGGCGGTGCCCTCTGCGGTGCCTTCGGGACACGGAGTCGGCAGCGTCATCGTCGAGTTGCTTTTCTTCTGTTGCAGCACAAAACACACAGTCCCCAGTGCTGAGGGCAGAAGAGCTTGAAGTCTTTGTTGTGCCTGAGACTTCTTGAACAGGGGGCAAGCTCTACCTCAAACCCTTGGAGAAACTCACAAAAGTAGATTGCAGAAAGTTCAGTCCAGTCCTTTCACTGCCCAAGACAGAAGCAGCCACTGCAGGCCAACACAGCAACGCACGCAGCAAAGTGGTAGTTCCTCCTCACAGCTTCTCCAGCTCTTCTTCTTGGCAGTCTTCTTGATCCAAAAGAGTTCTAAAGTTCAGGGGTCTGGGCCCCAATATTTATATCCCAAAATCCTTTGATCCTTTAGGCAGAGAGTGTCTGTGCCCAGCCAGAACCAGTTCTGCCTTCTTTGGTGTGACTTCCTGGCAGGAGGTGGAGACGGCATTGTCAGAGGCAGACCAGGCCCTTTGAGGTGCAAGGAAATCTCCTCCCCCTTCCCCAGTTGCAGCCCAGGTCTATCCAGCCCTTTCCTGACTCACCTAAGACTATCTGGAGCCACTCCTGCTCCCCAGCCTTCTGTCATCCAAAACCCAGACAGGCAATCCACATTCCAACAGAGGCACACAGGATGACTGAGAAAGAAAATACCTACTTTCTAAAAGTGGTATTTTCAAACACAGAATGTAAAAATCACCTTCACTAAAAGATGCATCTTTAGATTCTGAGTTCAGGCATACAAAACTTCATTTTCTTACCTAGTTCCCAGGGTCAGGTAGGTTTATAAGATGTTATAAACAAACTTCCCATTCTGTCCTATGGGGAACAGGTAGCCTTGCAACAGTGAAAAACGAAATTGGCAGTAATTCACTATCAGGACATGCCACACACACAAGGGCATGTCCTACCTTTCCACATACACTGCACCCTGCCCACAGGGGTACCTTGGGCCTACCTTGAGGGTGCCTGACATGTAAGAAAAGGGAAGGTGGGGGCCTGGCAAGTGGGTGCACTTGCCAAGTCGACATGGCAGTACCAGACTGCACGCAGACTCTGCAATGGCAGGTCTGAGTTACCTTTTCAGGGCTACTCACGTGGGTGGCACAATCAGTGCTGCAGGCCCACTAGTAGCATTTGATTTACAGGCCCTGGCACACTCAGTGCACTTTACTAGGGACTAACAAGTAAATCACATATCCAATCATGGAAACACCAATTCATAACACATTTTACCACAGGAGCACTTGCACTTTACCACTGATCAGCAGTTATAAAAGTGCGCAGAAACACTAAGCCAGCACAAACAGAGTCAAAACCGGGAGGTCAGAAAGCAAAAACTCAGGGGAAACACGGCAAAAGATGCCAAGTCTAACAGGGGTGTTAAACAGCATCGACGTGTCTCTAAAAATATTGATTGGTTCTAGTGTCTCGAAGAGGACCTTTGGCTCGGGCACTACTTCGAACTCCATTACCAATTTCAATCCTGATACACCCTATGCAGCACCTCTTCTCTTGGTACCCCCACCACAAGACGGCTCCAGTAATATCCCTCAGACCCCTCAGACTGTAACACAACAAGTCGCACAACAAGTCACACCACCAACAATAGACATCAATATGATAGATGCTGGCCGGACAGGTGCAACATCGTCGCAAAGGGAGACTGGTGTGCCAAACTCTATTGACAATCAGCATAATACGCACACACCGGGCAACCGAAAAAATGTTGAGAGAATACTTCACCTCCCCCCTGAAGCAACTCCATTTGTCATCGTCCTTAAAAATGTCCCTCTCTTGCCAACCAATAAGGAAGAAGACTGGAAGCAGATTAAAAACAAAACAGTACATTGGTTGGCTAAAGCAGTGGACTGGTCAAGAATTGACGATTTGCATTGCAATATAAATAATGTTGAACGTGTTTCATGAGTAGGTTCACAAGCAAAAACTTTAACAGGTGATTGTATTGTTGTTAATTTTAGGAATAGGTCCCTAGTATGTTGGTTTATGGATAGGCTTTCTTGGAGTAATAACGCAAAGGGCCCTATTGAAGCAGTACCGTTAGGGTACTTTTACAAACCGTTGTTAAATAGAGGATTTGGGCCTGTCGCCCCATCTGCTAAATTGCCGCTCGCATTCGCCATCCCAACCTTTAATTATTTTTCTCCTTTAGATTATGTGGACTGACTGTACCCTCAGGTTCCGGGCGCGTTTGGTGCCAATGAATTAGACCCAAAATATATACCCCTTCAGGCCCAGACATGTGGGGCGGATAATTTATCATCTCTTCCTCTGCCTGGGTTAGGCAGCGTCAATCTCTCTGATTCTTTAGTGAATTTTTCTTCAATTTCTAACGCCAAGTCGCAAGGAGAGTTATTTCCCATTTATGTGGAGGGTCGGGATAACTTAATCCTCCCTTCTAGGCCCAAGACAGTCAGTCCCACTTTTTCTGATCTACCAGACACTCCTTCAGTACGATTTAACGTATTATCGCCGGGTGGGTCGGATCCTCTTGCAGCATTAACTGTAATGGCGTATAAAGATGGCTGTGTTGCAGCCCCTCGCTGT
The DNA here is from genome assembly GCA_963921515.1 of Calotriton arnoldi. NCBI lineage: Eukaryota > Metazoa > Chordata > Amphibia > Caudata > Salamandridae > Calotriton > Calotriton arnoldi. The sequence goes on along the minus strand of CAWUFW010002082.1, from coordinate 1,804,695 downwards.
ACAAAGAGAAGGCATAGCAGTCAAAATAACATGTTAATGCATGGCAGTCTTTTTTGGAATATTGCCGGACTGCCAACTAAACTAGAATCTAAAGAATGGGCTGCTTTTATTGAAAAATATAAGCATAGTATGCCTACAGGAAACTTGGATGCGAGATACTGCACATATAAATGGCTTTTACTCTATCCATACGCCAGCTAAAGCCTCCCTAGGTGGACATGATATAGGGGGACTGTTAACCTTGGTTTCTACGACATTGAATGGCAGATTAGAAAAAACCCAGCTTGACTCACCACACTTTCAGATTATTAATATCTTGCTCAGGAAAAATTTGACTCTGGTTCTTGTAAATTTTTATCATAATAATTTCAATACCACAAACATCAGTATTGCTCAAGAACTGGAAACTGCATTATCAAGACATATTGAGGAGATAAACATGGATTTTGTGGTGTCCTGGGAGGTGATTTTAATTGTAAATTATGCCCCTTCTCAAAACAATCTGTATGTCACTTAGTAGCTGGGCACACTGATGCTGGTTGTCATTTTTATCATAACCCTTGTGGGAATATTTTTAATTCATTACTGTCAAAATGTTCTCTTTTTTTAACTGTTGATCTTATCGAAACGGAAGGCCCTGATTTAGTATCTCACGTTGAGAAAGGCCAAGGCACTTTAATTGATTTTATTGCTCTGTTTGACTATTTTAATACACAGCTTGTGACTTTTACTATACACAAAATCTGTCTTAGTGATCACTACCCCTTAACTTTGGAGTTCGAGAGCCAATCTGATGACTTAATCACCCCCGCCAGATCATCTCCAATAATTCATGATAAAAATAAGGGGTTATTATGGAAGTGGTCCACTCTAGACCCTGATTTTGTTTTAAATCGGATCATAAAAACTAATTTAAACCAAGTCTTGATCTGCCTGGAAGACAGCATAAACCCTCAAGTTATGATAACATCCTTCGAGGCTATAACTGAGACAATAAAGGTGGTATTGACTAAGAAACAAAGTGATAGACCACGGAGAAATAAAAGTTGTGCATTAGTCAATGCACACACTTACACAATAAATTAATCAAGATATTAAAAGTTAAACCCCGAAATATACTTGAGGTAAAAAAGTCACGACTTGAATATAAGCAGGCGTTAGAGAAACACAAGCGAGAAATTAGGCAAGATGCTTGGGATCAACTCCATGTAGCCTGCAGGAGTAAAGACTCTAAACTTTTTTGGCAAACTGTCAATCAGGATTATTTTAATGGCACTAATAATGGAAGCATCGACGTTACAATTATGCCCGATACCTGGGTAGTTCACTTCTCTGGCCTTTATAAAATTGGCAGCGACCCACACTCCAGTACTAATTTTCAATATGGGGCATTAACTTTGGCACCTCCGACAATAGGCGAGGTGGAAAGGGCACTATCTCAGACTGTAAAGAACAAGGCCTCGGGCCCTGACGGTATCCCCGCGGGCTTGTTTTTGGCCAACATTCCTCTGTGGCTTCCGCTGCTAACAAACATCTTTAAATGCTATGTGGCCCAGGGTCCCCCTGAATCATGGAGAGTGGTGACAATAGTTCCCATTTTTAAAAAGGGAAACAGGTCGGACCCTAAATGTTACCGGCCCATATCTCTAATTGATTGCTCCTGCAAGATTATGGGCCGAGTAATATTGGAGAGGTTGGAGGATTGGGTAACAGAAAGTGGGAGCTTCTCTGACATCCAATATGGCTTCAGGAGAGGCCTGGGCATGGTCGAACAGTGCCTTAACCTGCACCTGGTCATAGGTAAATATACCTTAGCCAAGCCTGGATCTCTCTATTTTGGATTCATGGACTTGACGTCTGCCTTTGACTGGGTGCGGAGAGGAAGGCTCTGGGAGAAAATGATGACTATGGGCATTGACCCACCCATCGTGCATTTTCTAGCAGCTATGCACCAGGAAGTGACGGGGAGAGTTCGATATGGAGCAAGTGGTGAACTTACTGCCCCAATAAGGATGGATCGCGGGGTCCGTCAGGGCTGCGTCCTCGCTCCCTTTTTATTCTGCTTATACATAAATGACTTAGAAAGCCAAATTAAAAATGGGAATGTGGATGCCCCTCTGGTAGGTCGTAGGTCCCTGCCAGCACTGCTATATGCAGACGACTACGTACTGATGTCCAGAACTGGAGTGGGGCTACAGAGGCTTTTAATTAGTTTTAACAACTTTATGAATGATCTTGGTCTAAAAACCAATGTAGCGAAATCTCGTATTATGGTGGTGGGTAAACCTCCCAAGATTTTAAAGACATGCTACATAATTAATGAAAAATTGTCTTATGTGCCGACCTTTTCCTATTTAGGGATTCTCTGCGATCAAAAAAGTTCCTGGTGTCACTTAGTTGAGGCAAAGACTAGGGGTTTCAATCGAAATGTGGAGGCTATCTTCAGATTCACCAAAAAGTTAGGCTCTCGGCCCATCAAAGCTATAATTGATATCTATAAAGCCCGTACGTGTGCTGTTACTCTGTATGGTGCTGGAGTTTGGGGCTCTTGTAACATCAAGGGCCTACAGAGAGCAGAGAACACATTTATGAAACGACTGCTGCCAGTCCCCAAAAGCACCGCTGCCACCATTTGTCGTAGTGAACTTGCTGTGACCCCGTTGTCTTTTCGCATACAACTAGCTCCTCTATTGTTATAGCACAACATTTGGGCAAAAGAAGAAGCAGTCCTGAATCGTGCTGTCATTTTAGATTGTTTAAAATTGGATTGTGTTAAAAAAAATCCCTTGGATTTCTTATATTAATGATCAGCTTGAGAAATTGGGATTGTTAGACTGCCTTGAAAGCCCCGGAAACATAGCCAAAATATCGAAAGCCAGGCTGAAAAGAGAATTTTTAACTCATTCCTATCTGGTTAGAGATAACCTGGAGAGGGAAAAAAAAAGGGTCGTTGACCATTCTTTGTTGCTCCCTAGGTACTGAGCCCTACCTCACTTTTTATTTCAGCCAAGCTAAAATGTTTTACTTGATAAGATTCAGGATGGGCACTTCCCACTTACGGGTCTCATACCCACGTGACGCGCATTGCGATGCCAATTTGGATTTGTTTCCATGTGATTCAAAGTCAGTTCAGAGCACTTTGCATTTTATGTTTTTTTGCAAACTTTATATTAAATCAAGATGTGCCTTTTTAAACCACTTTTACGATATTTAAACATTAGAAAGTGTAGGGCTGCGCTACATCATCTACTGCTTTTAAATGATGAATTCATTTGCTTAATGGTTTATAAGTATATTTCCACGGCTGTTCGGCATCGGAATATTGTTGGAAAATGATTACTTTGTATGTTGATTTCATTATTACGCCTAGGACTTAAGACTCCCTCATGTGGAATTAAATCATGATACTGATTAATTCTGGAAATTGAAGTCGACACTTACAAGGGCTCTGTATATAGATGTCATCTTTGCGTTTGGTATTACCCTGACTGAAATGCTGTTATGTTTAGGCATCATAGCTCCTTGTCTGTGATCAAATTGCTCTAAGGGATTGACATTCGGTTATCTGTAACTGTCATTGCTATGGAATTATCATTTATTGCTTGTATTTTATTATTATGAAATGTTTTTATGATGCATTCTTTTATGGCTGGCTTACAGCCGAACAAAGATTTTGACTGACTATTCTAAACTTTTCAGGCAAGAACATGATTTGGTAACTATTGGGGGTGAGCCCTTGAGTCCTCCTATAGATGTGAGTGCCCTTACTGCTTTAAGATTCTATAAATCATAAGGAGGTGGAAGCGACTATAAAAAAAGAGTTTGTTTCATAAAGCTCCAGGTCCAGACGGAGTTCCTATCGACCTTTTTAAAATATAGAACTATGGACCCCTCTCGTTACTAATGTTTTGCATGTTTTGTGAATGGCCACATACCACTGTCTTGGAGGGAGTCAGATATTGTCCCTATTTTTAAAAAGTGGGACAAATACGACCCAGGTTGCTATAGACCCATCTCTTTATTGGATACCACCTCAAAGATTCTGGGGTGGGTGCTTCTCACACGCCTAGAGAAGTGGGCCGAATGTAACAATATTCTTTCACCAATTCAGTTTGGTCCACTGTGCCTACCCCTGTATGGAAACCAATGTTTAAATTTGTCACTTTTATCTGGAAAGTAAGTCAATGCCAGAGAAGGTGCCTTACATTTAGCATTTCTAGACCTCTCCTGCGCCTATGATAATGTAAACCATGCCAAGCTATTGGCTGTGATGGAATCTATGGGGGTGGAGCAGGCGTTAGTGGATGTTCTAGAGAAGTTGCTCTCGAATACCACCATTAAAGTTAGTTTTGGCCAAAACGGGGAATGCACTGACCCCATTAAATCGAGTAGAGGTGTTAAACAAGGATGCTTTTTGGTCCCTTTTCTTTTCCTGCTATATATTAATGGTCTGGATCTACCCTTGATTAAGGCTGGTAAAGATTTGACTGTAGTGAGTGCACGGCTGGTCCCCTGCCTCCTCTATGCAGAGGACGCTATGCTCACAGCGCAAACAGCAAATGGGCTACAGCGGCTTTTGGTATCTTTTACGGCCTTTATGGGTGATTTGAATTTAAAAGTGAATTTTGCTAAATCTTTCACGATGGTTATGGGACACAGAAAGACCAAATCTGGGCTACATGTGGTGGGAGGGGTCACTATTCAGAGTCCTGTCTTTTAACTGTCTGGGCATACCTTTTGAGACCTCTTTAAATTGGATGCATTACTTAGAGCACATCAATTTCAGGGTGCCATTGAGGTAATCTTTCGATTCTCATCAAGGCTGGGTGCAAAAATGATAACTGAAATGCTGCTTTTGTACAAAAGTAAATGTATTCCGGTGGGGCTCCATGAGGCAGGTGTGTGGGGTCATGTTGAGGTTGAAATTCTTCAGACCCTGGAAAATAGATTTGCAAATCGTATGCTTTCAACCCCCGCCTCTTTAGCCTCATTCACTGGCCACCATGAACTGGGCCTGAACTATTTTGAAGGTGTGGTCCATCTTGCCTCTGTATTCTCGTGGGTTAAGGTCAGGTCTTCCCCGAAAATGGCCTTCTCAAGACTGATTCTGGAGGACTGCCTGGCGTTGGATGGGGTAGATAGGATTCCCTGGTTGCTTTATGTGGAACAGTCTATGGAAAAATTGGGTCTTAAAGAACTTTACGTTAAACCCATAATGAAAACTCCTTCATAGTAAGGAATTGGTTAAATGTCTATATTATGATTTCATTTCCATGGAGAGGCTCTCAAAAGTTTATAATATGCCTACAGGAAGGGCATACTTAGACTTGGGTCCATCTAATGCCTTGGAACTGTATCTTGCCCTTTTCGGCAACACTCGATATAGATTTTATTTGACTAGATTTAGGTTGAGTACTAGCCATTTTCTTTGTGCCATTCCTACCCAGGGCACTTGGTTTAAATGTTTAACCAACTGTCCTTGTGACAATGCACTCCACAAAGCATTATACATTTTATGTTTTTCTGTTCTTTGTACGTATTCCCTTGGAAAAGGAATTTCAGACTGGTTTTAAAATGGGCAAATATCAGAAAACACAGAAGCGCTCTGATATTTTTATAACCACCGGGCTCTAGAGATATGTTCTGCAGTTGTAAATTTTATTAGAAGCGCTTTGTATATTAGACATGCACATTAATTGTGCTGTACAGGTTAATCTGTTTTGAAACTTCCTAGTACTGCAAGTTGTATGCAATTAGATAGGAGCTTTGAAACGTTTGCTTGTTTGTACATTCTATACCGTTTATACCGCTTTTCTTCTTCATCATTGTATTTATTGTTTTAACGGAATTTGTATGTCTTTTCATGGTCTTATTTTAACCGAAATAAAATAATATTGATTGACTATATTTTACAATTTTTCTTGGTACTCTCTTTGAAACTCATTGTTTCACTTGTGTTCCTGTTATGTGCCCAGGTTAGGCCCATGTGGCGAAGCGGCTCATTTTCTTACATTGACCTATTTTTTACAATAACATTTCTGCCGTGCCCTTTTGCACATATTTGCTAGCACGACAATGTTGGATTAGTTTCTCTGAAACTACTTTGTTCATACATCTAGCTTCACACAACATTATTATGATGCCTCGAACACCATGTACAAGGCCCTTCTATGCACAAATGTCGTTCTATCTTCATCCACGGGGCGACAGGCCTATCTACATATCCGTAACATCGCTAATCTATACGCACATCGCAAGGCTGCTTTCTATAATAAATAACGAGCATCCCAAAAGATTAGTAGAGGAGGCACTTCAGCTGACACAGAGGGTCCCTGAATGCTGAGACTTCACCATGCAGTGGTCTGACATCTCCGTGAGGGGGTGTCCAGTTCGTGACCAAGACGGGCTCCTACATTCTCGCCCGCCAGGTAATGGGGTTGGATCGTCCCTTGGGGGGATTCTTGGCTTCACATTAGTAGGGTTTGCATAGTAGGAGTACGGTGGATTAGTGCCTTGTTTATATGCCTGCATATATGCACTGTTTTAGCACCATGGTAGAACTGTATCTACTATTTACTCTTTTGGTGCTTGTAATCGCTTTCAACTGCTTCTATTTACCGATTATCGCAGCACATGCATTCTATACAAGAATAACGTTGGTTCAATAAATATACTGAAAATGTCTTGCTGTGTATTCTGTATATTTCTCTGAGCACCAGTAAGCACGAGTGACTGAGCAAAAAGTTCTGATCTGTTTCCACGATCCCTGAGGGGTCAGGGTTGTTATGTTCACTGGTTGCCAGAAACCATTCGCTCCCTGGTAAGTTTAAGGGGGCTTATGGTGGCACTGTGAGATAGGGGGTCTCTAGGCCAACATATCCTGCGGGGGTGCCTGGAATCAGTCTAGGCACCTCACCCAAAGTTAATGTTGTCCAACAAACGCGTAGGTCCTACGGATTAGTGGGAAATACAGGAGACTCCTGATGAACTTGAAAGAAACACAAATATTATCCCTTCTGACATTCAATCTGTACATGCCTTCAAAAGGCGACCAGTGTAACCATTTCGACAACTAAACCCTGGCGTTGCCAGTACAGCTTTGGGTTTCCCACACTGCGCTGCAGCAGTGTCTCTCATATGACCAAGGTAGAGGTGTGGTGTTTTGTGTGATTTAAGAGGATGATTAGCGGACAGCATAGGCCACAACAACTGCAAAATCCAAAAATAGATTATTTCACTCGATGGCATTTCTCAATTCTTTGGGGCACTGCCAATGATAATCCTCACCATCCAACTCACACTGGCATCACGCGTCTCACTAGGTCATTTACGAACGAGCAGGTATTTGAAGACAGTCATGAAGCATCTAGACTTGATTACATTTAATCATAGAAGCAAGTGGTGCCCCTACATTACACATGGCCTTGAGAAGTCATTTTGACTATTCCTTTACATCTATTCTTGAAAGCTCCTTAAGTCTGTGCAACATACGTGCACCAACATGTAGTGTAGATTTAAGTTAAATTTGCACACTAGCATGGCTACATGGATGAAAGTGAGTACATGCCAGTGACATGGATGAAAGTGAGTACATGCCAGTGACACTCCAGGTGGGCACCTGGCAGTAGCAAATCCATGCAGTGACACCATTTCCTATACCTGCATACAGCAGGGGTTCAATGTGTACAGTTCTCACGTCTTTGGAAGATTTTTGTACTTTGATAGAACCGTGTACATACGTTTTCTTACAAATTTCAGTTCAAGTCCCACCACCGTTAGTGGAAGACAGATTATTAATTTTCACATACTGAGGTACACACAAGGGTGCATAGAAAATACAATGCATCTATGCCCACATGCACGTTTCCTCACAATACAAGTCTCCTCCTCTGGCTCTCTTGAGAGAAAAAGTACTTATTTATTTATGTTTTCATCTCTCTCAAGCAGTTTCTGAGTGTCCCGTGCTAAATGGGTGAGACAGAGATAGAAAGTCTACTGGAAGGCATCGCTTAAGGGACCCTCTTGCACTTTTTAATATAAACGTAACAGTTCACCTTCAGTCATTCTAGTTCCAAGATTTCTAACTGGTGCTATAGCAAGATTTTAAGCTCCACCCAGAAAATATATCAGGTGTCTAGCCAGGGCCGGACTAGGAACAGAAACGCAAACTGCTCAGCCGCCCCCCCTGGGGTGAGGAGGAGTGCAGCCGAGCAGTTTGCCAGGGCCGGTTTCCGCCTGATTTTGTTACAGGGGGCCTATATTGCCGACCCCCGGTAACAAAAACGGCCCCCTAGGGGCCCAAAACCGGCCCCCACCCTAGCGGCCTACCGGGGAAACGCCCGGTGCCCGCTATGACCAGTCCGGCCCTGTGTCTAGCCCAAGACTGGGATTCAGCTTGTTGTGAGTGTCCGATCTGAATGAGAACAGACTTCCATCTCCTTAAGGCTCCTGGTTGAAGGTAGAGTGGATCTGTGCTGGTGATCTACCTTGTGGCAAGTGATTTCCGGGCCTTCTGGGTCACGGAAAACATTCTGAAGAGAAACCTCTGCTACTAGGTAGCCAGTGTAGAGCGCAAGAAGTGTAATGTGATCTGTCCTTTAGAACCATGACTAGTTAGGGTGCCAATTATGTATTCGATTACAATGTTCTACAGGGCCATTTATACCTAACTGGGAACACAAAATGGGTGGAAACAGTAGTTCTACATTACCTATGATTGAGAGTGGAGCATACGTTGCACTGCCTCGCTGTTCTGCACATTCATGTACCACAACTTTTTTCTCTGGGGGAAAAAGGGAAGCACAAAATGGAAATACAATGTGTACAAAATTAGTGTAAGTATGGCTTGCACACAATTTCTCCAAAAGTGCACCAGTGATTATGTGGAAAAGTATACTTTTCACACTTCCTTTAAATGAGACTCTTAGTGTCTTCTTGTGTGGTAGGGCGCACACACACACACACACACACACACACACACACACATGTGCACACATAAAAATAGTAATCTAGATGAAACAGCAGAAAGAGACGTACTGTATTGGAAACTTAACATGTGGACAAGTTGCTTTGCATGTATAAATGCTGGGTGTTCTCTTCCTCACAGAACGCATTGCTTGAACCTGCCTCTAAACTTGCTGCCTTTTTCCTTTTATGACCTCTACATTGGAGGCATCCAGTGAGCACAGAAGCTCTGTGGACAGTGTGCGTGAGTAGACCTTCCTGGTAGGATAAAATTACCCTTCACCACTCCAGGGATGATGAAGACAAGCAGTAGAATTAAAGAAGACTTTTCTGTTAAAGGTAGAATTTTACATCCCTTGGAACTTTCTCCTGAAATAATGTAAAACTTTGGAGCGCAAGATAAAAGGGAAAGATGAGGTTCAAGCAGTTTCGACTCTGCCACGATATAGTAAAGTATTGGCAGAACCAACCATGCAATCCTCAAACAGGGTCATCACACCCAGAGTACTGTGAAAGCGCCTCTTCTCATGTCAAACATTGTATACTGGGTGTGCCGAGAATAAGGAGGTATAAAGAGCAGATTATTGTTTACAACGAGAAGATCTAGTATTTCATTTGCTGCCGACACCCCTGGACCGGAGACACCACTCCCCTGTGTTGCGGATAACTTACAGCAGTCCCATGGAAATATTCAATGAACTATGAGTCATAACAATCCTACTCTACCGAGATGAGAACTATTAAAGAGTGAAGGGCCATTGACAAAAACCCACAGACAACCCCATGAAAGAGCTATTGTTCAGTTCCCATCATAAGAAAATGAATAAAACAATTATGCTAGTCATTAAAACTTTCAAAAAAAACTTCCACTGGAAAGAGCATTTCTTGGCTTTGGTGTGGCTCTTCGGTCACTATCTGTCCTGGTATCTAGCTCTTTGCAAGATCGCATGCTAGTGACGCAGGTAGGAGTCCGTCTTTGAACTTCTCTTTCCCACAGTTGCCTGCAACTGAGTTCTTGGGCTTCATCTCGAACTCTATTTACCTTGGATGGCGACGCATCTCTTTGGTCATACACCAGCTTAATTTGCAATGGTCGCCAAGGATTCTCAAAGTGTTGTTTCAGAATTTTCAATATAGTCTGAAAGTTCTTTTATCAAAACATAACTATTAGAGAAATAAGAATGAGTTGGTGTGAGTTTAGGAAAACAAGACGCTTGGAGTCAAGGCCTCCTGTTGCTCAATAGTTCATAGGGCATGGTCCTAGAAGTGCCAGAATATCTCCAAAACATCACCTGGAAGGAACTCCAACAAGTGATCTAACCTTGAGCACTGCCAGAGATTATGTGTCGCTCCTTCTCAACTTTTCCATCCTATGAATGACGACCAATAAAAACCAGGGCTTATGTAATACCAACAACGACTCATTTTACAGAGAACACCAAGAAACATGACTAACTTACAGTCCACAAATGTATTAGTTCCGGAGTTCCACCCTAGACGAAAGCGAAGGTATTGTCATGGCTTCATGGATGATGATTCGCAGACGAGGAAGGTTTAACTTCTGAATTACTCTCTGAGCCACTATAGAAAGTTGCCGTTTTCATTTAAAACCTGAGTGGACAGTGTTGAACATAATTCTGAATAATAAATAATGTCTGTGCAGTGACAGGAATGTTTTTAACTAAAAACGAAAATGCTGCACTTTATATAACCATGTTTTCTTAGCATTGGCCAAACTAGGCCTAAACTTGGCCTGGCTCCATCTTAAATTTCAATTCCACAAGCAGCAGAATGTGCGCAAATGAAATCCTTCAATCAAAAGTTAACTATTCAACTTCTCTTCCTTCTTTTTACAGCAAGTCCATTCATTATACAAGTTTGTTATTTAGAGTGTAACTAGAGTTGTACTGCCACATCCGATGACATTATGTCAATGAGACTTTCCTTAATATTCATTTAGGGGATGGGGTTAGAGGACGCTGTATTCTGACTTGTTAAACCAATGTTACAATTCGATCACCTTATACTGACAATGCAATTCTTTCTGTGAATTTTATAATAAAAGGGGCTCAAAATGGAAAAGTGAGCCATTGAGTCAATCTCTTGATTCTTGGAGAGCAGACCCACGTCAGTCAGTCTCACACGTAGGACTTAAAACAATTTGCGAGATTTTACGGTGCATTTGAATGCGCCTTTTGCTGATTCCCTATATTGCTAAACTAACTATATCCGTGTCTACTTTTGTTAGCATTGTAAAGCGCTCTCTCCCCCCTAAGGGTCTTATGCGCGCTATATAAAACTCCAAAAATAAAATACTGCGCACATCGTGGTATGTCAAGGTGTGTCATGATATAATTTTGAACACTGAAACAACTGCAGTCCTAAAGCTTCCTGTCAACTTCAAGGGCCTGACTCATGTCACAAGCATTTTTGCACACCTATGTGAAATTTAGATGCACAAAAGACACTCTTTGTGTAGATAAATCTCACACGTTGAATAGCAGAGTAAGGACTGGTGGAGTGCTAAGTTCATAAGTTGCATTTAGGAATGCAGAAAATATACAAATCACTTATGAGTAACAAGCAAAGAGACAGATTAAATGCAATCTGTCTGAGGTAAAGGCAGCCAGCCTGGCCAGTTGCTGGCGATTTTACTGGAACATTTCAGTTACAGTGGAACAAGTTTCACAGACTTTCCAACTGTGCTTTGATCAAAACAGACATTAGCTACAACGCTGCCAGAGTCCATAACACATGACTGCTTAGTGGCTATTTGTAACAGGGTATCTGAAAAGGTCCAAAGCTGCAACTTTTATGCAAATATGCCTTTTAGATAATATTATGATTCGCATGTTCCTGCTGAAGAGCTTGCGGTAAGTGTCACCAAACTTCTATGCATACCAGACAGACAGACAGACATCTAAGACAAGTCAATCACAATTTTCCATCATAGCCAGCCTATCCAAAGGTCAGCATGGAGTTAGCCCCACCCTCCATGAGCATGGATTTGTTCTTTTCAGTGCCCAATTCTGAGTCTGCTTACAACCCCTTTGAACAACACAAAGTGTAGCTGCATGTCGAAGGGTTGAACTTGACGTAGGACTTGCAGGTTTATGCCAATTTTTACATGTGTCATGATTTTGAGCTGCAACAGGGTCACAACTGGCAAGTGTGCCCTATCCCGCAGACACACTTATTGTTAAAGATCAGGTGTGCATCAGCTGTCGGGTCACATGACACCTGGTGTAATCACAGTGATAATGCAGTCATGCTCCCATGAGATCGGGTGTCTGGCAGGACACTTTAATTACATCTGCTGCTGGCAATATCAGGTCGTTGCAGGGCTCAGGTGTTGCCTGAAGGCACCTCCCTTCTTCCTCAACAACAGATTGAAACAATTACTCATCCGAGGAGTTCGTTGGGTCCAGTATTGATCACACTTCCACAGTTTTACAAACCTCTGTCCTAGAATTTTACAATCAAGAAAATAATTACTGATGTAAAAAATCAGAGGCAGAATTAAGGGGGATATCATGTGCAACGTCATCAGTCTTTGTTGTGGAAGAAAACCTCACAGAGCTAAACTTCCAGGTAAACGCATAGCTGCTGATAATCCACACTCCTGTGTTTATAAACGTGTTATGCAACAGAGTCATTTTGAGGAGATCACCCTAAACCCAGGTCTTGGTGCTATCTTAAGATCAGTGGGAAATGGAGGGAATTCGGTTTCTGCAAACACTAGATTTCATGGCCTGCCAGAGTCTATGCCACACATCTCATGATTATGGTGCCTTATGCTCCACATTGTTATATTTATTCATACAGGTGTCAACACAAGTTAGTTTATTCACGTTTCAGGAATAAAGGAGGCAAGATCCAAGCAGGGTACATCACCAGGAGATCAGCCCTTCTACTGAAATACTCCATGTGTCACAGGAGGAACACTTCCTGCACAGCCACCCCAAGTGATCCGGCATCACCAAACAGCTCAGTCTCATAGGACACAAAGGGATAACACGCGATCTACTTGTTATGCAATAATTCACCCCCACCGGCGGGACCTTGCACCATCGTACAAAACACAATCAGCTTTTACCGAAAATCTGAAGCAGACTTGATGGCTAAAGGGCAACAATAAGTCTATTAAAAGTGTGTAGCCATATTTATAGGGAAAAGGCAGCCCACACAGCACAACTATATTCATTGCACTACCAAGAAGTAAACCAATTATTTCTAAATGTCGACCTTTGAAAAGTGAGTATATTATATTTGTATTCCATCCATGCAAGTACTGAGTAAGCAGAAGTTGCTAGTCAGCACACGACCTGGCCTTTGCACTGCCTCTGCTTTCCCATACAGTCCCAGGAACTGAGGCTGGGCTCTGGTACTGATCCAGTACTCAGTAAACCTCTCTGCCTCTCCAGCCCAGTGCAGAGGCACCACCACGCCATGCAGCAAGGTGAACCGGCCCTTACTCAATCTCTACTAAGCGGCCATGTGGTACCAAGATACCAAAACTGGAGTGCTGCAGAGGACAGAGAAAGAAAGCAACTACTATACATCTACAATTGAGTGTGTATGTGCGTGTTACTGTATTTACATATGTGCCTGTGTAAGGGGAGGGGATACTGCATGGAATAGAAATGTGCTGGGACCAAGTGATTTATATGGACATTCTAAGACTGCAGACAAGCTGCGAGGTTTCACTGGGGCATCAAAAGCTTATCCTGGCACATAATTATGGTACTGAGTAACCCTGGGCAAAGCACTACGCTACGCTCGCGTAGTTTGCGAAGTTTGCGCTACTTCGCACAACGCGAATTGCACGTAGCACAGTGCAAACACGCGTAGCGTAGTGCAGCGGTCATTTTTTGCTTGCTCGCGGTCCTCAACGTCAAGTTGGCGACCGCGAGCAAGCAAAATGACATCCCGGCGAGACTTTTTCTCGTTCGCGATCAGCAACATCAAATTGCCGATCGCGAGCGTGGAAAAACCTCCTGGCGAGATTCTCAACGCGGGGAGGTCAGGTTTCTCATTGCGAGTGGTCGCGTATGCTCGCGACCGCTCGCGATGAGAAACTACCAGTCCGCGTTGAGAGCTGCCGCTCGAGTAAAAATCTACTCGAGCGGCAGTAAAGACAGCTCGCACTGTGCAAGATGCCGTTTTCAATTATTGCACAGTGCGGACAAGCATCCGGCACTGTGCAATCATTGCGAACAGTGCACTACGCAGTTCGCGTGAGTGCTACGCGTAGCTCGCGTAGTGCGAACTGCACTTTGCGTAGCTTCGCGTAGCGCTACTTCGCGAACTACGCCCAGGCTTAGTACTGAGGCATTTACAACAACATGGAAGCATATGAGACTACACACAGTCTTTGATGCAGAACCTGGGCACCAGTTGTTCCTGGCATGCGATGGCACTAGAGAGGCATTCGAGCCTGCACTGGTGAGGGCTAAACCAGGGCTTCAGAATCTCTTCCAGGCAAATGATGACAACACCTCGCATAGGAGACTGTACATGGACAGTCTCACATGTAAACCAACCATTGGGAGCTGAAACGTTTTTCCTCCAGAAAATGTAGAGTGGATTTGTGGGAGAAAAGTATTTTAGTATATTAATTAAAATTAAAAGCTTGCATTTGGAGACAAAATGTGCTTTCAGACTATGACAAGCTTGCATTCAGGAGCAGCCATATATTGTCAAAGTATTACAATGTGGCATATGGGGACAACAGCTTATTTTCAGGAAATGACCAATGTATGTTTTGGGGATTCATTGAAAATGAAAAACTGACATTCTACTAACAAAACAGCATGTTTTCAGAGCTTACAATTGGAGGCAATATAGCCATTTCAAAGTATGAAAATCTGTTTGAGGAAAACGGTATTTTCAGAAAATAGTCTGGAGATTATGGACAACATTTTTTATAGACGGGAAAATGCAAACTTCACTTTTGCAGAGCTAGTGTTTAGAGATGAAATGTGTTCGTTTTCTGAAAATGCAACGCTTGTATTTGAAGATATGAACAGGTGCCCCCCCGCGCCTAGGGGAGGGGCGCCCTTAGTAGCGCCACGGGACTAAGCATTTCCCGGGCTGCCCAGGAAGGGGGCTGGACGTAGGAGGGGTGAGGTGATGTCATCGGGGCGCGCGAGGAAGACCTGGAGGCTACTTAAGGCTGCGCCCCAGGGGTTTCTTCCTCTTTGTCCCCTTGGACCTTAGCAGTGCTGCAGGAGCGTCGTCGACCACCCACCCACCCGGCAGGAGAGCAAGCCATGGCAAGGTGGCAGAGCGCTGACAGTTAACAACAAAGTGGGATGCACAACCATGGAGGTTCAGCGGCGGGATGGACCCCAGGAGGGGGTAGGATCCATGTGAGCAGAGGGTAGGCGGGGAGGAGGGACTGACCTGCCGGTGGTCCTGGACTCTACTGCCCTAACCCGCAATGTATGGACTGAGTAGAAGCTGGGGGAGGCTGCCTGAGTTCAGGTACCCCGGAGGGCCGGTGCGGTATGCGGTGCCCTGGATTTCAAGTAGTGCAACTGTTTACTGTAGGACGTTGGGGCCTGCCGGCACAATGTGCGCAGCAGAGTGGGTGCTTGGTGGGCCGAGACGGCCAAGTGCAAATGTACGGCCAAGTGCAAATTCAAGTGTACGGCCAAGTTAAAGTTGAAGTGTAATGTCGTGCATAATTTCCTTACTGCCTTTGACATATTGATGCCGCTAAAATGTGAGGCTGTGTAATATTTATATTTATCCAAGTATGATACTATTACTTTGGTAATGGTTGTGATAAATTACCTGATTTGATATGAATAAAAAGGCTACGCCATGGACAACATTCTGATTCTGAGAGTTCTTGGGCACAGCGGGGCGGCAAGTTGATGTTGATGGTGTTGATGGAAGTTGGGGAAGAGTGAATGTCACGTTGTGCGCTTACTATAAAAGGACAAAGAAGGCAAAAGCAGTGCATTTCAAAAACATTCAAACTGATATTTGTATGATAATTCACACTGACTTGGTTGGTTATTTCATGATTCACCAAAAGATACTGGATCATTTCACGAGTGCCTCTTCAAAACTTTCCGGAACACCTACAGCTATGTTGCCAGTTTCTGTGAACATTTTGATATGAAGGCGTCATTTTGTAAAAAAATGTTGTGTTGATAACCCACAGGACCCCACTTGGTAAAAGTGGTTCGACGCACTCAGTTTCAGTGCAGGTGCATTTTACAGGAGCTATTTATTGTTCACCATGTAACCCATCATGCTTTGCTGGATGTGTGTTCACAGTACCATACCTTTATGCCAACCAGCGTTGAGTGTATTTCAAATTGACTTGTTTTTGGAAACACAGGCACTGATGCTATAGATGCATTATAGTTTTCGGTTTGTATGTTATTACATGACAAAAGATACATAAAGTGAGGAATGGTAGACTCCCCCTCACTGGCATTTGCACACACCCAGACCCATTTTTACCAGTCATTGGTTGTTTCTTTTGTATTTTAGGACTTACATCCACCCCAGATCTCAGGATGTAGAATCTTCGAGCTCGGCCTGTTATCAACCAACCCACAGGTACTAGTAGAGCAGATCTAGTAAGGATGATGAGCTGTGCCAGTAGTGGCTGAACTATTACTCAGGGCCTAAATGTTACACAGAAATCTCTGGAGCACCTGTTGATCACATCAGCTAACCTGCCGGCGTGAGCTACCAATGCTCAAGAAACTTGAGGAACAGCCCTGCATGCAGTGCTTAATTTGTAACAGAATGAATACTGGTGCCCAAAGTTCTGCTCAGAATCCTGTGGCCGTTTTTTCTTTTTTTTTTTTTTTTTTTTAACTTTGGCAGACCGAATACCAAAGCCCCCCTAGTCTTGAATCGACCTCATGCCTCTTCCATCCACTATCAGACACTTCCTGTCCTTTTATCTTGTTCATGCAGGTTCCTTCTACCCCCTTTCCCCTGCCCCCACCCCCACCCCCTTGCCCGTTTGCTACGACGGTGTGTCAGTCTTTCTCTTTCCTACTTCTTTCCCTGATGGGTGTTTTTCCCTCTCTTGCTCGCAGTCAATGTCTGATACGGAAAAATAAGTACCAGTCCCCAAAAATGAGTGCCAGAGGAGCTCACTGGCTCAAATTTAGCACGGCCTGCGTGGAATTAATGACAATCATGCAGCAGGAGCAACTAGAAAAGTATTCTCAAGAAATGATTCTGAATTTCTAAAACATACTTCGGACTTGTTTGCAAGACTATATAAAGCAACTCCGAGAGCTAAAATGCAATAAGTTTTACTTGCTTAGAAACAAAGCAATTAACAGGCAGCATTAATGGCTCTTTAGTGCGGTGGGGCCCACTGGGAGAGGTGAGGATTAGGTCTGGCTTGACGGTGCTACTGCCTGCTGACCTATTGTTAACAATCTGTAAAATTATACATGTAGTCTGCTTTGGCTCCACTCAGGGCAATATTTCTCTCTCACCTCATGCAATTGGTTTATCATTCCACATCAATCAATCAGGATTTATAAAGCACGGCAAATCACGTGTGAGGGTCTAAAGGAGCGCAATCCAATGGAGTGCTTGAACTGCAATGCAAGAGGGACAATATTATCCACCTCAAAAGTACACTGAATGGCCACACATTAAATTATTTTATGTTATACACTCAATATGATGTTTTGTATGTTCACTGAAGCACAATTATAAATGCTTTAATCAGGACTTAAAATGTAAGCCAGACCTGTTGTCTTTGCCAATGCTTGTATTTGAAAGACATCTTTATCTAAGGCTTTCCTTGTTCATCTGTCAGGCGCCTGAAGTTGGAATGCAAACAAAGCAGCAGGCAGGGCAGGCAGACCCTGTGAAACAAACCATCCAACTAAACACCTTTCACACCATGGATACGTTTGCAACTCACTTCATAATGAAAAGGTGTCCTTGAGGCAAAACAGCAATGCCACAGATTTCTCTTTTGCTCCCATTAGTTATTGAAAAAGACGTCAACCTCGAGTTTAAAAAAACTTTTGAGCTTCATCTTGGCAGTTCGGGCTAGTGAAGTGCTGTCGTGTAACTGAAAAATGTTGTGTCTATTTTCCTATCAGCAATTGAAAGTTTCAGAACACTTGGTGATAAGAGCGCCTCCGCTGCTCTCTGGAATGCTTGCCTTCACCCGTCATTAATGCAACATCTCCCAGAATGGCATGGGCAGGACACCGAGGTTCACGTGCCAAGAATGCCTGCAGCCTCAGAACATACTCTGGAATTATTCAGTGATTAGCGTCCCTAATTCTGAAATAACCCACCTCTTAACATCCATTAAGGCGTTTCAGCTGATGGAAAATCTTAGCGGTGCACTTAGCAGCCACAATGCGTGATATCATGTGAATTCAATGTTTACATTATTTTTCGGTATAGACTTCTCATGTGGAAAGGGCATGACCGAATGTATGGATGCGCAACAATACACATTCCACGTTATATTAAATGCTCTGCAATCCTATTTGGTCGCTCTAGACCATGGGTACTCACAAACTTTCTCTCTGGGACAAATTTAGAGTGTGGTTTGTGGCCGAGGGCCGCACCGGTGGGGGGCGGGGTCAGTGGGGGAGGGGG
This sequence comes from Calotriton arnoldi, assembly GCA_963921515.1. NCBI lineage: Eukaryota > Metazoa > Chordata > Amphibia > Caudata > Salamandridae > Calotriton > Calotriton arnoldi. Next base: position 1,786,119 of record CAWUFW010002082.1, on the reverse strand, counting down.
CGGGGCTAGGGCAAGAAAAACAAGCCTTTGCAATGCAATAGGTCTCGCATTTACGCGAGTTTGAGCTATTCGCATTGTAAATGACAATGTCTTTTATTTGTTTTGGTTTTTAAAACAAATAAAAGGCATTGTCATTTGCAATGCTAATAGCTTAAACTCTCGCAAATGCGAGACCTATTGCATTGCAAATGCTCGTTTTAGGACTTGTGCCCTGATCATGCATATGATTGATATATAGCCATTGGATGGCAAGATAAGATCAGCAAGAAGCAGAAGTGGTTTTGGCGGTAATTGAAGCGGATAAGCTAAAAAAACTGATTTAGTTTGTTTAGATGGAGGAAGGGGCGTGCGAAAGGACAGTGTGCCTGTGCTATTAGATTGCCAAAGTGGCTGTGGCAGGATTAGTTAAAAACAGAGCGCTAGGTGCCATGGTAGTCGAGCAAGGTGAAGGGACTTACTGAGAAACGGAATTAATCTTGTATCAGCAGAAAAAATCTGTGTTTAGGCAGGCTGGCAATGTTCTAGCGTCAGTGATCTAATTGAGGTAAGGGAGGAATAATGAGCACTAACACGAGTGAATTAGCGGGTGCTGGTGCGGTGGTGAAATTAATAAGAAGTAGACCTACTTTTAGAGGTTTGAAATCGGCCAGTAGTGAAATTGAAGTTTGTAAACGGCGGTTGTGAAAATTGTAGAAGGCGCGCCGCAGAATTGCTTTGGTCTATTATGCGAGGATGCGGTGCAACCTGAAGGAAATACTTATTAAATTATGGATGCAAACAAAATTAGGCGGAAAGGGGTTGCGTAGAAACAGTTAGAGACTTACTCATGTGCAATGTATTAATCAGCCCGATTTGGAGCTAGCTGGGCGGTGCATGGTGTCACAGAGGTGATTTAGTTCTATGGCAGAGAAATGAAACAATTGACTTATACGCTCATGCCGCTCGAGTTAATCAGGGCGTGAGAGGGATCTAAATGCAACTTACTATGTTCACGATCAACAAGGCATTAAATGGGAGCCTGGAGCCGTGCAGACGGGAGCGTCCGGCTGCTGCCGTAGCTGGCGTTGAGTGCGAAGGCTGAGTCGGGAAGTGGTCTAAATATACCGTGACTCAGCTGAGGTAGCCGCAGGGCAAGAAGCTAATTAGGGCAGTGCGGAGCCCGGGAGCGCAAGCTGGAATGGAGCCAGCAATCAAGTGATAAGGAACAGCCATGAGCACAGCCGAGTGAGAATGGCTGGAGAATTTAAACCTTACACCGTTCAGGTAGTGATGTTTGTGAATAGAGCAGAAGTAAGACAAGCGGTCTTCAAAAAGGAGACAGAGAGGGCGGAGCGAGTGGGCGCGCAGTGGCAAAAGTGAAAGCAGCTGCAGCGTCCACACGCTTTCTGTGTGCCCGCGAGCAATGCGCTGAGCGCATGACGAGAGAGGTAAGCCAGATGGCGCCTCTGCTCGTAACTGTGCGCGTAACCGCACGCTCGAGGCCACACAGAAAGCGTGTGGTCGGATTTTTGAATGCCCACTCACTAAAAGTCTCGCCAGTGCAGCGCATGCGCTGGCTCAGGCGAGACCTAAAAAACTGTGACCATGAGGTTGAACACAGGCCCCTGCAGCGGACGCATTCGTCCACTGAGCCACCAGACCCGGCATACACACATCTATCTATCTCTATCTATCTCTCTCCATCTCTATCTCTATCTATCTCTCTCCATCTCTCTCTCTCTATCTCTCTCTATCTATCTCTCTATCTCTCTCTAGCTATCTCTATCTCTCTCTAGCTATCTCTCTCTCTATCTGTCTCTAGCTAGCTCTCTCTGTCTATGTCTCTATCTCTATCTCTCTCTCTCTATCTTCTATGTCTCTCTATCTTCTATCTCTCTAACTTCTATCTCTCTATCTTGTATCTCTCTATCTTCTCTGTCTCTGTCTGTCTCTGTCTCTCTGTCTGTCTCTGTCTCTGTCTCTCTGTCTGTCTCTGTCTCTCTGTCTGTCCCTGTCCATGTCTCTGTCCATGTCTCTGTCCATGTCTCTGTCCATGTCTCTGTCCATGTCTCTGTCCATGTCTCTGTCCATGTCTCTGTCCATGTCTCTGTCCATGTCTCTGTCCATGTCTCTGTCCCTGTCCATGTCCCTGTCCCTGTCTGTCCCTGTCCCTGTCCCTGTCCCTGTCTGTCCCTGTCCCTGTCTGTCCCTGTCTCTATCTGTCTGTCCCTGTCTCTATCTGTCTGTCCCTGTCTCTATCTGTCTGTCCCTGTCTCTATCTGTCTGTCCCTGTCTCTATCTGTCTGTCCCTGTCTCTGTCTGTCCCTGTCTGTCTCTCTGTCTGTCCCTGTCTGTCTCTCTGTCTGTCTCTCTGTCTGTCCCTGTCTGTCCCTGTCTGTCCCTGTCCATGTCTCTGTCCATGTCTCTGTCCATGTCTCTGTCCATGTCTCTGTCCATGTCTCTGTCTGTCCCTGTCTGTCCCTGTCTGTCCCTGTCCCTGTCTCTGTCTGTCCCTGTCTCTGTCTGTCCCTGTCTCTGTCTGTCCCTGTCTCTGTCTGTCCCGGTCTCTGTCTGTCCCTGTCTCTGTCTGTCCCTGTCTCTATCTGTCTGTCCCTGTCTCTATCTGTCTGTCTCTGTCTGTCCCTGTCTCTGTCTGTCCCTGTCTCTATCTGTCTGTCTCTGTCTGTCCCTGTCTCTGTCTGTCCCTGTCTCTGTCTGTCCCTGTCTCTGTCTGTCCCTGTCTCTGTCCCTGTCTCTGTCTGTCCCTGTCTCTGTCTGTCCCTGTCTCTGTCTGTCTGTCCCTGTCTCTGTCTGTCTGTCCCTGTCTCGGTCTGTCCCTGTCTCGGTCTGTCCCTGTCTCTATCTGTCTGTCCCCGTCTCCATCTGTCCCCGTCTCCATCTGTCCCCGTCTCCATCTGTCCCCGTCTCCATCTGTCCCAGTCTCCATCTGTCCCAGTCTCCATCTGTCCCAGTCTCCATCTGTCCCAGTCTCCATCTGTCCCAGTCTCCATCTGTCCCAGTCTCCATCGGTCTCTGCGCCTCTATCGGTCTCTGCGCCTCTATCGGTCTCTGCGCCTCTATCGGTCTCTACGCCTCGATCGGTCTCTACGCCTCGATCGGTCTCTACGCCTCGATCTGTCTCTACGCCTCGATCTGTCTCTACGCCTCGATCTGTCTCTACGCCTCGATCTGTCTCTACGCCTCTATCTGTCTCTACGCCTCTATCTGTCTCTACGCCTCTATCTGTCTCTACGCCTCTATCTGTCTCTACGCCTCTATCTGTCTCTACGCCTCTATCTGTCTCTACGCCTCTATCTGTCTCTACGCCTCTATCTGTCTCTACGCCTCTATCTGTCTCTACGCCTCTATCTGTCTCTACGCCTCTATCTGTCTCTACGCCTCTATCTGTCTCTACGCCTCTATCTGTCTTTGTCCAAACTAGGAAGCTTCCCAAAAGGCCCTTTAAAAGTCTGCTGTGAAAGCGCTTACAGCTGACTTTTAAAGGGCCTTATGTGAAGCTTTCCGAAGGTGCCCTGACGTCACAAGGGCCGGCAGTAAACACAGAAGAAGGCTGCAGGAGCATACGTAGTGAATACCTATTCAATACTATTCACTACGTATGCTCCTGCGGTCATCTTCTGTGTTTACTGCCGGCCGTGGAAACTGCAAGGCAAGGCCCGTGGGCCGCCAATGAAGGCCTGGCGGCCCGCGGGCCGTACGATGAGTACCACGGCTCTAGAGAATTAGGTCTCGAGGCGACACCTTACGTAACGACTCTTGCGAAAAGGCACTCCATGTTTTTAGGCGCGCAGCACGTGCTCCTTTGTATCACAGGATGTACAGAATGGGCAGGTGCTGAAAGGAACTACTTACACGTCTTCCAAAAAGAAAGTTCTCAGTTTCAAGGCGTTTCAGTTAAAACCTCTTCAGGGAAGTCAGGTCACGTTGCACTACATTGAGATATTACACAAGATAGAGGAAGTCAACATCTGCCACCCACAAGTGGGAGGAATTTAAAACACCCGGGAAGGGGCAAATAGATGATTTTGGAAAGGGACGTGGAAGGTCTCAGGAATACTCCCTTTCTCTATCCATAGGGGGCGCCAGGGTAGCACATGCGCAGAGCCCATTACTCTAGTCACACAGATGACATGTTCATATGACCTGGCTTGGCAGTTCGGGCTGGACCGTTCCTATTGGAATAGGACCAAGACTGATTTGCACATAGTTGGGTCTAGTCTGAGGTGGCATGGTGGGCAAAAGAATAATAGGTTGGATTGCTACTGCAAGAGATTGCCAGTGTTCCCCCAGTCATCATTTGTGTGTTTAATGGAATGCCCTAAGTAGATGGTGAGGTGCCCAGACGTGGGTCCCTTGCTCACATTGCCCCTAGAACCAAGCTACTCACGGCTGAAGAGGCTCAATCAGGCCAAAACCCCTCTTGGGTTGCTAGTGTCCTGTTCAGATAGGACCTGGCTAGTTCGGACTGAACTGTTTCCATTGGAGCAGGAGACTGATTTGCTTCTAGCTGGGTCTAATCTGAGGTGGCACCGTCAGCAAAGAACGATGGGTTGGAATGCTACTCCGAGCAATTGCCAATGGTTCGACTTACTGCCTCTCATCATTTTTGTGTGTATGGTTTATTTCTTCACATACAGTATTCCCAAGATATTGTTTGAATGAAATCACGGTTTTTCCTGCCACAATGTCTAGCAACCGGAGGGTTAGGAGCCACAGGCTACACAATAATAGTTTCAAAGAAAAACACTTTGTCGGCTTTGCATTTCATGTTGTTTGCGATGTTTTTTTTTTTTAAATGTGAATTGCCAGGCTTTGCCAACTCCTCAGAACAGCCTCGCTCAGCCATTTTGCAAACCTTTGCTTTCCCACACGCTTACACCGGATATTGCCATAAAGCAGGAACATTTCATACAAATACTACATGCCTGTACAACTATAGAAAAGGAACACATGGACAGAAACGCTTACAGTCCATGATCCCTGGAAAGCAAGTATTGGTATTCATAAAATTGACATTTTTTAATTTCGAAAAACTAATCTTTATAGCATGTCGATGTTGTTGGATTTGGTGTTACCCATTGGTTTTTAAAACGGATCAGTGTTTAATTACACACCCTTTACCCCCCCCCACCCCACACACACACACTGCCCCCGCAAAAGGCTTCACAGGGTTTACTCCTTGTCCCAATTATAGTGCCTGAAGAACCTCTTATTTCCTCATGAGGGGCACACAAAAGACAACGAGCTTGGAAATTCATAAAGTAAACATGGCTAAGAGGTCTGTTGACTTTCTGTGCCTGCCACTTCTTTGTCGAACCTGAGATCGGGCTAGCAGGTCAGTGCTAGGGGTACCACAGTTACCAATGGGGAAGCCAGCGGTAGCAGCACTTGCCCTGGTTGCTGGCAATTGACTTCATGCATAGCACAATGATAACATTCTTGCAGAGATGAGGTTTATGGAACATCATATGCACCCAAGCGTGTCAGTGTGTGATGGAGGTTGCTCTGTGCGTCTGACCAACCAGACCTGTAGTAGCAAGGTGACTGAGCAATGCCACAGCATAAGTTCTCACAGTAGCTAGAGGGTCTTCTGAACACAGATCATGTGGAGGAGGTAGCCGGTTGGTTCCTGCAAGCCTCTAGGAAGTTTAAAATTCACAGAAGAGTAGGGTGGGTGATTCAAAGTAGTGAGACCTGAATGGAAAGAGCCAGTCTTAAATCCTTTCTTGCCTAGGGATAGGCACACAGCCCGCTGTGTGAGTGGCTATTGTTGTTGGAAGACTTGGATAGCTATGGATTATTCGCTCCAATCACTTTTAGTTTAATGTTATCTTTGTTGGCATACTGGCACTCACTGCATTGTATTTCTTGGATGTATACCATTGCCAATGTTTGACTTGATGACCTCACCTTATCCCTAATGTCAATTCAACATGAGAGGCTCTCGTGAGCAGAGTTTGCATTGCTCCTTTCCCACTATGTGTGAGCTGCATTTGTAGCAATCTTGAAGGTCATTCTCTCGATCTGATGCCTTTTCTTAACACATACAATCAACTTGAAACTAATATCAGATAAAATGATCTGCCCACTCACTTGCTCACTTCATGACAAATTGATTTTGTATATGGTTGTTGTGATTGCTCAAAACATGCACATAGTATACCTAATTCATTCGTTAACTTAGTCACTGGCATAATGTTGCACCTATACAGCCTAAAAGTGCGCTCAAATATGCCCTTTACATATATGTCACAGTCATCTGTTAGAAATGTCATAGGATCTATTCTAGAAAGGTTTGCACACTGCAAATACAGGCATTGGCAAAGTGTCCTGGACAGGAATGCAAAGCCTTCCCAGCACTGCATGTGTATAAACATGCAACAGTATAGAAGTCATTTCTTGAGGCACGAATGTTATATGATTTGATTTTTATGACCTTTAGTTGTGATGCTTTAAGATATTTTTGGAGCATCCCTGTAGTTTTACTGTTTAGCCCATTTGAATTATTTAGTTTTTGAGCCTAATTTTGGAAAGCGCAGCTATCAAATAGATCTGTTGCGAAAGTAGAGCAGCTTTAGATCCACCCCCCTTCAAACACTGACTTTCTTCAACCAGACTCTTGGAGCCATTGGCTGGAGACTTTGTGAATCACATCTCTGCTCAGCCCAATAGACTATTAATTGCTCACCTAATGTATACTTCTGCATCCATTCGAGTGTTTGTACAGAACTGCATGAGGGACTACTATACAACTATAGCCCTGCTGGCTTCCTCCCACCTTTCTTGTTCAAATGCTGCATGCATTAGCACATTAAACCCAGAATGTTTGGTGCTGCCAATGATTGTTTAGGGCAGAATATCCATGGTGGTCGGGCACATTGATATAATGATGAAGTTTAGAAATCGCCGAAACGCATTATTGGCGATAAAGTGGATGAAGAGCAACAAAAAAATGTATTTCGAGGGTAACTGTATTGTATTGTGTTAGTATTTGGCTAGCACTTATCCCACAACCTGGGGCCCCAAATTGCTTTCTGAATTGTCAATGATGTAGCCACTCTGTAAGCATCATTTATATAGTAATTCATGACCCTGACTAGTCCATGAAGTGCTAAGATTTGAATCAGATTCATGGGCCTGCTTCTGGAAGGAGAATCCATTGGTCTTCCAAAAGGAAACCCCTTGAGCAAACTCAATCAAACCCTTCCTTTACATGGCAGAAAAGGACAGAACATAGTTGATAGTTTGATGGCAGATGCTACATTGGGCCATATTAGGCCATGCTATGTATGACTGACACCGTGGCAACTGCTCTCATAGGAGAGACACAGTACTGGAAGCTACACAGAGATAAAAGGGAAAGCGAGAATAATGGAAAACGTACAGCACGTGGGGGTGGGTTATATAGACAAGGCAAACTTCATGCCCCATACATCTCGTCTTTGCTTCTGGCTCTTCATGATGGTACAGAAAATACCCACCAACTGGTTGGAACTACACAACAATAGTGCTCTCCTTCCAGCTAACGCAGGACTCCACAATGGGGGTGAGCAGTATTTAATGTTTGAGACGGGCAAACAAAGAATCTAGTCTCCCCCCATAACAAACTGTTGCTGCCGAATGGCTCTATAATGTAAATGCACTGGGGGCTTCCACTTCGAAGTGATGGCAAAGCTGAGCACAGGGATCATACTACTAATAAGGAGCAGTGCCACCGTTGAGCAGCGGCACACCTTCAAGGTGTTGTACTGCATGCAAACAGGAACAGTGCACGCTATTAATGATGTGTTGCCCTCAGGGCAGGCATAAGTAATGCGCTGCCCCAGGGCAGCCACAAGTTTAAGGACAGAATGGCTGCTTGAAGCAGCCGCTCCATCTTTCACTGTGCAGCAGGCAGCCGCCTGCACTTCAAAGGGGGGAGCAGAGATTCCATCTGCAGGTGTGTGCAATGAGTGACTGCACCCAACTGCAGGGGAATGTCTAATGGATCCATGGAATCTCCCTTTGCCCTCCAGCGTAATGCCCTCAGGGGTACACTAACTGTGTGTCACTTGTTTGAGGTGCACAGTCAGTGCACATCCTGGCGGCCTTTTTGACTCTGCACAGGCAAAGTGTTTTCCTTATTTGCATGGGGACACGCCCTATGCAAATGAGGTAACGCCCTCTTAAAATACTGTTGGCGCTGTATGTGAGTTGGCACTATCTGAATTACAGAAGGGGCTGCACAAGCATCTGCTACCCCTTCTGTAAAACAAAAGTGGTGCAGATGCAGAAAACAGCATACAAGCCCATTGCGCTCCCAGGGCACTGATGTAATACGGGCCCAGGCCTACTGTTCTGGCGAAAATGACTGAAAACGAGACAGTGACTCAAATAAGGGAAGTAGCACCTTAAACAAGTGAGTCATTAAGTCTTTGTAAAAGAATAGGGAGAACTAGAAAATTGCACCATTAAAAAACAGCCAAATCATGAAGAAAAAGGTTCAAGGGGTAACCAATACAAGACGGCAGCCTAACGGAGTTCTCATACTTCAGCAATCTCCTCCGACATCTTACTAAGCAATCTAGCACAACAACAATGAAGGCCCGTGAAAAATATCTAGACTAACAACACATCAAATGAACAAAACAGTAATGCAAGAAAAAAAAGAAAAATTATATATATATATATATATATATATATATATATATATATATATATATATTATGCTGAAAAATGTTAATATAAGGAAATTAAAAATGCATACTAAGTGGCGACAGTATATTTCAAACATTTTCCCCAAAATAGTGAGTTTAAAACAGAGGACAGAAGAAGCCACCATCTCATATATTTAAAAGTATATTCTTGTACATAATCTTGAAATATGATTTGGGGAGGCATGTCTACCACTGACTGATCTCATTTATCTTCAAACAGAATATTCAATTTGAAAACATTAAAAGATATTAACCCCTTCGCTGCTTGGCCTTTCCCGCCCCCGTGCTAAGCCTTTTTTGGGCTATTTGGGGTAGTTCGCACTTAGGCCCCTGTAACTTTTTGACCACATAAGGTATCCACACCAAATTTGCGTCCTTTTCTTCCAATATCACGGGGATTCTAAAGGTACCCAGGGTTTGTGGATTCCCCTGGAGGGGACACAGAAATTAGCCAAAATACAGCTATACACTGTTGTTTTTTTTTGTTGGAAAAATGGGGAAAAAGTGCTGCAAATGAAAGTCCCAGGTTTATTCCCTGCAAATGGTATCAACAAAAGGTTTGTGGGGCTGAAATCACCATTTTCCCAGCTTTCAGGGACTGACAGACTTTTGTCAGAAAACCAACATTTTTTACACAATTTTGGCATTTTACTGGGACATAGCCTATTTTTGCGATTGTTTGTGCTTTCAACCTTCTTCCAGTTAATGGTAGAAATGGGTATGAAAGCAATAATAGATCCTGGAAAGCTATACATTTTAGAAAAGTACACATAATTCTGAATTCAGCAAGGGGTCATTTGTGCAGATCCTTTGAGGTTTCTTTATAGAAACTAACAGTTGAAAATAGGAAAAATTGAAAATGAGTTGGAAAAAACAACCATTTGTGCCAACGTTTTCACCTGTAACTTCTTCTAATTATTACTGATGTTGGAAACCAATGTACCGTTACATCCGCTGGACCTTTCTGGTTGTGGGTATATATAGGACTTGTAGGTTCACCAAGAACCCGCCGAACCCAGACCCAATAACTGAGCAGCGTCTTGCAATGTTTTTTTATTATGTACCAGGTATATAGCACTCCATTTGGGAAAATATATACAGTGAAAAATCGGGATGAAAGACACCTATGTATTTCTGAAATTGGAACAAAATATAGAGTTTAGAAAGAGTAGCTATTTGCACATTTCCGAAATAGTGAGTACCCATACTAGCATGAGAATTATAGGACATTTTTCAAAGTGACTTCTTTTTTACACATTCTTTCATTTGGAAGGCAAAAATGCATCGAAAGTCAATAGGTAATAACAGTTGCTCTACACTTCTGTGTTCCGCTAAGTCTCCCGATAAAAATGGTACCTCACTTGTGTGGGTAGGCCTAGTGCCCGTGACAGGAAACGGCCCAAAACACAAAGTGGACACACCACATTTTCACAGTGAAAACTGACCCTTTTTTTGCAGAGTGCCTAGCTGTAGTTTTGAACCCTAGCTCTGCCGGCACCTAGGGAAACCTAGCAAACCTATACATTTTTGAAAACTAGACACCCAGGGAAATCCAGGATGGGGTGACTTGTCTGCCTCTCACCAGGTTCTGTTACCCAGAATCCCTTGCAAACCTCAAACTTTGTAAAAAAAACAAAAAAACATTTTCCTCATATTTCTGTGGTGTAAAGTTCCGGAATCTGCGTGGATACACAGAATTCCACCCATCCCGCATACCCCAAAGTCTTCCGAGAAAAATGGTACCTCACTTGTGTGGGTAGGCCTAGTGCCCACGACAGGAAACGGCCCAAAACGCAATGTCGACGCACCACATTTTCACGATGAAAACTGACCCTTTTTTTTTGCAAAGTGCTTAGCTGTAGATTTTGAACCCTAGCTCTGCCGGCACTTAGGTAAACCTAGCAATTCTATCCATTTTTGAAAACTAGACACCCAGGGGAATCCAGGATGGAGTGACTTGTCTGGCTCTCACCAGGTTCAGTTACCCAGAATCCCTTGCAAACCTCAAACTTTGTAAAAAAAAAAACACATTTTCCTTACATTTCTGTGGTGGAAAGTTCTGGAATCTGCTTGGATCCACAAAATTCCACCTACCCCGCATTTCCCAAAGTCTTCTGAGAAAAATGGTACCTCACTTGTGTGGGTAGGCCTAGTGCCTGCGACAGGAAACGGCCCAAAACGCAACGTGGACACACCACATTTTCACAGTTAAACTGACCCTTTTTTTGCAAAGTGCCTAGCTGTAGATTTTGAACCCTAGTTCTGCCGGCACCTAGGGAAACCTAGCAAACCTATACATTTTTAAAAACTAGACACCCAGAGGAATCCAGGATGGGGTGACTTGTCTGGCTCTCACCAGGTTCTGTTACCCAGAATCCCTTGCAAACCTCAAACTTTGTCAAAAAAACACATTTTCCTCACATTTTTGTGGTGGAAAGTTCTGGAATCTGCGTGGATCCACAAATTTCCTACCACCCACCGTTCCACCAGGTCTCCCGATAAAAATGGTACCTCACTCACATGGGTGGATCAAGTACCCGCTACAGGCAAGGGCCCAAAACGTATTGAGGAGACATCAAAATTACCTATCGCAAAACAACCTTGTTTTGCAAGGGGGGTCACCTGGGTTTTTGGCCCCGGGCTCGGCAGCCATCTTGGGAAACCTACCAATCCCACACATTTCTGAAAACTAGACACTTGGGGGAGTCCAGCGAGGTATGGCTTATGTGGGCCCCCCAACGTTTCCCTACCCAGAACCCCCTGCATACCTCAAATTTATCTGAAAAAAAACAAATTTTTCTCAAATTTCTGTGTGGGAAAGTTGTAGGATCACCGGGCTGACTCAAATTTCCTACCACCCAGCGTTCCCCCAGGTCTCCCGATAAAAATGGTACCTCACTCTTGTGGGTTGGTCAAGTACCCGCGACAGACAAGGGCCCAAAACGAATTGTGCAGACATCAAAATTACCTATCGCAAAATGATCTGCTTTTGCAAGGGGGGGGGGGGTCACATGCGTTTTTGGTCCCGGGTTTGGTGGCCATCTAAGGAAACCTACCAAACCCACACATTTCTGAAAACTAGAGACCCGGGGAAGTCCAGGGAGGTATGGCTTGCGTGGATCCCCCGTTTCCCCACCCCGAATCCCCTGCAAACCTCAAATTTTGATGAAAAAAATCAAATTTTTCTCAAATTTCTGTGTGGGAAAGTTGTAGGATCACCGGGTTGACACAAATTTCCCACCACCCAGCGTTCCCCCAGGTCTCCCGATAAAAATGGTACCTCACTCGTGTGGGTGGGTCAAGTGCCCGCGACAGGCAAGGGCTCAAAACATATTATGGAGACTTCAAAATTACCTATCATAAAACGACCTGGTTTTGCAGGGGGGCACCTGGGTTTTTGGCCCCAGGCTCGCGGCCATCTAGGGAAACCTACCAAACCCACACATTTCTGAAAACTAGACACCCTGGGGAGTCCAGGGAGGTATGGCTTGCGAGGATCCCCCAACGTTTCTCTACCCAGAATCCCCTGCAAACCTCAAATTTAGCTGAAAAAAATCACTTTTTCCATACATTTTTGTGTGGGATCACGTGCCAGCACAAATGTCCTACCACCCAGCGTTCCCCTTGTTCTCCCGAGTAAAATGATACCTCACTTGTGTGGGTGGGCCAAAGGCCTGTGACTGGGAAGAGCCAAAAACATCGGGTTAAAAGTATAGCACCACGAATTCTAAGCGCTACATTTTTAGAAAAATACGTTTTTAGCGGATTCTGCATTGGGCAGCCACACAAGTGAGGTATCATTTTACTCGGTTGTTAGTGCAAGTCGTTGTAATGACTTACGATTTAAATGCATCGCGTACTAATAGCGCGGTCGTTGTAACGACCGCATTGTAATGGTACAGCGATGTAATGGCAACGTGGTATCCATGCAGGTTCCAGTCTTTTGACTTCTTTGGGGGGGTAGTGTGGGGCATTGGGATGCCCATTCTGGGCAGCCCCCACCCCTGGCCTATAAAGATATCATCCCTGGTGCCTAGTGTGCTTTTTGCCCCCCCCCCTCGGGGGGAGCACAGATTAGGGGCTACTGCCTACATCTGCTCCCCAGGGCGGGCAGAAAGACTTTTTGTGGAAAAAACTATGGGGGGAGCAAAGGCCCTTGCCCAAGGGGCCGCTCCCCCCTCCCTGGTGCTAGTGGGTGGATCACTGCTTGGGGATCGCCCTCCTGGGGTGATCCCCAAGCAGGAATCCACTAGGGGAGGGTACTATTGGAAAGGGAAGATTCTCCCCTTTCCAACGATACCCCTCGCATGTGTTTCGGTGCTCAGGGGGCTGAGATAGCCCCGCAAGCACCGACACTGTGAAACTGAAACTAAGTTTCTGTTTCGTTTTCATTGTAATGACGACAGTGCGCCATGCGCGCGATTGTCATTACAATGAAAACTCCTAACAGGCCTCGGGAGGTTGGGAAAGCTCTTCCCCACCTTCCAAGGCAAAAAAAAAAAAAGGGAAATCCCTCTGCTGTCTGCAGCAGAGGGATTTTCCGTGCCTGTACTCATGACGGAATGGTTCCGTCATGAGCACAGGAGCACTGGTGCTCATGACGGAACCATTCAGTCATGATCACACAAAGGGTTAAAGTATAGCCTTACTGCCATACAAAGAAGCTGAAATACACATTTAGAACTGGTTTGATGTTCAAACAGGTCTGCATTTCGCTTACAAGCAGCTGATGAAGTCCAAAATATGGGTTACTGACCCGATTATTAGATTCGATTTTTACTGTCTTAACTGTGCTTTGCACCCTTATATCTTCATAATAATGTACAATAACTAACACTGTGATTCATTATAAAAAGTGCATAGTTACATAAACTATATGCATTCTGTACTATTCCTCAAAGTCTCCTCCAATCAATGAATTTGAAAATATGATCACTCCTTTCATACGGTATGAATCTCAATCTTTCTTTATGCAAAATACCACACTTGTATAACTTAAGGATATGCTTCACATCTTTAAAATCAGTTGTTGCTGTCCATCTTGAATACTCTCTTTAACATAAACAATCACCTATCTTAGTGAGTATGCACCTCAGCATCCCTTGTGTGCGTTTCTAAAACATCCGTGTCTGCAGTGCTTAATTTGAGCCAGTGGTTTCCGGTGCTTAGTACTGGCACTTAATTGTCAACACCTGCACTTATGACAGCTGCCACATGGTGGTGCTCTTTGTGTAATTTAGAGATGAGCAGAACAACAGTTGTTTCTTAGTTCAATATTGTTAGAAATGGGGGTCTCTAGTTGGCAGAGGTAGGTACCTTTGTCCAAATAGGGACCCTTGCTTTTAGTCAGGGTCGGGGGATATACACTTTAGATAACCCCTGCTCAACCCCTGGGTAGCTTGGCACGAGTAGGCAGGCTTATCACAAAGGCAATGTGTAAAGTACTTGTACTCAAAACACACAGTAATACAGTGATAACACTACAAAAGGACATCACACCAGGTTAGGAAAAATAAAGTATCTTTATCTAAACTCAACAAGACCAAAACGGTAAAAAATCAACATACATGTAATAAGAATATGAATTTTCATTACCTGCAGATGCGTCAAAATTCCAAGGCCAAACAGCCGCAGAGAAGGGAAGCGTTGAGAAACAAAGAGATTCGTCAGTTCCTGAGTCCTTGGGGAGGCGATGCAACAGTTATGCTGCAAGCAGGAGAAGTGATGCATGGAACCCGGACTGTACGGGGGAGTGATACGTCAACTCCAAGACGGTTCTGGTCTGAGGGTGATGCGTCGGGAAAATTTGCCGCACAGGTGCAATGAGTGGAATTCCAGGATGCGTCTGCGATCGATGTGGCGGCGGCAAGAGTCGCTGCTTCGGTTTCTTCAGTCGCGATCCTACGATGCATTGGTTCTTGCAGCCGTGACAGGCGCTGCGTTGTCTCTGCAGCAGCGCGGTAGTGCGTGCAGATTCTTCTCGGACGGCAGTGCTGCATCGGGAAAAACAGCCGCAAGAAGAGCAATGCGTCGATTTTCTCAGTTCTTCAGGATTCTTCCAGCTCCCAACAGCAGGAACAACCTTCAGAGGCCCAGAACTGGAATAGGCACCTCCTGGCAGGTCAGAACTATCAACAGCAGAGTTAAGGGGAGCTGGGGTTGAAGTCTTTGTGCCTCTACGACTTCTGAACAGGAGGCCAGCACACACAGGCCCTTGGAGATCTTCTTCAAGCGGGTTCACAGCAAAGTTCCAGTCTTTGTCCTTTCCTTGGCAGAAACAGCAACTGCAGGCCAACCCCACACAGCAAAGGGGAAGTACTCCTCCTCACAGCTCTTCAGCTCTTCTCCTTGGCAAAGAGTCCAGAAGTGATCTAAAGTTTTGGTGTTTAAGGTCTACTACTTATACCCCATTTTCTCTTTGTTCTCTTTGGGCAAGGGTGTCTGAGCCCAGTCCAAACCAGTTCTGTCCTCACTGGTGCAGTATGACCACAGTGGGTGGTGACAGCATTGTGCAAAAGAAACAGGCCCTATTCAGGTGTAAGGAAATCTCCTCCCACTCCTCTAAATGCAGCCAAGCCCGATTCAGCTAAGCTCCAAGTCATCCAGGGAGGGCCTGGCACACCTCAACCCCCCAGTGGCTGTTTCCAGTGAATGCACATCCCAAGACCCGTCACTCCAAAACCAGACAGTCAATCCACAATCAGGCAGAGGCACACAGAATGGTCAAACAAGGAAATGCATACTTTCTAAAAGTGGCATTTTCAACCTCACAATTTAGAAACCATCTTTACTAAAAGATGTGTTATTAAATTCTGAGTTCAGAGAGCCTAAACTTTATTTCTCAATCTTGTCCCAATGGGAAGTTATACTTGTAAGATGTTACAAAGTGTCTTCCATTCTATCCTATGAAGCAGATAGCCTTTCAATATTGAAAAAACGAAATTGGCAGTATTTTACTATCAGAACATGTCACACACACCAGTATATGTCCTACCTTTCACATACACTGCACCCTGCCCATGGGGGTACCTTGGGCCTACCATAGGGGTGCCTTACATGTAAGAAAAGGGAAAGTGCTGCAGGCCCACAAGTATCATTTGATTTACAGGCCCTGGCACACTCAGTGCACTTCACTAGGAACTTGCCAGTAAATCAAATATGCCAATCAGGGCAAACCAATTGTAATAGCAATTTACACAGGGAGCACTTGTACTTTGACACTGATCAGAAGTGGCAAAGTGCCAAAAGCATCTAAGCCAGCAAAAACGAAACCCAGCACAGCATCAAAAATACAGGAGGTAGAGGCTAAAAATCAGGGGAAACCACGCCAAAGTTGACAAGTCTAACAAATATACATTAAAAACGACTAATACCTGCAACCCAAGCCAATCTTAAACTTTTGGGGGCTTGAAACCGTCTGAATTGTCACACTTGTAGGAGTGTGATGGTTAGTATTTGTGAAGGTACTGTCGTTTGCAGCGCTGGCAGGGACAATGGGTGGTGCAAGCTGTTGTGGCCCCCTGACCAGGGCCCCTGCACTTTTACAAATTGAGCACTGCTTGTCTGCGGATGTTCTAGACTACCAGGCTTATGTTCCAGGCACAGGATTGTATCTCATGGACATTCATGAATGTATCTGATCCTTCGGAATTAACGTTGAAGACCCAATTGCGATGTAACGTTCATCTCCGGAATGTTCAGGTATTTTTAGAGTTGACAGACATACATGAGATTCAAAGGCAGGTCCCTATTCTTGCAAAGCAGAGCATTTGTGTCATAGGTTCTACTGCCTTGAGTAGCTGACGGCTCTCTGCGCTAGCCCCATGTGTTCAGGGCTGGGCGCTAGCGAAGGAAAGATTTTGAATGATTTGTCAAGGAGGCTGTTGCGAATACAAATCATTTTGGTGAGCAAGTGTTGTTGAGAAGGAAGTGAGAATGAAAAGAAGATAACTAGGACTGGAAAATGTATTTGCACATATGGCACACGCTAACAGCCACTCTAAGCATGTGGCCATTTCACATAATGGTTGCCATTCCTTTTCCTTAGCTACATCTTCCCTACTGCTCAGCCAGGATGAGTGCTGGAGTGCTTGGTGATGAGTGGAATGCTGAATGCTTGGGGACGTCATGGAATGCATGGGCGCCTGGTGATGTGCTGAATGTCAGTTGGAGAGTGGAGGCTGCTCCTGGTGGGGCTATCAACTATCATACTTACCATCTTATTTATCTGTAACTGAACCTAAATAAACCATCTTGCTATAACACACTACTTGGCTACATCTGGACTTCATTTGGTTTACAACATTTCGGTAATGCGATCATTGTTATTACAAAAGCAAAGGGGTGTTGAGGACAAAGTCAGGGATGGTTTAAATTGTCATGCCTGAAATAAGCATTTGTTTATGTAGACCTCTGGCAGTTTGTGGCATGGTAGAGATTCAATCGTATGCACGATGTATGATAGTGTGAAGCACCATCATGTATTGCATTGATGAAGGAAGATGCCACTAAACAAGCCCCTAAAATGATAATTTTCATCTTTACGGATGCAATCAACAAACATCATGGCGCTGATCGGTTTGAATGTTAAAAATAATGGTCTTAATCAGTCGAGCCACTATTCCCTGGGTGATTTGTGGTACCTGCTGCAGGATCTTGATGACACGAAGTTGAACGCAGAGCATGAAAACAGAGAAATAGGGGGTAAAAACAGGTTGAAGGAGTGAACTGCGAAGGTTGCCCATTTCACGCTATGAAAGTGATTTACAATAACTATGTCTGTGCAGATGTCACAAATTGGACTCTGAATACTTGTGGAATTATTTGATGACTTTAACCCTTATTTTTACGTATTGGCATTTGCGCCACTGAAGGGAATAGTTTGGGAAATTTAAACTTATCACCTAGTAACCAATGGAGTGACTCCGGTCGCATGAAGTAATTTAGTTTGCAAAATGGAATGTTCTTCTGAAAATAAAGAACTACTTTTGCTCATGTTGTTATATTACAAAATACTAGTGAACAAGGAACAAGGGAACCCTGTAAGTCAAGGGGGACCGAGGGTAAGCAATATGTTATGAAAGACAGTGGTCCCTACCAAGGAAACATGAAGTCATACACACAGAATTACAATCAGAGTTGTGTGGGTGTGTGTCCAAATGGAAAGAATTGTATTTATTTAAACATTCAATAAGCACAGTGGGCAAGAAGTGGCGGGGTTTGGAAATCACCATATTTCCAGACCTCAGGCATTTGCTCCAAAGTGACTTTCAGTGATGCATTTATTTACAACAGTCACAATGAGGAAAACATTTTATGCTCCGTATAAAACATAAGCAAATGGTTGGAGTCAAGATGTAGTTGTACTGTAATGCCTTAGGTCTGGAAATCTGGTGATTTCCAAACCCCGCCACTTCTTGCCCACTGCACTATATTATATGCTTTCTGTGCTTATTGAATGTTTAAATAAATACAACTCTATCCATGTGGCGCACACCCACACAGCTCTGATTGTAATTCTGTGTGTATGACTTCATGTTTCCTTGGTAGGGACCACTGTCTCTCATAACATATTACAAAATACGTCAAAAAATCTTGAAATCGAAAAATAATGTATTTACAAAACAAATTGCTCAGAAAGACTATATCTGACACACTTTCCACACTTTCAGAATTGCAATTAGTTGCGACAATATTCCTTGGAAAAAGTAGCTTTCAAAAATATATTCATTAAATAGCACTTGCAAATGTAAGGCAGTTCTAAAGATTCTCAAAGCAAAGTAGCAGTATTGTATTGCCATTTTGTAAAAGAGGATCACATTGGCCTCATCTTTGCATGTGGATTGAAGACACCATAACATATTTTAACCAAATTATAGCGTGCAAGTGTGTATTATGTGGCAAGAAAGGTGGCTAGATCGCATTCGGGTACTAACCAGGGAACGAGTCGGGGGTACACCCACTATTTTCACAGGGTGTACGCCGTCCACCCTGCCAAGAATGTGGGCCCCACTGAATAATGTGCTGAACTCGTCCCGGTGTAATTTCCAAACACCGAGACACTTTCAGCAGCGCCTGCACGTTGTCTGCTGTCCATCTGCAACAAGGAAAAACGTGCAGGCGGAGTTGGGATGGGGCTTTCTATTTAAGACTCCTGCTGGGCGCATAACAAAGGCCGAATTTGAGGGTTCATCAGGCCTCCTTTTGTGAGTCTCTTGGCTGGGAGCAGTCAGGAGCCTCACACCTAGATGCAAATGAAGTAGAGGGGAAACAAAGGTTAGCACTTCACACATACTTAAGAAAGGCAGCTTTTCACCTTGTTTTCACTTTGTTCAGTCCCTGTTTAGGAGATATGCATGTACTGTAAGAATGTCAGATGTGTTGGTCTTTCCCAGTATTTACACACAGCAAATTGCATTTATATAGGGCCCGATTCACAGAACTAACTTACGTCAAAAACGTAAAGTTAGTACTTTTTGGTATTCACAGAATACACTTACTCATTTTGGTATTCACAGAATGCACTTACTCATTTTGGTATTCACAGAATGCACTTACTCATTTTGGTATTCACAGAATGCACTTACTCATACTAACTTTATGTCCACACTCGGGCCGGAGATTCTGGCCCGGAGGTGGAGATTCCGGCCCGGAGGTGGAGATTCCGGCCGGTTGTGGAGATTCCGGCCGGTGGCGGAATGTCCGCCACCGGCCGGAATCTCCACAACCGGCCGGAATCTCCACCATCGGGCCGGAATCTCCACCATCGGGCCAGAATCTCCACCATCGGGCCAGAATCTCCGGCCCGAGTGTGGACATAAAGTTAGTATGAGTAAGTGCATTCTGTGAATACCAAAATGAGTAAGTGCATTCTGTGAATACCAAAATGAGTAAGTGCATTCTGTGAATACCAAAATGAGTAAGTGTATTCTGTGAATACCAAAAAGTACTAACTTTACGTTTTTGACGTAAGTTAGTTCTGTGAATCAGGCCCACTGAGCTTATTACACCTGAGGAGGCGTCAAAATAATTTAAGTACCATTATTTTTTCTTGTAAAGCCCTACTCATCCCAATGCAGGGTGTCAGAGCGCTTTACATCAACACGTGCATATTACATGTATCATACATCATATAAGTTTGTAAATGAATGTACAGGATGTGTTACATAAAACTGGGGGATTGCAAGGTGTAGAAGTCACATATCTTCCATAGCTCACTGCGCTATTATCCTCGCAATGCGCTCAAACGTACACATGATAGACCTGCTAAACATATATGTGAGGGCTTTAGATCTGATGTCACTTCTAGTGATGCCACTTCCTGTAAAGTCGTGGCTTGTGATGCCACTTTCTATGATGTCAATTCTTGTGATGTCATACGCTGTGATGTAATGCGCCGTGATGTCGTGCGCCATGATGTCGCGCGCCATGATGTCTAACTAGGTTAGTCCCCCCCACTTCTTTTTTTAGGACTTGTGCCCTGGTACCAACGCAATTATGGTGTAACACCTGTATCACTGGCTCGCCCTTTTATAACCCCGACAATACCTGATAACTCCTGGTCTCAGGCAGTGACTGGAACATAAAGTAAACAAGACATGGTCGTGGTTACTTTGTGTAACTTCCCCTCCTTGCCATTTGTCCTCACCCCTCAGCCGCGGGCCTACTGAGGGGAAACCGTGTAATGGAATCAGAGTTCAAACGGTGCATTATGTCACTTCCATTAGCCCTGGCATTCTGGCGACTCAACCTCCAGTTGTTGAAGAGGAACTAAACATGGTTTTGCTGATTTTTCAGTCTGTCAATCTAATCCTCAAAAAAGGTTCAGTTGACTTGTTGAGAGGTTTGATACGATTGTGGGTCTCAGACACCAAGCCACCAGGTTATCTGAAATGTATTGTGGAAAGCCTCACAGCATGGTCTACGTGAGGTTTAATGCAACTGCTAAATGTAAATGCACAAAGGATGCAGATGAACAAGAGATTTGAAATCTGAAATACTGATAGACGTCCAAAGTCTAATTTTGATACCTCCATTACTGTTCTGACAGGCACAAATGACAGTAAGTTAAGCCCCAACTAGACTCATCAAAGTCTGCTGTATAGAGCAAGGAAATTCAGTCTAAAATAGCATTTATAGTCATAGTCATAGTTGCCAATATCCTTGACATGTGTTCACCAATTGGTTTGTGCTGTATAATTTGAGAATTTTAAAGATTAAAAAAAATAATGCAAGAGTTACAGCATTCTACTTTGCCTCTTGCATATGAAGCCTTATATGTAGTTAGATTTATGATATGGTCTGTGCATGAAATTGCGTTTTTCTTTATTTACACTTATTTTCGCAATGTAAATAAACTGCATATTTATTTTCAGCAGATGACTACATTTCTAGGAGGTGCATATCCTTATATGTCTATGCTTAGGAGGTGCATATCCTCATATGTCTATGCTTAGGAGGTGCATATCCTTATACGTCTATGCTTAGGAGGTGCAGATCCTAATACGTCTAAGCTTCGGAGGTGCAGATCGTAATAAGTCTATGCTTAGGAGGTGCAGATCCTTATACGTCTATGCTTAAGAATTGCATATCATTATACGTCTATGCTTAGGAGGTGCATATCCTTATATGTCTGTGCTTAGGAGGTGCATATCCTCATATGTCTATGCTTAGGAGGTGCATATCCTCATATGTCTATACTTAGGAGGTGCAGATCGTAATAAGTCTATGCTTAGGAGGTGCAGATCCTTATACGTCTATGCTTAGGAGGTGCAGATCCTAATACGTCTATGCTTAGGAGGTGCAGATCGTAATAAGTCTATGCTTAGGAGGTGCAGATCCTTATACGTCTATGCTTAGGAGGTGCATATCATTATACGTCTATGCTTAGTAGGTGCCTATCCTTATACGTCTATGCTTAGGAGGTGCAGTTTCTTATACGTCTATGCTTAGGAGGTGCATATCCTCATGTCTATGCTTAGGAGGTGCATATCCTCATATGTCTATGCTTAGTAGGTGCCTATCCTTATATGTCTATGCTTAGGAGGTGCAGTTTCTTATACGTCTATGCTTAGGAGGTGCATATCATTATACGTCTATGCTTAGGAGGTGCATATCCTTATACGTCTATGCTTAGGAGGTGCATATCCTTATATGTCTGTGCTAAGGAGGTGCATATCCTCATATGTCTATGCTTAGAAGGTGCATATCCTCATATGTCTATGCTTAGTAGGTGCATATCCTTATACGTCTATGCTTAGGAGGTGTAGATCCTTATACATCTATGCTTAGGAGGTGCATATCCTTATATGTCTATGCTATTCCGGACCCAACTTGGCCAACACTGCTTCAATGATCTGACTCAGGGATAAACCTATTGATTCAGTTGGTACATGAACTTCCATGTGCTACATACTTATAGACTTCAATTGCACAAAAATCACAGTTCAACATGGCACGCGCCTTATAATTGCTGTTCTTACCTTAGTGTTAATAGCAGCTTTTCCTTTCTTGTAGTCTTTATGGCTGGTTTTCTTATCAAGCTTGTTCCAAAGAGCTTTGGCCTTCCAGGTATTGACCTTTGTCTTGAGTTTAGTATAAAAGTTTCTGTAGTCCAGTGGGTCAAGTTCTAGTTGCCGAGTAAGGATATTAAAGGCTTGAAGCGTTCCTTTGCAGGTTGATGCTTGGACAAAATTCTCGAACAGCTGGCCAGCTTGGCTCGGCTTTCCAACATCATTTTCACCCATGTTCTGCGCAGAAAGCACAGGCCGCACTATGTTTGTGTTGTCGTAGAGAAGCTGGAGCTTAGTGGGCCACTAAATATTTGCTGGCGTGGTACACCTACAAACAAATAACAGAGGTAAATGAGTAATGCAATAGCAAGTGAGTAAAGTAAGTCAGACTACACCAGAAATCCTATGCTACTGATATCACAAACAACAATAACACTAATAATAAAGCTAATAATAATAATAGTTCCCAAAAGTCCAAGTTTGGTACTGTCTTCCATTCACCTCTGCTTCCTGTGCCACTTTATTCCTTTATTCACACCAACGTTCAATATTTGGTTAAAAACTGAAACCACTGGATGCTCATTGCCTATGCAATGTTACTCTTTTTAGTGTCTCTGACAGGCATTTCATTGTTGGAACATATATTAAAAGCGGTCCTCCTGTAATTTATCTACATGGACGTTCCTCAAAAACTGATTTCCCAAAGATATACTTTGCATAACTTGGTAGTTAGTGTGATAGTGCGAATTGTTCCTTTATACCAGATCTTGAAGCCACAGGACATCAGTTTACAAGAAGATTAAACCCTTATTTCTGTAGGTGATACTCCAGTCCCCATTCTGCAATATTATTCGGTGAACCTAACTATCAGTGCACTTGAATTGTAAGTGGCAATCACTATCGAATTGATTAATCATTTCACCAAATAGGCTTATCATGGAATAGGCCAGAACCAATTAATTTTCTTAACTACATCAACAGACCACCATAGAGTAGGTCACTGCCCACACTAGTGTTTGTTAAAGAACTTCCTACTGCAATGGCATAACTACAAGAGAAGTTAAAGACTGTTGCAGGTGTGTCCAAATATATGTGCAGGAAGACCAAGTCCATACATAATTTTCATGATAGCCAGTGACTGAAAGATTAACTGTATATATGTGTAACTAATGTATATATCCTCAATACATAGCATGCAGCCAACCCTCGTGGATCTATGTTGGGCTAGGGTCACCTATTTTTTTTTTTTTTTTTTTACAGATTTTGCCCGATTGGTAGCCACTGGAATTAAGAGGAAATTTCTGTAGAAAGACGGGTAAACAATTTTTCATCTATCAAATGACAGTCTCAGACTAATAGTAACTATTTCCAGCTGTAGTTTATCCAAACCCTAGTCCCATCCAGAAGTCATATCAACATTTTCAGCATGTACTTAAAAGTAGCAAACTGTTTAATTGTCATCACAATCTCCATAAATAGCAGACTTAAAGAACACCCTACACCTAGCAAAATACAAATAATATACATGCTTCGTTTAAAATGGATGGCAAGAAAATGCTGAATAATGACGCACTATATTTTGACAACTATTCAGCTCTGAAAAGCAGTAAACGCATCCTTGGGTGTGAAGCTAACACAGTCCCCACTTTGGCTTTTTGCACAATTTAACCGCGCAGTCTGCTGGATGCCTTTGGACAATCTGCTTGCTCATTCACACTGTAAGTGATAATTTGCCACATCACACCCTACCCCTTTGTGAGGCCTGGTGAACCGTACTAGGACAGTTAACCCAACATGCAGCCCAGTAACTACAAGCCACTCTCCATAACGCCTATTCCGCCTGCTTAGTGCCTGGCCTCACACAGAAACAATCAGTTGAGGTAATGGGCAGAATTTAATGTTTCACATTTGTTGTACAGATATGGAAAAGGCTTACAGGTTCACTTGCAAATTAACACTACCATGTCATGAATTTGCATGTATCGCACTTCATACGTCATGCCAAGGGGGGTGATCGGCTGGAATAAAGAACACCCAGAAGAAGACTCACAGAAAAAGAAACAAGTTGTTCAGAAACAACTGCAAGCTTTGTATCAGATATGTCCATCTTATATCAAAGTTTAGTTGCACTATTGAAGCACAGGGAACCAGGCCGGTTCTACGGTACAGTGGTTCTAAGCTGCCTAGGAATCCACCAGAGGAGGAGCACCAGACTGCCCTTAATCCCATCAGATATCCGTCTGTTACTATCCGAGTGGGTGTCAGAATGATCATTGAGGATCATCGGGGCATAAACCCTTGCACCAGTCCAGCCGGCAGCTTTCAGAGGCAGCACCTGCAGATCTGGAAATAATTGCCAATGGGGAGGAAGCAAAGACTGATTGCTTGGGGCACAGAGTGTTTACATACCTTTTAAGTTTAAAGGGTAGAATGTAAACCCAAGATCTCACAAGTTATTGCATTTCTAGTCCAATACCCCTATGGTGCACAAGGACATATGAATGAAGTGATGGGCTGAGGTATGGAGAGCTGTTTGTGGATGTCTGAACAAGTGCTCATATAATGGAAAACAAATCCAGGCAATCCCTGTTTAGCCTTAAAAAATCTAAAATAAATTTCCTGACGGTCACTCCCAGGGCTTTCATTTCAGATCCCAGACTCTCCTTCCACGAACACAGTTCAAGGAAAGAACAAAACAGATTTAGTTCCCAAGTAATATTTTCATTTTTACGTCGCCGCCCACTGCAGCTATGAAAAGTGAAATATTTTTACTAAAGAATGCTAAATAGCGGTGCAGCCAATGCTGGGCTCAGATCCCAGTCCAGCCTTGTATAATGGGGCAGTGGGAAAGAGGCAAGTGCAGCAGGAGTTCAGTGTTATTAAGGGTGTAGTCGAGCAGACGCAGACAAAACACAATTAAAATTGAAAACCTGCCAAGGGTGCACTGTAAAGTCAACCACTCCGATGCCCATTTCAGCGAAAATATTCAGGGCTCTGAACAGAGGAAGCAAGCTTCAATGTGAGCAGCTTTCCACAAAATCTGGCTCTCTTGCACAATGCGACAATATGTTTGTTTGTCACTAGTAATGGAGGATTAACGGTGAACATTTCAGAGGAAAAAGTGGGAAAACACTGGAAGTCCTGGTCACCAAGTGTGAGTCGTAGGGTCTTTCCATTTCGAAATTGAATGGGCCCCAGCTGCCCACCAATTCTGCATTCGTACTCCTCACGCCACCACTAACCAGCCATCCCTTGCTTTTAAAGTCAAATGACATTCTGCTTTCATGCAATGAAATATATTGCCCGCCCGAATACAAAGTGTAAGTTTGAAATGAGTTTTCCATAACTTCGGGAATAATTCACAGTACAATAAACAGCAAACTTGACATTGACCAGAAGCGAAATTTGAAAGGTGCACTGAGCAAGATATATATATATATTCTCATGTAAAGCGCTCCAATAGCTTCGGGTCGAGTTCGCAGTATAAAAAACAGTGACCAATTCACACACTCACAACATAGCTTGTTTCCACTTGCCTCTTCTCCTGTGGCAGTTCCCTCTCATACCTGCTCTAGGACTTCTTTCAGACAAGGAAGCACTACACTCCATCCACACATCATATTTGTTTCCTTCCAAATCCATTTTTAATTGCTGGGTTGCCAGCCCACCCACGCATACAGCTGCATTACACTACCCCGCTCCCCGAACCACAATCCATTCCTTGCATAACAAACCCAAATTCTCATAGAAAAGCAAAGCTACGAAAAAATGGCAGATTATGCTTTAGTCACAAAATAAAGGACAGTTGCTCATCTATTTCTGTGTGAACGTTGGTAGAACAATGTGCATTTTAACCGATTTTCTCTGAAATTGTGGTCTGGGGTTCGGAAGACAAGGCAGAGGCTTGTTAATTTGATCGGAGTGATCATAGGGGTGGGACAAGAGGTATGTACGAGTTGTTACTGAGGAATAACGGCGGTGACACGCCCTCGCCCTCAACACTTTATTATAAGATGGATGAATGCTGGCTGAGAGTGAACTCCTGGTACTGAATTCACCCAGATCATCCACCAAACAGGGACCAAGAACAATTAATGCACAAAGGGTTTACTCCCATAAAGGAGTAAATCTAAAAAAGATATGATGGTCCAGAAAAGATGCAAATGATTTACATATTCTTGCACTCATACGTTGCTCACCTCCTACGCTAGGTCAGGCATTGAAAAGGTGCAACTAAGAAGAGCCTACTATGGATATTTATGTTTTTGCATTTCCCAAGAGATGAAACCTTCCCCCTGTGGTGTTGTGCACTTTAAGTGCATAGTTTTATCCAAATTCTTTCTCATGGCACTTCTGCATAGGCAATACTGGGGGAGGAACAGCACTGCTGTCATATAAACACAAGTTCCCCATTGCATTCTGGTAATCACAATTCCTAATATGTTCAGTGACTCACAAGAAATGGAGATCTCGCCATCTGTTGGCACAGCCAGTGCTGTTATTTCGGTGCATTCCTGGACACATGTTTCTGGGTTACTGTCAGTCTTCACCTGAAGTAGAGGTTCAGATTCGGGGTGATTGGTGTGCTGCTTTTATTTAATCAGATCACATACCACCCCATAGCACGCAGGAGCATCCCACGGCCTATCCCCCTAATCACTCCTTGAGGAGCATTAACAATATTGAGGGGGCAATGGGCACGCTGCTGGCACATCAGCATTAGTTCCCTGTTGCCTTCTGTTAATTGCACAAGGACAAGTGTAATGCTCAGGACACACAAACATGCCTGCAGGCAAACCATGCATTAGTGATTGACACATTTCTATGGGCAATGTGCAGCATGCACAACACAACTTACGCAACGATCTACTGGTAATGTCACTGAATCGCCATCACATGCAAATTCTGTGACCATTGGAGACACACTTACCCTTTAGCACATTTGACAATTTGGGAAATTGGCCCAAAATGCATAAAATCAAACCTGTACCAGCAGCAATAGCAACAAATAAGCCAGACATGAATAAACTCAGTGTTTGACAAACAGAGGATAAGTGGAGTAAACAAGTATAGCCTGACCAGCATTACCAAGAAGAAAGCTAACTGATTTGACCCCATCTTTACGACTTGCTAGAATCATTTGTGTATAATTTACTAGGGTGGATGTTTAACATCTTCGACTCTGTCATAACAAGTCTAATGGTTCATCTATAGTGTTTTCATTTACATATTAGAAACACCAATGAAAACATCAAACATCCGTTAATAGACAATACCAGGGCGGTTCTATTAGAGAGGAAATAACACAGTCTTACCACACTCAAGACAAACTGCCACTGAAAAGGTCAATCAAGCCAGATAGTAGACAACAATACAAAACAAGAATACAGGCTAGGCACTGTGTGTATGTTATAAGAATGTGCCAAGTATATGTGCGCCTGTGAATGGTGCAATACATGGAAAATTCTGGGTTCCATTTTCTGAGACCCAGGGCTAACTGGAGGAGCATGAGGAGGTAGAGGAATCCACCCCAGGTAGATTTGTGGTTTGCTGAATTCCTTTGATCTGGTTGGGACACACTGGAGGAAAGGAGAGCCTGCTGTTCAGTGTACTTCAAAGTGTGCCCTGGGCACATCTAAGGAAGGAGATGGGGCTGATAGGACATTTATGCCAGAGTAGGGCTGAGGCCCTGGGATAACTTTTTGATACACATATCACTGTGGCTTACATCCAGGTGTGAACCTCTAGTCACTCCCATGCTTTGTGTTGTGTGGCTATTAGATTTGGAGTCGCTCCTGCTGTGACAGTCTGTTTTCTGGAGGAAGGGGAGAGGAGTGGGCACTTCAAAAGAAGCAGACCCCCAACATAAACTTCAAAGACTGAGACTCTAAATGACATTTGGTATCTGGAAATGCACTATAAGAAGAGGAGTTTAAGGCCCCCAAAATAGTCAACTGTCAAGCAGCCTGTTGGGCTGTGCAAGGAGAAGCTCTGAAAGACTTCTGCCTGTCACCAGGTCTGGAGGCCAAGGCCTGCCAGTCTCCCAGCTGGGTAAAAGGACATCACCCAGGGAATTCAAGACCACCTGCCCCTGGAGCACCAGTGCCTGCCAAGACCAGTGTGCCCTGTGAGGAAGGGGAGAGCACTGGAGGGAGTGAGGTCCAGTTGCAGATCCTGGCAATTGGACCGCTGAAGCGAGGAGTGAGGGGAATAGCCTTTTCAGAGACTGGGTTGTAGCCCGTGTGCAGAAGGAAGTCGGCAACCATGTATGCCAGGTGGAGCCACCGTGAAGATTACTGCTGTTCAGATTGGACTGTAGGCCATGTGCAGAGTGAAGATGGTGACCACGTACGCCAGGTGAGGCCGCCGTGAAAATTGGTGCCATGCCTATCAGGCCATAGCCCGTGTGCAGAGTGATTACAGTGATCCAGTATGCCAGGTGGGGCCACCAGGAAAAGGCAAGGAGTGTGGTATGGTCGAGGCTGTCATTGAGAGGAAGAGGCCACTGTGGTTACCCCTGGGGGCCCAATCCCCGAGAGTGCTTGGAGACTCTAGTTATGAAGGTCCTACCAGTGAGGGTAAGACTGATTTACAGGCCTGATGGCCCTGCGGGAACCTGCCTGCCATACAGCGCTTCTGCGTTGGAACACTTTTGACTTAATAAGAGTTGAAGTGGGACTCCAGAGACTCGGACTACTAGTGAGCCTTAACCTGAATGTCGCATATAATGAATGGCGAATAACCACTACCGCTAGGGAGAGTGGATTTGGACTCAGGAACCTGTCTGTCACAACACTAGAGCCCAGACCTCAGGGGACAATGTGTATTGTTTGTAAATGCTGTATTTTAGTTTGTGTTGGTAGCGAATTGTACAAAATTCATGAGTGATGTCATAATTTCTTTATTCTTCCAGAACATCGCAGCCAGCCGACACGTGTTTCGTCAGGGAAAAGTAATTCCCGACTCTTCAGGGCTGAGAATGATACAAAAAATGGAGTGAACATACAATGGAGCGTGACCAGACCCGGAGAGCGCATGTTCTCCAAAATTCATGTGTGAAAGTCACCCAAACACACGTGGAAACCTAATGCAGGCCAATACTACCCGAACAAATGGTGTATAGTACGTGCTTGTGACCATAACCCATCTAAAATAATTACCACATAAGTGCCAAGAAATAATTAATACAGGTGTATCAAAGTGTGTAGACCTGAAAAACATTTTTTACATAATAGAAAAAGGCAAGAAATGAAGAAACCAACAATGTAGAAAAGTCAGTGAAAAGGAGTATAGAAAGGAAAAAATAAGAAAAGAATCCATAAGTTGATTTTACATATATTTGTTATAGGTTTTCCCTGTTTTTCACCTTGCTCCATCCTGACCTTATCCATGCCTTTTTGGTCTACAGATCACGCGATTCTGCCGATCTACTTCCAGGTAGTCTCAGAAGATTTCTGTGTCATCATCACCCATAATCTTCATTAATTTATCGTTTTGACCAGTTCGTTTTCACTTCTACAGATGTCTTATAACTAATACTCTTGGATATTTGGATTCATTGTACACTTGTGCCCTACCGGGTTGGAATTATCACCGGCTTAGGGGTAAGAGAGTGTTTAGATCTATACATTTGCTTGAAAAACTATTTTTTTACATCTCTGGCATACTTTTGGCTTGTAGTTACACTCCCCGTTCTCTTTTTTCCCTTCTTTTTTCTTTTCAGACCATACTGAGTCTGGACTGCTCGTTTCAGGTTTATATATTTTTTGTTTCTCAATTATATGCAATTCCTGAGCGTTAGGTTCTTGACCTCTTTTCTGTGTCTATCCTGTTTTACCCCTATTTCTGTTATGGATTCTTTTCTTATTTTTTCCTTTCTATACTCCTTTTCACTGACTTTTCTACATTGTTGGTTTCTTCATTTCTTGCCTTTTTCTTTTATGTAAAAAATGTTTTTCAGGTGTACACACTTTGATACACATGTATTAATTATTTCTTGGCACTTATGTGGTAATTATTTTAGATGGGTTATGGTCACAAGCACGTACTATACACCATTTGTTCGGGTAGTATTGGCCTGCATTAGGTTTCCACGTGTGTTTGGGTGACTTTCACACATGAATTTTGGAGAACATGCGCTCTCCGGGTCTGGTCACCCTCCATTGTATGTTCACTCCATTTTTTGTATCATTCTCAGCCCTGAAGAGTCGGGAATTACTTTTCCCTGACGAAACACGTGTCGGCTGGCTGCGATGTTCTGGAAGAATAAAGAAATTATGACATCACTCATGAATTTTGTACAATTCGCTTTTGAATGATATGTGCATATCTTGTTTAATTTTGTATGTGTGCACAGGACTTAGGTATCTGTGTTTGTTGTAGGGTTTCCCTACACATGTTTAGGGGTTACAAGGGTCTCCCCTTCCTAGTTAGCACCATACCCACTATTGTGACCTATATACACGGACGCAATAAGGCTGAGCGCCACCACTTCCTATATATTAAAACCCTTAGTTTGTGTTGGTATATAAATAATCCTTTTTTCATAAAAAGACTGGACAATCATTTATTGCTGCTACTGAACGTATCTGAGTTGCGATCCTGTGTTAACCCCCTGGGACTACATCCCCCCTCCCCACCACCACCGAGAGGCCTTGGACTGCTTGACCCGCACTACCACTACGAGTCAAGTGCTGAAGAAGAACTTGTCCCAGTTGCTCAGGATCCATTGTAGGTCGGGCCCCTGGACATCAGGAGTAAAAGGCCTCAACTCCCACGGTGGGGACCAGTAGCTCTTGCTTGCCCCGTGGCCCTCTGAATGGGGTTGTGATACCTGTCAACTACAAATCATAAAATCCTACTAACAACTTCTTCCAGCTTCAACACCTCCATTCTGGACCTGCAAGACCCAAACTAAAAACAAAACAGGCACTGCCAAAACCAATAGTTCTGGCGTTGGTTGCCAGACTTTTGGCTTTGTCAAACCTTTTTCTGCTTTGTCATGGTTTTTGCAGAACTTTGAGGGGGGAGCTCTCAGACTCTTGTCAAACTTAATATAAACACTGTCAAAAAAACTTTTTGGTCTCAAATACACATATTGTCATTGTAATCCCTGGCACTGAAGGGAACTACTTTGTATTTGGATGTGCTCCTTGTGAAACAGCAGAGTGCGCTCATTCACAGAGAAGCTACCAATGCCTGAAGTGGGCTGACCCACTGTCCCATGCTGTATGGAGTAATGGTTGGATGAAAAATGAGAATGACACACTTATAATTTTATTAAAATCAAACAGTCTTGTTTAACACCAGACCTAAAATTAGGGCTCACTCATCTACTGATATCTTATCAACTCCTGAACTATATGCAATTTCCATGTGCCAATGTTATATTACCCTACTAAAAATAATAAAAAATTATTCTGAAACCAAAATGCACCTGGTATCAAAGCTGCAGCCATAATAATAGTGAAATAGAGTTATTGCAACATTTATTTTATTTTATCAAGAGCTCTACGTGGTTCGAAAAACAAACCGGAATGGCGACAGAACGCTTTCTTAAAATATGGTCACAAAAGCAACTATCCACGTAACGCATATTACACTGGAATGGCTAAAAATAATCTCTTGTGAGTAGGTAATGCTAGACAAGTCCACCCCCAAAGATTGGGTTTACCCTTTTTAGACTGTTAAGTTGCACCAGGGCTGCAGAAATGGCAGTAATTATCTATCTTCATCATGAACTGTACCAAATGAGCATTCATGCACACAGCAATACATCAAAAACTCCAAACTACAGAAATACAAGAATCCAGTTTTTCCCGCACCAAAACAACTTCCGATTTACGTAGATGTGCCCAAAAGGGTAAGTTAGTAGTATATTATGTTACCACTGTTTTAGCACAAGGAACACACATCCCACGAATCTTTAAAAAAATTTATAATATGTTAAAAGCAGGGCACGAGTCGGGGGTCCACGCGGGTGGACGGCGTCCCCCCACTTCTTTCACAGGGTGGATGCCGTCCACCCTGCCAAGAAGTTGGGCCCCACTAAAAAAGATGCTGAATTCGTCCTGGTGTAATTTCCAAACACCGGGACACATTCAGCAGCGCCTGCACGTTGTTGTCTGCTTTCGATCACAACAACGTGCAGGCGGGGACGGGGCTCTCTTAGTTCTGACTCCTGCTGGGCCCATAACAAAGGCCGAATCCGAGGGGTCATCAGGCCTCCTTTTGTTGGAGTTTCCTGGCTGGCAGCAGTTAGGTGCCTCACACCTGATGCAAATGCAGCAGAGGGGAAACAAAGGCTCGTACCTTGTTAGCACTTCACACATACTTAAGAGTGGCAGCTTTTAACTTTGTTCAGGCTCTGTTTAGGAGATTTGCATGCACTGTTAGAACGTCAGATATGTTGATCTTTTCCAGTATTTGCACAAAATAAATTGCATTTATATACGCGTATTACCCTTGAGGAGGC
Organism: Calotriton arnoldi; assembly: GCA_963921515.1. Classification (NCBI taxonomy): domain Eukaryota; kingdom Metazoa; phylum Chordata; class Amphibia; order Caudata; family Salamandridae; genus Calotriton; species Calotriton arnoldi. The sequence continues at coordinate 1,753,438 of CAWUFW010002082.1, read as the reverse complement.
GTTGTAATAATTTAAATATCACTATTTCTTTTAAAGCACTATGGGTAGAGGAAACTTAACGCTGATAAAAGGTAACATTGTTTTATGTGAAGCGTACAAAAGTGTGAATCTTCTGCCTAAATCAGGAGGGTTTGCAAGTATGCTCGAAATGTGCTCAAATGTACCCATGATACACCTGCTAAACATATATGTGAGGGCTTAAGATCTGATATCACTTCTTGTGATGCCAGTTCCTGTGATGTCACGCGCTGTGATGTCACGCGCCGTGATGTCACACGTTGCGATGCCACGCGCTGCGATGCCACTTGCATACTGATTAACTAGGTTAGTCCCCCCACTTCTTTTTTTAGGACTTGTGCCCTGGTTAAAAGAAAGATTAAACATACCTAAGTTCACTAGCCTGCACCAAAAACATTTAACAAAAATTGTAAAGTATCCGAATTTACATGATGAATGTATGTGGTCGTGGATTTATGCTCTTCGCATTGTGTCCAGGAATACAACAGTTTTGCAGCAAGACAGTAAAATCTTCTCTCTCTCTCTATCCGATGACAGAAGCCCCACTTTTACCAAGCACTGCTTCAACTGTACCTGGATGGTGTATATCACTATTACAGATTGGGCAAAAAACCAAGCCAAGTTGGTATAATGAGCTCACAACTGTAATACCCATAATAAACAATCAATCATCACTTCCAACAGGACAAGATAGAACAACAGACATGAATCTAACCTAGCTAGCGGTACAATACAGTTGGATCTTGTCAAACATGCATCGAACAAAACAAATTGCCCACCTGCAAAAACACATAACACGTTAAACCCAACACCCCACAGTTAGTTCAGTGTATGCAATAGTATGAACCCTTAACAAGCATCTTGCTCTCAGATTTATACTTTGAGCTTGGCAATGCGGGTACCTATCCCCCAAGGCATCATAAACCTAAATTGATAAAGATCTCTGTTCACTTGGTCTAAACAATGGCAGGCACTATTAGACCAAATCATTCACACAAAAATACCATCTGCACCACTGTGCATCCAACTCAAACAATTAGAAATCAGGCTCTGGTCTGTGATGGTTTACTCAAAAGTAGAGTGCTAGGATACATGAACTACAACAGTATCTTCTACCAAGATTCATAAAGTCACCAGTTTGAATCAGGGCCATTCTAATGAAACAACACATGCTATACAAATCTCTATAACGGACAGAACAGAAATGGTTATGTAAAATGCACATCTCTATTGAAGTCCACTTAAGAAGAATTTATCAGTGAATATGTTTTTAAGCTAGGTTTTAGCAACTTGGAGAGAGGCAGGTTCCACATATCGTCAGATGGGGCTCATACCCAAGCTGCATTTGTCCTGCCCCTCCTTTGTGCCACACCACAAGGATACATACAGTCACACAGCCACTTACATAATATATGTTATAAGTATTATCACACAGTAGTAGTGCTCCTAATATACTAATTTAACTTCTGTAGTAGGTTAGTATATATGTTTAACAACCATAAACTCTTAAAAACACTTACACTCACTTGATGATGTCATGAGTGATGTAATTTGAGATGTCATGAGTGATGTCACTGACCATGTCATGAGTGATGTAATGTGTGAGGTCATAAGCAGTGCATTGCTGGGGCATAAGTTATAGTTATCTCAGGTAACTATAATTGCTGAATTTCACTGGTTTTGTACGAGTGAAATCTGAACCGAACTAAAACGCCTTTGTAACCTTTGTTTTTTTTCAGTGACTTTCCAAGTTTTTTTAAAATTCTATTTCTGAACTATAATGTCCCTGTAATTTTTGTTTTTTTAAGGGAATTTCAACTTCTTTAATGTTATTTCCTAACTCTAACGTCCCTGTAACTAGTAGTAACGTTTGCAGAGTCGTTGAGACTTCATCCCCCAACCAGTAGTGCGCCAGGAGGTGCGTTTGCAGAGTGGTGGAGAAAGGAGACGTGGCTTCCAAAGACCTCTCAGCAATCCCACTGTGTGGGACTTACTGGAGGTAACAGGAAGGGTTGTTGGCCCCCAAGGACCCTCTGCAGCCAAGGGGACTTCATCCCCCAACCAGTTGTGCACCAGGAGGTGCGTTTGCAGAGTGGTGGTGAAAGGGGGTGGGGCCTCCGGCGACTTGTCAGTCCGGCATTTTCTTTTTATTTATTAGGGGAGGGAGGCTGCGTGGCCCTCCTTCCTTGGGCCGATTTGGGCCCCAGGGACCCCATCCCCAGGTGCCAGGCCTTTTTTGAATGAGAGAGGGGGGCTGCGTGGCCCCCCTACCCTGGCCGATTTTTGGCTCCGGGGACCGCATCCCCCAGGGACCATCCTTTTATATTTTATTTTTAAAAAATTTAAAGCAAGGGGAGGGGAGCCATGCAGCCCCCCTACTGATCCGATTTCAGCCCTAGGGACCCCATCTCACAGGGCTCAGCCTCTATTGTGGGTGCCCTGGTCCCACCCAGGGCACCCACTCCCATCTGTTAGGGATCACGAGGGGAGCCTCAAGGCCCCCGCGGTCCCTGCCGGCTCCCCGCCTCCTGCGGGAGCCCGCATTGCTTTCACACAGAGGGAGCTGCGTGGCACTCCTTCCCTGGGCCGGTTTGGGCCCTGGGGACCCCATCCCCTCGGCCAGGCCTTTTTTGAATGGGGGAGGGGGACACGTGCCCCCCCTCTCCCTCGCCGGGCCGATTTCGGCCCCAGGGGATTCTATTTGAGAAAAGCCCAACGGAGGTGGTGGTCCCCGTGGCAGCGGGGGAGGCCGTACGGGCCTCCCCCGCATTTATTTGTAAAGAACCCCCTGGGAGATGGTGGTCCCCAGGAGGGGGGGGGGTCCATGTGTCCCCCCTCCTTTATTATGAAAATGCCCCCGGGACATGGCCCACCCTGGGGCGATTATTCATTTTTTGTTTTTTTTTTCCTGCCAAACCTTTTTTTATTTTGTTTATTTTTTTGGTCCCTGCGGGGTCCCTAAGAGGCTTAGTGGGGATCAGGGTATTTTTATCCTGCGCCCTTTTCTTTCTTTTTTTTAAATAATTTTTTCTGGGAATCGGCACTGTGCTAATCCCTGTGCTTGAAAACTTTGCTAGAAAAACAGACATTTGAAGTGAGCGGATTCAGAGTGTCGCTGGTGTTGCAGGATGCTATATATAGGAGCTGCTCTCCACCTAAATTTGGAAACTACCCAGAGTTCTCTGCTTCCTATTTTGCATAATTTGGCACTCTAAGCCTGAAAGGGTATTGTTTTGACTTATACTGGATGCTCCCTTGTGTCTGGACAGACCTAGATCTCTCTGAAGAGCTCTAATAAGAGCCTAACACGTGTCAGGGGTTGCCTTTATGCATTCCAGGTTGGCTTGGATGGTATTTTACCAATCCAAAGTTGTAATACTGTGCCTGGAGTGGTAAAAGGCTTTTGTCATTTTACAGCTTGGCATGAAGAGCACTTTGCTAATCCTATGCGTAAAGATTTTGCTGTATAAATGGTAAAAGACTTTGTTCCTTTCTAGCTCGGCGTGGATGGCACTGTGCTAATCCTATGGTTAAAAACGTTGAATCTGCTCACCTCAAATGTTTGCTTTCTAGCAAACGCCCCCCCCCCAAACCCCGCTGACCAGCACCTCCCTGGGGCTACAACAAACTTAAGAGGGGGTCCACGCGGATCCCCGGGGACCACCACCTCCCAGGGCCAATTGCTTTTTTGAAAAAAGGGAGGGGGCTTCAACCACCCCCCCCCCCCCCTCCCAGGCCATATATGGCCCCGGGGACCATCATCACCTTGGAGCCACCCCATGCAGAACAAAGGAGTCAATAATGGTCCTGGGGACCACCACACTCCAGGGCCGGCTCTTCCTGCTATGTCCTGGGGTGCCAACTACCGGGACATAGCTGTTTGCTTTCGCTTAGCGGGAGCTTTGACAGCTTCCGCCAAGCAAAAGCAAACATTCCGGTTCCAGCGGGTGGAAACTGTCAAAGTGCTCCCGCTTGCTGGAAGTGGAGTTTTCATCTCTTTCCCTGACTGCAGACAAGCGGGCAGTGAAAGAGATGAAACGATTGCTCTTGCACGCAGGGAGCTGTATTTCCAGCAGCAACCTGCGTGCAAGAGCAATGCTGGCCCCTGCAGGAGGGGGAGAGCCGACTGGGACCGCGAGGGCCTTGAGGCTCCCCCTACAGCCCTATAGCACACTGGATGCCCTGGGTGGGCTCCAGACCACCCAGCATTTCAAGGCCGCCCCCCTCTCCCTCATTAAATTTCAGCTGGGCCCCAGGGATGGGGTCCTCGGGGTCGAAATCGGCCCCGTGAGGGGGGCTGAGTAGCACCCCCCATTAAGTTGTGGCTGGGCCCTGGCAAATGGGGTCCCCGGGGACGTTGTGGCCCTGATGCTCATTTCACTGAAATTAAAGCTCAACGGCAGGCACTTACAAATATAAACATAGCAGGTGCCCCCGTTGAAGCTGTAAAGAACAAATGATCCTAACTCCTGGGCTTGATATGCAATTCCATATTGAAAAACGATCTGAAATTCTGTGTGGCGGTGACTGCATTGTTAATCTATTGGAACGTAATCTGTGGTGACTGTGATGAGTGGGTTCTTTCTTGTCCTGTCCTGGTGAGAGCAGAGACCACTGTTTTCCCTTTAAATTGCTAGTAGTATGCAAATGTGCAAATCACTTAGATGCTTCCCTGTTTGGCACCGCCCACCTAAATAGTATCCAAAGTTCTTCCTGCCTTTTGCCAGGATAATGGACAGCTTCACAAGCGGTCCCCCAGCGCGTTTCCCACCGATTTTGATGAGGAGATCTTGATGCCAAGGAATATGAGAACTTACTTCATATAGTTAGGAGGAAGGACCCTTGTTTGGTGGAGATTTACCTCTTTGTAGTCTTGTGGTCTTCTCTATAGGAGGATTCATCTTATCACATATTTCTGGATAAAGATGCACTAGGAACAATCACATTGCCAAAACGCAACAAAGTCATTGGTGATAGTTCCTCGTGCTCCATTAGGCAGTTGTAGTGTCCAGTATGTATTCTACATTTACCCAAGGAGGTTGCAATTAGTAATTAACCAGCTCACACTTACGCACTCCCTCACACACCCACTGAGACACTCATCCACTCACACACTCAATCTCAAAGGTCACGGTTAGGAATTTTTTTTTAAAAAACCTTAGAAATTCACTGAAAAAAAACAAAGGTTACAGGGACATTATAGTTAGGAAACAACATAAAAAAACTTGGAAATTCACTGAAAAAATTGAAGTTACAAGGACATTATAGTTAGGAAATAGAATTAAAAAACCTTAGAAATTCACTGAAAAAAACAAAGGTTACAGGGGCGTTATAGTTAGGAAATAGAATTAAAAACCCTTAGAAATTCACTGAAAAAAAACAAAGGTTACAGGGGCGTTATACTTAGGCTCAGATTTCACTCATACAAAACTAGTGAAATTCCGCAGATATAGTTAGCTGAGCTAACAATAACTCATGCCCCTGCAATGCACTGCTTATGAACTCACATATTACATCACTCAAGACATAGTGAGCGACATCACTGATAACATCACTCATGACATCATCCACATACCCATTCGCACACCCACTCATACACAGCCACTCACCCATATACCTACAAACACAGCCACCCACTCACACAGCCATGCACTTACCTATACAGCTACTCCCACTCCCACTTATTCACCCATGCAGCCACTCACACACCCACACAACCACTTACATACCGATTCACAAATTCATACAAGCATTCACTTGTCTACTCACTCACCCATACAGCTGCTCATACAGTCACTCTCCTATACAGCCACTCCCACACCCACTCAGTTAATCAAACACCCACTCAAACAGCCACTCACTCACCCATACAGCCACTTACACACGCAGTCACTCACCCATACAGTCCCTCACACAGCCACTCACCCACCCATACAGCCATTCACTCACCCATACAGCTACACACACCCACTTATTCACCCATACAACCACTCACACAACCATTCACACACCCAGTCACTCACACATGGATACACACCGTCACACAGCCACTCACATAATATATGTTAGAAATAGTATCACTCATTAGTAGTACACAAACTATACAAATGTAACTTTTGTGGTAGCTTAGCATATATGTTTAACACTCATAACCGTTTAGAAAACACTTACACTCATTGGATGATATCATCAGTGATGTCATTTGAGATGTCATCTGAGATGCCACTGACCATGTCATGAGTGATGTAATATGTGAGGTAAAAAGCAGTGCATTTCCAGGGCGTAAGTTATAGTTACCTCAGGTAACCATAACTGCGCAATTTCACTGTTTTTGTATGAGTGAAATCTGAGCCCAAATATAAAGTCGCTTCCCTGTAACCTTTGTTTTTTAAGTGAAAATTTGGATGCGTGTTCCACACTGCGCTCTTCTAGAAAAAAGAAAAGGAGGTATGTTCTCTCGTGGCTGAAGCTAGCTCACAGCCATCTGTATTTAAAATATGAAAGTGGGAGTGGTTGTAAACCATAGAAAGAACAGTCAGGGCAGGTCTGTTTTAAATAGCAATTCAAGAGAAATATGTAATCACGTTTTTACCTGATTATAAGTCGAGCAAAAACCAAGGTGGTCAGCTACAACTAACCAGTAATTAACTGCAGTAATGGCTAGCTTTGAGCGTTGCATTTCAATGCTATATTTACCATTTGTAAAAGAGGTAATGATTTTGTCAACTAGACCTCAGGAGCCACTCAGTGGCAGTGCGCCTGTCCTGTGTTAAAGGCAGATAATGTTTCAGTCTGACTAAAGTAGTACAGCAAAGAAAGGGAGCTTTAATAGGGAACATATCATCAGTACTCGCTTTGCTACAGTTTTCTACCTCTGCTTTCTCATTTCTAATGTTTTGCCAATACTTTCTTTTAATCTTTCTCCTTGAACCAACAGATGTTCTTTATCCTAAAGATCATCTTCTCTACTCACAATAACATTTCATACTTTCAGAGATTTTTTCTTGGGATTTATAAACTTCATCTTGTCCACTCCAATTGGCAAGGCAAAGAAAACTGCACAAGCAGGTGTAATATCCTCTTGAGGTAGGAACTCAAATGTTATTAGCCATGTATGACGTCCCTTTAATAGACTACAAAGCGAGAATACTAAATCTTTATTCCATCTTACAAAAACTGACTTTACTAAATCCATGCGTCTATGCGCTAAAAAAATAGGGGGGAAAACACATGCAATTCCTCTGAATTTCCGGATGAACACAGACGAACCCTGTGGCCCGTGGAAGTATACTCTTTGCTCTTCTCTACATTCTTGTAAGTCACCTCTTCATAAAAGACAAGTGTCATTGGTGGAATCAATACAAGTCTAATTTCAGGCATAAATTTGTTACATGCCAGAAGATGAGAGCATGCATGTATGTGTGTATGCAGAATTTCTATAGCACGAACCTAGCAAAAAGGCAGCAGAGCACTATACATGGTCAAAGATAAGCATATGGTTAACGAGTGATAGTGGAGGTAGTTGGTTTGTTGAAAGTTAATGCATTGTGATGTAATATTGTTTTGAGACGTGCACTTTCAGCTCCTTCTCAAATTGGAGTTGCATTGGGACGGTCCTGGTGGATATTATTCCAGATCCTGGGTGTCTAGATGAAAAAAAAACTGTTGAATTGTGTATTTTCTTTTTTGCAGTTCTTGCTCTACAGTCTGTTAGTGTCCTGGCTGTAGGACTATCAAGAACCAGAGTTGGTGAGCTTGACGTCCATGTGAAAAGATCACAGTAAAAATTACAGTTGGTGATTTGACTTCTGCAAGACGATCTTTGGAGATATAATCATGTGCCTATGCTGTACATCTAAATGGAGAGCAGATTGTTTGTCATAAGACTTGTTTAAATAAAATCATGGAGAAAGGAATATATGCATGTTTGCAAAATATACATTCAGTATATTCATATTTAAATTTATTTACTTGATATATCCCCTTTCATATGAAAATGTGCTACAGATAGATGAACAGATGGATAGATACTCCAGGTGCCAGAGAAGTGTCCCCACAGCTGTTCAGTGACATTGCAACCAGACTGGCATGACCAACCCGCTTCAACCCACCACTGGCAGCATCTAGATGCAAACAGAAGGCAACTGTGACTTGCTCTATCGCATGGGGCCTCTGCAACATCCAGTTACCTATACTCCTGCACAGGTGGCTCCAACAGCAGAGTCAGCTGCCATCATATGTCATGACCTTCGCAAAATTCAAGCCAGCCACCAAGTGCGAAGAGCACGCCCTCTGCCAAATGCAGGCGAGAGAGACTCTGCCAATTTCTGGTCCAGGCACTGCCTGAAGGTCGATCTGCACGTAGTGAGACTTTACAAACTGAAGGAGGGGAACTATACCGAACTGAGAGCTTCCACACCTAAAGGGATAATCTGCACCTGAGCCACTTGTGCCGCAGGCACTTCTTTGGTCACAGCAGCATGGACAGATACAGGTACACTTCTTTGGTTGCAGTGGCATACATGCAGCAAAATCACGGTTCCTGCTCAGAAGCGCCACTCAGGAGAGTTCGATGTCCACTGACACCTGTGGCCCAGAGATCCCTCTCCATCCTCCTTTCCCTGGAAGACCCCCTCCAGCACTAGGGCCTTGCTTCTTCTTGCTCTTCTTGGACAGTCACACCTCCTGAGGTTTGGCAGGCGCCTCCTGTCTCTCAGCAGGCAGGCTGGCTTCTATTCACTTCACGTCAAATGGATAGCTTCTTCGGACTTCCCCCTCCAGCTTCAGGAATGTCAGCGATACACTTTCATTGTCTGGGAAAGCAATCTCACCTCCTTCTTGTGCATAAAGCTAGGCCAGGGGCATCTAAAATGTATCCCACAGACCTCCATTAGGCTCACTCTTACACACAATGCATGTACCATAGAGGCCAGACACACACAACATATTGCCAGGATCTGGGTTAACTCATAGAAGCGAAATTTTACATGAGTAGGCCAGTAGGCCTCTACTCCAGTGACAGATAAAACAATTGGTCACAACTAAGGATTTTAAAAAATGGATACGCTGCCACCACCACTCTACATGCTAAACCTATGACAGGGACAGTAGTCAGTGTAATGAGGGTTCACTTGATGTGCCCCTCCGGGTAGCAGGACAGGTCCAGCACCTCACTCATCTCGAGGGACAGGCCAAGGCTTCTGTACACGCAGTGGATTAGTGTGAGGCTAGGGACAAAATCAAAAATAAGGATATCAGATATTTGCGGTTGAGCACTCAGGACAGGGAAATACAACTGTACACCAAGCAGGGACGGCTCCTCCGTTGGAGTGGACGAGCATCGCCCCACTTAAATCACTCCCAAAGCCCCAGCAATGAAAAATAAAATGGTAATTCATTACCATTTTATTTTTCATTCACCGTCCCGAACAAATCATCAGGGTGGGGCGGGGCCGCTGCTGAGTGACAGCACCAGGGAACTGGGTGGGCTGTTAAATGCACTGTTTAAAGTGTGCATGTCTTTTTGGCCGACTGTCTTGCGATGGCCAGCCATGCATGTGCACTTCAAATCTCTCAACCCAGATGTCTTAAGACAGCGGGGTTGAGAATAAGTGCAGGCCTCTAGTGCGCTGTGGAGCACTGAGTGAGGCCGCTCCCTCCAATCAGGGCGCTGCTCTCATAGTATGAGAGCAGCGCCAGGATTGGTCAAGGGAGTTTCCTGGTGGCCGGGCTGCAGAGAAAGAAAGAGGTCCGGTAAGTCTGAGGTAGTGTTTAATTTTTATTATTGTAATTTTTTTTAATTTGTGCTTGCTCGCACGCGACTACCCCCCGCCACCCCTCTTACCCCCATTCCCGGTAGATGCCAGCCGCCACTGACACCAAACAGGGAATGTGTCTGTACCAACAGCAGGGGTAGCAACTGCTTCTCCCAGCTTTGTCATCTGGTAATCACAGCACTGCCACTGACGCCCAGAATGATGTTGAGGGTTAAGGGTGGTACATGGAGTCCATCCTGTCAGGTTCTTGGATGGTGAAGGGTTTGTGAACTCATATCCACAAGTCCTTACCGTCTGGTGAATAGACATCCATGGCCATACATTACAATTACTACTTAAAACAGCCACCAGAGGTAAGAAAGTTAACTGCTTGGTCGCCACAAATGATGACAAGAGCTCATTGGAGACCCTGGTGTCCTTCCTCCCGCGCACGTGCCACGTGCGCCCTCTCCTCAAAACAGCCAGCTTGCTGCAGCTTGAACAGTGAGCTCGACAGTGGAGCACAAAGAAACACCTCTAGCAAACAGGCAAGAAAAAGATACCTAGGATTGCCAGATAATATTTTCTGATCGTTATAATTTTTTTTCATTAACATTGTTCCTTCTCCCAAACTCTGTTATTCTATTGCAGCCTCGTTTCCAAGGTGAACAGTTGAGCAATAAAATAAGTCTGCGTCCTCTGCGATAAACACTCACTTTATACCCCTTAGAGGTTTCTGTCAGCCAACTTTTCCTGTCGTGCACGAGTCTGACTTGACAAAACATATAAAATCATGTATTGTTCAAAAAAAGTTCCATTAGGCTCCTCTGAAACAAAACTGCTTTCAAATTGAGACGGACTTCTAAATGTAGCAAGCTTAAAGTCACGGCCGGGCTGATGTAGTGTTTCACAATGTTGCAAACATTTTGGCTACCAGGCCCCTCCAATCTGTTCCAAAACACATTTTTGTAAAGGTACAAAAACATGTTTTTTTCCAGAAAGAATGTCTTTTTGCTGGTATTCTCAAGAAGCTTCCGGGGAAGCGTGGCATCGCATCTTGGAGCAGCCACGCGCACCGATTGTGGTCCCACTTCTAAAGAAGTGAGCCCGAGTATCCCTCACCCCAGCTTCCGGGAAGCGTGGCATCGCATCTTGGAGCAGCCACGCGCACTGATTGTGGTCCCACTTCTAAAGAAGTGAGCCCGAGTATCCCTCACCCCAGCTTCCGGGAAGCGTGGCATCGCATCTTGGAGCAGCCACGCGCACCGATTGTGGTCCCACTTCTAAAGAAGTGAGCCCGAGTATCCCTCACCCCAGCTTCCGGGAAGCGTGGCATCGCAGCTTGGAGCAGCCACGCGCACCGATTGTGGTCCCACTTCTAAAGAAGTGAGCCCGAGTATCCCTCACCCCAGCTTCCGGGAAGCGTGGCATCGCATCTTGGAGCAGCCACGCGCACCGATTGTGGCCCCACTTCTAAAGAAGTGAGCCCGAGTATCCCTCACCCCAGCTTCCGGGAAGCGTGGCATCGCATCTTGGAGCAGCCACGCGCACCGATTGTGGCCCCACTTCTAAAGAAGTGAGCCCGAGTATCCCTCACCCCAGCTTCCGGGAAGCGTGGCATCGCATCTTGGAGCAGCCACGCTCACCGATTGTGGCCCCACTTCTAAAGAAGTGAGCCCGAGTATCCCTCACCCCAGCTTCCGGGAAGCGTGGCATCGCATCTTGGAGCAGCTCGAGTATCCCTCACCCCAGCTTCCGGGAAGCGTGGCATCGCATCCTGGAGCAGCCACGCGCACCGATTGTGGTCCCACTTCTAAAGAAGTGAGCCCGAGTATCCCTCACCCCAGTTTCCGGGAATGGTAGAATACACATAGCTGAAAGAGTGGACAGAACCTATACGAATTTGAGCATTTGGATAACTCAAATATGATCAACAAATTAGAGGAAGCTAACAGTATGGATGTAAATAAGCAAGTGACACAATTCCATAAAGTGAGGTAAGCCTGATGGTGCCACCGGCAGGAGGCAGCCAAGAGCCCCACGTGGCAGTTAGCATCAGCTAATTATTTGGTGGCCAGGGGACACTATGAGAAAACTAATGCTTTGCCTTTGGCGCCGATAAGTTTCGTGCCATTTGCTGGTATTAAGTAAGTCAGGAGACTTTTATAGTACAACATGGTCAACAGAATAATATCTACAGCTGGAGTCTGAACGGTACAGTGTCTTTATTCTATATAGTTGGTGTTTTTATTCTGAATACGCCCAGTTTTTAACACTACTTTTAGAAGCAGTTTATCGGTGACCCAACAGTTTTGGCCGAGTGGGGAAGAAGGGGTTTGAAAATTATGCTCCAACATCCAATTATCAGCAACATGGCCACTCAGTTCCGGATTACCAAATAGGCAAAGTAGGCACCGGCCTATGGGCCCCACTCCTTTTAGGGGTCCCGCGAGAAGGGATCAAAATAATATTGATTTCATCTTGAAAGAAAATTACAATCAAGCTTTCTTAAATATGGTTTCCAAAAGATAGAAAAAAATGAACCAACTCAAGGAAACAAAAACATTAAAGACTCTATAGTAAGTCCGTTTTTATATAGGCAGCTACTCACCCTTACCAAGGCGCTGGGGGCCGTAGTGGAAATTAAGTGAGCTATTGCCCAGAGTCACATGGTGCTGAGCTGAGCTGCCGCCGGAGCCGGGGATCGAACCCTGTGCTCCGAAGTCAGCTGCCCTGGCCGCTGCACCACACCTCTCCACTAGAGAAAATACTGTATTAATGTGATGTACCCATTAACATAACAACTTAAAGTACATAAACCAGAGACATCAGATTCACATAACAGTTTGTCTCTTAAAAGCTCATCTTCTGGCAGCTGGCAGTTTGTAAAACAAATCTGGTGCAATGAGTAGTAGGAGATATTTTGTGAGGGGGCCACAGAATTTCGACTGCGTAGGAGCCTCCATAGGGTTTAATCTGGCACTGTGGCCACTAGACCATATTTCCTCAACAGAACTCAGGGTTAAGCTGATTCTATGCGCTCCCAGTTTTTTGCAATGAAGGAAAGTGAGAGAGAGGGGAATAGATAACAGGGCACAATGACTTGGAGAGAAAAGGTGGCCAGATGGTTTAATAAGTAAACGCTTGCAACTGACAGGGGCAGGTTATAACATTGAATCACAGCATGTCCAGTTCAGTAGCTTTTCTTTCGAGGCCAGTAAACAGAGTAGTGAAACTGAATAATAGTGGCAACTGATAATTAGAGTGCTTATAAGTACAGAAGTGCGGTATGAAGCACTACATAAAAACAAATTATAATGAACTCCATTTCCTCGGGTATGAAAGCCACTCTTAGAACCCTGGTCTGCTTGTTTCACAGTAGACAGTTTAGTCACTAGACCATTACATGTTCTTCTCGCTTGTGTTTTTTGAATAACTGGCGTTCATTAAAGATTTCAATAGAGTAAGTGGTGCTATGCATGAATAGGAAAGCTGGGAATGTTTTCTTACTAGTCCAATTAAGTTAATTGATCTTTTAAGTGATGTAATTCATTTTAACTCAGCTCAAATTGCCCCTTTAACATAAAACACTTCACTGGGATGCCTAGCTTTGTCTCTATGTCCTCTTTCACTTCAAGAGTTAGTATTATAAAACCTGAATGTTGTTTTATATCGCCGAATACCATCAAATGGCCTGTAAGGAAGTGTATAAATCTTTGTTGAGTAACTGTAATGGTTGTAAGTCAATTATACCTTGACCCATACAATAAACTGAAAAGGAATGGAGGACTGCATAACTGCCTGAATTATATTTTTAGGTCTTGCTTTACAGCGTAACTGTCTGCGAGAAGTATTATTAACAAATCTTTAAAACATGCAGTGAGTTAACTTTGGCTCCACCCATAGGAGTATTACTCTTTCACCTCATGGTATTGAACATTTGATATATCATTCCTCCTCCCAGAGTGCTTGCTTTGCAATAGATTTTGTACTACTTCACTTCTGAAAAATACAACCATTCAATTCTTTAACTCTTACTTGAATTTTCTAGAGACAGCATTCCTTTTTAAGTCGAGCCTGGGCAGCACATGCGCTGCTCTGCGAGGCATGCTGTATTGAGGTAGGGACTTGAAGCTCTGCCCAATCTCCGCCCACATTTTTCATTAGCTTGTGTCATTGTCCACTGTAAACTGTGGCTGTTCATTGGTCAAAAGGCTTAGTAGTCCCTCCTTAGTACCGCCTTGTCTCATTTTGTAACCTCCCATGGAGACACCCCCGGTTACGTGTGATGTTGCTTGGTAGGCTTTAATTGCAGCATCCGAGCAGTATTTTCTCGAATAGCGTTGTCCTGCCTGCTTGCAGGCAGGACACGCTCTCTAGCACTTTTTTTCATTTTTATAGCACACATTTGTAATGCAATAGGTCTTGCATTTGCGAGAGTTGAAGCTATTGGCATTGTAAATTACAATGCCTTTTATCGGTTTTAAAAACAACACATAAATAAAAGGCATTGTCATTTACAATGCCAATAGCTCAAATTCCCGTAAATGCGAGACCTATTGCATTGCAAATGCTTGTTTCTATTACTACAGTAGACATTTTAAATGTTTTTCTCAGGTATCCATGTGAGCCTCAGCCACCTTTACTGCCACCACAATTGAACACCATTGTCCCCACCACCATTAATGTCACTGCCGTCATCACCACCACGACCATTACAAACACAACAGCACTTTTACATAGAAACGTTTATGTGCTTAACTACAAGAAAGCAAGAACTACTGGCTTTGCCAATGCTGGTTTAATTTAATTCCAACCAGTAGCGGCCGGCACGGATCGGGAGTGGCGGGCCGGACGGGGGGAGGCGAGGCATGGGGGGCTCAAGGGAGGATCAGGGAATGTAAATGAAAAAAAGAAAAAAACTTACCTGCTCTCCCGCTCTCTCCCGCATCTCAGTCTCTCCTCTCCGGGCCGGAACAGGAAGCAGCCAGGCTCCCTCCCCTAAGCCAATCACAACGCTGCAATGCAGCGTGGTGATTGGTCTGAGCGCCGTGGATCGGCGCTCAGCCAGGGAATGGGGGCCTGGGCATGTTCTCCACGCAGGCTGTAATGCAGCCTGCGTGGAGAACATGCGAAGTGCGCATGACTGTTTTGGACGGCCCCAGAGGACGAACTTGCAAACTTGGAGTGGGCAAACCACTCCTCCCCGCTCTGAGAGCAGAGCGGACCCGCCCGCCCCACAAAGCTGCGCAGCAGGAATAAATATAATGATAGTAAGCTCGAGTTATTATCATTGTATTTGTTCCTTCTTTCACTGCTTTGCAGCAGTGGGGGCGACGTTTCTCCGCCTTAGCGGAGGAGCTGCCACTGATTCCAACCCAGGCAAGTACAAATTTACTATTGCTCTGGATCCAATGTGCAAGTCGTTATTCCACTTAATTCTATAGCCCATACACTGAAGTCTGCCAAAACATAAAACCACTAAAGTACACAAGGAAGCATGTACTAGTGTACGAGGCCTGGTCTGCTTTAAACAAATGGTGCCAAATAACTTAAGGCCTGCTTAACCACAAAAAGGGCCCATGTCCATTACACATTTAAAATACTGAAGTGCCTAAAACAATTCATGAATGGTGATGGTTAAACAGATCACTTATCTAAAATCATGAAGTGACTATGAAGCAACAACTCCCATAGACACCTGCAATCTTTAGGCATGAAAAAGCAATTCCATCTGCCAACCAAACTGTGAGCGTTTCAGAACGGGTAACTGCTGCAACCTTTCCAGTCTCTTTACTAAAAGTAATTACATTCTAACATTAAATGCTAATATCAGATGCTTTGCATCTAGACTGCACAAACATTCAAACACTGTTAAACATATCCAGCTCTCAATACAACTCCAATTAAGAGGAAATCTCAAAAACGTCATCCTCTTTTTCTTCACAACGCCTCCATTAAAAAAAAATGTTTTAACACAATAAGTTTAAAGAACCAGGTAGGTCTGCTGTGTGTGGCATGTTCTCCCTCCCAAGGAGATTGCAAGGCGAGTGTGACTGGTAGAATGAGGTGATTTAAAGAAAAGTGTGTACGTTTGTGCTTTGGGAATGCTGGCAGTAGTTCACATTTGAAGTGAAGGATGAAGTCCTAACAAGAGTTTTGCAGCTGTGGGTGTCTAAATAGCAAACAAATTCCTACCTCATACCTAAGTGGCTTATGTCTCATCTGTGGAATACCTGCCCTCTAGACTCAACATGCTGGCGACAACTCATTAAATGACAGGCATGGGGACGCAGGAGGACTCTGGAGGCATGTAAGACCTGGCCATTGGAGAAGGGATACAGCTTGGAGACAGGGAAAAGTCCTGTTCGCTTGTAGGAGTGCTGTAGGTCACCTCACCCTCACTTCCTCCAGCAAGTGGAGTCAGCATTTGCTGCTGGGCAGGAGGGGACTAGAGAGAAGGGTGGACTAAGGGAATATTGGTGAATTGTGACTGTAAAAATTATTCATTGGGCAGTACGGAGGGTTGGGGAGGGACTGTTATTGCTCAAATTTAAGAAGGAAAGCGCAAAAGAAACACATGGACATGTGGCACCCTGGGCTTGGAGCAACTCTGAACTGTATGGGCAAGTTTTTCCACTAGGACTGCTTCCGTAGAGTAGTGTTCCTGCATGTTCTGATGCTACAAAATGGTTGCTCCGATTTTGCCGGGTCCTGCTGGGGGCTGCCATTGCTCAAGGCAGAGGTGAAATGATGCTGGGTGGCCCCATTAAGCGTGGCAGTGTAAGCAAGCCCCAAACAGACTGTTATTGCCATGCAGACGCTGTGGAAACTATAAAGTTGCAGTGACTTCTCTGTGGAGGGTACATGCTCATAATGGGCATGACTCAGCATGCAGCATGTAAAATGATCAATCTGTTTTGCATTATTGCTCAGGATGCGTGCTGCAAGAAATGTGCATGTCACAATTGAGCTCACGCTTAGTGCCCATAATGTGAAAGAGGAGTTTGTGTGCCAAACTGTGTGTTGGAATATATGCATACACTTTTCATTCCGGGCATGAAGTACCCATTAACATTACAGCATGCAGGAGGGCTGATAAAGGGGTGTGATGCCCGTGGCACACATGGGGTGGTGGTGATGTACTACCATGACAAAGACCATGGAAGTATTTCTGTGGCTTATTGCTTTCATCTTTAAAGAGTAATTTATGTCTGGAGCAGCACATGCTGCTGGCCATGAGATACTTTTCAGCTACAGTTCGAGAGTCGCAAAATAGAAGTAGGAATGTCAGATTGGAGTAACAGATATAGAATGACAGGACGCTTAGTTGCCCACTAAGTTCTGGAAAAAATTTAGTCAGACTTCGCGGAGGTCTGCCTGAAGGAGCGCTCTGGCATTGGACTATCAGGAAGACCGCTTTGTTAGACTTAAGAACATGGGGTTGCAATGGATAAAATATGAAAACTGTGTACCAGTAGTGCGTAAAAACATTTCTTGTTTGAGTAATGCAATGGATTTGTGCATTTATACCTTGAAATGTGAGTGTGGTTGCAACAATGTTTGATGGAATGGAATGTTGTATTCAAGTGTTGGGTTAAGTCTGGCAGTTATTGACAGCTGGCTGGAGTATGAGGCCCCGAGAAGAGTTATGGAGCTAATGCTGTATCTAAAAGCCTAAAGTGTAATAAAGAAATTACTTTATTTTTTCTAATTGGCTGCTGCTTTATTTCTGAAGAACATGCCAAACTTGGCCAAAATAAACTAAACAGTGTTTCTGCAGTGCAGAAGGAAACACAAAGACACACCAGAAATGTGATCTCTGAGCACTATAGATCCATAGCTACACTACTGATGCAAAAATATACTCAAGACGTGGCCAAAGTAATACACTGAGACAGATCTGATTGTAGCTAATTCATTCTATTGACTGGTCAAGAGTAAGAGATTCATGAGACATCACATAATATTATTCCTAGAGTATACAACCGGGATTGCAGGAGACAAACCAGAAAAGAGTTTAATCTTGAGTAACTAATCACTATTCTAAAGAGTTCTCCAACAGATGGGCAAATGATTCCAGAGCTTCTCAGTGTCAGTTCCATCTGATCTGCAGGTTTCACGGTTGTACAAATTGTAAGTTTGTATCCACCACTCCAAGAAAGGGACCTCTTTGGAGTGGTCTATGTAGGTGTAAATACCATTCAAGTTGTCCAATGACGACAATCATACATGTGACAATCTGAAAAGCATACACCCAGTGCCCCTTCTCTTGCTGTCCATATAGAGAATAGCTGGTTTCTGTATTAACTGAATGAATTAACCTAGATCAGGAGACAATGCTCCAAAACAAAAAGTCAATTTATAACCCACACCCAGGCTCTGCAGCTATCATGCAGGTATCTTCCCTTGCAGTTTCCCATTTAGAGGCATCCCGAACTACTGTCTTTTTGGTTAGAGCTCTTTGAAAACAATGACATTTTGCAGTAAAATGTGGGATCTCGTTTATACAATCGTAGCAAACAACTGTAGATGTTTCCAACATGGTCACAGTGTGTACTACTGTGGTGACAAGTTGGTCCCTGATTGGGTCGCTAATAACTACATATGATTCCTATGTGCGGCTTCTTTCTGCAGAAATGTGGGGTTCCACGGAGGTCAGCAACCTGAAATAATGTAACAAGCAGCGCAATTAGGGCATTAGTAAAAAGTTCAAGTGCTCTTACAAGCGTTGCAACATTAGATGCTCTCTTGATAGATTGTCGGTATTGAAGTATCTCTACATACGTCTATTTGCAAACCAACTTTACAAGAAACCATTATTAATGTTTACCTGTTGTCCGACATTACAACCTTGGCGAGTTTCGCTAAAATTTGGTATATTTTTCAATAACTGCAGAATAGTTGCACAATTAAAGAACACTATTCATTTACCCCTCATGTAGCATAATTGCTTTACAACAGCATATGGAACTCTGAGTGTCTTTTAGGATAGCAATTATGGCCCAGAGAAGCAGAAATATCCGACCTCCGACAGAACACTCTACTTACATTCAACCCAGCACATATACACCAATTTAAAATCGCTGTGTTAACAGCAACACAGCTATTTTGATTACACAGTGAAGCATAACATTCATCATTACCTGACACACACACACTGTACGTGGGAACCACTGTGCTCGCAATAGCGCACGTATCTCAATATATGTCCCATCAACGACATCCAAAATCATATTTCAGATAGAACACTCATGCTGATCCCCACAGATCCAAAACAGCACAGACCCTATTGTTGGGCATAACAATAGCACTCGCCACCAGAAAAATCTACTCGCCACCATACACTAGCACACGTTAAAAGAAAACTTCTACCATATCCAAAACAACCAAATGTACCACCCAACAGCACTAGGTCTTTCACTGAATTGCCTTTCACACGCCTACATTTGCTGGAAAATGAGTGTACCAAACGACCTAGAAAGCACATAAAAGATTGGGTAAAGCCCCACAATCTTACCCACCAAACACTGAGAAAATTCATCCAGAGCTCATTGATGTTGACATTCACTCCAAACAAAGAAACCTTCCATGCCACCCCGCAGATGGCACATATTCACAACTTGAAGAGATTCTGGAACGATTTGAAAAGTCACCTACACACTACTGAAAGTGCGGAGAAACCACATCAATGGCAAATTGTATGCTATGCAAATAGCTGTAAGGTGATGTCTTGCTCCCCAGGCTACTCTGCTGTTCTGCACAGAATTAGAATCTCCACTCCATCTTGCCTTTATGTCTCGCATCTAAAGTGCTACTACCACATTCCTTAGAAGGAGCATGTTCACTTATTCTTTATTTTAAATATTCTTTGATGATTTCTCAAACAATAGGTGAAAGCTTCATCAGCGCAAAAAGAGTTGAATGGTAAATTATATAAATTAGAGGAGGCTACTTACAAATTAGAGAACCCCTTTTATAAAACAGATTCAATTTTAAAAGGTTTATGTAATTGCGTCGATTAGTTGGACTACAAAGGTTCATCAGAAGAGTACCTTCCTGTACCTCAAATGGTCCTTTTGTCAAAACAGCATTATGTTCCGCTTGTTCATTTTCTCTGGGCCTACTCTTCCCAAGGATTAGACAGGAAACATCTCCAAATGAGTGCTAACTGTCCATTTTGCAGCCTCCTGTAGACATTAGTAATCTTGTACAGCTTCTAATGTTTTACCTTCTTTAAGACGTGGGGATTCCTGGCCATTTCTGCCATGTGTGTCAGTCAAAGCATCTTCAAAAATATACCTTGTTCCCCCACCAACAGGGGTAGGGCCTTCATGGCAAGCGTTATGTGTCTCTCTTGCTTTCTACATAAGGCTGATCTCTCTGCTTGATTTTAAACAAGTTGAAGCATTAAAGTATTTTCTTAAAGAGTGCTATGTACATGCAGTTGCAATCTTCCTATTCGGAACATGTGTTCGGGCATAAGTATTCAAACACTTTTCTCAACAGGTGAAGCAGTGCTCTTCGCAACCACATTCATCGCTGGCGTGAACCATTGTAGAACATCTTAGAAGAACACAAGGTTCCTAGGCTTACATACACGTGAGGGAGGATTACCATGAGCCGTGATCTAGGCTTAAACAGGTCTCTAGCTCCTTTACCCGAACACAGTGGCCTCTGGGTCAGGAAACTTTTGACAGAGCCGTTTGTATTTCTTGCGGAAGGCACTCTCACCGAGCCTCTACACCTCAAGTGGCAAGAGTATGCCTGTATCACGGGAACCACATCATAGGATCATCCTGCTTAAACCTACTGAAGTTTAACTAGGCTCTTCTCAAGCGCTTACAGCATTCTAGGAAACTAAGATAAGGAATAAATGCTGCTTTCTGCAGATCTGTAGATCTGTAAATCCAATAAAGCTCCAAGACTAATGCCTTCTTTTACTGAACATGTGCCACAAATTTGGTTTACTGGCCGCCATGTTATCTGTAGGACACTAACCTTCCATGGTTAGGGAAAGATCGGAGAGATCCCAAAAAAGCTGCTTTCTTCAGTGGATGCTTTGGCATTACCCACATAAAGTCCGTTTTCATTCGGACTTGGAAAATAAGTCATTCTAAGTAAGGCCCACCCATCGTCAGTAGCGCCATTTTAATGGGTGTGGATGTGGTTTCAGTATGGACAATCACTTCTACGTGTTCAAAAGTCTTAGCATACAAAAGTCGGGCATGAGATATGTGGCGATCTTTGATACTCAGCCTGTATGTAGTCATATGCCAATCCCTCAAAAAGCATGAGGTACCATTTATAATTACGTGCCATCCTAAGAGTTTTAACTGTGTTAAAAACACATTAATAAATTAAATGGCATAAGGATGTATTTTTTCCTCTTTTTTTAAATTTGCCCTTCATGAAATGCTCACTTGCAAGAAATTCTTGCGAAATCATTTTGTGGCTAAGCATGGAATTTAAAACAGCTCCTCCAGAGACCCTTGGAGCTTGAGCTCACAAGGTGACACGCTATCGGCTGTTTTGCTTATGGAATTTGAGATATTCTAAACATGGACCTTCGCAGACATGTGCTGCTCCCACCAGTGGACTTGGCATTTCAAACACCCTGCCTATGGTCGCGCGAGCTGTGCACGCAGGGACGGGGTTTGTTATTGTGCTCTTTCCACCAACAATAAATCCTGCAGCAAATCAGAAGGGTTCAGAATTATTGTACAAATAATTCTACAGAGAAAAGCAATCGGAAGAGGCCTATGTATTATAATTGCTATAATGTGCTGAAACTGCATCAGCACTGCCTAAAGGCATCAAAAGCACAACAAAACAATACCAGTAAAGACTGGAAATAAGCCGAAAAATACAAAATATAAATGAAGGAAGCATCAAAACTGTACAGTAAGGTGTCTGTCTGTAATATTTATTATATTGTATTCATGAAAATACTTCATGTTCTAAAAGAACTTTGAATTCTGTTAAAAAAAAAGCACATTAAAGCGCAAGGGTGGATGTTAAACAAAAATCCTCGTTAACGTTGTAGTGTAGGAGGCAGATTAAAGCACGCTTTTCAAACTGCACTTGCTGCACATGCATCCTTGTCCTGTATAAAGTGCTAAAATGCCACTGTTGATTATGTGTTCATGTGCTTGAAGTTTGTTAACTCTCAAAATATGCCACTCTGAGTGAACATTTCCTAAAAACAAGAACATGCCTTAAAGTCCCATAGTATGTATGAATGTAGCCTCTCCTCTGCCTTTCTGAATGCACAATTTCAATCTCTATCTTTGAATATATTTTAAATTCAGGTACAGCATTCTGTTCGAAATAAAATTATAAACTTCCACTTTCAGGCTGCTTTGTATCACCCACAAAGCAATACATGGAACAGGGCCGCTTTACATCAGGAATGAAATCACTAAATACATTCAACAAAGGAACCTCCACCACAGATTGGCACCTCGCCTCAAAATCCTACCATACAAGAAAAAAAACATAGGTGGCACATCCTTCTCTGTTCAAGTTGCCAAACTATGGAATTCATTACCCCCAAACATAAGATCGAAGGATAACTATCTTATCTTCAGAAGACTGCTCAAGAGTTGACTCTTCCCTTCAAATCAAACATACTCAAACACAAATGTACAGCATATCCCTGTGTATATAAGCATTTAATTTAATTATGTATGGATCTAGATATGTGCATTTCTTTATTTAAATATGTATAATAATTATGTTTATAAATATATAGACATTCTTTAGGGTCTACTTAACAAATGTACATATTACTTATGTTTACACTATTCTATGCTTAAAATGCATATAGGTCACTGCATAGTTTTCATATAAGTTATTTGATTACTTATGGTTCTCCGTTTATCTATCTATTACAAATGTAAAGTCTATCACAACTATTTATCTACACTAGCTTTACTAATGAATTATTGAAAAAGAAACAAATAAACATACACAAATAAATAAGCTTAAAGTACAGCAACAATTTAAAGTCTGAGTTTATTAAATACAACTTAAATCTTGATATATTACCGTTCATATACTTGTATACCTTCCATGTACTTATGTATCTATATATTTATTACTTTTAAAAAAGAACACACATTTGTGTCTCTCCAATGCGGATGTATGATGTTACATCGCATTCCGGTGTAACCCTACCCCTACGTCACCCCCCAGCTCCCAGCCCTTACCCCACCCTAAACCCCAAAACACTACCCCTGCCCTCCCACCGACCCCCTGCCCTTCTCCTACCCTAAACCCTAAAACACTACCCCTACAGTCCTCCTCCCCGTCCCAAACTCCTAAAATAGCAGCGCCCCCGTCCCAGGCCCAATCCCTGTTACCCCTCTCCTCATGCAGACAGCTCGTCTGAGGGGCAGTGCACGTCGTTGTGAGGAGACGGAAGAGTCTCTCCATTTCCTCTAATGATGTGAATTGCCTACCAACACCGCTGTTTCCACGCATATGCCCTTACTACTAAACATATGCCTTTACCATACATACCTTTACAACGAGATTCGTTTTAAAGGCATGTGTGGTAAAAGCATATGCGTAGTAAAAAAATGCCTAGTAAAGGCTACGCTTTGTAATGGAGCATGCATTGTAACACGTGTTGTAATGACATGCGTGTAAACAGCCGCATTGTAATGGCTGTTTCTCCTCCAATGCACTACCCTATGTTTCACCCTATACCTCTCTCAGTATATCCTCTATCTCCACTCTTTGACTCATCCCAAATCTCATTCTACTACTATGTTCTCCAAAATAACCCTTCCTATACTTTTCCCTCCTCTATCCCTCCTTGCATCAACCCATACCTTATTTTACTACTAAGCTCTTCCAAACAACCCTTTCTAGATTCTTCCCTCATATCCCTCTTTATACTCATCCAACACCGTTTTTTACTACTATAATCTCCCTAATCCATTTCTAGAGACTCTTCCTCCTCCCCCATCTCTCCTGTACTCATCTCAAGCCTCCTCCTACTGCTATGATCTCCCAAATAACGCTTTCCAGACTCTTCCTTCTTCTATCCTTCCACTATCCTTTTCAATCCAACTAACACACTCACCTGTTCACCACCCAAATGAATTCATATTTCCCTATACTAATTTACCACTAATCCTATTTGGGTTCCGGAGCAGCGTGCTACTCGCCAAAAAGTGCTTCAATGTCTCGTCAGGGGTAGTCAGAGCTATCTAAATACAATTCAAATACAATAAACTCACCTTTCATGTCACTTCCCTTACACTCCATTCTGAAGGAG
Source organism: Calotriton arnoldi (assembly GCA_963921515.1). Taxonomy (NCBI): domain Eukaryota; kingdom Metazoa; phylum Chordata; class Amphibia; order Caudata; family Salamandridae; genus Calotriton; species Calotriton arnoldi. Next base: position 1,729,378 of record CAWUFW010002082.1, on the reverse strand, counting down.
CGTGGATAAAGGCTTTGGTGGAATGCCACACGGCCGACTTCAAGACCATTGCCTCAAAAGTGCCCGGGCTGCTTGCACGCAGGCTCTTCTTCCGGTAGCAGCTTTAATCCAATGTTTTAGTTCTGCGGCACGGCAATCCCTCGCATGTATTTACACAGGAGCAGGAAATTTCAGGGCCATGTTTGGGAGACCACCAGTTCCAAATCTGGGGCCAGACTACGCCAATGTGGTACAAGTACAAAAATAAACCCCGGCCGAAATTAGCACTTGTGCCCCTGGCACAAAACAAAATCAGCCCCCATAATAGAGAAACTGGTGGCTTCACATGGGGGAATTGACTAGCAGGAAAAATAAAGTATGATGACGCAAGGGCTCAGCAAATAAACACACTCACAATAAATATACTTAAGCAAAACAATAGCCCAACATTTTATATAACACAATTCTAAAGATTTTTTTATATAAAAAATAAGATACATAATGAACCAATGATAACAAAGCATGTTATTAAGAATTATAATTGCAGGACAATTAGTAGAATTAGTACATCAGATAAAACAAACGTGAGGTATTTATACTACTGCAAATGTTGACAGTATGACTAAGTACATGAATGACATAGTATTGAATTCCATCATAACAATAATAAGACTGGCAAGTATAATATTACATATTAATTACTCATTAAGCACATAAACCAGATGACGAACCATGGGTACAGAAGATTTGCACTGTGAGCATCCTTGTTAAGTCCTCTTAGAACAGATAGTAAATTATGACATAACAAAAGATTGCACCCAAAGTTTCAAGATGAGACAGGGTTGGACCCCAGCCCCACATGTTTCAAACTTATCAACAATCTAGTTGCAAAAATTGATCCCGATTCAAGTGATGTTCCACATTTGGATGGTACACCAATACCAAGTCTCCTCAATTTCAATGACTCAGCGCTTGCCTCACATACTGAAAGAGCACTCACAAAATGGGTGGCTCACTTTTAGATCTATTCTTGAAATGGGAAACCGAAGATAATTAAGAAAAATTGCTGAGCGTTGGTTGTGGGTTGGAAATCATTTGGATTAAACAATTCTAAAGTGAAGAATGTTGCTTTCTTTTATTACTTGGGGCTGCATTTTAATAATAGAGCGAACTGGACTGTTGAGGTGGCAAATAGTCCTTAACATTCGCTAATATCAACCAGGTTTTAGCTCTTTACAACGTTAGCTGAGCTATGAAGCCAATGTACTGTTTGTGCACTTCAAACTCCTCCAAATGATTTCCAACGGGAAATCACTGATTTCTGTATGAGGGTGACCTCGTTGTTATTGAGAAAGGAATCAAGGGTGAGGAATGTTGTGGAGATGGTCGTTTTAAAACAATTGAGCGTTTGGACTGGTTATGGTCAAACACTGCAAATTTTTACCAGGAAGGATTTTGGGGTGTTTTGAATTGTAAAAGAAAAAGACCAGAAGAAAAATTAATGTAAAAAATAAAAATACAGCTGAGAGGGACCTCTAAAGTACAGAGAAGGAGGTTGGGTTCTTGATGTGGCAAAGAATACCCAAAATAGCAGATTGCAGGGAGAGCATGATGATAGTACTTCTGCTCAGTCATTTCTTCAACAAAATCTCCTTAGTACAAACGCAAATCATGTTACGAAACCCAAAACATGTATTTAGCACATAGCTGATCAATTTGACAAAAACACTCCATTTCCTTAGAGAGACTTTTTAATATTTCATACAAGAAAAATATCCACTCACTCAGTTTTATAACAACCTGCTAAACCTTTGTTAGGAAACGACACAGGAGTGTGCCAAGAGGAAACACAAGTGCCAAGTACCCTGGAACTCATGATTTCTTAGAAAACCCGTGCCTGGCTTAATTGCCTTCTCTAAGCTGGATCATGCAACTCATGTTGACTCTCACAGCAGGTATCCGGTCAGCTCAAAACAGCGACCTCTTGATAAGGAGACTGGTTGTTCTTATTTGGTAAACAGACTCTTTTCAGGAAATATTTCATGTCCATTGGTTGTTCAGCAACCTCAGATGCCGGAAACCCAAAGTCAATATAATCCTAGAGGTTCTTTGGTACAAGCAAAGATCCGTGCAATAACCCTTAGACTTACAGTAGCAAGATGTACCGTTCTACACGTTTTTGGAAAGAAATAACTTGTTGATCTCGCTTCACTTTTCAAAGATATTATACGTAGTAATTTGGTTTCCAATCTAAGCCGGATATGAAAATTGCTCATCATAAAAGTGACACCTATAATCTGTTTGAAGGTTGGTTATGCGAATACATACAGAATCAGAAATGTAGAGCACCTAAACTCATTCACCCAAGATATAAATAGTCAACAACTTGTGCTATTTCAAAGGGAGTTGTGGTGCAATAATTGTTAAACACAAACCAGATCACAATCACCTGTGCCCGGATTAGTACTCTGCACAACATGCCCGAATTGAATTGTAATACTCAAAGTAATATTATTAACAACATTAAGTAATCACAGAGCACACACACCATAGGTGAACTGCCTCTATGTGCTTAAAGCAATATGTTATTACACACCATAATGCAACTCATTTGATCATCTGAGGCCCCCCTGACAAGGAACTTTGATCTGCAAATGTCTTGTCAAAGGTTCATACAACTCACTTGCATGTACAGCAATGACAAACTACCTGTCAGTTTAGAAACCCGGCACTATGTTTGCTACGTGCATTTTAACTCTTTGCAACGGCCAGTTCCGCCACTCCTCTACCTCCATTTCCAAATATCTGAATCAGTTTGCATCCACTACCATTCCTACAGACTCAGCTTTTGCAATTTTGGTTTTAGGTGTATAATGCCTGTATTAAACAGACTATTTGAATTTTTCTCTATTCAGCAATTTCTCAGTTGCACTACATTGGCACTTCTAGTATTGGATGCCATGGCTGAAAGTGCCAGGTCACTGTATACGAGCAGCCGTGTCTTTTATGCCATATTATAAACATCAATTAACAGAAATGGAATGCAGCCTGTCTGTCCAGCATCATCATACAATTATATCAAAGATTATAGGGGGGCACAGTTAAATCCCTATCGATATAGGCATTGAAATTATGAACACAAGTCTCACCCAATAGAATATCAGAGCACTGGAAAGTAGGGGGTACTTAAATAAAACTTAAAAATGCACTTATCCTATTGAGTTCCACAAGAGTACAAGGGTAGGGTAGCTTGATGGCAGGCTCGCCCATGCAAGAATGCTCTTAAGGGTTCTTAAAGATACTGCAGAAACAAGTCATCATGACTGCACACATCATCACAAGATGGCAGCCAGTGTGAAGCCATGCCGTTTCTAGGTGGCTGGCCTGCCTTAGCACCGGCAAGGGAAAGAAAACTAAACCACTTTCAAAGCAAGATTACTTCCTGAGCAGAAAGCAGGGATTCTTCCAGAATGAACAAGTAGAAAATCCATAGGTCACTACACCACACTTTTTCCAAGCGTGGTCACATGCTCGACAGATTAAGCATTTTTCCTCAACAATATTTCCATTTCTTTCAGAAATTGCCACATAAAATACTGATCACGTAGTCAAAGACTAAACTTTGTGTCACACTGGAATACTTTAGAAAACCTAATCCACAAATCAGATTGATGGATTAAAAGTTAGGTATCAGAGCACTTGAACAGCAAGCCCACTATTTATTGCACTTTAAAGGCTGGATTGACTTGTTCATCTGACTACCAGGTTCTTTCATCACCAACCTCAACATATGCACTTTTTCAATGTCTAATGCATTGAAGACTGAGTCAGCCCATGTGGGATCAATATATGTGGGTTACACCGAGATCTCTGTCCTCGTCCCATATTCCATGAACTATCCAACCGGTCAAGTATATGTCTCTGGTTTGACAATTGTCTCGTGCACCATTGTCAAAATTAAATAGCTATGTATTCCTTTGTACGATGTTGTTGGTAATAACCTGTATGTCGGTGGGCACAGTTTTCAGGTGTAACTCTACCAAACTTAGTGTTACATGATTTAACAAATAAAATAAATATTGCAAAAATACCTTACGGTGATGAACAAAACCTCACTGATGAACGTAGTGTTCTTAAAAAAAAGAAAATAGGGCTATACACATGATAAAAACATCTTGTACATTTTCCTGACTTTGTTGTGCCTGGGAAGTGGCCATATCACCTCTTGCGATGTGGTCACCAATCACTTGTCTTGAATTGTGTACTACTGACTCCACACAAAAAAAGTAAATTTGGAATACGTTTGAGGCCACTCCAAACATATGAGAAGGAGGATGCTTGTGCAAACATATGAGGATGCTTGTGCAAATTATTTTTTGCTCAGCTCTAAATTTAATCAGTGAAAGCCCTGCATTGACATGGATGCTGAACTTTACTAGATAGGGGAAAAGAGCCTTGCTTGTGTGTAACACAGGAAGCACAAACCCGCAACTGCAGAAAATCAGTCTTACTAACCTCATAAAACTGTCTTCCCGCATCTCAAGTGTATTTCGCAATCAATAGCATAAAGGATATACCACCATTAATTGGTTTTGTGCACATCAGTGGTATTTTTAAAGCATAAACCACCCCTAGATGGAGCGCAATGAGTTACTAATCCATCAATAATCTATGAATTATCATAGGTTTGATCAAGATAAAAGTTAGCGATTCCATAAGTAAATATTTGATCTGCAGGTACTGGTTTACGCCCTGTTGTTAATTGCTGCCAGAGATTTGGTGTTACTAGAATGAATCTCCAGATTTGCTAACAACATGTTTAGTGCAGCCCACGCTGCATCTCTTATGTGGCAGGCATAGATGGGCGAGACTCATGGCCTGCGGAGGTTCATTCCAGTCACAGGACTCTACCAAGGAAATAGCTATGAAGTATAATAATACAAAGTGAATAGGGCGCAAGGGTTCAAGTCTGATCACCACGCTGCGACAAAACTATAAGTTATGCGTGCTTTCCAATGGTAATATGGCAGTTCCACAACTGAAGGAAACATCTCCTGTAAATGTAATGCCTCTGATAATGTACTGATCGTTTCAATATATGCAGCACTGGTATAGGGCTGTCCTAATATGAGGTCAAGCTTTATATTTTTAGGTAACTTTGAAAAACTCTTGATGAAATGGAAAAAAACATTTTCTATGTCTAGTATACTTTTTCATTAGAATGGACAGGTCCATATCCTCCTTTACAGCGGGGTGATCACCTTCATTTCAATTATTTACAGAGCTATAAAAGGTGCCTCCGGTGATGTGCCGATGCTTACAAAACACTGAAATAATTAAAATAGGGATGAAACGGACAATGTGGAAATGGAGGGAGTCTTGTATGAGATTCACCTGCGTGTGAAGTGTGCCTATTTCTGAACTCTGTTGATTGTCATGTACCTACGTTCAGCTAGTCAATTGCTTTTCTCCTCCAAAGAACAGGAGTAAAGATAATCCTGTTGTGGGGTGGAGAATGTCCTGAATGATGGATCCAGGAGAGAAAGGCACAAAATCCCAGGCTAAGCAAGTACCCTTATCAATGTTTATTTGTGTATATTGAATAATTTGTATCCAGGTGGGTATCAGATGCTGAAATGCATGTAGGCAGAACCTCTATGTGTTGCCCGCTCCTCCTTCAAACCAAGCCAGCAGCTAACACCTCCTATATCAAGCGACTGTTATCACTCACAAAACCGATGACCCACACTCAAGAATCACAAGTTTCCATAAGTAGCCTAAAACTATGAAAACAGATTTTAGTCCAGAATTCACAATAAATTATGCTATAACGTTCTTCATTACCCCAAACCAACATGTTCGATAAATTAAGGAACGTTCCTCCTTTGGTCTCGCACATGATGCAAGATGCAAACAGGGACCCTTCGAAAAACTTTGAATCTGTCCTAAAAATTAACTCTCTCACTAAAATTGTGCTAAATGTGTCTCCTGTAAACCCACCACCCGTTCACCACATCCTTATGTACTTGGTTTGCCAACAACATGGTTCCCATGCATGTGTCCCTAGGCTCTCCATCTCCTTCTCATGTTATTGTATCTGATCCCATATGATCACATAACCCTTTACCTGACCTCTCCTTTATCATAGTCCTATCCCGTTTCACCTGCACCACCTTCACAAACATCTGTTTATATTCTTTCCTCAACCCCTTGGCATAACAATTCATATACTCCCCTCCTATATCTTCTGTTGATATCATTATAGCCGGTCTTTCCTGCTGCTCTTCCCCTTAAGCTTGTTCTTAGCCCTGATTATTTCCCTTTCCGATACCATTTTACCACTGTCTCTTCCATTAGCCTTGTACTGGTTCCCACCTGCACCCTGACCCACATATACTTACCTCCTCATACCAGCAGATATGTGCTTATGTTAGCCATAACACGTTAACCAGCACTAACTGTGCGTGCATGCTAAAAAATTACAGACAAAAGAATGTTGCACTACTGCTAAACAATGGCCTTGGTTAGTAGGTTAAAAACAGTCTGAAGCCCATAAACTGAGGGCCAATCACATAGTCCCTTTTCTGTGTCTAGCAAAGGGGAGCCAATCAAGCCAATTGTGAAGTCATTAGATCGAGCCTAGCAGCAGCGCGCTTGCACTGCTCGCTCTGCGAGGCATGCAGTAGTCGAGAATGCTGTGGAAGCCTCGCCTTCTCTCCGCCCATATTTTTGATTGGCTGGTGCCATTGTCCTTGGTAAATGCTGGCTTCCGATTGATAATGTGGCTTGTTAGTCCCTCCTTGTTACCGCCCTGTCGCCATTTGTTACCTCCCATGAGGACTGGATCTTTTACTTGTGGCGTTACACGGTCTCCTTCATAAGTCGGTAAGCACTATTTTTTTTATTTTTTATTTGAAGTGCGGTCCGCTTTCACTTTAGCGGCCGTGCTTGTTTATTTAATTAATTTGCCGCATAGGCCGAAAGGGAGCGTTTCTACTCACTAATCTAACAAGCATTTGCAATGCAATAGGTCTTGCATTTACGCAAGTTTGAGCTGTTGACATTGCAAATGACAATGCCTTTTATTTTTGTTCTCGCTTTTAAAACATAAATAAAAGGCATTGTCATTTACAATGCCAATAGCTTAAACTTGCGTAAATGCGAGACCTATTGCATTGCAAATGCTTGTTTTTTTAAGTGTATGGCCTATTAAATTAGACTCTAATCAAAGATTCCTGGGTCAACAGACAAGCAGACCTTCTACAAGGAGGAGCAAGAGAGGATGCACAGTGTTACCTTACATGGCATCACTCTGCAGAACAGAAGGGGAAAAAAAACAAGCAGAGCAAGACATAGGCAATGTAGCATGCAGAAGGAGCAAAGAACACAAACGGGGGCTGTGACAGGACGTCCCTCACTGAGAATTGAATTATTGACACTAACCTTTTCTTTCATAAACGTTTCCACAAGCCAGATACTGTAGATAGGAGTGCAGTTTTCCCCGAGAAGACAGGGCTCAGGGGAATTCTGACCTACATCCACCTACCCAAGAGTACCAGAAGTGTTATATGCCAACAGTGGTCATCCACTGCGTGAGGTTTCTTTAGGAACTCTAACTTCCAAGAGGGAACAGGCAGAAGTGATGGACACTGAAAAGTGGCTTTGTTAATGGAAGAGAAGTTGCGTGTGACAGCCCAATGTATAGAAGGGAAAGCCCAGCTGTAAAAAAAGGGTCGAGAGAGGTGGGACCACAGAAGAGAAGCCAGCAAAGAAGGATGCTGGTACACTGGAGGAGAGTTTGGCTGACGAGGAAGCCGGTATACTGGACAAGAGCCCAGTTGGGGTACACCGTATGAGAATCAGGCTGATGAGTAGCCCAGGCAGGACCTGCAGTGTGCACTGAGACCCTGGCCTAAAATTGGGGATGTAGCTTAAGGCAAGTATTACAAAGATGGTGGTGGAAGAATACAGTTACTAAATGTGGGGGGGGGTTTGAGGTGCATGCAAATATTGAGGGGAGCACTTGAAAAGGCACCACCAGAACATTTTATTTTTTTGGGGGGTGCAAAGAATTGTCTCACCAAACCAGAGAAAGGGGTGGGGGAAACGAACCATACTGAGTGAGCACAAAAAGGGAAGTAGATAAATGTGTTCGAGAAAATATGAATTATGTTGTAATACCGAAAGTTAGCACCTATAAGCTAGTGAAAGTAGCAAGGACCTTCTTCTTGATACATGACTTATCTCCTTATCCCGAGGATAAAGAGCATTTGTTCTTGCCCATGGTTGTGACGCTCACTTGGAGTTTGACATCAGTAAGACAATCCTGATTAAACTTATCCACATATGCATTTGGACTCCCACCCAAAGAAACAGCAATCTCAAGAACCTAAAAGAACAGTAGTTCTTATTCCTAGAAACTATATAGGCTTGATTGTGATTTAAAATTATAGATATAAATCAACATAAAAATACAAATAATATAGCTGATGGGAAATACAAATGTTTTCCAAGAAAATGTTGCACAAATAAAAATACAATTATCATGAAGTAAACAGAAGAACCTTTCTGGCACATTTTCTGCACCTGGAGCCCCTGCACCTATATCATGCTCTTTATATCTCCTCCCCTGTTCCACTATAACTAGTGCACTTGGCATTTACGTCCATTTTTCAACAAATCTATCAGTTATCCAACTGTTTTCTGGCATTGGTCACTCCTGTCTCACCTGCAAAAGGAGAGGTGTCTAGCGTAGCAGACCATGCACAAAGGGCCTGATGTACTAAATGACTGGTTGAAACTTACGTTCTGACTTTATGCAACCGGTCTTTAATTTTGCGATACAACGATGTACTGTTGGATCGCATCACAAAATCTCCAGCTGCAGGGGGGGTGCAGAATAACATGCCTAATAAGTATTAAACAAGCAACTATTTGCGACCCTCTGTGGTTGGCTGCAAACACAGTGTTTGTGGCCTACAGAGAACACCAAACAACCCCCCTCTGTTTGCATTACCAATGGAGAAACTGTTCGTGTTCATTAAAGGATCTAGTGCTACAGAAATAAAAAAAAAAGTATCCTCCCATCTGGGAAGGAATCAGGAAGAGCTGGTAGTGCTCCCTCCTATGTTCCCCGAAACGATTCCCAAGGAGGACGCTAACAAATGGGGACGGCTTCTTCTTCACGAATTAGTGATCCACTTCCTTTGGGCAGTCAGTATCTGTTCTATGATTTGTGACTGCATTGACGGTTGCAAAGCATTGGAACACAGCATACTGAATCACAAGGAAGAGAGATTGACAATTCCAATACCCTTCTTAATGGCGAAATGGTATGGGTATAATCCATACCAAAAGGACATTTTGAAGTCTAAAATTCTGAGATTTGGGGAATTGCAAGTCTTGGAACAAAAACAGTTCAAAACATCAGTAGATCTGCAGAACCAATGCCCTCGGTAGTGGAGTCTGCAGCTTCCAGACTAGCGAGTTTGGCAGAGAAGACCGGTTCTGTGGCAAGTTCTGCAGTAGGCAGAGGATGTAAACAAGTGTTCAGCACCCTAGGGCCTCTTGTAATTGTACACCCTTACTTACAAGCTATTTGCCTGTCTACTCGGATGTCTGCACTGTGTGAATTCACATAACATGGGCCTGGTCATGTACATTTACAGGAAATAGAAGCATTATGAGTGACACCTACGCGCGGTCACACCGAGAACACTACTTACATTAGGACAGTAAGTCAGAGCGGAATTCCACTGGATTTAAAGGGGTTGTGGGAATCACTTTTGCGCTGCCATGGTACCTATCATTATCCTGCCAGGTATGAGAATAATTTTAAATAGCAAAAATCTTTAAAAAGGTGTATCCATTTTTATTAACCGAGTTAAAAGACACCTGTACACTTTATGACCCAAAAGCTAGGTATGTTTGATTTAGTTGTCCTTTATTCTGCTGTTTGTTCTGCTAGATTTGCTTCAATCAGTCCTACAGGTATGGGAGCAGATTTTTATCATCTCACATACTGGAAATCACATTAAATCTGTAAATCCCCAGGAATAGAGAACAACTAAAACTCAAGAAGAGGTGGTTTTTGGTGAATTGTGAGCATACAGGAATGAGTGATCAAAACAGCTAGACAACTCTGAAAGCGCAGGGGGGCGCTCCTCCAACACCACAATAAATGCACTCTTGCAGTCATCTACAGTTGACCATCAAGGGTACATCAGATATGATGGAAGTCCAAAGAAAGGACATAACAAATTAGAACACATCCCCGTTCAAAAAGCGCCTCAGTGGCACATTCTTGCACGTCAAAGTTCTAGCACAACTGTTGTTGGCCAGGAATGCAGACTGCGTACTTTGAATAAATAAGTAAATAAAATAAGTACAGGGGTCCAGAATTATTCTCAGCAGCCCACCTCTGGCACTGAATGCTGTGGCTGCTGCCTAGTGTTGATGCACCTGCTGCCCCTTTCTTTCTTCCACCAGACTACACTTCCTGTCGCTTTAGCTCACTCCTGCAGGTCCTTTGTTCTTTCTTTTTCACCTTGTCACTGCTTTCCTGCATTTCTCTTCCTCCTTCCTCCCTTTTCTGTTTTTCTCTATATCAAAACCTGATGATGAAAAGTTAATTTTTCTGAAAATGAGTGCCCACCACCTGCACAAATTAAGCGATAGGAATGTTAGAGTAGCAAGCATGCCATGGACCATGGTGGGAGCAGGCCCGGTTCCAGGAATTTTCATCTGGATGGGCCAAAGGTTCGTTCGGGTGGGCCCAAATTTGGTCAATTCTGTAGGTAGCCTACAAGCACAAGATTTTCATCATATCTTCTTCCAAACAGGCATACAGTGCGTCTAGAGCGTTATTTGAGAGTAAGAGCTGATGCTTATACTCAACAGCTCAACTCTTATAATTTCCAGCAGGCCAGGCTTAAGCACCAGTAGCAGGATTCCAAGCAAAGTGTAATAGTAGTTCACGGTTAAGGAGGTCCCTGGTACCACACTGAAGCCTTGACATTGTGTACTACGAAGACTGGCACTGAAAGTTTGATCTGGGCTCAGCCTAAATCCTGGCTGTGGCTCAGTTTGAGGTGCTGTTGGAACTTCGAGCCCATAATGAGCAGAGCTTTCATGTACCTTCTGCCTGCCACCCTCAATCTACCCAGGATGTGGCGTTACGGCGAAAGCTTCCAACTTTGGAAGTGAACAAGCTAGGTTTGAGTTTCGGCGTTGGCTCAACATCCTGTGATTCTGGGCAAAATCTCCAGTGCCTAAAAGAAATGAATATGGCCTTGTGTAATGTAACTGGTGTTCATGTAAAGTGCTTCAATATCTCCAAGTCGAGTTCACACTATATAAAAACCGCAGAAACCTGCACAAAGTGGTAAAAACAAAGCATTAACATAAAAAGGAGAGACAAAGAGATAGCCATTTAGTGGCTGATTTGTACAAAGTGAAAACATAAAACCTGGATAAATTGCAACTTTCCCACTTAAATTTTGTGAGCTTGGGCAAATATTTTATTTCACCAAAAATCATTTTTATTCATATTTGCGCATGAAAGCACGTTCAAATACAAATAACAGAAAACCAACTGTACAAAAACCTATTGTGTTTTATTTAATAGACTAATGTTCCTCTATAATAATCTGGGTCACATACAGGGTCCACGTGACAACTGCCTTGTCTGTTAGTTCACTAATGGCACTGTTACCAGTGTGAGGACGGGGCAGGAATGACTAAGCATGTTTAAAAATGATCACTTTAAATAAGTACTTCTCACTGCAGCGCTATAGTGTGATATATTAATCTCAAAGCTTCCATGTGTTAAAGAAATACACTTTTTTGTATTTTGAAGAGACTTTATTATATTTTACATGGTGTTTGTTGTATGTTTTACATACAAACATTTTCAGGGCTCTGCTTGTGTATGGGCTCTGAGAGCCAAGCCAGTGCCTTAGCTAGACCCTCCCTGTTAATATGTTTCCTCGCCAACCTCTGCCCCCAAAACACAGCACCCAATTTCAGTTTTAAAGACAGTGAAAAAAACATTTCGACGTTCCAACATTGAAATGGAGGAAGCACTTAACAGGTGCCTTCCCTGTGGCCTCTTCTGCCGTGACTGGGTAGGCCAAAGGTAATGTTTGGGTGGACCTGGCCCACCCGGCCCCCCTGCTAGGACCGGGCCTGGGTTGGAGTAAGGAAAATTGCCCCTATGGCTGCTGGTGTAGTAAAATACAGCAATTATCGGGGTTCAGGTGGGCCCTCAGGCTCTGGTGCCACTACACCTGCTGCACCAACTGTAGCTATGCCCCTGGGCCAGGGATGCAACACCTGAAGCCCGGACGCATTTTGGTTGACGCGCATTCGAAGACCGGGCTGCTACTGTCTCGAGACCAAGGACTTCTTAAAACAACCATCCCGCTGACAACAACGCGCTTTCTTTTCGAACATTTCAAGCCGTGGTCATTTAAAAAGAGGGGGGTCAGACTTGTTCGGCTCTGTCATCATGCTGAGGTACACGCCGCGAGTTGTTTATTACATCTCAAACCGCAATCTCTTTGCACACGTGCCTTTTTTTAATTTAAACTTGGAAACAAATGTTGACATTGTACGAGGTCTCTGCGCGACTAAACACTGCTTGCGCCTCTAGTGATTCAACTCCTTTCATTTTGAAGATGAGAGATTTCTTGCCCCAGCCGTTTTCTGCCCCCTTTCTACCTCCTTCAGCAGGAAACAAAGCGCGCGTTTGAAATAAGCTACCATTATACACCTCTTTGAGAGGCAGCCGTAAATCCCTTTCACTGGCGTGATTACAACCTTCTTACAGCGCGGGCTGCAATAATCTTACGAGGTAGTCTTAACCTCACTGCAGGCTTTTGTTTAACTACAGGATAAAGCTTCTCACCGCAACAGTACAGGGATTCGCTTCTCTCACCTTTCTCTTTTCTGTGGTATTAAATTAACATTGCACATAAACCCCTATGTAGGAAATGCATTTTTTTGTGGAATACATTGTTTCCCTTCTAAACGGCCTTTCCGAACATGGCAAATAGATTTTTTTACCTACTGGTGCACAGGTGTGTTGAACACAAAGGGCCTGATTAGATGTCGGGCGGACACACCGTCTTGGAACTGGGACCGACGGTCGGTCCCGACCGGCGAATTACAATGCGACCTTACACTGTTCTGTCACATACTCCCATTTCTCAATGGGAGCTCATGTTACTGCCCTAAAGCGGCCATAACAAGCTCCCAGTGAGAAATGGGAGGGGTTGTTCATCCCTGCACCCCGTGGCAGGCACATCAAGGTGCCTGCCACGGGGTGCAGGGATCAACAGCGGGGCACCCCCTCGGCCCCCAACCAGAGAGCGCGCGCACAAGGGGGCACTGCTGGGGGCCCCCCCCCGAACACGCTTTCCGGCATGATTTCCATGTTAGACAGGCCGGCATGGAAACCATGTTGGAAACTGTGCTTGGTAATCCCAAGGGTGGAAAGGCCGGCCCTTTGGAATTACGAGCTGGCTTTACTTTCCGACTGCCAGCATCATAATGCGGGAGTCAGAAAGTAAACCGAGCGGCCCATTACGATGCGGTCAGGAAGGCTCTGACCGTTGGTCGGAGCCTTTACGGGCCGCATCGTAATCGGCCCCAAAGTGTTGTAGCTTCTGTTCCAGCAGAGGATCAGTATCACCGAAACTCACTTGTCCTCTGCACTGAGGCTTACTATAAAATGTTGAGCTCCACTCAGAGGGACAGTGAAAGTGTGGTGCCTGAGATCACTTGTATTCCAAACAGAGGACAGTATAGAGATCACTTGTATTCAGGACAGAGGCCCAGTATAAAGTGCAGTCTTCGACAGAGATGATTCTGGACAGTGGCCTAGTACCTGTGATGGTCACCAGAGATTGTTTGTGCAATGGACAGATGCACTTATAAAGTATGATCTTCAACTGCGATCACGGACATTCTACATGGAAATCCAATAAAAACGTGATTTTCACCAGAAATAGATCCCATTTCAGACAGTGTGCCCGTCAAGCCAGTATGAAGTTTGATCTTCCTCAGAGATGGCTTCGGTTCCGGAGAGAGGCCCAGTTTTGCTCAGTTTTCACGAATGCTCACTTGGGTTCCGGTCAAAGGTTCAGTATGAAGACTAACCCTCACCAGTGATCACTTGGGTTTAAGATCACTGAAATTACGTAGCAAAGAAAGAGCAAATTATGCAGCAGGGCTGACTAAAAAAAAAATGCAAGTTACACAACTTAACGCAGTACAATCGCTGGCAGTGTTATTTCACTGTTTCTCATTTCAACACACGTAAATGGTGCCTCAGCAACATGCTCACAGCCTTAGTACCAGTTAAACACTCTGAATACAGCAGTCAGTGACTAAAAGGTGGCCAGTTAACATTTGTATACAGTGTGCAGATGCTCTGCACCACGTGGTACTTTTATTTTTCTTTTGCAATTTACAGTGCATTCGGGCTAGAATCATTTTTCTCGAAATCTGAAAATTAAGTAGCAGATGATGTATTATGGGACAAGTGCAGTAAATGCATAAGTATGCAGAAAACACAGCAGAAAGGCAAACATTCAATTTGCCTTGCTTATGTTGTCAGAGGCCAGGGACATAACACTGGCCCCTGTGGTGCAGGGTGGCACCAACGCTTCAGGGGCCCCCGCACTCTACCAGGGGCCGCCATCCAATGCAAGGGCAATGAATATCTGTGAGATATGGGAGACTGGAGGGCCCCTCATCGCACACTGCAGGGGGGGCATGAGGCATGGTATAAAACATTATCTTCTACACGAAATCACATGTGCTTTGGCCATCATAAATGCCATCTTCATTGTTAGACTTCAGCAGGAGGCTCAGTTTAAAACAATCTTCTGCTTTCATGCAAGGTTCGTTCGTTTTTTAGTATTTAATCATGAAGGGGCAGCAATTGTCAATAAAATCAATCACATGCAGTAGGAACAGGTAATTCTCCGGCATCTTACTCTACTCAGTAAGATAAGCCAACAATTTAATGGGATCCACAGTGTAATTCATCTTCTGGCTGCTTGCACAGTGTCTTTGCCAGGCCCACCGACAGGTTATTGCCATGGAAGTCTGAGCCAGTGCTTCACATTTTATGAAAAATTAATGTATTTAGATTTGAATGAGGTATGTGAAGGTTGCTGTGTAAGAATTTTCAAAATGCCAAGCACTCAATCCCTTTCTCTACAGGAGAGGAGAGAGGTTTATAAAAGGGGCTACCTGTAAACTGCATGGATCGGTGTACCTTGCACGAATTGCTAAAAATACTAGAAAACCCATTGAGGTACAGCGAACCTGGCATCAAAAATTGAAAAAATGTGATGCTCAGCCACGTAATGCAAAGGTGCCGCATGGAGTGTGCCCTAGATTCTCTTCCCAAGAAGAGCTCCAAGGAGGGCAGATTCCAGGCAAGGGTGTGTGCCAGCAGGTACACAGTTAGTCATGGACAGACTATAAATCTATGATGCACACTTTAGAAAAACAGAAGTATTGGTATCACATTGGAAGGAAATAACGGTTGAGTAAGGATGGATTGTTTCCAGGTCTGAGACCCAAAAGATGACTGTGACGAGGATGTAGCCTCACGGCTGGATCGTCAACCTTGAAGCTGGGGAACCAGGTTAGAGTCTCAGCAGGGACGCTCAACATTGTGTGATTCTGGGCAAATCACTTAATCTTCCAGCTCCTAACAGCTCCTGAAACGACTTCAACGCATTCAGAACGCCTCCGCACGCCTGATCCTCGACATCCCTCGCCGCAGCCACATCACACCCCACCTGAGAGACCTGCACTGGCTCCCCGTCAACAAGAGGATCACCTTCAAGCTCCTCACCCACGCACACAAGGCACTCCACAACACCGGACCAGCGTACCTCAACAGACGACTCAGCTTCTACACCCCCACCCGCCAGCTTCGCTCCACCGACCTCGCCCTCGCCACAGTCCCCCGCATCCGAAGAGCGACCTCCGGCGGCAGATCGTTTTCCCACCTCGCCGCCAAGACCTCGAACACCCTCCGCATCCACCTACGGCAGACCCAAAACCTGCTGACCTTCAGAAGACTCCTCAAGACCTGGCTTTTCGAGCAGTAGCAGCATTCCCTCCCCCCCAACCAGCGCCTTGAGACCCTCACGGGTATGTAGCGCGCTTTACAAATGCTCTGATTGATTGATTAACAAAAATGAATGTGTCCATCTGTAGGAAAGTAGGATCTGCTTCTTATGGTTACCCCCACTTTTTGCTGATGTCTCACTGTTTTTGGACTAGTCTGACTGGGATCCTGCTATCCAGGAGCCCAGTCTATCTGCTTTCTCCCTTAAATTGATATGTATGTACTTTAGGTACACTCCATATTGGATACTGGGGTACCCTTATAAGTCACTAGTATATGGTACACCATGTACCCAGGGCATAGGTCCCCCAGAGGCCTCCCCTGGGCTGAAGCATGTATTATGCCACCCATGAGAGGCCATTCAAAATGACACAACAGGTCTGCTACAGCAGCCTGTGTAAGCTGGTGCTTGCACCACTTACTTAGATATAGGTTCACTATATCTATCTAAATCACTACACTTAAAAACCTATCAGTCACCCCTATGGCAGGCCTTATCAATCCTGAAGGGAGGGTGCTGGGTTTTATGTGAGAGGGTGCCCCTGCATGAGCAGAGCCCATCTGCAGCCTTCGGAGACCATTCTCCGGGGTGGTCAGTGATGCAGCCAGACATATAAGTTAAGTTGCATTATAACCTTGCGGGAAATGCTAACTTTAAAACGGCTGCTTAGAAACATGTCGTGTTTGGTGTCAAACACCTTGGAATCATACCTCCACAACAGTAACTGGTGTGGGAGGTATGATTCCACCCTTCTAGAACCACTACTGTGGGTCACCGGTCTACCCGGTACCAGCTTTCTCGACCTGGGCAGCACAAAATGGACGCTGCCAGCCACAGACACGATTCTGCTCTCCTGCTGCTGAGCCAAGCTCGAGCAGAGGAAGGCATGACAATAGGCATCCTGTCACAGGGAGGTGTGACCACCTCCCAGACAGGGTTTAGTGTATTGGGGCTGGGTGGGTGCACTCTGAGAGTGCCAGAAAGTCTGCACTGGGGGCACATTTGGTGTCCCTGTGCATAGTCCAGCTCAAACCAGTTCTGGGAGCCATTAGGTCCTGCTCTGGCATGAAACTGGACAAAGGACATGGGTGTAGCCACCCCTCTGTCCTGCCCCTCCCCTAGGAGGGTCCACAGAATCTTTCCAACCCTTTCCTGTGGGTATAAAGTGGGATACCTGGCTACAGGACTTTATATTTTACCTGGACAAGATTCTGCTAAGAAGAAACCAAGTACTTCGATTGTCTGCACAACGCTGGACGACTGAAGAATCTCCCTTGGAGTAAAGGAGTTACTCCCCTGCAGTAGCAGGCACCTAAGAGCATCTGACTGGCTTGCATCTCCAGAGCTCCTGCGGACTCCGAAGATTTCAGCAACACAGGAGGTGGGTTCCCGAAGGTCTCTGAGGTTGATCTGACCTCTCAGCGATTCTGAGACCAGTATCCCTCGTGGGGACCGTGCAACCCGAACCCCTGTGCACCGCGTACATTTGCACGAGCATATGCTTGTTGGCGATCCCTGAGCTTGTGCTTTGGACTCCGTGTAGTCCTGACCTCGAGCAGCATTTGCACCGAAGAGATCCGGCCTCCACTCACCGAGTGCTCTGTGGGCTGGTGCTTTGTGAATTCGCTAGAGGTCTCCTCGCGATCCCTGGTCCGTTGGCCTGTGGGTCCTGGCGAGGGTCACCTTATTTGTTCTTGGGCTTCCCTGGTTGCTCCAGACGTGCCCTGACTCCCCATTGCTTGGAGAGTCCCCTGGACCTTGCTGGGCCACACCGTAACCTGTTGGTCCTTCCTGCGTGGGATGCATTTGTCAAGGCTTGTTGGTGCTCCAGCTGGACACCGACCCCTCAGCACTCGACATCCTTCGTTAGACAGCTCGTCGTCCTCGACGTCTCCTGGTCCTCGTGGCTGCAGAGTCAAGCATCCTTTCTTCACACCTGAAGCACCCGACATCGGTGGGCATTCGTCTACCGAGCCCTTGGTCACCTGAAGTGACCCAGACTCTGTCCCCTCTGGTTTCAGGTTAATCTCGCCTAGAATCCAGGCTTGGATTCCACCGGACACTCTTCGCCTTCCTGGCAGCAGTACTTCTTCGCAACTCTCCATTGAAAACGACGAAGGTTTCTGACACCACTTGACCCCAATGCACCCGGCTCCTCTGGGATAGGTAACACGGGTACCTCGGTACTCACTGTTGTGCTGGCTCTAGAACCTCTTATGTTCCAAAGGGTTTGCTCGAAGTCCTCGTAGAAGTGTCCTTAAACTGTAACTTTACACCGCGACTTTCCCATAAAGTTGCACAGAGCACGCGGTCGTGTTTCCTCACTGCACCCGTCCTCCGTGGGCGCCCTGTGTCACTTCCTTGGGTGGTTCCTTGGGGTCCCAGCGATTCTACGTGCTCTAGGCCCTGTGTCTAGTCAAGTCGTGATTGTTATACCATTTTTTTAGTATATGTGTATTGTGCTACTTACGAATGTTCTATTGATTCAGTATTGTGTGCTTTGTGTTCTAATCTCGTGTAGAGATTAGAAGAGAGTGTTATATTAATAAATACATACTTTTATATCACTACTGTGTGGTTCTCCTTTCATTTAGTCATTCAGGAGGAGATACTCTGGTAAAACAAGCTGCTTTACATTCCTTCAAGATTAAGCCTGAAGGCTGCTCTCCACAGCTACCATTAGGATAGCTTTCTAACCTCATATATCATAAGGGTCGTGTGGACTGGTACAAGGTTCCCACTTTAATTAGTGGACAGCATATACCTGGCCACCTTCTCACACCATCTATAACGAAACTGGCGCTCATGTAAAGTGCTCTGATACTGGATATCTTCGGGTCAAGTTCGTGCTATATAAAACTCTAAAAAAAAAAAAAGGGGGCACTTCATGCCTGGTATTACAGTCCTGGGAGATGCAGCCTTGGTTTGTTCTCATTCAGACAAATGGCATAATGCACTTGGCAAAAATTCATTGCTAAAAGAAAGACAGTGAGGGGTGACTGCAGATCCATATAGGTGCACTGCATGTGGTTACTGAAAGTTGACATGTAAAAAGCACTGCTTGAAGAGCAGTCCACTTGACTCGGTCTAGATAGAGTCAGACAGTGCAATCAAAGCTTATCTGGTGTACAGTAAAGCATTCTGCTTAACCATCCAATCAATTTACCTGCATGCTAAAGCAGCCTATTACTCATGATAGCAGCCATTCCAGGCATTTAAATGAGAGCACACGCTTGACGGCCACCTGGGAATAGTTTTTCATAAAGAAAAAGAATTTCACGGTGTCCACAGTCCCCATGAACACATGCATGGAATGTGCGGCCATCTTGGAATGGTTTAAAAATCAATCAAAGATAGCCCACTGCCAATACAGCAGAGGGTGGTTAACGGAGCAATGGATGAGGTCAGGGACTGGGGGAGAGCCAACAATTAAAAAATAAAAACACTATGGGTGAGAGAAAAGAGAAAGGGCCACAGGGAGAACCAAAATAGAGAGACGGAGAGATAACATGAGCTTATGAGTATTCCTCGGGATGGTGCCAACATAGTGCAACTGTAATCCTTATATCAGTGAAAATGCCTTTGGGTATCATATTTAGTCGGAATGCCTTTAGGTCAGGCATGGCCGGCAAAGGTAAGAGCGGTTGGGCAGGAGGGGGAGTCGACAGACGATGGGATAGGTCAAATTGATAGGTCAAATTAAATAAAAAATAAATAAAAGCACTTACCTCGCGCTTGCCGCATCGCTGACGATGCGTCAAGCGCAAGGTAAGTGGCTTTCTTTATTTTTTTATTTCATTTTACCTATCCCATCGTGTGTTGACATCCCCCCCACCCCGCTATGCTCCACCGCTCTTACCTGTGCCAGCCGCGCCTGCTTTAGGTACCGACACACACTTTGGTGCAACTTAGACAACGGGCCGTACACCTACCACAGAACACTAAATATTCAATCTTCGTGTGTAAAACCTAGGGTAACCAACAATGGGGTACAAACCTCAAATCTGTAGATATTATTGTTCAAATATACATCTGTGTGTTCCAAGAGCTTCGTGTATAGCCCGAGCCTGTACAGATCACATACCGGAGGACTGCTTTTAGTTACCCAGTGTGCCCCTGATGATCTGGATGACATCAGATTTGTTTGTATGTAGTGGTTTGTGACCAGTTGAAATATACTTGAAAAACGTGTGTTAATGTTGACAGCAAGTGAACTTGATGTAGATTGGCTGATATCTGTGTGTTCGAAGAGCTCCGTGTATGGTCCCGAGACTGTGCGGATCACATTGTGGTATGTGATCTGTACTTTCCATTTCAGAAATAATTTAAATATGTTGTGTCTTACCAGACGTAGCCGAGTTGTCTTTCATGTATTATTTTATTAACTTCTTGGTTGCAGGATGGTAAATATTTACATCTGTAAATAGGTCTGGTTATCCTTATACTCCAGCCTCTTCAGTTTATACGCCAGCCTCACCAGGAGCAGCCTGCCTGCTGCTTATCCCATCTCCAACTGTCACCACTCATTCACACAGGCACCCAAGCATTCCATGCATCACAGTCACACCAACATTCCAATACCAACTCTCACTCTGGCTGAGCAGCAGGGAGACAGCTAGGCTGGGAAACATATACTAATACAATCAGGATGTAACACAGATCATCAGATTTGTTTGTATGTAGTGGTTTGTGACCGGTTGAAATATACTTGAAAAACGTGTGTTAATGTTGACAGCAAGTAAACTTGATGTAGATTGGCTGATATCTGTGTGTTCGAAGAGCTCCGTGTATGGTCCCAAGACTGTGCGGATCACATTGTGGTATGTGATCTGTACTTTCTATTTCAGAAATAATTTCCTCTAAGCTCCCTCAAATCACAAAGTTATTTTGTCTCGCAAGTCAGGAAAAAATCCTCTTTCAGTGGCTATCCCATGTTTTTTTTTTTTTTTTATAGAAACAAATTTTATTGTGACAATAGTCATATACAGGGCAGAGCCCCTTAATACAAAAGGCAACCACCATATTATACACCACAGAGTATTGGTATTGACATTTAGTTTACATCTTATTGAGATAAAAATTATATAGAACAAAACAACATGAACATATTGAGCCCCCTTTGCACTGTTCCACTGCTACGTCTCTTTTGCCACAACATTGCCCACCTCAAGAAATGAGTCCCATACAAACTATATGATTTCACCTTCACCCGATGGCTCCACGTGGTAGCGAAGGCACAGACACATCCGCAGAGGGCACCGGCTCCAATTACAGACCCCGGTAATCCGCCCATCGTTTCCAAATCTTGGGGTGCTTTTGCGGGCATCCCCTGGCCTTAAATATTGGAATCTCCAGGCCCATACAGAAGTCTAGTCCATTCTTCCATGCTGTTATGGTAGGTGGGGCCGATGCCTTCCACAACCTCGCAATATCTCTTTTGGCCAGAGTAAGCCCCAGCAACAAGTGCCTTTTATAGATATCGCCCCCAATACCTTCCATGATGTTTAGAATTGCCAATCTTGGTGAGGTGGGGAGCTCCCACCCCAATACCTCCGCAAGGCAAGTCAAGACCCTCCGCCAAAACCTCGTGAGCGCTGTGCAGTGCCAAATCATATGAATAAGGATCCCCTCCTCCCGCCCGCACCGCAGGCACACCGGGGACGGCACCAGACCCGCCCTCCATAGCCTGACCCAGGTGTAGTAAGCCTGGTGCAGATATTTGAATTGGATAAGGCGCAACCGTGTTGCTATCGCCGCCCCCCGGGGGGAGGCGAGTGCATCCGCCCAATCATCCCCGTCTATTTGGCAAAGATCACACACCCATGCTTCTCCAAGTTTGTCGAGTGTGGTAGAGCTATTCGTCACCAATGATTGATACATTTTTGTGATTTTGTGGCCGTGTAAATCACCCATAAAAACCTTGGCTTCAATAGGGTTAAATTCGGGGAGAGCCTCTATCTCTGAAATGCTAGGGGAGATAGCATGTCGAAATTGGAGATACTTATAAAATTGAGTTTTAGGCATTTGATATTCTTGTTGAAGATCCTGGAAGGATTTCAGGGCTGCGCCCCGCATCACATCCCATAATGTAGAAATCCCTATGTTGTCCTACCCACGAAACCCAGATAGCGCAGCCAATTGTGGTAGTCGACCATTATGCCACAGTGGGGTTTTCCCTGTTAGTCTGACCCACCACCCCATCTTACGGAGGGACTGTTTCCAGAGCTGGAATACCACCTGCGGGGCCGGCGGCAGAGAGCTGCGCAGGGCCGCTGAGTACAAAATAGTATCCAGAGAGCTGCGCTGGGCCGCTGAGTACAAAATAGTATGAAGGGTAGTATCTCCCATGCGCCATCGCTCCACTGCATATGCGGGGTCCCGCCTATCCCCATACCACCATTCATTCAGTCCGAGCAGATGGGATGCCATATAATAAGATTGGATGTCCGATGTGGCCAACCCCCCGCAGTACGTGGACTGGAAGCAAGTCCGCAGCGCAACCCTGGAAGCACCCCCTGCCCACAAAAACAGACCCAATGCCGCATTGACCTGGCGGAACCAAGTTTGTAGAATCGGGTATGGATGATTCTGCAATTGGTAGAGCAAACACGGCAACGATACCATTTTAAAAATAGTCGATCTACCATATATGGAGAGGGGCATATGTGACTAGGTTTTCATCTCCTCTCGCACCCGTGCCCATATCGGGGCAATATTCCTGTCCCATGACATACGTGGTGTATCTGACAGGAAGACTCCCAGGTACTTTACCCCCTCCGTCACCATCTGTACCTCCGATGCCCAGGACCCCAGTCCGTCCACACTCCCCAATACCCACAAAGTAGACTTACAGGGGTTCATAAATAGGGCCGAGGATTCCCCAAAGATTTGCATAATACGGAGCAGCCTCGGCCCTGTCCTGTTTATGTCCGTTAAAAAGAACAACACTTCATCCGCATATAGCGCGATGCGGTCTGCGAGGCCATGTGTCCACTCGAAGCCCTTTACCTGTGCATCCATCCGCACCCATGCCGCCAATGGCTCCATGACCAATGCAAATAGGTACGGCGACAGGGGGCACCCCTGGCGGGTGCCCCTTCCGATTGGGCTATCCCATGTTAAACACGGAGCATGAAAATGTATTTTGAAAACAAGCTTAATGTTTTCTCACACACCTGGAGTACAAAAAAACACTTTCCCTCAAATTCCAAATATGTGTATTATAATGTGTAGATGTGTGATGTAAAAATAAGTGTGCGGCAAAGGGGAGTGAGGAGGAGCTATAACTGCAATGTATGTATAATGATTGTTACTTCCTTGTGCGTAGTGATGGAGGTTAACTGAGGCAGCTAATATTTGTAAATGATGAGGCGAGAGGTTTTTCGAGGACCACAAACGTGATTTGTTGTCTTGCAAATAAAACAATAAAAATTTGTTTATCAAAACAAATTAAGTGTAATCCAAAAATAAGTGTACTGTCTAGAACTATCCTATCTATACATTTTCACACCTTTCTAGTTCTTGCACAGAGGTAGCTGTAGCTGTCAGGCAACAACTCATGTCATCACACAACTCCCAACACGCAACATACATGTACTCAAACACCAAAGGGGCTTTGGAACAGCCCCATCCAGGCACTGCCTACTGTGGTTTAGCTGGTTTTAGGCACTGGCTTACAGAGTTGTTCACTAGCTGTTCCACTGGTATCTTTCAGCCCACAGCATTTCGCAGATGCAAGCACTTTCGAAAAGTAGTCCTTGCACACATTGCCATTAATTCCTTTATATTATTGATGTTTTATTTTTGCATTGATCAGGTAGGCACTCACCCCCAGGGCCTCTCCTGGTATTTCCACAACCCACCAGCTCGTCCATTGCTTTGTGTACTCCAACCATGCTCTGTCCAGCTGCATGATTTAAAAAATATTTTTTGTAATTTTTCTTTTAGGTCCCGGCAGCTGCTAAGAGCTACCACGCCTGTGGCTCCTGCACACTTTAGTTTGTTATTTTTATTTTACCATCCTCAACTAGTCATCAGCCTTGTGGGAACAGCAAAGGGAAAAATGCCCGCTGCTACATTGCAACACATTCATCGTGCACATGCATTGAGATGCCTGCAAATGCAAGCAAGCGCTAGGCAGCCATCTTGGAACCAACCATTCCAAATTTGCTACCTTGTACCTGCTTGTGCATGCCGTGCAATGCACATGATGCATTTTTGTATATTTTATTTACCTTTCCAAGTGGCTGATGCCCATTTTAAAATGGTACAGTAAAAATATCAAAATAAATTGCAAGGCATGTAAAAAACAGAAAGCGAGCACCCTGGTACTACTTAGCAGTTTCCAAACCCTTGAAAAAAATCACTGGCAAAGTCAATATTTCACACTCATTTGTTAAAGGCAAGACATTTTGGCTTTGGTAAAGTGTTTTTGGAATCTTGTGTCAACCAGACCCCCATACACACACCATGTTTGAGAGGCAGCTACCACTCTGCAGTAAAATGTTCTCTGGAGAGTGCTTGACTGGTCTTTGAAACTCGATCCATAAAATGCCTAAACTAAAATAGACCAAGGAATTATACTAAATTCATCATATTTGAGCAGAAATGTGTTACAAAATAATAGTAAATATCAGACTTTCTTCTGCGTCATCCAAAAAAATACATAGTTATAGTACACTCGGTCCCAGGAGAAATAAAGACAATAATTTCAACTTTCTATGAAAACAGGCAAATTCTTGCATATGTTGCAATAGACAGAATGCTGCCATTTCAAAAGGATATTTATTTTGAAAAAATCTGATGAACTCCTAGTCTCTATTGTTGTTTAGAGGAATGCGAAACAACTAAGAGAATAGGGAAAACACTGTAGTTGCTTCTAGCACATGCAACAGCAAAAATAACTTTCCTTAACATTTCTGTTTACACGCATTTTGTAGCGCTGCTTTTTGTGCTCTTTACAAGTTATCTTAAAGAAAGAGAAAAAAAAAACCTCAAAAACATACAAAAAATGACAAGACTAGTGCATTTTGTCTATACTCAACTTGACCTTTCTTGGTCAAGTTCACAAATACAGAGACCCTGAACACTGTACGCTACTAACAGATACATATAGGGAGCAAAAACATGAATACAAGTGTGCACCAACCGGAAACACAGATGGTAGAACAAGCATTTGCAATGCAATAGGTCTCGCATTTACGAGAGTTTGAGATATTGGTATTGTAAATGACAATGCCTTTTATTTATGTGTTGTTTTAAAAAACACAAATATTGCAAGGCAAATGCGCTCGGCACCCGTGCTATAAAGACATTTGAGAAAATAGTGCTCGAAGGCTGTAAATAAAGCCTACTTAGTAACAACACATGTAACGGGGGGTCCTCATGGAAGATTACAAAATAAGACAAGGCAGTACTAAGGAGGGACTACTAAGCCTATTGACCAATGAAAAGCCACAGTTTACAGTGGACAACGACACAAGCCAATGAAAAATATGGGTGGAGAGTGGGCGGAGCTTCAGGTCCATACCCGAATACAGCATGCCTCGCGGAGCAACGCATGTGCTACCCAGGCTCGACCTAAAAAGGACATGCAGGGTTTTTACTGTCAGGACATGTAAAACACATTGTAGTTTTTACTGTAGAAAACTAGAAGCCCCATTGGCGAGTAAAGAGGTACATGTGGACAACTACGCCTTACTAGCTTGCAAATGTGACTACAAAATTTGGTACTTCAAGGTAGCAAAAGAATCAGTGCATTAAATCAGACTTGTTGCTCATGTCAAATTCAATGGCACTAGTTTAGAAAGTAGAACTTTAGAAAATTGCCACGTTGTTGCCCAAAGTTATCCACTATCCGTTTATGCTTGCACAAACGTTGCTGCCCTCGAGAAAGCCTTCTTCCCCCTGGAGAGGCGTTATGTATTAGGAAGCGAAACAAAAGTCCTGCCATGTGAAAAGGCATTATCTCTTCTTGGCAGAATGGCCAGAGTGGGTGTGGGCCCAAAAGGAGAGTTTCAAAGGGGAAGCTACCGTTTGGATTACCCCCTAAGTAAATCCTAGAACGCCTCAGTTGCGGATATCTTAAAATCGAGTCCAATACGAGGTGTGCTTTAGACTAGGAGTATCAAACATTTTGAATCACACTAATATCGAGATTTGCACAAAGCAGTATGGGTGCCATTCTTGAAAAACGTTCAAATAAGCCTGAATGTTAGGCACTAAAACTTTGCTTGAACTTTCATAAAGTAGCAAAATGGTGGATCTAATTGGCAAGAAATTAAGACACAGTGGCATTATTTTTTTGGTGACTTATTACTGGACTCATACCAAATAAGGTATAGAGCAAGCAGAATTGGAGACAACAGGAATCTTGAAAAATGAAGTACTACCCGGAAATATGGCACCCTCCGCTGTGGTTAGGTTCTGTAGCTGAAAATATTAGGGTACTCGGTTTACTTAACCAGTGATGACAAATGTATTACACCAGCAGCTAATTCATGCAGGACAACCAAGTGGTTCCATATCACGTGTGCTACTTTACACAATTTTCAGAATTTTTTGGGAACGATTTGCCCTTTTTAAGTGAGGATTTCGGTACCCCATGATTACCGCTACAAACAAAACTACAAGTGCTAGAATGTATGAAAATGTCAAGATAGGGTGCTAGTGAGCAGCTCTACTGAAGACCAGAAGAAATATTCACTCACTTTAGGAAATAACGAGACCGTATCTAATATGCCTACAATATGTCGCATTTGGGGAGACATAAGCACAAACGCATGTCATGACAGAATACCTGCTGCTCTCGGGTATCAATGTTCAAAATTGTATTACAGTCATTAGTTGTCAAAATTAACGTCTCCCAAAGCTTCCAAAAGCCCCAATGCCACGGTGCTTTTAGCCACCGCTTTGCCTGCTGGATTTTGCCACCATGCTTCCATTAGATAAAGCGAAACTGCAAGCTATTGGCGGAAAAGTCAGGAATGCTTTAAGTTACCACTCATGCCAAGTGGGCACTTGGCAAGTATGCCTTGAAGTACTGTTATTGCAAGACATTTTTATTCATGTTTCGGTTTCGAGTATGGAATAATTGTTGCTTCAACACCTAAACTCAACTGCAATTTTCGTAAACACATTTGTTTTCTTTGAAGACCAATATTTAATTAAGCGATGATAAAATCGAGATCTCAACATTACTGAAAAAACTCGGTCAAGCTCGTTTCACAGCTGTCATCAAAGTACAAAAAAGAAGTAGCAATTGTGAGAAGGGTCGAGTGGAACCTACTTCAGAAAGCAGCACGCATCGCCTTAGTTTATACCCACAGACCATACATGAACCCAGCGCTCTTGAAATGAACCATACTTACCTAGTAAAGCCCTGGGGATCGTTAAGAACTTAACGCTAGAAACACACCTCAATGCGTTGACAATGCTCAGAGCAGGTGATGGTCACTGGGGAAGTGAACTTAATTTCCATCGTCAGACAAACGCACAGCAATAGAAAAATAAAACGAGATGGGGAGACAGTGGCAAATGGAGAAAGGGAGGTGCAGAAAAGGAACCTACAAGAATGAAATGGAGAGAGAGGTGGAGTGTTGTGTTAAATCAGATGTCCTGTTCCCCAGCCACCTAATTGCAAGAGGTTACTTTATTTCAGGCCACTAGTTCAGCGTTATTTTCATAAATTTGTATCACACACAAGTTAAAATTGTCCCGTTTCAAATGCCGGCAAACATACCACTTGTAACAAAAAACAAAAAATGTCATCGACATTATAGGCAACGGTTTTAATTTTCAGGCGATTCACAAAATAAAAGCACCTACCTGTAAATTGTTTGTTTTTTAAATAACAAATGTATTTATGTACCGCGCAGCTTTAAATGCAGCTAGAGACCGGGAGAAAACAACAACAAAAAGTCCCGGCCCTCCTCTGATCCTTTTATAACCTCCCCCGCAGTTATAGAACCCAATCAACTAACAGCTTTCCATCTAGGTAATTATCACGTGTACAACTGAAAATTAGTTCACGCTCCTAAATGTGTCAGCTACTGGTAGGTAGATAAGGCCAGTAAACGATCAATTAAAATCAAAGTGTTTGTAAGCATTTGATAACAGTGCCTCGAGCGCGACAGACAAGAAGAACATGTTTACCTCTTCCTCTCGTTAAATATCAAATGTATTATTTAAGGGAATATTGAGTTCATTCATGCCTAGGCTTTGAAGCTCGTTCAGATGCTGGTTTTCGGTGCCTTAATAACGTATTTATAAACTTCAGAGAAAAAATACAAGGCTGGAAAGGATGTACAAACACAGCACTGAAAGAACTTCTGCCACCTAACTGCTGCCAGCCCAGAAATGTTGCAGTCTCTATCCCGAATGAAACTGTCTAAATCAACCAGTGGTGCGCGCGCACCACAGAGGAGCGGGGGCCAGGGAGCGCGGCAGTGGCAGCGAGGCGAACGCGCGCTGCTGCGCGTTCTGGCCACCGTCGGGAATGGGAGGAGCGAAGGCGGGACATGCGCCCGCCTTTGCCCAATCGCATGCCGTTTTTAAAAAAAAAACGCACGCTACAGCCAACGAGGGCTTCTGAAAACAAAACCACACGCACGAGCGTGTGGGTCGTTTTAAGAAGCCCTTTCTAAAGGTCTCGCGCTGCGCGAGCAGTGCTTTGCACTGCAACGCTAGGCGCGAGACCTAAAAATGAGTAAAGCATCAGAATATATATATATTATCTACTGGCAGTCGCCAGTAGATAGTTATAGTTAGGACCTAGTTTCCATAGGAAAAGCGTTTTTTGTTTTCCCAATAACTTTGGCGCCGGATGACGAATCTTCGCGAAATTTTCAAAACTCGTGGGGCGCTCCGGTCAGCTCCTATCCTGAAAGTTTCGGGGTGATTCGCCAAGCGGGGGCCGAGAAAAAAGGGGGGTCCCAAAACGTGTTTTCTCCATGTTATTTTCCATAGGAAACTTTAGACACGGCTACAGCCCGAACTGCTGAACGGAATTACACCAAATTTGGCAAAAAGGTAGCCCTTGTTTCAGAAAGAACTCTTTTTGTTAAATAGTGTAAATCCGTTCAGTAGTTCCTGAGAAATAAAAAAAAAAAAGAGGGCGAAAAATGAATTTCCCATAGGAAACTTTAGACACGGCTACAGCTCGAACTGCTGAACTGAATTACACCAAATTTGGCAAAAAGGTAGTGCTTGGTTCAGAAAGCGCCCTTTTTTTTTTTAATGGTGTAAATCCGTTCAGTAGTTGCTGAGAAAATCAAAAAATAAAGTTTCGATATATAGAGGCGCGGTGGATCCGCGGACCCTCCCGACCACGAGCTTTATTCTAATTGGCTGTCAACACTCCAAACCAGGAAGTGTTGGCAGCCATCTTGTGACTCGGTAGAACCAAGTCACAAGAAAAGAGAAAAAGAAACGCGAAAAACAAGAAAAGGGGGCAGGGTAGAAACACCCTGACCCCTAGGCCTGCTCAGGGGGTCCCACAAGGACCCCCCAGGGCCAAAAAAAGCAATTAAAAAAAAAAAAAAAAAAAAAAATCGGCGAGATTCGCGCACCCAGCGCGAATTTCGGCCGAAAAAAAAAAAAAAACCGAAGCGCGGGCTCCCGCGCTTCATTATTATTTAGCCCCCGGGTGGGCCAAGTTCCGGGGGCATGAAATAATGTAATTGCGGGGGCCCAGGGAGGCCCCTGCAGCCCCGGGGACCGCCACCCCCTGGGGCTTTCCATAAATATTTGCGGGGGCACACGGCCCCCCCGCAGCCCCGGGGATCGTCACCCCCCGGAGCTTCTTATTTTTAATGTGTGTGGGGCCTCCAAGGCCCCCCCAAGCCCCGGGGACTGCCACTCCTGGGGCTTTTATTAATTATTTTGCAGGGGCACACGGCCCCCCCCGCTGCCCCGGGGACCGCCACCCCCCGGGGCTTTTTTTTTTATTTTTAAATACACCTGTGGGGGGGGGCTCGAGCCCCCCCACACGCCCCGGGGACCGCCACCTCCCCGGGACCAAATATTCAAATGCTGGGGTCCGTTACGGACCCCCGAGCCCCGGGGACCATCACCTCCCGGGGCTGTGCAATAGGTGGGAGGGGGGCCGCGCATTCCCCCTCCTGGAGCCCTTGATGGCCCTGGGGACCGCCACCCCCCAGGGCCGGCTCCTGCAGGGTCCCAGGGTGCCCACCCCCGGGACACTGCTGTTTGCAATGACAGGGCGGGAGCCGCGTGGCTCCCGCCCTGTCATTGCAAACTGCTTTGCTTCATTGAAGCCAGAGCAGGGAAACCTGCTCTCGCTTCAATGAAGCAAAGCAGATTGCTTTTCCACAAGGGGAGCTGCATGTCACCAGCTCCCCATGTGGAAAAGCAATGCCGGCTCCTGCAGGACGCGGGGAGCCGGAGGGACCGTGGGGGCATTGGGGCTTCCCCCACGGTCCCCAACGGATAGGGCCTGCCCCAGGGGATGGGGTCCCCGGGGCTAGAAGTGGCCCGGGAGGGGGGCCACGCGACCTCCCTCCCCCCCCCAAAAAACACGCAAAGGCCGGCCCCGGGGGATGGGGTCCCCGGGGCCATAAATGGCCTGAGGAGGAGGGCCACGCAGCCCTCCTCCAAATATATATTTTTTTTAATAAACACTGGCCATGCCCCGAGGGATGGGGTCCCCGGGGCCGAATATGGCCTCGGGAGGGAGGGCCACGCGGCCCCCTTCCATTTTTGAAAAAATAGGGGTCAGGCCCTGGGGGATGGGGTCCCCAGGGCCCAAAAAGGAAAAAGAAGGGGGTCACACAGCCCCCTTCTAAAAAAAAAAAAAAAGACGCGATCGTGCCGGAGGCCCCGCCCCTCCCAGCAACACTCTGCAAACGCGCCCTGTGGCACGTTTTAAATTGGGAATTAATTCCCCTTCAATACTGGGGTCCCTGGGGGCCAACTAGCCCACCAGGTACCTCCAGTAAGCGCCACAGGGCTGCGTTGCAGAGAGGTGGTCCAGGCCACACCCCTTTTTACACCTCTCTGCAACGCAGCTCTGTGGCGCTTACTGGAGGTACCTGGTGGGCTAGTTGGACCCCAGGGACCCTCAGGATTCAAGGGGACTTTATCCCCCAACTTAAAACGCGCCACGGGCGCGTTTGCACAGTGGTGAAGGGAGCGGGCGGGGCCTGAGGTGACGTGTGCAAACACGCCCTGTGGCGCGTTTTAAGTTGGGGAATTAATTCCCTTTCAATCCTGAGGGACCCTGGGGGCCAACTAGCCCACCAGGTATCTCCAGTAAGCGCCACAGGCCTGCGTTGCAGAGAGGTGGTCCAGGCCACGCCCCTTTTTACACCTCTCTGCAACGCAGCTCTGTGGGGCTTACTGGAGGTACCTGCTGGGCTAGTTGGACCCCAGGGACCCTCAGGATTCAAGGGGACTTAATCCCCCAACTTACAACGCGCCACAGGGCGTGTTTGCAGAGTGGTGGAGAAAGGGGGCATGGCCTTTGTCTACCTCTCACCAATCCCACTGCGTGGGGCTTACTGGAGGTAAAAGGTAGGCTAGTTGGCCCCTAAAGGACCCCCAGCAGTGAAGGGGACTTCAATCCCCATCCAAGAGCGTGCCAGGGAGCGCGTTTGTAGAGTGGTGGGCAAAGTGGGCGTGGCCTGGTACGAATACTTACCAGTGCTGCTGTGTGGGACTGACTGGAGGTAATAGTTTGGGAAGTTGGCCCCCAAGGATGTCCTTGGGGGCCAACTACCCCTCTTGTTACCTCCAGTAAGTCCCACACAGTGGGATTGCTAAGACGTCTTCGGAGGCCATGGCCCCCTTTCTCTACCACTCTGCAAACGTGCCTCGTGGCAAACTACGGGATGGGGGATGAAGTCCAATTTAGTCCTGAGGGAGTTTGGGGGCCAAGAATCCCTCCTGGTACCTCCTGTAAGTCCTACGCAGCGGAATTCCTGAGCGTTGGTTGGACGCCCAGCACCCTTTCTCCACCACTCTGCAAACGTGACTACTAGTTAAAGTAGCATATTTCTGCACCTCTGACTTAGAGGTAGTTTTAATCCCCCTGCCCTATTATGTACTAGGGCCTTACAGAGGAGGTCATGCTAATCACAGGTGTACCCCAACGCATAGTGTTCCCTAGTGTATGTAGGTGTTTTCACTGTATTCTAAGTGTCTTTTAGCATAGCACTGGCTCTAGGCCTGGTTAG
Source organism: Calotriton arnoldi (assembly GCA_963921515.1). Taxonomy (NCBI): domain Eukaryota; kingdom Metazoa; phylum Chordata; class Amphibia; order Caudata; family Salamandridae; genus Calotriton; species Calotriton arnoldi. The sequence goes on along the minus strand of CAWUFW010002082.1, from coordinate 1,697,052 downwards.
TCAGTTACCACCAGTACCCGTCTGAAAAAGTTGTGGGCACAGGATGATTTTGCAACAAGGCCTCTTTCTGCTCCTCTGTTGCTTCTTCCTGCACTTTTGTTCGTCTTTGTGGACTTCTGTTGCCTCTTTCTGCATTTCTTTTGCTTCTTTCTGTGCGTTTTTTCTTCTTTCTTCACATGTAAGTAAGACCTCTGTAGGCATAGTTAGAAACTAGCATTTAAAAAACCTTTGAAATTCACTGAAAAAACCATAAGTTTCAGGCACATTATAGTTAGAAATGAGCATTTAAAAAACCTTTGAAATTCACTGAAAAAAACCATAGGTTTCAGGCATGTTATAGTTAGAAATTAGCATTTAAAAAAAACCTTAGAAATTCACTGAAAAAACCATGGTTTTAGGGAAAGTTATAGTTAGTTGGACATTTCACTCGTACAAAACCAGAGAAATTCCCCCGTTATAGTTAGTTCAGCCAACTATAACTCGCGCCCCCGCAATGCACTGCTGATGACGTCACATATTACATCACTCATGACATGGTCAGTGACATCACTGATGACATCACTGATGACATCTCAAATGACATCACTGATGACATCATCCATGTGATAATTTGATGTATCTTCTCACACCCTAATATAACCTTTGATACACCCACTCTAAATTACAGACTGCCATTCTCAAAACCATAGACACTCCAACACCAATAACTACATACCCACTCACTGATTCTTAGGTCTACACACACATCCACTCACTCACCCGTACAGTCACTCATACTTACGGTCACTCAGTACAGGACTATCATATGCACTCATACACCTATATAGACACTCACACACCGCCACTCATCCATAGAGGTACTCACACACCTAGTCAGTCATGCAAATAATTAATCACACTGCCATTTACTCACCTATACAGTTATACACACACCAGCTCACTTACTCATACAAATACTAGCACATTCTTACGCTCTTATACAATCACTGATACAAGCACACACTCATCCATACAGCCACTTTCACAATCACACACTCACTTATAGCCATTTATATACTCCAACACACATATATACTGCCTTTCACATATGTAGTTACTCACACATGTACCACTGAGATATACATTCACTCACTAACACACCCATACACACACTCACCCACCCATACAGTCCATCACAGATGCACTCTTGAAACCATGCACCCAGTGAATCACCCACTCACACATCTATGCACAGAGTCACACACACCCCACCCACACAGGCACCCATACAGATACTCAGACAACCAATCAATAACCCATATAGACACTCATGTAGCTATTCACAAACCCATGCAGCCGCTTACACACCAACAGACAGACTGATACAGACATTCACACAGTTTAGTCACTAACCCATGCATTCAGGAAGATACGTTTAATCACTCACTTATAGAGTCAGTCACGCACCTACTAAATCATCCATTCAGACACTTATACACCCACTCATTCTTCAATACGCCTTTCCCTATATATATTAAACATATTTAAACTTTACAGAAACACACAGTCACTGGATGATGTCATCAGTGATGTCATTTGAGATGTCATCAGTGAGGTCATCAGTGATGTCACTGACCATGTCATGAGTGATGTAATATGTGACGTCATCAGCAGTGCAGTGCTGGGCGCGAGTTATAGTTAGCTGAACTAACTAGAACGGGGGAATTTCTCTGGTTTTGTACGAGTGAAATGTCCAACTAACTATAACTGTCCCTAAAACCTATGGTTTTTTCAGTGAATTTCTAAGGTTTTTTAAATGTTAATTTCTAACTATAATGTGCCTGAAACCTATGGTTTTTTCAGTGAATATATATATATATCTATATATATATCCGGAAGACATTGAATCTTTAAATCTAGGCCTTGACTACTGACTTTATATCTTTCCTTTGACTTGCATGTTCCTAACCTTTATATTAAAAAAACATAAGGTACTGAAACAGAAAGGGAAATGAACACGAGTAAATGAAATTAAAAGGTGAAACTCCCATAAAGGTAGATTAAATTAAGGAACAGATAAAAATTTGAGTATTTTAAATTATAAAACCTATCAATGCACCATTTTGAAAATAAATACACAATATATATTTATCAGTGAAAGTCATGCATACATACATACATACATACATAGTAGCAACTGGACATTATTAACTAAACCATTATAGAAATGTGATGCATTATACGTGCCAAAGCAAATGGGAATTAAACGTGTGCCTCTGGGGCAGTGTCTGGCCTAACACAGTAAGGATTGCTGAGCTAGAACATTCCAGAGGCTAGTAAGGCGAGTACCACGCACACTGTAGAATTTTTCCATGGCAGTTCAAGCTTTTGAGCTCCTCCTTTCCTGTAACTCTTCATTTGGCCGTCTCCTATGATTTGATTGGTGAATTTTATTGTATTTTGGGTTTTTTATGCGCTATTCTTCGTAAAGCGCTATTGTAGTTAATTATTCATTGGTGTACAGGCTTCCATTAGCCATTCTGGCAAGATGCATGCTTTATTAAAGAGCCCAAGTAAATAGAAACGTACGTATTCTGGCTTGTTTTTTCGATTCCTGGGTCTACTGTTCGTGGGTATTACTTTTGAGCCTCAATGCCCTTTTTCTCGCATTTACAAAGGTTTTTCAAAGTGTTGATTATTTTGTGTTATGGATTGTGTCATCATAATAAACACTACCGAATCGTCCTCGAGCCCCTCAGGGAAGGAGATGTGGCCCAACGGCCAGAGCTGCCGACTTTGTAACTGAGGATCCAGGTTCGAGTTTGGGCGTTGGCTCAACATCCTGCAAAAATCACTAATCTCCGTGTGACTAAATAAAAATGAATCACTACTTGTGTAGTGTAATCTGGGGCTCATGTAAAGCCCTCTAAAACCCTAGGGCCAAGTTCGCGCTATGGAAAACTTTGAAAAAATGCAATTTAAAAAACAATTCATGCGATAGCTATGAATATATAAATGTACCGGACTATATTTTGGACGTAATTGCTGGCAGAAAACACGATGAGGAAGCTGGCACTTTGTCACAATTTTCCATGTACTTTGTCTTCAAAAATAAAACTTAGTTATGCAGCTCATGTGCCATTTTAAATTGGGTATCCTTTTTAAGGGCAACCTCAACTGTCTCTCTCTCACTTGCATGCCAAGTTTATCATCAAGCCATGAATCAGTGTTGGCATACCTAGCATGACGCACAGGCTACTATGCATCCACCTACAGTAGTACTCACGCCTCGCGATAGAGTATGTAAATCATATGGTTGGAGAGAAAACAGCAGCCTACACCCTGCCAGATCTGCATAAAAGATAATACGGCCCAGTTTACAAAAGGGGTGTGGGCTCAGGTGGCTCTGAACCAAAGCGGCATCCATCATTCCCGTGGCTATTTACTTACTGCTTCGTGCACACGTCTGTATTGACATTAGTCAACTAATGGTATTTTACAAAAATATTGTTTCTACAGAGAGCGCAGAGAAACAACCACCAGTCAAAAAATGGGATTCGAGCTTTCCATTGGCATGGACAGACGAAGAATCCCCACAAACACACTTTTCACAACCAGATACAGTACAGCCAGAACTAAACCTTTCGGAGCAAAAAACAGGCCAACAACTGACGCTATGTTTTGAATACAGAAGGTAGATGATTAACACAAAGGGCCTGCTTCTATCAGAGCAAAGAAAAAAAACCATATGGACATATACCTTCATTAGAACAACTTTAGCCAACGCACGGGCATATTCCTTCATTCATTAGAGCGAGGTGATGGCAAACATAGAGACATGAACTTCCATTCAAGGAATTCAACAACCAACACTGACACGTTTTCACAACCGCAAGTAGATGACCACCAGCACAGAACACATGCTTAATCAGATGAACAGACAACCAACTGAGCACCCTGTAGAAGTCTGTGGATGCAAGAATGAATATGAAAAGAGATACGAATATTACGTCTTGGGTAAGCAACACTTTGGCATTTAAGTGAAGGACCAGCACTCAGAGGTGGGGAGAGGAGTAAAATGCGAGGCCCAAGGGATATGCAGATACAGTCCTGACATAAGCATATGTTCAAATATGAACATATGCACAGCAGGAAGAGATTTATAATGTTACTTCTGGGACCCTTACTCTAATGCAGAGAATTAAAATAACAGTTGTAAGGACCCCAAGGTGGCTCAAACGACAGTGGTAGTGGGAACGCCCTTAGTAGAGCGGAGAAAGAACACAATTACTTTAATCAGGAGGCACAGGTTGGTGGCAGAAACATAAATTTGCAGCACGAAGTCGAGCATTTCAAACCAGAGTCATCTCTTAACAATTGCTAGGGCAAGAACCATGCCGCTATGCCTCAGTCGCCGCACTTTCTAAGAATGAGAGCACGGTATGGTCAGAAATACATGACCTGTGAGAATAAATTCCTTCATCTGCTTAGGTATGGCAGAACCTTTGCCCAGGAATAAAGCTGAGGTAGTATAAAGATGCAATATAACATACCAACTCGTCAATTAAAGCAACGAGTGGCGCAACACAAAAAGGCCCACCTGCAGAATATGATGAGAGGCCCTTGAGTCTCCCATATCTCACAGATATCCATTGGTGTTGGTCTCAAGGGGTCCCCCTGAAGTACTGAGGGGACCTCTGAAGGATTGGGGCCTCCGCATCGCAGAGGCCTGCATTATGCTCCTGCAAGCAAGGGGATGTTTGAAGAAGGTGTTGACGCTTTAACATGGAATGGTTACGTCATTACAACTTCAGTCCTGAACACGAATAGCAGGTTAGACCTAAGAAAATGACCAGTCAGTCACATTTTCAAAAATGAGGCCTTCATATGAACCTCCAACAAGGAATTCCCTTTTTTTTTTTTTTTTTTTAAACTTAATTTTTTTTTATTTTTTATGTGCAAACTAATTTGAAAACCAACAAATCATTTACACTCACTATCTCTCAAGCAGCATCACTAATTATGTTGCATTTCAAACAGAAAATTGCTTCCAGGTTTGCATCCAATACCTGATAAACTAAGAAGAATCCCTGGAGGCACTGGTGATCGTGGTTGGTCGGCTACAATGGATTCGTCCTCACGACTTCTAAGAATGCAAAATCTTCCAATTTAGTTTAGGCTTCTTGCACAGCACAAATGCCCTGGAAGGGTCCTTTGGGTGCGAAAAGTCTGCAGTCTTCTAGTGCTGCCAGATTATGCAGCTGCGCTGAGCTGCTCGCACTGAAATGGATTTACCTCTTTGTATGTCTTGTAGGTATGGGTTCTAGGTGGAGTCTGATTTCGGTTGCACAGGCAGAAAGCCCAGGATTATGTTATTCGCATTATATAGAGCTAACTAGCATTGAAGCCTATTGTCTTTCTGGATGCCCTTTCATGCAGACCTGGCAAGGCCATCGATAAACCGTGTCTGTTGGTGTTTAGTTGAGTAGGCTTAGTGGAGAGTTGATTCAGTGTTTAGTTTAGAGAGGAGTCTTATGTGGATGGGTATGTCAAAAGACTTGTTTTTTCCACTGGATTGGGTGGTCAGTTGTCCATTGCTCGACTGGAGCAAAGTGTCCTCTATCTGTGCCTCACAGCTCACACTCCCAGTAGATAATTATGCGGTTATGTTGAATGCATGAGGGCATGGTTTGTTTACGATAACTTTACCTGAAGTGTTTATAAGATGTTTGTTGGTGTGGTGTGGGGGCGCTGCTGAGATGGCAGAGCTTTGTCAACTCTACGGTTTTGGCACATCAGGGTATTTGGAGGTATTTCTAGCATGTTCCATTTAAGAAAGGCAAATAAATGTGATTAGAAAGGTGTTGTGTGGCCAGTATTTTGGGGTCGAGGTGGAAAGTTCTGTTTAGTATGGCAATAGTCAAACTACATAGCATATATGGTCAATGTAGGATGTGTGCTCGAAATTCTGTCCAGTGTGTTCTGTTGGATGTTAGGGTGTAGAATGTCATGGTGGCAAGTGCTGTTGTAAGCATAGTGACAGGCAACTCTATGGCATATCATTGCTGTGTTGGATGTATGCAAGGTGGTCTATCTAATATCTTCTTATGGAAGTTTCAGTGTTTGTTGCCACCTGCACCGTAGCATTCACTGCCACTTGGTAGGAGGCCTTTTGGTTTCTTGCATGCTTGTAGACATCTACATAGCACCAACCGAGCGAAAGGTGCAGCGAAGGCCTGTGTGTGCTGACCTCAATGAGTAATCACAGCAGAACCTGCATTTCAAGTGGTCAAAAGCACGCAGGCTAAACTCAGAGTATTCAAAAACAGGGGCCAGGCCAAATGAGTGATATTGCAACATACCAATTAAATACCAGTTGGAGCGGAAGTCAAAATGGTGAGATGAGCCGTAGAGGTGCAACTTTTTAAAGTACATTTACATCAAATATGCGACATAACTAGAAGAATAAATCAGGTTTACCAGATCATAAACAACCCTATTATAGAACAAATGTAGTCTACTCTTACTGATCTTTAGGAGGTCACAATCTGAGCAGGGGTTTGCACCAAACACGCCTCCCCTGTTCCCAAATAAGGATGATCTTGAGTCGTGGGAACCATAGTCAAGTTATGCCTTGCCTCAAATCCTAGCCCAGCTGGCAATGTGCGCATGCAGGAGCAGTGCTGCCCTGGTCACAGAAGGCTGATCACGCATGCTTGCTGCTAGCTTCTGGTCTTCATCCTTCATGCTAGCTGAATACTTACTAAGCCCCAGAGGCACTTGCTTCCTTGAGCTGGCATGTCTTACCATCACAACATTTCCTCCCAAGTTCACTGTCATTGTTAGTAGGGATTGGTATCTCGAGACAAAAAAGACACAATCGGTCAAACAACAGTCAGAAACTGTTCCGAAGGAGATCTACCCTGCTCCCATTATTTGGATAGATCACAAGCAAGGTATGGATATGGTAGGAGGCCAATTCTTTTTGGCCTTAGTCCCACTACTCTTTGAAAGATCTGAAGCCCCCTTCTTGATGCCTCGGTCCATCCACATGTTTTCCCTGGTTCTATTGTTGTTCAGATGAAAAAGGCGTTGATGAGACAGAGGGCACGAGTACGAGTGACGTTGATAATGAAGAGTCATGAGGTAAGAGCTCAGGTGTTACTTATATAGGTTACAATGTCTTAACTTCTGCCTGTAGGCCTGTGCATCTACTATCCTCGGCCAATGGGCAGCATTACAGGGCAAAATAAAGGGAGGAAGGAAGACATCATTGAACAGTAGGGTTACCTGTCCTTCCAAGTAACATCAAGCAGAGGCACAGCAACACCGGATATTTACTGAAAAACAGCATGATTAGGAGCTCCATTTTTGATAAGCCATTATTCTATGCCAACCTTCAAACACCAGAGAAACAGGCATTTTATCATTTTTGGCCCATCTGTCCACGTTTTCTCACCACTTGCTGTGTTGCACATAGCAATTTAACAACTTTCACCATCCTAATTACACTCTGGGGTGAAGCAGAAAGCAAACAGGGCGGTGCTCACATTACAAAGGGTGTAGTAGCTGAAACCTGTGAGAGGTGTTGCACACCAGCAAACGAATAATGATTTTGAAAGCTGGCAGATAATCAAGCACACGACTGATAAAAAGTATAATAACAAAGTGCAAAGGCTGACTTTCACTCACACTTCCTTTCTCCAGGTATGATCTTAAAATAGGTCACTGCATTAAGCTGGATTTAATGACGCAGCTGTGTATTTTCTTTTTACACTATACAGTACATCTGCATAGAAGCAATTCAAAGACAACGCAGATTAGTATTGACCAGGTATGCATTTTGCACTCAAGTTCGCTTTTCTGCACGTCGGAATGAGGGAAAACACACTGGTGGGCGGGTGTTATTCCCCATTCTAAGGTGTGCCATTTAATAACGTGGTTTATTTGTGCACCACATTGAAAGTCTGCTTTGAAGTGACCTGTGGGCAGGTGCCCCTCCATGACGTAACGTGCTGCAGGTCAGTGTTTTGGTGCTCATGTCTCTTACAAACCATGTACCCATCTTACCCCGGAGCGCTGACAAAGGATTGTTGTATGTTCAAGGAATGCATCTATCCTTCAGGTTACAAAAGGTGCAACAGCCATGCCAAACCGTGAGAAGGTCTCGTGGGCACGTCTCTACCTCCCACCTCCTGTGGTCGCCAAAAAAACAAATATAGAAACTCAGGAACTTCCAGAGACAGCGACAATAGTCTTCTGGAATTTGGCCTGCACTTCGGCACGGTTTATCCCCTCCAAACCAAACAAAATCTTCGTTTCAACAAAGAAGCGAGTGTTATCTCGGCAAACTGGGGCAAAAAAAGTTGCAGTGTAATGGCTTCTTCCCTAATCAAACACTTAAATAAAGCCGCCATCTTCAAATAGACTGTATTGAAATCCCAAAGATACAGAAAAGGCTCCGCGTTGACTCCAAATTGTTGCTTTAACTCAGCAGTAATGCGGATTTTAGGATAGTGCATTCCGGAACCAGTTTCACTAGTTCCAAAACAATTTACTTTTAACCCCCTCAGCCCAACATTTTAAAAAGCAGGATTTCGGGCACCACATACATGAACATAGCATCAAGACGGACCGAAATATCCATAGATATAAATATAAATTAATTTTTGGGGGGTTTATGTAACCAGGAAAGTTCGAAAAGCCAGATGTAGCATACTGACGTAATGAATTGTAAAGCCGGCAAAGAGAACGCTCTGGTAAGGGATCTGCGCTGAAGTAGGCCTCCTCTGACGCAAATACCGTCCTGCAGGCGTCAGCAGTGCGTGTGTTACTAAACATGGGCAGCGCGCCGCAAGGCCTGTCTGTAGGCCCGTGCTGATTGGTCAAGGGCTACTGCGCAGAGTTATGAATGAACATGTCTCGAGCTGCCTTAGGAAGCGGTTCAAAAATAATCCAGGCTTCTGCACACATAGTCCTGGACACTGCAGAACGCCCCTGAAAGCACTATGACCCACTGGTGAAGTCATCGCTACTTCTGGACATCCAGGGGCCTCGGTTTACTAATAGGTTTTATTAGAAGCGTTCTGTAATTAGTTGTGACTGATCCTCGGCATTCCTGGTCACTGTTCAGGTCTTCCTCCACTGTTCCACCTACACCCCCGCCCCCTCATCCCCCGGGCCCCGCCTCAATTTACTCCACCCCAATCAAGCATGTTCAAAGTTCAAGCGTGGCTCACATGTCGGCAGCGCGATAGCCATGATTAGAGAGGCTGAGGTCAGAGGGAATCTCGCCTCTGTTTACCTTTAGAGATAAGGAAAGAAACGTGTTGAGTTCTTGCTTTCCTGGTGGTGTTTAGCTTCGGTCTCCACCCCATCCACCTAAATCATTTTAGCACAATAGCTTTTTTTTTTCACACAATAAAAAAACAGAAATTGGAATGACACCAATATTTTAAAAGTGCAAAGGCAAAAAAAAAAAAACCTATAGCATCTTTATAGCTTATTAATTATTCAGGCGTAATGTGTTTTCAACTGGAGCAAATAAATACCAGGTGAAGGTACTTGCCATTGAACCCTCCAACTGTAGCCACGTTCCTTCATTTTATCACCACTCATTCGAGCTGAGAGGGACAGCAAGAGAAATTTCCTTTACCTCCTGGGCTTAGGCATTTCCCCAGTTTCATAATTGTAACAATTGTACAATTATGCATCGAGAAAATAAAGGAGTTGTATTCAATGGCATATTTTTTCCTCCAATGGGAAAATATTTTTGGCAATGAACAAACGCCTTTCCCCAAGGGTGTTCTGTTCTTCCCACACTGGAAAGGAGTTTACATCTGCAATGAGTAACAGGAGTAAATTTCCAGGGTGGGAAGGGGTCGGAGAGAAGTTTGTAGATACTTCTAAGCCTACAAGTTTGTGTGTGCTAACATACTTTCCACCCAACCCTCTTCATAGGAAGCCCTCTCCATACCCCTTCAGTGAGATTTACTCAGTCACAATATTACACATATATGTTAATAATGTACATGAGTAAAAGCGTTTACAATTACATGACCACCTTTTGTGACTTCCTTGCAGCCATAAATCCAGAAACAATCGCAGTATCTTGATGAAATTAGTAAATCAACATTTCTTAATATGGTCAGCACCTGATCTGCTAGACCAAAGATGGCCCACATATCTCCTTTTTATAGTGCAATCAGGCAACTAATGTATGTGAGATGCTCTGCCCTGCGAACTGGAGGTGAGGGGTGGAGGCATGCATTGTACGGCAGACCTTCTCTACTGGGACTCTGTTTTATAACATAAATGCTATTGCATCCCCTGCCCCTCAGAGAGGTGGCAGTTATATAGCGGATACTGTTTAGATTGCAGATCCGCCTATCCATTTGTTTCAACTTGTGTGTGTCCAATGTTCTAGCCAGCTTGGTTCTGGGCTTTGGCCTTCCTCTCTAGTGGGATATAATCCTATTATGTGGACCCATTCCTACCCTACAGACGTGGAACAGCTCCTAGTAAAGGGTGAGGAGCATACAAACCTTGTCGTCCTTATAGGAAGTCTGAATTAGAAGTCCTGTTTGGTTTTTTTAACACAGAAGAAGTGAAGATAGTTTGTCAGTCCTCCAAACTGAAATCTGAAACCGAAACCTTAATTGCAAGAGGAAAGCTTCTTTTGGGTGGTTCGGACTAGACCACCTTGAGGAGAAGTCTTATTACATATTCTGATAGGAAGGAACACTGTGTTTCAGTGGTATCAAGGCCTTCATGGTATCTTGCTCCGATTCTTCATTGTCTGGTAGAGGGGCCTGTCTAGCCCCAAAGAGTCTCGAGACTGTGGGTGTTCGGAAGCAATCTTGTCATATGTGAAGCAGTTGCTATAAACTGAGGAGGGTACAGATGCAGAGGAAGTCGCATGATAAGAGCAAAACAATAGCCTCATGAAGGCACCATACATGTGGTGGCTCAACACAATGTGGTTTCTTTACATTTGAGACAGCAGAACAGCAGAAGAGTGCTTTCCTCTATAGCACATCAATGAGAAGGCCTTCAAACCCCTGACAATCACCTGGCCCCAGAAAGATTAGAGGAAGAAGAAAAATGGATACTCGAACTAGATTATGTAAAAGAACAGATCCCCTCTGGGCATGGAAATGTAGGGGATCCAAGGTCTGACAGGCCGGGCTTGGTCCAAGAACCTTTTTGAAAAGGGAAAATGGTGGTACCAAGGGCCATTTGGTAATTTGGAAGGTGAGCAGAACAAGCAGGGTTCCTGTACCAAGTCAGAACAACAGTATACTGTGTTCCAATACAAATCACCTATAACAGTTGATGCACCATCGACTCATTAACAAATCGGTGTTTAGAACAAAAAGGGTTCGAGGGGCCAGAGGAATATTCAGTGGAAGACAGTTGACGGCTCCCAAAAGGAAAGGCTGAGATGAGGAGGGCCAGTGGAGAAAAGGTTGAGATGATCAGTCAAATAACTACAGCCTTGAAAATTCGAAAAAAAAGAGAAGCAAGAAGGAATGGAATGAGACAGTAATTTTCTTCATTTAGTATTGAGCATTGGAAATCATTAAGGAACCCAGTTAAACTGGAACTCCAACGCCCCTTGAATGGACTACCTCACAGATAGTGATCAGCGGCTTGGACATGGTGTTCAAGGCCACCATATAGTATTGTAACATAAACCACTGTTTGCTTCAAGTCCCACTGGTTACACTCACAGAAAGTTACAACATTTCAGCAACAGATGCAACACCCACTGTTAAATGTGCCTCTGTGTTTACTCATTCAGATGCACAAGCGCCTTCATTGAAAATAACATTTTATTTCCACTAGTTCAGCACTAAAGGTGTTTTGTACTTACTTGTTGATTTTACTTTTGTTTTTTGTTGGGTTGGCTTTGTTTCTTGCTTTTCTCCTTGCACTTGTCATTCAGTAAATACATCAGCACTGGCGACGTATTTTGATTTAGACCCACAAATCGACCACCATTATACTGTGGAAGAGCAACTGACAAATTCAGTGCAGAATTTAACCCCGGTTTTTAATACTGCTACCGAATAATCGATCACTCCAAACATCATGTCAGTATTCCTAATTTAAACAGGGATCAGAGCAAATCCCACACCTAGGCGCACCAGACTAGTTTAACTATTGCCCCGTTTGCTGTTTTATGTTCCTCTGACTTGCCCTCATGCCAAGGTTGAACAGTTAATGCTCCGTACCTTACCAATAATTAAAAACTTATCAAATTAATCACTTTTATTGAATATCAACAGAGTAGAGGCCCTCCTGGCTCGGTATTTTTTCTTTACATTTGATTTTATGAGCAAATGCTCTCGATTATTTACTTGAAATTAGCTTTGGACTTTGCATTCAAAAGACCCAATTTATTTAAGGTTTATAATTACACAATCTTCCAAAAGTAAATATGTGCTGTTGCTCAACTCACATATGCCCTGATGAAGACCCTTTAGTAACTGATGGGCCAGAAAGACGTCAATGTCTAAGATAGTCATCGTTTGTATAGATTTGCAGATCGGGCCCAGTCTTGCTCCTTCCAGAATGCTCTGTATCTAGGCTTCGTCTGACCCCGGTTAAAGGATGCACCCTTTATGTCCAACGCTTATTTCTGCACTGTGTGATCACTCTTCACTAGCACGTGTTTTGATTAAGCTATCTCTGATTTACTGCATATATTCCGCAATACAACTTACCATTTTATTGGCATATAAGTTGTATGCCATTACGTTTGCAGCTTTCTACATGGTGTTCTTCTAATTTGAATATTGAAGATTAATTCATAACTCTTTTGAGGAGAATAACTAACGATTTCACTTACAGTCTTTTAAAATATTTCCACATAAGTATTAACTCAATAAAACAGTATTCTTTGTTATATGGTCTTGTAACCTTGCCATCTATAGGCATCTTTGGCAAAGTAGTGGTTCACACATTTGCATAGTAAAGCCCTAACTGCTACCAATTATGCAAAGAATATGAACCAAAGACTGGCAGACATGCAATATTTACAGAAAGCATTTACATGTCAGGTCAAAACAAGTTAAGGCAATCAATTAGATAGCATTCATTCATCTAATATTTTACGATGTAAATGTCCGATTGTTCTATAAGTGTTGGTTCAATACTGTAGTGAATATTAATCAGTTAGGTCTTCTACATGCTTTAACACACATTTTCAAACTATACAAAAGAAGACTTCTGAATCCTCCTCAATGGCGGTTAAGTGGAAACTTGATTTACAAAGGACTGTTACATAGCAGGCTGACACTCAAATATATACCTCTGTTCTTTAGAATATAAAATTAGTACCTGTATCAATAACTCTTTTGCATGTATCGCTTTTAAATATCACTGGGCCCCATAGTAACATCAGTTGAGACAAAAATGACTTTCCAGCTTTTCAAAGTGAGCAATTAACATTTTCCATTACCCATTACTGACCCCGAGTTAAAATAAATTAGACAAGTGGGAAATAAAACACAAATAAGGGTTTTCAAAGAAAATAAAACACTTCTTAAGCCCGGTGAAACACAGCAGACAACTTTTATCGGAAACCCGTCTACTTGGCTGGGTTATTTTTGGTGTCAATGTAATCCCGAGCGGGCCGCTATTTTATGGCCGTCTGCTCGTCCTAAATACCAATGGGCCTGACATACTGGGAATTCTTGGAGGACATGGGGTCATTGCTGATTTTTCAAGTTTGAAACCATCATCGTCGAGTGGTGGACATGGACGTCATTTAGGGGTTGCAGCTGCGATCCCTGGCTATCCCTTCGCAACTCCTGGCACTGCCTTTGCGACCCCTGTCCTCAGAGGTAACAAAATCAGTGCCAGGAACACATAGGCAAGTCCTCTTTATAGACGTTGGTCGGTTGGGGCTCGTTTTTCCTTGTTTTCTGTCAATTGTTTATTACTCTAATAGAAAATAATGGTGTTTATTCACTATTAGTGTATTAAGGAATGGAGTAAAATTAGCTGGAATATGACCCCCTTCTAGAGCAGCTGACGTAAGTTAAAAATGCTTTTAAATGTAGGTTATGTGCGTGTTTGCATGTGAAAGTGTGTTTATGTGAGAGAGTGTGTGTATGTGTGTGTGACTGGGTGTGTGAGAGTGAAAGTAAAGGTCAAATGGCGTGTGATGTCACGTCCACTACCCCTGGGATTTTAGCGAATTGACGTTCATGGTGCGGACACAGGCCGGAAAAATCTATGTCTTAAGGGCCACAGTCAATAAGGTGGGCAAGCCACAAAAAGCTTGATCAAGGCTCGAGCCTGAAGCCTGGCTCTGGCTCAGGTCGAGGTCCTGTTGAAACCTCAAGTCCATAACAAGCCTAGCTTTCAAGTGGCTTTTGCCTGCCGTCCTACCATGGCCGGAGGAGCATCAGGCGTTTCCCCAGGAGGCTGGAAGGGTGGGGGCCAGTTTTGCGGTGGTGGGGGCCTGTTTTGTTAATGGAGGCAGGTTTTACAGCGGTGCTGAAATATCGGCCCCTAGTACCAAAAGCCAAAATTGCCAGGGCTGCTTTGGGTTCCCAGTCCAGCCCTTCATCCTACCGCTACCCAAGATGTAACATTACGACCAGAGTTGCCAAGTTTGAAACTGGGGAACTAGGTTTGAGTCTCGGAACCGGCTCGACATCCAGTGATTCTCGGCAAATCACTTAATCTCCCTGTGCCTTTAAATAACAAGTGCGAGCCTGTGTAATCTAAGTGGTTCTCACATGAAGCGCTCCAATATATTCCGGTCGAATTCGCACTATATAATAACATTCAGAAAAATGCACAAAAAGGTAACATAAAAAAGGAAAGGCAAATAACTACCCATTTAGTGGTTGATTTGTACAAAGTGAAACCAGAAAACCTGGGCAAATCGTCATTTACCCGCCTTATTTATATGATCTTAGGCAAATATTTAATTTCACCCAAAATCCTTTTTCTTCATTATCGCTTAAGAAAGCACTTCCAAATATGAGACTTCAGAATACCAGTTGTACAAAACCTTACATGTTTCAACTAGTAGACTATCATGTTGATCTATAATAATCTGGGCCACATACAGGGTTTACAAGACAAAGCGGCCCAGGCAAACAGCTCGGATGCCTCTACCCTCCCCCTCCCTCTCCATGCCCCTCTTCCCCCCCAGGGGCTGTCGAGCTGATTGCCAGGGCCGATTTTGGTTCCTAGTCCGGCTGTGAATGCTATGATGTGATTTATTAATGTCATAGGTTTCAAGTTTCTATAAATTTTTTGAAGTTTGACTAGACTGTCATATGTTATGTGATGTTTGTTGTATAGTTTACTTAGCAAACATTTTCACAGTTCAGCTTGTGTATGGGCTCCAAGAGCCGAGCCGGCCCCTTGGCATGGCTCTGGCTCGACTCTTCCAGTTAATTTGTTGGCTTGCCCATCTCTACAAACAAGAGCTGGTGGCCATGTGTGCACCAGCTGATGGTTTCCCGCTGCTGATCCAGCTCTGGCTCCATCATTAGAAGCTCAGAGGTTCCCCCACCTCTAAATAACTTGGGGAACCAGGAGTATAGCAAATGCAGGGCATAGACTGGTTTGCAGTGGCTTTCCTACATCCACGGTACTCAAAATGACCTTCTGAATCCATAGTTGCAGAAAAAAGAAAGAATCCGCAAGAGCTAACAAGCAATGGTAAAGCGAATAGGTCCTACCTTTTGGCTTTGCCCATGCAGATGTATATACACTTTGTCAATTGTGTTTGCGAGGCTGTTGGCTCAGCACAAATCAAAAGAAATGGTCACTGCTGATGCTGAACAGCATTACAAAAAAAATAAAAAAAAGAACAAGCATGGCAAAGCCAATAAGTCTGGCTTTAAAAAATGTGTATGGTAATATGGGGTATTATATGTTGATAGCATGTGAATGGATATGTATTTTTGTGGAAGCAAAGAGCGGTTGAATAATGTGTAGTTTTAAAGGTCATGTGGCAGTTGCACTGTCAAGCCAAACCTAAAACTCCATGTAGGTTAATGATTGCCTTCCTTCTACTTGTGCTGTTGCCAGAGAAAAACACCATAAATTATCAAATTATCTAAGACACTTTAATAGCTTTACAATGTTATGTGTGTGCCCCTGAAAGTCCAAGCCCCGGCAGCTGGATAAACAAAATGATCACATCTGTATGGAGGGCAAGCACTTTTTTGTGGCAGCATACAACTTATGTCCAATCAAAACATATACTCCTGGCTCCCAACATGTGAGCGGAGCTAAAGCCACTCTCCTGGTGATTTTCACATAATTGTCTGGCAACAGCTACGTTATCAAACCAGAACATAATAAGCACAATGGTGTATGATCACATGCACGATGAGCATTCTCACGTATGTGCATATGTGTCATGTCGCCATGGGCCTTCGTGTGATGACATGACAGGTGCATGCAAAATCACATATCCACCTGTCAAGATGTGGTGGCTATTTTATTTTTCATTTATTGTTCCATGATGGAAGATGACTATCTTGGAGAGGTAAAGCTAAGCAAATATGCGCAAAAAGGCATTGAAAGAGAAATGAGTTGCCCAGTAGCAAATTGCAGCTGCCAGGGTCTTTAATAAAGATAAGTCTTTTTTTTTTTTTTAAAACAATGACGAGGGCCAGGTGAGCAATGGAGGAGGGATGGGGGAAGGAAGTTGACATCGCTGAGTCGGACAAGCAGCCCGGACAGTAGGAGCAACAAAGGCATGGGCGGGGGGGGTTTAAGAGTTACAAAGATCTAAACAAAGAGGGACATGATAGCAATGGAATACACCGGGGTAGCTACATGGAGAACAGGGGTTAGGTTTGAGGGGAAGCAACGCACGAGGGAAAGAGCAAGAAAACGCATGCACTACCATAAAGAGCTAGAAGAAAAAGAAAAATATAGTTTCCTGAATGCAAGCACCGAAACACCACAAGTCATCCAATTCAAACATAAGAAGAACTGCACCAGAGACAGGACAAAGAAAGAATAGTGCGGAAAGCCAATGAATAAGAAGCAGGGAGATATGACAGAAAAGAAAGCCATCAAATCAAGACCAAAGCCCACTATATGTATATATTTTAATGCAATTGAGACAATAGGTTGTCAAAAAACACAGCTAAATCTGAGCAAAAGTGAGGCCTAAGACTTTGTCTTAAAGATTTACCATTTTTGATTATCCGCCTGCCTCAGAAGGAAAAACACACCATACTGGTCATTGCCAACACTCTTTTGCAACATAAATGTGCACTTGATTTTTTTAATACAGGCTCTGCAAACGAAACGAAAATTATTCCCTTGATCCATCTCAGACAAAATGCATTGAACCAATTACTGTAAAAGGTGTGAGGTGTTCTGTGGAAAGTACTCAGACAGACAACTCCGGTGCAGACGCCACTCTTGCTACCACAAAAGTCATTTCAATGGCATCCAAGAGTCTCCAATGGAAACAACACAACAGTGTGTAATACACTAGCACTCTTTTTCCATGTCTCATCGTCTTCACTCCAACCTCAGGAGCACATCTCTGATTCACCAGATTCCTTCATGACAGGGAGACCCAAAGTGAGAAAGAACAGAAGTGACTCATAATACACAGAGGAGCATGAACAGGGATCAAAGAAGCTACTAAGTTCTCAACCAATTTTTCTGACCATGTAGATTTTATTCTACCCTTCCACACATGCCTGCTGACTTTTTCTACTATTTTTACAGTGCATGTCATTTTTGTCTCGCCACTACTATATTTGCGAAGTCATACTGGAATAGATCAATTCTCTTGCCCACACGTCACAGGGCTCAGTCTTATCAACATAATGACCGAAACAACATTAGAAGCTAAAAGAAGTCACCAATATATGAAGCCTCTACACCTGCATTAAATCTATAAACCAGTGCAGAGAGACTTTGTATAAAGATATTTGAGAGCAGTGGTATCCATAGGACTCCATAAACCAGCAGGTAGAGCACTGCAGGGAAAGGTAACGTACGGAAACGGATCTCCATCCTTCCATCACAAGTGTTCCCACAACATGTCTAACACAGAGTGGCTCAGACCTGATGTATGTTCTATCATAACTTAGGCTCTGTAAGAGATGTACATTTGCATGGGAAACAGTCCTTATCAGCGTGGTAGCGAGGAGTCACACACTTGCATTTTCCTCCCCAGTGATTAATTTGTAACTGAATAAGTACCGGGGCCCAAAGTTTTGGCCTGTGGCTAGCGCTATTGAAGGTTGGGGTGCCAAATACCAAGGCTTCATAGTCTTGATTCCACCTCATGCCTCTAATCCACCAGACTCACCCTGGCCCTTTATCTCACTCTTGCAGGTTCATTTTCATCCCTGCTTTCTCCCTCAGCCAATGTTTTCCCCTTCTTACTCTTCCACCTTCTTTATGCTTTTTTGCTTTTCGCTCTATTGTTCTGGATCCAAAGTTTGTTGAGTAATAATAAGTTACAGTCACCAAAAATGAGTACCACTGGGCCCCACCTGCAACTCCGGCTCAAATTAAGCACTGCTCCCTCATTAAGGTATGAGAAGACCCGATAGAGGTAGTAGAAGCTAGGTGAGACTGTTGTCTGCCATTTCATACTTTGATTCCGTGTCGAGTGAATCGGAAAAAAGATTGGGAGGTGAGACCTTCCATTGAATACCTCACAACAGTGGAAAACAGGTTTTGATCTTCAATGTAATGGTGTCAGAGTACTGAATATAGATTTCGAATCTGGGAATCTCCTAATGGATTCCTATGGAAGCCACATACTGCAAATACATTCTATTTGTGGTCTTACTGTGCTGTCGTAGAGAAGCAGCAAGAGGTAAACATCCTGACCTGAGAGACAGGAACTGTTGCCTAGCCTGTCATGTTGTTCATTCTTGGGTGAGTATGACATACATTTGAGCATTCACAGAGATGTAACTAGAGACTGAACTAACCACGTAAGCAGATGAGAGTGGTGGCAGAGTAGGGATCTGCATTATGGAGAGCGTGAGATCAGTGGTGCTTAATGCAGAAGTGTCATCACTATAAATATGGCATGATTACCACAATTAGGAAAGGTGAGTTATGATGAATTAACCAGCATGTAAAATTTCAAGTGTCAATGCTAGGTTTGATGATGATCTCCAAAGTGAAGCCTTTTTCTGAAACAGGGCCATGGTCAGGATGTGAAGGGACGAATGTCGTTGAATGCCAAACAAAGTTGCAGAACTGTGTGTGTCAACATTTTTGGGCTGTCCTAGCGTAGTGACTCCATTGGTGGTTGCCCAGGAGGTTCTGTTTGGCCTCTGCACACTTCACAATCTACACCTGTTGTTACTTAGGCCATCTCCTCAGAGCCTCTGCAGATGTCTGGGTGGAGCGTAAAAGAAATAACCATTCTGCCAATCTCAATTCCAGCAACTACCCCGAATGACCTTTCTTCCTGTAGGGCGCTAACTATCACTTAGCAAAGAAAAGACATGGCCTGAACTGTTTTGCTGCCATCTGCTGAAAATCACATCTGCTAGCCAAATGGGGTCTGCCCTCCTCCCCTTTTTACAGATGCCGGGGATGAAAGATGCAAAGATGGACTTTTACAGGATGGGGGATAATTTGGAGGTAATTTCAAAGAAGTGAGTTGCCCAGAAACCATGAGGGTGTTGCATCCCAGATGGTCAAAGTTAAACTCAAACCATTTGTGCTGTGATAAGGGCCAAGGATGTGCAGGAGGCTTTAAAGACCTCGGACGGTGGTTACCAAGCAACTCCTCCTGAATTACTGCTGACTTCGTAGAATCTTGTACTGTCTTCTTTGCAGCTTGGGAAAGACACAGGGAATGTTTTCCCATCGCCTTACGCTTTACAATAGTGTCCCTTTCACACACTGGTGATGCTGACTGCGGAAACACATAAACCATCTCTCTACCTCTTCTGGTTCAAGAGATATCACAAGTTTAGAGTTGCATCCTAAACCCCTGTCCCAACTGGTAAAAGGCTGATCGAGTAGTTGCTACAGGTCCAATGGGTACCACCATAATTCAAGCAGTGTGACAAGCCTTTTGAGACAAATGCCCACCTCATCACCTCATCACCTACCACCAGAGCCTAGGATTGATATAAACTAGACATCGAGACTTCGCCTTTGAGCACCCTAACAACCATTGTCCTGTGGGTGGGAATCCCAGGTCACTTTTCGGTGATTCTTTGCGGGCTAAAAACCTTTGAGGGAGTTTACTCATTTTTGGCAGCTTCTCAGCAGTCTGGACTCTCCATTTCAGCCAAGCCTTCTGTGAAACAGTTACGAATTATAGCACCACAAGTACTATATGACATCTTTGTTAAGCACCTTTAGTTAATTGTCCTTAGATACCACGAGTTCCAAAGTTTCCACGAGGCTGATGTGACACTAAGGACATCACTTATTGTACAAGTAGCATGGATAACCCAAACAAGGGCTATAATAAGAGATGGTTTGCAGGACTTTACAAAGCTCCTCAGAACTTGTCCTGAAATATTTAGCCTATGTTGAAGCCTTTAAAAGTAGGCTATAGAATGGTTTTGGCTTTAGCTCTTGGGCAGAAGGTGACAGCACCCTCTGTTGGGTTTTATATTCACTGTCGAAATTTCTTAGGAACATTTTAATGACCAGGGTTTCATTCACGGTTTGAGGGAGTGCAAGATATACAACTAATTGACCGGGCTCCAGCACCACCAAACCGTTGGCTCTCCTGCCCAGGTTTGAGGTGGGGAACTGCAAACAGTATGCTGGCGGAGCCTCTGCCAGTGCGTGGTCACTGGTGGTAGCCTGTCCACCACAGTGCATCAAGCTCAGCCCTACTTCGGGAGAGCTTCACCATGCCTGGATCCAATAGAGAAAAGACTATGCACACCACGGCTTTGGTGGGTTGTTTCTGAAAAACACAACTAGGATGTCATGTCAAGCGGGATTCCATGATATGGTGGCCAGTAGGGCAGTCATTTCTGATGAAAATTAGATGTTGGTGAAAACACTTTGATCAGCAATGAATTGACAAGTCAATGGTTCCTTCTAAACAGGGAGAATGGCCTGTCACGGGCTGGGTAGAAGCAGGACTTCTGCTCTGGGAGCCACCAACCAGCATCTTAATGATCTCCCTAGTTGTTTATAAAAGGAAATTGCTCGAACTGGTCATTCATATTGTAAGAAGGTCATTTCTGATACTGCAACTGAGTTCCAAACCCTTTACGACCTAGTAGAGTAAGCCACGATTGCTCGTTACTATTCAGGAGTCAAGAGCACAAAGAGAGAAAATTAGCAATCCAATTATAGTGCTGTTGTACAGGAGGCCCTGGGACACTAGTGATAAATGAATGCGCCATCCACAGATACTGGTCACGCATCCTTAACTGGTACAGGGCTAGATAGAACCAGCATGCCAATAAAGAGTAGAGACTGGTATTTCTGTGGATCATTGGCATAAGTATAATCAACAAGTATTTCCACTGAATAATATCTGGTTAAAGATCCCGTTGGGACATGTATGGCTGGCCACCACTTATTAGAAGGTAAGGGGCGTCGACAGACAATTTTGTGATACCTGCCAGCCTACCGCTCACAAAACCAACTCTGCAAAACTGTGGAAACCATGAAAATGGTAAATCCAGGTCACCTTTTTGGAAAAAGTAAACCCCATACCAAATGTGAAGATTAAACTCCAAATCTACCAAAGTTTACATCAAGCAGGCCTCGCCTGCCTTTTAATCAGTGACTGGGGCACAAGTCCACACTACTTGCGCAATTAGTGATGCCCTCGGTGTCACCCCAGCCTCGTGGAGACTTTGGACCTCGCTTGTCAACCGTAGTCATGCAGATGGTACTTCAGGCTTGTTTCCTCAAAAACGTTCTAGGGTTTTTATGTGAGATTTCACAAGCTGGACTTTGCCCCTCCTGAAGCTCGGTTCCAGAACGTCTTTAGTTGTCCACACGGTTAGCATTTTCAACATCAAAGAAAAAAAATAACACATTACGAATCACAGTCAACTTTCCACCGTTATAATGCATTTCTTATGCATGTCCTTAATGTGGACCATCTAACGTCGGCTTTTATACAGCAACACATTTCAAAATCCTAACCGAAAATTGATGGGATTTCTGAAAAAACATTCGTACTGTGCCAAAGCTGCCTAATGATTTTATATCATTAGATCAAATTTCCAGTCCTAGGCTCTCATTGCCACTCCAGTGCATTGTGGGATTTTCAGTCTAGCTTTAGTTCAAATGAACTATCACACCCAATAACTAAGACTGGAGCAAAACTCAGGATGGAAAACGGGGCGCCCTCCGGACATGGAGTCATATGCTGACGCTGTCCTCTGACCTTCGTAGCAAAACCTATTCTATTGTTCTGATAAAGCGCATAGCTACCCGGAGGCTTCCCAGCGCTAGAACCAACACCACACTAGCCATACCACCATGGGGAGGGATGGACCAGTTCCAGAGCCCTACGAAAAGAGGGTTGATGTTCCAAAAGGCATAACTCAATCGGTAGAGTGTTCCACAGTTTGGGGGCCAGGTAGGCAATTGAGCGACCTCCCCATCTAGTTCTGATAATCTTAGGGACACTCAGCAGGTATGCCGAGGAAGATCTGAGTGGCCTACCAGGAGTATATGGAGAGGCTAAAGATTGTAACAATGGACTTTCGTTGTGCAGTGCTCTGCGCAGAATGTATAGGACCATGAACTGCAACCGCTGCTTCACCAATCTGAATTGCATAGTTGAGAGTTTCCCTGGAGTCGGTGCTTGAAATGGAAATATAGAACTGCAGATGTTATCACGGAGTACATATATGATACTGAGAATTCCCGGACCGTTAGTCTTTGAAGTATTGCACATCTCCTCTGAAGTGCAGGTATTCTCTCTTTTGAATTAAAGAAGTGCAGATACTCAGCACCTGTCCCTTTAAAGCCCTGTCTATCATTCCCACAGGCGTAACAATAGGCCCCGCAGCCCCCGTGGTGTGGGGGAGCCCCCGAGGTCCAGGAGGCCCCCTCCCGCACTGTGCACGAACAGGCCTGAGATCTCCTGACTGGGTCCGAAGCGTGCTTGCGCTGCTCCCGCAGGCTTTGGGGCTCAGCTAGTACAGCAGCTGGCTGCTACAATATATCAATATAAGAAGGAGAGTCCTGCCTTGCTGCCGCTGGAGTTTCCATGACAACACTGCACCTCACACTGCTGCATGACTGCAGTAAAATTTAAATGATGACAGTCACTGCCCCCTCCTCTAATTGCGAGGGAGTGATGTTGCAGAACTGGACTCTGACGCAGGCAGCCCGGCGCCGCGGTAAACATACCCACGTGACTAGCGGCCTCCAAGTAAGTGAGACTGGGCCCTGCAATGGCAGCATGCGATTAGCAGTCTGTCGCCAGTGCTGGTCGTGAAGTTCTGCCCTGGGCGTCAGGGCTGCAGGCTTGAGGCTGCTGGCGTGTTGTGACCAAGTGTGTGCTGCCTCACAGCAGGAGGGTGCCTTGCCCAAAAATGGGGCGCATGCTGCTGTCTGCCACCATTAGTTTTACTTCACACCCTCGGCCAGCTGTCCTTTACTTAGGCTAAGGCAGCTCATCTCTGTGCAGCGGGTAGCTGCTGACAGTGGTTGCGGGGCTGGGCAGGGTACCAGAGGAGGAGGCCTTCCACCTCTTGTGACTCATCTTTGTCTCGTAGACAGTGCTTAATTTATGCAGGTGGTTGGTATGGAGGGAATTCATTTTTGGGAGCCGAGAGAGTTATTTTTCTTCCACCACATTTTGGTCTTGAGCAAGAGAGAATTAGAGAAAGGGAGCAAGGAGATGGCAGAGGAAGGTAAGGCGACAGTGAGAATTGGAGATAGCAGGAATGAAAAATAACCTACACGAGTGAGATAAGGAGACAGGAAGTGTAGATTGATCGAAGGAAGTAGCATGACGTGGAATCAAAATTTATAAGACTTGGTATTCGTGAACCCCTACATTCGTCAGCATGAGTGACGGCCTCCTAAAAAAAAGTTTAAGCTCCTTGCTTATTTTTTATTTGTTTGCAAGTTAAGCATGGCATATGTATTCAATTCTAATTGGCTTGGCCTGAATGGCACTGAGGCAAGCTTAAAGCCAAACCGAAATATTACACATGCATCAAACAGGGTAATGTTAAGAATAGCATTGGAACAGAGGTCAGCAAACCTAAACCATGTAGGCTACATGAAAAAAAAACAGAAGCCCAGGCCTGATGCTCAAATGGGTGGAATTTATGATATTTATGTTTTCCTCGTCTTCATTGCTTGATTTTGCTCGCGAGAAAGTGTCACACATACTCGTTGAAATGGCACTCATAATTACACTGAAATTATGAAAATGTCACACATGGCAATCTGAAACCTTGGCAGCTGTGCACGGTGTGTTTAAACCCAATAGTTGGCTCGAAGACTATGTTCTCCACATTTGCACAGTGCATCAACATAAACGCTGCTCCGTGACCACAAGAGACATCGACATCTGTGCCACGTACTGGCCACAAATGACACGAGTCCACAAGCAAATGAGGTCACTTCCGATCTGGCTGCCGGTATAGGCTGCAGAGTACGTCGAGCTCGGCGCGCGACGGACATCAAAGTCACGCAAACCAAGTGCCGCGAGTTGGCCACACATGCTGTTTCCGGATTTTTGAGCTGCTTTACAAATGGTTATTAATTCACCATTGTTTACATATGTCTGTATGGTCTGTGTGCGCATTATGACTGTGCAGTCCGAAAGGAAGCCCGTTTTTTTTGGGACATATAAATTCCATTCCGCCTTTGATCAGAAAATTAAAGAGCAATCCCCAACAAAGATAGTGTTTTACACCCGTATTATCTGAAGCCAATGAAAACATGGAGGTTTGGCTACAAAAATAAACTCTCAGCAGCTGCAGTCACCTCAATCAATGGAAAAATGCCATCGGCTTTTATCTGAGGAACGAGAACCCTAGTGGGGCCTATGGCACTGCAAAGCGCCATCTATATGTTACCGAGTCTGTAAGCAAAAAAAACACTAGCCCGTGAACTTCAGGCTCAGCGATTTGTTCTATTCAGAGAGAGCTGCCTCATGTCCGTGACATTTTTAGATCACAGAGGAGTGACCAGTATTACACGTACCCAAAATAACAAAGAAAAAGTTCCGAATAAAGTATCTTGAATTTTTGTTTCAAGTAGGTTAATAAAAGATTGTGGAGTATCAAAATATTGTACAACCCAAAATGAAGACCAATCAAAAAATTTGGTGGTAATTATGTACAGAATAAAACCATAAAGACAGAGTAGTCAAATCAGCCAAAAAGACCTGGTCAGGTGGACAATCCCAGAGCAGTGGGCCCCCTCTGGGTGGCAAGCCTTCTCCAAGGACAGTGCACTAGCTGAGACCTGTCCACCATCGGTGGTAAGGAGATCAGTCATTACGGTGAACACTGCTGCTCCGACGCAGTGGCGTCACTAGAGGGGTGCGGGGGGTGCGGACCGCACCAGGTGACACCATCACATGGGGTGACACCTTTCCCAAATGAGACTATTTACTAAATAGTCTCATTTGGGAAAGGTGTCACCCCATGTGATGGTGTCATGGGGTAAGTTACCACACTGGGTGACACCAACCCTAGTGACGCCGCTGCTCCGACGACCTGGGTGACATGTCGTCCAACGGGACTGTCAATCAACTAGGTCCCAAGTACAAAGAGACATTCACCGATCCCCGGAAAGATATATAGGCTATTGTGGTCAGCTAAAACTGTACGTGGAAACGTCTCAAAGCCAATGCAGAGGGTGAAGGTCTGATGTGCTGGAAAATAATACATTTCACAGTAAGTGGCTGCCACACTCTGGCACAGACGAAGCTTTTGAGCCATTCACAGAGGAGGCAGTGCTTAATTTGAGCCAGTGGTTTCCGGTGCTCAGCACCGGCACTTAATCATCAACACTGGCACTTGATCACCAGTTACGGACACATTCATTTTTGGGAGACACAGGGAGATTAAGTGATTCCACAGAATCACAGGATGTTGAGCTGACGACGAGGCTCAAACCTGGTCCCCCAGCTACGAGTTCGGCAGCTTTTGCCATTACTCCACATCCCCTTCCCCACTTGTAGGGTTTGATGGTTCTGTGTTAGGCAGCACTAACAGGAGAAATGGGCTGGTCGAAGCTGCCTCCTGAGGAGAGCTCTTATGTTTTTTTACAAATTAACCACTGAGAGGAGGCTTTGCATGGTGACTTCTGTGGGTAGCTTAGAGTGGATGCTCTTTTAAGGTGCGGGAGTGTGCAAGAAAGAGGAGGAGTCACAGAGTCTACTATATCGTGTTGGTATTCATATAGTTGTCAAACATGAGAGTAAAAATGCTTCAGCTTGTAGTGGCATGGTGACAATGAGAAAAACAGAAAAAATCTACCTGCCCACAACCGAAGCTGGAAAAAAAAAAAAAGGAAAAAAATTCCACCTGTACCACAACTGAGCATGAAGACAGGCTTAAGTATGATCGAGGTCTGTGCCAGTGGTAGTTGTGTACATTTAGCAATGCAGGGTTCTGAAGAGGGAGTCTGGTGTGTCTCGAGTGAGCTGAGGAAGTGGACAGGTTTTTTTTATTTTTTTTATAGATCTCCTTGTTCAAACACCACCCACTGTTTTAGATCTGCAATAACTCCTTCTACAGTGTCTAGACACTGCATACTGTGAATGCTATCGCCAGACAGATATGTACACAAGTGCAAAGCAGGAGTCAAGCACAGAGTGCAATTGTATTACTGCGCTCCTAAGTAATATAAGGGGGGGAAATGGAGTTACTAATATTTTGTGTCTACACACAATCATTGCTTTTTCAATTTGAGGAGCAATTACATTACGCTTATCTGTGTATATGTGGATACTGTTAGTTTCTACCTCAGGAGGAGACACACACTATGTGGTGGAGAGCCCGCATATATAAAACAAGCATTTACAATGCATTAGGTCTCGCATTTCCTAAAGTTAGAGCTGTTGGCGTTGAAAATGACAATGTTTTTTACTTTTGTTTTTTTTGCAGTTGAGTAATTATAGAAGTAAAAGTAAAAAATGGACATTTTTAACGCCAACAGCTCTAACTTTAACAAATGCGAGACCTATGGCATTGCCAAGGACCACTACTTGCTGGCTATGATTGTGGGCAAGCCGGGGCATGCTGGCCGTGCGATGGACGGCACTTGCTGGCTTTGGTTTTGAAACCAATGCAGTTTGCTAGCATTTGTCTGTAAGTCGGAAAGTATTAGTTACTTGGGCAGTGGGTGTATGATGAACAACAGTTTTTGGTTGCAGAATTATATATGGAAGGGTGGCCGGCAGTAGTTGTTCGGTGTTGCTGGGGTAGTCTGAGTGCCATTTGTGGGATGGGCTTTAGAAGATGGAGACTAAACTGCAGTGGCTGTTGGTAGTACTTGTGAAGTGTATCGGGCGGCTGGGAGATAACCAGTACTTGCACTGTCAGTGTCTCGTTTCAGAGCATGAATGAATATTTATTGCAAGAGCATATTTTGGGTGTGAGAAATATGTGCTCGATTTACCAAAATCTGTCAGCACACCACAACTACAATTAGCATCAAATAGGCACAGGTTCTGCATACTTTGCTATCAGACACATACGAATGAGAAGAGCACTTGAACTTTTATAGCGTTTACAGTCACAATCACAGCTTCCAAACACTTTGAAGAATTATTGCTTTAAATTCCTGTTATAACAATCTTTGAAGATCTTCCATGTAATTCCCTATTGCAGTGGTTCTTAACCCCTCCGGGTCTGCTAAGCCTAATCACTGAGTCCAAGGCTGCATAGACAATTAAACAATACTAACAAAGTAATAAAGTGTGTTATAAATAAAGAAGCAAAATATAGAATTGAAAATTGTAATGCTTTCTGCAAATGTGAAGGAGTTTGAAATTGGAGGATAAAAATTAAGATAGCATCAGCAGATTGCTTCATGGGAGCTGTGCAAGTGCATCAAATAGGATACAGTAATGAAGATGAGAGGCCTCAATTACATTTAGAAACGCTTGACCTTCCTATTAAAAAAAAAAATATATATATATATATATATATATATACACACACACACACATGTGAACAAGGCTCAAGCGAGCCGAAACGCGTAATGGCGATGGAATAAAAGCACTTTAAATTTTGCACCAACTTGGGTTCGTGTCTGTACTGTGGAGAAATCCTGGTTATACAGCGGCGATAACGCGATATATATATATATATATATATATATATATATATATATATATATTTGTTTGTGAATTCAATAAAATATTTCACCATTTGTATATATGTTTGATGAATGCTTTGCTTTTGTATTTTCCATGTATTGTTTTGCTGTCGAAATTATAAAAAAATTCTTAGTTTGGGGTCCCTGGCTTTCAGTAAATATTCAATGGGGGTCCCTGGATTCCAATAATGATTCAGTGGGGGTCCTTAGGTTCCAGTAATGATTAAGTGAGGGTCCACAGTAGTCAAAAGATTAAGAAACACTGCCCTATTGCATTAAAAATGGCAATGTCAAATGCTTTCGATGCAAGTGTGGAGGCTTAACTCGACCTTCAAACAAATATAATAGCTGTTTGTTGGAGTTTTACTAAAGACTTAAATTAAAGCAACGTGTTTGATTTCCAAGAACAGTCTAAAACATGCCTTCTAGCTGTCTGGTCCCCCTCCCCTTGTGCAGCAGAATCAACAAGAAACTTCTATCTTGGTATTTTACGGCAAAATGGATTAAAAAACAAATGTGTGCACTTCAGGAGAGGGTGTTAAGGGGGACCTGAACATACTACTGCACGGGAAGCACACACTTCAGTTACTGTAAGAACTGTACTTATTCCTATTCTGCGTTGTCACCTTCCAGCCGTGTGATCTTGCTGTACTGTGTGTCAGGACACAAACGTCCCATTAGTTGCAGGGAGAGGTGGCAAAAGAGCTTTGAGGGGAATAAAATAGTTAGGGTACCAAATGTAGTTAGGTTTCCAAACTGTGGCCAACAGGTAGTCCACCTGACAGGGTAAATATAGTCTTCATTGTTTACAAGTTCTATAACGTAACGTGATCCAACTGCATACTAGCCACGCATATCAATTAGTGCCAATTGTATTTTTGGAGTGGGCTTTGTAAACATTACTACATGGGACATGATGGCAATTAGGGAGACGAAAGAGTGGGCTATGAAAACCTTCTTTTCAGGGAAGGAACAGGGAACAATCATTACACAGCATTGGTAGTGAGGGCCACGACAGAACAGGAATTGGCCTGGCGCTGGCAGCGCTCATCTGCCAGAAGTAACTTCTTATATTAAAAACATTCTGTCAACTAAACCGGTGTACTAGCCTTTATTCTATAACACAGAAATGCGTGGCGTCCATTTATTTGAAATAAACATCAAATAATACTAATATGGCCATTAAAAATGCGACAAACCATCGCCTTTAATGTGCATTAGGAAAGGTGTATTGAAAGAATTGTCTACTTAAGATGCCACTGCCTTCCACGCTATTTATGAAATGGTTTTCACCCCAGCCAGATTCAACGGGCATACTTACAGTAGCTGTAGGTAAGTGTACTCGTAAAGGACAAACACCAATTTTTAGCACTGATGATGCCGAGCAAAAGTTCAGAATAATGTTTCACTCTAAAGACAGAGTTGCCTCCAACTATCTTCTAAGAACCACCATCTCTCATAGCTGTGCAAGTATCATTGGTGCATTTTGTCAGATAAAACGAATTGCATGTCCCAGGGTGTATTGCCCCTCTCGAGACCCCTCTATTTCAGACTGAATTCCATTAGTATGAGAGCGAGGGAGGCCAGAATAGCAGCGCTGTCACCTCTCGTGCAACCTCAGGCATGACTGAGTGCCAGCGGGCACGTAAGTATTCAGAGTCCAAACAAAAGGGTCATGGCGGTGCGTATTCACGCAGTCACTATGCAGCACGGTCACCCTACAGGAGCTGCTCCTTGGCTGACATGCCTACCTGACTGATGAAACGATAAATGCCTGCTGCCCTTCTTTAAAGCAATTAAAAGAGGCGCACGCGCGTGAAGTGTTGTAAAACCGAAAGTGCCAGTGAAGCTGAAACTCCAGTTCACAGGCAGCCTGAGAAAGGCCGGCTTTTTATCTGCCTGCCCTTGAAAAGTCCCCCACCGCCAAAGACAAATACTACGCTAATTCCTCCCCGGAGCAGCCACACCGCTTCAAAATACAAGCATTTGCAACGTTAAGCCTGTAGTGCATAAAGGCGGCGCAAGTAGTTGTGTCTCTGCAGATCTCTATCTGCTCGGGGAGAGAGACAGAGGGAAGGGGAAACAAAAAGTGCTTACCCAGTAATTAAAGGAGACAGGCTAACGCCGCCAGTACAAGATTGAGTCCGGATGGGCGGGGCCTAAAGGAGACAGGGCGGTCACCAAAAAGCCTCACTTTCAATCGGAGGCCAGCGTTTACCATAACGGATGACGCCAGCCAATAGAAAGGATGGGCGGAGCTTCCACTCCACTTCCGAAATCTCCTCGATTACAAGAGGTCTCGCAGAGCGAGCAGCGCATGCGCTGCAACGCTAGGGGAGACCTAAAAACAGGAGCAGCTAAGAGGAAACTTATAGAGAGGGCCGGTCCTCCTTCTCATCAAATTAGAAGAAACAATAGAAGGCCAGTCTGTTTTGATGTAAACTAACCATCCACAGAATGGTGCGAAAACTCTTTGGTTTTCTTAAATAACCCTCACCCACCAGGGTTGCCCCTTGGTGGCATGCTTCATCATCGGGTTCTTCCCGTTCCGCCGCGGAAAGTGGCATTCTGCGACCTATGAGGTACGCAGGAGCACTGAACAGTATATTATGATGATGGGAATGAATAGGAGTGGGAGGGGTCTTTTGTAGAAGGTTCAAAAGACCTGCCTGGTAGGTTAGTGAATCCTTCAATCTGTTTTCTGTGGAGGGATAGTTTACATCAAAACGTGCGGGAGATCAGGCATCCACATCTAGGTAAGCTAATGCATGCAGGGCCCACAGGCAGAGTAGAAATCCACAGGGCCGATTAGCACAGGTCAGGCACAAGTTGTTAGGTATGGAGGACTTCTGTGTGCGAGGCAGTGTTCATAATCAGTCTGCCAGACATCTACTTGGTGAGGGACACAACACTTTGTGTCATCTACTGAACCTGAATTACAACACACCTCTCTCACATTGCCTAGTTCAGGCACAACATGCCTCTCTCTTGGCTCTTCACAACACAAAGGGATGCAAGAGAAATGAAACACCCACCCCTCCAGATCACAAGTGGTTCTTAAACTAAAAGATGGTGTATACATGTCACCTCCATCCCTGCCCACTGGGAGGCCAAAGACAAACTGTGGTTCTTCATATGTCACAGTTTCATGGAGTCGGTTTAATTTTATAGAAAAGGCATGCTGGACGAGATGGCATGCCTTTGACCACCATTTTCTCAAGGGACCTCCACACTAGATCTTGACATTATTGGCCCTGGAAGGCTCACCTAATGAGGGCTCTAGCTAACATAAAACTTCCTACATGGACTGTGGTGGATGTTTTTTTGTAACATAACACTTGGGCTGCCCAGGGCCTTTTCTTCACTATTGAATATCAACAATACTTTTAGAGGACAAAATCGCTCTTTCTGTTAAAGAAAGATAAGCTGTCAACGTGTTTCACCAAAGTAAGCAGAAATCTAATGTTAAATAAAAAAACTTGAGCATAAAGTTAAAAAAAGCATTTAGCACCCCTTGCAGACAGGTGACCTTGAGGGCTATAAGCGGAGTGTGGTGCTTTACATAATCACAGAAATAAAGAAACTGTTCTGCATCATCTAACTATCAAGCGATTGTTTCTCTCCAGGCGGCCTCCAGCACATAGTGTCATTGTGCCATGTGCTCAAATAGTGAGTTTGTTCAGCCTTCGACAGAATATGCCTAGGTGCAGTGCTTTAAATGGGCCGGTACTCACCGGTACTGAGTACCGGCACTTCTTAGATTTATCGCTCTGAGTACCGGCACTTCTCTACTGCCCTGGAGAGTACCGGTACTCATGAAAAGGTAGGCTCATTGGCAGTGCTGGTGAGCAGAAGTAGAATGTGTCTCTGGAAGCCAAGGCCCCGCTTCTGCAGCACCGATCTGAGCCCCAGCTGAGCTATTCAGCAGGGCTCATTTGAATAATGTCCGAGTGCTCACCATCACGCTGTGCTTGACAGAGCAGGGTCCATTCAGGCCCTGTGCTGTCAATCACATTCACACTATCCTGTGCGTTCCTGCAAGCACAGGAATCATGTCAGTCCCCTGGCAGTGGCAATCAGGCTACGGCCAGTCCGGCCCTGGTGGCAATTAAAAAAGCCATGGTAGGTGAAGAGAAAAGATGGCTTTTATCATACCTGAGTCTTTTGTGTGTCTGCTATGTTTGTGTGTATGCCTGTTTTTGTAAGAAAAAAGTGAAAGAAAGAGAGAGAGAATCAAGACACTCTCAGGAGGTATTTTAAAGAAAATGTGTGGCACTTTGTTTGTACATGTCTGCTCTGCGACAAAGATTCATAAATAACGTAAAAGGGAGGGTTGGTGGGTGAGTGGATGAGTGAGTGGATGGATGAGTGAGCAAGGATGGATGTATAGATGGATGGATGAGTGAAAGCATGCATGGGTGAAAGAGGGTGGATGATTGGATAAAAGGGCGGATGATGGGTGGATAAGTGAAAGTTTGGATGGATGAATGAAAGGTAGGGAGGCTGGATGAAAGGGTGGATGATGGATGAGTGAAAGGAGGGGTTGAGTGAAAGGGTGGATAGAATAAAGGAGTGAAAGGGTTGATGGATGGATGAGCGAAAGGATTGATGGATGAGGGAAAGGGTGGATAAAGAGATGGATGAGTGAAAGGATGAATGGATAGGTTTGGAGATTGATGGATGGATAGGTTTGGATATGAAGGGTGGATAGACGGAATGGTGAAAAACTGAATGATTGATGTTAGACTGAATAGACGATAGAATGTAAAGGTTAAATGGTGGACATCAGCAGGTAAATGGTAGGATGAAAGAATGAATGGATAGATTGATGGAAGAGACAAGAGATATCTTCTGGGGAGGGTCATGATGAGTTGCTTCATTTGCTTGGTGCCATAAGAGCTTTGGTGCGACGTGGGGGTATTTTCAGTTTCTTCCTACTCGCGTGCTCAAAAATATATAGTATTGTGCCAAACAGCAATTAACAGTATGACATTAAGAAGGTGCAACTATTGCAAAAAAAGGAAATTTTAACGTATTATCGCATTTCTCTTTCATTTTGTGTAATGAGTTAACCTGCTTTGTTTATATAAACACATTTCTCATGTGTTTTGGTATGTGCTGCAACTAATATAGAAGTTGTTAAGTATCATCATGTCTTGCCCTTAGCCCCGCCCCTAGCCCCGCCCCCTCACTACACCTCTAGCTCATTTTAATGAGTACCTGCACTTATTTTTTCCCATTTAAAGCACTGCCTAGGTGGCCACAAATTATGCTGTCCTTCCACTCTGCGGCTCCTCCTCCTTCCCCGTGAAAGTGGCGCTTGACACAAAACAGCTGTGCTGTGAAAACGGAAGTGAGTCACTCGGTTTTGCAAGATGTCAGCGGTTGTATGGTTTTGAAATCCATCTACCGAGCCATGCAGGTGGCTAAAAGCAACATGCCAGCCCGTGCGACTTTTAGGCAATACCAAGGAAATAATCGATGAATTCAGCAGAAAAGGCTGTGTGATATGAACATTACTGGCAATGAAACTAGGAAGTGATTGCAGATAACATAGCTACTGCCTATTTCCAAGCACGCTCACCTATAATCAGTCAAAGACATTCTGGATAATTACCAGGACATGCCGGTCATTACATTCCGGGGTAATTTTAGTTCAGGTTTCTAAGGTGCCGAGCAGAAAAAATGGGCAGTACTTTCTCACTGTTATTAGTCGGTTCAGAGTGACCTCCCTAAAACTTAGCTAAGAGATACATTTCTGATCCTGGCAATAAAACCACTACAGTAGGCATAAGAGTGCTTACTACTTGATATGGCCAATGGAAAAGGGTAAATGGGGTAATTACGGGGGAAAAAAACTATTTTATACCAGCTGCAAATAGTTCATGTACACCTAGGGTTTTGGACAAATAACTATATATTCAGGTTGGCAATATCAAATGAAATTGTACTGCTTAAATTAATATTCAAATTGAAACCGAGATACATCATGAGACACCAAACAATGGTCTCTGGGAAGAAGGGGGAGCACCGCTTGTGTGGGTGGGCGGGGAGAGTGGGAAGAGACAAGGCAGAGGAGGTCACAACGAAAGTTAACATGTGGAGACATAAAAAAAATGTTTTTCACAAGGCTTACAGATCAAAGAAGGACATGTTAAGACTGAAAACATGAAACCTACCAAATCCATGTCATAGTGAGGTCTTACCCAAGACAATGGAAGCAGGTAAAGTCTTGTTTCATCATATTTAATGCACAGGAAAATGAAGTCTGCAACATGATATTGCTGGACCGCTCATCTGCCCTCGACATGGTCACCCAGCACACCCTCATGCATATGTGCTTTACTAGTTCTCCTACTACCTTACCAACCAACACCAGTTGGTTCACAAAGGCACCTCTAGGACCCAAAAGATACTTATCACCTGCAGAGTCCCCAGGGTTCTATATTGTCCCCGTCATCTTCAATCTCTACAACGAGCCACTTGATGCTCTACTTACAGATAAAATCAAGAGTCACCAATATGCTGATGATACACAACTCCACTTCAAAGTATCCTCCGCTTCAGGCATCAAGTACCTCAAATACTGCCTGCTCATCGCCAATACCAAGATATCCAGCACCTACCTGAAGCTCAACCCAACCAAGACAGAATTCGTTATTTGACAAGAACAAGACACAGTACAAGCCAGGCTCAATGGCATGAATCTTGACAGCTTCAAACTCCTACTTTTACTGAATTCCAAGTCACTTGCATTGTCCCTGGACACCAATCTCACCCTCAAGAAATACTTCCTGTCCTTCGGGGTTTAGCGTGCTACCGTCTGTTAAAGAGTTTTGGGTATGAAGCGTGAAAAGAAGCACCCCACAAGAGATAAGGTGGGTACTTCGTTTATTTGTGACCGTCTTGATGGCTCCCAGGCAGCAACTGCCAACCTTCCCACATTCCATGTTCTACGTAGAGAACATCTCCAAGGAACATTCCAAGAAGAATGTGCAGGAGATCCCAACACACCTCCCTCCCCACAAATGAAAGAAAAGAAAGAAGAATAAGCAATAAAACAATGCAATGAATAATTAAACATGCGATTGTAAAAACAATGACAACATTCCAAACATGTAAAAATCATGACCTAGAGGAACAAAGTGTAACATCAGAACATAGCATAGTCTTGAAACTTTGCTGGCGTGGATCTCATCCTGGAAGAAACTCTTTTGTAAGCATAATAACTCGGATGATCATTCCTATTGGGAGGAATAGCACTGGGAGGAATAGCACTAGAAGTAGAACAACTAGGGAGAACAGGAGTTGCCCGAGGGGAATCCAAATGAACACCCATTTTCCCACCAACATACTCCATTTTGGATTCAGGAACAATAGAGATGGCAGATTTGTTCCAAATCTTGCCGTTCTCTAACACCACCACCCTGTCCCTTACATCCACCACCTTAGCAGGAGTAGAAAACCTAGAAGCCCCCTTGCGAATGAATCCAGGCTTCTTGATTCTTACCCAATCTCCAACGCACACAGGGGAAACTCTCTCAGAAACGGTGACATATTTAGACTGGACAGCGGTTCTCACATCCGCCACCTTGCCAAGTTTAGATTGGTCAACATCCTTCCTAGACATCCAATCTTTGTTCAATTTGGAACCGGCAATTCTCCCTCTAAGCAAGGTAAAAGGTGACATCCCCGTACTTATATGAGGAGTGGTTCTAATTGCCCACAACATGTCCGCCACCACCACACGCCAGGATAAACCATTCACCAAAGCCAATTGCATTTGGTCCTTAATGACACGATTAAAACGCTCAACTAATCCATTGCTGCGGGGATGATAGAGTGATGTCAAAACATGTTTGATGCCATGTTCCTTGAGAAAATTTTGCATCTCCAGAGACACCAACTGAGTTCCGTTGTCTGTCACCAGTTCCTCAGGAAATCCCTCCCGGAGAAACACTTCCTTAAAAAAACTGATGACAGACAAGGAATTAACACATTCAACAAATTTAACCTCAGGCCATTTAGACATATAGTCTACCAAGACCAAAGCAAACAGGGGAGAACTACCAGAAATCCCAAATGGACCAGCAACATCAAAGGCTAGCTTGCACCAAGGTAAATTTTTAACAATCACAGGATCAATGGGAGATGGATGAGTCACCTGAGTCTTATCGCTGAGGACACACGCACAACAGTCCCTGACAAAATGCTCGATGGACCTATCCACCCCAGGCCACCAAAAGTCCTCACGGATTCTGCGTTTCATGGCACGAATACCCTGGTGACCTTCATGGGCAAGATCTAGAACCTTTTTCTGCATAGTAGTGGGAACAACCAGAAGACCACCTCTGCGCAAAATTCCGTCCACCAATGATAATTCATCGCACACTCTTTTGAAAGCAACTAACTCGGATGATAAATCCTTGTTCACAGGCCATCCCCGGGCCAAAAAGTCCACTACCATTTTAATGTCATTGTCCTCAGATAGAGCATGCAACCATTCTTGCTCAGAAAGTGCACCCTTCACCGCATCAACCACAGCACTGACGGCACACACTATATCGAGATCATCCTCGGCAGGTACACTGATGTTGTTGGCAAGAGGTAAACGGGAAAGACAATCAGCAATGTTGTTTTTGATACCAGGTACATATTCTAAGCGATAATTGAATTCTTGCAATCTATATTGCCATTTGGCAATTCGTGGGGTGGCACGACCCCCACCTTTGGTGGTGAAAAGATCAACCAAAGGTTTGTGATCGGTTCTGAGGATGAATTCATTTCCCCACAGGAAATTCCGAAAATGCTGGACACCCCACCATAGAGCTAATGCCTCTTTCTCAATGGTGGAGTAAGAACTCTCAGCACCACGAAGTGTCCTGGAAGCAAACGCAATAGTCTCCTCACGACCATCACATCTTCTTTGCATTAGTACAGCACCCAAACCAATGTTACTGGCATCAGAGGAAACAATACATTTGTCATTGATGTTGAACAATTTCAAAGGGCGAGCCAGCACGATTTCTTTTTTAAAATACTAAATTGATTGACACATTTATCACACCACACAAATTTAGCGTTCTTCTTTAGTAACTCTCGCAAACAGGAGGTTTTGTCAGCAAAATTCTCTACAAATTTGGCATAATATTCCGCCAGTCCTAAAAAGGAGCGCAATTGATCCTTGTTGGTAGGTGACGGTGCATTCTGAATGGCATCTAAAATTTTTATTTTGGGCTCAATAACTTTGCAGGAAATGTGGTGACCTAAATAATCAACACCCTCCCTAAAAAATTTACACTTGTCCTTCCTTAAGGTTAACCCGTGAAGCTTTACAGTGTCAAGAACATGTTTAACTCTGCTATCATGCTCAGCCTCAGTACTTCCATACGCCAGAATATCATCTTGAAAAACACGACTCCCGCTGTGTTTTTGAATAGATTCCCCATGAGGCGTTGAAACACAGCGGAAGCCGATGCCAGGCCAAAAGGCATACGTTTGTAACGGAAAGCTCCTTCCGGTGTTACAAAAGAGGTAAGATGTCTGGACTCCTTGCATAACTCAACTTGGTGATAAGCTGAAGAAATGTCGAATGACGAAAAATACTTAGCTCCGTCAAGCGTGGCCAGCATTTCATTAATGTTGGGTAACGGTTGGCGGTCGATCCAAATGTTGGAATTCAGATCGCGCAAGTCAACACACATCCTAAGGGACTTATCGGCCTTGCGTGCGAGAACTATGGGAGCCAACCATTCAGATCCTTCGATGGCCTCGATCACATCCATGCGGCATAAACGCTCAAGCTCTTCCTTCAGTTCCACACGCAAACTCAAAGGTACTTTACGCACCTTGTGTGCGGTAGCTTTAGCACCACTTTTTAGAATAATGCGGTGTTGGAAGCCTACCAGTTTCCCAAGCTTGTCACTGAAAACTTCAGGATATTTTTGGATCCACTCATCCCCAGACAAGTGTTTTACTACTGCACTATCGGAAGGATTTAAGGATGAAAAGGGAGTGTAAAATTTGCAAGCTTCACGTTTAGACAGAACCATGTCCGGATGATTGGGATCAAGGATGATCCCGAGTTCCCCTGCTCCTCCCATCCTAACAAATTTGCACCATCCTTGACGATGAATACAGGTCCAGTGGCTAGATCCCCACAGAATTCCAGATTCGCCTCAAATTTACCCAGAACTTCCACTCTTTTGCCCCCATAAGCAAAAATTTTAATATCTGACTGGTGCAACTGAATGTTTTCTAACGACCCAAAATCCTTGACGTTAATAAGGGTAAAAGGAGAACCAGAATCAGCCAAAAAATTAACATTCTTCCCATTCACACGGATAATACATGCAGGAGATTTCCTTTTACGTAAGCCACCCATGGATGCAATTTCAACAACACCCTCAGATTGTGCAGGTGACGAAGACAACATTAGTAGCATATTATCATTCTCTTCACCAGAGTCAAAGGAGTCCTCTTCAATGTACTTGACTATTTGGTTGTTACCCTTATTGGACCCCGTTGCTTTGCAAAAGCGAGCCAGATGCCCTTTTTTACCACATTTAAAACAAGACTGGGTCAAAGCATAACAGTACTTCGCATTTCCTAGATGATTCTTGCTACCACAACGAAAACAAAATAGTTGTGCTCTCTCAGATTTGGTCTTGGTTGAGGGTAAGGAAGAAGAGTTTCGCACTGTGTTTTCAGTGGGAACTTTGTGGGGCTTCAAATTATGCTTAGATGATAGTAGCTTTACTTCGCTAGATTGAGAAGGATTGCTCATTTCCTTCATACAAAATTGGGAATGTTCAATGCTTTTAGCAAGAGTGATGGCTGTTTCAAGATCGGGGTCGTCCGAAGACAGAAGTTTCTCTTGGATTTTCTTGTTGCAAGTGCGTTCGATTAGTTGATCACGTATGATTTCATCCCTAAATTCTCTGTAATTGCATGAGACTGACAGGGTTCTAAGAGCAGAAACAAAATCATCGATGGATTCACCAGGAATCTGGGCACGTTGCAAAAACTTGTGACGCTCAAGTACTACATTTTTCTTAGGATTGAACTTCTTATCCAAAGTTTTGATCAAAGATGCATAGTCGTCAACAATTAAGGAATCACCATCATCACCACCACTCACACGAGTGTTGACGACCTCAAGGGTTAAAGTTTTTATAATGCTTCTACCCTCTGCACCCAGATTATACATCAAGAGCGCCTTCTTTTTTTAGTGGTGAACGTGTCGCCATCTATAGCCTCCAAATAACTTTCAAATGTATCCTTCCACTGTTGCCAAATCATGGGAGGAGAACCAGGAGATTGTAAGAAGGGAGGCGGAGCGGTAATGTGATCCATACCGCAACAGAGCGTGGGTGAGTTGCTGCCCACACGACAGAAATGAATGCAGGAGTTAAAAAAAAAAAAAAAAAATTGCACGTGGAGTAATAAGGTTTATAATGTACACAGAGTGCATCACAGAAATGATGAACATCCAATGGAACGCATTGCAGGAATACTCAGTGCTTACACACGAAAATGGATGTTCACTAAGATTTTTGTAATGCTGAAAACGTACATTCAATAATAAACTGTGCGCATAAGCGAAGGGTTAAAAACGTGCACTTGACATAAGATGAAAACAGCTGTGCACGTCAGCGAAGGGTTAATGTTGATTTAGGCGCACAATGAAGGGTTAATCGCGTGAGCACGTGATGTCGTCACAAGCTCACGCCATAAGCTGTGCACGTCAGCTGTGCACGTCAGCGAGTGC
This sequence comes from Calotriton arnoldi, assembly GCA_963921515.1. Classification (NCBI taxonomy): domain Eukaryota; kingdom Metazoa; phylum Chordata; class Amphibia; order Caudata; family Salamandridae; genus Calotriton; species Calotriton arnoldi. The sequence continues at coordinate 1,657,034 of CAWUFW010002082.1, read as the reverse complement.
TAGGAATAATGAGCATAGGGATCCTCAATCAGCTGTGCGCAGGGATCCTTAGTCAGCTGTGCGCATCAGCGGTGAAAATTTCATTGAAATTGACACGCATACGTAGAACTGTGCGCATCAGTGAACAAAGCGTGGTGTTGTCATGGCAACATCAAGGAAAAGCAAAGGCTAAAATGGCCGCACGCCACGTCCTCCAATACGTGCAGGGTCAGGCAAGTCAGGCAGATCCAGTACGCTGGAACGTCACAGCGTTGCGGGGCAGGGCGCGAGGAACAACGGCTGTTACTACAGCGCGCGCACAGGGGCAAACAGAGTACCTGAAAGGCGAGGAAATCAACGCCGAACTGAGCACGGAGACACCAGGGCAGAGCAGGAATCCACAGGAATGCGCAGGGCCTGGACGAATCACCTTCCAGGGAAGAAGCGAAGAGAAAAGGCCCACATGGAGAACAGAGCTCCGGAAATCCGCAGGAACGAGGAAGGGAGCGGAGATCCACGACGGAACGGGAGGACAAGACGGCACAACTCGTCGCCAATGAAAAGAAGCACCCCACAAGAGATAAGGTGGGTACTTCGTTTATTTGTGACCGTCTTGATGGCTCCCAGGCAGCAACTGCCAACCTTCCCACATTCCATGTTCTACGTAGAGAACATCTCCAAGGAACATTCCAAGAAGAATGTGCAGGAGATCCCAACAAAGCGCCATACTTATTTCAATGTGATAGCAGAGACAAAACGAAACAGGACTTCGTTGGAACATTCTCGATGGTGCTTTGGCTCATGAGGCAGCAAGAGGCTCCAGCATAAGCCATTTGTACCTGGAAGGGTCCACCAAGAACTCATCTCCAAAGTTAGGATAAAAACATGGTTTTCTGCATGCTCAGTCAGTCAGTGGCCATCAGGCCAGCAGGCAGCTGTGCAGATGATTACATACATGCCTAGGGTGACCAAACGTCCGTAATTTTCATGGACTGCCCATAAATTAGCCCTGAGGTCCATTGTTCGTGACTGATGTTTTAACAGTCAGCATTTGTCCGCAATTTTAGCATTACAGCTATGGTACAAAAGCCATTTCCACAATTGAGAGTCCCCAGCGAAGTGCAAGAGAAGGAATCTCCTGTGTTGCATTCTGGAGTGAGGGGCAGACCACTAAAAAGAAATCTTGTCAGGGTGTCTCCTACCCCAGAGAACCACATTAATCGGTTATAGGCATGGAGAGATTAAGGGGTTTTCCCAGAATCACAGGATGTTGAGCCATTGCCGAGACTCAAACCAGGTTCCCTAGTTCCAAAGCCATCAACCCTGTCCCTAATGCTACATCCTTGGTAGAGGGAAGGAGGCAGGCAGAAGCCACATGACAGCTCGACTAGTTATGGGATCAAGGTTCCAAAAGGACCTCGAGCAGAGCCAGGCTTCAGGATCAAGCCTGGCTCAAGCTTTCAGTGGATAGCTCACCTCTACAATAGCTATATAAGTTTACATAGCCAGTGATATTAGCATATGGTGTCCTGCTTTCCCTTACCTTCACTATGAACCTTTATTTTTAAATATTGTGTCAAATTAGCCTGTGATCTGTATTTATTTAACACAGTGTACTAGTCATCTTACAGAGTTGTACAAAAACCCTGTCTTCTGGTTTTAAAGGGGAATGAGAAAAATAAATTAATCTAATCAGTGGTTTAAGTGCATTATGTGCGACCAGTAACCCTGGGTTCAAGTCCCCGATTTCCTGCATGGGTAAATTGTGTGATCTTAGTGAGAAAGCGAGACCTTGGTCCAATTTAGGATAACCAGAGGAAGTGAACCCTTGCCAGAGCAGTGTAATATTGCGTTTTGCTAAAAAAGAAATAATGAACGAGTGAGTATTCACTCGATGTCTTGATGCACTGCTAAAGTTCAACTTCTTCACATTGTCCAATGAACAAACAATTTAGTGATATATATGCATTAATTCAGTTTTGCTAAAAGAGCCATGTCGAGGAACTTGCTGGAGGGTTTCTCAAATTTAGGGCGGGGAATACGCCCAATGGGACCACTTCAGGGGAATTCGTTAGTACACGGCCCATCATGAACGACTGCATCTCGAGAACTCTTTGCCAGTATGAAAGTAGTGCGGGGCAAGACCAAAGCATATGACACAAATCTGAAACTAATTGCATACAGCTAGGACATGCAGCTACCGCTCCTGGGTATATTTTGTTAATTCGGGCAGGTGTAAGGTAGGCTCAGTATAGAATATTTAATTAAATATAAATTGGATATTAAATTGAATATACTTGAAACGGCAGTCGTGGGATACTTTGGGAGAATATTTTGCCCAGTCCTCATCCTGCAGTGGTTTTGCAGGGTCAGTCTCTCAGTTAGCAGGGAGAGAAGCTCTAGAATGGTCCCTATGTTGCAGGAAAGCTTTGTAAACCAATCTTATCAGTTTGCTGCCAGCCCTATGGTATAGAGCATCTGGTACACTTCATGTGGGGTTGTTAGTAAGTGGTGGACATGAAATAGGGCACTATTTCGGACGGACCGTGTCGCTCTGCCCAGATTTCCATCCTGCAAATCAGTGGGGTAAAGGGAGATATTAATCCCTTAGTATCAAAAGGTAACCGATTCCCAGTTCAATCTGAGGTCTAATTATATATAAAGGGGAAAACACTACCAAATGGTTAAAGAAACACTTCTTACATTATAAAATCTTTATCATACTCTTACATTTTGCTTGTGTACTTTACATCCCAAATATTTTGAAGATTCGGCATGTACTTTGGCACTTAGGGAAGAGCCAGATCACTGGTTGGACTGCAGAACCGTTTTAAGACATGGACAGAGTGGGCAATGCCCTAGCACAACCTTCCAAGCGGTCTGGCCCCTGCTCACCCTTCACAAGCACGACCATTGCACCAGAAGAGTTTGCCAGGGTGGGTGGGTGCTGCTTGTTCACCCACTTGACAGTGCCTCTTCTTTTTCGCGCCTCCCTGCTGAGACAAATCCCCAGGTACACAATACTTTCCAATGCACAAGGCAGGTCCATCTTTTCTGATTTTAGGAATTGTTCCACCTTGTTCTTCTCTTATTTGTCCGGTTCTTAGCAACAACCCTTTGAATCAATCGCTATGGATCACCCATCTGATCTCAATTTCATCCTGCTCTTTAATTCTATTTGTCTTCTATTCTGGGCTCCCAGTTCTGAGCTAAAAGTAGAGTCCCAGAAGCACAGTCTAGTGCTGTGAGCCTACAGACAAGTTGTGGGCACCTCACATCCTGACATAAGATATGAGACTGTCACCCACAGCATCTGCTCTGCCTCATTAATATTTTTTAGGTTTAACATTGACTGGAGGTTGAGGTGAGATCAGGGCACAATTCCTAAAAAAAAGAAGTGGGGGGACTAACCTAGTTAATCAGTATGCAAGTGACATCACGGCACGTGACATCACAGGAAGTGGCATCATAAGAAGTGACATCAGATCTTCAGCCCTCACATATATGTTTAACATGTCTATCATGAGTACATTGGAGCACAATTCAAGTATACATGAAAACCCTCCTGATTTACGCCGAAGATTTGCACTTTTGTAAGCTACGCATAGAACAATGTTGCCTTTTGTCAGCGTAAACTTCCTCTACACATAGTGCTTTACAAGAAAAAATAGTGATATTTAAATTATTACAACGGGGTAGTAAGCACTATATAAATGCTATTTATTTTGTGTAAATACTGGGAAGGACCAACACATCTGACATTCTTACCGTGCATGCATATCTCCTAAACAGGGACTAAACAAAGTGAAAAGCTGCCTCCCTTAAGTATGTGTGAAGTGCTAACAAGGTGTGAGCCTTTGTTTCCCCTCCGCTTCATTTGCATCAGGTGTGAGGCTCCTGACTGCTCCCAGCCAGGAGACTCCAACAAAAGGAGGCCAGATGACCCCTCGAATTCGGTGTTTGTTATGGGCCCAGCAAGAGTCTGAACTAAGAAAGCCCTGCGCCTGCACGTTGTTGCGGATAAAAAGCAGACAAGGTGCAGGCGCTGCTGAATGTGTCCCGGTGTTTACAAATTACACCGGGACGAATTCAGCATATTTTTCAGTGGGGCCCAACTTCTTGGCAGAGTGGACGGCGTCCTCCCTGTGAAAATAGTGAGTGGACGCCATCCACCAGCGTGTACCCCCGACGTGTGCCCTGGGTGAGATAGATGTTTTTGTTCAACTTGTCTAAGCTACTGTACGGTCACTTAACTTAATGTTTCCCAAACTGTTTGCCATAGGTTTTAAAATGTTTACAAACATAATCAAAATGTTACTGTTGCTTTCTCTCCAAGAAAGTTTGGCTAAATCTGGATAAGGGTGATGCCCTTGACACCGTGCTCAAGGGTATTCATTTACTATTGAACAAGGGCATAATGTACAACCTGAATGTAGCATACCTAGAGGCAATTACATTAATCCATAGTGAATAAACAGTGCAATGCAGAAAATAGTAAATAAATGCCCTGATAAAGTAGAGGGGTATGGCCTCTCCTTGGATGTGGGCATAAAATTGACCTTTTGTTCTACGTTTTTGTCCTGAATTTTGACCCTTTGTCCAGAATTTTTTAGTCCTGTCCAGAATTTGCCTTCATGTCAGGTGGTCACCCTATACACGCCCGGTCTGTACAGTACAAAGAGTCAATGCACCACAAAGTGGCCTTTGATAGCTGAGCTACAACTCTGCCAGTAAACAGTGCTGCTAAAGGGGAGCTCATGCACCAGCCCAGCTGAGAGCGTCAGAAAGTGCGAGCAGCCGCCTGCGGGCAGATGCGGGCGCTCCTGGCTACATTATTTAGTGATTTCTCTGGTGTTAGTTCTCCAGTGGCATCTGTGAAACCCAACCCCAGAGAAAGAACCGGAGAACCTAAAAATACCGAGACACCATGCAAGAAGGAGCTGACTATGCAGAAATACACCAAGGTGTTGAATTCCACATGTAACACACCGAACACACAAAATACAAAGAAAATAGTAACACCCGTCCCTGCATATTTACAAAAACGCACCATGGGCAGGTCGGCATGTAACACTCACATAAAACTTAGAAAATAATGCCAGTCAGTTCAAGCAGACGGGGGATGTACAAGAACGCACCAAAGGTCTGTAAACATGTATACATACTGTGCACACAGAGTACAAAGAAAATAACACCAGCCACTTTAAGCCGACAGCGAATATACAAAAACACACCAGATGCCAGTCCATATGAAACACACACCTCTCTTGGAAATAAAAATCAGCAGCTTCAATTAGACAATAAAAATAAAAGAACATACCAAGGTCAAATGAACATGTACCACGCTGCGCACATAAGATACCTAAAAAATAATTTATGCAAGTTTAAACAGCCAGTTAATATATAAAAACACACACAGGGCCAGTCGAAAATTGAACACAACGAGCACACAGAATACATAGAAAATGTCAAGGGCCGGCTCAAGGAGACAGATGGTATATAGAGACACCAAAGCAGTCAAGGACAATCCACATGAACACACCGAGTGAACAGAACACATGGGAAGTAACTCCAGCAAGTTCAATGAAACAGTGAATATATAAAACCTCACCAAAAACACTGTTTGTCACATACTGGACATATAAAAATGGGCAAAAAAATACAACAGCAATTTCAAGAGGGCCATAAACATATTAAAAATATTAAGTACCATGCAACTAGTAAAGGCAAGAAGCAATCTAATAGACAATCCATACAGGAAAGAAGGGACGTCCTAGCATGACTTGGGAAAAACATGCTGCTCTGCACTGTGCGTCCTTCTTAACGACCCCTCGCCACTGGACTCGATAACCTGCATATGGATTGGAGGTCCGCCTTGATTTACTTGACAATCACAGAAGAGCACAGACCCTACGGGTTAAGGAGTGCACCCAAGTGTACTCTCACCCAATGGTAAGGGTGGCTACAGCCTTTAATTCTAGTCTGTGAAGGGAGTGGCACTTGGTGCGGCCAATTAAGAGTATACTGCACGCTTGGCGAGGAGGCTGCACACAGCTCTCCCTATGTAAAATATCAACAGCGCCTACAAAACCTGGATGCTTGCCATCCCTAGCGAGCACGTGGAGTGTTGTGGTACATGCTGCAGTGTGGTACCGGGAGGTGGACTTCAAAGCAGCATCCAGGTGGCTATCGCCCGGTGAGGACAATATAAGGGTCCGCATAAGGTGGTGGTGGTTTCCAAAAGAGCGATCCCATCCTCTAGAGATGTGACAACCTGCATGTCCTTTGTCCTTGGTCTTACTGGACAGGAAATAAAGGTGTCAGCAGGGTTGGAGAGGAATAAATAGAGCCTTACATACTTCTTTCTTGCTTGTACTGTCCATAATTTATATATCAAGAAAAACAATGCCTTGGTCTATATGAAACAGACTGTACGTTACTACCTACAGAACACCGAGGAATAACATGGCGAAGCAAGAAAAGGTACTCCCTTCTTACTGAAGGAACACAGCACACTTTGAACACAATTTGCACCTTAGTTAGCACTGCCTTTCTGTCAGTGTCCCCAGGGTAAGATAAATTCTGGCCTCTGCAAGCAAGTTACTCATATTCTATCTGGTTTTCTTTTGAGGAGATTATAAGCACGAGCCCGGAGTGACGTTTATGAGGAACAGGGCTCTGTTGCTGCTGCTGTGCTTCATCAAGGACTATAAACAAACTTTAGGAACAGGATAAACCCAGTATCTGTGACCCAAATGAAGAGGGAACTGGACGGTCACCTGTCACTCCTGAGGAGATAAGCTGCTACTCAGCCAGGAGGATCACAACTAGGCACAGCTGACTGACTCCCCGTAGAGAAAGTATTTGGGGACCCAAAGCACCAAGGAAGCCACATTGACCTTTCTACCCAGTTGGCCAGAACAGACAAAAATCCTGAACTAAACCCAAGGGCCATGGAGCTGCAGGATCCTTTCCAGGACTGCAGAACCTGTGAGTCCGCACCGCCCTCAAATGCTGCAATTCCACCACAAGTTTGGTGGTTCTGTTGTATCATTTTAGAGGACCAGTCATGCGGAGGATTTTCCCCCAGCTACCATCACCGTAATACAAGTCCTGGAAACAGAGATGCCTCTGGGGGGACACTTCTATGGTTCTAAATCCATTTCTGCATGATGCCCCCTTTGTGAAAGTGAAACTACTTGGGTGCTTAACCGGTCTCCTCCCTCAACATCAGTGTCCAGTGCAACATCTAGCGGACGTCCAGCAGCTATTTTAACAGGACACAACAACTGTCTGAACTTGCCTTTGGCACCCTGAATTAACTCTTTGGTATTTGGAAGAGAACCTGTTCGGACAGTAAATCTTGGAATTTTGCTATTTTTTGGACTTCTGCTAGAAACTCAGCCATTCATACACAAGGGCACTGAATTGTCCCACTCTGCACCCAAAACTAGCACAAAATGTGTGCACATTGCATTTCTCTGTCTGGCAGCTCTACCGGGAGAAATATAAAATCTCCAAAGAGTTAAATACCTATAACCTTGCCCGCTCCTTTTGTTCAGAAAACGTACCTGTTGGCTGTCAATCAAGGGCCAGATTAACCACTAATCACAATAGGCACTTGCTTAGGGCATCAAGGAAAGAGGGGCACCACAGAAATTTTCCATTGTCGGATTTACCATACACCATATGGTGCAAAACTGCAAATGGTGCAGTTGAACCTATAAATAAAGTGGAAGTATACAAAAATAAACAGTATTTTCCATCTTACTTTAAGTTTTGTTTCATTTCAAAACATAACATTTTTTGATGGTTTATTATTGTTAATATTTTGAATTATATATATATGGGGGCGCCATAATATTTTAAGTGCTTAGGGTCTCTAAAGATCTTAATTCGGCCCTGTGTCAATCATATTAAGAGGGCACACAGAGGAGCTCGCGTTTTCCGCTTTCCAGTTCCCAGCCTCTGGAATCCTATTCCACTAGAGTTGAGAGCACAGAAACACTACCTACCTCTCTCTTCATGGGGCTAAAATCACATCATTTCTATCAGCAAGTGCCAGGTGCAGGATTGTTTTGTTGTGTTAAGCCAAGCTAGCTATGGTTTTGTTTTACGTCCTTCTGCTTGTCTTTGAGGTCTTTTTGGGTTTAGCACTAGGAATCCTTATGGTAGAGGTGCGCTAAATAAACAAAAATAATTTGACTTGCTAGACAGACATAAATGATAGTAAACCTTAAGTTCCTTGAAAGCTGGAGGTAGCACCCACACCTCTCTCTTCATGGATTAAAATTGGCCAAAGGGTACACGTTGTATACATAAATTGTCTAGTGTGTAAAGGCTACAAAGTACGTGGGCCTGTAGGTCAGCCTCAGCAGGTGCTATTGTATTTTTTTTTGTCTATAGCGTTATTTGATTTACTTGTAAATTGATAAAACTATTCTTCTTGAAAGCGGAAACTCTGACAGGACATTGAGTTGGAGTGTTTTTCGTGCGTCATGCTTGTGCCAAGTTCATAGAGTAATACTTGACTTCTTAAAGTTCTGGAGAACCAACACCCAGTTGTGTATCACTACCCGTGACCTTGGGACACAAGGGGGAATGATAGAACCCACAACGGATCTTGCTCAGTGGCCCCTGATTTTCCTAAGGGCAAAGGGCAGGTCTTGCAACAAGTAACACAGGCAGGCTGCAGGAAAGAGAGAAAATAGCACCTGCCAGTTGGAGAAGAAGATGCAAATGCCATATCCCAAAGCAACAGGTCACCCTGAGTTTATGGAATCACACCAAGAGGCAACTCAAATGTCACACAGAGAATATAGAAAACGAAGAACTATGACCAACAATTCTATAAAACACTAAATATAGAAAAAATGGCAATTCAAGAGAACACCAGACACAAACACGCACAGTACCAATCTATATGCAATACACTGAACCTAAGAAAAAATAACACTGCTTTATTGAAGAAGGCCCCGCACATCTAGGAAACAGTAAGTACCCCTGCAGCCAATGCACCAGGAGAACACCTTACAGAGAACAAGGGAAAATACCAAAAGCTCATTCATACCCGACACGTTGATATCTACTGTTTGGGGCAGGGGCGAATAGGAGGCACAAGTAACGATAACAACTAATCCAGGAGAAAATATTATATATACATACGCATAAAAAAATAAGGTATAGTAAACAATATAAGAGCAGACAGCTCATAAACGCAGATCGGGAAACTAGGGGAAAGGTTGGGGCAGTCCCCGGAACCAGGACTTTAAGTGGCTGAAAAAACTGGGGCGAGGGTCTCTCAAAGGGGCGTGGTCGGTGTAATTAAGGGCGTGGCTTAAATACACGTAGCTTAAAATCTGTGCTTTGCATAGTGTTTTCGCCCGACTGGTATTTTGCTGCTTATGTCATTGCACCCAGATATATAATACAACAGGTGACATTACACATACACCAAACCAGGACTATTGGCTTTGTTAATGGTTGTTACTTGAATAAGATAAATAAGCAGCAACTATGGCTATGAAACTGTGAAAGAACTATAACGAGTCAATTTGAAATTACATCAAAGGCAGTGAAGGGAGGTACTGTTGCAGAACGAAGATTTATGGTTTTCATCCTGAGGGCAAAAATGGAGAGCCCGACAGGGATCCGTCTCGGCACCTGCTTTTTAGTACTGTCGGTGCTGAGCACCGGCAAGACCCGGCCCACTTAACGCCCTGCCATCAACTGAATGAATTACGTTATATAGCACCCACACTGACGCACTAATTAGGTTTCTGAGAGTTTCTTTCTTTGCGATAGTGATAGACAAGGCTCTAAATCAAACCACCAAAGATCACACAGAGCGTCAGCTGGCTAAGCAGTCACCTGCAATTAGCAATCGTAGCTCCAAATGCACCGCTCCGCAGGTGGAAGTGCGCAGTCCCCCTCAACGACAAGAATAATGGTCAGTGTGCCCCGTCACGCCGCTGCTCTTGGGACACCCAACACAGACGACGCAGGTCACACCCGTCAGTACGGAGCACACGGCGGGCAGGGTACGGGAAGCGCTTCCTGCTCGCAGGCTGACAGCAGCTATAGCTAACACCCGGTAGACGCTCTTCTCACCAGTCAGCACACACCTGTGGCTTCAGAGGGGTTCGGCATGGGGGCTCCAGGCATGTCCCGCCCCCGGGGGTGCTGTCACCTCTTTCAGTCCCCTGGACACTCGCTTTCTCCTGGACCCGGGGGCTGGAGGCTCAGCGCACATTGCACTCTGTCCCGGGCCGTACAAACTCCACTCTGCCGAGCCCAGGCGTGCCAGGAGGGGCGGGGCCAATCAAGAGCCGGGCGTGCTCGACACTCCCCAGGGCCCGCCCTACGCCGGCCTGGTGATACATCGCTGCTGGGCTGTCAGCCTGTCTGGTGTCAGCTCGTGCTAGCGACCGCGAGGTGCCTGGTCTCGTTGAGAGTCAGGCTGGGAACTCTGAGGCAGCGACTCCTCTCTGGCAGAACCCGGCCGTGGTCTGTCTGCTCTCTCACGCAGTGTCCTCACACACATCTTGGGGTCTCTGGTGGACTGACAACGTGTCAGCTCACTCATAAAGTGTCAGACGGCCTCGTTTCAGGTGTTCCAGCAACTGAGATCTGCAAGCAGCCTGTTTTCTGATAACCTGTCCTCCCCTCATCTTCATGATGGTATGTCAGGGGGTCTGTCCTATGGATGAATGTCAGCCTATCCGTTTTGAAGTGGAGTGCCAGGGAATTAATTGCCTGTGTTAATCCTATCTCCGGCGGAGCATTTGCCTGTTCTTCTCGGTCAGATGACTGATGTCCACTCACGCAGGGTCGAGCCCATCTCGGCCCGCTGATGGGCGGTTACATAGTTTGTTCTTTGATAGTGTGTCAGTCTATCTACTCTCTCCCGGTGGTCCAATCTACGAAGTTATGTTTACCTGCCTGTCTACTCCCCTGATGGTGTACCAGCATGTTTTAAATTGACAGGTACTGTCCGGTACTGAGTACCTGCACTTCTTTAATTTGAAAGGGAGAGTACCGGCACTTCTCAGCAAAGCTGCAATACATTTAATGGGGAAGTACCTGCACTTCTCAGGAGGAAGCAGGTACTCTGAATAGTGATTACCTGCACTTCTATAGTTCCAGTTAAAGCACTGTGTACCAGCATGTCTCTCATTAATAGTATGTCGGTCTGTCCAATTTCCTCGAACGGAGTGTCACCTTGTCCGCTCGTTGATAGCGTGCTAGCCTATGTTTTGTCTGAAGCTGTCAGCCTCCCCCCTCTATATAGTGTGTCGGTCTGTATCTTCTCTGATATTGTACCAGCTTACTTTCTCATGTGTCATTCTGTCCACTAGCCGCACAAGTGGTGTCAACCTGCGACGGCGTGTCAGTCAGCCTGTCCGCTGAACGATGCTTTCGCCTGTCCACTGCATGAGAATGCATCGACCTGGCTGCTTTCGGGGTACGTTTACTGTCTGCGCTCTTCTGATCTGGTATCGGCCTGTCCAAGCATTGAAAGGGCATCCGCCTGTCCGCTCAATCAATCCCCGCATTGATTGTTCACTCTCCGATGGTGTGCCAGCCTTCATGAAGGTATGCTGGCCTATCCCTTCCCCTCTGGTAGTTTGTCATCCTTTCCACACGCTTTTGACAGCGTATCACCCTAACTTCTCTACTGCTACCGTGTTTGCCAGCCCACCACTCTACTCTGATATTGTATCAGCCTGTCTGCTCTCTGTTGGTGTTTGTACACTCTTTGATAGTGTGTCAACCATGCTGTCTAAGTAAGCGACGGGAGCCGCGCCGCTGCGCACTTAAAATAGTCACAAGGCACCGACTGCAGGGCAGGTCAGGTTTATCTGTGAGTTTGGCGCTAGCGTGTGCCTCCGTGTGTGTTTGTCTGACTGTCTGTGTGTGTGTGTGTGTACACTGTCTGCTGCCACTGGGCCTTTTCTGTTCCTGTGCAAACAGGCAGGCTGCTTTATCGTCTGAAGGTTCAGGCTATTGAATGTTGCGGTGGCGTGGAAGAGAGTAGAAAATATGTCCACGCTTGGGCAAGCCAAGCTGCCCGTCCGATCAAATTCACTGCTCACAATTACTAATTACTACAACAGAGTATCTTGAAACCAAATACTCAGTTCCTTTTGGAGAATATGATACGATCAACTGACCACAGGTATTGGTAAAAGAAGAGTGAGAACTGGTGAACTTTTCGCTGTATACTTGAAAAACAAGCATTGGAAAAGCCAATAGGTCTTTCCTTTAGGAACTAGTGGCTTTACAAATGGTTTTTAGCAATGCTGTGCAGCATGGCTAAAGAGGAAAAAACAAAAAGGTGCTATGATGCAGCTGCAGTGGCTATATCATTTTGTCAGCCGTGCGCCACACGCGCCCAGAAAAATGTGCGGGGGCTTTTCTTTCTTTTTATATACTGAGTCAAGTTGGATTGGTAAATAAAAAAAGGTAGCGCCAAAGCGCTTTTTATATTTTTAAAAGGGGGGGCAAGGAGAGTTCTGGTGGAAGCAAAACTGAGGGTGCGGGTGGGGGGAAACGATCACAGAGGACGGGTAAGAAACAAAATGGAGAGTGGCGGAAGAAATATCTAACACGAGCAGGAAAGAGCAATGTGGAGTGTGTGGGGAAAAGAGACACACCAGTGAGAGAGAATGCCACATGGAACAGAGGAGAACCACAAAGATGAGAAACCAATGCAGATGGAGAAGCATACAAGGGAAAGCACAACTCATAAGGACGTGGGGGGAAAAGCACACAGGTGAGAGCAACATGGAGCACAGTGGAGGGGTGAAGAGAAGTACACGAGGCTGACAGCTGGAAAACACATGCACTCATGGAGTGCTTAACCAAAAAGATAAAAGGAGTGGCAGCACTGTAAGCAGTGGGAGGACACAAGTAATGAGGCCATTCTTGAGGGGAGGGACAAGCACACAAATAGGAAGGAAAGCCCACACAGGGCTGACTGTGTTTATAGGTTGCTTTATTAAAAGCATGCCAGGTAATTAGATGAACACTACGTTTTCTTATTCCCACTGCACAGCAATTAAAATGTGCAAGGCAATCAAATATGATGTTTATACAAACGTGAATCTGTCCAGCGAACACTCCCCCTAGGGTTCACAGCAAAACCCTATCATAGAGTTACTTCTCAACTTTCACTTATTGATTTTCATAGATAAGGTCGACAGGTTCATGGAAAGCTATAGACGATGTGTAATGTTTCTTAACATTTGATATGCCTTATCTTTACTGGATACCTAGATGCATAGTTTCAGGAGAGAACAAGTACTCCAGAGTAAGCAAACACAAATGTAGACCACAACTTTAAATGAAAACGGGAGGCGCTAGAGGGCGCACGGCAAGATGGCCGCTCTGTAGAGCAGCTCCGCCGGCCGAGCCATTAATCCGCTCATTATCCTTGACATCCTGCCCTGGTTGATGCCCTGCCTACAGGATCCGAGCAGCGGAGTGTGACGGGCCCCTCTGATTGTGCTGAGCTGAACTCTGCGGGGCTCTTTGGCTGACCAGGAGGCTGGTGATTCCCTGGGCCCGCGCTGGCAACATGGCGGCCCGGGACGTGCTCTGAGCACACGGCTGCGGTGAGCTTAAGGTGGTGCCGGTCGCGGCCTGCGAGCGCGATAGTGAGATCGCACTGCCCAGCTGGTGACCGGTGAGTGGCGCGGCTTAGGCCGGAGGTGACGGGCCCCCCGGTGCGCGATATATTAGCACCTGAGGAGCGGGCCGGCCTCTAGTCTTCGCCTGTGCGGCGTGCTGGTTGGGGGCTTGTGGGGGCGGGGTTGATCTGCTGCCGCTCGGGGCTGTCGGCCCTGGCCATTGCGGAGCCGCTGCGGACCGCCGCTGAGATCGGACCGGGAACCCTGGGTGAGTGCCTCGGTGCGCCTACATCCCCACTGAGGCTGATCTTGCTGCTGAACTCCACTGGGCTGCCCCCGGCTGCGCTTGAGGGGCCTCCACTGTCATCTGCACCGTGGCCTAGCGGGTGACCGTCCCGCGGAGAAATCGTTGCGTGCAGTGGGTGCTGTAGACTGGCGGCGCCTCTGATCACAGGCACGGGATATGCGTGGCTTACCTGGTGACTGGTCATCGAGACTGCTTCGGCTGCAACAGGTGAGGCATCCGAGCGTCCCTGCTGTGGGGCTCCTCTGTGGACAGCGACCGTTGACGCCACCATCTTTGCTTGTCCTGCTCTGAGTGGAAGCGCTGCGGGGGGCGGCCCTGTTGGAGTCTCGGCCCACTCTCTCTACTCTTCATTGGTGCTGGGCCAGAGGGCGTGCATAGTTTCACGGTGCCTGGTGGGGCTCCCCATCATCCCTCTTTGTGCGTCGGTGGACCTGCTTCTGCTACATCCGGGGGGACACCTGATCGGCCTTGCTGAGCGGCTCCCCTGCTGACCGAGGCCGTTGGCACTTACGTCTCTGCTCGTTCGGCCTTGGGGGGAGGTGCAGCAGAGTGCGGCCCTGCTGGAGACCCGGCCCACTATTCTCTTCTCATCTGTGTGGCGACGCTGCTGTGCTGGGGCGCAGGACGTGCAAAGTTCCGCAGTGCTCCTTCCCATTCATCTCGTTTTTGGGCCTGGTCATTTTTGTACGCTACAGCGTGGACACTGTTCCTCTGAGCCAACTCTCTCTCGGTGGCATTGGTGGAGTGCTCCAGCTTGTACTCAAGATTGCGTGGACCTGCAGGTGTCCTCACCAACACTGACTCTGAATGCGCCGTGCCGTGTCGGAGCCACCACACCTTCATTTCACTATACATTACCTCCCCGTGCTGAAATACGACGTAACAACGAGGGCCTCTCCACTATCAATTGGGCTGTGATCCGCTACTGACTTCTTGACACTACCCAAGATTGCTGGGCATTGTGCAGCGGGCGGCCCTCAGCAGGTAACGTCCTCGCCTTTCTCTCCTCCTTTGCTCCAGTGCCACCGCTATGGGAAAATCTGAGCGCAGCCAACCACGCCTCACATTTGAGCCCCGCAAATCGGGCAAGACATCTCAGCACGCTGCCTCTGACTCGGAGGCCGATGCTCCCAGCGACCACCTAACCAACATTGATAAAACTCTCCTCGCAGTTCAGGCCAGTTTGCAATCTATAGATGGGAAAATAGATAACCTGAATTTGCGCATGGATCACATGTCCACGAAGCTGGATAAACATGCGCTACGCCTGGGGGAAGCAGAAACGCGAATTTCCAGCACTGAAGATGGATTGCAACAGGTGACCACCAGAGCGACTTCTATGGAGAAGGTGCTGGCTGTTATACAGGCCCGTAATGAGGATTTGGAAGCCAGATCACGCCGCAACAATGTTGCGAATCACTGGCCTGCCAGAGTCCACGAACACGGGCCGCCTTGAGACCTATGTGGAGAATCTCCTTTGTGAGATTTTCGGGGCGGAACAGCTATCTCAGGTCTTGATTGTGGAACAGGCTCATCGCTCCTTGGCTGCTCGCCCACCCCCGGGCGCCCCACTGCGTCCCATTATAGTCCGTCTTTTGAATTATAGAGATCGGGACGCTGTCCTCCGTATGGCTCGAGAGAAGGGTACCATCACTCACGAAGGGAACACTCTCGCCTTCTACCCTGACTTTACCGCAGCTGTCCAGGAGGCTCGGAGAGAATATCAACCTATTAAGAAGCTTCTCATCGCGGCGCAAATACCCTATGCTATGCTCTATCCCGCGCGGTTGCGCATAGATGTCAATGGAAAGTTCAAGATCTTCACCAGCCCGAAATCAGCGATGGACTTTGCCAAGAATCTTACCCGCCGTAGCCGGTCCCCCAGGGCTGCAGCGAGGGGCGATGGCGGGGGCTCTGATGAGATGGCAGATGGACAATGACACAATCAGGTCACGTGAGTTGTGGAGGGTGTGCACCTCTGCTTTGTTTCATCTCTGGGATGGCTTGCATTAGCCTGTTTGTTATGGCGGACTCTGACACGGGAGCCATATACACTTAGCGAACACTTAACCTGTATCGTTGTTCTCTCTCTCACTGTTTGAACTCGTAATGCTTAACACTGTGGGTAGTCCTCGTTTTGTTTTATGATATTGCGTTACAGTGGCTAGGAATTATTCTCACACTTGCTCGGCCACCTCCCACCTCATCGGGAGGGGTACTGTGCTCCAGCGCTCCCTTATGGGTATTCCCCACCTCTGGTTACTCCCTTGGTGCTGTACTTGGGAATTGTTTTGGGGGGGTTCGGGATGGCTTTGGCATGTTGGGGACGCTTAAGTGGGTGGGGCTGATGGTGGGAGGGTGGGTTTTGCAGGGTTTGTTTATGTGGCTGATCATTTTGCTGTCATTGTGAGGATCGCATATGTACTTTATATGGCTGGTACGGTTTCACATACTGAGTGGTCTGAAGCAAGATCGATTGGGGCCCATGATAGATCATGTTCCATGCATATTTTGCTATGTCTGTGCGTAATGATGTAATGTCAATTTCTTGTTTAACATGGAATGTACGGGGACTCAATTCGCCGAAAAAGATCCGCCAGGTGTTGGCACATTTAGATCGCCATGGGATCAGCATTGCCCTTATACAAAAAACGCATCTGACAAAGAAATCTGACATGCTGGTTGGGGCTCATTGGGCTGGCTACCGTCTAGCCTCCTCCTACTCCTCATATAGCCGTGGGGTACTCACACTTATAAAAAAAAAAAGCCTCCCATTCACTATGATCAAAACCTGTACTGACACTGCGGGTCGATATGCTATCGTGCATGGGAAATTAGCGGGTGTGCTAATCACCATTGTAAATACCTATGGTCCCAACATAGACGACCCTGCTCATCATGAGCGTCTCATCGCTATATTGCGAGATTGGCCTGAAGCTGTGATCATATGGGGGGGAGACCTCAACACGCACCTGGACCCCAGCAAAGATAAATCAAGCGGCAGAGAGGGACACTCCCCCGGGGCGGCTCGTGTTATAAATGAGGGGATGGCTGAACTAAGACTGCTAGATATATGGCGACATCGTCATGAGGAGGCGTTGGAGGGCACACATATTTCCACGTCACATGGCAGCTGGTCTCGCCTGGATTATTGGCTCATGAGTGAGGGGGCGGTGGGCTGGGTGTCTGCCGTAGAGGGGCTACCCCGCACACTCTCGGATCATAACCCAGTCCAACTCATCTTACACATACCACAAACTGTCCCTAGATCCTTCACTTGGCGTTTCCGACCCGAAGCGCTGCTGGATCCCCTTTATCTTGAAACAATATGTGAGGCCATCACACAATACTTCGCACACAATAAAGGCTCCGTAGGCAGTGCTGGGAAACTCTGGGAAGGGTTTAAAGGTACCATTAGGGACACCTGCATAGGCACATCGGCCGGCATTTTAAAAGATCTACGAGGCCAAATAGCCAAGGTGGAATCTACACTGCAGCGACTAGAGCAGGAATACGAAACCTTGCCTTGTGAGTCGACGTTGGCATCCATAAAAGACTCCATACTCGACCACAAGGAGCTGGCAGAGGGGGAGATGAGGTACATCTCTAAGCACCATGTAGCTCGCACCTACGGAGAGGGTGGGAGACCGGGACATTATCTGGCCACCAAGATCAAAAACCGTATAGATCAACACACCATTACTAAAATTACCGACGACACAGGTCGAGACTACTATAGTGATACAGATATCACTGCCCAGTTCAGGCATTCATATGCGAAATTGTATACCTCGCAGGGTACGACGGACACCACCGAACTTGATACCTATTTGTCAAGGGTGGCTATCGCGTGGCTGTTGGATGGCCAGAGGGAGTTTCTTAGCCAGCCGATTACAGCGGAGGACATCCGAGCGGCGATAAGCGCCCTGCCTAACAAAAAAGCACCGGGTCCTGACAGGTTCCCCTGTGAATTTTATAAGGCCTATGCGGAGGAACTCACCCCTTACTTATTAGACATGTACGCCAAAGCTTACGATTCGGGAGTGCTGCCGCCGTCTCTCCGCGAAGCACTGATGATTCACATTACTTAAAAAGGACAAACCGCCCTCTTGCTGCGACTCGTACCGGCCGTTGTCGCTTATTAACACGGACGCGAACATTTTGGCGAACATTTTGGCCACCCGTCTCCAGCCACTCATGCAGAACCTAGTATTGCCGGATCAGCCCGGCTTTATCCACCTCACATAATTTGCGCATGCTTTTTGCCATGTTTCACACCTTAGATCCTGGACTCCAGGCGGCAGCTGTCATGCTCGACGCCGCCAAGGCTTTTGACTCTATAGAGTGGGGCTATCTTTTCTATGTGTTACAACAGATGGGTTTCTCCCCCATTTTTGTCAACTGGGTGCGTCTACTGTATACTGATCCAACGGCGCGGGTTCGGGTGGGGGGCCACACTTCAGACCCTATTCGGATCACCAGAGGGACTAGGCAGGGGTGTCCCCTTTCGCCGCTTCTATTTGCGCTGACTCTGGAACCTCTGGCCTGCCTTATTAGGCAATGTCATAAAGATGCGGCTCTCAACTTTGTACATCGTCCGGTTATCATCTCTCTCTATGCAGACGATATGCTGCTTTTTATATGGGAACCATGCAAATATATGGCGCCGGTTCTGCGGGAATATATCCGATTTGGTCGGTTCTCTGGGCTAAATATCAATTGGACTAAATCTGTGATGGTGCCACTGACTGAGTGCACACTTTCACACGAGCTTGAGTTTCCTCTTGTGTGGGCAGCGGAATCGGTTAAATACTTAGGGATATGGGTCCACCGGGATCCAGAAGTAGTTATCCGTGAGAATAACGGGGCTGCTGCTGCGCTGCTACAACAGCAGGTGGATAAGTGGGTGAAGCTCCCACTGTCTCTAGCGGATCGTATCGCACTGATAAAAATGGTAGTGCTTCCCAAGTTTTTATATCTTTTTAGTAACATACCGATATCACTTACCCAACACTTTTTTAAAATAGTGCGCTCCCTGCTTCTTCAGCTGGTCTGGGGTGGCAAGCAGGCTCGTGTAAACTGGGAGACCTTCACTTTGGACTACAAGAACGGGGGCTTTAATGTGCCCGACATTTATCTGTATTACCTCTGTGCACACGCACAGTACGCGCACTTCTGGTTCAGTTCTCATGATTTTATCTTGCATGTGGCGGTGGAACACTGGGATGCGTATCCCCTCCCATTGACCTCCATCTTAACACATGCGCCCAGGACCACGCCCGTGATGAAATCAACACTATTAACTCGACAATTGCGGCCTGGCAGGCACTGAGCCGCGAGGCCGGGAAGTTACCACTGTATTCCCGATTGTTGCCGCTTGCTTATCACTCAGACATATCAGTAACGCATGAGGCAGGCGCCATGCGCACACTGGCCCTAGTAGGGATAGATCGAATGCAGGACCTATATCCCAACGACACGTTTTTTACAGATGATGACATTAGCTATATACAGAATAAGACACCACTGTTTACTTTTCTGTTTCACCGGCTCAAAAAAGCAATGCAAGCCCACTATCCCACGTTCCCTATGGAACCACAAACGATGCAGGCCCTACACACACTGCTTATAAGCCCCACCCGTCGTAAGCTTGTCACTAAGCTTTATCAAGCCGCTAGGGAAGATAGAATTTCCCCACACAATAAAAGCTTGGAAAAATGGAATGCGCACTTAGATCCACAACTCACGCCGAAAGAATGGGAGCACTACTGCCAACTGACTGGCGCCCTGACCTCCAACGGCATTCTGCGTATCATTCACTTTAAATATCTTCATAAGATCTATTACACACCGCACAAGTTGTTCAGGTATGGGCTCCGAGATTCTGACGCCTGTAAGCGCTGTGGGACTCTGGGGGCAGATTTTTGGCACCTAGCTTGGGCATGCAGGTGAGTGTTGGCGTTTTGGGCCGATGTGATTTGTAAATTGTCTATGATAATCGGTTTTGAGTTGCAGTGCTCCCCGCAGGTGTGTTTATTGGGCTTGTTACCCTTTTTGAAGGCCGCCACAGGCAAACTGGCGAGAGTGGCTCTACTTATAGCCAAAAGACGAGTGCCAATGACGTGGGAAAGCACGCAGACCCTTCAGCTGAGTAGTGGCTCAGGGACTTGGTGTATTGCAGAGAAAATCTAGTGCTTTACGCGGAGGAACTTCCCACTTCCTCCAGGCCAAACGACATTTGGGAACCCCTGTTGACATATCTGCGTCCCATTGCACAGAAGGATGCCCCCGACAGCGCCTCTCAGTAAACAAGAATGTCGTATCCGCAAGTGCAGGATGATCTATTTAATTGTACCGATGAGATCTGTATCTTTCCGCTGTATGAGTGCATTCTGGCCACGGGTTGTTGATGTTTGTTTTTAT
Source organism: Calotriton arnoldi (assembly GCA_963921515.1). Classification (NCBI taxonomy): domain Eukaryota; kingdom Metazoa; phylum Chordata; class Amphibia; order Caudata; family Salamandridae; genus Calotriton; species Calotriton arnoldi. Next base: position 1,636,694 of record CAWUFW010002082.1, on the reverse strand, counting down.
ATTACTGTATTCTTTGATGCTCTTACTGTACACTGCATAAGACTCAATAAAAAAAAAACTTTAAATGAAAACAACAATCAAGGAATGAGCTAAAATGGTTGTTAAAAATGAAGAGCCTCTACATGAATTGAGAGCCATGTTGAGTGAAATTGTGGTGGTGGATAGGGTAGGGAGGTTAGGGTGGTGTTAGTTGTGAGGGTGGTGGTGGGGAGAATAGTGAAGGAGGTGGTGGTGGTGGTGCGGGTGGTGGTGGTGAGGATGGTGAGGGTGGCTAGAGTGGTGGTGAGGGTCATGAGTGTGGTGGTGATGATGAAGTGGTGGTGATGACGTGGTGGTGGTAAGGCTGTTGAGTGTGGTGGTGGTCAGTGGTGAGGGTGGGGGAGGGCAGTGTTGGTAGGCAGTGGTAGTTAGAATGGTGGTGGTGAGGATGATAAGGTTGTGAATAACTGATCCAGCGCAACCCCTAATTCCTGAACCAGGGGCCAAGGAAATTCTCATCACACATAAATTGCTTTATCAGACAACGGGGCCCATTACATATTACCCATAAATGATCCCTGAGGACAGGCGCTGGATTTGGGGGGTTTAATTTGTCAGTTTTATTAAGTAATATACTACACTTCACATTAATAACATTTGTATATAATTCTAACTATTCGTAGTCTCAACTGTCTTTTTCCTTTGGTCGATGGACCATTAGTTGAAGAGTTGATGGTGACTATGATTAACTAAACAGTTTAATATTTAACTAAATAACCACAGAGTAATTTCTTCAATTAATGATTTTATCTTATTAAATGCTCTTAAATTTGATTGTCAGTGCACACACAGGATTACATATAAGAGAACAAACTATCAAGCAATGTAATCAAAATGAATCATTTATATCGACATCAAAGCGTGCATAGGAATAGGGAAGAGAAGGTACAGCGTAAATACATGCAGAAATATATTGCAAAATTAAAGCAATCAAGGAGGGTGATACCAATGACGTGGGAAAGCACGCAGAGTCCTTCAGCTGAGCAGTGGCTCAGGGACTTGGTGTATTGCAGAGAAAATCTAGTGCTTTACGCGGAGGAACTTCCCACTTCCTCCAGGTCAAACGACATTTGGGAACCCCTGTTGACATATCTGCATTCCATTGCACAGAATGATGCCCCCGACAGCGCCTCTCAGTAAACAAGAATGTCGTATCCGCAAGTGCAGGATGATCTATTTAATTGTACCGATGAGATCTGTATCTTTCCGCTGTATGAGTGCATTCTGGCCACGGGTTGTTGATGTTTGTTTTTTATATTACTGTATTCTTTGATGCTCTTACTGTACACTGCATAAGACTCAATAAAAAAAAACTTTAAATGAAAACAACAATCAAGGAATGAGCTAAAATGGTTGTTAAAAATGAAGAGCCTCTACATGAATTGAGAGCCATGTTGAGTGAAATTGTGGTGGTGGATAGGGTAGGGAGGTTAGGGTGGTGTTAGTTGTGAGGGTGGTGGTGGGGAGAATAGTGAAGGAGGTGGTGGTGGTGCGGGTGGTGGTGGTGAGGATGGTGAGGGTGGCTAGAGTGGTGGTGAGGGTCATGAGTGTGGTGGTGATGATGAAGTGGTGGTGATGACGTGGTGGTGGTAAGGCTGTTGAGTGTGGTGGTGGTCAGTGGTGAGGGTGGGGGAGGGCAGTGTTGGTAGGCAGTGGTAGTTAGAATGGTGGTGGTGAGGATGGTAACGTTGTGAATAACTGATCCAGCGCAACCCCTAATTCCTGAACCAGGGGCCAAGGAAATTCTCATCACACATAAATTGCTTTATCAGACAACGGGGCCCATCACATATTACCCATAAATGATCCCTGAGGACAGGCGCTGGATTTGGGGGGTTTAATTTGTCAGTTTTATTAAGTAATATACTACACTTCACATTAATAACATTTGTATATAATTCTAACTATTCGTAGTCTCAACTGTCTTCTTCCTTTGGTCGATGGACCATTAGTTGAAGAGTTGATGGTGACTATGATTAACTGAACAGTTTAATATTTAACTAAATAACCACAGAGTAATTTCTTCAATTAATGATTTTATCTTATTAAATGCTCTTAAATTTGATTGTCAGTGCACACACAGGATTACATATAAGAGAACAAACTATCAAGCAATGTAATCAAAATGAATCATTTATATTGACATCAAAGTGTGCATAGGAATAGGGAAGAGAAGGTACAGCGTAAATACATGCAGAAATATATTGCAAAATTAAAGCAATCAAGGAGGGTGATACCCACCAAAAAATCAGGAAAACCACTCCCTTGGCCGAGGTTGTGGCAAGAGGTCCCCAGAGATAGGCTTAGAGGACAAAGTTAACAGGATAGATATAGCCAAGTTTGCCCTGGACTATCGACTAAAATTAATCTCCCAATCAATCTACCTTGATCTAATTCTCCTCGGACGCAGTCTCCTCCCAAGCACTCCCGCAACATTCTTGTACCTAAAGCGTTCTCTGGCTTGGTGCTGGTCTGCTCTCTCTGTTCTGCCACACCGGCCTGCTCTGCTAAACCGGACCGCACTGCCTCAGGTTCGTCTGATCTCGCTCCGATTCTTCACTCTCTCTGAATAACCACCACACCCCCAATTGGGATATCAATTATACCCTTCTGTCTAGCTCACTATCTTACAATGTTGCTGTATCAGTAGAAACTCGGTCTGCGATTGGTTGTCATAAATCATACTAGGGTCGCCTCATCCTGTTCTCCTCACAAATCCATCCTATACCAGTTCTAACAAAGGAAGAATTTAAGACTAATACATTCGTATACCACTGACATCCACAATTATATATTTTGCAACAATTGTACACCATGATATCCGTTTCACATTCAAATTGCACGTAGTGATGGCTGTTCCCACAGTCGCTGTCGCGTCTTGGCACATAAACAATAGGACACAGGTCAACATGGCCTTCACACGGATTACATCAGCTGGTACACTCTGCAGTCTGCAGGCAGGCAACCCATCTTGGAGCATGCGCTCTCCATACCGACCAAGACAACCGCATGCTGGTTTAGACAAGAGGCCATTTTCATGCAGGCCCAATCTCGTACTAAAGTAAATAAACACAAAAGAATATTAATTCATGAAATAAAACCCATTATGGTTACCTCCCACCATACTAATACCCTGTATTAATTAAATCCTAGTAAAAGCTATTAGTTTAAAGCAACCCTTTTTGTTATTTGTGCACAACATGCAAAATGTGCAATGTACAACATAGCATAAACATGCAGTAGTACGGTTTTTCAAAACGCAAACAGTTAATACGTACTCATGCCAACATGGTTTAGTATATTAGGTAAAATGCGTTTGCCCCTCCTGTCAATGTGTGCATTCAGAGTTGGTTAGTCCATGCAATCAATACATTATTATGGGGTTACTTAATTTCGTGAGGATGTATTTTACAAACCTCACTCCATCAATCCCCCCTTTGATGGTTTTACCATCATAAAATCCCTAAACATACAGTTTCCCAAGTTATATAGCTGTTATTTTATCTTTTGGCCCTTGCTCTTTACATTTTTCGTACAATTTTTCTTTAAAACCTTCCAACTCTATCTCATCTATCTCTCTTTTCCTTTCTTTACGTTCCTTACTTAATTTCCTTCCTTTCCTTTCTTTGCGACTTTTCTTCATACAAACATAGGTCATTCGTATCATGAGTATCATAGCAGCTACCAAAACTATTGGTACTATTATTTTTCCTACTAAGGAACTACCTATAGAAGAAAACCAATTACTTATAGTAGAGAAACTCTTACTTAGTCTCTCCCAGACACCGTCAACCTCTAGTTGGGTTACCTTTTTATGCAAATCAGTGATATTCTGAATGTATCCTTCCAAATTCTTACTTTTATCTGGAATGTAAGTGTAACAATGTTGAACTTTCAGCATTCCACAGACCACTCTCTTTTGCCAACAATATATCAAGGGCAAGCCGATTTTGCATAACCATAGATCTCATGGCAATCATTTCAGTGTCAATCATCAAGAATCCTCCAGCAGTATCCGTTGATAAACGATCAACCACTGTGGACAATTGTCGAATTTTGTATGCATTCAGTGTAACCCCAACTCCAGGTATCAATGCTCCAAATATATCGCCTACAATTTCTGAAAAACGTTCTCTTTTTGCACGTTTTAGTCCTTGCTTTACTTCATCGATTCCATTGGTACTTTTGTCTACATGGTAGACTTTTGGAAAGACCATCCCGAGATAACAAGTTCCATACCAGTGATCTGGTAGCCGATAATAGGCTTTCCTCCCACAGACATAATATATGCCTGGCATGACAGGGTCAGTTCCTCCCTTTAATCCCCAACCCCCAATAATTTTATGGGTATCTTCACATTCACTGAAACTGATGAAATAATTGTTGTAGTTAGTCTTCTCCCTACGTAAGCATAATTTTCCCTTCTGCGACCAATCCAGGGCCATTGCAGCATAAGTCTAGCCTTTATCATAGTTGCCTTCTCTAAAAACCCAAGGTGGTGTTTTTAATTTCTCTTCAACAGCTTTTCTCTGAAATTTAGCCCTTCTTTCCTCTACCATCTCCAAAAAGATTTTCTCTTCCTTTTTCAATTGACATGTTAGGTTGTTTTTATTAGTGTATTCTATATCTAAAGGCTCGGTTGTCAGGAAAAAATCTCCCATGACATTTGCATGTGCTATCTTATTCAACTCAGGTACTACAGGGACTTTAGAAAAGATTGTTTCTACATTGGAATAATAATAATCTAGTTTACCTGTTCTATACAACAAACTTGATAAGACACTACAGGTCACACCATAAATCAAAGGAAGGTGATGGTAAGTCACACCTTCTGAAACAGACAAAGGTAACTGTATACACACATAACAGTCACTCACATCCATTGTTTCCACATATTCGTAGAGTAATTTAGTGAAAACATTCAGGGAAAAATTAGTAACTGATCTATCGTGATGTAAACTACTAGCATCTATTTGATTCAAGTGAGTAATAGGAATTTGCTTAATGTCAGTGTCTACCCTCGGATCTGTCAAATTGTTAGGACGACGTGTATCTTCTTTAATCAAATGTAAAGGTATTATAATTGTTAATATTATCCAGAATACTATCAGTATACAAAATAGATACAAACAAGCTTTATAACACCTACGCATAAAACTACATCTAGGTCTTGTTACTTGTGTATCTGCCATAGTAATATTAATCCTTATAAAGTTCTAAATGGATTTTCTAAATCTATTTCAAATATATTCTACAAAAAAAAAAAAAAAAAAGGCAGTGTGATCCCACACTTCTAAAGCTTTCTTCTTTACCCCTTCTTTTATTTTAACTTAATCCAATTTTGCAGGACGTCTTCTGAATCTTCAGAAAATTTCTTCAGTTGCTAACATGACCTCTTAGTTTGTTTACAGTCTCTTAAGGTGGATTTAGGTCACTTTTTTCTTCTTGCTCGTTGTCAGTGCTGTTTCTTTCTTTGTTTAAATCTTCTTCTTCAATTTCTTCCAACACTATGTAAATCCAGTCAGGTGACTTGAACTTTTTGTTTGGTTTTCTTACTCTCTTTGGTCGCAGCACTGATTCATCATCCGACTCTCCTTGTTCTATTTCACCTGAAACTTCCTTTATCTGTTCTGGCCTACTCTCGGGTCTTCCTTTCACCACCCTGTATTTCAGTCTTTTAACTCCACTTGGCCAATGGCCATCTGTCTTTGCCCTTTTTGGTTGAACTTCTTCTTCTTCTTTGTTCAATTCGTACCTTCGTTTCTTTGCACCTACTTTGAGTTTGCTTTCTTCTTCTTTTTCCTTTTCTTCTTCTGTATTTCTTTCACCTATTTCTTTTCTATCCTTTCCCTCTTTATCGAGCAGTTGTCTTTCTTCTTGTTCAACAGCAGTTTCTTCAGTCCCAGTAGCTGGTACCCACTTTACTTGACTTGTGCTAAGCAATTCTTCATCAAGCCGCTCTTCAGAGTCCTTCGGGTTATGTTCACCCGTTTCAGAGTCTATTGCTCTAGCTTCACCAATTTCTTGTACTTCAGCCTCTGATTCAGAACTCGGACTTGAGATCTCCAGATGCCGCTCTACTCGTGGTTCAAGTGGATTTGGGAATCGCTGAGTGTGGCTGGCATGGATCCAATTTGATAATCCAGCACACTTTACTGCTGTAGTCGTCACCAATATGACCTGATATGGTCCTTCCCAGCGGGGCTCTAGGCAAGTTTTTCTTCTATGCCTTTTCACTTGAACCCACTCACCAGGGCTCAGATCATGCGCTTGAGTCTGCTGTGTTGTGGTCGCGTCTGCTCCAACCTGATGAAACACAGAACGTACTACATCAGCCAATCCTTTGTAATAGTCAAGGATGAGATCATCAGATATATTTATCAATTTGTTGGCAGGTACAAATGCTTGTCTCATCGCTCTTCCCATCAAGATCTCATGTGGACTCAATCCTGTCTTTTTTTCAGGAATGCTTCTGACTCTCATCAAAACTAGGGGTAAAGTGTCAGGCCATTTCAGTGCTGTGGATCTACACACTTTCCCTAACCTATTCTTGATTGTGCCATTTATCTGCTCTACTATTCCAGAAGCCTCTGGACGATAAGCACAAGGAAGTTTTGGTTGAATGCTCAAAGCCTCGCAAATCAGTTTGACTGTTTCACTAGTGAAGTGTGTTCCTCTATCTGTTTCCATAGTGACTGGAAAACCATATCTAGGAATGTATTCCCTCAACAAAAGTTTTGCCACCGTCAGGCTGTCATTCCTCCTTGTGGGATAAGCTTTTACCCATCGGGAAAACAAACACACAATTACTAACACATATTTGAGCTTGTTACATGGAGGCAACTCGATAAAATCGAGTTGTAATCTGGTAAAAGGACCTCTTGCCCTCCCTATTGTTCCCAGACTAACTATTGTCTTTCTTCCTGGGTTTTGCTGTTGGCATGTCAAACATCTCTGACAAAGGCTCTCTGCAATAGTCCTGAACTTGGTATTAAACCACGTTTGTTTGAATGATCTGACCATGGCATCTCGACCAATATGTGTCATTCCATGGTACATCCTTGCCATATGAGAAAGTAAACTATCTGGCATGACAGGTCTCCCATCAATGTATACCCATACATCATCATCTTCTCGTCTCCTACATCCTGCCTTTTCCCATTCCTGTCTTTCTTCATCACCTGCCTCTTCCTGCAATTGTCTCACTTCATCCCATGTTTCAATGGTGTTTGTAAACATAAGTTGACAAACCGTATGTTCTTTTGTTTTCCCCCGATTTATGGTAGTCTCACTCTTTGCACAATATTGCGCTACTTGATCAGCAAATCTGTTGCCTTGAGTCACATAATCATCTCCTGACTTATGTGCGGCACATTTGACCACTGCAATTCGTTTTGGTAATTGTAATGCTTCCAGCAGTTCCTTTACAAATTGACTATTCCTGATGGGGGACCCCGAAGAGGTCAGGAATCCCCTCTGCATCCATAGTTCTCCAAAATCATGCACAATGCCAAAGCCATATTGGCTATCAGTAATTATGGTCAATTTCTGACTTTCTCCCAATTTGCAGGCTCGAATTAGAGCTATCAATTCAGCAACTTGTGCAGATTTTTACCCCTTTTAGACAGGATGCTTCCAGGATTGCCAGTACAGACGGCATAGGCAGAACTCAACACACCTGTTCCAGTCCGCAAACAAGAACCGTCAACAAACATCACACAATCAGATTCCTCAAGAGGAACATCTTTGATATCAGGACGGGGCTTGGTACAAAATTCAGTCACTTCCAAGCAATCATGTTCAGCTTCATCCTTTACTTTTTCATCCCAAACATCTGGCAATAGAGTAGAAGGATTCACATTTGTACATCTCACTATTGTCACATTTTCTGCACCCAGAATCACTCTCTCATACCTGGTCAGCCGACTATAGGTGAGGTGCTGAGTCTGTGTTCTTGTTAAAAGGATCACAAAAGAATGTGGCACATACACTCTCACAGGATGACCCATTATGATCCCTTCACTCTGTTCCAGACTCACACAAGTAGCAGCTACTGCTTTCAAACATCCAGGCAATGCAGCAGCCACTGAATCTAAAGTGGCTGAAAAATATGCCACAGGTCGTCTTGACATTCCATGCCTTTGAGTTAAAACTGCAAGTGCACACCCATCTCTTTCACTGCAATACAATGCAAAATCTTTTGAATAATCAGGCATTCCCAACGCCGGAGCCTGGCACAGACTATCCTTCAGTTTAACAAAAGCATCCATACTTTCTTCATTCAATTTAACTGGGTCTTTCACATCATTCCTCCTCAACCTCTGTAGAGGTTTCGCCATCAGTGAAAATCCACTGATCCATTGTCTGCAATATCCAACCACCCCCAAAAACATTCACACTTCTCTTTGTGTAGTTGGTGGTTTCATGTCCTTAATCACTCGAATATGCTCTGATGTTACTTTTCTGACTCCCTTCTCAATCTTATGACCTAAGTATTGGACTTCCTGCTGACAGAATTGTAACTTTGCAGGGGTTCAGTAAAGCAACTGTGTCTGCAACACAGGCTTCTCGAGTCTTTGATGCCACCAGTAGGTCATCAATGTACTGAACCAGAACAGACTCTTCAGACATTCTCAAATCTTCCAGACACTTTTTCAATATCTGGTTAAAAATTGAAGGACTCTCAGTATAGCCTTGAGGAACTCGGCACCATGCGAAAACACGATCTCCAAACCGGAAAGCAAATAGATACTGGCTATCCGGATGCAGGGGAATCGAAAAGAATGCATGGCACAAATCAATCACGTTACACCACTCCGCATCATGTGGGATTTGGTAGAGAATCACTGCTGGGTTTGGCACAACTGGACAACAAGGCACAACAATTTTGTTTATTTTTCTCAAATCTTGTACTATTCTATAGGTTCCGTTTGGCTTTTTCAATCCCATAATAGGTGAATTACAAGGACTACTCAGTATTTCTTTTAAAATTCCTTGTTTAATCATTTGATCAATTACAGGAGTTATTCCTGTTATTACTTCTGGCTTCATTTTATACTGTGGTGTATTTGGATAGTCAACCCCATCTTTCACTGTAATTCTAATCGGATCCACTTTCTTCATCAACCCAATCTCCTGTCCTGTGAAATCCCACACTTCTGAATTCACTACCTTCATCAATTCTTCAGGCACACTTTTGTCTGTAAGAAGCGAAATTAACTCATTCACTTCTGTTCCTTGCTTTGCTAGCACCATTTTAAAAGCGACATCCTCATCAGGTGTCTGAAATGCAATACCATCCGGTGTGCAGTAAATTGTGCAATTCATCTTGCACAGCAAATCTCTTCCTAACAAATTCACTGGACTCGAGTCACACATTACGAACCGATGCATGTCTTTAAAGGGACCAATATGCACTTCAATTGGTTTAGTAACTGGAGTATTTATCTGTTTATTTGAGACTCCTACTACCTGGATAGTTTCTCCCGAGAGGGGTAGGTTTGGAATTTCTGCTGCTCTCACAGTAGAACGGGTAGCACCAGTGTCCACAAGAAAGGTGATATCATTACCTTCCACTTTTCCATCAACAAATGGACCTGACTGATCTACCTCTAGAGTAACGCCAAGCATGCACTCTTCCTCCCCCCTCAGGCACCGTCATTGATTCGACTCAACATCACTTCCATCACATTGCATCCAAAATTGGGGAATCACATTTGTGTTAGTATTTTTACCAACCTGGTCTCCTCCGTGGAACCCTGTATCCGCACTATATCTTTGAGCATTTACATTATGTGGCAACAGTGGTTGCGGGACCTGATATTGGGTAGTAACTACCTGCTGCTGCGGTGTCTGTTGCACACCTACCTCACTCTGCACCTGTGGAGTTAAAATTTTATTTCCTCCATTCGTCCTCTGCACTGATCTACACTCAATCTTCCAGTGTCCATACTTTCCGCACCCATGACAAGGAAATTTCTTTTTCGCCTCTTCTCTGCTCATTTGTCCTCTACCTCTACCTCCACTGGGTCTTTGAGCATTTTGACTAACTCCTCCCATTTGGTTTATAGACTGAGAATTCAACTGAGTTTCTTGCTGTTCTGCTACTTTTACTTGCGTCCACATCATTTTTTCTTTTAATTTGCGATGGTGAGACTCAATGTCATCGCTGCAGTATTTCGCATACCTCAAAATCTCATCGATCGTTTTGGCCTGCCAACACAACATGTGCTGCTGTATCATCTGACTAATCTCAGGTCTTAATCCATACACAAACCTGTACACAAAATGACCCATATCTTTGTCTCCAATATTCTCAAAACCACTATACTGCTTAGAAACTTGTAATAACCTCTCATAATAGGCATGCACAGATTCTTTCGGCACTTGGGTCGTTCTATCAATTTTTACCCAATCAGTTTCCTTAGGGGAAATTTTGCTTTTCAAGAAAGTAATCACCTGTTGGTACTTTTTCATCACCTCATCAGAAGGTGCTGCTGTTTTGGAATCCCTAGGATATTCATCTTTTGGCCAATCAACTGCAATCTTACATTCGGTCCATAAATCTGCAGGGACAACAATTTCAAATAATCCATCTAAATCTTTTAGCAACACTTTCGAGACTTTCACAAACCTCTCAACTTGTTTGTACCATTCCACTGGCTTTTCTCTCAACCTGGGAAACTCATTTGTAAAAGACAATATATCCTGTCTAGACCACGGAACATCCACATAACCTCCTCCTGGAACTTCTCTCATGGGACATTCAAGAGCTACATTTTCTACTTCTCTTACTGGATGTAAATGTATTTCTTCAGCAGCCATTTCTTCTTTCTTTCTCATCCATCTACCCTTCCATCTTTCCACGTCTCCCCATTTTCTCAAAACAACCATTAACTCTTTTATTTGCAATCGTCTACCAGACGTATTCATATTTTCTATATCCTTTTCAGTAAAGTCCACTATATATGTCTACTGCAACACCTTTGATCTTTCCATGTCTATTCCTAGCTCATCTGCAGCTTCCACTAACCTCTCATGTAGATTTTTCGCTTTCCAAGTAATACTCTTACACAGATACATCAATTCATTTATCCTGATAAGTCTTTAGCCTGTCTGGACTTATGGTCCCAATGATCATTTCTTCCAAATCTACTCTCAACTTACGTACATCTATAGGCTGTGGCTGTGTTTTTCTCCTTTGTAACCCTTTCACCCAATCATCTAACTCTTCAGTTGTTGGACCTGTTGAAACTTCACTTCTGGGGATTTCCTCCAACTCTATTCTTTTTGGCTGTAACTGCATTATCTCCCTAGGTGTTTCAATCATTGTTAGATTATTCAGAGGTGTTGACCTAGTAACTGTAGTGGGCTGTTCACTTTGGACACTTACGGCGTTAATTCTACTACTAACTGATGTTATAGCGGAATTTAATGGGAAGGTCAAGGAAGGTTCATGGATAAGTCTACTTTCAAATACAGGTATTGCTGGACCTTTAGTTACTGGTACAGTTATTGCATCAATTTTCATATTCATCTGATTCAATTTTTCAACTAATTCTTTGGTTTGTATGGCACATTCTGCTTCTCCTTCCTGCTCTTCATCGCTTACAGTTGGAACTGGTGTCATTTGAGGTGTCATTGGTGTTTCCATTGACAGTGCATTTGGTGTCACCATCGCTGAATTCTCCTGATAAGGTGGTGGTCGTTTAACTAATATATCATCCAGAAGCTCATCATCAGATTCATTCAGGTTATATCCATAACCAAATTGCTCTAAATGTCTCCTTTTCTCCTTACATTTGCTTCCTGCAGTCTCCCCTACCATTAAAACTGGATACAATCCTTCAGTTATCTCTCCATTTCTCCATCTCTTCATTCTATCTTCATGTCTTTCATCATGAGATCTTCCAAACATAAATCTATTAACTCTACCACCTCTATGTCTTTCTCTTTCATACATTTCATCTTCCCATTCTACTAATGCTTCAAACTGTGTAGTTCTAGGTTCTTGGGTCTAATGCCATCATCTTTTCTCTCAAATTACGCAATTCTGCCAAATTAAAAGGACCATGCTCTGGAAAAGCTAGCACACCATCATTCTTCGTATATCCTACCCAATTTTCTAACCAAATACATATGTGATAACCATATTTTAACATCATATAAGACGCTGGTGTCCTTGGTGGAGGGATAGGAACTCCTTCTCTCGTTATTACAGGTTTGTCCTTTTTAAAGAATCTTTTAATTTTGCCAAACAAAGTCAATTTCTCCTGTTTTGGTTGTTCGAAATACATTTTTGTTACTTGTCAATAGCTTTACTCGATCCAAATCCTTTGTCAATGCAATCCACTATAATTCACCAATCAAACTCCTTTGCTTCGCTAAACACCTGCCCAATGTCAGCGCGGCACACTCTAACTCTTCCAATCGGAGCTTTCTACGTCTCCGCTATCCTGTCCAATACCAGCGCGGCTCACACCAACCAGCCAATCTGAGCTTACTCTGTCTTCACAGTCTGACCAATGCCAGCGCGGCTTTTTGTGACGTCAGCCTCTCCTCCGGCTGCTGACCCTCCCTTTACAAAAATTATCGGCACTTTTCTAAGTCTTTTTCTTTACAATAACTTATTAGTCACAACATAAAGCAATACCACACTGTCTGTTTACTAACTAAAGAGATAGTTTTTCACTCACAAGAACATTCCTTTCATTACGGGCAAGTATAACAATTCCGCTATCCTTCCCTTCATCCAAGCTAGGAGAGGACCTGTTACTTCTTTAGGGGTAAGGCCAAAATTTCACAAGAGGACCTTTTGTTGAAAAGGAGGTCTCGCTATTCTTCGGGGATAAGGCCAAAGTTTCACAGGTGGACCCTTCGCTATCTCACTCTTTCTCTACATATACTCTAAATAGTCCTTAAAAATAACACATAAGTGTTATCACTAATTTAAACAGACAATGCACCTATTCCCGTGTGATTTCACTTTTCACACTTTTCTTCTGCCTTATTTCAGGCTAACTTTTGCTTTGTCGGCTTCCCAGATACCCTTCTGTACCTGTGTTCCAAAGACTACATAGAAACGCGATACCAACTCACTTTACATAGAATGTTAAACATTTAATCAATAATCCCCAAACTAATCAATAATAACCATCATTCTGCTACCAGAATAACTGATCCAGCGCAACCCCTAATTCCTGAACCAGGGACCACGGAAATTCTCATCACACATAAATTGCTTTACCAGACAACGGGTCCCATCACATATTACCCATAAATGATCCCTGAGGACAGGCGCTGGATTTGGGGGGTTTAATTTGTCAGTTTTATCAAGTACAATACTACACTTCACATTAATAACATTTGTATATAATTCTAACTATTTGTAGTCTCAACTGTCTTCTTCCTTTGGTCGATGGACCATTAGTTGAAGAGTTGATGGTGACTATGATTAACTAAACAGTTTAATATTTAACTAAATAACCACAGAGTCATTTCTTCAAATAATGATTTTATCTTATTAAATGCTCTTAAATTTGATTGTCAGTGCACACACAGGATTACATATAAGAGAACAAACTATCAAGCAATGTAATCAAAATGAATCATTTATATCAACATCAAAGCGTGCATAGGAATAGGGAAGAGAAGGTACAGTGTAAATACTTGCAGAAATATATTGCAAAATTAAAGCAATCAAGGAGGGTGATACCCACCAAAGAATCAGGAAAACCACTCCCTTGGCCGAGGTTGTGGCAAGAGGTCCCCAGAGATAGGCTCAGAGGACAAAGTTAACAGGATAGATATAGCCAAGTTTGCCCTGGACTAACGACTAAAATTAATCTCCCAATCAATCTACCTTGATCTAATTCTCTTCGGACGCAGTCTCCTCCCAAGCACTCCCGCAACGTTCTCGTACCTAAAGCGTTTTCTGGCTTGGTGCTGGTCTGCTCTCTCTGTTCTGCCACACCGGACTGCTCTGCTAAACCGGACCGCACTGCCTCAGGTTTGTCTGATCTCTCTCCGATTCTTCACTCTCTCTGAATAACCACCACACCCCCAATTGGGATATCAATTATACCCTTCTGTCTAGCTCACTATCTTACAATGTTGCTGTATCAGTAGAAACTCGGTCTGCGATTGGTTGTCATAAATCATACTAGTGTCGCCTCATCCTGTTCTCCTCACAAATCCATCCTATACCGGTTCTAACAAAGGAAGAATTTAAGACTAATACATTCGTATACCACTGACATCCACAATTATACATTTTGCAACAATTGTACACCATGATATCCGTTTCACATTCAAATTGCACGTAGTGATGGCTGTTCCCACAGTCGCTGTCGCGTCTTGGCACATAAACAATAGGACACAGGTCAACATGGCCTTCACACGGATTACATCAGCTGGTACACTCTGAGGTCTGCAAGCAGGCACCCCATCTTGGAGCATGTGCTCTCCATACCGACCAAGACAACCGCATGCTGGTTTAGACGAGGTCATTTTCATGCAGGCCCAATCTCGTACTAAAGTAAATAAACACAAAAGAATATTAATTCATGAAATAAAACTCATTATGGTTACCTCCCACCATACTTATACCCTGTATTAATTAAATCCTAGCAAAAGCTATTAGTTTAAAGCAACCCTTTTCGTTATTTGTGCACAACATGCAAAATGTGCAATGTACAACATAGCATAAACATGCAGTAGTACAGTTTTTCAAAACGCAAACAGTTAATACGTACTCATGCCAACATGGTTTATATATTAGGTAAAATGCGTTTGCCCCTCGTGTCAATGTGTGCATTCAGAGTTGGTTAGTCCATGCAATCAATACATTATTATGAGGTTACTTAATTTCGTGACGATGTATTTTACAAACCTCACTCCATCAGTAGTGAGGGTGGTAAGGGGGGTAGTGGTAATGGTGATGGTAGTAGTTAGGCTGGTGGTAGTTAGGGTGATGGTGGTTGTGCTGGGTAATGTGTCGGAGGTTAAGGTAGGGTGTTGGTGGTGATTACGGTGGTGGTTAGCATTGGGTAGTGGTGGTTAGAGTAGGGTGGTGGTGGCAGTTAGGGTAGGGTGTTGGTCATGGTTAGGGTGGTGGTGGTTAGGCTAGGTTGGTGGTGGTTATGGTGATGGTGGTTGTAGTTGTGATTAGGGTGGTGGTTAGGGCGGTGTGTGGTGTTGGTAGGGTGGTGGTAGGCTGGCTAGGGTGGTGGTGGTTAGGGTTGTGATAGGTAGGGTGGAGGTGGTGGTCAGGGGGTGGTGGTAGGGTGGTGGTTAGGGTGGTGGGGGATAGGGTCGTACTTTGGGTGGTGGTGGTTAGGGTTGTAGTTTGGATGGTGGTGGTTAGGGTCTTAGTTTGGGTGGTGGTGGTTAGGGTGGTCATTGATGTAGTGACCTGGGGCAGAGGGCACTAGGACCCTGCACCCTAATATGGGGAGGGGACAGCAACCGGACACCACTTCCGGTCAGGGAGTGGGGAGGGCACTCTAAGACTACGAGGGCAAGGGGACAGAAGTGCATGTGGGCACGGAGAAGAAGAAGAGCAATAAAGTAGATAAACTGTCCTACCTGTCTCCGCGTGGTTTCTGTGTGGCGACACGACAACTGGCGACGACAAGGTGGGATCTATAATCACCACCAGAAGCGCGTGCCCAAACGACTGAACGGAGCCAGGAGCCCACCCTGGTCCGCCGAAACGAAGATATGCGACGTCGGGAGTCCACCCCGGTCACAAGAAACGGAGCCAGGAGCCTACCATGGTCCGCCGGCCCTCAGAAGAGAAAACGCGAAATCGGGAGTCCACCCCGATCGCGGGTAAAGCGAAGCCAGGAGCCCACCCTGGTCCACGTGTGGAGAAAGAGAGCGACATCGGGAGCCCACCCCGGCCGCATCAAGTGAAAAGGTGAGGAGAAGGGGAGCGATGCACCCGACCGTGACTGCAGCCGCCCGCTGACTATTGAGATAGCTCTGAGCCTCCCACGTAGATTTCAAGCTGAAATCTCGCGAGAACTCGGCGGCCATCTTAGGGTCAGGCGGGAGAACCAATCAGAGGCTGGAAAAGGCCCGGCGGCCATCTTAAAGTCAGGCAATAGAAGAGATTGGAATCTCACCCAGCAGAAATCTCTGCGGTCATTTTGAAGTCAGGCGGGAGAGCCAATAAGAAGCTAGAGAAGGCCAGGCGGCCATTTTAAAGTAAGGCAAACACTAAAAAAGGACAAAAGAAGCAACAAAGGGAGAAACAAAAGGAAATTACAGCAAACAAAGGTGAAACAAAGAAAACAAAGTAGAAATAAAAGGAAATTACAGCAAATAAAGGTGAAATAAAGAAAATAAAGTACAGCAAAAGAAGAAAACTGCACACAGAAGAAAAGAAAGGCATACCGAGTAAGGGGAAGAAGGTCTGCACCTCAACAAAATGACAGAAGATGGAAGCGACAAGAATAGCGCGAGCGCAATTTTCCGCAGAACACTACCGTTCAGTTTGTCAGAACCACAAACAGGCATTCGGTGGGAAAGATGGATAAGACAATTAGAACGATACATGCGTGCCACATGCAAGGCTTTCACAGATGAGCAAAACATAGACTTGTTCCTAAACTTCATAGGTGATGAGGTTGAGGACCTGTTAATAACATTTCCTCGAGATCAGACCGCAACATACAAGGGACTGATAAAGTGTCTCACAGACAAATTTGACCCTCAAAGAAATGTGGACTTTGAGAGGTACACGTTCAATATCACGTGCCAACTAGCAGAGAAGTCCCTCGACGATTTCGCAACCAGACTACGAAAACTAGTTACTTATTGCGAATTCGACAAGTTTGACAACGAGCAGGCCATACGACTGCGCATCATTCAAGGCTGTCAGTCAGTGGAGTTCCGCGCACGAATTCTGAAGGAACCGTCCACGCTAGAGAAAATACTGACCATGGCCCGAGCGGAGGCCAGAGCTACAACACATGCCAGACAAATGGAAATTGGGAAGGCAAGCAGAGTGGAACTAGCAAACCACGTAACTGGGAACGTCAAGAAACGAGACAATACACCGCCACCCCGGAAAAAGCAAGAAAGAACATGCTATTGCTGCGGACTTGAATTTCCACATGATGGCGCCTGCCCGGCGATGGGTCACAAATGCTGGAAATGCAACAGAGAAAACCATTTCGCGAGCGCCTGCATGAGTGGACAATTCAAAAGTGAGCGAGGGAGACCAGCAAGACCACGGACAGCGACAAGCAGATACGCACGGCACATAGAAACACAGAATCGCATTCCCTCAGCTGAGTGGGATGGAGCAAACACGCCAGAGGCTGCGGAACGACTGTATCTGATGTCAGATGCACCAACGGAAGATCGCACGCCCGAGCACATTCATCTCGTAGAAAAACACCAGATAAAGAAAACAGCGACGGTGAACATTGAGGTAGGAAACCACAGCACAAGCTTCGTACTAGACAGTGGAGCTACATGTAACATCATGTGCATGTCAGAATATGAGAAGATGAGAGTGAAACCGCTGCTATCACCATCCTCTGTTGATGTGTTCACCTGGGGCTCGAGAAAACCAGTGGTGAACATGGGGAAGTTCATAGAGACAATGACATACAAAGAAAGGTCGGTCAAAGAGGAAATACATGTACTACGAGGAGACATTCCAGCACCCTGTCTGCTAAGCAATATCACCGCACAGGTGATGGGTCTCCTAGCAATGACCTACCACATGTCAGAAAGACAGAACATTCTGAGGGAACATCCAACCATACTACAAGGGCTGGGCAAACTAAAGGAAAAGCAAATAACAATACATATCAATGAAGCAATCAAACCTGTGGCTCAGCATCACCGAAGAGTGCCCATACATCTACAACCACAGGTGGAAGAAGAAATACAAAGCCTGCTGGCGCAAGACATCATAGAGCCAGCTGACGGACCGACCCCATGGGTATCTCCAATAGTAGCAGTACCAAAGAAGAGCACATCAAAGATTCGCATATGCGTTGACATGAGAATACCAAACACGGCAATCGAGAGGGAAAGACACCCAGGGCCTCACCTCAACGACATGATCAGCTGTCTCACTGGCGCATGCAGATTTTCAAAGCTAGATCTGTTCAAAGGATACCATCAACTGGAGCTTGATCCGCAATCACGGTACATCACAACATTCTCCACCCACATGGGTCTTTTTCGCTAGAAGTGACTCAGCTTTGGAATATCATCAGCAGCAGAGATATTTCAAGAGATCATAAGGCAAGTGATCAGGCCGGTAAAGAACAGTTTGAATTACAGTGATGACATCCTGGTGTTCGGCCGCTCAGATGAGGAGCACGACAAAGCTCTACGTGAGGTCTGCAACCAGTTGGAACAAGCAGGCCTGACCTTAAATGAAGACAAGTGCGAACTGGGGAAAAGGGAACTAGTATTCTTTGGACACATCTTTTCAAAAAAAGGAATGAGGCCGGACCCCAGCAAAGTAGAGACACTGGAAAAAGAAAGGCCTCCAACAGAAGTAGCAGAAGTGAGTTCATTCCTTGGGTTAGCAAGCTACTGTGCTCGTTACATAAAGGACTTTGCCACAGTGAGCACACCGCTTCGGCACCTAACAAAGCAGGGTCAGAAATTTCTCTGGACACAGGAATGTGGTAGGGCATTTGAGGCCATCAGACATGCAGTAATGGCTGTAGATCATCTTGCTTATTTCGACCCATCGCTATGCACTGAGCTCAACGTTGACGCCAGCCCGGTAGGTTTAGGAGCATTCTTAGCACAACACATGCTTGGAAGAGACTCGCCCAGGCAAATTGTCGCATATGCGAGCAAGAGCTTATCTGACATTGAAAGGGCATACTCCCAGCCAGAGAAGGAAAGTCTAGCAGTGGTATGGGCGTGTGAACACTACCACATGTTCATTTACGGAAAACCGTTCACCATTGTAACAGACCATCAGTCCCTAGTGACAATATATGGAAACCCGAACGCAAAGATACCGCCACACATTGAAAGATGGGGAATAAGACTGATGGACTATGACTTCAAGATTGTGCGCAAGCCGGGAAAGGAACACAACCAAGCTGACTACATGTCACGACATCCCCACCTGCAGGCACCAGAAAACACATCCATGGCAGAAGAATACCTAAATTTTGCGCTAAGGCAGAACACTCCAGCACCAATAACAAATGAAGAGCTGGAAAAAGAGACAGCAAGGGATGCCACAATGCAAGCAGTCAAACTGACAACACGACAGCAAAGATGGAGACACGTAAACAACAACAGCCCCATGGGAGAAGGAGTGAACAGGGAAGAAATGCTGGCATTCAAAAACATACAAGAGGAACTTTCGGAAACAGAAAGAGGAATCATACTAAGAGGAACAAGGATAGTAATGCCAAAAGCATTATGGCGGCAGACTGTAAACCTGGCACATGAGTCCCACAGAGGCATAGTAGCAACAATAAAGATGCTACGGGAAAGAGTATGGTTCCCAGGCCTGGATCGACTGGTGGAAGACACCACCCTAAACTGTCACTTATGCCAAATAACAGGACGACCAGCAAAGCCAGAACAGCTACAGATGTCGGAGCTTCCAGTGGCAGTGTGGACAACATTGGCAGCTGACTTCTATGGGCCATTGGACACGGGCAACTACTTGCTAGTGGTCATTGATGAGTACATGATTTCCCATTGTACGACACGTCTCGTCAACATCAGCGACCGCAACGTTGCTGATACTTGATGACATTTTTGTCGCCTGGGGCTCCCTACAAACAATGAAGACAGACAATGGGCCTCCTTTCTCAGGAGAGGAGTTTCGCAAGTTCATGGCCTACCTGGACATTCACCACCGGAAAATAACGCCCCTGTGGCCACAAGCAAACAGCATGGTGGAAAGGTTTATGGGGAACATCAAGAAAGCAGTCCAAAGAGCAAAACTGGCGCAGATCTCCATAGGCCAGGCACTCTGTCAAATATTAAGAGACTACTGAAACACCCCTCACAGCTCCACAGGACGATGTCCAGCAGAACTGGTGCTAGGAAGGACAAGCAGGACAAGATTACCCCAACTAGAGGCAAAAGCGCCACCAGAACGCAATAGCATTGCAGCAAGAGATCAGGAAGCGAAAAACAAGATGAAACTATATGTGGACGCCAGGAGACATGCCACATCATCACACCTGAGTCAAGGGGACTCAGCTTTAGTGCGCCAACGGCAATCAAGAAAATCAGACAGTCCGTTCTCAGATGAACCGCTGACAATAATAAATGTCAAGGGGCCAATGATAACTGCTGCATCGGGCCCCTACCGGATCACTAGAAATAGCTCTCACTTCAAGGGACTAAAGACCTCAGATGAGGACGGAGGAGATACAGCATCAAAGAACAACGCAACACATGACAAAGAGGAAGGTATGGACAGCATGGGAAGAATGGCACACAACAGCGAGAGACAAGAAGAGGTACCAAACAAAGGAATGGAAGGGTCATGTCCAAGGAGAGTGAGCAGAAGGCCAAAGAGACTGATTGAGGACATGTAATGGTGGGGATCAGAAACACCATCTCTCTCTCTCTCTCTCTCTCTCTCTCTCTCTCTCTCTCTCTCTCTCTCTCTGTCTCTCTCTGTCTCTCTCTCTCTGTCTCTCTCTGTCTCTCTCTCTCTCTCTCTCTCTATGTCTCTTCCGTCGTTTTTCTTTTTCTTTCCACAAGGGGGAGATGTAGTGACCTGGGGCAGAGGGCACTAGGACCCTGCACCCTAATATGGGGAGGGGACAGCAACCGGACACCACTTCTGGTCAGGGAGTGGGGAGGGCACTCTAAGACTACGAGGGCAAGGGGAGAGACGTGCATGTGGGCACGGAGAAGAAGAAGAGCAGTAAAGTAGATAAACTGTCCTACCTGTCTCTGCGTGGTTTCTGTGTGGCGACACGACAATTAGGTTGGTGGTGGTGGTTAGGGTGGTGGTTATGGTTGGGTGGTGTTTGTGGTTAGGGTGTTGGTGATGTTAACACTGATGGCGGTGGTTGCAAAGGTGGTAGTGGTGGTTAGCGAAGAGTGGTGGTTAGTAGGATGGTGGTAGTGGTTAGGGTATAGTGGAGGTGGGTAGGGTAGGGTGGTGATGATTAAGGTGGTGGTGTGTAGTGTGGTGGGTTTATTGACGGTAGGGTGGTGGTCAAGGTGGTGGTGGGGGTTAGGGTGATGGTGGTTAGGGAAGAGTGGTGGTGGTTAGGGTGGTGGAGTCTAGGGTAGGATGGTGGTGCTTAGGTTGGAGGCTAGCAGTGACGGCTGGTGACTTTTGAAAGTGGTGAGACATGAAAGATCTTTTCAACTTTCACACTGTGACTGAAACAAGCGACTGAGAGAATAGCTACAAGAATTTAACCAGTCATTGAATCATTTTGATGATCTGGACAGCATGTCCGAAACTCGATTTACCGAAATCCCTATCTTCATTTTGTGAGATTTTACTTCCCATAACAATATAGCAGATTCAATCCTTTTTCCTCAATTTATTCCTGTATGTTTACTTCTAAACACCCACTCGCTACCTACTAACGCTCATGTAAAGCAAGTAACTTATGTCTTCATTGCTAAATATCTCATACAGAACCTTTTATCAACCCATCTATCTTGGACTATACCTTTTCACATATGATTGTCTCTACTACCATCATCTCCAACAACAATCTAGCACTAAAGGAAAACACTCTTTCAAGCTCCTTAAGAGCTTCACTTCGCTTTCCTTAATACATTTAGTGTCACCCTGAGAACTGCCTTCGACTTCCGTTGCTTTAAAAAAGAAAATGTGAATACGTCTTTGTGTAATATAACTGATACTCATGTAAAGCGCTCCAATATCTTCAGGTCGAGTTCACGCTATATAAAACTGCAACAAAAAAAAATAAGGCAAGCTCGAACCGAAGGTATAGGAGCGCTTTACATGAGCACCAGTTACGTTACACAAGGGCACATTCACATTTTCTTTTGCCCAGAATGTGCAACAATTGCTGGCAGAGCAGAGTAATTCAATAAATGCAGATGGCGTGGACACAAGTCACAGAGCTCATAGATAGCAATGCAGCGCCTACTTGACATGAGACAGCAACATTAAGAGTTGGAAAACATACTTTGTTTAAATAAATAAAAGCAAAAGTACTTACCTGATGTTGGTGTGCAGGAAAAACACGGAACGCTGGAATCACCATCCACTGTTCCCAAACCACGGAGCCTCCGAGCCTGACTCTGAAGTGAAGAGCCAACAAACGTAACCAATCATGGCGCTGCTCTCAATGCAAAATTTGATAAGAACCTAAGCACACACAAGAAGTCCGTTCAGTAAGGTTTTTGTAAAAAAGTAATCAGAAATGTGATTCAAAATACAAAGTCCAGCAAGATCTTTCTTCTTTTTTGTGAATTATTTATTCCATTTGTGATTCCCAAGATATCTGGTATGTAGAAGCAGCCAACACGTGTTTCGTCCGTTGGACTTTTTCATGGCTGAATGTCCCGTGGTAATGACCACATTCAAGGTGGTACCAAGCCCTGATGGACTTTGTATTTTGAATCACATTTCTGATGACTTTTTACAAAAATCTTACTGAACGGACTTCTTGTGGGTGCTTCGGTACTTATCATTTTGCATTGTTTCCACCAAAGACGTTGTCGTGAGCAAGTTGATATCCTAGGTGGCGGGTGTTTTAGTACCATGATAGTACCTTCATCCATATGAAAAAACACTATTTTACTATATCCCAACCAAGTGTTATTATTGGATGTGCAGTTAAGGTGGACATAGCCATCATTTGTATTTGTTTATGGAGCTGCTCTCATGCTGTTTCTGCATGAGAGTAGCGCCATGATTGGTCTTAGCAGGCTAACCCAGCGCTCCTTTTCTGACTAGGAGCCTGTGCCTGCAGTCCGCCTGGCTGTAAACACAGCTCATAGTGACACGGCTGAAGTGGGCATGTCCGGCTGGCCGTCGCAAAGCGGCCGGCCAATTTGGCATGCAAACTTTATGTTTAGGCAACCACCCCTGAGTCTACAGAGATGCAGTGCACTTTAAATGATCATGTGACCATTGACTATTTTACTAAATGTACGTTTTCTGCAGCTGCTACCCTCCCAGCAGGCGGGGTGACATTCCTCGGCCCTTGCTGGAGGAACCGCCACTGAAGGCTAGGGTGGTGATGGTGGTGTTTAGGGTAGCTGTTGTGGTAGTGATTAGGGTGGTAATCGTGGTCGGGGGTGGTGGTGGAAGGGTGATGGTGGATGAAGGTTGATAGTGGGAGGGTGGTGTGTGGTGGTGGAAGGGTGGTGGTGGTAGGGTGGTGGTTAAGTGGTGGTGGGAAGGGTGGTTGTGGTAAGGGTGATGGAGGGTGGTGGTACGCATATGGAGTGGGGATAGGGGGAACAATCACTAATAAGGACGATAGGGAAGAAGAAAAAAAAGTAAATCAATCCCAGCACAAGCAGCAGAACAACTCTAATAAAGAACAAGCCATCAGTACTTGGTCCATACTCCACGGAAAGGAGAAACAAAGGAAAAGAAAGTGAAACTGGCTAGCTCAGACCAATCAGGAGTCAGCAAATAGGAGTGACAATGAAGCCAGAAAATGGTAAGCAATGGGTGGGCTCCAAACCCTTTTTAGTTAACAAAATGTCTAGCAAGCGACAGCGCATGCATTGTCTCAGACCTAACGAGTCACAAATTAGAAGCTACTACACTAGCCCCTAAACTAACCTTGGTTGAATGTTCGAATTTGAAAGATAGAAAAGTCAATAGTTTGCATCAAAAAGAAGGTTTGTATTCGAATTTTAGTGTGTCTATGCAATTGGCAACTAGCTTAGAAGCTATAAGTTAGATTTTTAAAAATAGTCAAATAACACGTGTTTTTACATGTATCTCCCATACTGTAAGATACTCAAACACCCATCAACTAACCCTAGGGTTAAACCCATCACTTATACCCTTTTCTTATGTACCCTTACAGTTACCAGCAACACCTGACACGAAGCACTAACCTATGCTTAACACTAAGCCTGGCCTTTACCTTAACCATAACTGTAAAACAGAACCCCACCCATAACCTTACCCTTCATAAAAAAGTTAACCTATCCCTTCACCTAATGCTAGTGCAATTTAAATGTCTTTTAATATGTTTAAACTATTTTTGGATTGTTTGCTTTTTTCCAAAAAAGATCATAAAACAATTATTTTTTCAAATTTTAAATTGAAACCTTTTTGTTTTTTAAATTAGTTTGTTCTAACATTTGACTTATACTGTGATAAGCAAAGTAATGTGGGTACCAAAGACATTAATGAGTGGTTTGATCAAGAAAATGTAAACAATTAATCTTCATTTGAGGAAAAAGGATTCACATGTTGGTGGGTTGTGCTGCTTTCCTTCAGGTTTCTCCTGCACCAGCCCACATGCTTGGGCTCTGCCTTCTCTAGGTTTTGGTCCTGGTCCCAGCATTATGCCACCTAATAGATTCGCTCCATTCTTGCAAACAACAAGCTCCACCTCTCTTAACCCGGCCTCCATCGTTCCCTATGAAGACGTGCTAAGAGATGCAGTATCCCCCTTCACGCACCCTGACCATAACTTCAGTTCCCAACCCATTCTCGAGCATAGGCACCCACCACCTTGGTCATCTGCTGGAATTCACTGTTCTTTACCTTAACTGCATACAGAACATCAGTTGCCCACTTGTGATTGTAAATATGAATCTATAAATTGTTGTAGTGTTTGGTAATTTGTTTTTGTACCTTCCACAGTGTTTCAGCTTGCAGGCTTTGTTGTTTTCCTTCCAGTTTCTCCTTCTCAAGTCCAGAGCTAGGGCTGGATAATCCTTGGTTTTGGACCCACACATTCCATCTCCAGCTGTCGTCCTTCTCTATAAGGAGAGATTCTCTTTATGATATAACTCCTCCTCCCAGAGTGTCCATGTAAAGGCGGAGAGGTTAAGGCATCTTCTGTGGGGTGTTCCCTATTTAGATATGTTAGAACCTAGGGCCAGAACCTGTCATGGCCACCATAATGCAAGCGTGCAGATGTTGAGGCCAATCGTCCACTCTCCCCTTAGAGGTTGACTCAACTCCTTGAATCAGGTCAAGAATATGTATGAAGATCCAAACTATGAAAAAAAGGGGGTGGGTAAAGAGAGAGATGCACACGCTTTCAGGCTGCTGTTTGGAAAATCCGGACTGGATTCCTGTGGCACAGTGTCTCAAGGGCAAACTGTGAATGTCAGAGTATCTATCTAAGGGTGAGAGAACATGAATTACCAAAGGTTTGATCCAACCGGAAGTGAATTATTCTTACAGACAACAGAGGTCAGGACTTACCTGGTGCAAGCAAATGCGCAAAAAAGCGCACTATAACTAGTCCTAATGTACAGTGAGACTGCTCAGGAGCTGAAGATGGAAAGCTCCTGCCGCACTGGGAGGTCTGGGGTGCAGGACAATGAGAAAAATTGACAAGAGAGTAATAAGGTAGGTAACTACGAATAACAGGTAAGGAAGGGAATCGAAAAAGTATAAAAACAACAAAGGTATAGAGATGGAACAAGCAGAGTGCGAACTAAAGCCAGTAGCGAAGAGTCACAACTGCTGTTACCAAACAAGAAGTTCTGTAGGGTTTGGTCTAGAAACCCGGTTTGCCTCTATTGACCCGGAAGTGTGCCTGACTGGGCTGGTCCTCTGGTGGCTGGGGCTGAACCTCTGAGTCTGGGAAATGTAGTTTTATAGGTATAACTGTGTATTTTCCATTGTCCTGTGTGCCGTCTCTTTCAAGTTATGAAAAATTTAGCGTTCCCCTCCCGGGGAAACGTCCCATGGATGCATTGCAAGGTTTCCCAGAGGGAAATTAATCTGATTAAATCCCAATTCAAAAAGTTAATCGAATTTCAATTGTTCATGTTGTCTTTTATTAATTTATGAATTTCTTCATTAGATTTGACTGATCAATAATGAAATTACATCATTCCATATTCAAATTAATCGGTGGCTTCATTAATTGAGCAATTAATTCTTGTAGTATGGATAATCCCAATGCATTTAGGGCTGAGGTTGCCCTTCATCAGGGGATAACAATTCTAAAAGGAAAAGTAACGAAGTGATAACTTTCTAAGCGGTAACCATTTAAATAACAGTCACCCCGTGATCCCTGCATTGAGTCAAAACCATTTGGTCTTGGTTGAATCTGTTTCCATTTCTATTCCCTCCTTTGCCCCTCCTGGTTCGTCGTTGGCCAATGGGCCACTCTCTAAACAAGCATTGGCTTTGGGACCTTACAAGTGTTTAGCAAGAGTTATTGGCTTAGCTAATGTTTTTAAGCTATGTTGTAGGGCAGTGTGGCTGCTGTGCAGCATGTTGAAAAATTATAATAAAAAAGTTTTATAAGCATTTTTGTTACCTTATATATAACTAAAAAGATATTATATAGAACTCAACGACCTATTAAAAACAGTATTATCAAAAAAAAATTCTTCTAGTTTTTTTTGTCCTTGTCAATGCAGGCAAAATGTTCCTGCCTGTTCTAATGCTTGTTTGTTAAAGTTTTTTTTGTTATTGGGAGGGGACATAAAGAGTGCTGGTAGTGAGGTGGTGCTGCACTGATGCGGAGGTGGTGCTGTGCTGGCGCTCAGATGGTGCAGTACTGGTGCTGAGCTGGGGCTGAGATGGTGCTCAGGTGCTGCTGAGTGATGCTTAGGTTGTGCTGCGGTGGTGCTGCTGAGTGATGCAGAAGTGATGCTGAGGGACGCTGACTGGTGCTGAAGTGGTGCTGCTCTAATGCTGAGTTGTTGCTGAGGTGGTGCTGCACTGATGCACTGCTGCTAAGGTGGTGCTGTGCTGATGCTGTGGTGGTGTTCCAATGGTGCTAAAGTGGTACTGTGCTGGTGCTGTGCTGGTGATGAGTGATGCAGAGGTTGTTACATGTTGGATTGCATTCTCAGCCAGGATTGAAAGGGACGAAAAGTAGCATGCCCACAATGGACAGGCTCAAACATTAGACAGTACAGCTATCCTCCAAATTTCACACAATGGACAGGCTAATACATTAGACAGCAGAGCTATCCTGTATGTGTGCACAGAATGGACAGGATTATACATTATACAGCAGAGTGATCCCCTACATATGCACACAGGGTACATGCTATTGCCACAGGCAGCAGAGCTATCACCGACACGTGGACACAATGTACAGGCTCATACTGACAGCAGAAGTATCTCCGACACATGCAAGCAATGTACAGGCTGATACACCAAGCAGCAGAGCTTATCCCTATATGTGCACATTATGTGCAGGCTGATTCCCCAGGTAACCGAGCTATCCATATATGTGCACAAATGTAAAGGCCAATGCCTCAGATAGCGCTTCCCCAACAACTAGCGCAGATTGTTAAAGGTGTAAATTCACAGGTGAGGTGGTTTTATATTTAAGTGTGGATATGGCGCCTCCTTAATAAGCGTTAAGTGTGTCGACAAAATTCCGTGCGGTGCAAGTAGGTGAGGGAAATACACACCCTGAACCCTCCTGTTGGACCGTGAACCGGATCCAACAAACACACAAAAGACTTTACCCCTGCACACGCTGTTATCAAACAGACTAAATGTCCCTTATATATCAGATGTCCCTGTTCAGTTATTACAGTCAACATAAAATTTGTCTTGTCCACTCTTAATTGGTGTTTCTTCAAAAACGAGTTGTTAGGTGTTCGCTTATTTTCTTTATTTCACATAAAATGCCCAGCCAACACGTGTTTCATCGTGGGGAGTGACCCACACGACTTCTTCAGGGCTACAAAAAAGAGAAAGTAATGTAAAGGATCAGCCGATCCCATACTCTTCTCTAAACACACTGTTCATTATATATAGCACACCCAGTGACTGTAACGTGCACATGTCACAAAACAATGTGACCAAGTTCTCAATACATTATTTTGAGTGAACGTCAGTGTTATCCCAAGTTAAAAAACTTATCGACAGTGGGAAGAATCGTAAAACAAATATTTTGTTTCTACTTCAGAGTAAATTACTAACCAGAATTCCTATGTTTCTCAGAATGTACATGTTACATGTTACATATATTATCGGTAAAAGAAACTTAAAGACTAAAGGAGGGAAAGGCAGAAATTTGTGCCGAAGAGATCGTAAAAGAGACCTATTACACGTCTCCAGTTATTTAACTATTTCAAATCATGTGGTTTTATTCATGTCTATAATAATGAGGTTAACACTAGAGCGCTGTTTTAGGGTGAGACTTCAAAATAAGGTCCTACCTGATTGATGCAGACGCGAAAATGTCCCGTTCTAAAAGACAAAACCCAGTGAATCTCATCAGGTACCTATTAACCACCACTACCCTGTTCCAAATACTATGCGGAGTACGTAAGAGGTACTCACCTCTCCGCCGGTTCTACTTCCGTCCCGGCTGTGTGTAGTGATTGGGTCCTCCACTATTAATTAATGTCCTATTCTCCCGGTTCCGGTGTATCTATACAAAAAAACAGTTTATAACTGCTGCACCCCCTCTGAGTGAGTCAACTATTAAAATTCACACTTCATCCTGGCATCTCCCAAGTATCAATTGCAATACCTTACCTAAAATCCTACTGAGGTTGTCTTAATATCAATCCCTCTTGTGTGTCAGCGCATCGATTATTTCTTAAAATCCAATATCTGGCATCTATAAATTAAAAACAGAGGATTGTAAGACTTAATTCTCTCGTAACTTTAACTATTCTACTAACCCCCTAAAGTGTATTAAAATATACTTCCTCCTTACCTAGGCGTGTACGCCAACCTCCGTCTCCCGCTCCGTGTGTTCGTATTATGACCCGGAAGTGCAGAATAAGGTCTTCCGGTAGAGTTTTATGCTAGCGCATGGCATATGTTAAAAAACGACTAGAACGCAAACTGATGGTTCCATCGTTAACTCATACAAGCAGTGTAAAATTTTAATTTGCTTGTGAGACACTCTTATAAACATGAATAACTTCAAGATATGAAGGAGTTATAACAAGATTAAAACTGAAATGAAGTATGATTCAAGTGGAGAGCTTGAATCGAGTGCAGAATGTAGCAGGAAAAGCCACATTGGTTCGTATTGAAAAATCAACATCGCTAATCCTAGCGATATACAACATTATCAGGCTATACATTGTGAATAATAAAATTCAAGGTAATCAGCATGACATCTAATTGATCAGTTCACATATTTGTAATACTACATCTGTAGTGCAATTAATCTGATAGACATCTAGGTGGATTGCATGGCGAAAGTTCAACCAATCAATTGGCAAATTCAGGATAAGGACGACATGTATGGGACTTTAGTGGACAGTCAAAAAAAACGATTAAGCTGATAAGGTAACACAGATAAGACTCAGTAAAAAAGGACACTGGCATGAAATAATTAAAAATACCATCCTATATCCATTGTTATCAAAACATATTCTTATGCACTTTGATGAGTGCGGCCAGTGTTTCCGAAGTATATCTAAAATTCCCATACTCCAGATCAAACATCTTAATCTGCGTGTCCCCCAACGTGTATAGTATGTAAGATTTAAGGGCATATCACGTCTGTATGGATGGGAGTTGAATCTCTTAGACTTGAAAAAACACTACAGTTAGTCCCCCAGAAAATATTGCATCTCATGATCTAAGTTTAGTCCCCTCTCTACCGTTTTAAGACGCATGATCTAGGTTGCTTCCGTATGCCGTAACTTCAATTCTCTGTTGCCTCCCCTTTGTGTGGGTGGAATTTGGTCCATCCCAAAGAAGGAGAACTGTTTATGGGGACCCTGTGACTCGCAGGTATTAGCATGTATGTCCATAGGGTATCTCTCGTCCCCTAATCTCAGTGCCCTCGCATGTTCCCCTATTCTCTCTTTTAGTGTCCTGATGGTACTCCCCACGTACATCCTGTTGCACTTGCATGTAATTACATATACTACAAATTTGGACATACAATTAATGTTGTGCCTTATCGTATATACATGACCGTCCATCCCCATGAAAGTTTTCTTCTTATCCTCTGCCCATTTACACATCCCACAACAGCCACATTTGTGGAAACCCAAAGATAGATTGGTGAGCCAATTTGTGTATTTCTTGTCCTGAGGGATGCTGGGACTCAGAATGGTTCTCAGTGTTCTATTTCTCCTATATGTGATCAGTGGTCGGACAGTGGTGCATTCGTCCAATATTCTATCCGTTTTGAGGATGCCCCAATGTCTGTTCATACTCCTGATCATTACTCTAGTCAATGGATTGAAATTCGTGATCATTCAAATAGGTTGTTTGCCATCTGTCTCAATGTTCCTATCTCTAAGGGTGTTGCTCCTAGGTGTGGTCATAATCCTGCGTTCTGCATTATTGAGTGTCTGTGGATTATAACCTCTCTTCTTAAATCTCTCCTTCATTTCTCCAAGGCACGAAAGGAACTCTTGTTCTTCACTGCAGTTTCTTCTCGCCCTTGTGAACTCTCCAAAGGGAATAGCTCGTTTTTGCTGTGGGGGATGTGCACTGCTTGCGTGTAAAACTGAGTTACACAAAGTTGGCTTTCGATAGAGTCTGCTATGAAGTGTGTTGTTACTGACATAAAGTTCTATGTCTAAGAACTCAATATGTGTTCTACTATGTTTAGAAGTGAATTTAATTCCCATGTCATTGGAATTTAAATGTTGGCAGAAACTTATCAGTTCATCTTCCGACCCTGTCCAAAACAGAAGGCAGTCGTCTATATATCTTCCCCAATACATGATGTGGCCATTCCACCGACTGCCCTCCGCTCCCCAAATCCACGTATCTTCCAGATGCCCCATGAACAGGTTGGCAAACGACGGAGAAAACTTTGATCCCATCGCTACCCCCTGTTTTTGTCTGTACCACATATTGTTGAAAAGAAATACATTGTTGTGTAGAATAAGGGTCATCATTGTCAGTAACATTTCTGTATGTTTCCAAAGTGATGCAGGTCGTTTCTCTAGCTGATGTTTGATGGCTCTATACCCCAGATCTGGTTGGATACTGGTATATAGCGCCACCACATCCAAAGTCACCAACAACATGGGTTCCTCCCAAGTCAAATCCGTTATAATACTTAAAATGTGTTTAGTATCTCTTATGTGTGAAGGGAGGTTCTGTACCATGGGTTGCAAAAATAAATCTATGTACTCTGCGAGTCTCTCTGTCGGGCCCCCAATGCCAGAGACAATGGGTCTCCCCGGGGGGAAAGGGAGATCCTTGTGCACTTTTGGTAAAGAATACAAACAAGGGTGAGTGGGTCTGAACACCTTAAGATACAGGTATTCCTCTTCATCTAGCAGACCCTGAGTGTGCCATTCCCTTAGGTGTTTGTTTATGCTCATTGTTAATGGTCCTATGGGATTCATTGCCAGTTTCTCATAACATAGAATGTCATCTAATTGGGAGAGTATTTCCTTGTCGTAGTCCTCCTTGTTCATGATCACTATGTTCCCTCCCTTGTCTGCCTCTCTGATGACTATTTCGTCATCCGATGTCAGCATCTTGATGGCCCTGCGTTCGCCACTATTCAGGTTATCCACCCCTCTATGTTTGTTCTTTCTAGTCCT
This sequence comes from Calotriton arnoldi, assembly GCA_963921515.1. Classification (NCBI taxonomy): domain Eukaryota; kingdom Metazoa; phylum Chordata; class Amphibia; order Caudata; family Salamandridae; genus Calotriton; species Calotriton arnoldi. The sequence goes on along the minus strand of CAWUFW010002082.1, from coordinate 1,605,038 downwards.
CGCTTCCGCTCGATCTATGTCTTCTAGTACCATTTTGTGGAAGGTATCTATGGAATTACCCCCTGCTAAAGCCGGCGTCCACCTGGATTTCATTTTGAGACCACTCGCCACGCTATAGTCAGTATCTATATCTAGATGGCTCAATAGTGTCTCCATGTTAATTGGTGACTGTTCCTCATCCGCAATCGATAAAAGCAATTGAGTGTCACGAACATCTTGTATACTTTGTACATCAGATATTAAACATACAGGTATATTTTTGTTGCACTTGTTTATTATGGGATTGTTGATGAAATTTTTTTTTAATTTCAAACTCCTAATAAACTTGAACAAGTAAATTTTTGCTTTACAAACATCACCCCCTCCACCGGACTGAAGCTCAATCCTTTTTCCAATACCGTAATCATATCCTTTGTCAGTGTTTTGGATGACAGATTAATAACTGTCACTTCTTTACCTAGTCCACCCCCTACATCTTTTTGTCCCCTGACCTGAGGTTCATTCTGTAGTTTGCTTGCGCCTGATCTTTTCCCTCTACGGGTTTTTTTGTAGTGTCCCCCCGCTGAGGTTGAATTCTGTTTCCCTTTTTTATCATCCGTAATTCCCTTAAAATAGAGTTCCCTGGTTTCTCACTCAATGTACCTGCCAAGTTCTCCGCTTCACTGTCACTCGTCTGAGGCGCACTTAGGGATGTGGAGCTAGAGGAAATTTGTATAGTGTCAGGTACCGTGTGTGTTGTCCCTGTCTTCTCATTGCGTGTGATTTGATCATATTTCTTCGCATACGTAAATATCCTCCCATCCCTATAGTCTATCTCATCCCTCCTAAGTTTCCTCATTTTGCGCTGTTTAATATCTTCTTGATGTTTTTCCAGAACCTCTTTTAAAATCACATAATTCTTCTCAGTTGCCTCTATCAAACCTAAATCATTGATCTCCCCTTCTAGTGTACGTATTTCTAACTGAAGTTTGGTGACCTTGCGGTCAGCATTATCAATTAAAATGCCTATTAGTGTCTTAGAGTTCTCCGTCAGTGCCTCTTCCCATTGTTTTAAATGATCGTCATCTAGGTCATCGTAAGTGGGGAATATTTGCGCCCTTAGGCCCCTCGGTATCCTGTTCAATCTAAGGTATTGTCGCAGTGTGACCCCATCCCACCATCTCGAGTTCTCGTTTTTTTTCAACCTCTCCAATTTGATTAACTTGTCTCTGAGACCCTCTCTACGAGCCAGAGCTATATTAAACGTAGATTTGGCCAATGGGTTACCTCTAGCCAGACTTTCAAAGAGTTCCTCTGCCACTTGGTCTCTGTTCATATTTGATTAAAAATCAGTACTGTATAACCTTATAGTGTAACGCTGGGGCTGCCTCTACACTGTACTTCTACTTGTAAATTCACCGGTGGGGTGGTTTTATATTTAAGTGTGGATATGGCGCCTCCTTAATAAGCGTTAAGTGTGTCGACAAAATTCCGTGCGGTGCAAGTAGGTGAGGGAAATACACACCCTGAACCCTCCTGTTGGACCGTGAACCGGATCCAACAAACACACAAAAGACTTTACGCCTGCACACGCTGTTATCAAACAGACTAAATGTCCCTTATATATCAGATGTCCCTGTTCAGTTATTACAGTCAACATAAAATTTGTCTTGTCCACTCTTAATTGGTGTTTCTTCAAAAACGAGTCGTTAGGTGTTCGCTTATTTACTTTATTTCACATAAAATGCCCAGCCAACACGTGTTTCATCGTGGGGAGTGGCCCACACGACTTCTTCAGGGCTACAAAAAAGAGAAAGTAATGTAAAGGATCAGCCGATCCCATACCCTTCTCTAAACACACTGTTCATTATATATAGCACACCCAGTGACTGTAACGTGCACATGTCACAAAACAATGTGACCAAGTTCTCAATACATTATTTTGAGTGAACGTCAGTGTTATCCCAAGTTAAAAAACTTATCGACAGTGGGAAGAATCGTAAAACAAATATTTTGTTTCTACTTCAGAGTAAATTACTAACCAGAATTCCTATGTTTCTCAGAATGTACATGTTACATGTTACATATATTATCGGTAAAAGAAACTTAAAGACTAAAGGAGGGAAAGGCAGAAATTTGTGCCGCAGAGATCGTAAAAGAGACCTATTACACGTCTCCAGTTATTTAACTATTTCAAATCATGTGGTTTTATTCATGTCTATAATAATGAGGTTAACGCTAGAGCGCTGTTTTAGGGTGAGACTTCAAAATAAGGTCCTACCTGATTGATGCAGACGCGAAAATGTCCCGTTCAAAAAGACAAAACCCAGTGAATCTCATCAGGTACCTATTAACCACCACTACCCTGTTCCAAATACTATGCGGAGTACGTAAGAGGTACTCACCTCTCCGCCGGTTCTACTTCCGTCCCGGCTGTGTGTAGTGATTGGGTCCTACACTATTAATTAATGTCCTATTCTCCCGGTTCCGGTGTATCTATACAAAAAAACAGTTTATAACTGCTGCACCCCCTCTGAGTGAGTCAACTATTAAAATTCACAGTTCATCCTGGCGTCTCCCAAGTATCAATTGCAATACCTTACCTAAAATCCTACTGAGGTTGTCTTAATATCAATCCCTCTTGTGTGTCAGCGCATCGATTATTTCTTAAAATCCAATATCTGGCATCTATAAATTAAAAACGGAGGATTGTAAGACTTAATTCTCTCGTAACTTCAACTATTCTACTAACCCCCTAAAGTGTATTAAAATATACTTCCTCCTTACCTAGGCGTGTACGCTAACCTCCGTCTCCCGCTCCGTGTGTTCGTATTATGACCCGGAAGTGCAGAATAAGGTCTTCCGGTAGTTTTTTATGCTAGCGCGTGGCATATGTTAAAAAACGACTAGAACGCAAACTGATGGTTCCATCGCTAACTCATACAAGCAGTGTAAAATTTTAATTTGCTTGTGAGACACTCTTATAAACATGAATAACTTCAAGATATGAAGGAGTTATAACAAGATTAAAACTGAAATGAAGTATGATTCAAGTGGAGAGCTTGAATCGAGTGCAGAATGTAGCAGGAAAAGCCACATTGGTTCGTATTGAAAAATCAACATCGCTAATCCTAGCGATATACAACATTATCAGGCTATACATTGTGAATAATAAAATTGAAGGTAATCAGCATGACATCTAATTGATCAGTTCACATATTTGTAATACTACATCTGTAGTGCAATTAATCTGATAGACATCTAGGTGGATTGCATGGCGAAAGTTCAACCAATCAATTGGCAAATTCAGGATAAGGACGACATGTATGGGACTTTAGTGGACAGTCAAAAAAAACGATTAAGCTGATAAGGTAACACAGATAAGACTCAGTAAAAAAGGACACTGGCATGAAATAATTAAAAATACCATCCTATATCCATTGTTATCAAAACATATTCTTATGCACTTTGATGAGTGCGGCCAGTGTTTCCAAAGTATATCTAAAATTCCCATACTCCAGATCAAACATCTTAATCTGCGTGTCCCCCAACGTGTATAGTATGTAAGTTTTAAGGGCATATCACGTCTGTACGGATGGGAGTTGAATCTCTTAGACTTGAAAAAACACTACAGTTAGTCCCCCAGAAAATATTGCATCTCATGATCTAAGTTTAGTCCCCTCTCTACCGTTTTAAGACGCATGATCCAGGTTGCTTCCGTACGCCGTAACTTCAATTCTCTGTTGCCTCCCCTTTGTGTGGGTGGAATTTGGTCCATCCCAAAGAAGGAGAACTGTTTATGGGGACCCTGTGACCCGCAGGTATTAGCATGTATGGCCATAGGGTATCTCTCGTCCCCTAATCTCAGCGCCCTCGCATGTTCCCCTATTCTCTCTTTTAGTGTCCTGATGGTACTCCCCACGTACATCCTGTTGCACTTGCATGTAATTACATATACTACAAATTTGGACATACAATTAATGTTGTGCCTTATCGTATATACATGACCGTCCATCCCCATGAAAGTTTTCTTCTTATCCTCTGCCCATTTACACATCCCACAACAGCCACATTTGTGGAAACCCAAAGATAGATTGGTGAACCAATTTGTGTATTTCTTGTCCTGAGGGATGCTGGGACTCAGAATGGTTCTCAGTGTTCTATTTCTCCTATATGTGATCAGTGGTCGGACAGTGGTGCATTCGTCCAATATTCTATCCGTTTTGAGGATGCCCCAATGTCTGTTCATACTCCTGATCATTACTCTAGTCAATGGATTGAAATTCGTGATCATTCTAATAGGTTGTTTGCCGTCCGTCTCAATGTTCCTATCTCTAAGGGTGTTGCTCCTAGGTGTGGTCATAATCCTGCGTTCTGCATTATTGAGTGTCTGTGGAACGAAAGGAACTCTTGTTCTTCACTGCAGTTTCTTCTCGCCCTTGTGAACTCTCCAAAGGGAATAGCTCGTTTTTGCTGTGGGGGATGTGCACTGCTTGCGTGTAAAACTGAGTTACACGAAGTTGGCTTTCGATAGAGTCTGCTATGAAGTGTGTTGTTACTGACATAAAGTTCTATGTCTAAGAACTCAATATGTGCTTTACTATGTTTAGAAGTGAATTTAATTCCCATGTCATTGGAATTCAAATGTTGGCAGAAACTTATCAGTTCATCTTCCGACCCTGTCCAAAACAGAAGGCAGTCGTCTATATATCTTCCCCAATACATGATGTGGCCATTCCACTGACTGCCCTCCGCTCCCCAAATCCACGTATCTTCCAGATGCCCCATGAACAGGTTGGCAAACGACGGAGAAAACTTAGATCCCATCGCTACCCCCTGTTTTTGTCTGTACCACATATTGTTGAAAAGAAATACATTGTTGTGTAGAATAAGGGTCATCATTGTCAGTAACATTTCTGTGTGTTTCCAAAGTGATGCAGGTCGTTTCTCTAGCTGATGTTTGATGGCTCTATACCCCAGATCTGGTTGGATACTGGTATATAGCGCCACCACATCCAAAGTCACCAACAACATGGGTTCCTCCCAAGTCAAATCCGTTATAATACTTAAAATGTGTTTAGTATCTCTTATGTGTGAAGGGAGGTTCTGTACCATGGGTTGCAAAAATAAATCTATGTACTCTGCGAGTCTCTCTGTCGGGCCCCCAATGCCAGAGACAATGGGTCTCCCCGGGGGGAAAAGGAGATCCTTGTGCACTTTTGGTAAAGTATACAAACAAGGGTGAGTGGGTCTGAACACCTTAAGATACAGGTATTCCTCTTCATCTAGCAGACCCTGAGTGTGCCATTCCCTTACGAACCAATGTGGCTTTTCCTGCTACATTCTGCACTCGATTCAAGCTCTCCACTTGAATCATACTTCATTTCAGTTTTAATCTTGTTATAACTCCTTCATATCTTGAAGTTATTCATGTTTATAAGAGTGTCTCACAAGCAAATTAAAATTTTACACTGCTTGTATGAGTTAACGATGGAACCATCAGTTTGCGTTCTAGTCGTTTTTTAACATATGCCACGCGCTAGCATAAAACACTACCGGAAGACCTTATTCTGCACTTCCGGGTCATAATACGAACACACGGAGCGGGAGACGGAGGTTGGCGTACACGCCTAGGTAAGGAGGAAGTATATTTTAATACACTTTAGGGGGTTAGTAGAATAGTTGAAGTTACGAGAGAATTAAGTCTTACAATCCTCCGTTTTTAATTTATAGATGCCAGATATTGGATTTTAAGAAATAATCGATGCGCTGACACACAAGAGGGATTGATATTAAGACAACCTCAGTAGGATTTTAGGTAAGGTATTGCAATTGATACTTGGGAGACGCCAGGATGAAGTGTGAATTTTAATAGTTGACTCACTCAGAGGGGGTGCAGCAGTTATAAACTGTTTTTTTGTATAGATACACCGGAACCGGGAGAATAGGACATTAATTAATAGTGGAGGACCCAATCACTACATACAGCCGGGACGGAAGTAGAACCGGCGGAGAGGTGAGTACCTCTTACGTACTCCGCATAGTATTTGGAACAGGGTAGTGGTGGTTAATAGGTACCTGATGAGATTCACTGGGTTTTGTCTTTTAGAACGGGACATTTTCGCGTCTGCATCAATCAGGTAGGACCTTATTTTGAAGTCTCACCCTAAAACAGCGCTCTAGCGTTAACCTCATTATTATAGACATGAATAAAACCACATGATTTGAAATAGTTAAATAACAGCTGCCTGGGCGAGGAAGCACGTCGGGTTACACCGCACCCTCTGCCCACCCGGCACAGGAAGAAAATAGTGCTCACAATCTAAAGAAAACATACTGTGCAACACTCGAAGTAAAGGGGCCAGTAGCCATGGAAGGATACAAATGATGACATGGCCGTCAGAAGGAGGGACTAACAAGCCTAAAACGAGTCGGAAGGCAGCATTTAGGAACTAAGCCAATAAAAAAGATGGGCGGAGAGTGGGCGGAGCTTCCACGGAGCTTCCACTCCATACTTAATACTGCATGCCTCGCAAAGCGAGCAGCGCATGCGCGCTGCTGATATAGGCTCGACTTAAAAAGCAACCTCCGAAGTAGTATTTTCTGATTGTTCCATTGTTTGAGGAGTAGATTGGCTGGCAGATGCATTCATAGGCAATGTTCGTCCCTCTGTTCTCCTATTTGATTGACTGGGTTCTCAGTCTGTTAATGAGGTTTCAGTGTCAGATGTTTTGTTGGATGGTTTATTTTGTCGCCTTTTGGCGTAAATGTCTGCACAATTATAGACTTCCCCAAGTTTATAGTCAACTGTGTCCCATTTGAACTTTCTAATCTTGCGATCATTAATTTCTTGGATATGTCAAGCCAGTTGTAAATTGATATCATTTAAGGTTTTCGACCAATCCTCCACCTCCATTTTTACAGATAATTCTGTTTTGAGTTGGTTGATTTCACTTGATAGTTCTTCCAATAGTTTGGAGAGTTCTTCAGTGATGGCTTTAATGGGATCCTCAATCCCCTTGGAATACGTTGCACGCAATGATATTTTATTAGTGTGCTGGCGTGTAATCAGTAACTTTTTTTTAGTGAGATATATGAGTTGTTTAATGTTGCTTTGAATTGCACCTGTGTTGGAAGAAGTCATTTCCACTTTGTTAATTAGTGCATAAATCCTTTGGGCTTTGTTATCTGAAAATGCAAATGTGCCCCCTCTGTGGTCTGTCAAATTTGAAATGTCGTCATAAGACATGTTTGTATTTTGGGTGCTTTATTCCTTGATCAGAAGGGCAAATATTATCATGGGATGATTCATGCACTCTGGTTTAGTCACTAATGTAGTAAACTTATGCAGTCTGTGTTAGTTTTAAGGCATGCAGCAGGGTATCGGATTAGGATCCATAAGCGTATCCAAAGTATGAAAAATGTAGCGTTCCCCTCCTGGGTAAACGTCCCCTGGATACACTGCAATGTTTCCCAGAGGGAAATTAATCTGATTAATTCCCAATTCAAAAAGTTAATCGAATTTCAATTGTTCAGGTTGTCCTTCATTAATTCATGAATTTCTTCATTAGATTTGACTGATCAATAATGAAATTACATAATTCCATATTCAAATTAATCGGTGGCTCCATTCATTGAGCAATTAATTCTTATAGTATGGATAATCCCAATGCATTTCGAGCTGAGGTTGCCCTTCATCAGGGGATAAGAATTCTAAAAGGTAAAGTAATGAAGTGAGAATTAACTTTCTAAGTGGTAACCAATAAACTAACAGTCACCCTGTGATCCCTGCGTTAAGTCAAAATCATATAACTTGATGGGAAAAATGATCAGTCTCTACTTCGCGGTCCGTGCCACACCAGGTGTCCGTAACCAATAGTGTCAATCCCCGTGAATGATCTAAACAAACGTGGTTGAAAAGTAAACAGTCCTATACAGAAACGTGTGAGACATGCACTCAAAATGTGCCGTAAACAATAATGTCAATCCCCATGAATGATCTAAACAAGTGTGATCGAAAAGTAAACGGTCTCCTCCAAGTTCCCCATATCCTACATCTTAACCTTACAGAACTCTTTGTCTCTGACTGACCATATGTCTCTTATGGTGCTCGTTCTAAATTACCTCCAGTAGACATCCTAACCTTTCTTTACCATTCCTAAACAGCAACCAATTCACAGACACTGTTTCAGCCTTTATTAGATCCATAGTGTTAACTACTGTTTTTGAAGGCTCTGCCTTCCTGTGGAGTGCCCTACACAACTTGGTGGACTCTATAGACACTTAAATATCTAAAAAAGAGCTTTGGAATATGCCTTCCACGTCTAGGTAGACCTTGTAGACTCTTAACTCTCCTGGTGCTTTTGGAAGCTCTGTCATCCAATTATTGTGACTATGCCACCTGTACATGGACCCCCTCATGGTTTCTGAATTACCTTGTGAAACATAGCCATAAATATCTGATGCTTTATTAGGGGAATCTTGGAATAGATTCTGCCAATTCCAATCCTAAGTGGACATGGAGGTTCCTTTTCATCTTTTGAAAACACAAACATAAGGAGCCAGTGGTTTTGAAAGCTGCGTATTCTAGTGGCTTATGCTTAAACCACTTAGAGGTGGACTCAATTGAGAGCTAATTTCACTAGTGGTTTAGCAGCTGCGACTTCCTGTGTGCTGCATCTATGCCATTTCTTAGTGGAGCCATAGATTCCTAAATTCCATCATTGGTTATTAAAAGATGTTTCTTCCTGCAGGTTTGTGGCAATAACCCTTTTGGCAGACCTCAGAGACCTTTACATTTACAGGGTATTTAGGGAACAATTCCTGGTGGTTTGCACTACCTTCCTCCCTCACAAAAAACCTCAACTACCAGAGAGATAGGCATTCTAACAGCTGCTGAAGCGCATAGGTGTGCATACCAAAGAAAAACTGTGTATGTTGCCTCAATGTGCGAACTTTCTTGCACGATTAACAGGAAATTCTTTCTCTCCAGAACCCCCTCTTCGCCACTGGACACTCTATAACCACTCATGATCATATTCACTCCACTGTACTGTACCTTCTACTTGCCTTCTGCGCTATTGTTAACTTTCCTTCTCCTGGTAAACACTTTGGGCCTGATTTAGATTTTGGCAGACGGTTACTCCATCACAACGGTGACGGATATCCTGTCCGCCCAAATATATATCCCATAATATCCTACAGGATTTATATTTCTGCGGATGGGATATCTGTCACCATTTTGACAAAGTAACCCGTCTGCCAAACTGTAAATCAGGCCCTGTGGCTACGGACCTTCCTTCCTTGCCAAAGTCCTGTGCCCTCCTCATACTCTGCTTCTGACTTCATTCCTACACAATTTCTCATCTAACTATCCTCTCATCTCTAACTGTTCTATCCTCTTACCGCTCTATCCGTATACTCATAAAATACCTTCCTCCTCCTCCTAAAGCCCTTCTTTCCCTAGAACTGTTTCATCCCTTTAATTACTCCCAGTACCTCTTACTCTTCTCAACTCCTATCTGAAAAAATCTCCCTTCTTCCTCCCTACTCCTCTGACCTTGCCTAGCCCATTTGTTCCCCCTTACAGCCTCCCTACCCGATAATTGTCACTCATCTAACCCCGTTTCCCCTTAACCCTTCCCAATGACTTCCCTCCCCTTTCTCCTCCTCTTTCTACACTTCTCTTTTTCTAGCCTCAGTTTATCACTGTATCGTCTCTTCACCATTGATAGGCCGTTCCTTGCACACCTTCTAAAAACTGTTGCCTATTTTTCATTATTAGCCAATCAAATTTCACCACTCCTACTACCACTTCTAACCCTGTGAATATCCCCTTCCACCTCATGGCGACAGAAGATGGGCCTTTCTCATCTTCCTCAACCACAATTTCTTGCACCCTTCATACATACCTATTACACTTTACCCTACCATTAACCACCTTCCCCCTTCCTTCCCCTCCCACACTGACGTCTCTCCTCATCAACACACAACATGAATGAACAAGAACCACTTGCTCATCTACTGCTAGATCTCAGACTCAAAACTGGACTTCCTGTCCATCACTGAAAACTTTATTTCTTTCTTTATTTATTTACTACATGAGGGAATACCACCTGGATATGGAATGACGATTCAAAACCATCCAAAGTATACCATAGAAGGATTAACAGTTAGTTTCAAGGCCATGCACCACAATAATTTAAGATTATGGTACCACAGATCGGCAATTACTTCATGGCTGTTGCTTACCCTCACCTGCATTTGATTGCTTATTCTAGCTGCTATAAAGACCATTTCCAAATACCAAAGCATTCTCAGGCACCTTTCTAGATGCTATAACACACATCACCATAAACCACAACAATATCTGTGCACTGAAATGCCTGAACTCCCAGATTCCCTGCCAGGATCTCACCCAACCGAAATCCCTTACAGCAAACCAAAACGTCTTCACACTATTACAACTTGTTTCCAGACTGACACATTCCGCTGCACCTACTTAGATGCAATCCTTCTTCTGCCAGTGCTCATCGCACTAACAGGAAGACTTCCCGTAAACTTTAGTGACCACCACCTCATCTCCTTCTTTGAGAACTGCCCTACAAAAACAGTCAGCATAGCAGCATTGATCAATAGCACTGGCTTGAGGAAGCACAAAAATGTAATCTCCCAGAAATTGACTCACATGTCACAGCACATCTAAAACCACACAATAGCAGAAGTGTAACAAAGCTGCAACTAACTCAATTAAGTTTTTGACCAATATTCCTCAAGATTTCCACACACCTTTATCAAACAAATAATACTTAATTTCTCAACAAAAGATACAGAATCTAAAGACAGAATTCGGTTCTATTCAACACCAGTATAGAAAATCAACTAATTAAAAGAACACAACATGCTTTCAAGGCCTCAACAGAATATACAAATCATCCATTAAGAATGGAAAAAAATTCCCCTTATGTTTGAACGCACAGTACAAAATACCATGGGCAAGATGGCCTTGGCTAAGATCTGTCATTTATACAGCAATGGTTTGTTCCTCTCCCTGGATCACTTTCGTAGTAGGGGCACTGCAACAGCTCTTGATATTTTTATATTTGCTCGCTTACGTGATATGATGAGTATGGCCTTGACGATATTCCTTCAGGAACCAGCTGGGTTCCTGCCTTTGACACAATTTATTACATTGGATGATTCTGCCTGCTGGGTTTCAAAGCTCTATGGTATGATATCACAATCCCCAATAGCTGGGACTGATTTAGCTAGGAGAGCATGGGAATCGGAATCGGGGGTGGATATACCTATCGCATGATTAAAATGTTGCTGTGCACAGATCGGTACTCTAGCCATGAATTACAGGCATAAGCTATTACAGTATACATTTCTGTACAGAGCATATATTACCCCATGGATGCTACACAGAATTGACCCCTCCTCCTCTCATAATTGCCAATATTGTCCCTATAGTCTCTTGCAACCACCCACATCTAGACCAAGTGCTATATGGGAATTGTACCGAGTCTACCTCCTCCGCCTTCCACATGCTGACCCATTAGACTGACTGGGGGATGATTCTGAGCAGTCCACGGCCACATAAATTCCATCCATGACATATGATTCACATACATCTTCTCACCCCTGATCTATATTGACAGTTCCACAGTTTATATACCCTGCTGACTCCTTTGTACTCTTGGTTACTGCTTCTTATACACGGTGGCCATTCCTGATGATTGTTTTGTACTTGGATGATGCTAGACCCACAGAAATGTGAATTTCTCCTTGCATGACCTTGAGTGTTGGTTTGTTTGCTATAATTTTGCAAATGTCAATGAAAAAGAATTTAAATAAGAATGGAAAAAACTCCACTGCAACATGAAAATCCATAAAGCAAATTAAATTAGCCTTTTGAGACTAGGACCACAAAAGGAATGGCACAGACAGACATCCTTGGACCTCCTCAAAACAATTCTCTGTTTTTTAATTGAATGAACTAGTCAAGGAAAGTAGGGCACCTGGCTCGTCTTCAAATGCCTGCCACACAGAAAACTTCAAGCACGTCCTCCTCTTCACAGAGAAATCATATTCAACAATTCACTATCTTCGGGCACCTTTCCTCCTCCCTCAAGTCCTCCTACATTAGGCAACTCATCAAGGTAAAAGGAACCTCAAACCAACAGATTTAGTAAAGTGGGAGACTGAGGATTAGCCAAATATGTTTTTAAGATTAAACATTAAATTTACAGACTTTGTCCTTGGGAAATCCTGATGCCTCTTGAAAGATCAATGGACCTTTGCCACCATTTGTGAATTGGAGCAGTAACAAAAACATAAACTATTAATATATCATCGACAGTTAGTATTTTAAATGCCCAGTCAATGATGAGAGGTTGGTGACGTTTTCAACAGCTTTATTTATCTTAAAGGATTAGTATTGTTTTGTCATCTTTATTCAGATTAGTCTGATTACAGAAATATCAGTAAAAGATTGATTAGTGACAGCATAAATCAATACACAGTGTTCCATAAAGGAAAACGTCACTAAACTAGTTAGGGGACCTAACCTATTCTAAATAGAACCCATGAAGAGTCCTTCTCGGAAAAAGAGCTAGAGTGAGAATAAAAGAGGAACTTCCCACAAAGAGTTGTTCTGGAAACAGCCTGCTACAGCTGCAGTAGCAACCGTCAATGAAAGAATGATCTTTGCAGTAGCACTGATCAGGGAACGATAATTAGATGAAAAGAAAAAAGTCACCTTTGGCAGTAGCTGTTGGTAACAAAGCAAAAGATCAACTCTCCTGGAGAAGAGTCGCAAGGCAGGGGAGATAGATCTGGGTCTCTCGGTCTTGCATCAGAAACTTCTCCTAACTCTAACTAAGAACACTCATTATTATAAAATCGCACAGTAATGTATTGAAACTCTATTAGGTATTAGCTCCTTTAGCCAATAAAAATCGCTCAACCGTTGGTGTCATCAGCTTCCGATGTTTCTTCTCCTGATTCCCACAGTAAACATTCAGGTCGCTATAGTATTAAACATTGTTTCAGGACTTTGTTACATGGAGGAAAGTTCTCATGAGAACCTTCTTACCTAAGCTAAAAGATGCGCTATGAGTTTCAGTGTGAAGACAAAGGCTTGTCAGAGATGCAGAGGCAAACTATCAATAATATTCTGATGAAGCATACATAAAATATCTAAATCATTATTTATTATAAAATCACAGCACGTCTCATTCTATTAAGGTAAATGAGCTAACATGGGGTGAGGGAACTGAATGAAACACGAGTTTGAAGTCAGCATATTCTAAGAAAGTTGAGGGTGCTAGGCAAAATATTCTAATAAACATCTATTAAGCCATAAGCAAGAGTCGAGATAAAAGGCTTTTAGGCCTAAATAAAAGGGCACATTTAAGAATGAATGCCTAGTACAACATTTTTCTACATAACTTTGGATAAACTTTAATAAACACTCTTTTCTTGAAATATATGAGTAATTAATATATTACTTGCAGCATTAATAAGAATTCTTTCACGTTTATGCAGTATGCACATTTTTTTCTACAGTCATTTTCAGTGTGAAAACATTTCTGCAGCCGTTTAAACGTATTTGTAAAGTGCAGTTCTAACATGGTCTGCAAGTCAAAAAAATTTTTTGAACTAATTTCCTCCAGTAATCAGCTGACCAGCCTCCAATGGTCCATTCTTGGAAAAATATGCCTTTATTGAATGAAATAACTTACTAACTATTCATCAAATGGGCTTCTGTCCAGGGCAAGGCACTGAGTACAGCCTGACATACATCTTGGATGACCAGAAAATGACTGCGGAAAGAGAGTCATAATGCTGCTATTGCTGGATCTAGCTGTTGTAATTGACACAGTCCACCACCAAGCTCCACAACTGACAAGTGAAAGTGAATGTATGGAGAAACATCCTGGACTGGATCACCTCGTTTCACCAAAGAGCTTGGTTTACCTCAAGGCTTGATTATCTCATTTCTGTTCACCTCTACCTCCCCCTGCTGCTGGGGTCTTCAAAATATTCAAATTAACCTGCCACAGCTATGCTGATGACTCACAGGACATGGAATAAATTGGAAAACTGGAAACCTTGAAAGACCTAGATTCCTCAGGACAATACTACTGCCTCTGAGCCAATGATGAATAAAGATTCTAACCTTCGGAGAATGGAGGAACTACCACCTACAAACATCTGACCCAAAGGACTGAACCCTCTACCCGCAACATCAAATTAAGTAAGAAATCTGGAAATACTCCTCTGCTAACCTTTCTCTGATCCTTAAGTAAATCAGGTTACAAGACCCCCAACTACACCATGTATACTCAGTGACGTATCTTCCATAACTTAGGCTTCCATGAAAAAAACTGGAAGCTAATACCACCAGTGTGATGTCTTCACTAAAGTACACAAATGGTCTCTTTCATGAGGATTCCCACTGTTTCTACTTTGAGTACTGCAAAGTGTCCAAAATGTAGCAACAAGACAGCTCCAATATGTTTGCCAAAGGAAACGCATCTGTCAAGTAGTGGACCTGAGAAAGTCTGTTGAGTACCCTTTTAGACTGCCTGATGACAGGGCATCTCTTCCCAGGAACCACAGTGTCACCCTGTACAGAATAATGTAAGTGAAAGGTGTCGTGTCTCTTTTAGAACTTATAGTTAAGACGAAAAACCCACAACAGGGGAAATCTTCTTTGGCAATCTTGTAACTCTTGATTGAAGATGAAGGTGGTACTAGAAAATCTGCAAAGCAACAAACATCTCGTGACATCAGGAAAGAGAAAAAAGCCAGGCTATGCCAAGAGAAGATCCCATAAAGAAAATGATCCAATTTTCTTAAAGCAAAAACTAAGGAGAAAAATAGTAGCAAGGAGTAAAGCATGTAACAAAAAATCAGGGATCAGAATTTGTTGCAGCACATCTTCCTCTCATAAAATGATTGTTTTATATATTTCAAACAAGAACTTAGATCACAGAAAGAGTCTTTGCAACATCTTAGATTGGGATACTCAGGCATACTCCAATTGAAAGACCATCAGCTTGGAAAGGGCTGTTTATAAGAATTGCCCACACCCCAATGCCAGAGCTCATGGCTTTCATTCAACCATGTAGAAGAAGGCTCGGTTTGCCATCCTGCATGTAATGCAAAAAACCTGGAGTCCCGCTGCTGCCTTTCACACACAGCGCTCACTACCATTTGGGTAAAATCCCTCCAAGTCTCCATGAGTGCAGAACTGGTGGAATGACACAGGCAGCAAGAATTCCCAGCATCAGCCTGAGCACAGCATCTGACAATGTACTGATGGACAGCACATGAAGAAGTTCTTCCCCTTCTGAACCCAGGCAGTCTCAGATGAGCTCTTGGTACTGTCCTCTGCATTGATCCTGGTACAAATGTAACAGCATCACACCAGTGGACCAAGCACTTTACTGGCTCCATATGACCAGACATTTCACTTCATGGCACTACACATTGCCCAGCGGGCATCCACTGCAAGAGCCCATTGTTTATCAAAGTAAAGCTCCAGGACCTACTTGGTTCTAGAATGGAACCTCAGTTGATCATCCCTACCCACCTATAAGATGCATATTGGTGGATCCTCTTTTTCTGTAGAAGCTGAAACACTATGGAATTCCCTCCCAGCACAAAAGATATATCCAGGATTGCTTGGATTTCAGGATGAAAGTCAAAAACTGGTTCATCCCAAACAAGTGACGCGGAATCACATCCACTAATCAACAGGTTACATGTCCCACTGAGAAAATAAGGATGTCAGATGCCTCGGGACCAAGAAGCTGAAACGTTTTCTCACTTAAACTGGATAGGCACTGCCACATACACAACTAACAATCACTCTACTTCATTCCAACCTAGGCATAAGTGCAGCAACACAATGATCTTTGTGAAATGAGAAGCACATTCTGCTACTCAACAACAAATATTTCCTAATTATGTCATACTCACAACCCAGATTATTCCAACCAGACACAACACCACATTAATACATTTTACACACCTCTTTGCTTCACTTCTCAAGAAAGTGCACCATCCAATGTGGGGTAAGATCACCAATCTTGCCATCAGTAACAATTCCAAAACACGTCTAAAACATCCCATAATGCAAATCAACATTTTTTTTCAACCATGCACTTTCTATGTCTTATGGTGTAGCTTGCTGCACTTCTGCTAATGCTCGTTGTCACCTCACGTGGGTTAAAAAGCACTATATCAATGCAACTACTATCAGTAAGAAGCTTGAAAGTTTTAGATTATGCAAAGTCTCAATATAAAACAGGCACATTTAGATTAGCTGGAAAAGTTCAAAATGGCTCTTGCTGATTATGTTTTTGAGAATCTGGGAATTTGGAAATGAGTGACCCGAGGATCCCTTACAAAATAAAGGGATAATCCATTTCATATGAAGTGCAATATATGGAGGACGATACTAGTCAATGACAATCTCCCACTCCCTACCTGGATCAAGATTAATTTTTTTACTTATATTGCACCATACAATGTACAAAATGAATCTTCTTTGCGCAAGAATCTGGCTTTAACTAAAGAAAAATAATGTCAAAATCATTTTTCAGCACTTCATCATTGACATTCAATGTTAATTTCTCCAATCTCATTTCACAGAAAGTTCATGTTGGTTCTTCAAAAATAAACCACTTTTGGCTGCACTCTTGCTGACTGATTTTGCTTGGTATGCTATTGTTCTGCACTCGGCTGAGGCAAGTCTGCACACTTCACAGCAGTGTTTGTCACAAGAACAATCTGATTGGGTACTAGCCATTTAATATCCAGGCAGCTCTTTCTCATGTTCTGCTTCACTACGACCCAGCCACCAAGAACCAGATCATGGCACGACTCCTCACTTGATAATGCTTTGGTTGTTTTCACCTGGTGAGTAAAAGAATGTATATTAACAACTAAAGAGAGAGGGAAAAATCACTCTTCGTCCCCCTGACGAAAATACTAACTAACAACAAAAGAGCGAAAAAGGAAAATGCTAAGGTAGCACGAGGAGAAACCTCTTTATTTAAAAGAACCCTCACTCACCAACCTAGTTGGTGACATGCTTCATCATTGGGTTAATAATTTTAAACGATCACTGGTTCTCCACCATTAAAATTTATCTTGGGAAATAACCAGTGATCTTTTATTTTGCACATCCCGCACACTTACACTACCCTTCCAAAAACCTGCTCCGCTGGAATTCCAGGCGTCGTAGCACACCGGGGGGACATTCGGTCCCTCTGGTGGGAACCCAATGATGAAGCATGTCACCAACTAGGTTGGTGAGTGAGGGTTCTTTTAAATAAAGAGGTTTCTCCTCGTGCTACCTTAGCATTTTCCTTTTTCGCTCTTTTGTTGTTAGTGAGTAAAAGAATGTACCACACCGGCCAAACCCTTGCAGTAATCTAACACAAGGTCATCAGTAACATTTAGAAGTGTTGCAGCAGGAAAACCAGGAACTTGCATCACTCTCACCATCAGGATTTAATGAGGAGAGAACCCAGTCACTTTATCAGCGGTGCTTCACAAACTCATCATTGCTCACAACAAAGCATCTGGCCACTTCACAGATGTGGATGGCAATCTTTTGAAATCTTTGATTTGAGAGTACTGTTCATTTTCTCAGCCACTCCATATGCTTCGGATGGATACCTACAATGGAAATGCTTATCTATCTTCAACGTGTTGCACAGAAGTCTCATTAAATCATTAATAAAATGCGTCCGTTTATCTGATTCTAAAGAAGTTGGTAAACCAAATCTAGAGGTCAAGTCCCTATTAAGAGTTTAGCTACAGACAAACTGTCACATCTACTATTTGGAAAGGCTTCAATCCACCCAGGGAACAAACAATGCTAAGCTTGACATCTTCTGTAGTCTTGGATGCGATCATCAGGTTATCTGTATATTGCATCAAGAGTGAGTTACAGGGGAAATGCAAACTCTCCAGATCATGCTTCAGAATTTGGGAGAAGTTTGATGAACTCTTGATCTACCTTTGTGGGATTCCAAACCAAATCATTATTCTGTTGCAAGTTTTGCTTTTTATTCTGCAAATGAATCCATGAATGCAACGGAAGATGAATCAAATTTCACAGAATGAATTAGTAGCCCCAGTGCAACTGGCATCTGTACAGAACATGCAAAATCAAGGGTAATTCAATGGAAATGTGCATTCAGCCCCAAAGATAAATTATAATATGCAGAATAAAATGCAGAATTTCCAACAGAATTCTGCTTTTCTAGAAAATTTCACAGGAAAACAGAGTGTAGTTCCTACTGGACCAAGCAAAATCTAGACACAATGATGGTGCCTAAGGGGGACGGAGAATTGCATGCCTTGTGCAGTCACAGAGGTAGACTAGAGTGGCAATTACGTAGATTATGAGGTGAATAGTCACCCAGTATCATTTTGATAAATACAGGTGCTACCTGCTCCACGGTTCAACCAATGGAGGTTACAAACCTACCCTTCTTGGGAGAAGAAGTCCACGGTGTTGGCATTAGAAACAAAAAGATCACCAATAAGGTGTCAGCATATGTCCCAGTAAAAACTGGATATATACACAGTGATTACCATTTGATAATTTGTGTCACAAGTCCAGTAAAATTGTTGGGGTGTGATTTGCTGGTCACTGTGAATTGTGTAATTTATTGTGTGCCAGATGGTGTGTCAATCCAGACACAAGATGAAGATTAAGACTTTAAAATAAAATCACAGGAGTCAAGAGTGAGACTGTTCCCAGTTCTCACAAAAGAGGTCTTGCCTCCTGATTCAAGACACACAGTGAAAGAGGAAGAGTGAGAATTTACAGTAAATGCAATTGGATTAATAAAACGTGCAGAGCCAGTACAGATCAAAGTAAAACCTAATGCATTGTTTCCTCCTACTCCTCAGTATTTGCTTACTCATGAAGCATAAGAAGGAATGGCACATGTTATTAAGAAAACGATTGAGCAAACTATTTTTAAAAAAGTACAAAGAAGTCCTTGTAACACCTTTATCATGGGTATTTAAAAAATAAGTGGAAATGGAGAACAGTGCAGGACCTGTGCAAAATTAATGATATTGTTGTCCCATATTGTCCTGTGGTACCAAATCCTGCTGTCACTTTGTTCCATAACCCTGCTGATGCAGAATGGTTCACTACAATCGATTTGTGCCAAGCGTTTTTCTCCATCCCTCTTCATGAGGATAGTCAGTATCTCTCTTTCATTCAGATTTTTAAATGGAGTAATAGTCCAGTGTTCAAACCCATGAGGGTATATGGAGAGCCGAATGATCTTCTCCCAAATCCTGAAAAAAGACCTAGAGCGTTTGTATTTCCGCTTGTAACGCGTTCTTGGAGCAATATGTTTATGACTTGATGGTCCCAACCGAAAAGGAAGTAAGAATGTTTTCGGAATGGTTGGCTATTGTCGTCAGTGGATTCCAAATTTGATCTGATTGCAAAGTTTTTACAGATGTGTACTCACAGTGATGTAAGTGATCCAGTGCACTAGGAAGATGAATGTAGGATTCAGGAGCTTGCACATAGCCTCTATACTCCGCCCGCTCTTGGAATGCCAAAGTGTGACATTTTTTTATCTTGTTTTCTTTCATTAACAAACCAAATTCCTCCTGTTAAAATAAAAATAAGTATAAACCTACGTACAAGGATGAAAAACAATTCCTTTTCGGTCTGTAACTATGTGGCAAGCTCTAAAATGCTACTGTTTAACATTCAGAACCTGTGTTTTCCCGAACAGGTACCCCAACATGGTAGTTGGGACTTTCTGAAAAAGTTTTAGTTGGCGCAGAATGTGTTTTCCATTTGCCAATATGATACACAAACTGCACCATGTGTATGAATAAGCAACAACCTGCAGATTCTTCTTTCAGGCACATTATTCTGAGTTCATACTTTCTTGTTCTAATCATTACTAGAGAGGCATTTATGACTTTTCTCGACAGGTTAAAGCTTAATCTTCTGTAAAAACTAAAACAACTATACCTATATTCACGACAATATAACGACAATATAACCATAAACAATCCATGTGAACATCCTGATAACACTTAGCTAATAACAACATCCATTTTAAACCCTCCACCCACTCTTATCAGACTGATTCCAAAAAAGAGGTACGCAGGGATGGAATGATCAGACAAGGAAGTATGGACTCAGCATAATAGAATTATTAGTAAGTAAGTTAAACGTTACTAGGCTATCCTGTATTAGGTTGAAACCTATAATAAGTGACAAAACCCCACCAAAAGTGGAAACAGTTCTCATCAGTGTAAACATATAAGGATGTATACATTACAGAGAACATACCTCTCTGATCCTCAAGGCAGTCATCAGTGCAACCACATAACATTCCTTCAGTTTTAGCTGTTTTAAATGAACAATAAAGGTTCAAATAGAGGCGTTTTCTGAACTTCCAAAACCAATAATAAGCCTCATCTAGGAACTGGCTTTTTAATAAAAGGGTGAATGATAGAGAATCCCCTGAACAGGCGTAAAGCCAAATTATGGCAATTCTTAACATCTACCCAATTTTCTGTACATGCTTTTATTGTCACCAGCTGGATTTTCAAAGATGCTATTTTCAAACTGAAGGAGAAAACACACTGAAAAAAGGTCAACATATGGATACTGTCACAAAACAACAGATCTAAATGTCTTAGTTCACACCACTTTTTGAATGAACTCCAGTGATGAAAATATGTGGATTGCTTTCTGGATGCCTGTACTATAAGAGCTAACTTCTCAGAAAACCTAACCTCTACACCCCATCCGCTCAGCCGTCACGCTGTTAAGCCACTTCATCTCTGTTTTCATCTGAACAATCAGCGGAAACCAGGATGGGGGGCAGAAAGGAGCACTTAAAATCACTAACACTCTCAGATCTCACCCTGATCAGAAATGTTCAGATCAGTGGAAATGCAGGAACGCGTACAGAATTCCCTTTGGCCAATGACAAAAAACAATATACCAGATTCCAAGCTCTTTTCTCTGTCTTAATTTGGAACAAAACAAAGGAAGTAGAGTATCCTGTTCATTTGCAAACAAGTCAATCACTGGTTTCCACTATCTTTGACCGACTTTCGAAAACAGAAGGGGATCTAGCTGATAGTCTTGATACAGAAGAAAAACACTGTTCAAAAGATCTTCCTTCAGAGTTTGAATTATCACAATATGTACTGCCACCGAATGCTTCAGATGCCTTTCTTCCCAATGATACATTGTCACTGCAATTTGTAAAAGGGACTCCGAATAGCTTCCTCCCTGAGTGTTCACATAAGCCTTTGTAGTCAGATTGCAAGAGCAAATCCTGGTAGGGCTAAATGGATAGCATCCAGCTTCTTCCAGTTGGATGAGCGTCTCTTTTCTTGGGATGCCACTTTGCCTGCAGCGTTCTGTCCTTCAGCCTGTGTCCCATCCTGTACAGCTTGCACCTACTGTAACAGCGTCCAATCTGGAATTGACATCAAAAATCTTGACACCACATTTGAAGGAGTAAGCCATGACTTGAGATACTTCCTGACTTGACTGTCCATTTTCACCTTTACATTGTATCTCTGACGTTCTGGAGATCAAAGTTTCAGTCATTGGTTGACCAAAATGCTCAGATGAAATCTGGTCCAAGAGACTAGGACTATGGCTGATGTCATGTATCCTTGCATTTTCAACCATTCCCCGGCTTTTGAAGCTTTCTATGCTACATAATTCCATAAATAATTCTCCATCATTCTCTATTGTCTTTCCGGAAGTCAGACAATCCCTTTGTCCATCTGGAAAATTGTTCCTTTGAATTCCAGATCCTGAGTGGGATGTAAATGGCAATGTTTTCAATTTATTAGAAAGCGATGGTCTTGAAGGATTTAATGAAATGTATTGCTGTCTTTGATTACTTGATCTTCTCATTTGGGAAGCACTAGTCAATCATCCAAATATAGATGCAGAAGGACTCCCTCTTTGAGGAGAATCCCAACAGCTTTGTGAATACGCTGGGGCTATCTTCAGTCCAAACGGGAGAACTGCAAACTGGTAGTGAAGATCTTAAATAGCAGATCTCAGATATTTTCAGTGACCTTGAAGCATTGGACCGTGGAGATATGCATCCTGTAGATGTATTGCTGCCATACATTCGGCTGGCATCATCATTAGAGTAACCTTTCAAATTGTCCACTTTGAAATTAGTAGTCTTAATCCAGTGATTAACTGCCATCAGATCAAACACTGGCCTAATCCTCCTGACACCATTTCCACCTGAAGAAATATTGAAGCAAAAGCCTTTCACCTTTCTTCCCAGTGGCCTGGAACAATTGCTTGTTTTTCCAACAATGATGGAATTTCTGCTTTCAAAGCATCTGTTATAACCTTGGCTCTTGGCCTGAGAATAAGGATGCTTCCTGGCTCTGGAGGCATGGAATCGAATTCAATGCAAAAATGAAAGCATATTATACTGCGCACAGCTACTGCAAGGAGTGTCCCAGCACCAGGCACAAGTCAGAGGTGAAAGTAGATCTGAACATTTTAATCCTGAACAAAAAGCCATATTTTCAGCCTTTTTTTTAAACATTGTCACATTGCTTACGGTGCGGAGCTCAAGAGGGAGCTTATTTCAAGCCATCGGTCCTAGATGAGCAATGGACCAGCCTCCCGCTCTAGCACGCCAAATTCTGGGTGTCTCCACTAAGAGTTTATTAGCCGACCTCAGTTTTCTAGATGGAACATGGAAGCTAAACCTAGTTCTGAGATAGATTGCACCAGTCTGATATAGGGCTTCGTGACCTAACACCAGAGCCTTAAACAATATCCTTTTCCTGATAGGAAGCCAGTGAAGGGCGCGCAGATGAGGGGAGATGTGTGTTCTGACTGGCAGATTCAAAAGAAAGCTAGCCACCACATTTTGGACCACCTGAAGCCTCTCCAACAGATACTCTGGCAGACCAAAGTAGAGGACATTCTTATCTGTTATGTTATGTTATCTGATTTATAAAGCGAGCAGCTGCCCCAGCGAAGGGGCGTCCCAGCGCTGGAACTGCAAACTGTTAAACTGTTAAACACTGTGGGACAGGCACCGGAGACACATTAGGCAGGGAAGAGATGTGTTTTGATGGCTTTACGGAATTGAGCATGGTTATTAATGCTCCTGATGCTCACAGGGAGAGAGTTCAAAAGCTTTGCAGCGAGGATGCGAAAGGAGCGTCCTCCTGCTCGGATTTTTCTCACCCTGGGGACAACCGCCAGGTGTTGGCCCATTGAGCGTAGGTGTTCGAGTGGGTATGTAGGGTGAGAGAAGATTCCCCAAAATATCCGGGGCATGAAGGTTCAGAATTCTGTGGGCGATACAGAGTGTTTTAAACTCAATACGTTTTACCACCGGTAGCCAATGCAGTCTGCGGATGGCGTTGGTAGTAGGACATGTTCTCGGCAGACCAAGTAGTGTCCGGGCAGCAGCATTTTGCGCCCTTTGTAGGTGGAGAATCTCAGCTTTATTTGCCCCCAGGTAGAGTGAACTAGCATAGTCCAACCTTGATAGAATAGTGGCTTGGACGATGACCCGACGGATGGTAGGGTCGAAAAAACCCAACAATGGCTTGAGCCAGCGTAAAAGTCCAAAACAGGTCCCGGCTATCGCCTTGGTTTGGGCCTGAAAGGTGAGGGCGGAGTCGACCCATACTCCCAGGTTTTTGACTGCCTGCTTAGGGGCGGGCGGGCAGCCCAAAGTAGATGGCCACCACCGCTCACTCCACAGTTCGGTGTCTCTCCCCACCAACAAGATCTCTGATTTGCTCACATTCAGTTGGAGGCAGTTGGCAGTCATCCAGTCTGCTATAGCTATTAGATCATCCCTGAATTTGAGCGCATCCTGCGTGGAGTCGTCAGACAGTGCCACCATTAACTGTGTGTCATCTGCGTAAGATACCACAGTTAATCCTCTGCTCCTGGCTACTGCAGCTAAGGGTTGGATGTAAATGTTAAATAGGGTTGGGCTGAGAGCCGAACCCTGTGGGACCCCTTAGTGGATGGCATGTACCTGGGAGCTGAAAGGAGGCACCAACACTTGAAAGGTTCTCTTATATAGAAAAGAGACAAACCAGCCCAAGGCCGGACCCCCAAACCCTGCCTCCTCCAGATGCTGCAGCAGTATCTGGTGGGACACTGTGTCAAACGCTGCGCTCAGATCTAATAGTATCAGAGCCGACGTGCGCCCTGCAGCTAGAGCACCCCTTAGATGTTCAGTTACCGCCAGGAGAGCAGTCTCCGTGCTGTGACGAGGGCGGAACCCATTCTGGGAAGGGTCAATCAGATTATTATTTTCAATGAACCGTGTGAGGATAGAATTGATATGGGCTTCGGCAATTTTAGATACCCATGGCAAGAGAGAGATGGGGTGGAAGTTCTCTGGTTTAGAGGCATCTAGTGTGGGTTTTTTTAGTAAAGGGACCACCTTGGCCAATTTCCACCAATTTGGGGACTACCACTGTGGACAGGGACATATTGATCAATTTGCAAAAGGGGGAAAGAAGCAGAGGCAGGGATTTAAGGAATTGATCCGGTTTAAGGGGGCCTGAAGGGGAACCTGATTTAATTTTCTTGCAGATCGTGTGCATTTCCTCTTCTAAAAGCGCCGGAAAGACAGAGAGTGTGGGGGCAGCTTGGGACCCATGTGCAGGGCCTGTCCTGATCTCAGAGTGAGAGAAGGTCCTGTAGATGTTCTCAACCTTCTTGACAAAGAAGGTGGCAAGGACCTCACATTGCTGGTTTGAGGAGAGGGAGGGAGCTTTGGGTTGCCCTGAAGATTTAAGATCATTCAGTATGGAGAAAATGCATTTGGCTGGGTTGCTGCTATTTCTGATCACATCTGCCAAGTAGGCCGCTCTGTCCTTCTGGATGGCCCTGTGATAGTTCTTAATAGCTGCCCGATATCGCCCTTTCAGGACTGGATCATACTCCCGTCTCCACGCCCGTTCCATACTTTTACAGACTTTCCGGGCTGCAGCAAGATTGCTGTTATACCACGGGCTGGGATGCCTTTTCCGGCTCTGTGACCACCTAGCGGGAACGAGAGTATTGAGGGAGTGAGAGATCCAGTTGGAGAGGGTACTCTCAGCCACATCTGGGTCGTCTGGCAGGTTAGGTGTACGCATCAGGAGAAGGGCGTGGAACTGTTCGGAGTTCAGTTTGTGCCACGGGCGTTTTAAAACTGCTTTCCGAGTTACGCTCTGAAGGGGCCTTACTCCCATAAGGGCCATCGATATCAGGTAATGGTCAGACCAGCTCATCGGAGTAGGCGTATCCACCGTGAGGGTAGGTAAATTAGAGAAAACCGGATCTAGTAGATGGCCAGCAGAGTGGGTGCAGCCTAGGACCCGCTGTGTAAGCTGGAGGGCGGCAAGATCTGCGAGGAAGTTGCCTAACTCGCAGTCTTGAGTGTTATCTAAATGTAGGTTCAGATCACCAATGAGGCTAAAATTGGCTGATCTAATAGCCAAAGTGCCTGCTACAGCAATCAGTGCATCCCTAAACTCTTTAGAGGGGCCAGGCGGGCGATAGATCAGAAGCCCCGACAATGTGAAGTTAGCATTCAAGGCAATCTTGAAGCGAGCGCACTCACTGCCCACCAAAGCCTCTTTAATCAGAGTGCAGGTGTAACCAGCTTTGAAGATGATCGCAATGCCACCACCCTGAGCCCCTCTATTAAGAGTTGCAATGTTGAAGCCTTGAGGCAGAGCCATCCCGGGCTCTGCCTCCGTGTTGGCCGTAAACCAAGTCTCTGTCAGAAAGAGGATGTCTGGTGACTCATCCTCAAGTAGGTCGTAGATTTCAGCAAAATGCCTTACTAAAGAACGGCAGTTTAAACTGAGAAGTTTGACAGCCTGAGGGGAGGGGTGTGGGAGGGATGCAGCAGCCCAAGAACTTAACGCACAACACCTACAGCCAAAAGGGCCCTCAGGAGGGACATCCAGTAGATTGCCGCACGAACTTACCCCCTTGCCGATAGAGACCAGAGCGTCCCGGGAGTACACCTGCCTGGCACCAGCCCAACCGGCAGCATGTCTGGCGTCTGGCGCGTCCAGGTGCGGACGGGCGCAGACGGGCTTGCCTTAGGCGCGCCTTCGGTGCGTCCGCTGCGCGTCCGCGCCCAGGCAGGCATTAAGTGCCGGGGAGGCACAACTGGCTCCTCCCGGTTGAGTTGCTGATTGGAGGAAACGAACCAATCAGCACTCAGCCTGACCGAGGGTTCCGGAAGCAAGATACGCCTAAATGCATGGATTTCCCCAGCACAATTCCCCGTAATAACAAAGGTAAAACTTTTTTTTAAAAAGGTCAGGCAGAATTAAAACAACACAGACGAGCGTCAGGTAAAAGCTCACGGTGTTCAAGCCGTTTTGGCAGCAATGCCGTCCGCGCCCCGGCAGGCATTAAGGGCCGGGGGCACAACTGGCTCCTCCCGGTTGAGCTGCTGATTGGAAGAAACGGACCAATCAGCGCTCAGCCTGACCGAGGGACGCAATAGCAAGATACGCCCAAATGCACAGATTTTCCCAGCACAATTCCCCACAATAACAAAGGTAAAACTTTTTAAAAAAAGGTCAGGCAGAATTAAAACAACACAGATGAGCGTCAGGTAAAAGCTCACGGTGTTCAAGCCGTTTGGCAGCAATGCGCGTCCGCGCCCCGGCAGGCATTAAGGGCCGGGGGGCACAACTGGCTCCTCCCAGTTGAGCTGCTGATTGGAGGAAACGGACCAATCAGCGCCCAGCCTGACCGAGGGATGCGGAAGCAAGATACGCCCAAATGCACGGATTTCCCCAGCACAATTCTCCGCAATAACAAAGGTAAAACTTTTTTTTAAAAGGTCAGGCAAACCTTCGTCACCTAGAGCAATAGGTTGCGCTGAGGAGACTTCACTGCTGCGAAATGGCCGCTCAGAAGCAGAGTGAGGCAGCGAGGCGGTGAGTGACCGCTGGGCCCCTGTGAGCACATGAACGGGCGGTGCACTGAGGGTGATGCGCAACCAGGAAGCCCGCTTGATTTCCCCACTCGTACCTGAAAAGAGAAAAGGTATTTGGGGCATGTGAGAGATTCAGCAGGAGGCAGACACGCTTATCCTAGTCACTCCTGACGGGTGTTTTGAGCTTCACTCTACTGGCTTCTTATTATGTTCTGACAGCGGCGTTGAGCTCCCCATGCCTAGACCAAGGAACTACGTTGGCACGCTCGGCTCTCCTGGGGTTGAGCTGGAGAATGTGGCGGGCGACGTTTCCCAGTAACACCGGGACTGGTACGGCCGATGGAACTGTTGACGATGCCCCCCGGGCTGAAACTATATTGAATGTTTTACTGACCGCAGAGGCCGAGCAACATGACCGATGCCCGGTGGAGCTGTTTAGGCAGCTATAGAGGAGTTTGGCTCTGGTTCACCCCCTCGGCCGGCACCTACCCAGCCGGACATTGGACATAGTTTTTCCTCGTCTCTCCGTTTTGTTCCCTCCCTTCCTGCCTCCCCCCCTTCCTTTAGGTCACCTACACCCTTCCCATCCTATACTTTCACCGACACAAGTGGTGTTTTGGATTGTTGATCCCCAGCCGGTTTGTTCCTCCTGAAGTACTTTCCACTTTGCCGGTATACCTGACACGATCTGCATTCCTTACCCCTTTTTTACCATTGCCCCTCTACCTTCCATTTCCCTTTTGACGTGTGTCTCGGTTACCCTATGAGCTAATAACTCATGTTAATATGTAATAACTGTTTTTCTCCTTTGTTTTTTCTTAGCTCCTGTAATTCATGTTAATTCTGTAACTTGTAACTTGCTGATCCTCATGTAAAGCGCTCTGATACCTCCGGGTCTAGCCAGCGCTATATAAAACTCTGCAAATAAAATAAAATAAAATAAATAGACGAGCGTCAGGTAAACGCTCACGGTGTTCAAGACGTTTTGGCAGCAATCAATAAGTATGTGCAATGCACCTGTGCCTTTTTACACCGAGCCATAGTTTAACCTCGAGGTTATTATGGCCTGGATAACCGTCTTTTTTGCTGTGAGGGACAAATAGTGAAGGGACTTTTTCATAAACGCAGAACACCAAAGCAAGTGCCCACCACAGACTTAATTTGTGACCAAAATGACCGGCAATCATCAAAGTTGACCCCTAAGTTCTTAACTAAGCCTCAGCTCAGTATCATCAGCATAGGATATAGCTTTTGCTCCCATGGCTTCTGCTATCCCAGCAAGAGGGGTGAGATACATATTAAATAAGGTTGGGCTCAAAGCAGAGCCCTGGGGAACTCCTACTGACAGCTCGCAGGGTTCTGAGGAGAAGGTGGGAATCCAAGCCTGTTGACTTCTGCCTTCCAAAAAGGAGGCAAGACAGTCTAGAGCTGGACTCACTATGGGGATGGACTGCAGGCATACCAGGAGTCTAGAGTGGGGGACCGTATCAAAGACTCGACTCTCTTTCGCCCGACATCGCCTTCTTCACAGAGACCTGGACCAACGCATCCTCCGCCCCCGACATCAGCACCGCCATCCCAGACGGATACAAGATCCAGAGGAAAGACCGCCCCAACCACCCAGGAGGGGGCCTCACCATAGCCCACAAGATGACCCTCCGCCTCACCACCTCCAGCGAAACCGTCTCCTCCGCCGAACACCTGCACTTCAAGATCCAGACCACCCCCAAAGTCAAACTCCGAAGAACCCTCATCTACAGACCCCCCGGCCCCCGAACACCCTTCGCCACCACCATCACCGACTTCATCGCACCCCACGCGATTGCCTCAACAAACTACATACTCATTGGAGACATGAACTTCCACCTCGACAACCCCAGCGACCCCAACTCCACTATCCTTCGTGACAACCTCGCCAGCATCGGACTTAAACAACTCGTCAACACACCGACCCACAGAGCAGGACACACCCTCGACCCCATCTTTGCGGCAGGAAACACCGTCCATTTCAGCCACACAACGCAGCCGCCATGGACCGACCACCACTGCGTACACTTCGCCATCAACAAACCCAAGGCACCCAAACCAGCCCCACACCCACCACGAAGGAACTGGAGCAAGGTTACCGACGAGCAACTTAACTCCACCCTCACCCGAGACAACCACACCTGGGCACCCGACGCAAACAGCGCAAACGACGCAGCCAGAGAACTCCACACCTGGATCTCCAACTGCGCAGATGAGCTCGCCCCGCTACGCAACCCCGACAGACAACGCCCCAGGAAAGCCGCCTGGTTCACAACCGCTCTCCAAGAAGCCAGACGCACCTGCAGACGTCTGGAGAAGAACTGGAGAAACACCAAGACAACCGAAAACCACACCACCTACAAGGACGACATGACGGACTACCACAACCAGATCAGAGCCACCAAAAGGAACTTCATCCACAACAAAATCCTGGCCAACTCCACCAACTCCAAGGAACTTTTCAGTGTCATTCAAGAATTCACCAACCCACGCAGTGAAGCCACAGACATCACCCCATCCCAAGACCTCTGCGACAAGCTTGGAACCTATTTCCACCTCAAGATCAAAAACCTCTACGACAACTTCATCGACCATCCACCAGGTGCCACAGACGGCCCCCCGCCCCCCAGAAACACCAGCCAGCCCACCATCTCCAACTGGACACCGATCACAGCCGAAGACACCGCCTCGACCATGAAAAGCATCCACTCAGGGGCCCCCACCGACCCCTGCCCCCCTCACATCTACCACAGAGCCGTGGCCGCCATCGCACCCAAACTACAACGCACCATCAACGCCACCTTCAAAACAGGCACCTTCCCAGATGACTGGAAGCGCGCAGAAGTCAGACCCCTGCTCAAGAAGCCCACAGCTGACCCCACCGACCTCAAGAACTATCGGCCCATCTCGCTCCTCCCTTCGCAGCCAAAGTTGCAGAGAAAACAGTCAACAGGAAACTGACACGATTCATTGAAGAGAACGCTGTCCTCGACCCGTCCCAATCCGGATTCCGAAGCAACCACAGCACAGAGACTGCCCTACTCGCCGCCACAGATGACATCCGCACCCTCCTGGACCAAGGCCACTCCACAGCCCTCATCCTACTCGACCTATCAGCGGCCTTCGACACAATCTCCCATCGCACACTAGTCGTCAGACTACACGACGCAGGCATACAAGGAACAGCCCTGGACTGGATCCGATCATTCCTCACCGGAAGAAGCCAAAGGATCAGACTCCCACCCTTCCTCTCCGACCCCACGAAAATCACCTGCGGAGTCCCACAGGGTTCATCACTGAGCCCGACCCTCTTCAACATTTACATGGCCCCCCTCGCAGCCATCGTCCCACAACACGGCCTCAACATCGTATCCTACGCCGACGACACCCAGCTCATCCTCTCCCTCACCAAAGACCCCACCACTGCCAAACTCAACTTCCAGAAAGGAATGCAAGACGTCGCAGTCTGGATGACCAACAGCTGCCTGAAGCTCAACACCGAGAAGACAGAAGTCCTCGTCCTCGGTACCACCCCTTCTGCATGGGACAGCACCTGGTGGCCGACCGCCCTCGGAAGCCCACCTACCCCCTCAGACCACGCCAAGAACCTCGGCATCGTACTCAACTCATCACTCTCCATGAACCGACAGGTCAACTCCGTCACCTCCAGCTGCTTCAACACCCTCCGCATCCTCCGCAAGACCTTCAAGAGGATCCCCCCTGAGTCAAGGAAGACAGTCTCCCACGCACTAATCACCAGCAGACTGGACTATGGAAACGCACTCTACGCCGGCATCAACAAGTCCCTACTCCGCAAACTCCAGACAGTACAAAACACCGCCGCCAGACTCGTCCTCGGCATCCCCCGACACGAACACATCAGCCAACACCTACGAAGTCTCCACTGGCTCCCCGTGGAGAAAAGAGTCACTTTCAAAATCCTCACTCACGCCTACAAATGCCTACACAACAACGGACCCAAATACCTCAACGACAGAATCAACTTCCACGTACCCAAAAGAAACCTCCGATCTTCCAACCTCGCACTGGCCGAAACCCCGCGCATCCACAGAGCCAGAGCAGGCGGGAGATCCTTCTCTCACATTGCAGCCAAGACCTGGAACAGAGCTACCGGCAGACATCAGACGCGCCCCTCCTGAACACCTTCAGGAAGACCCTCAAGACCTGGCTCTTCGGCTAAACAGATCTGCGGACCCCCCCAGCGCCTTGAAACCCTCACGGGTGAGTAGCGCGCTTACAATTCCCTGATTGATTGATTGATTGATTGACTGAAAGGTCTAACATGATCAGCACAGCATTCCCCCAGCATGCCTTTGATGTATTCTTAGACTTCCATCAGTGCTGTTGCAGTGCTAAAGTGGGGTCTAAAGCCAGACTGGCTAAGATGGAGCAGGTTGATGGACTCCAGATATAGAGAGAGCTGTCAATTTACAGGCTTCTCCGGTTTTTTGGATAGTGCTATTAGCAGGGAAATAGGCCTATAATTAGATTGTATCCCTGGATCTGTAGATGGTTCCTTCAACAAGGGCAGAATTTTAGCTTGTTTCCACAATCCTGGTACCTTAGCTGTTGCTAATAATGTGTTGAGCACCTTATTAGCCCAAGGGTTAATTATACAAGCCCCTAAAGCTTGCAAATTAGGCGGGCAAATATCAAAAGTAGAGCCAGATTTAAGATTCCTTAAGGCAACAAAGAACTCTCCAATGAAATTGACTCAAAATGAGTCACATTGGTCACTGAAACCATGCTGGTTTGTAGAGTATCCAGTAACTCTTCATCGGGCCAAGAGCCAGGGGACAGACTGGCTTGGATGGAAAGGATCTTAGTCTGGAAGTAAGTAGCCAGCTGTTCACACCAGTCCATCGAGGGAGGGTGGGACCTAGTGCAAGCTGCCGGGACCATTACATCTTTGACAATTAAAGATATCCATGGGTTTTTTCCCTGCTCTGGCAATCTTATCCTCAAAATATTCTTGTTTAGTAGTTTTGATTTCAGCGTGATAATTCTTAAGTGCCAGCTCGTAGCTTTCCTTGTCAGTCAAATTATGATTTTGTCTCATCTGTCTTTCTAAGGCTTTACACCTTTTCTTCTCTATCATAAGGCTGTTAGAAAGCCAGGGACTGGAAGGACTAGTTCTACTCAATCTTTGAGTGAGAGGCGGTGCCAGAGTATCCATGGAGGCTCTTATCCAATTATCTAACTGCATAGAGTCTTCCTCCACCTGGTCTGACAGAGAAGGAGTCCTATCTTCCAAGGTACGAATAATTCTGCAGGGAGGATTTTATGAAATGCTTTCTCTAAACATAGAGAAGTAATTGATGGAAGGTGCATTTTAGTAAGGGCCAGCCAAGAAAATCTAATCAGAGAGTGATCAGACCAGACCTGAGGTATGGGATCTTCTGTTTGCAAGCTAATATGATTTCAGAAACGGGCTGGGCGGCCTAGGCGGTCTATACATTAGCACTTCTGCCACGGATTGCTGATGCGACAGAGTGACAGAAAAGCCCATTGCTTCGGCACCACACCAAGTCCTCGATCTTGAAAGTCTGGCAGTCTAAATCCTCTTTGAGAGTTAAGGCTAGACCTCGTCCCCTGCCAGTCTGTCGATCTTTTTTTATATATATTTTTTAAACCTTTCTGAAGAATAGTCACAACCCTTTAATCTTTCATATTCATCTTCCAGCTCTCTTGAAAATTCTGAATATGACCTGCCACTGGAAGTGTTCCCTCTCCGTTTTGGTAATAGTCAGGACTCCTGGCTTTTCTGATCTGGTTGATGAGCAGACGTGACCAATTTATACTCCTTTTTCTTTTGTTGGAAATGCCTTCTCCGTATTATTGAAAAGAATTCCTTGCTTTACATGGAAGTGCATGTTTTCGGTCTCTAAATGCCGTTGCCACCCTCTGATTCAGTAGTTCTCTGAACGGCTTTTCCCCTTAGAACACAATTTTCAACAAAGCTGCTTCTTTCGGATGTATCAGCTTTCCAGTCTCTGAGCCACATATGGCGCCTTACCCGAACAGATGCTCTTGAGCTGAAGCTGTGATGCTTTCACAAATAATCTGATAGGAATGTAGCCTGCTGCACCATATGGAACAATAATTCAGATTAGTATTTCACTTTTTGCATGGTTCCCACTAGATATTCAATATCTTTAACTAAAGATTGAGCAGTATAAGATGCATAAGACCCAGCTCTGAGAGCTAAGTTTTCTTTTTATAAGATGTTTCATGGCTTTTTTAAATTCTCTAATCCATGGAGCCTTTGGAGTCCAGTCTTGGGGATTAAAGAAGTGCCAGAAATCAGTGTTGCTATTAGGGCCTCAATTTTTATTCAATGAGGGTGATTTTCTTCTGCTTTCTCCAACAAATACATCCTTTGAAGGAAATGTGGAAAGTTTACATGTTCCAGATCCTTCAATTCTCTCAATATTAAAACATAGATAAACTTGAGTGTCTATCACATCGAAGGAACTGACCTTGTGCCTTATGTAGATCAGCAGGGAAACCCAAATTGCTTCTTAGGTGCTCCAGTACCTGGCCCACTTTATTTCTTGATATATATTTACCAGACTGTTAGACCTGGCTTTTATAGCGGGTTTATCCCCAGATTCTTTGCTTTGTGGCCTTCTGTTTCTGACCTGTTTTTGTTGGTTTTATGACTCTGGGCACTTTACCAATGCTGATCAGTGCTAAAGTGCATATGCTCTCCCTGTAAATTGTATGTATGGATTGGTGTTTCCATAATTGACTGATTTGATTTACTAGTCAGTCCCTAGTACAGTGCACTGTGTGTGCCCAGGGCCTGTAAATCAAATGCTGCTAGTCCATTGCAGAGCCTGTGTGCAGTCTAGTACGGCTATGTCGACTTGGCAAGTGCACCCACTTTCCAGGCCTTAACCTTCGCTTTTCTTACGTCAGTCACCCCTAAGGTAGGCCCAAGGTACCCCTGTGGGTAGGGTGCAGTGTATGTGAAAGGTAGGACATGCCCTGATGTGTGTGGCATGTCCTGATAGTGAAATACTGCCAATTTAATTTTTCACTAATCTAAGGCTATCTGTTGCCTAAGGATGGAATGGGGAGTTGACTTACATCATCTTATAAGCATAACTGCCCCTGGGAACCAGATAGGAAAATAAAGTTTAGTATGCCTGAACTCAGAATGTTAAAATGCATCTTTTAGTGAGGGTGATTTTTACATTCTGTGTTTGAAAATACCACTTTTAGAAAGTAGGTATTTTCTTGCTTAGCCATCCAGTGTGCCTCTGCTAGGATGTGTATTGACTGTCTGGCTTTGGAGTGACAGGGGCTGGGGATGTGCAGTGGCTCCAGAGAGTCTGGATGAGTCCGCGCTAGGCTGAATAGGTCTGGTCTGCATTTGAAGCAGTGGGAGGAGTAGCAACTGCACATGAATAGGGCTGTGCCCGGCTTCCACAATGATGGCCTGTCCCCCTATGGTGTGTCTGGAGCCAGGGCTCACACTGACAATGGAGGTTTTTGTGCACTTGCAAAGTGCCCCCCAGAACTGGTTTGGACTGGGCTCAGAGCCCTGGGCCAGGAGAGAACAAAGAGATTTACTGTATAAAAAGAGGGGCCCAGACACCAGACTTTTAGATCACTTCTGGGAAATCAAGAGGAACCTTTGCCAAGGAGAAGAGCTGGAGAAACTGAGGAGCAGTACTGCCCCTGTGCTGTTTGCTGTCTGGGGTTGGCCTGCAGTGGCTACTTTCTGCCAAGGAAAGGTAAAAGACTTTGCTGTTTGCTGTGTCCCCTGCTTGAGGAAGATCTCCAAGGGCTTAAAGAAGAGCTTGCCTCCTGTTCTGAAGTCTCAGGGACACAAAGACTTCACCACCAGCTCCCCTGAACTTTCTTGCTGGGAGTTCTGACCTGCTAAGAGGTGCCTGCTGTTGTTTTGGACCTCTGGATGCTGTTTGCCGCTGGGAGCTGGGAAAAGTAACACAACTTCGAGAAGCGTGACGCATCCGCATTTGTTTCCGACGCATCGCCGAAGAAATCATCGCAGCGCCTTCCCGCGGCTCGAGAAATCGCAGCACGCCACATCAAGTGCACCGATCCCTGAAGTCCAAGATCACGCACCGATTCCGATGCAAAGCCTGCTGTGCGGCTGCAAAAACCCACGGATCGTTGGATCGCATCGAGGCGCCAAGTCTGTCGCATCGTTGGGGGACGCAGTAAGAAACCGATGCATCAACTCCTCTCCGGTAACGAACCAACGCATCACCTCCCCTGCGCAGCAATAAGGAACCGACGCATCACCTCCCCCAGAGCAAGGAACCAACGCATCACCTTCCCTGAGTGTAAGGAACCGAAGCATCACCTTCCCTGCAACCCTTTTTGTTTATGTGCGCGATGCATCCAAGGTACTTAATGTGAAAAGTGTTGCATCTGCAATTTGCTTGGAACTGAACTGTTTCTACCTTTTAAGAATCATGTTTTTAGTACTGTATTGTGGATTTCTGTTGTTTGGTCTTGTTTGGTTTAGATAAAGACTACTTATTTTTCTAAACTGGTGTGGTGTCCATTTGTAGTGTTTTCACTGTATTACTGTATGTGTTCACAAATGCTTTACACGCTGTCTCTGAGATAAGCCTGTCTGCTCATGCCAATCTACCAAGGGAGTGAGCAGGGGTTATTTTAGAAGTGTATCCCCCTTACCCTGACTAGAAGCAAGGATCCCTACTTGGACAAAGGTGCCTACCTCTGCCAACTAGAGACCCCCATTTCTAACACAGACCTATAGGTGCTTGATTCTGGCTCCAATGAGGATGATGCAGTCATCATGATTTCTGGGAAGACTCTGATCTACTCCTTCTTTTAACCTTCTCTGATTCTACAGCAGTATAGACTGTTTCCTGAATCAGTAATTGGATTTCTGCAGAGGACAACACGCCGGGCATATTCTGATCATGTGCTCTTGCAGAATGCCTGGAACTCCTCCTCCTATGTCTCCCACTGTCTTCATCAGAACAATACACAGGAGAAAGATGCCTCATCTTGAGTACTCTTTTACTGTGCATGGTCTGTCACAGAATGAAGACCAGATAAAGGAAACACTTTTATATAGTTGAGAGTACCCTTAGAAATCACCATTGAAAAAGAGGCTCAACTGACCAGTCCTAGTATCGCAATGCTTCTGTGGTCCTCACACATCTCAGTTTGGAGCCGCTTCTATCCTGACAGTGCGTCAGCATGACTGACATATTGCTGTGCACTCTCAGGATCTGCATCTGCTGTAGCAGGTGGGGTGGGCGACCAGCTTATTCAGCCTTGCCATCCTGCCCGAACACTCCTCTTACTTTGCTCCCTGAACCCTGCAGTCATCTACCTTCCGTTTAAAGGCAGTCATCTAAGTGGCTTCTCTCCATAATCAATCACGACTCAAGTGCTGCAGGGGTCATCGGGCACAAAACGAATCAACGCACCCTGTGCCCTGCACCCAGCACCCAGCTTGCACCTTATCCAAGTAAAACAAAATGAAACAGTATGTTCATAGGGATCTTACGTGGTCGTGTATGCCTGAATATGGGGGTGGGAGGTTGTTTGCTTTCGCTTTTTAGGAGATGAAGCTTTTAACCTTCCTGGAGCAGCATAAACACCCCATTAGCAATGCACAATGTGCTGTTAAATAACAGAATCAGGCAGGAACAACGGCGAGCTGCCAATAAATAGTACAGCAGGTGCAGTGGGACTGGGGCCCATAGGCTTGTAGGGCCTACTGAACCCGGGTTATTGATCTATTTTATAACACGCACATCAGTCATGGGTCCCATTTTCCTTGCTTGCCCTAGAGACTATGTCACATTTGCTAAGCCGCTGAGCAGGAAGTATAAATAATGTCAACATTTTACTATTTATTTCCTAAAATGTCCAAAGTCAATGCTGATTTTGGTACCGAAAACATAAAAAAAAACAAGATCTTAAGAGCAAGAGTGAGAATGAATATAAAAATGCCCCACCTGCCCCACTTGAGACATAATACGATTGAAAACCTCTCGAGGTTTCTCATGTCAAAGAGGTCGGCAGCAAGGATCATTACCGCTCTTACCAGTACAATGTACAATCAGGCAGCATTTGATTTGGCATTGAGTGGGATGGTAAATTCCAGTCCCAGTGCAGATCCATAGAGTCTAAGGGATTTTCATGATTTGTGTTTAAGAACATTAATACTCACATACCATCCAGGACCATCAAATAACAAGAAAGTGTTAACCCTACATGCGCCCGCTGCAGTCAGTCTCAGTTCTGTGTGCTTGATAAAAACTGGTTGGCAAAGGTCCTTGAATCACACACGGCTGTATGACTTTCCTATTTTCTCACAACCAAAAAATACTTTTATGATGCATCCCTTTTTGTTCGCCAAAGTCATCATCTTAGGAGGGCGCATGTTAGCCCCCCCAATAATGCAGTGTCAGTCTCGAGAAACCAAAGCAGAGGCGGTGGAACCGATTGGAAATTCCTGGGGTATTTCTGGACACTGGACAATGTGATGCAATATTCCACTCTGTGGGTCAGTACTTAAAGATCAAAATCAGACAGCAACAATTGTTTTCACTCTGGAGTGCTAAAACACCGTTTCATTGACATTGACATTTAAAATCCAGACACGTTAGAATATATTTTCTTAATTAATGTTATTTAAAGGAGTTTTCAACTTTATCAACAGCTTAGGCCATACAGGAGCCAACAGAGCCATACAGAGCTCCTGAGGACTTTGCACCAGCGCACTATATTTTTGGGGAGACACCCTACGTTATTGTAGTTGGAGCCGATAATGTTATTTAGTCAAGCACATGAACCTAGCACTCTGCCTCCATTCTTCGGTGGATTTTGGGGATGGCAATTTCCATAAGCCAGGGTGTCAATTTAAAATCCTCTATCACACCGGAGGTGAAAAATCTTCATTTTTTTCAGTTCTCCACCATTGCAGTCAGGCTTCTTCAGGAAAGTGCAGTCTCTGCGCTGGGAGGAGTCACTGCTGGTCATGTCATCGAGGTCACGCAACAATGGTGGTCATTGGGAATGTACCCCCAAGGTGGTAATATGTTGTCAGTATCCACACATCTAGTGTCACTCACTTACTGGGAGGGTTACACAGCAAAGTAGGGACACCGTACATAACATTTGGTGAAAGCCTCCCACCCCTTCCAAAGCAGAATTCTGATGAGGGCCTTCAGCCACTTCTTCAGCAGAATTCTGGTGACAGCTTCCCACCACTTCCAGGCAGGCTCCTGGTGACAGCCTCCCACCACTTCCAGGCTGTCGACATTTTACATCATATTAAAGATCCTTAATTCATTCAACTAAATACTTGAGTCCCGTAAAAAAAAGAATGCTGTTCAGTATATGCTCAAGTGAAGGGTATATAAGAAGTACATAAAGTATATTTACATTACATTACAATAATGCTTACAATTATATAATTATATGTTGGAAAATGTAACCATGGAGTGTCACTGAGGGATTCCTGAACCTCAGAAAGCATGACTACCACTAAGTGACCTTGTCCTTCCTTGATTAGGCACAGGTTGGGATTACATTAAACTATGTATATAGAGCCAAAGAACCACTGCCATTCCACTTCCTGTCTCAACTCATCATACCGCCTTAATATTAAATCTCATCACGAGTCTTGCTTTCACAATCTGGCTTTCTGTAGCCTCCTTGCACTATTTTGTGAATCCTTAAATGAGACAATCCCAGAATTCATTGGTACTCTTGAATAATGCCCTTTCAGCTATGTATTCAAAGACTTTCTCCCCATCTGTGAGGTGATACCATTAGGGGTAAAGGGTTGTTTGACAGGTAGCAGACATGAAAGTAACCTCTCTAGAGTGCCAGATGAAGGATCTGATAGTCCTGGTAAGGAGCCCAGTGTAGTGACAGTAGGCTGGTGATTCTCTTTGTGCAGCATGTTTTTGAATATATTAGGTACACACACTACAAAAGAAGCTATGGAATAGCATCTGTGTCTCCAGGAGCGGCCCGTGCAGGTAAGAGTGGTGGGTGGTGGGCTGTGGGGCTGGGTGGGGGGGGGAGGGGACTCGACAGGTGACGACAAGGGAAAATTAATTATTTATTTAATTTTCCCTTGTCATCGTCGTCTATCGAGTGCCCCCCGCCCCACTGCTCTTACCTGCACGTGCCACTCCTATGTGTCTCCAGCTATCCAAGCCCTTGATAGAAAATCATTGGGGTGCAAAGAGAGACTACAGTGTTTTGTTTCATAAAATAACATAGTAGTCTAGATGTTTGCAGGATTCAAAATGTCCTTGCTGGAAGACTGTATTAGTTGCTCTAGCAAAAGACATGAAATAGAAGAGGAGAGATAATGGATTAAGTTATTTTCACTAGAATTTTCTTTGACCTGTGCTCTTTCAGTGGAAGTATACTATAATGGGATAAATGTGTAACTCAAAAGAAGCTACCACCACATGTTCTAGGAGAGAAAGGGCTAAAGAAGACAGCACCTCCTCAAAGTAAGAAGGGCCACAATAGACACAGAGGCTCATGTCTTGTGCAAAACAAGCAAATTCTTCAATATAGAAAACTTCTCCTAACCGTAAAGGTCCATGGGACCCTTATTTACTGGAGACATAGCACTTAACATTGGTGGTAGCATTGTGATCAAAAGGATATGCAGCATAAAAACGTTTTGAAAAGTTCTGATCTTGAGTAAGATCTTTCCTAAGATTGTGCTGGAAAGGTGAACCTTCAACTTCAATGTAAAAAAGACAAAAGGAGATGGAGGAATCTTTGCAATAAATCTAATCACTAACAATTGCTAAGCATAGCATTCCAATCCACAGTTCTTTTGCCCACCATGCCACCTCAGTTTGGACCAAACCATATGCATATCAGCCTTGACCCTGCTCCAATTAATCCTGGCCCCTTGTTATACCTCCGCAAGAAAATTGTTTTCCAGAGATTTTCATTTTTGATTTGTGTTTTTGTATCATTAGAGAAGTAATTTAGCTTTGATAGACATTGCTAATCCGGGCCGAATTTTTTTGGACAACATTTTTTAAAATGACGAATGTGTTGCAGTGATATTTCAGTAACATTGAGACCTAAATACTTCATTTTGGTGTCAAAACATAGGTTTTGGGGGCCAAGGTGTCTTATAGAGACAGAAAATAACTCCTCAGAACCATCCCTTCCACCATTTTCCAAAATGACGGCTCTATAATGATGTGTTTTAGCCATCATATTGGTAATGTATTTTAAGATTGTTTTTGTTTCAGGTTTTCTGTTGATTTAATTTCGTAAACATTAGAAAAGCAGATGGTAGCAGAGAATCTTTAACTCCTGACAGAGTGTTGCCAACAACAAAATCTTAAGACTCCTTCAACAAAGAAAAATGTGTCATGTGCCAAAGGAATCCGAAACAGAAGATAACATCAACTGCGGCATGACAGAAGAGAATTTGAGATGCTGCAGAAATACGGGAAGACGAAGTTCACAAAAGATTTACACTGATGGGTGAAGGGGATTAAATATTTTATCATTGTAACAACAAGTGCTACAATTTGTATAAAATGGAAAAAAGCATGGAAAAATTTGTAAACAAAATAGCAGAAACCAGTGAATCACAACAAGAATCTGAGTATTCTGAGAAAGCGACGACAGACAAACCCAATACCCATCCACTTAGAAGACAGATGGCTACTCCTCGTCCAAACTGCATGCGTTCATACATTCGAAAATATAACTGCCAGCCTTCAGTTAAGTTTGCACTCTTTGAAAAAGCAAATTAAGTTTTAAAGCCACTCTTGAGTGCTGGCTACAGGTTCACACTCAGTGAGATCAGAGAAATAATGGTCAACATTGAGGAAACTGTATTGATCATAATAATGAAATTAAGATTTTTCTGGCGAGAATGTACAATGACAGAATTAGTTTTTGTCAGTCTAACAAAAAGAATGAGCCACTTATGATTTCTCTGTTGATTTGACTCCTGAAGTTCTTGCTGCCAAAATAAGATCATAGGATGCAGTAAAATCAACAGGAACCATTTTAATAAACACCTTGAAATATTTAGATTGTGGACTTTATGAAAAATTGTGTGATGCACCAGAGCTCCACAAATCATGGGAGTCAAAAAGAATGCCTGATGTTGTCTTAACAGTTTTTACATCAGTGTTTAATGTCTGCAAAGCAAAACTGTTACAAACTAAAGTTCTTGAGTTTGGAACCGAAGCCGACAACATTGATGATGGCTTTGAAGATCTAAGTGAAGAAGTCAAAGACAATCCCATTAACCGACAGGCTTATTCTGTGCAAATGTTTATGTTTAGGGTATTTGTAGAGCGCATGGCTGCCCAAGGGCTTCCCAGCGCTAGCGGAGCAAAAAAGAGCCAGGTCTTAACCTTTTTCTGGAAAATAGGTTCTGCTTCCACAAATCTGCACTCCCTAGGCATAGAGTTCAATAGCTTGGGTGCCAGGTGTGTAAAGGATCTGCCGCCCCATCTGGCTCTTTTGATTCTGGTAGTTTTTAAAAAC
This sequence comes from Calotriton arnoldi, assembly GCA_963921515.1. NCBI lineage: Eukaryota > Metazoa > Chordata > Amphibia > Caudata > Salamandridae > Calotriton > Calotriton arnoldi. Next base: position 1,563,495 of record CAWUFW010002082.1, on the reverse strand, counting down.
CGTTCCTTGCCAGAGCGAAGGCTTCTGTTCGGGGCATACAGACATACCAGATCTCTGATTTTGCCGGGGCCCTTGCCGTTTATGGCCTTGTGCGTTAGGCAGAGTGTCTTGAATTTGGCTCTTGCCTCAATCGGCAGCCAGTGAGGAGCCTTTAAGTGCTTCCCCACGGCTTCCTGCACAGGGGCATTAAACAGCAGTCTAACTGCGGCATTCTGTACAACCTGAAATCTTTTTGTGACGCATTTTAGTGCCCCGTAATAGAGGGAATTACCATAGTCCAAGCGTGATGTAACCAATGCATGGATTACTGTTTTTCTGAGCTGTGAGGGAACGCGCTCCAGAATTTTACGGAGCATTCTAAGCAGTCCAAAACAAGATCCTGCTAGCTTTTTCGCTTGGGTTTCCATCGTTAACTCCTTATTAAGCCAGAAGCCAAGGTTTTTGATAGTTGGGTTGGAGATAGGTGGAGTGCCTAGACTGAGGGTTTTATCCCCTTTCAGCTTCAGGCAGCTGTTTGTCATCCATTCCATCACTCTTTCCAGGCATGGCGCGATGCAGTCCGCATCACCCTTGGCGTTGGGGTCAAGAGCGACCACCAATTGTGTGTCATCTGCGTATGATATCATAGATATACCAAACTCCTGGACGATCCGTGCGAGTGGCCCCAAATAGACATTAAACAAGGTGGGGCTGAGCGAAGAGCCCTGTGGCACTGTACAAGCTAATTGCATATGCTTAGAAAAAAAGTTGGCGTCCATGACTTGAAAGGTTCTGCCTTCCAGAAAGGAGGACAGCCACTCCAGCGCTTTGTCTCGGATACCACTTACCACAGCCTCTTTCGTAGGATTGAGTGGTTCACGTTATCAAATGCCGCACTGAGATCGAGGAGCAGTATAGCGGCTGAGCTCCCTTGGTCCAGTGTAATTTTTAGTTCTTTCACAGCAACCAGCAGTGCTGATTCCATGCTGTGTTGCGCCCGGAAGCCCATCTGAGTGGGGTGGAAACATTGATTAGTTTCCAGGAACTCTGTTAATGCTGCATTAACATGTTTCTCTGTTATTTTGCCAATTAGAGGTAGAAGTGAAATCGGTCGATAGTTCCCTAACTGGGCTGGGTCCAGATTGTCTTCTTTTAATAGGGATCTGATTATTGCATGTTTCCAGGCTTTTCGAACTTCACCTTCCTTTAATGATAGGTTAATGATTTCAACCAGAGAGGGGAGCAAGGCTTCCATGACCTTCCCCAGCATGTGTGGAGGGGCTGGGTCTAATGGAGACCCTGATTTAATTTTCTCCATTAACGCCCTCACCCCATCTATTTTGGTAGATGGGAAGCAGGTTAGGGCCGGCCGACTGGGGCTCCACTCCTGGTTGCCTGCCTGGCACATAGTAGTTCCATTCTCAGCCTGGCATGTAGTCATACCGTTCCCACTCTGAAACGAGCTATAGATGTCCATAACTTTTTTGGCAAAGAAAGATGCTAGGTCGTTACATTTCTCCTCCGAGGCCTGCGGGGAGTGGTTATTGTCAGTTAGGGATGTTAGAGATTTGACAATCTTGAAGAGTTCCTTGGAAGAGTTTTGAGCTTGAGTGATCTTTAACTCAAAAATTTTGCCTGAGCATCTTTAATGTTGTTATGGTAAAGCCTGATAGGAAACTTTGAGTATGGGGTCGTAGTTCTTCCTCCATTCTCTTTCCATTTTGTTACAGTTTTTCTTTAATAACACTAGTTGTGCATTGAACCAAGGTGCCTTATTAACTGATGCTTTTGGTTTGAGAGTCATTTTTGGGGCAACCTTATCCAGTGAGCACGAGACCCAACTTTCCCAGCCGGCGTATGCTTCTTCGTCCTTTCCTTGTATCCCTGAAGCAGAGGCGATTAAACATACCCTCCAAACATCTGGATTAAGCTTTGTCCAGTTCCTCACTTGAGTTGTCCCAGTAAGTTGAGGATTTCTCTTTCCAGACTCCCTCACACTAAGAGAGAACGGGATGAGGAAGTGGTCTGACCATGGCATGGGTACTGGCGGGGATGCCGCAATTTTGGGGTCGTTAGAGATTAATGCTTCAAGTATGTGCCCCTTAATATGTGTGGCGGATGTTATCAATTGGGTCAATTGTAATCCCTCCAGATCATGCAACAGCCTCCTAACATTCGGGAGATTCTGTTCCTCGAGATGAAAGTTAGGGTCACCTAGGACCGTTATATGTGCTTTCTTCACCAGGAGGCTGGCTAGAGTGTCTGGTAGATTACCTAAGAACTCCCCATGGGGACCCGGTGGCCGGTAAATTAAAACCCCTGAGAGCGTATGTGTAGGTGAGAGAGTGATGGAGAATAGGCAGATTTCGCAGTCCGGAATGGGAAGGGGGGTGATGGTGCATTTATATTCCTTTTCTTAGTAGGATGGCTAGTCCTCCTCCCCCCTTTCCTATGCGGTCCTGTCTAACGATTTGAAACCCCAGGGGTAGGGCCATTAAAATGTCAGGGGTCGAGCTGTCCTTAATCCAGCTTTCCATGATGAATAGTACATCAAGATCTGCCTCCTCTATCAACAGGCACGTTTCAGTTCTGTGTTTAAGCAGGGAGCGGCTGTTAATTAAGCCCAACTTCCAAGTCATATTTTTGTCCTTAGGACAGCGGACATCAGGTGTGGGGATATCTTGAGACATTACCTCCAACTTGCAGTGATTACATACCTGGGCTCCCTTTGGCCCTCTATCCAATTGCCACCTAATGTTGCAGTGTGGATCAAGGGGGGCCTGAGTCTATGTAGCTGGTTTGGGGCATAGAAGGTTTGTGATCTCTTGTTTTGTGGAGGGTTCCTGGCCCCTGGTCCCGTTTGGGCGCAGACGGGCTTGCCTTCGGCACGCCAGCAGCGCGCCCGGTGCGCGCGTCCACTGTGTGCCGCTTTGCATCTGCCATTTAAGGTGTCAGAGGTCAGAAGACTAGAGCACTGACCTCTGACGGTGTGTGCGCTGTATGGTGGAGAGGGTTAACTCTACCTCTCCACCGCGCTCTATGGCCCCTGCCTGCCTTCTGCCTGCTGGAGACACGGCGTGCACACTCCTTTTAAGGTGAGCAATGCTAAAGTGCAGTTAATTATGTTAAAAACATCATCATAAAATTATCATAAAATCGCCTAACACAGTAAACACGTTTAAAATTACAGAATGATGGCCGAGTGCTGAAATATACAGTTTAAAATACACAGTTGTGAGACAGAGGTCTATTCAGAACCCCTCTTACTTCGTTATCATGGCAAGAAGAAAGCTCCGCTTCACATAATGACTGCCCACGCAATCTATGAGAAGTGCAAAAGTAGAGAGCTAATCACTTCAATAAATAGGGCTGGCGTATCAACAAGTTATAATGACATAGTACGGAGCAGGAACTTGTTAGCAGCCCATGCTGTAAAATCTTGGGAATCTGACAGCACACCACTTCCAAATCACTTTACCAGGAAAGGATTTACCATTGTTGCTCTTGATAATTTTGATTTTGAAGACAGCTCTTCTTTGTCTGGAACATCCAGCACACATGATACCGCCATGGTGCTTTTCCAAGACTGTACCAATGAAGTAGCTGCTGAAAAACAAGCTGTGTCAGCTGTAGGCATAATAAAACGAAGCTGCAACCTTATAACCCAACTGCCTTGTCAACGTGTGCAAAATAACTACAAGCCATCAACACGTCCCTGTCTGCCAGAAAGTTTGAAAGATGCTGAGGACATGGGTTTTCTTCTACCTTCTTCTGCTGCAGTCCGCAAAGCTGATTTAATTAATTTTATCATATTGCTTATTCGGTGAGGAATGAAGGATGAAGAAAAGCCAGTTCCTCCGTGGGCTGGAATTCATGCTCTGATCTCTCAGTTCCACTGAAGAAGGTTGGGTTTTTACCAGTAATACCATCTTCAGTTACAAACTGCGCAACGATATACACTGCTCTAAAAAAATTCCTAAATGTGCATGCTCAGCTTGAATACCATTTAATCCTGCCAATTTTCTGCGATGGAGGTGTTTTCCGTATTGTAGCTGACATTTTTATGAGCAATCCAGTAGAATTTGATGATCTTTATCCAGTGATGTGTATTTTTCAAATGACAACATTTGTGTTGCGGTGTGCAGGAAGTTATCTCAGTGGATGTGGCATAGACAATGCACTTATTGAGGATGAAATCTTTGGAAGCAAAACTGTCCTGTTAGTATTAAGTGGAACTCATTATGTTCATTCATTACAAGATATGCTCATCATATCTAAGGCTATAAAAACATTGCGTTGGAATGCTTTCTGGAACAAGAATGACAGATTTGGCATATCTTATCTCAGAAGAGAACAAGGCTCAAGGTGCACTTCATACAAAAGACATAATGCAAAGCCAGGCAATGTTCAATACACTCAGTTTTAATCAGAAAACCTGAAAACCACGTTTGTAGAGTTTGTCAAAGAATGTGAAGAAAAATCAGAACTTTGCAGGCACTGGGGAAATGTTTTACACATGATCGCTCTAGTGAAAAACGTGGTACATGCTAATCGGGAAGGTGATTGAGAGCTGCACGTGAAGACTGTGGAGTCACTGATTACTGTTTCGCGAATTCAAGTGCATAAACTACCTGAGATATGTGTCCTGGTATATGGAAAGAGTGAAGAAGCTAGAGGTGGAAAAACCATACCTCTATAGAAAATTAATCCAAATACATTTTGTAGTAAAAGACAGAGAGGGAAGGTTCAATGCTGTAGCTCCAGATATGAAACTGGAACAGACGATCGAGACATCACAGAAAAGCTCCAGGGGAATTGTTGGTCAGACACGTAAAAGTGGATATGTCACTCAATGGCAGCTAGTTTACCATGAAGTCCTTTCTTTTTGCAATGTTCTCAGAAAGATTACAAATTTAAAATTAATGGATCACTGTGAAGCTGTTACTCACCACAAACTTGTGGGAAAGAGAGGTGAACGTTTTATAAACATATTGACAGGCGTCTTCATTTCATGCAGCAGAAAGGAAACCCCTGTGAAATGACTGAGCCTATGCGATTACACAACTTTGTGGCAAAACAATATGTGGATAACGATATAAAGACATGTTTACTAGATGTCTTGGAACATGGATCGAAACTATACGCAGAACTGAAGCAGGAGAGATTTGTATTGAAAGAGAAAATACGCTTTGACATAATCACTAAAGCTAAACTTCCAGGCTTTAATTGCCATAGTAAGAGTTTCGTCCAACCAGCCACTACAAATCAGGTTACAAAAAACAACTATCACAAGCACATAGAGAGATGGATGTAGCAAAAGAAAGAGGTGAATTTATCAAGGAGATTCTGTTGCATGATCTTCCAACAAAGGCATTATTTGATGGAGATGCTGCAACAGGTATCTTGAACTATCTGCCAAAGAATTATAGAGAATCAGATGAATGTCTACAAGTGGAACAATTGACCTTGCCTGCATAAAAAATCTGACACCTATGCCTGTGCAACTTGATAAATTCTGATCATCAACATCGAACAAGATGAACTTGGAGATGTTAACTCGCCAAAACATTGCTGATGCTTCAGTGAGCACTGAATTTCCAATTAGTGCAAGTGGAATGGTTGTCAATGAGGATTTGGTGCCTCCTTAGGTACGGGCCATATTGTTCAAGAACTGAAAAGCAAATTGGAAGAAGCTGACCTTCGTGTTGTACCACATGTTGAGTAAGCTGGTCGAAATGGTTCCAATCCAGTCATTTTACTGTCAAATGACACAGATTATTGTGCTACTTAGATTTGTTGCAATGTTCATAAATCAAGTATTGTCAGAGTTATTGATACGTTATTGAACAAGCAAGAAAAGACACTTATTACTTCATATTCTGTACAAGAAACTTGACCCAGAGATGCCTAGGGTTCTTATCAAGGCACACATGCTTACGGGTGATGACACTATGAGCAAAATTGGAACAAAGCTTGGAGATTTAATTGCTGGACCTGTGAAGTTTCTGAAAGGATTTGCTAAGACAAAAGAAGAATGTGACTTTAAAGACATAGAAAAATACCTTGTGAGTGTGTGGAAAACGAGTTCGGACTGTCACACATTTGGCGATCTTCGGTACAGTGAGTTCAAGAGATAAGTCGCGCTAAGTGATCTTCCACCAACGTCATATTCTGTGCGTGGACACATTAAAAGAGCATTCTACTTGATCAGAAGATGTGTAAATATTTTGGTTCATGCATATGTAGACAAAGATCTGTTTGAATTTGGTTGGGAAGATATTCATGGGGCGCTAAAACATACGAAATTTCTAAAGCTTCTACCCACAGAACTTACACGTACACATGCTTGCAAAACCTGTGCTACAAAAAGGTGTCCGTGTCGATATGCACTTCTCAAATGTTCAACATTCTGCAAATGTACCACAAGCAATTGTCCGAAACAAATAAATGAAGTGAACTATAAAAATGTGTCTAAAACAGGAGAGATAAACATTATTTTTTTCCTATTCAGATCATAAACATTGTTTGGTGTATACATAAAGGATTAAAAACCATTACTATTTGTTTCATTTCTATATATGCTCTTCTTCCTCTATTATAGCTGCAATTTCTGAAAATGGCGGAGGGTTGCTCTGAGAGTTATTTTCTGTCTCTATAAGCCTACTTGATCCCCGTAACCTATATTTTCACATCAAAATGAAGTATATAGATCTCATGGTTCCTGAAATAATACATCATCACTGCAACACATCCGCCATTTTAAAAAATGTTGTCATGAAAAATTCAGCCCGGATCATCAATGTCTACCCAAGCTAAATTACTTCTCTAATGATCCAAAAACACAAATCAAAAAGGAAAATCTCTGGACAACAATTTGTTTACGGAGGTATATGAGGGGGCCTGGATTGAATAGCAATAGTCCAACTCAAACTGCTAGGCCAGATCCTACTTGAACCAGAACACAAGCAACCCAAGACCGGTTTCACTATGATTGGGGCTCATCAGTCAATGGTAGATTTCTTCCAGTGGCACAGTAAGCAGAGGACCCACGTCTGGGCATACTCTTACCACTTAGAGCGGCCCATCAAACACATAAAAAGTGATGGAAGGAATGCTTGCAGTAAGTCTAATCAATGGCAACCATTCAGGGTAGCATTCCAAACCATTGTTCTTTTGCCCATGTTGCCACCTCAGTTTGGATCTTGCCTTATGCTCCTATTGGAGCAGGGTCAAGACTGAGTTGGATAAGGCTGGGCTCAAACTGAGATGGCATGGTGGGCAAGAGAGTGATGGGTTGGAATGGTACCCAGAGCGACTGCCAGTGGCCCATGAAGTATGCTGTAGTGCATGGCAGAAAATGTGAATGATGCAACAACAGAACAATGGATGAAGAGGGTTATCTTAAATCCCCTTTAAGTAACCATATTATACATATATAATGGGATCTGTGAGACACTTTAAAGTATAATCCCTACATACAGTGAACTGGAAGCTTTCAGTCTCCCTAGTTTGATCACCTTTTGTTTTAAACATTGATCTGCAAGCCTCAAAGTCTTCAGTCTTGTGGTCAAAACTAATCCATGCTCCAGAAGCAGAACCACAACAGAATACCTGTCATAGAATAACAAACTTTGACAAAGCTGATCTGCCAGGCATTGGCCACCAGTCTTTTCGCTTTGTCGATACTTGTTTTGATTTGTCACGGATTTTGCAAATCTTTATTGATGCGGAAGCTGCTCGGCCCTCATCAATCTGATAAAATGTCTAAAAGCAAAAATATCTTTTGCTCTAAAAAAAAAAATGAATCATTGGTTCTCATTGGCACTCCAATGAATTAAACCTTAGTGATCAATATTTAGGTAGTTCTGTCATGCTGAATTGGTCTGTCCTCCATCCCAAGGCCAATGTAAATGAGAATAAATTGAATGTTAGATGACATATCAGTGCTAATTTGCACTGAATTTATGGGGAGGGCCCTCAATCAAGTAAATAGAAGCTGATCTCAAGTTTATGACTGAAGTGAGTTTATTCCTTCTTCATTATATTGAAAATAAATTCTGAAGTCCTGCTCTATCAAATACACGGTCAAATCGATGCTTACTTGGAATGCAACCAATTCTCGTTAATCTTTACTTGTATTTAAGATTGAGAATTAGTGGTATTCAAGTACACATTACCATAGTAATCCCTGGCATTGAACAAAACTACTTTGTGCATTGGTCAGTAGCGGCTGGCACGCATCACGGGTGGTGAGGCAGGAGGCGGCAGGGGGGTAAGGGGGGGGTCTAAAAAATGATTTTTTTTAAATTCACTCCAGCCACGTCTCTCCCACATTGTCTATCCTCTGCGTCGGGCCAAACAGGTAGCACATCCAGGCCCCCCTAAGCCAATCACAGCGCTGCAATGCAGCGTTGTGATTGGTCTGAGGGCCGTGGTTCAGCGCTACGATGGGGACTGGGGGCCTGGAAATGTTCTCCACCCAGGCTGTAATGCAGCCTGGGTGGAGAACATGCTGAGTGTGCATGACAGTTTGGTCGGCCCGAGAGGGCTGGTCAAAGCGTCATGCGCACTTCAGTGTACCCACCACTCCTCACCTGCCCTGCTCTGTCAGCAGAGTAGCCCCGCCCGCCAAGCTGCCAAACCAGGACAAAATAAAATGATAATAACAGCAAGTTATTATCAGTTGTTTTTTTCCTTTCTTCCACTGCTTCAAAGCAGTGGGGTCGACGCTTCTCCACCTTAGCGGAGAAGCTGCCACTGGTGTGGGTGTGCTCCTTTTGAAAGGGCAGCCTACCGTAACTCATAGTGAAGTGGGGTGATGCATTGCCCCTTGATGCATGTTGGAGTGGGTGGAAGACAAACGTGAATGACACAATCACAGAATAGTGGATAAAGTCTGGCTGACAACCTCTATAACTACTATGTTATACATATTTAGTAAAATCAAAAGGTCGTGGCTAACACAGACTCAAAAAAAACAGTTGGTCTGGCATTGGCTGCCAGCATGTTGCCTTTGAAGAGAAAGGAAGGAAAGAAGAAAGAAAGGGAGACAAAAAGGGAAGAAAGAAAAGCAAAAAGGGAAGAAATAAAAGCAAAAAGGGAAGGAAAGAAGGCAAAAAAAGAAAGGGAGGTAAAAAAGGAAAGATGGAAGGCAAAGAATGAAGGAAGGCAAGTAATGAAGTAAGGATGGCAAAAAGGTAGGATGGAAAGAAGGCACAAAAAGGAAAAAAGGTAGGCAAAAAAGAAAGAAAGATGGAAAGAAAGAACAAGAAGGAAAGAAAAAGAAAGAAAGAAAGAAAGAAAGAAAAAAGAAAGAAAGAAAAAGAAAGGAAGAAAGAAAAAAGAAAGAAAGAAAGAAAGATGGAAAGAAAGAAAGAAAGATGGAAAGAAAGAAAGCTCCAACTGACATCCTTGGAATGCTAGATCAATACCTAGAACTTAGAACACGACTACATTCCTAGTTATATATGACATAGTCATAACATTGCCTGTAAGCGTGTAACACAGTTCCATCCCTTCGGACTGACAACAGTCTCCCACATTTCTTTCCCTACTACCCCCGTTCCCCTCCCGCCATGCCATTGGGGCTCGATGACGATACACTTTGAGACGTTTCTGGTGAGTCACATTCAACTGAATGTGTCTCAAGGAAGAGTTAGGGTCGACTGTGTAACAGGAATGCGTACACTTCATATGTTCATTTCTGATTGCAGCTGTATGTGAAATTGTATATAGTTATGGTGGTTGCTGTGTTATTGGAACAGGTATTTCCCAATGATCATACATATGGATTTGCAGTTATGGAGCTCAGTGACATGTTACCCGGATTTCTGTTGTAAATCTGCCAGCACCAACTGATCATTGTAGCGTTTTACTAAAATCCAAAATAAATGGTTTTTAAAAAAAAGAAGGCAAAATAGGAAGAAAGACGGAAAGAAGGCATAAAAGAAGGAAAGAAGGCAAGAAAGATAGAAGGCAAACAAGAAAGATGGAAAGAAGGACAGGGAAAGAAAAAAGGAATGAAAGAAAGGAAAGAAATAAAGAACTAAGGAAAGATAGAGGAAAGTAGGCAAAAAAAGAAAGAAGGAAAAAAAGGAAAGAAGGGAAAAGGGAAGAAAGGAAAAGAAAAAGAAAAGAAGGCAAAGAAGAAAGCAAGAAGGAAAGAAAAACAGAATGACAGAAAGAAAGAAGTAAAGAAGGGAAAAAAGAGAGAAACAAGGGAAAAAAGAAAGAAACAAGGAACAAAACAACCAAAGAAGGGAGGAAAGATAAGGGGAAAAAAAAGAAATGAAGGAAAGAAGGCAAAAAAGAAAGGAAAGAAAGAAGGCAAAAAGAAAGAAGAAAAGAAGTAAAGAACAAAGACAAAAAGGAAAGAAAGAAAGAAGGAAAAAAGCCAATAAACAAGAAAGATGGAAAGAAAAAAGCACAAAATAAAGGAAATAAGGCAAAACAGAAAGAAGAGGAGAAGGAAAAAGGAAGAAAAAATGAAAAAAGAAAGAAAAAAAGAAAAAAATGTCATAATAAAAGGAAAGAAGTCAAAAAAGAAGAAAATAAGGAGCAAAAAAGGAGCAATCAAGGAAAGAATGCAAAAAAGAAAGAAGGAAAGAAAAAGGGAAACAAGGTAAAAAAGGTTAAAAAGAAAGAATGCAAAAAAGAAAGAAGGAAAGAAGGCAAAAAAGAAAGAAGGAAAAAAAGAAGATAGAAAGAAAGAAGGAAGGAAAGAGGGTTCTCAGAATAAAATATTGGTTACTAAAACCCAAATTACACTCCACCTACATTTAAATAAAAGTTTTACAAGTTTGCTGCAAATTATACACTATGAAGTTTGGTTTTCTTCCTGGACAAAATTATTAAAGAACTGTTCGTGAAACCGAGTCCAGGAACACTGTTATGTTATGAAACATCAGCAGTCAGATAAATTAACAAAGGCCATTTCCAAAGGAATTTTCATTAGCATTGACAGGGGACAGGAGCTGATAAAGCTGAATGTGTCCCATGGGCACATGAAATGCGGGTAGAAAGTATCCTGCTATCATAAAAGCAACACAAAAGAAATAAAGTAAAAACAAAAACACTGGCACTGAATGGAACTACCTTGCATGCAGATATGCTCATTGTGAAAGATGAAAATGCAGTCATCCAAAGTGAATTGAACCAGTGGATTAAGTTGGCTGACCCATTTCCCCATGCTGTAAGCTTTAGTGGGAGGAAGCAAAATGTGAATGATGCAATAACAGACCAATGGATGAAGAGAGCTGACTGAAAGTCCCTTTTAGTAAGTAGGTTATACAAAAATATTTTAGTAAAATCAAAAGGTCTTGGCTATTGCCAGACCTAAAAACCCAAGGCAAATTATATTACCTTTTGCCGGTGGTGCACTTCCTAAAAACATTGGGGTCTAAGAAAAAAGGCCAAGATTTCCTGCCAAAATGGAACAACAGAAGTAAAATCACAGCATTGTGAAACTCTGCCGAACGAGCTTAGAATTTAGCTCAGGCACTTCTAGGAATCAAGGAAAGAGGCTCTAAAAGCTGTAAAATGCACTCCAAATTCTCTAGTATTGCAACACTTTCTTCTGGAGCAAGTCCAGTCTTCGAGACTGTTTTCATGGTATAAAAGCAGGCACTTTTCCCAGAAATAATAGGTTCCAGGCATTGGAGCCGATCTGAGTCTAATTCTAGAAGAGTACTTACTGTGTTTTAATATTACTATAGTTTCTTGTTAATTCCAAATTCCTTCCCTCAAGACACACCATTCAAGAAAATCCCTTGACAGATTTTGATGTGAACTAGGCTGTCATTAATTTAATGATTTTCTAACAGCTATTTTATGCTTCTTTTTGTATTTCACTCCTTCAGCCTACCCATCCCCCCCCCCCCAACTCCTTCGAACAATTCCTTAGTCCTGACTATGATCCTATCTCTATCTACCAGGGCACTTGGTGCAGCCCCTATATAGTATGGGGATGGGAGGCCAGTGGATGCTCTCTCTTCTAGAGGATGTGGTGCAGTCCAGCTTGTCATGGTATGTTTGATTAGTGGGAATCTTACTCCATCATCATGCATGCTTGGGTGACATTAAATGTGTGGTCAGTGGAATGCATACTCCACCAATGTGTGTATGCAATCCCAATGTGAAATGCGTAGTCTGCACACCGCTTACTCTATCATCATTCTTGTTGAAATCCCTGGATTGCATGGAATTTGTGGGGAAAGAACGCCTAGTCCTCCATCCTGCAGCTTGCATGCTCTGGCTAGCTAGTGATAAGCTTAGTCCACTGGTATGCATGTTACAATCCCTGGGGGACATGAAATGTATGGCAAGTGAAATACCCCTCTTCTAGAAGAGATGATAGGGGCATATTATCAAGAACGGCGTTAAAAGTTATCGCCGGTTTAGCGGCAGAAAACTGCCGCTAAAGCGGCGATAATGGGCTTGATAATATGCCCTTGAGAATTCCAATAGAAGCCCATGTTCTGGTGTGAACATGGGCTTCTATTGGAATTCTCCAGGGCATATTATCAAGCCCATTATCGCCGCTTTAGCTGCAGTTTTCTGCCGCTAAACCGGCGATAATTTTAACGCCGTTCTTGATAATATGCCCCGATAGAGTCCAGGGAGGGCACAGAATTTGTGATCAGTGGAATGCGTACTCTACCATAGTACATCATTCAATTCCTGGGAAGCTGGATGCAGTTTTTCACTATGAGGCAGGTGACCACTGGTGCAATGTCACTAAAATCAAATTGCTTGAGATCAGGCCGAGACACGGACGGACCTAGATTTTTGAGTGCCAACCCTTCACAAAAAATGCTTCCACCAGCAGCAACCATTTAAAAAAAGAAGAGCGAATAAATCATTTTAAATCATAGGTTTTGAAAACTTGTGGCTAAAAAGTGGTTGGCTGTAGAAAGGCTTACGCAAAATGAAACATTACTTTAAAGTGTCTCACAGATCCCAAAACGTTAGTTCTCTAGAGCAGGAATAAGATGTGTGTGCACCTCAGAAGATTGTATGCCATTCATTCAGAAACACTGTGGGGCATATTATCAAGGGCTTTATCGCCGCTTTTTGCCGCTAAAGCGGCGATATTTTTATCGCCCTATTAGCAAGCTGTCGCTAACAGGCGTTAGCGACAGCTTTTAGGCGTTAGCGGGCGGTTTTACCATCGCCTTGCATGTCAGCGATAATTATCGCTAATGACATGCAAGGTAGGCGTTCCCACTAAAAGCGACTGAAAACAGTCGCTAACACAACTAACCCCTATTAGCAAGGCAGGCGATGCGATAAAATACTCTGCGCTAAGCGCGTTTATCGCTAGATTTTTACACCTGCTACTGAGGGTGACTTACCTGTTTGTAGCATAGGGGGTGGATTGTCAGGCTGAATCCATCCTTGCGTTAATGCAAGAATATCGCTGGTTTTCCAGCGATATTTTCGCATTTTGCCGCTATCGCTGGAAAAATTATCGCTATGGAGATAAACCTTACTAATAGGGTGTTATCTCAGCGATATTTTCCAGCGATAGGCGGTGTTAAAAAAATTCGCGCTAAGCGCGGTTAGCGATAAATATCGCAATTCCTTGATAATATGCCCCAGTATTCTCCCAGCAAAAGAGTTGTCTCACAAGAAAAATACCGCCATTTGCTGTGTCTGTCCTTCAATGGCTTCAACGAGGCGGGAAAAAACCCCGAAAACAGCCATGTTCTGTCCCACAGGACTGGCAACTCGGAAGGCTGCTCCTTCAAAACCTCAAAGCAGGGGGGCGAGAAAAAGTTGACCCGTAGAGAACTGCAAACATTAGGGGTTCATGAACAGAGAGAAGCTCGTGATTCTGCAGCAGAAATACTAGACAATCTACAGAAATATGAAAATGCAATATTCTTTCCAAGGTAATGGAATTTTGGCTTATTTCCAGTGCACTGCCAGTAAAGTTCATGTCGTGCAAAGATTTTTCGCAGGAAGCATGCACAAATAAGATTAAAAAAGGTGAGACGAAAACATTACAAGGCACGCACTTGGCGCTACTCCAGCATCTAAGAAGGCATTCCAGGGGGTGATTTCACAGTAAATGTCAGGCATTCCAGAGGAGAAACAAAAGCTGCAACAATGTATGTTCAAACAATGGCCTATGATAAGCCTGCAATTCTTCATTTTATTATCCGGGATGCAGCGACAGTAAAATGTGTAATTAAGGCTAACCAGTGGAGACAACTGACTGGTGTAAAAATACAGGAATATTCATGGCTGACTGGAACACAAAAGTTCAAATGCTGCTATGCAGAATTTATTTCAAGGTGTTATAAATGTGCCCTCTAGCCCCACCATATTTGAGGAGGCGCAGTAACTTTCATTGTAGAGTATTGCTAGCTCAGCTCCCCCACCACCAGATCAATTGCCAAATAAATAAACTAGGAATCTACAAGTACTGCAATCTACTAACTAACCAGGCTACTTCGATTGCTGAGATTCTTCATCTAAAGAAATACTGAGCTACAGACCTAGATACCACACTCTTTTGGGAACAGAGGGAATAGACCAAAAACCAATAACTTGAGTACCTAAACCCTGGTAGCTGAACTTCCACTGCTCCAGAATTATTATCCAAATCAGTGTGTATAAAATATCCTGCAAAATCTGACACTGCAAACCACTAAATACCGAAACAACACTAATAGCTGAGTTTCCACTGCTACCGAGCTAAACAGTAAACTGTAATGGGAATAAGTGGAACAGACACATAACATGGAGTTTAGGCGTTTCATAGTATGGTAGATATGCTTCCACCGCCCAGACCCATTCACCGACTCACAATACATCAAAACCTAGAATCAACAGCAAAACAGAAGCTATGAACTACTTAGGGCCCAGGTGGCTCTGACAACTGAGTTTTACACTACTACTGAATTAAAGCACCACCCAAACGGGAATTCGATATATTAAAACTACTAACACCTAGCTGCCCTCCTCGCTCTGCCTAGGCTTTGTATAAACACTCAGTGTAATTCTGCCTACCCAATCCTGGGTGGAATTAATAGTTTCATAGCAGCATGGCACCAAACAAACATTCTGATGGGTTACATACAAATGCAAAAATGTCAACACTTTCCTAAGGGGCAACCCGAATGTGCGCTACATTCTCTGTCATAGAGCCCACCCACAAATCCCCTGCCTAGACACCCTTCTCCTTCCGTACCCTCTTCCTGTTTAACCCACCCCTCCTCTCTTAGTCTTTCTTCACTGCACCCTGCCATGCCCTCCTAGAAGAGCCCTTTCTACTTCACACCCTTTGCACCCAACTCCCCAACAAATTCCAGTTCTCTGCTAAAGTCTAACACCACCTTACACTCCCCTCCTTTTCCCTATGCCTCCAGCTCCTCTCCCTATCTGTCAATTACCACCCATCTCAGTCATCACTTCTATCTCCTTCTTTAAGTCTCAAAAACCTTGCTAATGACTACCCTGGTCCTTCACTGACTCCACCGACTCATGCCTCCAGGCTACAATGATCATCATAAAAGTCATAAACTGACCGCACACTAGATATTCCTTCACCCCCAGCCCTTTCCTCTCTCTGTGACTCTTTTCCTAAATTTTCCTACACACCATACCTTCCTAAATCTTCACAACATTCCATCTAATATCTAATATTGCCGGACAACTTTACCTTTGAATCACCTCTCTATCCTCCCCCCAACCATGCCATTGGTTGCCTCCGTTGTGCAACCAAAACTGAAGTAAGTTCTTTGCATTCTAGAGCAGCTTGACAGACCTATCACTACACCTTGAATATCTAGCAATTAAAACTACAATTTCAAGTGTTACGTGTACTATTTTCGCTATTCCCCTAAAATCCACCATATCACCATTACCATGTCTTTCCACTGATGGGCGAAACAGACTGAATTACATTTAAAATATTGTTGTTGCCAGACGATACAAAGACAGATCGAGGTGCAAAAAGAAATAGCTTTATCAATGCTTGTTTAAACTTCCATTTGCCGTCGAACACTCTGCAGCTTGTGCTTTTGGCTGTTTATGCATGCTCCTGTGTCCCACAGTTTAAACTATAATACAATGTTCTTTGGCGTCAAGAGGGATTGAATAAGGTTGAACTGGGAAATAAATTCAGAATTGTTCTGAATAGGATGCCCCGAAAATATGTCTTGTTCATGGCCTCAAAAATCCTTAAAATGACATCCATTCCTAATCTTGTAAACTCCTTCAAGATTACCTACAAAAAGTAGGCTGAAACACCCAATTATCCCTAAAACTGGAAATATCCCTAAAACTGGAAACTTCCACCTATTGTGATAGTCTACTTTTTCCACAAATTTTGAAAGTTTCAGTGTGATCACATTAGTAATGTGCTGTTATTTAAGATTGTATATTGGGTCTTTGCCTGCCCACGTGTTTTTTTAATTGTTTTTACATCCACATAAAATCGTGTCAATTTGCTGGCACACTGAGAAAGCGCTAGTTTTTTTTTTTGATTTAACAAAAACAGGGAAAAGATAGTCCTGTTTCTATGATTCACAGAAGGCAATATTAAACACACAAGACCAGTCAGCCATTGAGCACAGGTCATGAGAAGCTGCCTAAGGGGGCGGGGGGTGGGAAACTTGGCATAATGCTGTAGGCAGCATAAGGGAAGAGCTCCCCTGTCGCCTCACGACTCCCCGGCCCTGTATGGCCCCTGCATTCACCCAAACTCGACTGCCGTGGGTGCCCCGGCCTCCATAGACCTGGAGGCATGAGGCAGGTGCCAAACTTTGTCCAGCTGGCCGAACCGCCGCAGAGTACCGCGCAGGGCCAAGGGTTATTGGAGCTGCCTGCCTATCCAAGATGGTGGCTTGGTATTGAGTGCCGCGACCCCCATGGCTCTCACCGCTCCCTTCACAGATGACTGTACCGCCAGGACTCAGGCTGCAACCAGTGGGGCCCCTGGATTTACTCACCCCCCTGCCCGTCTCCATGTACACTGATTGCTGGGCGTGCGTGGTCCCCCTCACTAGTACACATTGCTGGTGCCTTTGCAGGACTGATGGACACACTTGCTGTGAGGAAGCAACGTGCCTGATGGAGGGTGTTGCCGGTCTGGCTGTGCTATTGGAGGTTGTGGTAATCGGCCTGAGACCACCTTGTCTGCACTACTTGGTGTGGATGTGAGGACAGCTGTATCCTGGTCTGCGGACAGGTGTTGAATGCCAGACTTGAAACAGTGCTGGGAAGGCACAGGGTAAGGGGAGACGCCCTTGCCTGTGCCTGCTGGTAAACACCCCCACTCCTCTTTGAAGGCTGCGTTGGTCCCTACTGGTTTACCTCTCAATGCGGACGCTGTGGAACCGCTATATGTGGTTGTTCTTTGTCTACTGCTGCCTGTAGTGGACAGCCTCGTTTCCTCCTACTGCACTTTGGGCTGCTACCAGAGAATAAAGGAGGATGCCTCGAAAGGGCATCCCCCAAGAGGGGATCAAGCAGGGCGCCGGGAGCATCATGGCCTCCCAATTCGATGACATTGTTCAACAAGCTGATAGAGGCGATCGATGCCTACGGGGTAAGACTGGAGGGTAAGATCGACTCAACAGCAGTGGAATTGGGCCTTATCCGGGAGGATACGAAGAAGATGTCGGCTCAGGTGTGACAGTGAGCATGGATCGCTGCCTCACCAATCTGGAGGCTCACACTCACCGGCTGGAGGCCAAGATTGATGATCAGGAGAGGAGGGCACGTCCCAACAATATCAGGATTGTTGGCCTGCCGGAAAAGGTGGAGGGTGAATCCATGGTTGGCTTTCTGAAGGACTGGCTAAAGGAGTTTGTGGTTCCAGAGGGCCTGTCCCGGTTTTATGTGCTAGAACATGCTCATAGAGTCCCTGCCGACCACCCATGCTTGGGGCCCCACCCCATCCAGTGATAGAACGGCTACTACATTTTCGGGACAGGCCTGCTTCTGCAACAGGCACGCAGCCGTGGCCCCTTTGCCATGGAAATTGCTAAAGTCTCTCTTTACCCAGACCCATTCAGATTCAGAACTGGAGGGCATCTTTCACAGTCATGAAGAAGAAGCTTCTGGACCTGTGTTTGCTTTATGCCCTGTTGTTCCTGGCTCACCTGACAGTGCAGGTGGAGGGTGAGACCCACTTCTTTTCAGACCCTGCGGCAGCATGGGACTGGCTGGAACTCTTTGACAAGACAACTGTGCGGCTGTCCCTAGATTGCAGTGACCAAGGCTGCAGAGATCCTGTAGGCATGGCATTTGCCCGGCACACTAAGCAACAGGTGGCAGTGGGGCGGACAAAGGCGGTGGAGGTAGTGGCCTCATTGGGATTCAAAGATGGATCGTTGCTCCCTGGGTCACAATTGTGCAAGGGGTCTTCCTCGAGTTTGACAAACTCAGTGATACCAGGACTGGAGAACAACCTGCTGGGAGTTACCCCGGACAGAGGGGATGATCTCATTTGACCCCCACGAGGCTGCTTTTATATTGTGGACCGGATTATACCTGTGGTATTGTATTCATGGGGCTGTTATTTTCTCCTTGCATATTCTACTTTACCCATGATGGGGCTGCGGAAGGCATTGAGTGTGACGGGGGCAGCTTTTTCACGAGATTCCTTATTGGATAATACTCAGGCACACACTGTTGGACTGGCAAGTCTCTCTCCCGTACAGAACGTTCCATAACGGACCTTGTTGGCATTTATAATAGGGCTTTAGTTTGTGGCCTTTGCCTATGTATGTTTGAACAGGATGTTTTCATATTACAGTCCTGGGTAGGGGTTGTGGATATCTAGTTGGTTAGTTATGTTTGTTAGGCTTACTTTTCCATGGGTGTGGATGCAGAGAATGAGGCTCTGGTGAGCGACTGGATGGTGGTGCTGCAGTCGGACAACTGGCAGGGAAAGCCATGGTGCGCAGTCCAACATGCCTTAATACAGCAATAGCCGACCGTATCCGAGTGATTACCTGGAATGTGAAGGAACTGAATACAAGGTCAAAGCAGTATAATGTTCTTGCATACATAAAACGTAGAGGGGTGCAGATAGCATTTCTGAAAGTTCCCCAATTGATGGAGAGCGAGGGCAGGGCTTTCTGGAAGAGGTGGATGGGACAACTTTACTACACAGCCTACTCTGTGTTTGCATGGGGTGCCCTGATCTGGATAAGTCCTGGAGTGGCATTCCACTTGCATAAAGTGGTGCTGGACCCAGAGGGATGCTACGTTTTAGCAATGGGCTGACTGGATGGGAAGGACATTGCACTGCTAAACATATATTCCCCAAACACGGACCAATACGCCTTGACTAGCCTGGCTTTCTTGTTCACTGCCGCACTGCACTACCCAAAGATAATTTATGGGGATCTCAACTGTGTGGCAGATCCTCAACTGGACCGGTCCTATTCCCCGCTGCTAGTATCCCCAGCGCATAAAATAGCAGGGTCCTTTCGAGAGTGGATCGGGTAAGGGGGCTGGTAGACTGTTGGTAGGCATACAATCCAGGGGAATGGGCCTACTCCTTTCACTCTGGATTGCATGGATTGACGTGCGCCCGGATGCAATATTTTGTTGGATGTGTTGGCTGAATGAGAGATGGATGCCGAGTACTTAGCAAGGACATACTCAGATGATAATCCCTTGCTCTGCACTTACCAATGTCACCCCGCAGGGTTAGAGCCCCGACATGGCACCTGAATCTCACCCTTCTGGAGGATCCGGCTCCTGGTGCATCACTGGGAGAGGTGATCCATAACTACTGACTTGAAAATGCAGGCATGGCATCCTCGCTCGCAGTGGAATGGGAGGCCCTCAAGGTAGTGGTGCAGGGACATTCCATGTCCAATAAATCAGACGTATGCACCCAATTACACTCTGATATTAGACAACAGGAGAGGGTAATTCATGATCTGCCTCTGGATCTGGGAATGACAATCGAAGGCAGGGCTCTGCTACTGTAGGAAAGGGAGAAATTATTCACTTTATTGGAATGCCTGAAGCAGTATGATTACAGGGCGTACAACATGCGGGCCCATGCGGACAGAGATAAGTCGGGAAGTATGCTGGCATGGCTCATCCAGGAGGAAAACACATAATACTCCAGATTCGGAACCCATCAGGCCGGGATGTTTTCCCACAGGTAGAGATTGATAGGGTGTTCCTCAGTATTATCGTGAATTTTAGACGGCAGGAGCGGTGGTTGCAGAGGCGGATATATTGCAGAATATAGCAGATGCTTGCGTAGATCTGACTCCACTATACTAGCGATGGGTGACAGACCTCGGGCCCTCTTTTGACGATGCATCCTGGAGGAAGATGGTGGCTTCCACACCTAAAGGATCACTCAATGTCCGGTTTAAATTGATTCAGTTTTATTTCCTGCACAGAGCATACCTTACCCCACAAGGCATACATGCTATGTTTCCCGGAGCATCTTTGACATGCCCCCGCTGTGCCACAGATGCTGACTTCTACTACACAGTGTGGGACTGCTTTGTACTTACCCACTATTGAGACATGGTTCTGCGGGTTGTCCTTGGTGGTATGGACAGGAATTTTGAATGCACACCGCAGTTGTGCCTGCTGGGTCTCCACAAATGCAGTGCAGCCCATAAATTCACTGATAGGTTCACAGAAGTTCTCATTAATTCTCGCTCATAGACAGATGACGATGAGTTGGAAATCTATTGGGGACTCAGACATGTACAGATGGTGGAAGGAGGTGATAAAGTGGGCAGGCTGCTAGAGAGAGGTGATCCAGAGGGAGGAGGATAGAGGGTTAGGTAGAATACCATCCTACTGTCGTTTAATGCAGTATTACTGGCCTGCCCTAAATTGGACTTCCATGGGAGGATTGTGGTGGAGGAGGGATCTCTCAAAATAACCCATTTGACAAGGGAAAACCTTCATTTTAAATATTTTGAAGTCATCCATCAGTAGGCCTTGTAGCCAGCAAGGTAGACTGCACAGTATTTTTAAAATGGGATGTTGACCTTGATCCTCTCCGGAGGGTCACCACCAAACATTTTGCCTTCACATTTCATGTTTTCTGAATCCGTTTTTGTTGGTTTTTAGGACTCTGTGCACTTTACCACTGCTAGACAGTGCTAAAGTGCTTGTTCCCGCTCCTTTAAATGTGGTAAAATTGGCTTACACCCACTTGGCACAGTTAATTTACTTACAGGTCCCCAGTAAAATGGTTCTACATGTACTCAGGGCCTGTAAATTAAATGCTACTTGTGGGCCGGCAGCACTTATTGTGCCTCCTACCTAAGTAGCTATTTTGAAACATGTCTCAGGCCTGCCATTGGAGCCTGTGTGCAGTTTTAAACTTTCAATGTTGACCTGATAAAACCTTCCTTTTTTATACATATAAGTCACCCCTAGGGTAGGCCCTCAACAGGCCATAGGGCGGGGTGCATTGTATTTAACAAGTTGAAGATGCACTTTTAAATTGTACATGTCCAGGTAGTGAAAATACTCCTAGATTTGTTTTTCACCACTGCAAGGCCTACCTCTCCCATAGGATAACATTGGGTTACCTTGTTACATTTAATAAGTGATAACCTTTGCTTGGGAACAGGTAGAAATATCATTGAGTTGGGTAACAATGAACATCTGTTATTCAGCGCCAAGAGACCTCTGGGTGAACGTGCGCTTTACAAATCACATGTTATGTTATGTTATCATGTTTGCTCTCTAAAGAATTATAATTAAAAATCCTCTTTAATGGTAAAGTTGAATTTTAAGTCACAATTCTGAAAATGCCACTTTTAGGAAGTTGGCATTTTCTTATCCTAACCATTTTGTGCCTGCAGCCTGTGTCCTGGGTCACATGACTAGGTGTGGTTGGCATTTGACCTTTGGGTATTCCTCTCAGACAGTGTCAAAATGGGGGATTGGGAGGATGAGCCATCATGACAGAATGGGTGAAGGTGGAGCTGTCACCTACCACACCTACATTTCAAAGGAACTGCCTCTGCACACTCACAAAGGACTTCACACTAGCCTCTTGTCACCCCAAACATCCTGGGACCAGGGCAGGGAGGAAAGAAATTCCAGACCCATCTGCAGGGGGAAACTCTAGAAGTTTGTGCTACTTTAAAGCTGGCATCAGGTATAAATATTGGACCCTGAGACCCTCTTCGGTACACTCTTGAACCTGTGGATAGTACAGAAGAAGGACTGCCTTGGTGCCAGAGGACTGCCCTGAAGCTTGAAGCCTGCCCTGCTCTCTGAGAAGGAAGACTGGACCTGCTCTCTTCATCCCAGGCAGAATGACTCCAAGGTTCAAGTGGCTGACCTCCTATTCTGAACTACAGAGACACAACAAGCTCCAGAGGCCTTCCTGCAACTGCTCAGCTGATCTGCAGCACTGGACCTGTCTGGACATGCAATTGGGTTTGCCTGAGCCCTGCTGGCCTCTGCTGTAGTGAGATTCTGGTCCCCAAGAGGTGCCTCCTGGGTCCTGGACCCTCGGCTGGAATCAATTGAGTACCTTTTGTGAAGAAAAGGAGCAATCCTGAAGTTTTGGGCTCTTCACCACTGTGCGTGAACGAGCCAGTTCACACTGAGATCATGCCACCTGCGACAACCACCAATATGAAGTTCCGGGGCACCATACTCTTGGCGCTACAGCAACCGCCAGCAACAACCGGGCAATGTGAGATCCGCACTTTGTGCTATATCATCGAAAGCCCAAGGTGACCGCCAATGCAAAGCTCCAGCAACAACTGTCCGCAACGCCCAACAGGATCTTCGCACAATGATGATGAATGTCCCATTGACAGCAACTGCCCTGCCAGTGCTTGTCCTTATGAGGTATAAAAACTGTTCCCAGAGGAGGGACAATGGCTTAGGCCTGGTGACACGATGGGCTGGGTGTAAAGGGTGTGATACATATCAGCTCAGGAAAGATAGCTGGGGTGGTACCAGGAATTTCATTAACTTGAAAGGGACAGAGGTGAAACCTACCCATTCATAGTTAAGTGCATGGAGAGACCTGAGGATGGTGGAAGCCTTTGTTCTTTAGGCCCTAGGTAGGCAGTTGGACACCAGCCCAGTGGGAGGGGGAGTTGGTTCCAGAACCTGTTTTGTGTAGATTAGGAGGCGAGGACACTCATTTCCCTAAACACACCCAGACTGGCACTCAAGCTCCCTCCAAGGGCAGAAGGCCTGGGCATCTTGGATTTTCCTTTGAATAGTGCACTCTGGGATTGTCTGAAGTAAGGAAAACAGGATGTGCTGTAAAAGTGGGTAGAGTTGCCCCAGGAATATTTCCCCATTAGTAAGGGAGTGTCCAGGAGTCACCCCCAATCACTGGCTCCTAAGCTGTATAAATATGGACCTCACCACTAGCCCCTCAGGACATTTTCTGAACCTGTGGACGAACAGACAAAGGAATTCATCTGCTGTTGTGACCTGTGAGGTGACCTGAAGTGCTGGATATGTTCCTACTTGTACCCAGGACAAAGAAGTTGACTCCATAGGTCATTTGGCTTACCTCCTGAGTGGTTACAGGAACACAAAAAGCTGCAAGATGTCTTTTTCCTGATATTCCAACCTGACTAGATGCAACTGGTCCTGAACTAGACCCTGCTAGTGGACTCTGCTGGAGTAAGTTCTGACTCTAGGTGCTCTCCCTGTGGTCCTGGGACATTTGACTATGTCCCACTGAACCACTCCAACAATCTGTGAAAAAGTAGGACTTAGAAAAAGTTTGAAATACCGGACCTCCAGAGGACCAGGACCAACCACCCAAGTCAATCTGACTAAGGTGTGACTTTGAAGAAAATCACATTGGCCCCACTCAGAACTTTTTGCCAATTGAAAAGCCTGTTCAGCTGACCTTCATGTGAAGCTTATTTGACTTTGGTCCAGCTTCCCGGGAACAGCCTGCAGCCTCAGCCTTACCCCGCTGGAGGATTCTAAGCTCCAGAAAAGAAACTCGGGGGCTGATTTAAATTTAGGCGGACAGAGTAATTACCTTCGTCATGACAGAGTACTTTACTCCCATCATGATGAGGGTACCCTGCCTGCCGTATTTAGAGATGTCTGCTGCCCCTGCAGACATCTCTTCCATTTTCAGGAAGTGCTATTTTAGCGGTTCCTGGAAATGCATTACAAGTTTGACGGATGGCTCTGTCAACATGATGGAGCCATTCATCAAAGTTACAACTTTTTTTTTAATTTTCAAAAAGAAACTCCTAAAGCAGTCTGTTTGAAAATAAACAAACACAATGACCCTGTCACAACAGGAGCATTCTCCCATGGTGTAGGGTCATTTAACAATGTTCACTGCTTCTTAACGCCATATTTTTCATGGCGGTGACGGGCAGTGAAAACTGGCCCTGGTCCGCCCTTCTAAATGTGGTGGGTGGAAACATGGCCAAACCGCCAACGGCCCTTACTCCAAAGGGCTGTAGTTTATTTATTTATTTATTTAAGGGTTTTGTAGAGCGCCTGAATCCCTCCCGAAGGGTATCTCTGCGCTGAAGCGGGCCTACGAGCGGGCTGAGGACAGATTAGAACAGGGAGGCTTTAAGCAGTTTCCTAAAACGAAGATAGTCCGGGCATTGTCGGAGCTGATGGGGGAGCTCTTTCCAGAAAAGGGGGGCGAGGAGGGAGAAGGATTTCCCACCAAGTCTAGCTTTCCTGACCCTTGGTACCTGCAGAAGATGTTTACCGCTAGATCTCAGGGTCCTATATGGAGAATAAGGCTTGAGTTTGCTTGCGATGTAGGAGGGACCCTTATTGTGGATAGCTCTGTAGACTATACAGCCAACCTTAAACTTTATCCGCTTACGGACCGGTAACCAGTGGAGTCTGCGTAACAGCGGGAAAGATGGAGTTCCAGGTGTGGAGTTCGAAATGAGCCGTGCAGCAGTGTTCTGGACCACCTGAAGCCTGTTTAAGGAAGACTCGTTTGCAGAAAGCTGAAGAGCATTACAGTAATCAAGGCGGCCCAGAATCATAGTCTGAATTAGAGTTTTCCGTGTGCAGTCTGGCAAAAAGAGGAAGACTCAACGTAGCATGCCCAACACATGGTAGCAATTGCTTACAGTTCGGGCAACATGCTCCTTCAGTGTAAGTGCCTGATCAAGATGGATGCCCAGATTCTTAACTAAGGTTTTGGGAATGGGGGGAGGGCCAAGAGCGGCCGGCCACCAATTCGGAGACCAGAGTAGAGGGGCATCTCCGAAGAGCATTATCTCGGTTTTTCCTGCGTTTAATTGGAGAAAATTTCTCCTCATCCAATCTGATATAGCGGTCATTCCTTCAGCGAAGGATGACAGAGCATGTGTTGAAGTTTTATCAAAGGTGAAGAGAAGCTGAGTGTCATCAGCGTAAGAAATGGGCAGGAAACCATGAGACCTAAGCAAGTGGGCCAAGGGAGCAATATAGATGTTAAAAAGCGTAGGGCTTAAACACAAGCCCTGTGGGACGCCCTTGGTCAATTCCGTGGTCTTAGAACGGAATGGGCCCAGGATGACGGTCTGAGTACGGGATGACAGAAAGCTGGTCATCCACTGTAGGGCCACTCCGTTAAGTCCAATCTCCCTCAGTCTCATAAGCATAATCTGGTGAGATAGTGTGTCGAATGCAGCAGAGAGATCCAATAGCACAAGTATGGTGGAATGGCCACTATCAAGAGTCATTCTGATGTTATCCGTGACTTCCAATAGGGCCAATTCTGTGCTATGATTGGGCCTAAAACCAGATTGTGAAGGGTCTAGACAGCTGTTAGTTTGGACATAAGTTGAAAGATGTAGGTTAATATATTTTTCCAAGACTTTGCTAAGATGAGGTAAGAGGGAGATGGGCCGCAGATTGGACAGGTCAGTCATAGAGGCCTTGGGATTTTTTCGAATTGGAATGACCTGCGCCGCCTTCCAAGTTTGTGGGAGATAACCCTCTATCAAGGAGAGATTAAGGATGGTACTAACAGAAGAAGAAAGTACATTCGCCAGGAGAGCAGCTACTTTTGCAGGTATAACATCTAATGGGGAGCCCGATTTGACCGATCGGAGTAAGTCAGCCGCCATCTCATTGGTCATGGGGGAAGTTGCTTAACCTTTGTGAAGCTGAGGGAACCTCAGAGAAAAGGGAAGATGGGGTTATGGATTGTTTCTCGGCAAAAGCAATTTTATCATAAATTAGATCAATTTTATTGGTGAAATGTTGAGCAATATTGTCACAAATGGATTGCGAAGAAATCTCTGGTTTTTCACAAGCCTTCGGATTTGTGAAAGATTTTAGTATCTGAAATAGTTAGGCGTCTATAAACTGAACTGCTACCCGACTCTAAATGAGGCGGGCGGACTCTCAAGTTAGTTGAAAGGGTACTCTGTCACCCTTGTGACAGAGTACCCTTTCTGCCAACATTTAAATCAGGGCCTAAGTCCGAACAAAGAAATCTTGGCTGGGTGAAAATGCTAAAAGCATTGGACTGAGAGGACGACTTCCTTGGGTGCAAAATTTAAATTTTTCGTGCTCTGAGCTTTTCCTGTCAAAACCAATGGCTTCATTAGGATCTCACCCGATGGCTATCAAGCTTTGAGAGGACTTCCTCCGATACAATCTGCAACCCTGCCACACAGAAGGGTTTTGACTCCCATTTAGGAGACTAAGTCCTAAGGTAAATTCTTTGACTGGGACAAACGTGCTTGGTGTATCCGACCTGTGCTCTATTCTGGTTGAGTTGAAAACTGCACTTAGGTCCCAGTCACCCGCCAACATAATTACTGTTTGTACTTTCCTTTTTCTTGGTTCTTTTTCTCTTAAATCTTTTAAAATTCATGTCTCTGTTCCCCTTATTATATGATTGATATTTTGGTGTCATTTTGTTTATTAAGTTTTCCTCTAATATTATAAATTGGAATGGGATTTTTATTGTGTTGTGTTTTTGACTTTTTAACTGTTTTGGCGCTTCTAGAGTGATACATCGAAACCGGTCCTGGGATGCTTGTTTCTGGTCCAGGGAGGACCTGGCTTGGCAGTTCAGGCTGGCTGTTCCCATGAGCAGCAGGGTCAAGACTGATTCGTATATGGCTGGGTCCAAACTGAAGTGGCATGGTGAGCAAAAGAACAATGGATTGAACCCAGATCTTTTGACAGGGGGTGAATGTTTTATTTGTTCACCATTCCGTCCATCATTTGTTTGAGCAGCATAGAATGTAAGGGGCATGGAGCAATCCCAAACCTCATCTAGTGGGTGCTCTCTTTGGGCCTAGATGCTGGAAATCACAAATGCAAAATAAAAACATAGGAGCCTATTCACAAATTGCATTTTGTAGTACATATTGTAGTACTTCAAAATGCTATTCATAAATCTACATGTGGAGTTTACTCTTCTGCCTCTCACTATCTTTTTCAATATGAAGATCTCCACCCTAAGTGTGGGGTCTTCTCATATGTAAGTATACGTTTTAGTAGTAAATGTGATAGGGACGGAAGGAGTGGCTGGAATACTTACTACTAAAAGGGAAGGGATTAGGGAGGACTATGGAGGAGCTAAGGTAGACTTAGGGAGGGGTTTAGGGAGAGACGTGTGCCCATCCACAAAAGAGTAAGCCCCTTGCTGTTCACAAACTGCACTTCTAAAGTTACCTGAACCAAACAGGGACCCAAAATTGTAGTAAATTACTCTTGCTCAGAGCTGAAGTAAGTCCAGCACCACACAGAGCCAACCACTGGGACAGAAACTCTTTCCTGTAGAAATCAATGGAGTTAGGGACTTAAAATAAAACCCCACAGGAATTAATTTTAATTTTAATTAAATTATTAAAAATTGTTGCAAATATGAATAATTATAATTCAGTAGTTTAAAAATATATGTAAATAGCAAACATTTTTTATTTAATTTTAGAATATTTTAATATTCTTTTTTCCCCAGTTAAAAATGAATGTAGCAATACATGTTATTAAATATAATTAAACTACTTTTTAAATAATTCCATACATCACTTTTAATAATGAATGCACAATGCAACTTTTTTTTTGCTTAAGTTGGGAATTTATGTTTTTAATTTAAATTTGAGAACAATTTCTTTAATGTAATTTGCTATATTTACATTACTTTAAGATTTATTTCAAAATGTAGGTATTAATATATTTTCTTTTCTTTAGTTCTACATTCAAAATAAATATATAACATTAATTCACATTAATATTTCACATTAATATCTTTTTACAAGCTTTTTCCAACTTTAATAAACATTTTTACTTCCCCTATTCTTTACCATAAGGAGATCCTGCAGTCAAGGTGGACATCTCTGTATGGTCAAGTATAGGACAAAGATATGACAATTATTGCCCCATCTTTCTGTTGCCTGTCTTCCATCCAAGACCTTTGAGAGTGCCGTTAACGAGAACTTTGTCAAAACCGTATAATTTCTTTGATCCTCCTCTGGCAGGGGTGTCCGCCCTTACCATTGTAGATAATCCCAAATTTTGTCAGCCCTTGAAGACCTTAACATTACGTTCAATGTAGGACCATCTGCTGATCTTACTTGGGTGTCTCTTCAGCCTTCATCACTGTCCCTCACACTATCATGCTGACTCCTTGGAAGCTGTTGGGCTAGGATAAAGTGCCTTACTATTTCTTCTTTCTTCCTTTCAAGATCAATCCCACTCTGACTCCTTCACCCCTTACCACTCATCTTTCAGAACATTTAATTGTAGAGACCAGCAGACCTCGTTCCTCAGTCCTATTTTATTTAATAGTTATGTCAATCTCTTGGTGAAGCTAATCTCCCCTTTTGGCTTTCTTTCTATTGTTACACCATTGCCAGACAACTTACTATTTGGTTGGTTATTCATCCACCACTCAATATATTTTTCCAAGAATTCTGTATTTCTTTTACCCAATGGATGAACCTCAACTCACTGAAACTCACCAGTCAGAAAATGGAGGCTCGGATTTTGGGATGAACCATCCCCATCTGGCTGGCCAGCTACTACGAATGCCACCAAATACCATTGGCAGAAATAAGGAACGTGCATAGCATCTTTGCCAAAGTCTTGTTTCTCAATCTCAGGTGACTAAACATTCGGCCACTGCTTCAGTACACAAAAAGAACTGTGTTTAAATCCTTATTCACTTGCCAGTAATTGGTTCATAAAACAGGCCCTAACTTCCTTCAATCTAAATTTAAAGTCATTTTGGAGGAGGCACTCAATATGTTTATCTTTTTCTAAAATTGTTTTTACTGAGGTTTTATTTCTTTTGTGTTAGGGCCTGGTTACATCATGCCTTGTACAATGCAGAAAGAAAAGAAAATAACCAGCCAACATGCCACAACAATGGAAAAATAAATAGCGAGTGTGTGCATACCCATGTTAAGCAGGTAAAGGTTAATAAACATTATCAACCAGACATATTCTACAGGGTGTGTAACATCTTGGATTGAGTTATTAGTTCCGTAGTGTATATCCGTGTAGGGAAAATTAGTTTAGGATCTAAACTTAAGCATTTGGGGTACTCCGTGGGAATGGATGAGATATGAAGGGAAGGGAGGAAAGAAACCTCTATCGTTAACAGGGGGAACAGGGAGGCTGGAGAGAAATATGAAACGTGAGAGGTAACAAGGGGAAGGGGAAAGAGCGAGATCGGGAGGTGATCATCCAGGAGAGAGGAGGAGAACATGGGCTGGGGACAGAGGGGGTAGTGAGTGATCGAGGTCACGCTTACATGCGCTCTCAGGCTCACATTTCTCGACAGCATGGGTGGAGAGGGACAACTCTGAGCTAGTATAGTGACTGGCTAGTAGCACAGAGAACTAGGGGGAGGGAGCAGGGGGGTAGGAGGGTCATCAGCAGTCAGCTCTTGGAATTGGGTTAGCATTGTGTACCAGGCTGTTGCTATGGGGCACTTTCGGAGTCGCTGGGCTTCCTCCCAATGCAACGCAGTGTTCTCTGCCTCCCCCCATTGGATAAGCGCCCTGTGCCACTGGGGAGGCGTTGGGGAACGAGGCGCTCAACATGTTATATTGTGACCATTGTATTTAAGTTAGCTCCAATTGTGTTAAACACATAAGTTACTATTCATATCAGTATATACTCTTAAACCAAAGTTCATATAATTCCATCATTATTGATCATTTCTTTATGCAGTCCTTTCTGAGAAGACTCTCATCCAAAGTTTACATGTCACAGTCAGAAAGGGATTCATCGATAATTCGAATTGCATTTAAGTCCAAAGTTTCTTTAAAAAAGAGAATATCAGCCTAGCCAACGCGTTTTGTCCCACACAAGGACTTCCTCAAGGCCAAACAAAATATATGCAAATAATTACAGCCCATGCTCTACCGTAAACATTATATACAAGACAGTCACTTAAAATACAACATACCCTTCAACACAACAGTGTAATGACGTATCAATCCTCAATTTTACATCAGATATAACTATGGATCCTATCATACAATTTGAGATCATGTCCCACAAAGTGAAGTATACAAAAGTTAGATGCTTAAATACATTTCCATCCATCATTTTCAAACCATTTGTGTTAAAGCAGTATTCCCATCCACCATGAAAGCTCTTTGTCCAAGTCATCAAAAAAACAGAACATTAAAATGTGAAGGACCCTGCGTACTCCAATCTTATGAATTTGTTTTTCAAACCATCTTTAAACTAAGATTATACAGGCTATAGAGCTTATGAAATTTGCTTAAGAGGTTACACGTTTATGGAATCCACTGAAGATGATGCCTGACATTTGGGTCGCCATGGATGATGGTATGTGGTGGAGTTTGTTCATGGTCACGAGGTTTGACCAAACAGAAAATGGGCGGATTTTGCTCCCAAATTGTATTAAGGGATAGTGAACATAATTGGGTTTACATTTGCCACTGGTTGGAGGTAACACGAAGAATACCTTGAGCCTCGTAATGTAGGTAATTCGATTTGTGGCAGTATTTGAGAGTTGAATTCAATCAATATGGCATTCAACACTTGGCCAGCATAAATGATGGTGTGCATTGCAGAGTTTTGGGTGAACCTCTGTTGTTCTTACATGGTGTGACAATGACGGCCACCTGCTTGACAACTAGTGCAATAGTGTTTGGGAGCTCAATGCGTTCTATATGGCGTCCAACACTCGTTAGCATAGGTTTTGGTACATGCTATAGAATAATAGAACCCGCTTAAGATGCATCTGCCATTTGGGCCAGCATAAACTATGGTATGTGGTATAGTGTTTACAGGATGGCAAGACTTACATTAATAAGAAGTTCACTTATTGATTCCTCCAACATATTATTTGATGCTAACGTTTATAATTGGTCGTGCTTTTGCCAAGGAATGGGGATGACATCAATTTACCTATGTATTGGTGTTAGGGAGTTTAATAATAGCGGAAAGAAAAATAGAAATCGTGAGGATTATACTTTTACCCCTCTTTTGTTCCAGAGTTGACCTGGACTAGATCACAGTGAGGTGTCCATTTCTTCAGAGCCAATCGAACAAGAGGGAAAAGCTGTTTAAGGATTTCAAGCAAGTGGCCTTGATATATAATTGGTTATGGTTATAGGCTTTCCACATGCATTCCATAAGTATAAAATCTGATTCCTGCCTTTTAAATTGTTTTAGGAAGGAATTTCAGATGAAAATATAGTGACTTCAGTCTTTCTTGTCGATGCATGGATAATTTTGAAAAAATCGTGGACTTTGTTCCTCATGTTATGACTAATACCAAGGTAAATAAACATGCACGCATTTGTGCTTGCTGCAGACAATGTTTGTGGAAATATCAGGGAAATCCACAGTAAAAAATGGCACAGCAGAACATAAAACAGACCCACAAAGAACCAAAAAACAAGCCACCCACTGACCTGACCAGCCCTTCGGGCACTGGCTGCCTGCACTATTGGCCTGTCCATCCTCCCGTGCTCTCTTTCTCAGTCAGTGAACGGATACCCTGCGTAGTTGCTCCCACACTTTAGAAACCATCATTCATTCATTAATTTATCCTCTGCACTGTTTCACCTGAAAACATATATTTTATCTTCTTTCATCTTTAAAAATCTTTTGAATGAGGCTGTCCTGTCCAGTGAGCAACCAAGCAACCTTTACCAAGCATTTCCACCTAAGGACTTTGTCAAACGTCTAATGTGTTATTTTAAGAAAAAGTATGTAGTTGGACTGTGTAGGAAAGTGCCTCTTTTGGACCTGGTTAGCCCCCACTTTTAGCCCCCACTTTTTGCCTGGAAAATAATGTAGTTTCAACTGGAAGTGCACAGGGTACCTGCCAACCAGGTCCACTGTGCCAGATCTCTTTCCCTAAACTTTACCTTTTGTTTCCACAATTGCCACTCCTTTAGCTCACATATAAATCCCTCGTAAAAGGTATCTCTGGTACCAAGGGCCTAGTGGTTAAACAAGGTCCCTTTGGGCTGCAGCACTAATTGTGCCATCTGTGATGATGCGGAGCCTTAATCTTGATTTAAGGTATTTATTATATGGACACAGAGCAGTCCATTTGCTTCCAGCATCCCAGTCTCCAGCAACTGACTAAACTAGAACCCCTGCAGATTCTATGTGGCCATGGCTACACAACCACAGTTCTAACCATGACATCACTAGATCTTCTCCCTTCTTAACAACAAAAGATATTACAAATAGCAAATGACAAATAATAAAAGAAATAAATCATTAATAAGAGAAATAAATCATTAACATTGTTCAATCAGTCTTTGAGGCTTTTTTTGTATCCTTTCTGTTCTTCTAAGAGGAACACAAACGTTAACACCATCCTCTTCTGTATGAATTTCATTTGAGGGGCTTATAAACTTTTTAAAATGTGCCTTATTTCTTATTATCACTTTATTCTCACTCCGAGCAGTGACAGCTGAACCTTTCACCTTAGTCACTTCCAAAGGAGATGGGTGAAATCTGCTCATAGATTTTCTTGTCTGATTTTGCCTTACCAACACCAGATCTCCTATTTCATAGTTTCCTCTGCGAACATACTTTCTTTGTTCCACATTCTGCTTCATTTTTTGTTTCATTGTCTCATCTCTCTTTGCAATTTGTGTATTTTCTTTAGGAGGTCTCAAAGGCATTTGTGGCACACTTTTTTTTAACGTGGCCATCAGTCTTTCCACTATAGCATTTGCTTGTGGCCAAAGTGGGGTAATCTTCCTATGTCTCACACCCATATACTCAAGAAATTTCGTAAATTCTTTTCCATTAAAAGGTGGGCCATTGTCTGTTTTCAAAACATTGGAAATACCCCAAGCTGACAAAATGTCATCAAGAATAGGCAAAATCACAGATGCAGAAGTAGATGACGCTGTTTTTACGATTGGAAATCTAGAATATTCATCAATCAGAACAAACAAATAACGCCCAGAATCCAGAGGTCCATAAAAATCACATGCCAGATCAGACCAAACAGCATCTGGCAATTTAGACATTTGCAATTCTTCAACAGTTCTTTCTCTTGTAGTGCACTGACAGAAATGACAAGATTGCACAATTTCTTCTACTTGACTATCAAGCCTTGGAAACCACACTTTTTCTCTTAAAAGACTTTTTGTTGCTGATATTCCTCTATGACTTTCATGTGCAAGGTTAATAACACGTCTTTGCAGACTGCTTGGAATAACTATCCTGTTCCCTCTTATAAGAACACCAGAAGTGGCTATTGTCAATTCTGCTTGAATATTTTTGAAAGCAAACATGTCTCTTCTGCATACTCCTGGTTGAAACTTCGTTGAAACATTGACATGCTTCCATCTATTTAAGTTTATTATTCTTTTCACTTCCACTAAAGTATTGTCTTTATTAGATTCGTGAATTAGTTCTTGTTCAGATATCACTTCAGGAACCGTTGACTTAATAATGAAATTTATGTGGTTTTCTGTATCATTCATTTCAATTTTATCCTCATCTGTTGGATGCCTAGACAAGTAATCAGCTGGATTATACTCTTTTCCTGGCTTATGGATTATTTTAAAATTGTAGTCCATTAACCTCAAACCCCATCTCTCAATCCTAAGGGGTCTTTTCGCTTTCGGATTTCCAAAGATAGTCGTAAGAGCTTGGTGATCTGTCACTATCACAAATGTTTTTCCATACAAAAATCATGATAGTGCTCACATGCCCATACTACCGCCAAACTTTCTTTTTCCGGTTGAGAATATTTTTTTTCTATATCCGTCAGGCTTCGGCTAGCATGTGAGACCAAAAATCTTGGGGCATCTTTTTCTTGTCTATGTTGAAACAGAATAGCACCTAGTCCCACTGGACTTGCATCTACAACAATTTCTGTGCACAAATTCGGATCAAAGTATTTCAAATTTGCTGCTGCTGCTATATCACTCTTTATTTTCTTAAAAGCATCGTTGCATTCCTTACTCCAAAGAAATGTTTTATTCTTTTTCGTTAACACTCTAAGAGATGAACTGATAGTAGCATAATCTTTAATATAACGAGAACAGTAACTGGCCATTCCTAGAAAAGAACGTAATTCTGTAATGTCTTTTGGACAAGACATTGCCACTAGAGATGACACTTTCTTTGGGTCCGGTCTCATTCCTTTACTTGAGAATATATGACCATAAAACGTCAACTCCGTTTTACCAATTTCACACTTTTCAGAGTTCAGGGTTAATCCAGCTTTCATAAGCTCTTGACAAACTTCTCTTAGTGCTTGATCATGTTCACTTTTTGTTTTTCCAAACACAAGAATATCATCACTGTAATTCATTGAATTTTTTACTGGTCTGATAACATTTTTTATCATTTCTTGAAAAATCTCTGCAGCTGAGCATATTCCAAAATTGAGTCTTTTATAACGAAATAAACCCATATGTATTGAAAAAGTCGTAATATATCTTGATTTCTCATCGATTTCCAATTGATGATATCCTTTACAGAGATCCAATTTCGAGAAAATTGTCGCCCCATTCAAAATACTAATCATGTCGTTCAAATGGGGCCCAGGATGTCTCTCTCTCTCTATTGCAGTATTCGGTATCCTCATATCAACACAGATTCTAATCTGGTTCGTGTCCTTTTTTGGCACTACAACAATCGGAGTCACCCAAGGTGTTGGACCTGTAGCAGGTTCAATTATGTCTTGTTTGAGTAGAGAATTTATTTCTTCTTCAACCTTACTCTGCATGTGAATTGGAACTCTCCTGTGCATTTGTGCTACTGGTTTCACTTTCTCATTTATGTGCAACGAAATGGTCTTCCCCTTCAACTTTCCAAGACCTTTTGTCAGAACGGGAAACTCTTTTAAAATATGTTGTTCCGTTGTCATATGAAATGTCATAGCCAACAGTCCCATTAACTGAGCTGTGACATTGCTTAACAAACATGGCCCAGCAGTTTCTCCTTTCAACACATGTATTTCTTCTTTCAGAGATACCTCTCCATACGACAGATTTTCTTCAAATTTCCCTAAACATGTTACAGGTTTTTTGCACCCCATTGGAAAACTTTTACATTTGATGAAATAAGAGGAGGTTTGTTTTCCATTTTGTCATATTCAGTCGTACACATGATATTACACGTTGCTCCACTGTCTAGCACAAAAGGAACTTTTTGGGACCCTACTAATATGTCAACAGAAGCTGTTTTTTCAATATCTTCTTTTCTTAACAAATGAATTTTGTCACCCTCATTTCCTTCTGACATTAGATACAGACGTTCTTGTTCAAATTCATCAGCAGAAGAATCTTCAAAACTTTCCATTTGTCTGACATATCTCGTATTTCCTTTCCGTTTCCACATTTTCCCCTTATCCTCTCTTTTGAATCTACATACAGCAGAGAAGTGATTCATCCTTCCACACTCTTTGCACTGTTGTCCGAAGGCTGGACATGTATTCATATGTGGAAATGGTTGTCCACATCTGTAACATATTCTTTTTTCCTTTCTAAAACTTGTTGGCTTTTCCACTTCCTTTCTGAAGTTTGTTGGCTTTTCCACTCTGTTATTAGTTTTTTCATCCTTCTTTTTATCTTTTTCTTCACTTTTGTTGTCTTTTTTTGTCATTTGGTGAACTTGTTCTAATGCTTTAACTCTTCCTTGTTCCATGTTATTTGCATGTTTTTTCGCTTGAGCATCAGTACGTGCCATACGTAAAATTGTTTTCAAATCGTAGGTTTTTTCAAGAAGTTTTTTCCTGAACTCTATTGAATTACATCCTTGAATGACCCTTAACCTGACAGCTTCTTCATTATTACATTTATCAAATTCACAAAACATGACTAATTTTTTTAATTTGGTCACAAATTCATCAATGGTTTCATTATCTTGTTGACACGTCATGTTAAAAGTGTATCTTTCAAAGTCTACGTTTCTTTGTGGGTCAAATCTTTCATTCAAACTTTTCATGATGCCTTCATACGTGTTTTTATATGCATCTGGGAATGTAACAATAATATCTTCTACTTCATCACCCACTAAATTGAGTAGTAGATCTTTTGCTTGCTCATCAGTATACTTTTTGCATGTTGCCTTAAGAAAATGTTCAAATCGTCTTGTCCATTTTTCCCATCTTTGAGCAATTGTTTGCTCATCTGTAACATCAAATGGTAATGGTCTTCTATAAATAGTACTAGACACACTTTCCTCTTCTTGTTCATCCAAGTGTCTGTGTGTTGACACATTGTTTGAATTTTCACCTTCTTCTACTAATATGGTATCCATTTTATGTTGTTTAATTGTTTATTCCTGTTTGATTTGCTTAAAACTGAGTTAAACTGATTTTTGCCTGACCTTAATATGGAGTCATATAGTATTTAATTACAATGTCCCAAAACTTGCCTGACTTCAAGATGGACGCCGAGATTTCTAAAGTCTCACGTTATTTCCTTTTTGCCTGAATCCAAGATGGCCGCCGATTATGACACATCAGGCGAAATCGGTTTGCTCCTCGCGCTGTACCGGTAAGCAGTCCTCTTTCATTAAATTTATTTCAAAGCGCGATTGCGCGACATTTACTCAGCGTTTTACACAGGCATATCACAGGCATATCATTGACCACGCCGATTTCCTATTTTAAACAATTTCAGCAAGCGCTCTTACCGTCATCATAAGAGCGAGATGCCAAGATGAGGCAGACGTGGGTTAGCATCAGCCTGTCGCCAATCTGTGATGATGCGGAGCCTTAATCTTGATTTAAGGTATTTATTATATGGACACAGAGCAGTCCATTTGCTTCCAGCATCCAGCAACTGACTAAACTAGAACCCCTGCAGATTCTATGTGGCCATGGCTACACAACCACAGTTCTAACCATGACATCACTACACCACCCTAAGGGGCACCTCACCAAGGACATGCACACTGCCACTGTAGCCTGCATGTCTTGGTGCAGACAAAACTGAAGAGTCGACATGGCGCACATCCCTGTGTGCCATGCCCATAGACATTGCATGAGATATAGGTAAGACACCCCTCTAGCAGGCCTCCGCCCTAAGGCAGGGTGCACTATATCTCCTGTGAGGGCATATCTGCATGAGCAGATATGCCTCTGCCATATCCTTGTCGATTCCTGGGTATTGTAAGTGACCAGGGAAGACATAGTAAGTACATGGGCTGAACACTCATCATTATGAGTTTCCCAGCTCCATGATGGGTTCACTGAAGTATGGGATGTTTGGTACCAAACAGCTCAGCATAATAAATCTGCACTTATTCCAGTGTCAGATTTATTACAAATTGCACACAGAGGGTCCCCTGAAGCCTACCAATCCTTACTATGGTCACCGAATGGCCTAAGCCAGCCTGCTCCTACGAGACAGTGTTCTGGCCTCATGGGGTGAGTACCTGCGCACTCTGAGGGCGAGAACAATGCCTTTCCTGGGTGGAGGGGTTCACATCGCCCCCTGGTCAAGAAGAGCCATCAGTAACGGGGAGCTTCAAAGGCCTTGCCGCCTTTGTAAAGCGGCCCCAGCCTCGTCTGTTGGAGGGAGAGGGCCCCCTTCCTGTCTTCACCCCCTTTTTGGCTGGGGGACAGTTGTGAAAAACATAGAAAGGTGCCAACTCCACCCCTTAGGTGCTGCAGGTGAGGTGAAGTACACTTTTCAGTGCCCACCATCTTGAAGATAGTAGGACATATCCAATCAGGGCCTAGGTATGTCCCCCTCCCACAGGAGGTGGGCATAATAGAGGTTGTAGACATCCCAGGTAAGGGACTCATTGGCCGCTACCTGTCACTCCCTTGTAACGCTCCTAAATCTAGTATTTAGGTGGCATCCCCAGACCCCGAACTTCAGTTCCTGATGACCTAAGAAGAGTCAGACACCACAGAGTCACACCAGCAGAGAATACTGTAGAGAACTACTGACTTGGCCCCAACCCTACCAACCTGTCTCTAGCCCTCGGTGATCCTGCACCAAAAGGTGACTCATCCTGCAGCCCAGCGACCTCTAGAACCCTGGGAGGACTGTCTGCCTTCAATAAAGACCAAGAACTCCTGAGAACAGTGGACCTGTTCACAAAGCAACCATCTTCAAAGTAAAGACTCTGTGACCTGAAGAACCACGAAACCTGCCCCCGGTTCCACCTCTGCACCCGCCACCTCCGGCCCGAGTACAAGTGGCCCACCAGTTCCAGTAAGGTTCCCCAGCACTCCAGAGCCCACATCCACCGTGAGCGGACCTCTCCCGGACTCCTTGTCGTCGCCTGCCGCCTCTACATACCCCAACCGTGCGCTGCTCCGATAACCCGTTTTCGATACCAAAAGACATCTTCACACCCGTCGGACCTGGGCCTTGGTAAAGAAGACCAAATGTGTCTGTATGTCCCCAAGCATTGAAACTTACCTCTCTAGCTGTTGGTTTCCTTTGACCGGCCTCTTGGCCTGAGCCTGCAGCCCATTTCCTATTTGACCTTTCTCCATTGCTCTTCATTGGGCACCCGACACTGTGTTGGCACTGTGCACCTGGCCACCCTTGTGCTGCTGGTGGTGTAGTATTGGTGCTGCTTTGCACCTTGCCCAGTGCTTCCTTCAATCCCCAGAGACTGGCTCCCCAGTCGCTGCTACTTACCTGTAAGCAGCCTCTGTTCATGTGCCCCATTCCAGGGGCGTAACAAAGGCCCCCGCAGCCCCTGCGGTGCGGGGGGGCCCCAAGGTCCAGGGGGCCCCCTCAGCACAGTACTCCGGCCGGAGAGCTCCTGATTGAGCTTGGAGGGGGCCCCTCCACGTACCTTGCAGGGGGGCCCTCTCAAGTTTCGTTACTCCACTGCCCCATTCTTCATTGAGTTTTATTGGGCAACTGACACCCTGTGCCGCCGGTGGTGTGCTGTTGGTGCTGAACTGAACCTTGCCCAATATTGACCTTAACTCCCGAAGACTGGTGTTGTAAGTCGATGTAACCTATATGTATGCTGAATGTTTTCTTTCTCCCATAGGTTAACATTGCAAAGTCCGAAAATTGCACTTTGTCCACTTTTGATATTGAAAAGTATTTCTATTGCAAACAGTATTTACCTAGGACGAAGTTCTGTGGTAATACAAAATAAATATAACCAAGAATTATTTTTATAAATTGGTCTTGGATGTATCCATGAGTGTGTGTCTCATTTATTGCCACTGTGTGTACAACAAATGCTTAGCACTGCCCTCTGAGAAGCCTAACTGCTTGCCCACACTACCACAAAAGAGAGCATTAGTATTATCTACTTTAGCCTCTGTAAAACCTCTGGGGATTCCCTGGACTCTCTGAACACTATACCTCTTTTTGGTATAGTATATAGAGAGCCAGCTCACCACTTTGACTGGTTTCGGGATTGCAAGAGATAGAATCTTAAGATATTTGATCAAGTGCTTCTCCAACGTTTGTGCATTGTGGAGTGAGGTCAGTGGTACAATATGGATTGTTGAGAAACTCAGTAATTTATATGCATGCTCATCAGTACTGGAGTGTAATCGGTTGCTGAATCTTAACAAACGTCAGAACGTCTATGCTTGTTACATTATGTTTAGTTTTGATCCGACAAACATGGGTCAAGCGTCTTCAGGGGTTTAGATAAAACCAGTGCAGTGGCACAATGGCCCTGAGGTGTGCTACACACATATGACTGTCTTAATGCCCAACATCGGAAAAAGAGGGGGCATTTTAGGTCTGGGGCTAACCAATGCACTTTTATTTCACTAAAATTGGATAGATAATATATTTACTTATAGGGGCTTTCAGCCAGCCCTCTTCATCCACTGGTCTGTTGTGTCATTCATATTTTTTATTCCAACTACTATAGCATACGGTGTAGAGCAATTAGTCACCCCACTCCTGCGGTTGGCTAACCTCACTGTGTCGGATCCAGAGATCGTTGCGATCCCCTGATAAAACTTTGTGGTACTCCACCCTTCAATCTATGAGATGAAGGGTTG
Organism: Calotriton arnoldi; assembly: GCA_963921515.1. Classification (NCBI taxonomy): domain Eukaryota; kingdom Metazoa; phylum Chordata; class Amphibia; order Caudata; family Salamandridae; genus Calotriton; species Calotriton arnoldi. The sequence continues at coordinate 1,523,165 of CAWUFW010002082.1, read as the reverse complement.
TTCCCGGGGAAAAAAGCTTTATGAAACTAGACGTTTTGATCTCCTGTATCCTTTTCACCAGAACTATGAATAGCCACATCTGCACCTAATTCCCTCGAGAATGGCATACCCTGGCGTGGCTACGTCTCGGCTATAAAAACAGCGGTTGGAGACTGCTTTTCAACGCTTTATTGATTTCATCCACATATAAGACTCCACAGAGAAATCCTGCTCCCCCTTAAGGGCAGCTAGCCAGAAGCTAGATCTCCCTCAGGATACTCCTCTGGTTACTCCTTCAGTGGAGTTGTTTTAGCGCCCTGATGAAGGTGTGACCTGATTTGTGGATCTATACCAAAACGCGCGCCAGCATATTATCAAACCACAAGACATGAGCAGTGCTTAATTTGTGCCGGTGCTTTCCGGTGCTTAGCACCGGCACTTATTTCTTAGGGCCGGGTCTGCAGAGTACAGTGCACACGATAATTACGCATGCTTTATAATGCGAGATAACGGTCTCCTCCCTGCACATGGTCTGCCAGAAACTGCTGGTGAGGTGACATTATGCCGCTGCCTCAGCTCAGCATAAGTAACTAACACAGGCAGCAATAAAATCAATAGTAGCGCTAATGCACTACAGCCGCTACCACTCAACTGCTTCAGTCCTCCTTGATGTTTAATTAATAGCCCGGCCCGTGCGTGCCCCGTCGTCCCTCCTTGACGTTGAATCGTCAAGTGTGTGTTTCCTCCAGAGTCGGACTGACCAATGCTGATCAGGGTCCCGACTTTTCGCCCGCCCCAGCCTTCTGCGCAGCTGCAGCTTTAGACATTTAACGAGGCAAGCAGCGCTTCTCGCAGCAGAAGGCCTACAATTAAAAGCAACAAAAGGCAGTAAGTAATTAGAAATTATTTAATGTTTGTTTCCTAAAATGAACTACTGTCTTGTACTTTAATGGTTAAGGTGCCCGGAAAAGTGCAATCACCGTGGTGTGGTCTGGTCATAGGACAGGGTTCATTTGCAAATTCCCTTGCAGATGAGGACATGCTGCCATACAACCCTGATTGCTGGGCTACCCGACCCGAGTCACGAGTGCTAATAAATAATGTGCCTATATTTCGTACCACATTAATTCAACTAGAAAGGGAAACTTTACATGTCCTGCATAGAAAATTAATCGGTTTTGAAATGGCGCCGTGAAAGAGACATCCGTATGCTGCCCGGCACAGTTCATGACAGGAGCCCTGCTGAGTGCAACTTCACAGAGAACTAATGTAAAAAGCTAAAATTAAGTTTCAGTCTGATGTAGAAAAAGAAATGAAAACTGAACTAACCATATCAGTCTTCAAACGTTTTAAAAACGACTTGCACACAAATGTTTATTACCAGAGCAAACAACAAATGCACAGTCCTGCAAGATGTGCGAGGAGCAAATACATTTAAAGAACATTTTTCAAAGAAGGCAGCTGCGTATTTCTCTAAAAGCAATGTCACTATTAAATCTTGCACTGTCTAAAAATACATTTTGACCAACAACATTATTCCTTTTTAGTACACAAATTATGATCTACTAAAGGCTCAGATGTAAATCATACATCTGCTCCTTTAGGCTTACACTTAGTTCAGGGTAGATGACACATAATTTGTAATTCAACAAAACATCGGAGAGCACTCCAGAGACAGTATGACCGAGGCATAAAATGGAAAAGTGTGGGTATTTACTAATCCAGAGTACCTTCTTGCTACAGAGAAGTGCTGGTACTCTCCCATTAAACATATTGAACCTCTGCTGAGAAGTGCAGGTACTCTCACTTGAAAATGAACAACGTACAGGTGCTCGATCCCTGAAAGTACCACCCCATTTAAAGCACCAATTATCACTACAGTAGTTTTCCAGAAATACATACACGTTTGCCAATGTGCATGGTGCAGAGTTTCACATTTGCTTTAACGCTTATGAAAAGGGGGTCACACATAACTTTTTCTTTCAGGGAGTTTCTGATTTTCCTTTAGACAATCCCCTTCTCCTACACCTCACGAATTTTCAGATTATTCCTTCTACAGTGCGTCCTTCAAAAAACAATCTACTTTTCCCCCAACAAGAATAAATCACAGTTTAAATGTACCTTTGTGAATGCCTGCAAACTTGCAAGTTTGTGGGGCTTCACATAATTTGCAAGGCACTCTTGCCATTGAATGTCCACTCTCCAGGCTTCTCCCTCAGATGAGGGTAGGGGTTGTGGCATAACAGCCAGTGCTGCTTATTTTGGAACTGGGGAACCAGGTTCAAGTCCAGGCATCGGCTCACCCCCTTGTGATTCTGGGCTAATCACTTAATCTCCCTGTGTCTACCAAAAATTAATGTGTCCTCGTGTAATGTAACTGGTGCTCATGTAAAGCACTCCAATACCTTTGGGTCGAGTTCGCTCTATATAAAACTGCAAGATAAAAAAGAGCAGATTTACTCACAAATTATATTAATATTAGTTGTTATTGTTTGAAGAAATAATTTAGATTTCCTTCCCAGAAGTGATATTTTTGAAGTATTGAGGTAATACTGTGAGGTAAGACTGTGTTATTGTTTGTCAGTGTGAGTTTTATGTGCTGCTGACGTTGAGACATGCGGTGTTTATTTTGTCCATGAAGTACTGATGTTTGTCAATTTATATGTATAGTGAGGAATTTTGGCTATGAGGGCCTTTAGGGAGTGCATTACAGCCTTGAGAAGAACATTGCATTTGGCAGTAGCATTGAGTTCAGATTATGGTCTGACTTTGCCACAGTGATGTGAGTTTGTCGCTCTCTGGGCTACTTTGAGTATCACAAGGTTTTGTGGTGCTAGGAGGTTCCTTCAGGTCTTTTAAAGCTTGAGGATGAAAAATGGGGAGTATCTGTCTTTAGTGTTCAATATGCTTGATTCACAATAGGCCATCACCTCAGCTCTTGTTTAGCCAGCATGGTCACTTATATAACACTACTAGACCTCCTTAGGAGAGTGTGTTACTTTTTCTAACTATCAGATGGATTACAGAGTCACTTATTGACACTAGATTGGTCTGTATCATGTAAAAAGAAGACAGGTGACCTGGATGCATATAGGCCCAAAACTCCTCATGATATGTGTTAAAATGTGTTACTCATGGATCTTGGGCAAGGTCCAGAAACAGATTGTTGAAAATTGAGTTCTTTAGTTTAATCAAGCCCATTTTTTGAGAAGGATTCAGTACTAAATGAGAAGAGTAACAAAACCTACATCTTTATGTAGCATTCCTTGAGCTTGCCCAGGCTTTCGATTCTGTGATTCAGAACTGTTGCCAAAATATGGAAAAGTTGGGGATTGACAGGGGTTTGATATCTTTAATTGGTATTTTGTACAATGATACCTCAATAACTATACTCATGGCCTGGGGAGGGGATTTAGTTTTTCTCAATATGACATGGAAGGGGGTGGGATAGGGCTGCGCGTGGGCTTCTGTCCAAATTTTGTCTCTACATCACTGAATTTTCCCATGGGGAGAATGACTGGATTAAGGATGTGTCCATGTAAAGTAAAAGTGATGCCCTCCTTCATGCAGATCATACAGCCCAGAGTCTGCATTAAGGATATGGTGCACTGTTCTATTCTATGCCACCATGGACAATTAAATCTATGTGCAGAACGGGACAGATTCAGAAGAGGCACATTTCTACAGTGGGCAACATTGTGAAGTGCGTGATTGTGTAGACAGAGAGGATCTAAAGTGGTACTATATTATTATACATTATTCTGTTGTAATATTGCTTCTGAAAGTATCTTTCAGGATTGGTGGGTCTCTCAATCTTTTTTGTACGCCAGTTGAGGATGTGGGTGGAGCAAGTGGAGGAAGTGGGTGGAGCCGGGGGAAGTGGGTGTGGCCTCCTATAAAAATTTGAGCACCTGGACTTAATATTTTACAAATTAAGCACTGGACATGAGTATTAGCAAACCCAATAGACAATAAGTTCAATGACCATGGTTTTTGAAAGAAATGAATCATTCATATGTACAAAACAGTTGAGGATTGTTAATTCTTTCATTTATACAACATTTATGGATTGATAGTATCTATAGGCGACCAATGTTTTGTGTGTTTATGGTTTCTTTTGTATGTTAAAAGGCATGTCCATTGAATGAATGCAGTATGAATGGTATGTCTGATGAGTGGGAGTACTAGAGGGGGTTATGTCATTATTAACTCTGTGGATGCAGTAATTTTCTTTCTTTATATCGTTGGATTTATGTTACGTCTTGTATGTAAGATATATTTATAGAAGATTATGTATATGACTATAATAAATGACATATATATTTTTGATAAAACTGTGAAAGAGAAAATAGATTTCTTTCCCTCTTATTCTTTTCTTAGTTTTGCTCTAAGTTCTGTTGAAAGCATATGTATATACACCATGACTCCTAGATGACCGAACTGGCATTTATTAAAATTCAGTGAAATATTTCGTTAAGTGATTTGATCAGGCAGTATGTTTTGTTTTTGTGTATATAACCTCAATGTGTCCTCATTCACAAAGAGCATTTCGACATACAAATTAGTCTCTTTTAATGCCAGAGACCACTATGATTATGTGTGCTTTTTAATAATAAATCATATATTTATATATATACATATATATATCTATATATATATATATATATAAAAATATCACAAGAGTACTCCACCATCACTTAGTTTGCCAACAAGAAATGGAGCACGAACCACGATTCTGTGCAGGTGAGCTGTTTATTGTTCCGCTCTAGAAACTGGCAGCCATTACGCGTTTCAACCCCTGCGGGGCCTTGATCACATGACGCGCATCACAGTTCATGGTCTGCTTTTTCTACCACTTTGAGTTTTTTTCTGATTTTTTTCTTTTAAAGTGACAGTGCAACAATTTATACAAAAGCCATAGCCATGAAAGAAATACTATCAGTTTACATTTTACACACATTTGTTGTTTGGTTAAAGCACAGTCCAGGTATAAATACCATAAAATCCAATCGGGATTTCAAGATTAAGACCATAAAAACACCATAAAACAGCAAAAAACATCAGCAAAAACCAGCTTAAAACCTACATATAACTCTTTAAAAGGCTGTACAGTTGCATAGAATTCAACCTTGGTCTAAGTTTCTACCATTCCACATTCCTGTTGATTGTCTGCTTTGGCCGTTTCCCCACCAATAATTTGAGTGTGGTTATAGGCCTAAACTAGATATATATATATATATATTATTTTTTTTTAGATCGATGCTCGGCAGCTTCTACAACAATAAAGTTTTTCAAAATTAATTGCAAATCAAAGCACGTATTTACAACACCAAGAGGCTGGTAGCAAATGCCAGACCTAATTTCTTTGCTAATGCTTGTCCTTGATTGCATTAGGGCCCAGGCCCCCTTTGTTATGTCACTGAGTGTCCCACTTCCGTGGAATGCCCATATTGTCAATGTTAATGACAGGGAGCAGCAGTACTTTAATTTATCTACACAATCTATACGAAGTATCCTTGTAGTCCCCCAATGCCCATTGGTTTTGTAAATTTGGATACAAAAAGCCTGATGCGCTCGTCAAGTACGTATTAGAGTAGTAGTCAAAATACATTAAGTGATATGTCCCAAGCGTGAGGTTAAAACCAAAAGAATCAATTTATTGTTCTTCAAAGGTTATCACAGTAGTACAGTCGTTGTTATGGATAAATGATCAGTCCAGAACTTAGAACAGCCAGGGAAGCCAACACGTGTTTCATCCCCTCGAACTTTATCAAGGCTGACAATTAAAAGCCAGGCATTGTCGCATCCAAAGGATAATTATTTGTTTATATAGTTGGGTTTGTATTCACAAACCTCATAGTTTATGGTCTGTGGTTGTAAAAGTAAAAAAAGTCAATGATGGGTGAAAGTTAATGATGTATGGAAAGGCGTAGGCGTTCTCAAAGGAAAAGGCCTGCATCTGAAGTACTCCGAAGATAATGAGCACAAATCCAGATGATTAAGTGAGCTGCAGTCTGTGCCACCCCCAATTTAATGGACGAGCCACCAATGAACAGCAGGTCATGCAGCTTTTTGTCCTACTAGAATTCTGAGAGTAAAGGGGTCACTGCAGCTCCTCGCCATACATTCATTCTTGATGAATGGGATATATTCCAGCCTTCGCTATATAGGGTATGTACTCTCCTTGCCAGACAACTATGTGGGTGAATGTTGGACTGTGACTCGTTGCCATACAACCTATGTGCTATTCTGGATAATGTTGGACTGCTCCTTAAAGAGCAAACAGTACTCTAGATCCAAGGTTTAATCAATATGGAGATCCCATCACAGGTAGTATATTCTCAGTTGAAGAAGATGTTCATGTGTTCAAGCTTAAAAAATGTAGGTGGTTTTAGCTCATTGATTAAAAGGATGCTAGGCCATCACCCTCTCCAAGGTGGCATGCTTGACCCTTGGTCAACTCCTCATCCACATTGAAGTTTTCTTGCGATACGAGAAGACTCCATGCCAAAGTGGGAGCTATTAAAATGCAGATACTTAGACTTTTGCTGTAATGCTATTAGTACAAGCAGGATATTAGAACAGTATCTCCAGAATGCAGACTCTAGAATATAGCGAGCTAGAGGGACTAAACAAAATACAATTACTCATGGTGGCCTCTAAACTTTATTCTAGTCTCCTCCACATACATTTTAAAACAGCAGAGGAAGACTTCTAACTTTAGTGTGATCAACATGTTTCTGCCATTAGAAGCCTAACAAGGTCTAAGGCATTTGTCAGGATTCTGGTACCATACTACACAGCCTATAGTAACTATCTGCATGCAAATGGTTTTAAGGCTAGGAATAGCGGGGAAGTGATGTGTGGATAAACACAATACTAGACTAGTAGCATGGTTTTGATAAAGAAGCAGACTTTTGTAATAAAGTCTCTATCTCTAGATGGTGACCCTGGTGCTAAAAGTTCAGGGGGTGGTGGAGGTTTGGAGTAGGCCGGGAAGCTATCATTTCTAATAGTAAGGCCATTCCTGCTGGTGTGCCTGTTGCATCTCAATGTCACTCAGTTCACTGCCACGTAATCAGTGTGGGTAATCTGGGAATAAAGCAAACACAAGGAGATGATGGACGGAGCGCTGACATTTTTCAGACACTCACCCCCAGTCACAGATCTGGGTTGAATCCATCATCGTTCTTTAGCTCACTTCGCCACCCCAGTTCAGACACAGCTATATGCGGTAATCTACCATTACTTCGCGGCCACTACTACAACTTACCATTACTACGCATTTTTTACTTAGCAGAATCTTTTACTTTGCATGCTTCTACTTCGCATATACCGTTACTTAGCAATATATCGTTACTTAACAAAGTCAATTACTTTGCTGACTATTCACATCGTTGTTTGGAAAAGGAGGCGCTTCCGTTTCCAAACAACGACGCGCAGCTCTAACGACGCCTGAAGCAGGAGAAGAGAGGAAGCACGGTGAACCGAGGGACCACAAGGAGAGAGAGGTAAGTGGGGCAGTGTAGCTTTTGGGGTCGTGCAGGGGGTTGTCTTTTAGGTTTTAGGGTTGTGTTTATGTAGTGTAGAGTAGTGTATTTGGGTTTAGGGTAGTGGTCGTGCAGGGGGTTGTCTTTTAGGTTTTAGGGTTGTGTTTATGTAGTGGAGTGTAGAGTAGTGTATTTGGGTTTAGGGTAGTGGTCGTGCAGGGGGTTGTCTTTTAGGTTTTAGGGTTGTGTTTATGTAGTGTAGAGTAGTGTATTTGGGTTTAGGGTAGTAGTCATGCAGGGGTTGTCTTTTAGGTTTTAGGGTTGTGTTTATGTAGTGTAGAGTAGTGTATTTGGGTTTAGGGTAGTGTTGTGGTGCAGGGGGTTGTCTTTTAGGTTTTAGGGTTGTGTTTATGTAGTGTAGAGTAGTGTATTTGGGTTTAGGGTAGTGGTCGTGCAGGGGGTTGTCTTTTAGGTTTTAGGGTTGTGTTTATGTAGTGTAGAGTAGTGTATTTGGGTTTAATGTAGTGTTGTGGTGCAGCGGGTTGTCTTTTAGGTTTTAGGATTGTGTTTATGTAGTGTAGAGTAGTGTATTTGGGTTTAGGGTAGTGATCGTGCAGGGGGTTGTCTTTTAGGTTGTAGGGTTGTGTTTATGTAGTGTAGAGTAGTGTATTTGGGTTTAGGGTAGTGTTGTGGTGCAGGGGTTGTCTTTTAGGTGTTAGGGTTGTGTTTATGTAGTGTAGAGTAGTGTATTTGGGTTTAGGGTAGTGTTGTGGTGTTTGTGTAGTGTAGGGTAGTGTTTTAGGGTAGTGTAGTGGTGTTTGGGTAGTGTAGGGTAACGTAGTGTATGAGGGTAAGGGTAAAAGAGTCAAATATGCGTAGAAGTTGTATACTTAGTAATATACTGCGAAGTAAATGCATATTTCGTACTTTTAAATGTATTTGCGAACTAAAAGCATGCGCAGTTAAATCTTGCGAAGTAATGGTATTTGCGATGTAAAAACATCGTAGTAAAAACTTGCAAAGTAATGGTCTGCTAAGTAACATCATATATTCCTAGATGCAAATCAGTCTTGACCCTGTGCCTCATGGGAACAGTCCAGCCCGAACTGCCAAGCCATGTCTTCCCTGGACCGGAAACAAGCATCCTGGGACCAGTTTAGGGCTAACAGCCCTCATCAGCCAGGCTAGGTTGAATCCAGTGGCAAAGTGAGCAAGGGACCCACGTCTGGGCATACCCTGGCAACTTAGGGCGAACAAAGCAAACACAAGGAGATGATGGATGGAAGACCTGGCTTGGCAGTTCGGGCTGGACTGTTCCCATGAGGCACAGGGTCAAGACTGATTTGCATATAGCTGGGTCTTTACTGAGGTGGCGAAGTGAGCTAAAGAATGATGATCGATTCAACCCAGATCTGTGACTGGGGGTGAGTGTCTGAAAAGTTTCAGCGCTCCGTCCATCATCTCCTTGTGTTTGCTTTGTTCGCCCTAAGTTGGCAGGGTATGCCCAAACATGGGTCCCTTGCTCACTTTGCCACTGGATTCAAGCTAGCCTGGCTGATGAAGGGTGTTACCCAGAAACCGATCCCAGGATGCTTGTTTCCGGTTCAGGGAAGACCTGGCTTGGCAGTTCGGGCTGGACTGTTCCCATGAGGCACAGGGTCAAGACTGATTTGCATATAGCTGGGTCTGAACTGAGGTGTCGAAGTGAGCTAAAGAATGATGATGGATTCAACCCAGATCTGCGACTGGGGGTGAGTGTCTGAAAAGTTTCAGCGCTTCGTCCATCATCTCCTTGTGTTTGCTTTGTTTGCCCTAAGTTGGCAGGGTATGCCCAGACGTGGGTCCCTTGCTCACTTTGCCACTGGATTCAAGCTAGCCTGGCTGATGAAGGGTGTTATCCAGAAACCGGTCCCAGGATGCTTGTTTCCGGTTCAGGGAAGACCTGGCTTGGCAGTTCTGGCTGGACTGTTCCCATGAGGCACAGGGTCAAGACTGATTTGCATATAGCTGGTCTGAACTGAGGTGGCGAAGTGAGCTAAAGAATGATGATGGATTCAACCCAAATCTGTGACTGGGGGTGAGTGTCTGAAAAGTTTCAGCGCTCCGTCCATCATCTCCTTGTGTTTGCTTTGTTCGCCCTAAGTTGGCAGTGTATGCCCAGGCTGGGGTCCCTTGCTCACTTTGCCACTGGATTCAAGCTAGCCTGGCTGATGAAGGGTGCTACCCAGAAACCGGTCCCAGGATGCTTGTTTCCGGTTCAGGGAAGACCTGGCTTGGCAGTTCGGGCTGGACTGTTCCCATGAGGCACAGGGTCAAGACTTATTTACATATAGCTGGTTCTGAACTGAGGTGGCGAAGTGAGCTAAAGAATGATGATGGATTCAACCCAGATCTGTGACTGGGGGTGAGTGTCTGAAAAGTTTCAGCGCTCCGTCCATCATCTCCTTGTGTTTGCTTTGTTCGCCCTAAGTTGGCAGGGTATGCCCAGACGTGGGTCCCTTGCTCACTTTGCCACTGGATTCAAGCTAGCCTGGCTGATGAAGGGTGTTACCCAGAAACCGGTCCCAGGATGCTTGTTTCCGGTTCAGGGAAGACCTGGCTTGGCAGTTCGGGCTGGACTGTTCCCATGAGGCACAGGGTCAAGACTGATTTGCATATAGCTGGGTCTGAACTGAGGTGGCGAAGTGAGCTAAAGAATGATGATGGATTCAACCCAGATCTGTGACTGGGGGTGAGTGTCTGAAAAGTTTCAGCGCTCCGTCCATCATCTCCTTGTGTTTGCTTTAATCTGGGAATACTCAGCTTTTTGCCATGCACTAATTTTGGATAAATGGAGCACTGCATCACCTTCTAATATACCCACTCATGATGAATTCGGAATACTGAAGCTTCTTGACATACACCCATCCTGTCACTCTTGATGAATAGCGGATGCCAGCTCCTTACCTTGCACACACTGTGAACTAATAAGTGTAGGGAGCTGGCTCTGGTATATACTATACCAAAGTAAGCTATAGTGTGCACAGAGTCCTTTGGATCCCCAGAGGCTCAAGTAGATAATACTAAAAGCTCTATTTGTGGTAGTCTGGTCGAGCAGTAAGGTGTATCAGAGGGCTATGTTAAGCATTTGTTGTTCACACTCAGGCAAGAAATGATTACACACACTCAAAGACTAAATCCAAGACCAAGTGTTTTTGTATAAAAAGTTATTACCTTGTTATTTTATTTCAGAAACAAGAGGAACTCAGTTGCTAAGTTGCTCAGTTGGTAAGTAATGGTTTCAAAATAGCAGTAATACTTTTCAAGATGCAGTAGGAATTGTTTTGCAAGGCAGTATAAATGCTTTATAGTGATAGAAATACTTTTGCGTTGTCAATCAGACATAGTACAACTTAGCAATTGTAAAAGATAGACTATTGAATACAATAGGAGAAAATGCAATGCAATCCTATGGGAGGAAAACAGGTATACGCATTGACAGGTAAGTACACAACTTACTCTTCCAGTCTTCGGGGGTTTAGACCAACACTGGGCAAGGTTCAGTTTAAGGTAAGCACTGCACCACCAGCGGCACTGGGGCGGCCGAGTGCAGAGGTCACTGAGCCCAATGTTAGTCAATGGAGACTGGGGGCACCAAGCAAGGTGTAGTTTGCTGGTAGGTACCCCAATTTCAGAGCACAGGCCCCAGAGGTTAAGGTGAGCACAGGAGGGGCCACAAGGCAGCACCGAGGCTACACCACCAGCGACACAGGGGCGTCCGGGTGCAGGGTGCAAATCAGCAACGGGCACCCAATGCATACAAATGGGGGATCTCGGTCGCACAAAGAGGTTGCAGGCTCGGGCCAAGAGGCTGGATGAAGGTGGCCACCAGCTGAGCAGGTAAGTTGGGATGCAGGGCCAGGCCTGGGCACCATCGGCTGGGCTCCCAAAGGTTGGGGACCTAAGGATGCAGGGGGGCCTTTTGGTGTCAGATGTTCTTTACTGGAGCCGGTTGTGGTCAGCGGGACCCTTCATGTTGAGGCTGTAGGCAACTTTGTGGGGTCCAGGAGAGGTCAGCCACCGATGGAGTCGAGATCTGGATTGCTGGGGAGACATCAATGGACAGGTAATCCACTCAGACTCGGGCCGTGGGCTTCGGGTGCAGAGTGGGCAAGGGTCACGGATCTGCCTGGATCCGGAGTCCTTCGAGTTGAAGTTTTCTGGACAGGACCACTGTCTTCAGGAGATCTGGTCTTTGTTGAAGAGTGGCAGTCTTCCTGGGGTTCTTGGAAGTTGCTGCCCACAGGACAGGCATCATCTTCTTTGCATGCTCTTCAAGCGGGAGATAGGCTGGTAGGGCTAGGGCCAAGTCAGTCATAGTCTTAAAGTTTGGATGCATGGTGTCTTCTTCATCTTTCTTCTTCATGGGTCGCAGGAATCTGAGGATCAAGGTTCAGGGGTGCCCCTAAATACTGAATTTAGGGGCATTACAGTTACTGGCAGCCAATGGGCTACTTGCCTTTTAGGATGACTACACACTTTGTTTGTCCCCTCCCTTTGGGGAGGAGGCATCCCCTAACCTGAATGGCTAAAATCCTTCCATTCAAGATGGAAGAATTTCTAAGGTGGGGGTCACCTTGGTCCAGGGCACTGTAGGGGTGGTCCTGGCAGAAAGGGGGCACACCTCTCCTGACTACTAATTTTCACGCCGACCTCACTGCCAATAGTGGGGCTTGGTCGGGCATCTCCACCAGCTGGAGGGGCCCTGGCTGGCATATCAAAGGCCAGGAAGCCTTTGAGGCTCATCGCCATGAATGCTGTTCATGCGTGGGGGTAGGTGTGACGCACCTCCACCCCAAGCAGCCTTTGTCCCTGACCCACGAGAGCACAAGGGCTCCCACCTCAGTGGGTCAGGAACATTTCTGTGTGTGGCAGGCTGGTGCAGACCAGTCAGCTGGTCACAAGGGAGTTGGTCGTTTTTCGGGGGGCATCTCTAAGATGCCCTCTGAGTGCATTTTACAATAAATCCAGCACTGGCATCAGTGTGGGTTTATTGTGCTGAGAAGTTTGATACTAAACTTTTCAGTATTCAGTAAAGCCATCATGGAGCTGTGGAGTTCATAATGACAAACTCCCAGCCCATGTACGAAATATGGCTTCATTGCACTTACACTGTATAAGAATGGACTTAGACACTGTAGAGGCAAATTGCTCATGCAGCTATGCTCTCATCTTTGGTATAGTGCATCCTGCCATAGGGCTGTGAGGCCTGCTAGAGGGGTGACTTACCTATGCCACAGGCAGTGGATGTGGGCATGGCACACAGGGATGTGTGCCATGTTGACTCTTAAGTTATGTATGCACCAAAACACTCAGGGGTATATTCACAAGAACGTGCGCTAAACATCTCCAAAAAATGTTAACGCAACTTTACACATCGCAGTCTATCGCGGGAAAATAACCCCCTGTTAAAGTGGAATTCACAACACGGTGGTACATTGCGATAGTTTGCCGAAAACGCGGCCAATGTCCGCGATACAACCACCGCGACGGAGATAAAAACACAAACCCCAACGCAAAAAAACGTGCGATGGGCCAAACCGCGATGAGGAAATCAGCAATAAGCAGCGCCAGGCCTGCAATACACACACGGCAGGCTAGAAAATCACTCCAAAAGTAGAAAAAAACCACAAAATAACCAGCACCGAAGCACCATGGAGGCAGCCGGAGCAGGCGCAGAGGACGAGCGGAACCCCACAAGCACCCCGTACGACCAGCCTGGGACCTCGGGGACAGGGAAGGACAAGAAGAAGAAGAAGAGGAAGAGGCGGTTCGGTCCGCAGGAGAATAGGATCCTGGTCACGGAGGTGATGGAACACCATCAAGAACTGTTCGTCACCTCCAATGTGTCATTGGGCACCAAAAATGGAATATGGCGGTCCATCGTGGACAAGGTGAATGCCGTCGGAGAGCACAAGAGGTCAATGGACGAGGTCAAGAGGCGATGGATTGACATCAAGCGCAAAACCAAGGAGAAACTCGCAGGCAACCAGAAGGCAGCAATGCAGACTGGAGGTGGGAGCCCAGCGCCACAGCTGGAGCTGGATGACATGGAGGAGTTGGTGTTGACAGTCATCAGTGTGGAGACCGTGGCAGGAGTCGGGGGAGCGGACACTGCTCGACATGACAGAACACAACAGCAACAGGGTGAGTAACCACCAGGTACTGGGGGGACGGGGGGAGATGGCCACAATGGCACACATGCACAATCAAGCAGAGCACAGTGCATACCCACAATGACTCTGGATCATGGCCCTGATCTACAGACTGTCACAATGTACATTGCCATGCTGTCTGAATGTGAACATGTACCATGCGGCTACATACATGTGGACACGTAATACAGCATCTCCCCTTCACATTGCAGAGGCACCGTCAACACCTCCTGCAGAGCAGTCCCAGCCACTCTTCACTGATGACGAGGAGGACACCCCCAGCATCGACACCCAAGCCCTTCAAGACATCATTGAACTCATCCGCCAATCACCTTCAGGACCAGGGCAGCCCAGCTGCATCGAGGAGACCCCACCCACTCCACAAACCACCCAGCAGGAGGCACCCACAACCCCGGCTGTCTCCCAGGACCCCCATGAACAACACATGGCCTTCCAACGCCGTGTGTTGGAGGGCCAGAGGGAGATGGCTGAGCAGGTGCGGGTGGGGTTCGACCTCATGGCTACCAAACTTGACGCCAACCATGGGTGTCTAAGTCCCATCAGGGACCACCTCCAGTCCCTAACGGACACCCACAGGCCGCTCCATGGTCTCCAACGAGCCCTGGCTGACATCGCTGGAGTCATGACTCGGAGACAAGAACACCTGTCCGCTCAGAGTGGCTCCGGCGATCTCAGCCGTGAGCTGGCACACATGCGGAGGCTCATGGAGGACATGGTGCGGATGGAGGCGGAAAGGTTGGCAGCCACTGCTGCACATCAGCAAAATGTAGCTGGGATCTACCATGCCCTGCAGATCCTCATCATGGCATTGCTGCCACAAGGCGTGGCGCAGATGAATGCTGCTGCTCCTACACCATCCACATCTCCACCCCCTGGTGTGTCAGTGCCTCACAGTGCGGCAGACATTTCCACTCCGGCACCTGATGTGTCACTGCCACACAGTGCGGCCGACAATCCACCTCCGGCCCCTGATGTGTCAGTGGCACACAGTGCCGCAGCCGGAACTGCACCACCCACAGGTGAGGCAGAGCACACATCCGAAGACGAGGATGTGGATGGGATTGAGATCAGAAGGAGGCACTAGCATTCATTTCCGCCACATGGCCTGTTGCTGCCGCACATGGCCCCATGACCTTCCACTGACCCCCGATACACTCTGCTGCACTCACCTTGGACCGCGACAACGACTGCCATATCCTGTTTGGTGACCAATGACACGGCGACCAGACTGCGGACTGTACTCTTCCTCTTCCGCTGTACTTGTCATTCCCCGATGGACTCTGGCTGGCCCTCCACGGGCCCATATTGTGAAGTGGGGTTGGCATGGCCCTGTACTGCTCCAGCTTCAAAACTCCACTGGATGTGCATTAAACATTCAGAAACGCACTGCTGTGTCATGTCTTTCATCATTCAAGTATGAATGTGTGGATGAATGTAGGGTCAGTGACTCCCCCTAACGTCAATGATGCTCATCTAGTGGGATTCCAGTCACAGTGTGCTACATTGCCGATTGCGTCCCGGGTGCCGTAGACACTACAACAGGGACACACGCATTAGTCACTTCCTTGTCTGGACATGGACTGAACCACGCCCAGAGCCCCCGAGTCATTGTTGCACGCCCTGCGATGGTCCGACGTACGCCAAGCCAGACCACTCCGCTTACGCTCCGAGGGGGGGGGCACATAGCTACATGTCGCAGGTTTACACGCTAGTGGTCTGCAGGTCACTGGTCTAGTTGTCAGCATGTCACGGCCACTCCCTGAGGGCAGATTTGCACACACACCACACCCATCCGGCACAGGCGTCACAGGCCATGTGACCCCGCCAACATAAGGGGCCGACAACGTCACATTCCCCACTGCCGGAGGTGACTGGATGACGGACGTTCCACGATTCTCAATCATAAAGGGCCCATGAGTTGTTACGCACAGGGTTAGTGGCACCCGAAGCCATGCGGCCGTCAAGGGCCTACCACCACGTGGCGCTGACTGGGGTTGCACAGGGTTAGTGGCACCCGAAGCCTTGCGGCTGTCACGGGCCTACCACCACGTGGCGCAGACTGGGGTTGCACAGGGTTAGTGGCACCGAAATTGCTGAGCGGGTGTGCAGCCTGCGATGATGACGTGTGCACTGATGTGGTCTCTGCCATTGATGCCTCAGGACTCAGCGTCATGTGTGGGACCTGCTGGGCCGCGGTGCGGGTCCGCATGATGTGGAGCATGCCATGGTCGTGGGACCGGGGCCTGGAGCTTGTACGGGCACGTGGTGTGCCCACTGGTGGACACACCATTGGCGGCAGGTGAGCAGTGGGGCCTGGGTGAGCAAGGGCGGACAGCCAGCCGTGGCCGGCGGGAGGGGGTAGGGTGCGGCTGCATGTGTGCACAGGGACGGACAGGTGTTGTTGATGTGTGCAGTGAGATGGACTCTGCCATGATTGACTCTGGCCTCGATTACAGATTGCAGACCTGGTGGCTTGCAGTGTATACCGGCTCGTGGTTGGAGACACACCGGTGGCAGCAGGTGAGCAGTGGTGCCTGGGTGCGCAGGGGCGCCAGTGTCGCTCCCTATATCTCTCTGTCTATCCCTTCCTTTCCTTCTCTCTCTCTCTCTCCCTTCCTTTCCTTCTCTCTCTCTCTCTCCCTTCCTTTCCTTCTCTCTCTCTCTTCCTTTCATTCTCTCTCTCTCTCCCTTCCTTTCCTTCTCTCTATCTCTCTCTCTCCCTTCCCTTCCTTCTCTATTGTTTCCTCTTGTACATAGGTTGAAGGTTCTTATTGAATATTAGTTTTGGGAGAGCTCCTGGACTGAGCCCGTTTTATGTAACACTATTTCTATATTGTTGATTGGTTTCTGTCATGTAACATATATTAATACAGTCCGTGGTGCCACTTCACATCATGTGAAACTATAAATTGTGCTGTTTTGGGGTATAAACGTTTTTATTGTTTTCAGTAGGTATCAGTAATATGCAGAAATAAAAACAATAGACATTACAAAAATGGAAGTATGACCCCTTCACCCATTTGCCGTTACTATCCCATTTGTTACTGAACTGAGTTTGGTCTGGTTAAGTGCTTGATCTCGGACACCTGGGATAAAAAAAAAAGCTTTGCCTACCCTTGGGCTTTCCTTCCCTAAGCCCTCTCAATGTGCATCTAGTTTCACAGCTCTCAGTGTAACCGTGCATTTCTGATGATGATGCAAGATTTTAAAAATCATAATACACAACACATTTACTGATTAAAGACACAAAAAGCTGAAAGTGCACTTTTCACACGTTAGGCACAACGACACATGAAACTGAGACAAGTGTAGTAGAAACACCATAAAAGCGTGCTTTAAAATGTAAGATGAAGAAAACATGCCTACAAAGCAATACTAATACATATAAATTAGTTGCACTAATGAATTTCTTATGAACATGTTGTTTATTAGCACTTATTGATGGAATAGTGCTAATAATAAAGTGGCCTAGTGTTTCTATTTCCTTTTATTGGACTACACCATTTCGGAAAGTCAGAGCAAAAATTGTGTAGAAACTAGATATGATCTTGAAATTTTGCACAATAATACTAGAGATTCTATAGTTTATGAAAAGTGAAAAAACAAATTTTGTGTTGTGAATTTAGAAAATTATATACTTATATGAATATTGAGAAAAATGGTGGTAGTAGGGTGTTTCTAACGTTAGATATTTTCATGTACTAATGTCTGATGAAAGTTCTACATATTCCTCATTTGAATTGATTTTATTTACATTATATTTTATATTGATGTAGAGTTTATTTCATTTAAAATGTGCAATGCCAATTTGATGGCCTTTTTGAAAATGCTTTTTCTCTTTTGCTGACCTTTCTCCTGACCTAATACAATGGACCATTTACCACTATTGAAATGTTGCTTTCTTTTGTTCTGTACATGTTTAATTTTCGACATTCCTAAATGTTTTTTCAGCGTTCACAGTGAATTATTCCTGTGGGGACAGGATTTCAGCTTTTGCAATAGATGGATACTTTGAATTTGTTTTTCAACAATGTTAGGCCTATATGGTCTTTCGAATCTCCTGTTTCTCATGAATAACACTGGAAAGCATCCTACTGTTGCAAGTGTCTTAGGTGACATTATGAGAATCTGAGCATATGATAGTCTTTCAATGGTGGTGTGATGGTACATCACTGGGACGTTGTTACAGACTTTATAAAAAAAGAAACCCCAAAAGAGGGGCAATGTCACTTGAATTTGTTTTACTTAAACGTTTTGCCATTCTAATTTTTCCTACTCTGAAACCCAGACGCTATGCTGATCGTTTTTTGATGATTTCTAAGTATTATCTTTTTACATTTGGACTGCTTTTCGGATGCTACAGTCGGTAACTGATGAACTGAAACCTTCTTTACCGAACCATTTCCAATTCATTTTCCTTTATTTCTTTTGTTCTATGCTAATGGACTCGCCCTTAATGGCCTTTAAATCTGAACTCCTTCCCCTTCTTCATAGGATTTGAGCTGTTAGTCAAGCAAACTATCCTTCTGCTTTTAATGGTAGATGAAACTCTGTAAACTGATTCTTTATTAATAACCATCCAATAAAGCCTTGCTTTAATGTTTGGCAGTTTAATGCAAGCTGTGATATTCTTAACTCACATTCTCAAAAGTTTGCTTATTGCTATGAATTTTGAATCCTTAATACAATGATCAAACTAATCTAATATCTGCCTAAGTCTAATATATTGAGCCTTGTTGGTTCTTCCTTTTATACTGTACTATTTTACTGATGATTTAAATGTATTGTAGGGAGTATCAGCAAGCTCTGTCAGAACATCAAGTATTACTTCTCTTGTTCTGTGTTGGTTTGCATGATCCTAGTCCGACTTAACTTCTTCAGGAGGTTGGGTCTTCCTGTGGCTATTCTTTATTTCTACAGAATGGTCTTGAGAGTGGCTTACCTAAGTCTGATCTCAAATTTGTGAGTTAGCTGCCAATTATTGATCCTCATTGGTCCGCTAACGTGGAGTTGGCAATGCTAATTTCCACCCCTCCTATCGGTGGAGAAAGATTCATCAGAGGATCATTGCCTTTGTGGTAAATAGAAATGCTGCAGATTGTCTAATTGTAAAGGGCCTAGTAAAGTTAAATTAGTTAGGAGAGGCAAGCGTATAATAACATTTTACAACGCTTGTCCTGCAACACTGACCAAAAGTCTCTCCCTGGAGATAGTCTATTAGTGTTTGCCATATTGCGTTAACCCTTTTGCGTTCATTTCAAATGTCATATGTCAATCTCTCCATTGCTTATAGGTTTCATAGCTGGTGGGCCCAGGCCTTCACATCATACAGCAATTTTTTGCTTTGCTGCTAAAAGCATGTGCATTATTATCATCCAATCAGCTCCCTTCAAGAATTTCCATTTTTTGGGTTGCTGTCTCAGGATGGTTACAGCCAGATCGATGTGGATAAGCAGGCTCATTGCCCTTTTTATATTGCTAAGTGCTTCCTTCTAAAATAGAGTAAATACTGGGCAGGGCCATCATACATGCATCATTGTTCCCCTACATGTTGTGTCCCTTCCAGCATTTCCCCTCAATTGTATGGTAAAGGCCCTTCAATGCATGGGGAGTCATGTACAAATCATACATCTATTTATAGCATGCCTCTCTCCACTGGACACTGCAAGCCATTTTCAGGGCTGTCTCTCTACAGTCTGGATCAGTCTACCTCTGTTATTACGGTACCTACTATGTTCTCCCACGTATGGATATAGTTTGTGTGTGTGTGTGCCTGTGTGTGTGTGCGTGCATGCATGCGTGTGTGTGTGTGTGTGAGAGGCATAGAATTTAGTATACTGTAGAAGGCCGATATGAGTTCCCTGGTCGCCTCATAAGTGAGGAATAGTTTTTCAAAGGGTGTGAGTTGTCTTGTAGCTGCCTCCCTGTTGCTTGTCTGCATTACCCAGTGTCTGAACTGGAAATAACTAGGTTTGTCAGTTTCAGTCAGTTTATAATCAGGCTTACACTGATTTAATGTTTTAATTGTCCCCTTTAGAAACATGTCCTATAGCATGATGCATTCCCCTACTTTCCATGCCACGAAGCATGACTTGTCTAGAGCTGGAGAAAAGTTAGGATTATGGAATAGCAGGTTGAATGGGGATGGAAATAAAGTCAATTGTTTAGTACTTGTGAGGGAGTCCTAGGTCTATCAAGTGTCTAATTATATCGGATAAATATGCTATTCAAGGCCTGGCCTATTTGGGAAGCTATAGAATATTCTAAGGGGACCCACACAGGAGGTTTCTTTCCATAATAGGCCAGTGCTTTTCAGTCTCCCGCAGCAATCACTCAAATGCTATCCACAGGAGGGCCTCTGCTTAATAGATCTTTAGGTCAGGAACTCTAATTCCTCCCACCTTTCTAGTGCTCTGTAGGACTTTCCTATTAATTATGGATTTGCTTTATTGCTAGATCAACTTGGAGCAAGCTGATTGGAGCTGAGGTAATGCCTGAGCTGGAATGGCCACGGGTAAAGCTTGATAGAGGTACAATAAAAATGGGAGGATATTCAGCTTCAACGTGGCCATGCGACACATCCCAGATATAAAGAGTGGGCTCCATCAACAAAGGTGGATAATTTGCTCGATAAAGGGCTCCCAACGACGAGGTCAGATTAATGCCCAAGTACTTAATCAATTTCTTGGCCCATTTAAAGGGTTAGACTGCTGTTGTTTCAGCTTGTATGGCATGTCCCAGCTTGAAGCCAAGAACCTCTGATTTGGAGAGATTGATTTTGATTTTAAAACCAGAAACTTGCTTGTAGTGCTGTAACAGGGGCAGTACTGCCTGAATGGAATTGATTGGATTGATTGAGGTGCCCCCAAAGGTCCTGCCCTGTATTAGAGCTGATTGTTTTATCAGCTGGTCTAGTGGCTCTACCGATAGGTCAAACAAAAGTGGCAACAGCGGGCATTCCTGTCGCTTTCCACCTGACAGCTGGAAGCAAGTCAATCTTATCCCGTTCATCTGGATTTTTGCTACTTGAGATTTGTAACTCACCCAGATTCATTTTTACATGCAGGGTCCTATTTCCATCTTCTGTAACACCTGAGTTAAAAATGGACATTCTGCGGTATCAAAGGTCTATTCAGAGTCAATCACCAGAATAAACAGCAGGATATTTCTGCTGTTCGCCTTCTCAATTAAATATAAAACTCTATGAATGTTATTGAAAGCCTGGCGATTCTTAATAAAGCCGGATTGATCTGGGTCTATTAAGTATGGTAGGCACCCTCTAATTTGTTTTTCAAGGTTTTTTGTATATATCTTTTGGACCAAATTAAGTAGTGACATAAGTTGGTATGCAGTGCATTGCTCCTTGGCCTTGCCTGGTTTATGGATGAGGGTAGCAATGGCCTCCTTCATAGAGTCTCTCACCTCCCCCGTGTCTAGGAAGAAGTTGAATAGCTTTGTCATGAGGAATCAGGTTGGGTGTAAAGGTTTTGTAAAAAGCATTAGTTAGTCCATCCGAGCCAAGGCCCACGTTAGATGGTAGGTTTTTGATCACCCTCCTCACCTCCTCCATCCTGATTTCCTTCTCTAATTCTTGGATATTATTTCTACAGAGGGTAGGTAGTTGGACAGGCTGTAGAAAATTAATGATTTCTGTTGTCGAGGGGTATTGTATCATAGCCTATAGAAACCAAAGAAGGCTTCCCTATTTTCTTGTTCTGTCTCCGTTAAGGGTCCATTTAGGCGCCAGACATTAAGGATACACATCACGTCCCTCTCGTGCTGCAATCTGACTGCCAAAAGCTTGTCAGCCTTATTAGCTTTTTTGTAGCGTTTTGTTCTAGTCTGAGTAAGGCCTTTTTAGACTTTTCAGGTGATAGAAGGTTTAACTGCCCTCTTAGGGGCATATTCACAAGGACTTATCTCCGATTTATCTCCACCTTAACTCATCAAAAGTGGAGATAGATTTAACACCCCATTCACAAGCGGGTGCAAACTGCAGACATCGCCAGTATTCCGGCGATAACTGCCCCAAAACTTAACACCACGGTGGACACCACCAACTAACCCTAATGAGAGGCAGAGTAGGCGTTCCCGTGCAAAAACACACGAAAACACCACTACACCACTTTCACAACGAACTGCCAGATCTGCGATGCGAACCAAAAACAGGCGATAAGCCGCGGTAGCACCAGGGAATTAACACCTGCCTTTTGCTGGTGTAAAGCAGGACGACTACCTGCAGCATGAAAGGGAGCCCAGCCAAGAGCCACATCTGAAGACTCACAGATGCCATGGAGACAATGATCATGCAGGTCCGATACCCATGAGGGCCACAACACCCACCACCACCCCCCCCAGGCCTCCCCCCGACATACACATACCGTGCACGACACAAGAGCCACAAAAAGCGCATGATGCCGCACATTGATAAAAAATAACACACATGAGTGGCCAGAAGAACGAGAAACAGTCACACAGCACTGAAGTAACAACCAAAAACTTTAATGAAATACAACACAAAACACCAATGCGGAAGACTCCTGTCGGGTCCGTCAGGGACAATCTCGACGTCACAGCCTGGAAAATAAAGCACAAAATCAGAGCGTGTGTCATGCGCACATCAAAGGAGCGAGACACAGAGAAACAGAGAAGGAAAGAAAGGCAGAGAGAGAAAGAGAGAGAAGGAAGGAAAGGAAGGGAGAGAGAGAGTGAGAGAGAGAGGGAAGGAAAGGAAGGGAGAGAGAGAGTGAGAGAGAGAGGGAAGGAAAGGAAGGGAGAGAGAGAGTGAGAGAGAGAGGGAAGGCAAGGAAGAGAGAGAGAGAGTGAGAGAGAGAGGGAAGGAAGGAAGGGAGAGAGAGAGAGACACCGCCGCCCCTGCGCACCCAGGCCCCACTGTTCACCTGCTGCCACCGGTGTGTCTCCAACCACGTGCCGGGATACACTGCAAGCCACCAGGTCTGCAACCTGCAATCGAGGGCAGTGTCAATCATGGCAGAGTCCATCACACAGCACACGGCAACAACGCCTGTCCGTCCCTGCGCATGCATGCAGCTGCACCCCACCCCCTCCCGCCGGCCAGCGCTGGCTGTCCGCACTTGCGCACCCCAGGCCCACTGCTCACCTGCCACCAACGGTGTGTCCACCAGTGGGCACACCATGTGCCCGTGCAAGCTCCAGGCCCAGGTCCCGCCACCATGGCATGGTTCACATCATGCGGAGCCGCCCCGCGGCACAGCAGGGCCCACACATGACGCTGAGTCCTGAGGCATCAATGGCAGAGACCACATCAGCGCACACGTCATCATCGCAGGCTGCACACCCGCTCAGCTATTTCGGTGCCACTAACCCTGTGCAACCCCAGTCAGCGCCACGTGGTGGTAGGACCGTGACGGCCGCAAGACTTTGGGTGCGACCAACCCTGTGCAACCTCAGTCAGCGCCACGTGGTGGTAGGCCCGTGACGGCCGCAAGGCTTCGGATGCGACCAACCCTGGGCGCCACAACTAATGGGGCCTTTATGATTGAGAACCGTGGAGCGTCCGTCATCCAGTCACCTCCGGCAGTGGGGAATGTGACGTTGCCGGCCCCTTATATTGGCGGGGTCACATGGCCTGTGACGCCTGTGCAGGATGGGTGTGGTGTGTGTGCAAAGCTGCCCTCAGGGAGTGCCCGTGGCATGCTGACAACTAGACCAGTGACCTGCATACCACCAGCATGTACGCCTGTGACATGTAGCTATGTGGGACCCCCCTCAGAGCGTAAGTGGAGTGGTCTGGCCTGGCGTACGCCGGACCAGCGCAGGGCTTGCAACAATGACTCGAGGGCTCAGGGCGTGGTTCAGTCCATGTCCGGACAAGGAAGTGACAAATGCGTGTGTCCCTGTTGTAGTGTCCACGGCAAGCGGAACACAATAGGCAATGTGGCACACTGTGACTGGCATCCCGCTAGATGAGCATCATTGACGTGAGGGAAATCACTGTCCCTACATTCATCCACACATTCATACATGAATGATGAAGGACATGACACAGCAGTGCATTTATGGATGTTTATTGCACATCCGGTGGAGTATTGCAGATGGAGCAGTACAGGTCCATGCCAAGCACATTACACAATATGGGCCCGTGGAGGGCCAGCCAGAGTCCATCCGGGGATGACAAGTACTGCGGAAGAGGAAGGGTACAGTCCGCAGTCTGGTCGCCGTGTCATTGGTCATCGAACGGGATATGGCAGTCCATGTCGCGGGCCAAGGTGAGTGCAGCGGAGTGTATCAGGGGTCAGTGGCAGGTCATGGGGCCATGTGCGGCACCAAGCAGAAACAGGCAAGGTGGCGGACATGAATGCTAGTGCCTCCTACTGAACTCAATCCCATCCACGTCCTCGTCCTCGGATGTGTGCCCTGCCCCACCTGTGGGTGGTGCAGTACCGGCTGCGGCACTGTGTGCCACTGACACATCAGGGGCCGGAGGAGGATTGTCGGCCGCACTGTGTCTCAGTGACACATCAGGTGCCGGAGTGGATACGCCTGCCGCACTAGGAGGCACTGACACACCAGGGGGCGGAGATGTGGATGGTGTGGGGGCAGCAGCATTCATCATCGCCACGCCTTGTGGCAGCAATGCCATGATGAGGACATGTTGCGTTAACATTTTTTGGTGATATTTAGCACACGTTCTTGTGAATATACCCCTTAGTTTTGTCATCTCCCCCAAGAGATTGATTGTTCTCTTTACTTTGCACTGCTTCTCTCTTTCTTTTAGCTCCAATTCTAGCTTGTCTTTTGTCAAAGACCATGTCCATTGTTGTTGGGTACTAATCGTGATGGACTTCCCCTCTAATAACTGCCTTAAATTCATCCCAGACTACTGCCATGGGTATGTCTACATCTTGGTGTGTTGTGAAGTATTCGTCGATTTGGTGTTTGAGCTCTTTTGTTTGGAGAATGTCTTTCTGGATATTTGGATTGAATCGCCAGGGATGTGAACACCGTTGTCCCTGCCCAAAACCTTGGGGCATCCCTACACCCCTGTAAAGTGGCCTGTTGGGTTTGTCCAGGTTAAGGTTTGGTACTAAGTTGAAGTTCCCGCCCACAATTTCTCTTCCCTTGCAGTTTCCATAATTCTATCTAATGTTTGGATAATGTACACATCCTGATTGGTATTGGGGGTATATGGAGTCACCACTGAGATCTCTCTTCCTCTGAACAAGCACTCTATAATTATAAAATTCCCTTCTGGTGTATCTATATGGACTTGTTTAAATTCTATAAAAAAATGTGTTTGTGAAATTCCACAGTCACTCATCTAGCTTTTTTGTCTTTTGGGGGTGCAAAATAATGTGTGGGGTAGAGTCTATTAGACATGAGCTTGGTGTCTTTGGGCAGCAAGTGCATCTTCTGGAGACAAACTATGTCAGGCAACTCATTCCAAACGGCTCTCCATATCGTGTGTCTTTTGACGGGGGCGCTCAGACCCCATACATTCCATGTTTTGAGTCTACCCATAATCTAGGCCAGTGTGACTACTGGGCACCTGGCTCATCTGGGTCCTTGAGGGTCACTTGAGACTAGAACTCTGTAACCAGATATTGCAATTTGGGTGCAGCATGTGGGTATTGCCCCTGTTCCCTCCCTTGACCTTGTAACCCATCAGAAAGAAGAAACTCTATTTTACCAACTAAATACAACTCAAACAAATACAAACATTCAGTTATCATATTTTTTGGTGTGTCGGAGAATCACACTAGTGGCCCACAGGTCCCTTGTTGGTGCATCAACAGCGCCAACCCTCTTACGATCTCGCTTGTCCTGGCGACTAAGCTCTCTGTGGTCTATCCATTCCTTCAGTTGCCCATTATCTCAGTTTTTTCTCCATTGATTTGCTCCTCCCACTCTTGTTGGATTTCCTCGTACCCCCCTCCCATCCGTTGGTCGATCTGCTCTGTTCCTATGGAGGTGTAGACCACTACATGCTTTTGAGGAACCTGGCAACTCTAGCATTTCTCTCCCTTCCTCCAGGGATTTAATAATTATAGTTTTCCCTCCCAGTTCACAAACAAGTGCAAAAGGGTAGGCCCATCTATATTTAATTTGTCAGTTTATAGCTATTTCAGTTAGGGCCCTCCTTGTCAGCAGCGTGGCTTGAAATACATCTTGAAACAACTTGATCGTGCAATCTTCGAATTCTGTGGCCTCTTGTTGCTATGCTGCTCTCACGATTGTGGCCTTCATGTCTGTTGATGCCATCTTGGCTACCAGGTCCCACCCAATGGGTCCTGATTATTCCAATGGATGCTGGGGCCTAGGGGATGCATACTAATGTGAGCTCCATCTGCACTGGGGAGATTGGTGTTGCAAGTATGACTGTTTTGGGCAGTCACTCAACACAAATTAAAGTCTTGCTGGTTGTTACTTCCTGGAGATTTATTCATATTTCACCTTAGGGTGTGTGATAGTTAGTGCCACACTATCCACAATGTGTTAGGGGTGACTCTAGTGCTTCTGGCCTCAGCGCCCTATCTTCTGTGGAATTCCCCTCATGACCACCCCTTCTTGGGTTGTATGCACTCCATGTGTTTGTCCTCAATAAGCTCCTCTTGCAGGTTCTCCTCCTGGAGTGCTCCTTTTGTTGTATGCCCACAGGAGAAGTGCCTCTTGGTGTAGGGGCCCCCATCCCTGATGCACCACCCCTAGTGTATAAGGGGGCCTCTTCTCAATTCTGTATTATCCGGCAATAAATCACCTGGGCACCTCTCACAGGACCTCTCCTTTCTTCCATGCAAGGATCTCCTTGATAATGTTTTCCTTTTTAGTGGTACGTGTCTATTCTTAGCACCCTGGCTGCCTCGCCTCCGCACTTACATTGATTGTATCTGGGTGCTTAGGGAGCCAACCCCGCACCCCTGAGGGTGCGCACCGCTCCCCCTATTGCTAATTGGTGTCTGTGGTGTGTTCTGGTATGGTACCATTGGGTGCTGAAATTGATGATTGCTTTAAAGTGACAGTGACTTCTCCAAGAGCCCCGAGGGTGTTCCTAGGAGTCAGGGGGAAATGCTGCTTCTGGTTGGTCCCTTGCTACAAGCTGGGTGCCCTCCGTGGAGGGTTGGTAATGCAGGAAGTCTTTCATGTCACTGTCCGATGTGTGCTTAAAGTTTTTAATTTCCCAGTGTCATATAGCCATCTGATATTCCTACAATTTTTCTGCTTTAAGGGACAGACACTTGCATTTCTGGGGAGCACCCCAAGGGTTTCCTGGATCTGCTGTTCTGTAGTGTGCGGTTATGACGCAGTCTTGCACTATAGCCCGAGCCATTGTAGACCACTTCCTTCCCTGATCTGGATCTAAGATAGCTGCTGCCCGTTGGAGTTGGGTGGAGCAGCTCTACAATGTAAAGAAACTTGCTTCACCGGGTCTGGTTCAGCAGTCCCGCAGCTGCTGCATGACATCCGCCACCCAAGGATGAATTCGGGGGGGGTATTTCAGCGGGTCTGTTTTAGCACATACTTGGTGCTGGCCTCTAGTTTATCCGTACGTGATTGTGCTGGCCATGCCCCCAAAATGTGCTGTTTTTTGGATGCGTGCCAGATCTTTCCCTCTAATTTTCAGAGGGAGAGCTCATATCGGTTCTCTTGTTGATCCTATACTTAGATTTTCCTTTTGACTTATGATATATATCGATGCTGATTTGAATTGACTTACCAATTGCCCTTTCTTCTTTTTATAATTATCCTTAATTAAAAAAAAAACCTTCACAGTTTGGACTTTGAATCTT
This sequence comes from Calotriton arnoldi, assembly GCA_963921515.1. Classification (NCBI taxonomy): domain Eukaryota; kingdom Metazoa; phylum Chordata; class Amphibia; order Caudata; family Salamandridae; genus Calotriton; species Calotriton arnoldi. The sequence goes on along the minus strand of CAWUFW010002082.1, from coordinate 1,495,712 downwards.
GTCATGTGTGGGTTTTCCTGTGTAGGTTTTACTTTACTTTCCTGAGGTCTGCATCCTTTGGTACTCACATGGCCCTGAACCGTTTAATCGCCCTTTGGTAATATTGCAAAGTGCCAAAACGGTACACCTATGGTGAATAATTGTGGGACAGCTGCTATGAATGCCCTAGAGTCACAGGGACAGATGCTTCCTTCAAGAGCCCTCAAGTGGGATAAAGCGGTCAAATTGTAGATGTCAGAGATTCAACTACTTCAGTCTGCTTTCCCAGATGCAGACGTCGATCACTTCGTTCTGATGAGACAGTCAGATATTAAAACTGATCACATGATTTTTATTGTTTGTTTTTTCTCTGTTTATTGTTCTATACAGTAAATATGATACACCCAATGTTATTATATGACATGGTTATTATATGATATGTTTATTTTATGATCTAAGTATATAATATATAGCGTATATTTCTTGCATAATTTTTCCCTTTTTTTCTCTTTTCTCTTTCTTTTCTTTCCCTTCTTTCTTTTCCCTATATCCTTTCCCCTTTTTCTTTTCGCCTTATAAAATATAAAATGCAATTTTTTTAAATAGGTACAGAATTAATATCTTATTGTAATTGGTTCACTACATTTATTATATTCTTTCTTGATTCTGTTTTTATTTTTCTCTTGTAGTATTCTTATGGCATTATTCTTTTATTTGATCTTGGATTTTTCGTTTTATAAGGAAACTCTGTACACATTTAACTTAATTTAATAAAGCTTTTATTAAAAATAAAAAAACTGATCATGTAGGCATGTTTGCATATGAAAACAAAGCACTGCAATCAACTCTCAATACAAAATCAAATCTCCCACTCTGCTGTGCAGTGCCCCCTGCACTGCTGATCTCTCATCCAGGTGCTGCTTCTAGTTCAGTGAGTTGCCTTTCTGCCTCTACTGCCAACTTCTGCCTTCCTCCAACTCTTGAACCCAGCCTAGATCCGCTTCTCGCTGGTTTGTAGCATGTCGTGGTTCAACTCTGGGCCGCTCTGACATTGGTTGAGGCAGTACTGTAACCCAAAATGATAACCCTCCAGCCTGCAGAATGTGGCAGGGGCACCTGAGACTCCTGTATCACACTGATAATAATAGTTTCTAAGTTGAAAGGAGCCCTATGAAGGGTGCGGAGCCCCCTGCACTGTAGGGGCTGCAGGAGTCTGTGTTACACCTTTGATTCCAGGGACTGACTCTAGCCATCAGAGCTAAAACCCTCAGGGGCATATTTACAAGGAAATGGCGTAGGTCAGCGTCGCAGATCATTTTGCTGCACTGCCCTACGCCAATTTGAAATGACAGGAATGCACTGTATTTACAAGATACAGTGCATTCCTGCGCTTTCAGCGGGTGCACATTTTGTAGCTGTGTGCCACCGCAGGCCCCCTTGCATCATGGTGCAAGGGTGTCTGTGTTGTTGGCACGATTGTTTTTATGCTGGAAGGGGCACCTTCCTGTAGAAAAACAATCACAAGAGGCGTTTTCCTCTTTCTATGTGTGCTGCGTGGAAAGACGAAAAAACGAGGAGAAATTTAAATATTTCTTTCTTATGCCTGCTCTAGGGAGGCGCAAGGCTTTGGCACTGCCCCAGGATTACCTGATGTTGTAAATCTGGGGCAGCATTAAATTCCATGGGTGTTGAGTGGGAACACCCACATCAACACCCATGGAACGCCTCTTTCACGCAGAGTGAGGTAAAGTTTTGCGTTGCCTCGCCTTACTCCATATCTACAGGGCCAGAAATTCCACACAGGGTGGCTTTATGTGGCCTTGTAAATATGGCTAAGCCCTGTGTGCCATCGGAATGTCACAAAAAGCATAGCTGCCAAGGTTTCAGATTGCCATGTGTGACATTTTCATCATTTCAGTGTTATTATGAGTGACATTTCAACGAGTATGAGTGACAATTTTTTCGTGAGCAAAACGAAGCAATGAAGACAAGAGAAACATATAAATATTGCAAATTACAACCATTTACTCAATGAGAAACCATATACTAGCTCCTCAGTGCACCCCTGCCTTCCTCTGTTGCAGGGATGAAATGTCTGGCAGGCATTACTGCAGTGTGTGAGATGGACATGAGTGAAGTTTGAATGGAAGCATCTGAAGGCTGCGAAAGGCCTTCCACCTCACGATCAATAGAGGGCCACCAAAAGTCGTTACGGATTCTGAGCTTGGTGGCAGTCATACCTAGATGACCTGAATGTGCAGTTTCCAGAATTCTTTTCCTGAAACAAGAAGGAGGAATTAGTTTTCCCTCTCTAACTAATAGTTTGCCTTCAATGGATAATTCATTGGCAATCTTACAAAAAGAGTGTAAATCAGGATCAATGGATCTTTCTTTGGGCCATCCTTTCACAACGAAACCCATGACCTGTTTTAATACTGAATCATTCTCTAAAGCTTTACACCACTCTTCCATATCTGCACAAATCACAGTATCATCAATAGAAGCAATAATACATTCTTCAATGTCCTCTTCCTCTCTTTCATTAAGTTTGTCCTCCTGGGCGGGAAGTCTGGACAAGAAGTCAGCTTTAATATTCTTGCCGCCAGCTATATATTGTACAGTAAAGTTGAATTCTAACAGCTTGGTAGCAAGCCTAGCTAACCTGTCAGTGGCTTTCTTAATCTTATTGCCAGATAGAATATCTACTAACGGTTTGTGATCCGTTCTAAGCCAAAATTTTCTTCCCCACAAATAAGGTTTGAATTTCTCGACTCCCCACACACATGCAAGCATTTCTTTTTCGATTACTGAGTACCTTAGTTCTACATCTTTCATCTTTCTTGAAACAAACCCAATGGTAACTTCATTGTTGCCAATCATCTGTGATAATACAGCACCCATGCCATATGAGCTGGCATCAACAGTGATGTATGTGTCCCGACCCTCCACGTATGCTTGGAGAGCGGGAGCAGAAAGTATGCTCTCTTTGATGCATTGGAAATGGTCTTGGCAAGTGGCTGTCCAGATAAAATCAGAACCTTTTTTTAACAAACTTCTGAAGCATTCAGTGAGATTTGCAAAATTCTTGATGAACTTGGAATAAAATTCGCAAAGCCCAATGAAAGAACGAAGTTGCTCTTAGTCAGTAGGATGTGGTGCGTTGATGATGCCATCGACAATGCTTGGCTTGGGTTTGACACCGTCTTTGGAGAGAACATGCCCCAAATATTCAATTTCATTGACTGTAAAAATACATTTGTCTTCTCTGACAGTAACTTGATTGTTTTGTAATATAGTAAGAACTTGTTCAAGCACTTCGTTGTGTTTCTCTTTTGATGTAGTGTGAACTAAAATATCATCTTGAAACACAACCACATTGGGTATTCCATTAAACATATTGCTCATCACTTTTTGAAACACGGACGCAGCAGACGCCAGCCCAAATGGCATTCTGCAAAACTGGAATGTACCATCAGGTGTGACAAATGCTGTAAGATGTCTGGATGATTCATCCAGCTCCACCTGATGGTACGCTGCCCGTAAATCCAATTTAGAAAACCACTTAGATTGGCCTACTGCTGTGATGAGATCCTCAATACAAGGCAGAGGAAAGTTTTCCACCCAAATTGCGTTGTTAATAGAGCGTAAATCCACACATAAACGCAACTCGCCATTCTTCTTCTTGGCAAGAACAATGGGAGAAAGCCAAAGTGTGGCATCTACTTTCTCTATAATGCCATTGTCTTGCATGTTTTTTAACATTTGAGTTAATTCACTCCTTACACTGTGGGGCACATTGCGTAATCTGTGCTTTACAGGAGACACACCTTCCTTGACTTTGATGGTGTGGGTAACATTTTTTATCAAACCAATTCTATCAGAAAACACATCTTTAAATTTTTCTTTCCATGGAGTATGATCAGAGACAGAACTGGTAAGAGAAACAGGGTGTTTGTGGCCGGGTTTGATGATCATGCCGAATTCAGCTTGATGCCACCAACCTAGTACATTAATACCTTTGTAGGCTACATAAATTTTTCCATGAATGGTTTTTGTTTCAAACGTAATGTTACCACAGAAATATCCTGCTAAATTAATTTTGCTACCTTCAAACGCTGTGGTAATAACATCTGGAGGTAACAACACTTTATGTGACCAGTTCTGTTTGTACTTATCGATGGAAATAATGGTAATTCTTGCACCGGAGTCAATGAGAAGAGGAATATTAACATTGTCAATGAAGATCTGAACTAAAGGGTCAGTGACAATCTCATCCGAATGGACATTGTTGATATCTATACAATCCACAACCAACAGTAATTCTTCAAGTTTGTTTTCTACTAACAGTTGTTCACTATCAATAGCATTGTCTTGAATATACCGAATAGGATGGTGTCTGCCTCCTCTACAAACATTGCCAAAGTGGCCAATCTTTTTACATTTCCAGCACTCTTGTGCTGCAGCTGGACAATTTTTAAAATTTGAAACATGAGAGTTCGAACCACATCTAAAGCATTGTATTTTGCCATGACCATAAGCTGCACCTCTACCACCTCTGATACTGGTAAGAGAGAAACCTCTAGATTTGTTTGTAGTAGAATCAGGAGTGTGTGAAATTTTTGAAGAAACATTAGCAAGACTGGTAGTAAGTGATGGTTGAGTTTCTAGTTGTTTGGCATCAACCTCAGATGTTTCGATGCTTTTCGCTAAGTCAATGGCTTCATCCAATGAAGGATTCCTGCAGGCCAACAAACTTTGTTGAATCTTCTTAGAATAACATCTGGAGACTAGTTGATCCCTAATTAGTTGTGACGTGAAATGTTCAAAGTCGCAATAGCCAGCAAGAACTTTCAAAGCGGTTATATAAGTATCAATGGACTCATTGGGACCTTGAATGCGAGTGAAAAACTTATGACGGTGAACTACAAGATTGACCTTACCTTCAAAGTAAATGGATAATTTCTTTACCGCTAGCTGAAACTCGTCAAGATCACCCAAGTCTTGACCTAAATAAAAAGGTAAGTGGTCAAAAACATTTTGCCCCTCCACACCTAAGTAGTAATACAACAGACTGCGTTTTCTTTCAGGTTTGAACTTTAAACCATCAATGGCACCTAGGTATGCCTCAAAAGATCTGTACCAAAGACGCCATTTGAGAGGAGGTTCCCCAGGATCTTGTAAAAATTGTGCAGGAGGAGTAACAGATTGCATAATGCTGGGAGTAAAATATGACACAGAGCGGAAAATAAAAGAAAAAAATAAAATAAATAAATTATATAATAAAATAGATGCAAGCGTCAACACAAAGAAATAGCGTGTGAATCGCTGATGTTAGCACGAGATGAGACATAGAAATGTACTTGTGAAAGTTCATGCAGTACTGTGGTTGTACTTAGGAGGCGCTGTGGTGAAACAAGGGAACTTGAATGGAGCAGGAAGTGTCCTGTTGAGTAAGTGAGTTCCTTTATTTAGTGTAAAGCGGAAGACGAAGAGAAAGCACAACAAGTGATCCAGACGAAATGGAGCAGAAGCGTGGAAATCAGGACACGGTAACAATGGAAATTTTCTAAATATCACTTGTAGACTGACGCGCGCCGAAATACTCGCCGGAAGTCAGACAAACCAAGTGCTGAACGTTGGCTGTGGTCTGACGCACGCCGAAATACGCACCGAGTGTCAGACAAGCTGGGAGTTCAGTGTTAGCTCTAACGCGAGCGACAGCGCGTGTCTGCATGTGTATAGACACGGGCCTCTGCGCGAGCTTTTGAACACAGCAAGAAAGCGCTGGAGGACAGGACGAGCGCAAGCATGGAGATGAGCCGGTTGTCTTGGTAACACTCGACGCGCTCGAGCAGACGGAGAGACGTTGAAAGGCCGAGATCACAGATGTGATAATGTCCGATAATGTCTCCCAATTAAAATTATGCCAAAAGGCCGCTCAGCGTGCTCAGACAGTCTGTGAACGGTGCACTCAGAAAGTCTGTAAATAGTGCTGGGGCGTGTCTTGTGGCTCATGGCCTGCCTGGCTACGTTGGCGCAGGCCTGGCTGCCATGATGACTTTTGCGCACGTTACTCTTAAACTGTTGTTCTGTCGCCCTCTGCTACTGCCAAGTTATTTTACAGCTGTCTGCATTTTCTGTTTCTCACCTTTTCTCCTATTCCCTTTTGGGCTCAGTCTGAACAACAGTTACAAGGTCGAATAACAAATCCCTGGTTCCTACTGATTTGGCCCGTCCCTCGCGCCTGGACATGACACCATGTACAGCTGCCATTGAGAAAATAGTGTGCTTTTAATAATGCGGTCGCCTGCTCTAGAGGGCACTTGGAGACGAACTTTCCAGAGAGAAGAGCTGTGATTGTATGCTGATGTAGTTTTGCATCTAGAGACTGAGGTATGGGGGTTCGCTAGTCAAAGCCCAAAGGTCTTCTATTATCATAATAAACTGGCTTCCAGCACGGGGAGGGTGGTAATGTTAGTTAGACATATATCCACTGCTTTATGAGATGCTTTCCCCGTTCGTATTCTATGGAGTAGTAACTATGCTGATTATATTATTCATATGTATTATGCTATTAGTACTGACACGTGTACTGTATCTTAGAGCACGTAAGTTGAAATAAATATTTTGAACTATACAGTGTCTCTTCTTACGCATGTTGTGGACAGGTACGAGTGTGACGAAAGAGTGTTCTTGCCTCTGCGAGTCCTGGGTGAGAGAGAGATACCGTGTTCTAGGTTGTCTAATCATTGGTACATTAGTGCTAATGGGACGCTAAGGCTAGTTGGGTTGGGGTTTTGGGTGCTGAGGTCTATAGTTGGCTCACCACTATATTCCAAGGTCCTAATATCCTGTGCATAGCTCTGTATGTGCAGAAACCTTATGACATGGCGCGACCAACGAGTGGGGCAGCTTACTTGCGAGACGCTTGAGTAGTACTTGTGCTTGTCCACAAACCCTCACGTACGCTTCCGGAAGCGTATGTGACGGTGATACCTCCTATATTACAGATTTTGTAGGTTCTTTCAAGCTTGATGTTGTTAAAAAAGGTTTCATAAATATAACCCTTTTTGTGCTGCCTCGTGTAAGATTGTTGAATCGACCCGTTAGTAATGGCGGGTATAGACATAGCGGCGCATAGCCGCACAGCACTCCGGGATCACTTACGGGTGTATGGAGTGCCAGACGCGGGAGTTGACTTAGTTTTTGTGGTTCAAGCCGATCCGGCTTTCCACTTTGAAGTGTTCTACTCTTGGATCACTTTTCCAGCGGTGAACGTGAACGATAACCTGTTCCATGAATATGAACCCACCGCTGTTCCTGCAGTCTATAGACCTTATACTACTCTTGAAGTACCGCTCACGGCTTGGCAACACCGTGTTTGGTTTAATGGCGCCCTCCCACAACCGACTACCACGGTTCGTTTAGGCCCCTTATCAATTGAGGGGGCCACTTGGCCTGTTTTGGCCGGGTACACCCCACATCCGCGTTATATGACAATACCAGTCGCGGAACTGCGCACTATGTATGCGGCCTTGGTGCAGGTGCATCGAGCTTTAGTGCGGTATGTTACAGGCAGTCTCCATGGAGCCGCTCCTGGAGTTGCCGGCCAACCAGCTGCTGCAGGCGGAGTGACCATAAGTCCAGTCATGGTGAATTCTGTGATGGGCAAACGGCCACAAAATAAGGATGATTTTCCTTATTGGCTTGCAGAAAAGTTTGATCAGTTGGAGGCAGTTTTTCCACATACAACTCCAATGGATAAACATCGTATTTTAACGATTAGTTTGCCAAAAGTCTTAATTCCCGAGTTGACAGCATGTGACAACTGGGGTAAGGTATTCGCAGCAGTATATTCTAAATGTTTTGGTACTCCTTCCATGACTGTTCTCCCCTCTGTAATTAAAAAGTACAGGATGAACATGGCCCTGAAGCGGCCGTGGAATTAGGGATGAGACTGGTGGGAGTGTTTGAAGTAGTAGCTGAGCTGATCCTTGCGAATGTCAAGGGCGATGCAGTGAACTTTCAAGTAGCTAACGCTTTGGCTTTAGTCCCAGAATTGGACAAGCCTCGCGAATTACCGAAAATTATTACCCAGGCTTACAAGACTATTGGTAGAAACAGCCTGGGTAACAAGCCTTTTGCAAAACAGCAAACACAATCGCAACCACAACAGCAACAAACCAAATCTCAATCTGAGAAAGATGAGAAACCAGTCTTCACAAAAAAAAGCTGGAGGCTGAAAAAACAGGGTAAGCAACAACAAAAACCGGGGTCGCGAGGCGCATCCCCGGTTTCAGTTTCTTCTGAACGCACTTATGATTTACGCGATAGAGCGAGAATTAAGTCACCGGATAGGTTTCAAATCCCTGATATGCGTTCTCCTCGTTCTTCACAGGCACAGACTTCGTCACAGGCCGTTGGAGGAGACCGCCAGGATAGAGGAAGGGCCCGTGAGGCCCCACAGGGACGAGACCAGCCTCGACAACAAGTCAGAGGAAAAGAGGAAGACGCTCAATGTTTTCGACCACAATTTCAGAAGAAGAAAGTTGCCGCTGTAACAGCGAAATATGCCACAGACGGTGAGAACGAGACTCCTGAATTGGACGTGGGCAGTAACCCTCCTAGACAGCGCCGCGGAAGTTACCATAGTGCGGGAGGCGCTACGTCCTCATATGGAGGCGACAGCAACTGAAACATTCATTACTGTTGAAACAGCAGACACCAGAGTGGCACCCCTGACAGACTGTTTAATATTGTCATCCAAATTGAAGGTGATATACAGCGTGTAATTAAAGGGATTTTTTGGGAAAATCTGACCTCTTCATATGACATTTTGTTAGCAGAGGCGGATTGGCCACCCCCATTCGTTCTTGCTGCACGTAGAGGGGAGGAGGTAATCCTTCCGAGCTTTTCTCGACATGTCCCAAAGGACAAAGCGGAGGCTCTAGCAGCAGAGTGGGCTGTGTCCCTGGCTCCGGCGTTATTCCGCAATCACGTGGGTTGGGACGAAGATTCTCCCCCCCATGAAATACCTTTGCGGTCACTACCGCAACCACAACCTCAATATCCTATAAAACGTGAGGCCAAAGGCCACGTTTCCGAAATTCTGACTCAGTTGGAATATTAGGGAGTAATTGAACCCTGTGTATCACCTATGAACAATCCCCTTTTCGCGGTTTCTAAACCCGATGGATCGTACCGCTTAGTATTGGATTACCGGCATTTGAACTCACATTGTCGGACCTTCGCGGTGCAAAATACACATAGTTCGGCGCTTGTAGACAGTCTTGTTCGTAAAAAATATAAAACGACACTTGACCTTTCAAATGGATTCTACACACACAACTTAGCCCCGGAGAGTGGCCAATGGTGCGCTTTTACTTCCGGTGGTAAAATGTTCAAATTCAGGCGTCTTCCTATGGGCTACAAAAATAGTCCAGGCGTATTCGCCGCTCGTGTTGTCTCTTTGTTAGACGGCATAGATCCAGACGCCTGTTCGTATGTGGATGACATTTATCTGACGGATGACGAATTGTTTCCGCATCTGACCCGAGTAGACCGCATTATTCTTGAATTCGCGGTTCAGGGATACAAAATTAACTTTGCCAAATCTCATATTGCTGAATTTACCATTTTGTTCTTGGGCTATGAGCTCAACAATGAAGGTAAGGGTTTAGCCCCCATTTTCTGGAGAAATGTGCACTTCTGTGCCCTCCTACTAATCTGAAGAAGCTTCAGTCTTTGCTGGGTTTTCTGAACTTCGGACGTACATATATTCCCGAATATGCCCAGCGTATTAAGCCACTGTATGCCTTGATACAACCTACTTATTCGAAGTCTTACTGGCTTCCGGAGCATACCTCCATTCTGCAGTCTTTGCAAACAGACCTTCTTGAGTCTAAACACCTTTTGACACGTGATAACCACACAAACTTGCTGATTAGAATCATTCCAGGGGCAGTGGGTTTCACGTACTTAACCTTTAATGAAGGTGATACAGTACCCATCGCATACAAGTCACATCTGTACACCTCTGCAGAAATGCGGTTCTCATCTGTGGAGAAAGTGCTAACAACAGTGCAAATGGCGATCCTGAAGGAGCGCGCACTGGCACAGGGAAAACGCATTCTGGTGGTAACACCCTATCCTGCCCTAGAGGCAGTGACGAAAGCAAGTGTTCCGAACTCTAAAGCTTTGCACCCCCGTTGGATTCAATGGGCAACATCTTTGACGTCTCCGGATGTCACTTTCATTTTTGACTCTTCTCTTCAGACTCAGGAGTTTTTACAGTATGAATTCTTTCATCCTCCTCCTTTGTCTTTATTGCCGCTTGAGGATTACGATTGTGTGATCTACACCGATGGTTCGGCACAACCGGCCACGGGTTCCAAGCATGCTTATTCAGCCGCATGTGCTATTGTCGCAGGTACGTTTGTGAACGGAAAGTTCAAATCCACTGTGGTGCATACACAGACACTCGGGGATAGTACCGCACAATTGGCCGAGTTGCGTGCCTTGGTGCTCGCTCTTGAGTTCGTAAATCCTGATGTGACTACTTTAATTGTGTGCGATTCTTACTACTGTGTTCAATCATACAATGACAATCTGTTCTTTTGGTCGCAAAATGACTATAGAGACGCTAAAGGCAACACAATCAAGCATAAAATGCTTTGGGTAAGAGTGGCAGAATTACAAAGACGTCTGCCACTCACACAGGTGGTACACACCCTAGGCCATCAGCGAGTGGGCGCACACGCTGTTGGTAACAGTCTGGCAGATGAAGCTGCCCGATCAGCAGTACTCACGTGTTCAGTAGCAGCAGTTACTAGATCCATGTCCAGAATAGACACTGATATCTTGGCAGCTATTGCTGCAACAAAAGAAGGAATGAAATACCCTAGAGGTTTCCCTTCTAAATATTCTTACCAAATAGGTCCCGATCAGGCTTCTTATGTAACAATACCTGACGTTGGTGATCGGCTGATCCCCAACGCGGACTGCAGACTTTCCTTAATGGCAGCGGCACACGAAGGCATGGCTTCGGCTCATGCTGGTGTGTCTGCAACAATCTCCATTTTGCAGCAGCGTTACTGGTGGCGTGGGTTGTATAAAGACACCCGTACTTATGTGCTTTCCTGTGACGTTTGTCAACAGATTAAGCCTTCCACGGTTACACGACCACCTCAGACCTCGCTCTGCATTTCTAACAGACCCTTTGGGTGTGTTTACCTGGATCACTGCGGTCCCTTTTCTTCGGACACTGCCTATAAATATATCTTAGTGGCAGTGGACTCGTGCACACGTTTCATCTGGGTCTGGCCACAACGGAGTGCTGACGCTCGAAATGTCATAAGGGATTTGCGAGTCTTTGTGGGAATTTTCGCATGCGGCACCTTCCATTCTGACCAAGGTCCGGCGTTTGCCTCTAAGGCTTACAAGGACGCAATGGGCTCCTTAGGGGTGCGGGTGAAATTTTCGTCTCCGTATAGGCCTGAGGGCAACTCTATCGTTGAACGAATGAACCGTGACTTAAAGCAATCCTTGACAGCTAGAGTTATAGGTACTGGCAGGAACTGGCTGGCCCACTTGTATACTGTTCAGCGTGCACTTAATAATCTCCCTAGAAGGCCTCTGGGTGGGCGGACCCCTTACGAAATGCTCTTTGGCATACGAATGTTTGTGCCTGACCTTGATGGTCTAGACATGGCGGCGCAATCCGCCAAGTTTGATGTAGATGACCATTCTACTATGTTACAGGACTTACAAAAAGCCCGAGACAAACTTGCAGTTGCACATTTGCCTTCGGCCACAGACCCTGCTCTGCAGATTCCGGTTGCCGGCTGGCTTCCGAAGATTGGCGACCTAGTACGAGAGAAGTTGGAGAACAAGAAAGAATTCGGTCCCTCTTTTCGTGCACCAGTTCCAGTCCTGGGCTTGAGGGGAACACGTGCAGTCGTCTTGCCACCGCTTCCCGGTCGCGAGGAAGACAGATACATCTCAGTGGAAGATGTCGGGCTGCAGCATCTGGCCGATCCTGAATGGTGTCGCACCGGCCGTCTCTTGTCCTGCCGTTTATCGGACATGTATCCGCGGCGCGCCTGCACGAGCGGTCACTGGTGTTGCCGTGGAGATGGTCGATTTGCCTGAAGGTGTATTTGGACCCCCTGCATCCCCCTGCATTGATGAGGACAAATATACTTGTCCCGCCGCTGAGTCGGTGGCACGCCGGCCAGCAACGCCACTGAGTCCGACACGTTGTTCCTTTGACTCGGATTCCAACTCATCAAAGGCCCCGTCCAGGTTTGGTCTTTTTGTGTCCTGGTTTGGAGACAATTTTTTGATTCCACCTTGGACATATGTTTGGATGGTACTTTTCTTGGTTTTTTTGTTCATGTCCATTGGCTTTGTCGCGGTGTTTTTTCTACTCATCGGTGGTCACTGTTTGCCTGGACGCTCTGCTGTGAACAGTGTGGCTGGGACTTTGGCTCCACATTCCTCTTCGCACGTCATGAAGCGTGACCACACATTTGTGAACATTTCAGCGTTTCCAGTTGCGGATGGCGTCGTATGGGATGCGGTGGACTTTCAGGTCCATGGCCCGACGGAGATTGTTGGTGTGCCGGATGTCCTTCGAGTCTCGATGGGTGATGTGGTGAAAAGTGATGTTCATTCTGGTGATTGGGGTGTGCATGCTGTTGGAGCATTGTTTGCTGATTTGAAATGTTGTGCTTCCTTTGATGCTGAGGACTTGTATGTGAGTTCTGTGAGTTATGCCGATTTGTATTGCTGCCAGCATTGGGGCGGTCATTTTCTCCACGGGCCGAGTGCACTGCGTAGCCCTGTTGCTTACACCCAGTGGGAGCATTGTCCAGGCCCCATGCCGGGTAGTTCCCAGACTCTTCGAGATGGATTCACCTATTTTACTGATTTCAATCGATCGAACCCTGGGTCCTATTATTTTAAATTGAGAACCCCATTGACTCAAAAAATAATGTTGACCCACACTAAATTACTTTGTTCGGGTTCCTTTTTGAGCGCCTTGGCGGTGGGTGGTTATGAGTATTGGAAAGACACAGTGGATTTGAAATCAATCTGGGGTTCGAAGCCATGGCAGGTGCAGGGCACTGAGGCGTTGCACCGCGCTTGCCTTATCCCAGCCCAGATTGTGTTTTTGAATGCTTCCATTTATCGGACCACGTGTTGGGGGTTGGCTACCATTGAACAACTAAATGCGCCAGCCATCCCATCCTTGTCGAGTTCGCCAGATGGCGGTTTGCGATTTGATGTGTCCCTTTTACAGTTGCAGGCTCAGTTCCAAAATAATTCTTTTGGCGTTTCTGCACTGATACAGTCACCCTGGTTGGCATGGCCCATGTCATCGGATGCGTGCCGGCTGCGTTTCCATGGCACCGTTCCTGGCTGCATACAGGACAGGCCTGATCCAGGGTTTGCTGAGACTCGTGCTGTTACCACGTATTCGGTTGGTGAATTGTGTGGACAGTGGCTACAGCATTCGTCTTTGGACTCTGTTGAGAAGCATTTGTCCCTCCTTTCAGGCACTGTTGATTTGTCCGATTTTATCTTGGGACCTCGTGGTCCCCGACCGAAGAGGTTCATTTGTGAGGCGTATAGTGAACTCTGGAAGCTGTCACAGATGGAAGCTGCTTCCCGCCTTCGGGAAATAGACCAAGCAAATTTGGAAAGGGTGCTTGCTGTTGTTGACAATAGTGTAAATACCCTGTCTTCCCGCATTTACACATTGGAGAATATTGTGTCCTCTGTTGTTGATATTGTGCAAGATGATGTCTCTATGTTGTGTCATGGTCAGAGTCAATTGCGTTCAGTGATGCAGTTTGCCTGGACTTTGCAAACCCTTAGGTTAGGTAAAGTTCCTTGGAATTTGTTGGACACCACTGCCCTTTTTCTGCCTTTTAATCTGACTGACAAACAGCAGTTCATGTCCATGAGAGATGCATCTTACACTTTGTTACATGTCGAGAAAGTGGATCCTTTACCATTCTCTGTAGCGGAACTAGATTCTGCGGTGTGGCTAGTTCATGGGGTTATAGCTTTGCCTTTTTCCCTGTTTGAATTTAGCTCGTGTATGAAGCATTGTCCTGTGGGCCGTTTCCAGCCTTTGGGTAGTGCTTTCCTGCATGGACTTTGGTCCTTGCCTTTCATGTATAAGTGCCTTAGAGACGGCAAGGAAGTGTTTCTCACGGGGGAGTCTTGTGATTCAGCTGTGGGTCATTCGCTTATTTGTAAACATGTTGAATTGCACGGGGCTTGTGGTGTTTCAGTTCCGAGTCTGGCATGTGTGCTGGAGGGTATTCCTGCTCCTGCTATTTCTCCTACTTTTACTTTGCTTACTAGCGGTGGCTGTTTGCTTTTAAATGATGAAGACTGTTGTGGCCTACAAGCTGGCATTCCGTGTGTTGTTGCGGTCTCACACAGAGTTGTCTGCTGCAAGGGTGTGCTTTTTCCTCCCCCTCACGACATCGTTGATGACTCTATTTGGCCTTCCATTCCTACCATGGAGGCAGATTTCGGTGGGTTGAGCAGAATAGAGGCCCTATTGTTGAGTGGGGAGGTTGTGCTCACATCCGCCCGGGAGACATTCATTCTCCAGGTGGCTAGTGCCCACAGTGGAGTACAGGCCCTTTTGAACACTGACCTCCCCCAACATTTCGGGGAGTTGATTCATCGTGTTTTTGATGCATCAAACACCGAGGGTCTGGTGCACTTTTTTGAACTTGTGGGGTCTGGCCTGGTGTCCACCTTCCGGGCTATTTTCGGTGTGATACCGGCGTTCATACATTCTATTTTTTCTGGCGTCTTTGGTGGCTTCCCATTGGTCCTCGCTTTGGCGGCTGGTGTCTTGCTGTTGGTCTGTTTTCTGCGCAGTGGCTGCACACCACTGGGCCCTTCTCGATCCCGAACGCCTCCGGCTGCTCCGTGAGCGACTTCTGGTTGGCTTCGATGTTCTGCCCTTGGCAACTGTCGGTGTGTCCTACACCCTTTCCTTTCGCTTTGCGTGTTTCACTTGCGTGCAACCTGTGATGTCTTGCATCCGGTGTCCGTTCACATGGACCATGGATTGTTGCCTCTCCGGTTCGTCGTTGTCTGTTCCGGATTTTGTCCAGTTGGTGGGTCCCTTGGAGGCCCATGAACGGGATTGTTCCGCTGCTGGCTTTATGATGCGTGCGGCTGCACTGGGGATTTTGGCACAGTGGGATGTCTGGGCGGCTGCTCAGAGTCTCCTACAACAGAGTTGTATTGAGTGTCACGCAGGCTGTCCCGCATTGCTTCTGGATGCTCCATCCTCTGAGGAACATTCATGCAGCTTTGATCTGTTGGACTGGATGGCGTCTACGTTTTTTGACGATTCCAATGATGTCCTCTTGGACGGTATAGCTTTTTTCTGCTCTTCCACGTTTTTGGATTGGTTTGCCGTTCACTGTCGGTGGATTGCCTCGTTTCTGCTCGGGTGTTTGGAACTCTGTCTGCATTTTCGATGGACTGTCCAGGGGAGGGTGTCTTGTGGCTCATGGCCTGCCTGGCTACGTTGGCGCAGGCCTGGCTGCCATGATGACTTTTGCGCACGTTACTCTTAAACTGTTGTTCTGTCGCCCTCTGCTACTGCCAAGTTATTTTACAGCTGTCTGCATTTTCTGTTTCTCACCTTTTCTCCTATTCCCTTTTGGGCTCAGTCTGAACAACAGTTACAAGGTCGAATAACAAATCCCTGGTTCCTACTGATTTGGCCCGTCCCTCGCGCCTGGACATGACACCATGTACAGCTGCCATTGAGAAAATAGTGTGCTTTTAATAATGCGGTCGCCTGCTCTAGAGGGCACTTGGAGACGAACTTTCCAGAGAGAAGAGCTGTGATTGTATGCTGATGTAGTTTTGCATCTAGAGACTGAGGTATGGGGGTTCGCTAGTCAAAGCCCAAAGGTCTTCTATTATCATAATAAACTGGCTTCCAGCACGGGGAGGGTGGTAATGTTAGTTAGACATATATCCACTGCTTTATGAGATGCTTTCCCCGTTCGTATTCTATGGAGTAGTAACTATGCTGATTATATTATTCATATGTATTATGCTATTAGTACTGACACGTGTACTGTATCTTAGAGCACGTAAGTTGAAATAAATATTTTGAACTATACAGTGTCTCTTCTTACGCATGTTGTGGACAGGTACGAGTGTGACGAAAGAGTGTTCTTGCCTCTGCGAGTCCTGGGTGAGAGAGAGATACCGTGTTCTAGGTTGTCTAATCATTGGTACATTAGTGCTAATGGGACGCTAAGGCTAGTTGGGTTGGGGTTTTGGGTGCTGAGGTCTATAGTTGGCTCACCACTATATTCCAAGGTCCTAATATCCTGTGCATAGCTCTGTATGTGCAGAAACCTTATGACAGGCGGACGTACAAAGTAAACAAAGCCCTTCAAATGAAGTCCACAAATATCGGAGTGGCCGGCGGTGAATAAATGAAATACCTGAGCCCTCAGAGTGAACAAGGAAAAGAAAATTACAGTACCTTGTGAAGCGCTCGCAAGATGGGTGCAGGCAGAGCAGGCAAAAAAAAAAAAATATTCGAGTCCCAATCTTGTCGCCAAAATTGTAGTGGGTTCACAAGTGGCTTGCAGATGCGTAGTGAGATCACAGGAAACCACAAGCCGGTAATCTTCAATGGTTTCTGTAGTTTTATTGTAACAGCGGGAGACACAGGTACAAATGTATTGAGGGCTCAGGATGATCGCTCCAGCTGACACTGGAGTGTTCAATGACATAGCCCAAACATTCTGAAGCAGGTAATACATGGAATATGTGCACAAGTACAAAAGAGGATTCTGTGAACAACATGTAATAAAGGGGCACTGGCAAAGGAAGCATGAACACCACAGGCCCCTAGGCAGTGGTACTGTGCACACTCCAACTGAGAGACAAGGAGGCGGAAAGACATGGATTAACTGACACTGGGAAACAGATACAGTAACAAAAGCGTATTTACAGACACAGGGATTTAGAGAGATAGACACAGGGTCATAAAGACATAGGCAGACTGCCACTACAACGTAATGCAGAAATGGGGTAGAAAGGCAGGTGGAACTCACACCAAAACTTAGGGACACATAAATGGGGCAGCTTAGCATCACTCAAGGCCAGGCCTCTCTCCCACGTCTGGGTCCCAGCCCCAACAGAATGTGTGAGGCCCCAACTGCAACAACACACTGGTGCCTAGTGTTGCCGAGCGGGTAACAGAAAAACAAAATACAGTTTGCCAGCCAATGTGCCCCCCCCTTGCCGGCAAAATCAATCTGGAGAGCACCCTCAGGACTCGGGCCCCTCTCTCTGTGATGCGAGTGGCTGACGTGACCAGCCCGGACCAACAGCACTGTGAGGCCGGAGCCCCAACAACATCATGAACAGTTAGTCGGCGCGGATCTACCAATGTCGTTGTGAGCACTCACTGACTCAGACTGCACACTGCCTGATAGCGCACTCCAATGGAAATTATATAATTAACACACACTGACAGACACTCGGTGGGTGGCAAGTGGTAACTACTTCTTACTAACTGTTCTTGATGGATCTTCAGCCAGGTAGCCCTGCATGACTGTCGTCGGCGACTCTCTGCAGCAGGCTGCCAGGCTCGGGCGGGCTCCGAGCCATCCCCGCGGAAATCATTTCGTTTTGCCGCCGGCGCCAGTGTTAGACCAGGCTGCGTCCTGTCCATGTGAGGCCTGTCTATCCTGGCGGCGGCCGGGCAACGGCCATAAAATAAGCCCCACAGTGCGGGCAGCCCAGCCGATGGCGCGGGGGCCATGAGAGAGTCAAGTGACTAGTCAAGTCACTCGATGCTGGCCGCCTCCCGCCGGTCCAACGCAGGTTTTTATTGCTCAGACAGCAGCGCACCACCAGGACTCCTCGACTCTCAGATTGAGTCCCCCGCCACTTCTCTGACCTGCCTACCACCTTACCTCACTTCCTCTTCCTCCAGGACGTCACGAGGCACGAGGTCACATCCAGATAATCCCAGGGCCCCCCACAGTGTGCCACAGCCAGTAGCAACCACTGCTGAGGGCAGGCCCCACCCCCGGGTCTCGGTAATTGGCAGTGAGTGTCAGTGAGTCAGAGTGGTGTCTGAAAGCCACGCCGCAGGCAGGAAATTAAATGCAGCCAGGCAGCAGCCGGGCAGATTTGTAACATTGTAGCACTCTGACTCCAGAGCTGAGGCAGACTGTAAGATCTTTAACTATTAACTTACTGAGCCAGCTGGCTGCTGGCAAGTCTGTGGGGAGCAGCAGAGCCGGCGCACAGGTGCACGGGCGCCGCATAGCCAGATTCAGAGGGGCATTAAAAATGTGTGACAATGCATTTTAGTGCGGTGATGCGGAACACCACACTGAAATGCGTTAGAGTCACACCTGATGCGTGATACTTGGCAGGCCTGAAAAAGTGACGTTCCGGCAGAGCACAGGGCTTGTAAATATACCCCTCAGTTTAAAACCGTGAGCGTGTAGCTTTCCGCAATGCGAGATGTACAACTGAAGTTTTTTTGCTTCAGTCTTTGACCCCCCATCTCTCCCCACTCCCCCCATGTTGGCTACGGACTTTGGGTACAGTACCTTCTTCCTCCACGAGAAGGTTTCTTTTATAAAGGTCCTTCCGTTTTGTCTTGGCCTCATGCTGTCTTTCATGCTCTATTTCTCTACTCAGAATGCCTCGGCATTGGAAGCACAGTCATATTTATGTCTGCACATTTAGAACAGGATCTGATGTTCCCATTGTTGCTTCAGTGCCCGCCGCTGCTTGCCACTGTGCTAAGCCACTGACCTTTCGGTAAGTGATGCTGCCATCATTGAGGCTTTGCCCTACGCCGCGTGCTTCTCGCTCTCACCCTGTCTACTAGGGCTTCAGCACAGGACCAAAACTAGGCAATCCGCCAAGGAGGAATTAGCAGCAGAAGTAGCAGCTTGGACAGTGATGCAGACCTTAAGAAATGTATTTTTAATATCCTCGCAAAGTTTCTAGAAGCTGATGTTTCAACAAAGCTTTGCACCCTCTTCATTACCACTTGTAATGTGCTGAGTTCAACACCGCCCACACTGCCTGTGCTCTGAAATACATTCACCAACTATAACTGTGATGTCTTTTATTGTTCAACAGCCTCGGGCTTAGAGGGGAAATATAAGCTCGTACCAGTCCAGGCAGAACTGGACTGAGGTGTGCTGGCTGTTAATCACACAGAGAACTCAAGATCGCAAGTCATGCCTGTTCCAAAATGGCTGCCTCCAGAGTACCCAGAGCAGACTCCGCTTGTGCATAATGACCTCCAATGCCCCTTGATCAGTGCTTTAAATGGGCCGGTACTCACCGGTACTGAGTACCGGCACTTCTAAATTTTCGGCGCTTGAGTACCGGAACTTCTCTTTGTCCAAAGAGAGTACCGGTACTCATGGGCTTTAAGCCAAGCTCAGTGATATTGGCATTTACAAAAAAGGAAGAGCAATACAGCTGACAACGAGTGGGTCCGTTTTCCTGAAGCACTCTAATCGAGTGCTAATCTCCCCTTTCAATGTGCTAATTGAGCCGCGGCCCGTAGGCATTCATTCCAGAGTTGGCAGGAAGTTTGGGAGGGGCCAGACTCACACTGTGATGCCTGAGGCAGTGTCCACTCAGACATAGCTGCCAAGGTTTCAGATTGCTATGTGTGACATTTTCATAATTGTAGTGTAATTATGAGTGACATTTCAACAAATATGAGTGACTTTTTTGCGAGCAATGAAGATGAGGGAAACATACATCAAAAATTGTACTAAAATTATGAAAATGTCACACATAGCAATCTGAAACCTTGGCAGCTATCTAATAAAACTTCAACCCCGACCTTAGCGTGAACATTTAAAATGTCAGCAGCTTTCATTTTTTACTCTTACCAAGTTCAACAAGTCACAGTGCTGCAGCTGGAGATCTAAAGACTGCTGGCCATGGGTCCCCCATAGTCTCTTGGAGTTTGTCACACTCCTTGGTTGCAGACAGCTGCTGGCAATCTACATTTCAGGCAGTGATGACCGGGAGATAATCTGCTAAGTGGCACCGCTGTCTAGAGAGCCGTGTTTGTTGTGCCTTTTAAAGACACGCAGCACCTGCTCTCAGACTCACGCTGTGTGGGAGACAATCTTCAGGGATCCCCCATGACAGGGGCTAAAAAGGCAGGAAGTGTCGAGGTCAGGAGGTGACAGGCCGAACACCGGCCTCCTCCTGTAATTATCTAACTAGGCACAGGGGCGGCAATGAACTCTTGGAGGCAGGGCGAGCAGGAAATTCTGATTTAAAAAGTAAGTGTGTCAAAGGAGGTAAATACTCGACTCCAGAAAAAGGGAATCAGACTTTACAGCAGGCAAGGAGTTTTGAGGCAAAGCTGTGCCATCTAGGAGGGGCAGGGTGATGTCTGCTAAGTGGCAGTGAGACAAGAGGGTTAACCATAGTTAAACCTTTCCAAAAAATGTTAAGGAAAATATCTTGTGCGAGTCATATGTGATCTAGGTGTTGCACCATGAGAAGCCCACTTTAATAATAAATGTACCCTTTTGTACATATAAGGGAAATGGAATAATCAAAATATACCAGAAATGATTTCGCATCATTATGCACATCTGCACACCAATTAAATCTCAATCACATTAAATGTGTGCCCCTGGCCGTATCCCTTTGGACTGCCAATAGCCCCGCCCCAAACCCCGCCCCCTAACCCCACCCCAAGCCCCACCCCCTAGCTAACGTCTCAATTTGTTGAGTACCTGCACTTATTTTTTTCCATTTAAAGCACTGCCCTTGATACTAATTAGTGCACAGTGGGGGAGGGGAGTGGATCGCTGCACTCTGCAGAGAGGTATTATTGAACAGCATGACAGATTCCCACAACCAATTCCACTCTTTCCCATGCCATTAATATTAGGGAGAAGGTCTGTCAATTGGAGTGGAGGGGGGGGGCGGCTCTAAAAGAGGTTAAAACCAGCAACAGTCTTATAGACTGACTATATAAAAACCTTTAAGGAATTCTGGGAGCCTGTGCCTGAAGCAGGGGAGCGGGACGCGGCCGGCTGAAGGTTTCTGGTTGAGGCTGAAGGCAGCACCGGTTTCTCACCGTGCCAGTCACTGGGGTATAAAGATAGGGGAGAGGAGTTGGCCTAAAGGCTAGGGCGGTCGACCTCGAATCTGGGGAACTGGGTTCGAGTCTCGGCAACGACGCTGAACATCCTGTGATTCTGGGCAAATCACTTAATCTCCCTGTGCCTAACAAAAATGAATGTGTCCTCATGTAATGCAACTGGTGCTATGTAAAGCGCTCTGATACCCGATTCGGGTCAAGTTCGCGCTATATAAAACTCTGTAAAAAAAAAGATGCTTAGAATATATGCTGCTCATTCAATCCTTGGTACCTCTGCAGATCGCACAGAGCCATGGTTACCTATGAGGATTCGAAAATGTTTGAAGGAGGCTCACAGCTGTTGAAATACTGACAGGGAGAAAGTAAGAAATTACTGTAGCGAGGATGGTGACGTGATGAAGATCCAAGGGTGTACATCTAGGAGAGAGTAGAAGAAATGTGCTGAAGAGTAAAAATATGAAATGTTAGATTTGCAGATGGAGGATTTAAAAAAGATATAGGGAGAAAACAGCATAAGTATTTAGACTGCAGAAGAAAGTGATGTGAAAGGAAGTGTTTGAGACACTCCAAACACCATCACCCCTTCCTCAGACTTTAGTAATGTTTAGTTCGCAGTCTCATGTTTACAAAATTGAAGCAATCTGAATTCTAAATATTCATGAACAAATAATTGTTATTTCTTTCTTTTCAGTGCATATCTGTTACTGTGTGGTATGTCTGGTTGCAATATGAGCTACACATAAAGGATAACCACAACACTTGTCTTTTAGGTTCGGGAGAGTGAAAATTAGGGCAGCAATATATCACAAAACTCCCACTTAAATTGTATTTCTTCAGTTCCAGAATCAATCAAGAGATAATAAATGACCCAAAAACATTTGTATCATCAAACAATGAGCAATCTTTTATTTTATTTTGCAAATATAAAGTGCTTCCATTTGTTATGACACATTCAAAAATGATTTCTAAATACATAATGGACAATCCATGTCATGCAGTACATGTTCATATTATACAGTAATCTAATCCACTAATCACAAACCCCAAACACATTTAAAAACTTCACAAGCATACCATTCAGACAGCCTCATACATACTCATAACACTCATTTCATTAGAAACCACAACAGGGAGATCAGCATTTATCTCTTCGCCAATTGTTGGATCATGGTTTGGGGGCTCAAGAAACAGTCGATGCACTTTTCATTACTAATATTATTGTCATACCACCTTCTTTAGAATCATCCACCATACTAAACACATTTCTTCTTTCCTTTTTGGGTGTGGGGTTTGCTCTTTCACAGGGGATGGTCACAGTTGACAACAGTGGAATGGGAAGAAGGAATGGAACCCTTCTTCAGAAGGCCTCCTCCATCAGCCAACTGTGGAAGATCGGGACAGAAATAAGGTGTAGGAGACTTTCTACGTATGTGTTACACAATGCTGATTTAGTGGTGATTATGAAAAGAAAGTCTTCTTTTAGCTTCTTGGTAGTGGTGTGGGTGGATAGATAGGGACTTGAAGTCTTTGTGGTTCTTCACTAAATCTTTTTTTTTGTTATCTCTTCCAGGTCTTCCAGATAGTACAGCCATTGTCGGTCCTTCAAAAGAATAGATGGAAACCAGGTAAGTAAAATATGATAAATAAACAAAATAATTCCTAACATTAGCTCTCTTTATCTTCCAGAGACTATCAGTGGGCGTCTTAACTCTCCTTCTCACAGTATCGTGAGATCCTTTAGGATATTGGCGTGTCTCGGATTTATCACTATCTTCAACACTTACCACTGGGTTTGCGCATTCACCCAAAAACCTCCTTATCCGAGATGATTTCTCGATACGGTCGGAGAACACCTTCTTCCTTCTCAATGTTCTTGCTCCCTTCCATTTCTTTTTCTCGACATTTATGTCATGCTTTACTGAGGTAGAAATATGGGTAGTTATTGTAAAGCTACATGAGCACCCCATGTATATAGTGTGACCTTGCCGGTCTACTTTGATCAGTTTACTTAGGCAATTGTAGCCTCGGGTACTCAACCGAAACAAATACAAAACAGCAGAAGGCAATAATAAAAAATAACTTAAATACTACAACACATTTCTTCTCCCCATCTTCCCTGTTGGCTGGCCGCTATAGTGGTGCACCATGGTGCCACAGCCCTCCAGTACTGTAGCGCACTTCAGAGCATCTGACAGCAGTGTTCACCTCTCCTGGCATCAATGTTTGTGTCCTCCTCCTCCCACTCGGTACCTTCCCCTGTTTTCACCATCGTCGGGTCCACCCAGGGAGTTGGAAATTGGTCTCTGGTGGCGCTTCTACTCTTCTACGCTGCTCCGTTGCGGGTGTTGACTCACTCTTTTCAGTCTCTCTCTTGCCTTGTTCTCTCTATTTTAAATGTGAATCCCCTTTTACTTTTCCTGTCCTTGACTCTGTCTTTTCCTCTCCTGCCCCTCTTTGTGCCTCCCTCTCTCTATTTCCACTCTTTGATGCTGTTGACATCGTTTTTTGTTTCTTTCCAGGGACACTGTGTGTACGAGGGATGGCTGGCACAGATCATCTTGGACAGGTAAGTGTTTCTGTACTTTTATTTTACTGACTTCCTTAGACCACTATTTAACGTTTAGAGACATTTGGGGAGTGGCCAGCATCAAGCAACTGAATTCATGAGATGCCTGATTTCAGTGACTCAAAAGGTGATTTAGAAAAGGTTTCAAGTACCCCTGGACTTTTAACCATGTCCTGGCTGGAGATTGTTGTGAGAGCAACTGCACCAGATTTGCTTGAAAAGAGGCATACCCTCTTCTGGAAGAGATACTCTCAGCCAACTTGTGTATAGAAAATGGTCCCTGTGAATTCCATTCTTCTGCTGGCATCAACCCGGACTTCTTCTGGTTGATAATTAGTGGCACAACCACTGAAGAGTGCTGCAAACTGTATTCGCATCCTGCTGGGCCTCAGACAGGGAAGAAGCACATAAAAGCCAGTCGTCAAGATAGGGAAATATAGATGTCCCTTTCAACTGTACCACTGCTACCACTGGTGCCAATACCTTTGTGCATGCTCTTGCAGATGTGGAGAGGTCGAAAAGAGTGCTTGAAATTGATAAAGATCTTCTTGAATTGCAAATCTTAGATAGTTCTGACTTTCTGGATGAATGCAAAAAGAACAATTGATGGACAGAATGTTGAACAATGTCAAACATTCACCCCAGTACAGAGATCTGGGCCTAAATCCATAGTTTTTTTGCTCCCCATGCCATTCCAGTTTAAACCCAGCCATATGCAAATCAGTCTTGACCCTGCTCCCAATGGGAACAGTCTAGCCCGAACTGCCAGGCCAGGTCCTCCCTTGACTGGAAACAAGCATCCTAGGACCGGTTTCGGGGTTTCACCCATCATCAGCCAGGCTAGCTTGGCTCCAGTTGCATGGAGAGCACCGGACCTACGTCTGGACAAACCCGGCGCACTTAGGCGAGAAAGCAAAAGACAAACAGATGATGGCCGGAATGCAGAGCAAATCAAACATTCACCCCCAGTCCATATGCTGGGTCTAAACTGGGGTGAGCAAAAGAACGATGGATTTAACCCAGATCTCTTGACTGCGGGTGAATGTTTGATTTGCTCTGCATTACGGCCATCATCTGTGTGTCTTTTGCTTTCTGGATGAATGGGCACATGAAAGTAAGCGTCCTGCATGGCCGAAGTTGCTAAAAAGTCGTCTTTTGACATCAAAGGAATAATGGTCTAAAACAATGCCTTTCTGACAGTCTCAACCAACAGGAAGTCATTAAACCTTTTGAGGCTGAGTACTGGCCAGAAAGTTCCATCTTGTTTGGAACTTTAAACAGAATCGAGTAGAATCCTTGGATTCATTATTTCTGTGGTGCCTGCATCACTGCTCAATTGCAAAGAAGATCTTGAATACCATGAAGCACTGAGTCCTTTTTCACCGGATCTCTTGTTAATGGTGTACATTTGAACCACAGAGTTGAAGGGTTCTGTTTGAACTGAATCTGATACCCCTCCTTTAAGAAGGAGAGAACCCATCAATCCTGGACTATATCTAATCATTTTGGAAAAAAACTATTAAGCTTCCACCTACATTCATACAGTAATTTCTGCCCCTGATCTTGGGGTTGAGAAGGTTGAAGCCCAGATTTGTTACCAAATGAATCCCCTTGGCCGCTGTCCCAGCCACAAAAGGGAGGTTGGGTCTCCCTTTTATTTGGCATTATCTTCTTTGAGATTTATTGTCAGAATAAAGTTTAAATGGTTTTAAGATCTTCTTTTTCTATTCCGACTTCTGAACCATGTTGCTGAGTTGCTCCCCAAACAACTTCTACCCTAAAAAGAGTATCTTCTAAATCAGCAATCTTTGGCCAACATCCAGTTATCAAGGCTTCATCCATAACATATTTCTCCCCTGGATAGCCACCCCAATAGTAAAATTGGTGAACCAAAGGGTGGCAAATGTGATATAAGATAGGAAATGGGAAGAGAATACATGTTTGCAAGGACTGGGACATGATTCAAACCCTCCTGCAAACAATTATAGAAAGTCTGAAAGTCTTTGAGAAGGACGCTGCATAAGTACTATCTCTCAAGGAAAAATTAGCTGAAGCATAAACCCTCTTGAGGGACTCCTCCACTTTCCTGGTCACAGCATCTGTCAGGGTAGCATCCTCAGAAGCCAAAGAGGAGGAAGACACCACTGAAGACAGAATTGTATTCACCTTAAGAATCTGCGGTAATTGCGTATCGAACTTGTCAATCAAGTATCTTTTGTTCAGAAATTGAGGGATACCAGCCTTATCGACATCTTTCAACTCTTTGATTATAATATTCTTTACGACATCATGCAATGGCAGATTATCTGCAGGCACAGCAATATAATGCGTATAAAATTAATCTTCCTCTTGAGAAGTTTTCTAAAAACCCAGAATGCCTCTAATATGTGACAACATTTCCTGAAGATGAGGACCCAGGACATATTCTCCCTTTGGCCTAGAGTCCTGCTCATCATCTGAGTCTGCTCTATGCCTTTTGGCCTGAGGCTCATTTAATACAGAGGCCACTGCCTGATTAATATGATACTCCAGGTTGCTCTGGAAATTTAGACCTCTTCCTCCTCCTCAGAAGGATCCACACTGTGCTGACTTGAGAGGCTCTATAGTGCAGGAACAACAGCACAGCGCTAAAGCAGCAGTACTTTCTTTTTAAATATTGTTGCTTGGAGACCGAATCTCACCACGCAGGATCTTGGTCTCCAAAGAAATTGTGCGGACTTTCCCCATCGTGCATGCCATAAACATGGCACCGAAAGTGAGGCAGGAGCGCTGGCACCGAGAAGCCTTGCCCGGCCTGTTCTCAGTGTGATGCACTCCCCCTGACTCCAGCCCAACATATGAACAGCGAGCGCGGAATGGTGGAATGGTGCTTAAAGTGCGTCACCAGAAAGCCAACAGCAGGTTGAGAGGAGAAATGGAGGTCTTATGCCACTTACCAGGATTTGGTAATAGGAAGAGGACTAGACGCTTTTATTAATTGTTCAGTTCTGTATGTGTGGCAGGACTTCTCAAAGTGGTTAGGACTGGGATGAGGAGGAGGGATGATGGGTAATGTTACATTAGACAATGAGGGCTACAAAGTGTAGAAGTCTCATGTCATCCTTCAGGAAGACCCTCAAGACCTGGCTCTTCAACTGACCGGAACTGCTCCCCCCCATAGCGCCTTGAGACCCTCACGGGCAGGGCCGGCTCTAGGACAGTGCGATCGGTGCGACCGCACCGGGCGTTGACTTGGGGTGGGGGCGTAATCTTTAAAAAAAGTATACTATCATTTTAAAAGCACCTGCTGCCGCATTCCTGGCCGCCAGAAATTTTCAGACATCAATTAAAATGTCAAGATAACTCCGGTGATTAATCTCTTCCTGGAAAGAGACCGAAGGTTTGTCTAGTGGAATTTTTGGCTCATCCTAAGGTAGTGTAGAGGGTTCAAATGCCTTCTACTAGGAACGTGTACCGTGGGGATAACGAAATGCATATAATGTAAATAGGTCAGGGGGTTACTGCTTCTGTAAGAGAGCTCCTTTTGTTACTTGTCATTTATAAGTCAAAATCCTAATATGGAACATTGAGCTATTAACTGTCACCCTAGAGCTGCTGCAAACTGCAAGGTATATGTTAGAGCTACATGTTTTTTTGCCCTGTCTTTCATCATCCCAATTTTGTGAAGAGGGTTCGTTTGGGTAGAAAACAATTCTTATTATGAAAGAGAACCCCTAACAATGATGTTACGTTTTAAATTCTGAATTTGTGATTTTCCAGAATAAGGACTCAAACAATATTGTCTACCAGTATCGATGACATGTCACTCCTACACTACACCTTGTAGTCCTGTCTGATGTAACATTTCCTATACACTGATTTACACACATATGATTGTCTCTGTGCAATGTGTGTGAGGTGTAAAGTGCTCTGACACCTTACACTGGTATGAGTGGTGCTATAAAACTAAGTGAATCTGAGAGATAGTGGTTATGGAGACTTCAGAGGCACTGTTAAAGGGGACAAGTGAGGGACTCCGTGGTAGAGGTGGTCACTGGGGGGGCGCCAACAGACATTATCGCACAGGGCGCCACCAGAGCTAAAGCCGGCCCTGCTCACAGGTGAGTAGCGCACTTAAAGAATCCATGATTGATTGATTGATTGATTGACTGGTAGGAAGTATACATCGAGTGCTTGATGTGGAGAAACATAAACTCAAGATTTAAATTGTAACACAGTGATTGGGATACTGAAAACAATTTATTAGTAGGCACAGGAAACCTTTTTAGCAACCTGAAAATAATGAAAGAATTGGAAAGCAGAATAAGGTTCTAAATAGATGCCTTGCAGTTTGCATGCAGTTCTTTGATGTGAAGTTCACAGCTCATTGTACTATATGACAACAATTGGAACTTATGAACAGCAAGTAACAAAAGAATTTGTATGACAAATGCAGTAACCCACTGAGGTATCTATATAAAATACAAATCTGAGATCCGTATGTTAAATGTAAAAAAAAGTTGTGCTTTGCAGTAAGCACATTACCTTCTGTGCTACTTTATGATGAATCAAAACTATGACTAGACAAAACACAGATCTCGCCAGAAGGTATATTTACCACCAGAGTTAACTTGAGGAGTTATTACCCTTGAACATTACTGGGCATACATAGATCTCTGCAGAACGCTCTTGTCTCGCCTGCCATGCCTGACCTGTCTGCTCTGTCCAACCCTCCAGTCAGAGAACAAATAGCACCATCTACCACCAGCCTGAACTTGACACCTGGTGCAGTGGCACCGGTGGCACTGCCTTAAAGCTGGCACTGATATTGGGAGCTTGAAATGAGCAATACTACAGCATGATGGCCCTGCAGGCCTGCAAAAAGGAGCATACTCAGGTGTGGGGACAAAAAAGGGGGCAGCGACATTGCCCCACAGAGGGAACAAGAGTTTGAGTATTTCAGACCACAGCGGTGAAAGGCAGGAGCCACAGGAGGAGGTCAGCTGAGTGACTGATTTGGCTCAACTTCACAGAGGGTCCCAGTAAATCTGGCGCTTCCTAGAGACATGTTGAAAAGGGCATCTCAGTCCCATGGTAACACAGAGGAGGTGATCAGATGTTGGTAACCAGGGTCATGTTGGTGAGGGGCTCTGCTCTACATCACATAGCCAGTGGTGGTGCTGCAGCTAGGACTGTGGGAAATTCTGCATCTCCCCTTTATATTTTGGACGGAAATTCGGAAAAAAGGTAGCCAAAGCTGCCATTTACAACATCTCTGCTCAAACAAAATTCTTTGGAAATCAATTGTCAGGCATAAATCAAGTTTAAACATAGAACAACAAATTACTGCTATTTTGTTATGATGCGGATCCGTGGTTGTGAGTGTCTGAGAGTAAAATGTTAGCATTTTATAACTTGTGGAGCAGCGCAATTTAGGCTCCACCCTTACACGTCACAGAAATGCCAATTATATACTAGCATTTGACATTATAGTCACTGTGTGCCTTAAACTTTATTAACATGTGTGAAGCATTTAAATGCATTACTGAAATGTATTCACTGTAGAGACTAGAGATTTATATATGTGTGCACTAATGTTTAGTTTAAACATGAAAACATGTATTTCTTATTCATGTTTTACACTTACACTTCAAGTTATATTTGCATATCTAAACATGTACTCTTTTGCTCACGTTTTATATTAATTCCTAAAGTTACACATGCATGTATAGCCATGTATAGCCATGTATTTGAAATGCACATTAAAGTAAGTTAGAGATATGCTTATTGTCTGTATTAGACTGCTGATAGAGTGGCCAGTGCTTAATTTGTGCCGGTGGTTTCCGGTGCTCAGCACCGGCACTTATTTCACAGGGTCTATGAATCTTAGGACACTGGTTGTAACTGCCAATGCTTGATTGCCGCTAAGGTACACTGTATGGTTTCATTGTCCGTTTTCAATCTCTCGCATTCCACAGTATTGTCTCGGAACGGAAGCGGAAGCTGAGTGGTAACTTGCACTGAGATTGAGAGGGAAAAAGAAGGTCTGCTGCAGGGGCACTGTGCATATTCGGGCCAGTCTCACTGGCAAGGGAAAGAAAGCATTGCTCCGTTTCGTCAGCATTTTTTGAATGCAGATCGAGGTGTAACTTAAGGCCCCGCATTGCGGGGTGGCCCCAGGTCACCTAGCCCCTCTGAGCCTGAATTGTGTATTGCAAAATAATTATAAAAACAATTTGCAGCGGCTGCGATGTTATTTCAGGAACCAAAATGCATCTATTTCATGAGGCAGGAGGCCCAGGCTTTTTCTTCCAGGAGTGGATTTGGCCTGGCCTCTCTAGGCTGAGTGGATGAACTGAAGCTACAACTTAGGGGCATATTCACAAGGAGCCATCGCCGAATTAACGGCACTTTATCGCAGCCAAAGTCGTGATAAATTTACCTCCCCATTCACAAGCCGGTGTTAACAGCCCACAGCACCAGTTTACCTGCGATAGCAGCCGCAAAAAACATCGCCACAGAGGACCCCCGCAAATATCGCTAATAAGATGCAGAGTAGGCGTTCCCGTGACAAAAGCCGAGACAACAGCACACCTCAACATTCACAACGACCAGCCACATCCGTGATAAAAACACAAAACAGGCGATAAGGCGCGTTAGCACCAGGAAATCTACACCTGCTCTGACCTGGTGTAAAGTCTGACGGCAGCCTGCAAACCAAAAGGGAGCACAGCCCAGGGCTACATCGGAAGGGCAACAGATGCCATGGAGCCACCCATCATGCGGCCCGGACACCCAAGAGGGCCACAACACCCACAGCCACCACCCCCAGGACCACCCCTCCCTGGCACCCCCCCGACCAAAGACATGCCACATCAGCCACACCTAAACATGTACAAAATATTCCGCTTGATGCCGCACAATCACAACTGGTGACATGGATGTGTCGTCACAGAAATGACCAGCACACATTCACTTTCGAAGCAACAAATGAAACTTTATTAAAATAAAACAACGAAATGAAATGAAGACACATGGCCGCTCCCCTCCGGACAATACGTAGGTCACAGCCTGTAAGACAAAAAACATGATGAGAAGGTGTGTCCTGCGCACATCAGAGGACAGAGAGAGAGCGAAGGAGAGAGAGAGGAAGAGAGGAAGAGAGGGAGAGAGAGAGAGAGAGAGAGAGAGAGGAGAGAGAGAGGAAGAGAGGTAAAGAGAGAGAGAAGAGGAGAGAGAGAGGAAGAGAGGGAGAGAGAGAGAGAAGAGGAGAGAGAGAGAGGAAGAGAGGGAGAGAGAGAGGAAGAGGGAGAGAGAGAGGAAGAGAGGGAGAGAGAGAGAGAGAGTGAGAGAGAAGAGGAGAGAGAGGAAGAGAGGGAGAGAGAGAGAGAGAGAGAGAGAGAGAAGAGGAGAGAGAGAGGAAGAGAGGGAGAGAGAGAGAGAGAGAGAGAGAGAGGAGAGAGAGAGGAAGAGAGGGAGAGAGAGAGGAAGAGAGGGAGGGAGAGAGAGAGGAAGAGAGGGAGAGAGAGAGAGAGAGAGAAGAGGAGAGAGAGAGGAAGAGAGGGAGAGAGAGAGAGAGAGAGAAGAGGAGAGAGAGAGGAAGAGAGGGAGAGAGAGAGAGAGAGAGAAGAGGCGAGAGAGAGGAAGAGAGAGAGAGGAAGAGAGGGAGAGAGAGAGACAGTGCCGCCCCTGCGCATCCAGGCCACACTGCTAACCTGCTGCCACCGGTGTGTCTCCAACCACGTGCCGGTATGTAGTGCAGTTCACCAGGTCACACATCTCATTCAGAGCCGTCAGCCGAAACAGAGCCCAGATACATGACTGGCACAGTACACACACTTGCACAAGACAACATCGCCTGCCCGCCCATGCACACCCAGGCAGAGGCACCCCAACCTCACCCGCCGCCCATCGGTGCGTGCACGCCCATGCACACCCAGGCCTCAATGCTCACCTTCCGCCACCGGCGCGTAGACAGGAGGTCCCACCACGTGCCGCTGCAAGCCACAAGCCTGGGGCCCGCGAACATGGCACCCTCCACATCATGCAGCTCCTCTCCGCAGGCCACCAGGTCTCACGTTTGGTGCTGGGTCTTGATTACTCCATGGCAGAGGACATACCAGTGCACCCGGCACCATCGCAGGCTGCACACCCGCTCAGCAGCTCAAGGTGCCACTGACACAGTGCACCCAAAGTCACCATCCCGTGGCGGGGTGCCTGTGCCGTCCGCAAGGCCCCGGGTGCCACTAACCCTGTGCAACCCCATTCTGCGCCACGTGGTGGTAGGCCCGTGCCGTCCGCAAGGCCTCGGATGCCACTAACCCTGTGCGCAACAACTCATGGGCCCTACATGATTGAGAACCGTGGAGCGGCCGTCATCCAGTCATCACCGGAAGAGGGGAATGTGACGCCTGTGCCAGATGGGTGTGGTGTGTGTGAAAACCTGCCCTCAGGGAGTGGCTGTGACATGCTGACAACTAGACCAGCGACCTGCACACCACCAGCGAGTACGGCTGCAATGGGTAGCAATGAGGGCCCCCCCTCGGGGCGTTAGCTGAGTGGTCTGATCTGGCGTATGCCCGACTAGCGCAGGGCTTGCAACAATGACTCGTGGGCTCTGGGCGTGGTCCAGTCCATGTCCGGACAAGGAAGTGACTGATGCGTGTGTCCCTGTTGTAGTGTTCACGGAACCCGGTACACAAAATGCAATGTCGCACCCTCTGACTGGCATCCCACAGGATGAACATCATTGACGCAAGGGAAGGCACTGTCCCCACATTCATCCACACATCCATACAGGAATGACGTAAGACATTACACAGCAGTGCGTCACTGGATGTTTATTTGCACATCCAGTGCAGTCATGCAGCTGGAGCGGTACAGGGCAATGCCGAGCACACTACACAATATGGGCCCGTGGAGGGCCAGTCAGTGTCCATCCGGGGATGACCTGTAGTGCGGAAGAGGAAGGGTACAGTCCGCAGTCTGTCTGCCGTGTCATTGGTCGTCAAACAGGATGTGGCAGTCCATGTCGCTGTCCAAGGTGAGTGCATCGGAGTGTATCGGGGGTCAGTGGTAGGTCTTGAGGCCATGTGCGGCACCAAGCAGAAACAGGCAAGGTGTCGGAAATGTTGCTAGTGCCTGGCCCTCCTGACCACAGTCCCATCCACGTCCTCGTCCCCGGGTGTGTGCCCTGCCCCACCTGTGGGTGTTGCAGTACCGGCTGCGGCACTGTGTGCCACTGACACATCAGGGGCCGGTGGAGGATTGTTGGCCGCACTGTGTGGCAGTGACACATCAGGTGCTGGAGTGGATATGCCTGCCGCACTGGGAGGCACTGACACACCAGGGGGCGGAGATGTGGATGGTGTGGGGGCAGCAGCATTCATCATCGCCACGCCTTGTGGCAGCAATGCCATGATGAGGACATGCAGGGCACGGTAGATCCCAGCTACATTTTGCTGATGTGCAGCGGCGGCTGCCATCCTTTCCGCCTCCATCCGCACCATGTCCTCCATGAGCCTCCGCATGTGTGCCAGCTCATGGCTGGCATCGCTGGGGCCACTCTGAGCGGACAGGTATTCTTTCCTCCACGTCATGACTCCAGAGATGTCAGTCAGGGCTCGCTGGAGTCCATGGGGCGGACATAGACACCCAAGGATGGCGTCCAGTTTGGTAGCCATGAGATCGAACCCCACCCGCACCTGCTCGGCCGTCTCCCTCTGGCCCTCCAGCACAAGGCGTTGGAAGGCCATTTGTTGTTCCTGGGGGACTTGGGAGGGTGCCGGAGCTGTGGGTGCCTCCTGCTGGGTGGTTTGGGTGGTGGGTGGGGTCTCATGGATGTAGCTGGGCTGCCCTGATCCTGGAGGTGAGTTGCGGATGAGGTCAATGAGGTCTTGGATGGTTTGGCTGTCAATGCTGGTGTTGTCCTCCTCCTCGTCATCAGTGAAGAGTGGCTGTGACTGCTCTGCAGGAGGTGTTGACGATGCCCCTGCGATGTGAAGGGGAGATGGTGTATTACAATGTGTCCACATGTATGTAGCCGCATGGTACAGGTTGACATTCAGACAGCATGGCATTGTACATTGTGACTGTCTGTGGGTCTGGACGAGGACCCAGAGTGATTGTGGGTGTGCACTGTACCCTGCTTGCTTGTGCATGTGTGCCATTGTGGCCATCTCCCCCCGTCCCCCCAGTACCTGGTGGTCACTCACCCTGTTGCGGTTGTGTTGTGTCCTGTCGAGCAGTGTCCAGTCCCCCGACTCCGGCTACAGTCTCCACACTGATGACTGTCGACACCAGCTCCTCCATGTCATCCAGCTCCAGCTGTGGCGCTGGGCCCCCACCTCCAGTCTGCGTTGCTGCCTTCAGGTTGGTGGAGAGTTTCTCCTTGGTCTTCCGCTTGATGTCATTCCATCGCCTCTTTACCTCGTCCATTGTCCGCTTGTGCTCTCCGACGGCATTCACCTTGTCGACGATGTCCCGCCATATTCCAGTTTTGGTGCCCAATGACACGTTGGAGGTGACGAAGAGTTGTTGATGGTGTTCCATCACCTCCGTGACTATGATCCTGTTCGCCTGCGGACTGAACTTGGTCTTCCTCGTCTTTTTGTCCTTCCCCTTCCCTGTCCCCGAGGTCCCAGACTGGTCGTCCGGGGTGCTTGTGGGGTTGCTCTCGTCCTCTGCGCCTGCTCCGGCTGCCTCCATGGTGCTTGTGTGTTGGTCAGTTTGTGTGTGGGTGTTTTTTCTACTTTTATGGAGATTTTTGACACCTGCCAGGTGTGTGCTGCAGGCCTGGCGCTGCTTGTCGCTGTTTCCTCATCGCGCTTTGGCCCATCGCATGTTTTTTGGTGTTGTGGTTTGTGTTTTTATCTCCATCGTGGTGGTTGTATGGCGGACATTGTCCGCGGTTTCGGCAGACTATCGCATGGTACCGCCTTGTTGTGAATTCCACGTTGACACGGGGTTATTTTCCCGCGATGGGCTGCGATATTGAAATTTGCGTTACGCTACTCTTGCGGTAGCTATCACACGTTCTTGTGAATATACCCCTTAGTTTCATGGACAGCTCTGTGTACCTGTATTCACTCCAAACTGAAGAGCTGTGCTGTGCTAGTAAAGCATATGGCCTGACCTTCAGACGCTCTTTCCATCCGAACTGCACTCAGAGGTGCTGCAAGTGCCTGTGCTCCGCCTCCCGGCTTTGAAATCAGGTAAATCAAAGTAGCGACGACTCCGTCCTGCTGGCCTCATTTTTTTATTTCATGTTTCTTGACTCTGCATAGTGTTGTTAACAGTCCCAGAAAAAAGGACTGATCATCTGTTCATGTTTTAACATTCTATAAAGGCCTGGACGGGATTCTTGTGAAAAACTTCGTATAAAAACGTCTAACTCTAACATGGGGTTTCTGTTTTTGTTTACTTTAATTATCAGTTGGGGTCAGTAGGGCGTTTGTAGAACACCTTTCTACATCTGCAGAAGTACATGTTCAGGCCACACTATTGTTTCCGCTTTTGGTGGATGGTATTTCGTTTCCAACTCACTTTTACTCACATTGAAATCAATGAAAGCTTGACGTAGCACCTCAAAGACTGTGTGTCTCTTAATATGAAAGGTATGCATGAATCACAGCAGCAAGCACATGAACCTGCTAAGCTATGATACTTGGAAGATGGCGCGCAACATTTTCTTTCACACTTCTCAGCAGCAGGCATGTGAACATTCCAGGGCTTTTTTATGATGATGTAAACCTGTGATCAGCAGGTTCCACACAGGTATCTATAGCTGGACATTAACCACCTTTGCTATCTTACCAGAAGAGAAGAGACCTGCTTCATACAAACCAGTTGCTGCAATGGGCACTTTAACCCTTTGAGCTAGTCTTCTACAGATGCATTTATGTACCACATTGTACTGCTTGCTGAGGACAGCCGAAAGGTCGCACGTTTGAATCTCTTTGTGATAGCACAGCCTTTCATGCTTCTAGGATCGATAAATGTGTATTTCTCATTTGAATAATATTTTTTAAAAACTACCATTTACACTGCCACACAACTGTGTTACCGATTGCTATGTCAAACAAAAAGTAGTGCCAGTGTGTGACTCACCTATAAATATTTGTATTATGATTGGTTTGTTTTAGCCCATTCACAACTTTGAAATCTACGAACCTGGTAACTAATGCTGGCTCTTGATCCAACTTTATCAAATTCTGTTTTCCTGCCCTGCTCAGCTGTGTCACTGTATCGCTGATCTGATATCTAACAAAGCTCGGAGTGCTAGAAACCAGCTAGCCTCAGACGTACTATATTAAGTCACATTGTGATGCCAATAGTTTAGGCTTTTTTATATTGCCAGCTTATAACAGATAGCAGCACATGTGTTAGTAATGGATGCTTTTGTTCTTCATATAATGCAGCAGCACTGATGCTGCCCATTCAATGCATGAATTACCCGTTAGTGAAGCTTAGTAAATATCTCATCACTATACAAAGGCTAATTCACTGCCACATTCAGTGTGTGGACTGGGGTCTGGAGTGGGGTCGACTCAGCAGTTCAGGGTGTGAGGAGGACGGACCTGTGCAGGGTCAAAAGGAGATGAAAGGCAAAGCAGCTCAGGCTTAAGATGCAGGAGAGGAGCAGAGAGCAGCAGCGAGGAGCAGAGAGGGCAGAGAGTGGCAGAGAGTGCGGCACAGAGGGCAGAAAGGAGCAGTGAGGGGCAGAGAGGAGCAGAGAGCGGCAGAGAGCAACAGAGATGAGCAGAGAGCAGCACAGAGGGGCAGAGAGAAGCAAACAGGAGCAGAGAGAAGCAAAGAGGGCAGCCAGGAGCAGAGAGAGGCAGAGAGCTGCAGGATGCCAAGAGGGCTCAGAGGGCAGACACTAGAATGCTGCAAAGATTAGCACAGAGTCTAAACGGGATAGAGAACACGGCCAGGCCTAGGACAGTGGAGAGGAGAGAACACTGCATTGTCCAGAGGGGTAGGAGAGCAGCACAGGGTATAAAGGGAGATAGGGGACCGTGCTTGGTCTAAGGCAGTGGAGGGGCGTAACCACTGAAGGGTTCCAAGGGGTGGGAGACCAACTGAAAATAGGGTCAGAGAGCATTGCAGGGTAAAGGAGTGTTGGGGAGCAGTACGTTTAAATGGCAGGTGTTTGAGTGCTTACCATGTGTGCTCATGAAGGGCTTTTGTATCTCTACTTTGACCTCAGGGTCATAAATTTAAATCTTGGTGTGGCCATACAGTCTTTCATCTTTCTGAGGTTTCTAAAATTAGTGCCATTGAGTTGGATAACTACATTTTTAACGTGGTGTCAAGACCCTCTCTGGTGAATATGTGCTTTACAACATACATGGTGCGGTAAGGACACAGAAATATATTTTAATCATTTGTTTTTGAATTTCTTTGCAATATTACACTGTCATTATTCCCTCTGTCCCTCTTTGACCCAGTACCTTTCATACCTGTATCCATTCCCCTGACCTCCTTTCTTTCTTTTTTACCATCTTTTTCTATTCCTGAGCACTTCCAGTCATGTCTCCTTTCTTCTTTCCATTCTTGCTTCCTTACATCCTCATTCATTCACCATCTTTCCTCCCTTGGTGCATTATTTCCTTCTTCCTTTATTAGTTCCTCATTTTCTTTTTTCCTGCTCCTTCTTTCATCCCTTCTTTAATTTCTTCCTTTCATATCCTCAACCCTTCCTTCTGCTTTTCATCTTTCTATTCATCCATCACACACCGTTCACTTCCTTTCTCCCTCTATTTCTTCATTTCTTCCTTTCACATTCTTTTCTTAGTTCCTCCTTTTTTCATACATTACTTAATTTCTCCACTCCAGAACTCCCCTTCCTGCCTTCATTTGTTGCTGCCTTCTTTGATGTATCCCTTTCTTCATCCCTTCCTTTCTTTTAAACAGCACAGAACAAGCACATTTTCTTTAATTTGCAAAGTTGCCTCAAATCCTCAAATGACCTTTCCAAAAGCTGTATTTTGAGACCTACACATATTCTCTAACTTGAGTTCACTTCTGAGTTGTTGTTCATATGTTATGTTATATAGTGCACTTATTACCCGAGAGGGTATTCAGGTGCTTGGGCAGGTGTGTAGGTGTGAGGTCCCCGAGGTGCTTATACGAAGAGCCAGGTCTTCAGCTTCTTGCAGAACTCAAGAAGTGAGGAGGTGGCTCTGATGTGTTGAGGCTTGTGGATGTGGGTGGGGCCGTTAAATGTGGGTGGAGCCAGTGGAGGAAGTAGGTGGAGCCCGGGGAGGTGGGTGTGGCCTCCTAAAAAATGAGAGCACCTGCACTTAATATTTTACAAATGAAGCACTGGTGGCCTGCAGCAAATCTTGGCAGTGAACATGAAGAAATAATGGTCGAAAGAGGCTTTCTGTTCATCATGTACTAGGATGGCAAGATGTGAACCTGGAGTGATGTTGCAGATGCACTCAAGTAGTGACTAGATTGGTCCCTGGTGGTGCGAAGGAGATAAGAATGTTTCTGAATCACCTCTTTCTTTTAAATTGGTTTTCTCACAGTTAGAGTGAGGAGAGATTATCTTTAGACTTCGAGAGGTACAGACCTCTCTGTTTGCTCTATTCTTGCAAGTGTGAAGCTTTATGCTAAACACTTATTTATTTTTTCTTTAGACTTCTACTATAGTTTGACCATGCTGACACCTTCTTCTTCTATGCTCCCGATTTTGAGACCCTTGACAGATGATGCTTTATTAGATTTATGTTTAGAAGACAGAAGGGAAGTTCTTTAGGGGACATCAATTTGCTTTAATCTGTGTTTATGCAATTGTGATTAGCGCAATTCGATATGTCATATTATTGCACCTTAACTTATTGAGATATTTCAGCTTACCTATTGTATTGCTGCATTTACTGAACTTATCCTTGGTTTACGAATATACTGGATTGATTAGTAATCCAAAATAAAGTCCTTTAACTACATTCATTCCTGGTCTTCATTGTGAAGTCACATTGGCTTCACAAGTTAGAAATGTATTGTCGATGTTTTCTCCCTTTCAATGCTTCACGTCAGCTAAAAAAAGTTCCATACGACCAATGGGGAAAAATCGTTGACGATTTGACTAAGAGATTACATTGTAAGGCACAGGGCTCTATCACTTGAAACTAATAACATTGGGTACAGTGTAGAAGAGGTCGAAATGAGAAAATCATTTCGATTGTTTATTAAATCACACATATGTAAAAATCACTGCTTCTTCCTTTATGCAATGTACAATTATTATATAATGTATGAAGTGGAAACAAGATGTGCATCTTCATAATATCGGATTATTTTTAGTATGGACAAAGCACACCAAGGTACACTTGTGAAGCTTGTATGAAGCACAGCAGGTTAAAACTAGGCGTATGTGCAATTTGAATTACTTTTCCTTCAAATTTGAACTACGCAATTTTAAGCTATTTTTTTGATAGAAGACTGGTTTGAGTGCAAAATATCTTGCTAGTAGACATTTTCTGCTCAAACAAGTCTCCTGACAGAATCTCCAAAGACTTTTTTATACAAAATGCCTTAACACATAAAATAGTCATCCAAGGTACAGCAAACCACCATTAGCACTGAAAGCAAACTTTCAATGTAATCTTCATGGAATTTTACAACCCTACATCTTGCACAACCTTAGTCAAACCATCAGTTTTTATATTGTTCTTAGTGGAAAATGACACAATTATAGATAAACAAAGCAGTGTTAGTGATATCACAACTGCCCCAATGAAATAATGCATACATTATATACTATGTATCCTATGTTATCCAGTTTTATATTTCTTTATTAATTAACAGTGGATGGGATTAATTCAGGTATTCCATTAAGTGCATTTTTTTTATTTCCCAATACTTTGAATGGCATTATACCATTGTAGAACACTAATATGTAGGATTATTTTTCTTTACACAATATGTATGATTGATATTATATTTGCTGTTGCTTAAGTGTTTCTCTTCAAAACCGTTTCTGCTTTCATACAAACATTCACGTCAGTTGTTCATGTCTGAGAAGGTAAAGTTCAGTGGGGCAAGGCAGCCGGTGGTGTCAGAGGAGGAGGAGTCAACATCAGGGAGCCACTGAATGAAGTCACGTGAAGATTTCTAAGTTTGAACTTGGTCTCTTTTATGGAAGGCCAAAATCTCCAGTGGGACAAGGTTGCAGGCTGTAGCCAACCAGGGGTCTACGGGGCTGTATAGCCCTTCTGCGAGGAGCCGCTGAACAGGATTTGCTGCTGCGGAGAAGAACATAGCGGGAGCTACCGTGAAGTCAGGCCAACTGGCGTTGCACCTTGGGCGGATCGGTGAGCAGGGAGGTCACGGTCTCCTCTCGGTTTTCAGAGTACTTTTTGGCTGAAGAATGTTCAAGTCCCAAGTTTTGGATCTGGGCTATCTGGACACCTTCAGCACCACTTCCAAGGGTCCAGAATTGCAGGGGCACTACTTGGAGGGTCAGGACTCACTGGATCCACGTATGAGATCAACATGGTTGGAACCTTTTCTGTCCCTGAGGCTCTGATTAGGAGGCCCGGCAACTAGCCCTTGGAGACACTCTGGAAGTCCTGGGTTCAGGCAGAAAAGCAGGTCTCAAGCATCAGAGCAGTCCTCTGAGGCCACAAGGCAGGCAGGGCCGGACTGGCCATAGCGGGCACCGGGAGGTTTCCCGGTGGACCGCCAGGGTGGGGGACGGTTTTGGGCCCCTGGGGGCCATTTTTGTTTCCGGGGGCCGGCAATATCGGCCCCCTGTAACAAAATCGTCCAAAACCGGCCCCAGCAAACAGCTCAGCTGCACCCCCCCTCAACCCAAGGGGGCCCGGCCGAGCAGTTTGCCAGGGCCGGTTTCGGTTCCCAGTCCGGCCTTGAAGGCAGGCTTCAGGCAGCAGGGCAGTCCTCTCGGTGCAGTCCTTTGAAGTACACAGCAAGCCACAGGCTGCAGGGCACTCCTGTGAGAGTCCTCTGCAGGTCAAGAAGTGAACTGCAGTGTCGATCTGAGGGTCCTAATTTGATTCCTGGTGCCAGCTTTGAACTGAATGAATCAATAAATGTAAAGCCATTTATTAAGCGCAAGCAGATGCTTCTCAGGGAAGCGTCCCAGTGCTAAGCTAAACAAACAGAAGGATATGGTTACTTCTCTTTAAAAATGAATGTTTTAAGATTGGATTTGAACACGTCTTCTGCATCAGTTTCTTTTAAGCCTCTAGGTAAAAAAAACACAGCCTAGCTGCCCCGACAGAGAAAGATCTTTCCCCTACTCTGGATTTCCAAAACAAAGAGTCTGAACAAGTCTCTGGTAGGTTCATAAACTCTAACTCTGTCGTGTAAATAACGAACATGCCGTCTGTTGAGACAGCGGAACTCTAGAGGAGCAGTGTCCTGTACATGCCGCTCGACTCAAGCGAGTGTCACAATAAAGCAAATCCGGCTGGATTGCTTTTGCTAGAATTTAATTGTTAGCTTGGACATTCACCAAGCATATTGAATATCTTTCCATTCCGGTGTCTGTGATCTGGAAATTTTAACAAAATATGATTCGTCTGGGTCTTGACACATGCTTGACCAGCCCTATAGGTCAGTTGTAATTCTCCTTTCACCGTCCTGAAGATGGTCTAACGGACTTACATGCCAACAAGACCGAAACGTCGACAAGCTCATCTATTTTCTTCAGTGTTTTACTCTGTCAGGAATTGTTTTCTGGATGTTCAGATTCTTTTTCTGTGATTATTAGTTTGAAATAGATGCCCACACTAATGATTTGAAGGTTATAATTTTTGTATATGATTTACCTGCCTCTGTCATTTTGTTTTTGCTATCACATTTTGTACCCCTTTCTGTTTACCCACATTAAATGAGCAAAAAATTCAGAAATATACACCCGTGTTTAAAATTGTTTACTACATATAAACTATGATGTAAATGAGTGAATTGATGTTTCGATTTTTCCAAAGGTTAGTCACCAAGTGGGACTTAACCAGAGAGTAATTTTTTGAACTAGTATAACTGAGTACTCTAAATCAAATACCTTGTAGGCACAGTTACCTACTATTACGTGTAAATAACGAGGGGCTTTTTTTGTAGAGTTCTATGGGTTATAGTTAGAGCTTTGAATTTGATTTTTTGCTGAATCGGAAGCCAGCGCAGTTCCTTCAGCCCCCCCCCCCACCCTGGTGGATTGTGGGTGCTCAAAATGAGGCATGTAGCAGCATTCTGCACAAGTTGCAGCTTATTTAGTAGGCCCTCTGATGCCCAAAGAAATAGAACATTGGCACTGTGCAATTTAGCCATAATCAAAGCATGAACAGTGTCCTTCCGCATGTGAGCTGGGAGAAATTTAGAGATTTCAGGATCAAAAAGCAGGTTGAAAAGTGGAAGAACCATCTAGAGTTTTCCCTCCACAGAAGTGTCTGGAATTGCCTGCCTCCCTGCCCTGGACCCAGGATGTCTGGAGTCACAAAAGATAAGCATGAAGTTCTTTGTATGTGTGGTAAAGTAGTGTCTTTGAAGTGCAAGTGGAGCTGTGAGCAGATCCGCCCCATCCTTCTAGGATGGTCCATTCTGCCAACACCTAGTCCCTTTATTATGTGGCTGTCTGGGAAGAATACACAAAGGCCAACTTCCAACTACACTCAGTCATGTAACCCTGGTACAGGCATCAGGTACCAAATGGTTAGGATAAAAAAATACCACCTTTCTAAAAGTACAACAATAAAATTGGCAACCCAATCAAACCCTTATAAGTTTGAATATCAGCTAGAGTAAAGGTAATATGCCAACAAGGGATTCATTTAAATATATAAACCCTGAGTCAAAATGAATTGTGTGTCCCAAAATGGTGACAGATAGAAACAATCACCAGACAAGAGTCTAAGATAAATGAATGTACGTCTGATTAAATCACAGAGAGAACAGACGTACAGACAAAGAGATGCACTTGAAAAATTTCTATATTATTTATGATAAAAAATTGTGTAGAATAGAGGGTACAAGAAAAACAAATAAATCCAAAAAGCATTAATCATTCATATGTAAAATGAAATGTAATATTTCAAAACCATAGATTAATGTATTAGAAAACCACTCTTTGTGATTATGCTATCAGTCCATTGCATAGAACAATTGACTCAAGAACGGTGAGAAAGATGAGATTTTAAAGGTGAGAAATTATGAGAAAGATGGCGTTGACGTTTCGGTCTCCTGTAACTATTATGGTTCTGAAGAAGGTCTCATGTACTGCTGACACTGGAGACTGAAACGTTGACACCGGTTCCACTTCTTTCTTATAATCAGACGTTCATTCATTTATCTTAGGTTCTTGCCTGATGATTAATTCTATTGATCACCATTTTGGGACACCCAATTCATTTCGACTCAGGGTTTGTATACTTAAATGATTCCCTTGTTGGTATATTACCTTTCTAAAAGTGCCATTTCTAGAATTGTGACTTAAAATCCGACTTTACCATTAAAGAGAATTTTAATTTACAATTACCAAGACACCAAACATGACATTTCTA
This sequence comes from Calotriton arnoldi, assembly GCA_963921515.1. Taxonomy (NCBI): domain Eukaryota; kingdom Metazoa; phylum Chordata; class Amphibia; order Caudata; family Salamandridae; genus Calotriton; species Calotriton arnoldi. The sequence goes on along the minus strand of CAWUFW010002082.1, from coordinate 1,452,472 downwards.
CCAGCTCCCAAACAAATCTTATCACTTATTAAATCTTATAAGATATCCCATTGTTATCCTATGAGAGAGGCAGGCCTCACAGTAGTAAAAAATCAATTTGTGAGTTTTTCACTACTAGGACATGTAAAGCGTAAAAGTACACATCCAACTTTTTAAATACAATGCACCCTGACCTGTGGGCTGTTTAGAGCCTACCTTAGGTGTGACCTATGTGTATTAAAAAGGGAGATTTAGACCTGGCAAGGGGTTTCTTTTGCCAGGTTGAATTGGTAGTTTAAAACTGCACACAGGCTGAAATGGCTGGCCTGAGACATGTTTCAAAGGGCTACTTAAGTGGGTGGCACAACCAGTGATGCAGGCCCACTCGAAGCATTTACACGCCCTGGGTATATGTTGCAGCACTTTACAAGAGACCTATAAATAAATCAAGTGTGAGCCAATTTTACCATGTTTTTGGGAAAGAGCACAAGCACTTTAACACAGGTTAGCAGTGGTACAGTGCACAGAGCTCTAAAGACCAACAAAAATGGGTTAGAAAAATAGGAGGGGTGAAGGCAGAAGTTTGGGGATCACCCTGTAAAGAGGGCCAAGTCAAACAAGGTGCTATCATTAACAGTTCTGGATATTATCAATACAGCATTTGAAAGAGTGTGTCACATCTATCATGTTCATTACATTGATACATATTATCGGGAACAGAGTACTTAGCCAAACTGAGTAGCACAGTTCTGAGTGAGTCTTGGGCCCTCATATGAAAGGCCACTTAGTTACGATGGGGCCACTGACTATGGTTACTGGCCCCATGGGATTAATAAGATCTATTGAAATAGAGTGGATCTGTTTAGTTTGCTAAAAGCTGCTAAAATTTCTGTGTAAATCTCCTGGAAGAAATGTGGAATTACCAGATTAACTGGACACAGAATTACAGATTTTTTCAGTTATCCCTCATTTTTAAGGGACCATCAGGATCCCACTTGCAATCACCCAGTAACTCACATTGAGACCAACAGAGACCAAAGAGCTACTGATGTGGGGGATGTGGTGAGCTACTAAAGTAGTGAGGGGGTAAGAAAAATGTGGGACAGTGACCTCATTTCAAGGAGTACCTTGAGAGTGGGGAGTACCTTAGGATAGGTCCAGAGCATACTCATTATCTGGAACTCTGATCTGAGTCGGGGACAGGAAGTCAATGCTAGATTGTGATGTTATGACATTATATAAAGTCTGTGACATCACATGAAGACCGCTCAGAATTTTGTGACATTTCTGCTGGATCCTGGGCCTGTTATCAAAGTCTAACTAAGAAGGCAGCCCTGTATACAGTCACTTGATCAGGACTACTGCCCACTGGACACTTCTTGAGTCTCAGTAGACAAAAATGAATTCAGGTGATGCCCACTGGCGACCACCAGCACAAAATAAATTACAAATGACAGAGTAAATCCCATCCATCAAACTCTAAACCGGACCCAATGTTTTGGAGAAAGAAGGTTATAGCACCTGAAAATTCTATGGTCTTAATCATTGGTCTCTCTAGGTAAGACGCAGGATCAAGGGACATCTACTTTTTTAAATCTGAGTAAAGATTGTTAGAGGAACGTCTAATTCACTTGCAACCCTTATCAATATTCGAGTGCTTGTTATTGTCTTGCATTGTCTTTAGATAAACCTCAGCATGTTACAAAATGAAAAAATTACAAAGGACCTGATTACGATGTTGGTCGGAGTTGCCTCCGACCGACATCGCTGCGGATTTGGAACCAACCGACCTCAGGTCGGTGGTTCCGACCACATTATTTGGATGCAACCGCAAATGCCCATTTGTCAATGGGAATTTGTGAACATCCCTGCACCGTGTGGCATGTGTGAGAAGTTGGCCTGGTATATGCTGTCCAATAATTAAATTGGGCACCTTGTACCAGTCCAAATGACCCTTATGATGTTTGAGGTCAAAGATAACCTTTAGAAAGTTATCCTAGTGGTAGTTGTGGAGAGCAGCCTTCAGGCTTAATCTTGAAGGAATGTAAAGCAGCTTGTTTTACCAGAACATCACCTCCTGAATGACAAAATGAAAGGAGAACCACACAGTAGTTATATAAAAATATGTATTTATTAATAAAACACTCTACTATCCTCTACACGAGGATAGAACACAAAGCACACAATACGAAATCAATAGAACAGTTGTAAGTAGCACAATACACAGTGGGCTCCAGGGGGAGACCAAACCGTATACCAAAATAGTGGTATAACAGTCACGACTAAGGTCAAGACAAGGTCTGGAGCACGTAGAATCGCTGGGACCCCAAGGAACCACCCAAGGTGAGTAGACAGGGACCCCACGGAGGCCGAGTGCAGTGTGGGAACACGACCGCGGGCTCCGTACAATTCTATGGGGAAGTCGCGGTTACACTTTTAAAGTTTAAGGACCCTTCTAGGAGGACTTCGAGCAAACCTGTTGGAACCTAAGAGTTTGATGAGCCACCCCACCCGTGGATACCGTAGTACCCGAGTTACCTATCCCAGGGGAGCCGGGTGCATAGGTCTGAAGTGGCGTCGGAAACTGCCGTCGTTCTCAATGGAGAACTGCAAAGAAGTACTGCTGCCGTGAAGGTGAAAAGGGTCCGGTGGAATCCAAGCCTGGATTCGAGGAAGATGAAACCTGAAAGCAGAGGGGACAGAGTCTGGGTCACTTCAGAGTGACCAGGGGCTCGGTAGACGAATGCCCACCGATGTCGGGTGCTTCAGGTGCGAATAAGGGATGCTTGACTCTGCAGCCACGAGGACCAGGAGACGTCGAGGACAACCAGGAGCCGGAGGTGAGCCGTCCCACAAAGGATGTCGAGTGCTGAGGGGTCGGTGTCCGGCTGGAGCACCAACAAGCCTTGGCAATAGCAACCCACGCAGGAAGGTCAAGCAGGTTACGGCGTGGACCAGCAAGGTCCAGGGGACTCACCATGCAATGGGGAGTCAGGGCACATCTGGAGCAACCAGGAAAGCCCAACAGAAATCAAGATGACCCTCAGGAAGACCCACAGGCTGGATGACCCGGAGTCGCAAGGGGACCTCGAGCAAGATTGCATGGTACCAGCCCACGGAGCACTCGGTGCGAGGAGGCCGGAGATCTTTGGTGCAAATACTGCTCAAGGTCAGGACTACACAGAGTCCAATGCACAAGCTCTGGAATTGCCAACAAGCATATGCACTTGAAAATGGATGCGGTGCTCAGGGGTTTGTGTCACACGGTCCCCACGAGGGATACTGGCCTCAAACTCGGTGAGAGGGCAGCTCGACCTCAGGGACCTTTGGAAACCCACATCCTGTGTTGCTGAAATCTTCGGAGATCCGCAGGAGCTCCAGGAGCAGCAGGCCGGTCAGTTGCGCTTAGGTGCCTGCGAAGCAGGGAGTGACTCCTTCACTCCAAGGGAGATTCTTCAGTTGTCTTTGGGAGCACCACAGGGCCTGCATGGAGCCTGTATGGAGCACGGGCACAGACGAAGCTTTGGACGGAGAGGGAGACGAAGTCGGGCCCAGTCGAAGTCCAGCGAAGTCCAGATTGTCCAGACGGTCGAAGATCAGTGGTTTCTTCTTGCAGAATCTTGTCCACACAAAATCCAAAGTCTTACAGCCAGGTAAGCCCTTTTGTACCCACGGGAGAGGGTTGGACAGATTCAGGGGACCCTCTTAGGGGAGGGTCAGGACAGAGGGGTGGTTACCTCCATGTCCTCTGTCCAGTTTCGCGCCAGAGCAGGAGCCACTGGCTCCCAGAACTGGTTTGAACTGCACTATGCACAGAGACACCAAATGTGCCCCAGATGCAGACTTTCAGGCACTCTCAGAGTGCACCCACCTAGCCCCAATACACTAAACCCTGTCTGGGAGGTGGTCACACCTCCTTGTGACAGAATGCCTATTGTGCTGCCTTCCTCTGCTCGAGCTTGGCTCAGCAGCAGGAGGGCAGAAATGTGTCTCTGGTCGGCATCATCCATTTTGTGCTGCCCGGGTCGAGAAGGCAGGCACCGGTTAGACCAGTGACCCCACGAAGCTCAGCTTCCAAAGGGTGGAATCATACCTCCGACACCAGTTACTGGTGTGGAGGTATGATTCCAAGGTGTTTGATACCAAACACGACATGTTTCTATGCAGCCGTTTTCGAGATAGCATTTACCGCGAGGTTATAATGCACCTCTACCTATATGTCCGGCTGAGTCACAGAAGGGTCTCCGAAGGCTGCAGAGAGGCTCTGCTCATGCAGGGGCACCCTCTCACTAAAAACCCAGCACCCTGCCTTCACGATTGATAAGGCCTGCTATAGGGGTGACATAAGTTTTAAGTGTAGTGACCTATAGATATAGTGAACCTATATCTAAAGTAAGTGGTGCAAGCACCATCTTACACAGGCTGCTGTAGGAAACCTGGAGTTCCATTTTGAATGGCCTCTCATGGGTGGCAAAATACATGCTTCAGCCCATGGGAGGCCTCTGGGGTACCTATGCCCTGAGTACATGGGTACCATATACTAGGGACTTATAAGGGTACACCAGTATCCGATCTGGAGTGTACCAAAGTACATGTATGTCAATTTAAGGGAGAAAGCAGATATACTGGGGTCCTGATTAGCAGGATCCCAGTCAGACTAGTCAAAAGCCAGCTAAACACCAGGAAAAAAGTGGGGGTAACCATGCAGTCAGATCCTACCTTCCTACATAACCCCCCCTCCCCGCCCCAAACGAAAGGAGATAAGGCTAACCTTGCCCAGTTGAGACTTTATTTCCTAGGTGGCCATATAAGGAAGGTCCTGCACTAGCATGGATACTACCTGTCGTATGGACCACTAAGGAGGCCCTACCCTGAAGGGTTTTGGATGCTCTCCAAAAGTTGGGATAACTACCTGTAGTTTGCTTTGGTAAAGGAATAGGCTGGTGGGGTGCCTGAGTAGAGAAGTGAGGCCCTAATAGGGTTGATCTCAGCTTCCTCAGAGCACTGGTCACCATGGAGGCCTTTCTTTCCATGACTGAGTTATATCTGGCCCTAGGGGTCAACCTCTGGTTGCCTACAGCTGGGGGTTGAGTCCCTCTGTTTGGAACAATGGAGGGCCAAGGAAGGTTTTGGACAGCTTTGTCCCAGGTTTTCCTTTGCCCAACAGAGTCCATCTGGGGGATGTCACTACCTAAGGGTATGGGGGATCCCTCTGAAAGTTGAGTAATATTCACCTGGCTAGTGCTACTAGACTGGGTGTCCCTAATCTGATGATGAGGGGTTCCTCTGGACAGTGGGCCCCCATGGGTCCACTGACATCCCTGACCTCTGCAGCCCTAGGCTGACTGAGGCTGGGTAGAGAGGGGCAGGATACCTGCTCCAGACTGGGCACCTCTTTGGAAGGGTCCCCTGCCCTCAGTGGTTCTACCAGGACAGGCCTGACCACCTCTGTGGCAGTTCCTTCACAAGGGGTAGGATCAATTCCCTGAGGAAGCTGACCCTTACCTATAGTCTGGGGGAATACTTTTCTTCCTTCCCTATGCTCTCTGGTGGAGCAGAGTGGGCCACGGTTTCAGGCTCCACTACTCCAAAATGTTCCTGAGGTTCGACTGAGGCCCTAGGGGTCCTACCAACTTTCTCAGGAGGCCAAACATTTCTAAATGGGCCTTCAGTTCTACTTTAGCCCAGGCTGAAGTTTCTAAATTATTGCCCAAAAGGCAATCTACAGGCAAGTTGGGGGACACAGCCACTCTCTTGCGACCAGTGACACCTCCCCAGCTGAGATTGACTATTGCCATGGGATGATCTGTCCTTACACCAACAGTGTTGGTCACCTGGTACTTGAACTCAGGTAAAAGCTGAGCTGCGGGCACTAGGGTTCCTGTCACCATGGTGACACTAGCTCCTGTGTCTCTATAGGCTACAGCTTTCTGAACATTGATCAGAGGCTCTTGTCTGTACTTGCCCAAGGAATTGGGACTGACAGTAAAAGTGGCAAACCCCATGCCACCATCACAGACTAAAGTGGCCTGTATGGGGGACCTGGCTAGGCCAGGGTCCACCTCAGTTCCCCAAGAAAACCCAACTAAGTTTTTGGGTGCACTACAACCACCTGGGGGATTGCTACCTGTAGTACCAGGAGGTGCAGAAGTAGTGTTTGGAGGAATATTTTCCTTATTGCTGACCTTAGGGCAAATGGCATCACTTTTCCTGTGGCCTGGCTTCTTACAGACAAAGCAATAAGGTTTCTTTTCAGGGGAGGAAGGAGTTTGGGACCCACCCCCAGAAGAGGATTTTTGGGCCCCTTCTGAGGACTTATCTTTTGACTTATCCCCACCTTTCTCTTGGGTCTTGGAAGAATCTTTCTTCTGGTCACCACCCTGGTTCTTTTGTTTCACCCTGGTTCTGACCCATTTATATGCCTTCTTTCCCAATTCTTGGGGAGAAGTCAGATCTGAGTCCACCAGGTACTGGTGCAAAAGCTGGTTTTGACAATTATTTAAGGATCTGCTCCCTCATAATCAAATTGTACAATCCTAAATAGTCATGCACTTTGCTGCCAAGTATCCAACCTTCTAAAGCCTTTGTAGCACCATCTACAAAGAATACCCAGTCCTGAGTCTGTGTCTTCTGGGTGTCTCTGAACTTAATCCTGTACTGTTCAGTGGTTAAGTCAAACCCATCAATGAGAGCACTCTTCAGGACTGAATAGTTGTCAGCATCCTCTTCTCTAACAGTGAGGAGCTTATCTCTACCTTTGTTAGCAAAGGAGAGCCACAAGATAGTTGCCCACTGCTCTTGAGGGACCTTCTGTACTTTACAGGCCCTCTCCAAAGCAGTTATCCATTTGTGGATGTCATCTCCACCATGGTAGGGAGGGACTATCTTGCTCAGGTTCCTATGATCATAAGTATACTCCTTAATCCTAGGGACACTGTTGCTGCCACCATGGGACTCTAGTCCCAATCTCTTCTTAGCCTTCTGGAGCTCTAGGGATTCCCTATCCAGTGCCAATTGCTCTTGCCTGAGCCTAAGCTTGACTTTCTCAAGCTCTAGAAATTGCCACTCTCTGTCATAAGAGTTGTCTCTTTTATGAGATATGGAGGTCCCTACAGAAGTTCCTGAATGGTGAGATCCAGCAGAGGGAGATCTAGATCTCCTTGGTAAACTCTGCACTATTCCTGGAGGAGTGAAGAGAGGGACACTAGGTCCTTCTCCCCCACCTCCTAGAAGATCTAAGTTGTCCAGGTGGGAATCCTTTTGATCCTCCTCGTCAGGGTTTGATTCTAGGTCAAAGAAGGTTTCACTTCCTGGCCTGTCCTCATTCCCTGCCCCACCCACTCTTTCTACCTCATCTGACCCTGGGGTCTTCCTAAGGTCATCCAAGAGTAACACCTCAATGAGGCGTTGAGTATTTGCATTTCTCCCGGTCTTCAGCTTCCTAGAAACACAGATGGCTTTCAATTCTTGGAATGTAAGACCATTGTACCTAGAAGGCAGAGAGCCACTGGCTTCTCCTCTAGAAGACATACTAAGTGTGGTGTGGTGTATGCACCTACCTAACCTAGTGGAAACTAAACTCTCTTAGGTTGAAGAAAGGGTGTGCTAGACCCTTTGACTTACTCCAACCCCAAGTTCAGTAGAACTTGCGTATTCTAATCTTGAAGTATTCTATGTGCCTAATACTTTAGTGGTTTTCAGTTAATCACTCAAAGAGATTTATCTGGTAAAACAATAGCAAGCTTGAATCCCAACTGCTGCACCCCAATGTGAGAAGTTGGCCTGGTATATGCTGTCCACTAATTAAAGTGGGCACCTTGTACCAGTCCAAAGGACCCTTATGATGTATGAGGTCAAAGGTAACCTTTAGAAAGCTATCCTAGTGGTAGCTGTGGAGAGCAGCCTTCAGGCTTAATCTTGAAGGAATGTAAAGCAGCTTGTTTTACCAGAACATCACCTCCTGAATGACAAAATGAAAGGAGAACCACACAGTAGTTATATAAAAATATGTATTTATTAATATAACACTCTCTACTATCCTCTACACGAGGATAGAACACAAAGCACACAATACGAAATCAATAGAACAGTTGTAAGTAGCACAATACACAGTGGGCTCCAGGGGAGACCAAACCATATACCAAAATAGTGGTATAACAGTCACGACTGAGGTCAAGACAAGGTCTGGAGCATGTAGAATCGCTGGGACCCCAAGGAACCACCCAAGGTGAGTAGACAGGGACCCCACGGAGGCCGGGTGCAGTGTGGGAACACGACCGTGGGCTCCGTACAATTCTATGGGGAAGTCGTGGTTACACTTTTAAAGTTTAAAAGGACCCTTCTAGGAGGACTTCGAGCAAACCTGTTGGAACTTAAGAGTTTGAAGAGCCACCCCACCCGTGGATACTGTAGTACCCAAGTTACCTATCCCAGGGGAGCCAGGTGCATAGGTCTGAAGTGGCGGCGGAAACTGCCGTCGTTCTCAATGGAGAGCTGCAAAGAAGTACTGCTGCCATGAAGGTGAAAAGGGTCCATGGAATCCAAGCCTGGATTAGAGGAAGATGGAACTGGAAAGCAAAGGGGACAGAGTCTGGGTCACTTCAGAGTGACCAGGGGCTCGGTAGACGAATGCCCACCGATGTCGGGTGCTTCAGGTGCGAAGAAGGGATGCTTGACTCTGCAGCCACGGGACCAGGAGACGTCGAGGACAACCAGGAGCCGGAGGTGAGCCGGAGGTGAGCCGTCCCACAAAGGATGTCGAGTGCTGAGGGGTCGGTGTCCGGCTGGAGCACCAACAAGCCTTGGCAATAGCAACCCACGCAGGAAGGTCAAGCAGGTTACGGCGTGGACCAGCAAGGTCCAGGGGACTCACCATGCAATGGGGAGTCAGGGCACATCTGGAGCAACCAGGAAAGCCCAACAGAAATCAAGATGACCCTCAGGAAGACCCACAGGCTGGATGACCCGGAGTCGCAAGGGGACCTCGAGCAAGATTGCATGGTACCAGCCCACGGAGCACTCGGTGCGAGGAGGCCGGAGATCTTTGGTGCAAATACTGCTCAAGGTCAGGACTACACAGAGTCCAATGCACAAGCTCTGGAATTGCCAACAAGCATATGCACTTGAAAATGGATGCAGTGCTCAGGGGTTTGTGTCACACGGTCCCCACGAGGGATACTGGCCTCAAACTCGGTGAGAGGGCAGCTCGACCTCAGGGACCTTTGGAAACCCACATCCTGTGTTGCTGAAATCTTCGGAGTCCGCAGGAGCTCAGGAGCAGCAGGCCGGTCAGTTGCGCTTAGGTGCCTGCGAAGCAGGGGAGTGACTCCTTCACTCCAAGGGAGATTCTTCAGTTGTCTTTGGGAGCACCACAGGGCCTGCATGGAGCCTGTATGGAGCACGGGCACAGACGAAGCTTTGGACGGAGAGGGAGACGAAGTCGGGCCCAGTCGAAGTCCAGCGAAGTCCAGATTGTCCAGACGGTCGAAGATCAGTGGTTTCTTCTTGCAGAATCTTGTCCACACAAAATCCAAAGTCTTACAGCCAGGTAAGCCCTTTTGTACCCACGGGAGAGGGTTGGACAGATTCAGGGGACCCTCTTAGGGGAGGGTCAGGACAGAGGGGTGGTTACCTCCATGTCCTCTGTCCAGTTTCGCGCCAGAGCAGGAGCCACTGGCTCCCAGAACTGGTTTGAACTGCACTATGCACAGAGACACCAAATGTGCCCCAGATGCAGACTTTCAGGCACTCTCAGAGTGCACCCACCTAGCCCCAATACACTAAACCCTGTCTGGGAGGTGGTCACACCTCCTTGTGACAGAATGCCTATTGTGCTGCCTTCCTCTGCTCGAGCTTGGCTCAGCAGCAGGAGGGCAGAAATGTGTCTCTGGTCGGCATCATCCATTTTGTGCTGCCCGGGTCGAGAAGGCAGGCACCGGTTAGACCAGTGACCCCACGAAGCTCGCTTCTAAAGGGTGGAATCATACCTCCGACACCAGTTACTGGTGTGGAGGTATGATTCCAAGGTGTTTGATACCAAACACGACATGTTTCTATGCAGCCGTTTTCGAGATAGCATTTACCGCGAGGTTATAATGCACCTCTACCTATATGTCCGGCTGAGTCACAGAAGGGTCTCCGAAGGCTGCAGAGAGGCTCTGCTCATGCAGGGCACCCTCTCACTAAAAACCCAGCACCCTGCCTTCACGATTGATAAGGCCTGCTATAGGGGTGACATAAGTTTTAAGTGTAGTGACCTATAGATATAGTGAACCTATATCTAAAGTAAGTGGTGCAAGCACCATCTTACACAGGCTGCTGTAGGAAACCTGGAGTTCCATTTTGAATGGCCTCTCATGGGTGGCAAAATACATGCTTCAGCCCATGGGAGGCCTCTGGGGTACCTATGCCCTGAGTACATGGGTACCATATACTAGGGACTTATAAGGGTACACCAGTATCCGATCTGGAGTGTACCAAAGTACATGTATGTCAATTTAAGGGAGAAAGCAGATATACTGGGGTCCTGATTAGCAGGATCCCAGTCAGACTAGTCAAAAGCCAGCTAAACACCAGGAAAAAAGTGGGGGTAACCATGCAGTCAGATCCTACCTTCCTACATAACCCCCCTCCCCGCCCCAAACGAAAGGAGATAAGGCTAACCTTGCCCAGTTGAGACTTTATTTCCTAGGTGGCCATATAAGGAAGGTCCTGCACTAGCATGGATACTACCTGTCGTATGGACCACTAAGGAGGCCCTACCCTGAAGGGTTTTGGATGCTCTCCAAAAGTTGGGATAACTACCTGTAGTTTGCTTTGGTAAAGGAATAGGCTGGTGGGGTGCCTGAGTAGAGAAGTGAGGCCCTAATAGGGTTGATCTCAGCTTCCTCAGAGCACTGGTCACCATGGAGGCCTTTCTTTCCATGACTGAGTTATATCTGGCCCTAGGGGTCAACCTCTGGTTGCCTACAGCTGGGGGTTGAGTCCCTCTGTTTGGAACAATGGAGGGCCAAGGAAGGTTTTGGACAGCTTTGTCCCAGGTTTTCCTTTGCCCAACAGAGTCCATCTGGGGGATGTCACTACCTAAGGGTATGGGGATCCCTCTGAAAGTTGAGTAATATTCACCTGGCTAGTGCTACTAGACTGGGTGTCCCTAATCTGATGATGAGGGGGTTCCTCTGGACAGTGGGCCCCCATGGGTCCACTGACATCCCTGACCTCTGCAGCCCTAGGCTGACTGAGGCTGGGTAGAGAGGGGCAGGATACCTGCTCCAGACTGGGCACCTCTTTGGAAGGGTCCCCTGCCCTCAGTGGTTCTACCAGGACAGGCCTGACCACCTCTGTGGCAGTTCCTTCACAAGGGGTAGGATCAATTCCCTGAGGAAGCTGACCCTTACCTATAGTCTGGGGGGGGGAATACTTTTCTTCCTTCCCTATGCTCTCTGGTGGAGCAGAGTGGGCCACGGTTTCAGGCTCCACTACTCCAAAATGTTCCTGGGGTTCGACTGAGGCCCTAGGGGTCCTACCAACTTTCTCAGGGAGGCCAAACATTTCTAAATGGGCCTTCAGTTCTACTTTAGCCCAGGCTGAAGTTTCTAAATTATTGCCCAAAAGGCAATCTACAGGCAAGTTGGGGGACACAGCCACTCTCTTGCGACCAGTGACACCTCCCCAGCTGAGATTGACTATTGCCATGGGATGATCTGTCCTTACACCAACAGTGTTGGTCACCTGGTACTTGAACTCAGGTAAAAGCTGAGCTGCGGGCACTAGGGTTCCTGTCACCATGGTGACACTAGCTCCTGTGTCTCTATAGGCTACAGCTTTCTGAACATTGATCAGAGGCTCTTGTCTGTACTTGCCCAAGGAATTGGGACTGACAGTAAAGTGGCAAACCCCATGCCACCATCACAGACTAAAGTGGCCTGTATGGGGGACCTGGCTAGGCCAGGGTCCACCTCAGTTCCCCAAGAAAACCCAACTAAGTTTTTGGGTGCACTACAACCACCTGGGGGATTGCTACCTGTAGTACCAGGAGGTGCAGAAGTAGTGTTTGGAGGAATATTTTCCTTATTGCTGACCTTAGGGCAAATGGCATCACTTTTCCTGTGGCCTGGCTTCTTACAGACAAAGCAATAAGGTTTCTTTTCAGGGGAGGAAGGAGTTTGGGACCCACCCCCAGAAGAGGATTTTGGGCCCCTTCTGAGGACTTATCTTTTGACTTATCCCCACCTTTCTCTTGGGTCTTGGAAGAATCTTTCTTCTGGTCACCACCCTGGTTCTTTTGTTTCACCCTGGTTCTGACCCATTTATATGCCTTCTTTCCCAATTCTTGGGGAGAAGTCAGATCTGAGTCCACCAGGTACTGGTGCAAAAGCTGGTTTTGACAATTATTTAAGGATCTGCTCCCTCATAATCAAATTGTACAATCCTAAATAGTCATGCACTTTGCTGCCAAGTATCCAACCTTCTAAAGCCTTTGTAGCACCATCTACAAAGAATACCCAGTCCTGAGTCTGTGTCTTCTGGGTGTCTCTGAACTTAATCCTGTACTGTTCAGTGGTTAAGTCAAACCCATCAATGAGAGCACTCTTCAGGACTGAATAGTTGTCAGCATCCTCTTCTCTAACAGTGAGGAGCTTATCTCTACCTTTGTTAGCAAAGGAGAGCCACAAGATAGTTGCCCACTGCTCTTGAGGGACCTTCTGTACTTTACAGGCCCTCTCCAAAGCAGTTATCCATTTGTGGATGTCATCTCCACCATGGTAGGGAGGGACTATCTTGCTCAGGTTCCTATGATCATAAGTATACTCCTTAATCCTAGGGACACTGTTGCTGCCACCATGGGACTCTAGTCCCAATCTCTTCTTAGCCTTCTGGAGCTCTAGGGATTCCCTATCCAGTGCCAATTGCTCTTGCCTGAGCCTAAGCTTGACTTTCTCAAGCTCTAGAAATTGCCACTCTCTGTCATAAGAGTTGTCTCTTTTATGAGATATGGAGGTCCCTACAGAAGTTCCTGAATGGTGAGATCCAGCAGAGGGAGATCTAGATCTCCTTGGTAAACTCTGCACTATTCCTGGAGGAGTGAAGAGAGGGACACTAGGTCCTTCTCCCCCACCTCCTAGAAGATCTAAGTTGTCCAGGTGGGAATCCTTTTGATCCTCCTCGTCAGGGTTTGATTCTAGGTCAAAGAAGGTTTCACTTCCTGGCCTGTCCTCATTCCCTGCCCCACCCACTCTTTCTACCTCATCTGACCCTGGGGTCTTCCTAAGGTCATCCAAGAGTAACACCTCAATGAGGCGTTGAGTATTTGCATTTCTCCCGGTCTTCAGCTTCCTAGAAACACAGATGGCTTTCAATTCTTGGAATGTAAGACCATTGTACCTAGAAGGCAGAGAGCCACTGGCTTCTCCTCTAGAAGACATACTAAGTGTGGTGTGGTGTATGCACCTACCTAACCTAGTGGAAACTAAACTCTCTTAGGTTGAAGAAAGGGTGTGCTAGACCCTTTGACTTACCCAACCCCAAGTTCAGTAGAACTTGCGTATTCTAATCTTGAAGTATTCTATGTGCCTAATACTTTAGTGGTTTTCAGTTAATCACTCAAAGAGATTTATCTGGTAAAACAATAGCAAGCTTGAATCCCAACTGCTGCACCCCAATGTGAGAAGTTGGCCTGGTATATGCTGTCCACTAATTAAAGTGGGCACCTTGTACCAGTCCAAAGGACCCTTATGATGTATGAGGTCAAAGGTAACCTTTAGAAAGCTATCCTAGTGGTAGCTGTGGAGAGCAGCCTTCAGGCTTAATCTTGAAGGAATGTAAAGCAGCTTGTTTTACCAGAACATCACCTCCTGAATGACAAAATGAAAGGAGAACCACACAGTAGTTATATAAAAATATGTATTTATTAATATAACACTCTCTACTATCCTCTACACGAGGATAGAACACAAAGCACACAATACGAAATCAATAGAACAGTTGTAAGTAGCACAATACACAGTGGGCTCCAGGGGAGACCAAACCATATACCAAAATAGTGGTATAACAGTCACGACTGAGGTCAAGACAAGGTCTGGAGCATGTAGAATCGCTGGGACCCCAAGGAACCACCCAAGGTGAGTAGACAGGGACCCCACGGAGGCCGGGTGCAGTGTGGGAACACGACCGTGGGCTCCGTACAATTCTATGGGGAAGTCGTGGTTACACTTTTAAAGTTTAAAAGGACCCTTCTAGGAGGACTTCGAGCAAACCTGTTGGAACTTAAGAGTTTGAAGAGCCACCCCACCCGTGGATACTGTAGTACCCAAGTTACCTATCCCAGGGGAGCCAGGTGCATAGGTCTGAAGTGGCGGCGGAAACTGCCGTCGTTCTCAATGGAGAGCTGCAAAGAAGTACTGCTGCCATGAAGGTGAAAAGGGTCCATGGAATCCAAGCCTGGATTAGAGGAAGATGGAACTGGAAAGCAAAGGGGACAGAGTCTGGGTCACTTCAGAGTGACCAGGGGCTCGGTAGACGAATGCCCACCGATGTCGGGTGCTTCAGGTGCGAAGAAGGGATGCTTGACTCTGCAGCCACGAGGACCAGGAGATGTCGAGGACAACCAGGAGCCGGAGGTGAGCTGTCCCACAAAGGATGTTGAGTTATGAGGGGTCGGTGTACGGCTGGAGCACCAACAAGCCTTGGCAAAAGCAACCCACGCAGGAAGGTCAAGCAGGTTACGGTGTGGACCAGCAAGGTCCAGGGGACTAACCAAGCAATGGGGAGTCAGGGCACATCTGGAGCAACAAGGAAAGCCAAATAGAAATCAAGATGACCCTCAGGAGGACCCACAGGCCGGATGACCCGGAGTTGCGAGGGGACCTTGAGCAAGATTGCAAGGTACCAGCCCACGGAGCACTCAGTGCAAGGAGGCCAGAGATCTTTGGTGCAAATACTGCTCAGGTTCAGGACTACACGGAGTCTAATGCACAAGCTCGGGAATTGCCAACAAGCATATGCACTTGCAAATGGACGCGTTGTACAGGGGTTCAGGTCACACGGTCCCCACGAGGGATACTGGCCTCAAACTTGGTGAGAGGGCAGCTCGACCTCAGGGACCTTTGGAAACCCACATCCTGTGTTGCTGAAATCTTCGGAGTCCGCAGGAGCTCAGGAGCAGCAGGCCGGTCAGTTGCGCTTAGGTGCCTGCAAAGCAGGGGAGTGAATCCTTCACTCCAAGGGAGATTCTTCAGTTGTCTTTGGGAGCACCACATGTCCTGCATGGAGCCTGTATGGAGCACAGGCACAGACGAAGCTTTGGACGGAGAGGGAGACGAAATCGGGCCCAGTCGAAGTCCAGCGAAGTCCAGAGTGTCCAGACGGTCGAAGATCAGTGGTTTATTCTTGCAGAATCTTGTCCACGTAAAATCCAAAGTCTTACAGCCAGGTAAGCCCTTTTGTACCCACGGGAGAGGGTTGGACAGATTCAGGGGACCCTCCTAGGGGAGGGTCAGGACAGAGGGGTGGTTACACCCATGTCCTTTTTCCAGTTTCGCACCAGAGCAGGAGCCACTGGCTCCCAGAACTGGTTTGAACTGGACTATGCACAGGGACACCAAATGTGCCCCAGATGCAGACTTTCAGGCACTCTCAGAGTGCACCCACCCAGCCCCAATACACTAAACCCTGTCTGGGAGGTGGTCACACCTCCTTGTGACAGAATGCCTATTGTGCTGCCTTCCTCTGCTCGAGCTTGGCTCAGCAGCAGGAGGGCAGAAATGTGTCTCTGGTCGGCAGCATCCATTTTGTGCTGCCCGGGTCGAGAAGGCTGGCACCGGATAGACCAGTGACCCCACGAAGCTCGCTTCTGAAGGGTGGAATCATACCTCCCACATCAGTTACTGGTGTGGAGGTATGATTCCAAGGTGTTTGATACCAAACACGACATGTTTCTATGCAGCCGTTTTCGAGATAGCATTTATCGCGAGGTTATAATGCACCTCTACCTATATGTCCGGCTGAGTCACAGACAACCCGAGAGTATGGTCTCCGAAGGCTGCAGAGAGGCTCTGCTCATGCAGGGGCACCCTCTCACTAAAAACCCAGCACCCTGCCTTCAGGATTGATAAGGCCTGCTATAGGGGTGACTTATAAGTTTCAAGTGTAGTGACCTATAGATATAGTGAACCTATATCTAAAGTAAGTGGTGCAAGCACCATCTTACACAGGCTGCTGTAGCAGACCTGGAGTTCCATTTTGCATGGCCTCTCATGGGTGGCATAATACATGCTTCAGCCCATGGGAGGCCTCTGGGGTACCTATGCCCTGGGTACATGGGTACCATATACTAGGGACTTATAAGGGTACCCCAGTATCCAATCTGGAGTGTACCAAAGTACATGTATGTCAATTTAAGGGAGAACGCAGATAGACTGGGGTCCTGATTAGCAGGATCCCAGTCAGACTAGTCAAAAACCAGCTAAACACCAGGCAAAAAGTTGGGGTAACCATGCAGTCAGATCCTACCTTCCTACAGCAGACACCTGATGGTGCCTGCCACACGGTGCAGGGATATTCAGGCACTAAGCTGTGGTGAGCTACTAAAGTAGTGAGGGGGTAAGAAAAATGTGGGACAGTGACCTCATTTCAAGGAGTACCTTGAGATTGGGGAGTACCTTAGGATAGGTCCAGAGCATACTCATTATCTGGAACTCTGATCTGAGTCGGGGACAGGAAGTCAATGCTAGATTGTGATGTTATGACATCATATAAAGTCTGTGACATCACATGAAGACCGCTCAGAATTTTGTGAAATTTCTGCTGGATCCTGGGCCTGTTATCAAAGTCTAACTAAGAAGGCAGCCCTGTATAGAGTGACTTGATCAGGACTACTGCCCACTGGACACTTCTTGAGTCTCAGTAGACAAAAATGAATTCAGGTGATGCCCACTGGTGACCACCAGCACTAAATAAATTACAAATGACAGAGTAAATCCCATCCATAAAACTCTAAACCGGACCCAATGTTTTGGAGAAAGAAGGTTATAGCACCTGAAAATTCTATGGTCTTAATCATTGGTCTCTCTAGGTAAGACGCAGGGTCAAGGGACATCTACTTTTTAAATCTGAGTAAAGATTGTTAGAGGAATGTCTAATTCACTTGCAACCCTTATCAATATTTGAGTGCTTGTTAATGTCTTGCATTGTCCTTAGATAAACCTCAACATGATACAAAATGAAAAAAATTACAAAGGGCCTGATTCGATGTTGGTCGGAGTTGCCTCCGACCGACATCGCTGCGGATTGGGAACCGACCGACCTCAGGTCGGCGGTTCCGACCACATTATTTGGATGCAAACGCCCATTTGTCAATGGGAATTTGTAAACATCCCTGCACCATGTGGCAGGCACCTGATGGTGCCTGCCACACGGTGCAGGGATATTCAGGCACTAAGCCTAGATGCGGAGGGCCGGGGGGAAGGTGGCCATGCTAGTGGCCCCCAATGTTGGAAAGGCCGACATGGAAAGGCTGTCGGAAACTGGCATCATAATCCCGATGATGGAAATGCCGTCCTTAAGGGATTATGAGGCCTTTCTGACCGACCGATGAGCTCCATGAGCGTGGTCGGTCCCTCTGACTGCTGCCTCTGATCGCAAGCATCGTAATGCATCGGTCGGACCGCAGCAGTAGATGCGGTTCGGACCGCAACTGACAAGCTGTCAGTTGCGGTCCGAATCGCATCGGAATCAGGCCCATAGTGTTTTACATGATCCATACATATATCCAACGCATTTCACTGCACATCTCACAGACCTTCTTCCAAAAAGTGTTGGAAGAAAGTTCACCAACAAATGATTCATTGAATATATTTATTTCAAAAAAATAATTTGTGTTGGGATTTCTTGGCAACAAGTGTTTTTTACAATCTTATTCTAATACCTGACTCAATGTGCATTGTACTACATCATTGTGCATCAAATATTGACCTGCCACTGCTTCTTGGCATGCCAACCACTCGCCTCTATCAAACATGAAACTAGATATATCAAATTCATCCCATACGTGCTTTATCATCATAACGTAGAGAAACTGACTACCCAAAAACTGTTTCCACCACTAGCTGAATCCAGGTTACATGTTTGTAATAAACATTTTCAAGACAGGCAGTAAGATAATACATTGAGCACAATTGTGCAATAAAACTCCTTTTCACATAACAGCTGTCAGAGTACTATCATTAACTTCATGTCTGCTGCCAAATCTCTAGTGCAACTCAAATGATTGCACCACCTGTGCAATAGACTAAAGTTAGTAACCATAAAAAGCAGAGTCAGTTGCGAACAGGTTCTTTTTAGCCCTGTAGTATTCAATATGTGACTCAACAACAATAAAATCTATTCAAGTTAGTGTCACGTGGTCCTCTCCTAGCAAGGTGGCCTCCGCTATTTATCCTTATATAGGCGGATAGAATAGATACCATAATCAAACACACTTTATAGATTGATGTAAAACACAACTCAGAATTTTCACATAATGGCCAATTTTTTAAAAAGTATTTGTTACTTTAACTATCTTAAGCTGCCTCAATTAATTTATGGTAGGACTATCAATGCCCTTGGTTTGGGCATTCCCAAAACTTTGATTATTAGACACTTACTTGAGCAAAAGGCCACTGTGAACCTAATGTGTGGGTTAAAAGTAAAGGGACACTAGGTCTAGCCAATCTTGATTTCATCACACCAATCACCACATCACACCAATCTTACTCTCACTGAACTGGTATTCAATCAAAGCACGGAGCACTCTTAATGTAGCCTACATAACACACAAAAGCCCTCACTTTGAGACTCCAAACTACTTAGCTAATAAATTAGTCATCTCAAGTAGACAACAGAAATTGCATAGTGCTGATACAGTAGTGCTTGAACTCCCAAAATGGCAAAGAAAGAGAACACTCAAACCATCCTTTTCAGGGAAGGCACTAAAACTATGGAAGTCAATCCCACCGATCAACCGGACATCAAAACAATTCCTTCTTACTAAATTACAAAAGTTTAATGAAGAAGTTTCTTTTTT
This sequence comes from Calotriton arnoldi, assembly GCA_963921515.1. Classification (NCBI taxonomy): domain Eukaryota; kingdom Metazoa; phylum Chordata; class Amphibia; order Caudata; family Salamandridae; genus Calotriton; species Calotriton arnoldi. Next base: position 1,433,433 of record CAWUFW010002082.1, on the reverse strand, counting down.
AGCGACACTCTCAACTTATCTATACACCTTTTAAACAAACAGGATCTACCAAGACTCATATCCCTGAAGATGTTTCTAAAAGAAAGAAGGTATTGCCAAATGGAGTTTTCCTACTGATTGATTCTGATACCAGCACACACACACAGGGGCGGGTCCTCCACTAAGGCGGAGAAGCGTTGCCCCACTGCTGTTTGAGCAGGAAAAATAAAATGATAATAACGCATGTTCGGGGCTTGCTTAGGGCGGGGTGAGGCTGGTGGCACAGGGGAAGGAGTGGTTTGCACACTCCAAGGGCGCATGACTGCTTGGCCAGCTGTCTCCAGCCGGCCAAACAGTCATGCACACTTTGCATGTTTACCACCACGCTGCATTACACAGCCTGGTGGGGAACGTACCCAGGCCCTCAGCCCCCATCTGAGTGCCGATCCACGGTGCTCAGACCAATCACAACACTGCAATGGTGATTGGCTTAGGAGAGCCAAACACAACGCTGCATTGCAACCGTTGTGATTGGCTATGGGGAGCCTGCGTGCATCCTGGTTCCGGGACTCGCCGCCTTTGCCGGAGAAGCGGAGGAGAGACGGGACTGGCAGATGAGGTAAGTGGCATTTGTTTTGTTTGCTGTCCTCCCCCACCACTCTACCTCCCTCCCGCCCATCCACCCTCATTCCCTGTCAGCCGCTACTGCACACAATATAGTAGGTGCAACGTAGGATGCACTCCTATTTCTTCCTGAAATCTATCCACATGTTGAACTAAATCCCCTCTATATACTCAGCATTGTCATTACTACCTGTACATTTTATATCTTCCCTGGTAAAAATGTGTTTCATTCATGTGAAAATGTGTAACTTATGTAAAGTGCTCTGACACCCCAAGGTCATGTCTGCTTTATACAAACCACACAAATACATACATAAATAAATAAATATCAATAAATATCAAATTTCTTCATTAGGTGCAGTAGCTGACAGAATAACTTTCAGATCACATTAAAATCCCAACTTTGTGCCTTCCTGCCCTATTCTTTCCACTAAAATCTCAAGGGGGAATGATAAATTTGCTGATAAATTTGTATCTTGTGTCCACTCCTTCAAAATGACCACAAGAGACAAACCTCTGTGAGTACAGGATAGAGGTATCTAGTATTCTCTTCCCTATTAACCAGGTCCTTTTGTATATGACTATGATTCAAATGTAGTTGACATCACACTTTTTCCAATGCTGCTTTTGTCTGGTCACCAGCAGCAAATACCATCAGGGTAATGCATACCTATTAACTATTATTTTGTCATGAAAATCAACACCGGTGTAGATATTGTGTTCACAAACAGAAATATAGGCTGACATTGCATGACCAGCACCCCCCCTTACCTTGAGGACAAGTTCACCATCTCTAGTGGTTCTTGAAACATCTGCAGCCAGAAAACAATCACAGTCGAGACAAACAAGTGCGAAAAAGAAATGACAAGGAAGCAGGTCTTTTCCATCTATGCACCATGGATCTGGAACAACATTCCTGGATTCATAAGGACCATTGCTTCAGTTTAGGAAAGAGTCGGAGACCTACCTCTTTAAGACCACTACATCACTGAGCAGTAACACGACACTTCTACACCCATATTCCAGCTGCCTCTCCTATCACTCGTTGACTGTATGTTTTTGAACCTGTACAGCGCTCTGCTGCCTTTTTGGCTAGGTTATACAAATGTCACATAAATACGCACACACGGTGCACATGACATAACAACTGGGAAGGTTTATCCCTGTGAATCACACTGTTTGCTGTAATTTATTGTGCTGTTGCATAATGCTGCATCTTGTCTATGGGTGTGGTCAAGCTGCATAAAATCCTGAAGTAAGCACAAGCATCGGCTCCCTGATTGGTTCAGGCTGTACTGTACATATGAACATGCTGCCACTCCCAAGCTTTCATTCCTAACACGTCACTGCGGAGTTGTAATTGAAAATCTCACAAACTCTTACACTTGCCCAGGCCTCATCCATCCCTGCCCTATCTCAACTGAGAAGACACCCACATATTCTTCCGGGCAGCCCTAACATTTACAGAAAATGCGAATTTTTCCTGACTTACCATTTCATCACCTCATTAGGACGCTGTGTGAGTTATGGACATTCAAACTACCGTACACCTTTAAAAGAAAAAAAGTCTGGCCATTTAAAAATGTTGGGGAAATCTACATTTTGGAAAAAAACAATGATGTGTGGTCTCTTGACAACAGTAAGGATGCTCGTTTTAGACCTAGTTCATTCTCTTAAACTATTGTAATATTTAATTGTATCAACTTTCATCCACGAATCTGGATACATTATCAATGTAGCTCGCTGATAATAATGGAGGCCGGATAGGGGATTTGTTATGGGTAATTTATTAACATTTAGGGCACTATTGTGGTGTAATACTCTTTGAAGCGTTGAGCATTGGTGGGCAGTCACAAAAACCTGCAGCCACATAACAACTGAGCATTTCCAGTGAACTTTCCTATCCGCTCCCCCCAATGCTTTCTGCTCCTTTCCTTCGTGCCCACCCTGTTTCTTGCCCCCGTGACTTTCTGTGCTCTGTCTCTGTATCTTTGATTACTTCCATCTGTGCCACCTCTTCTCGCTCTGTGCCTGTGCTGTCTGTTCATGCCATTCTCTTTCTCCTCTGTGCTCCAGTAAAGCGTCAGTGTCACACATATGCAGTAAAATGTCACACGTAAGAAAATTTTAGACATGAAGATGTCCCACATGGGCAAACTCAAAACTTGCAGCTGCGCTGTGCACTATCATTCAGCTGTGGCCCACTTCAGTGTGGTGCATAGTCCCATTATTGGCAACACACCCCACCCACACCACAACAGAGTATGCATGCATAAATAAATACACAACACAACTTTTGTTTGGGAAAAATAGTGCTGCAGGTTTATTCCATACAAAAGTATGCAATATGGTGGGTTATCTTACGGGCGATCCAAGGGCAGGCAGCTGTACCAACCTATGCTGCCCCGCCCGCCTGATGAGCCAAGCACTGTGGAGTAACCAATCAGCGCTACCCTTATGGGGGTGATCCCTTACTGGATCACGTGACACATTGGTCCCTTATTACTCACGCCCCTTTCAGGGCGGAGCGTAGCAAGGCAAGCCCCCGGTTGTTCAGGCCTACAACCGCCCGAAGGACTAACGGGGCGCCGACGTATTGTTCCAGGACCCTCCCATGAGGCTCCTGGGATTTGGCTCTGGCACCCCTATTGTGCTCTTGCAGAGGTACTCTTCTGTACCCATTTGCTTCCAGATCGCCCTGTAACTCCTCCTGCAACGAGAAAGAAAACATTACAACGTTCTATGTATTTCGCCTGCCAACCCCACGCCGGGTAAGCGGTAGGGTGGGAGACGGCGTGTCCGGCGCAAAGAGGACGCCAAGATGGCCGGGGGAGGCATAAGTACCTCCCCACCTCCTCTGCGTGCCGGAAGTGACGCGTCTGGTAGGGGGACTCCTCCTTGAGTCCCACACATCATTGGGGGTGGGGAAGTGCCCAAATGGCACTAAAGGGGCCGCCCGTTTAGGGTGGCCCCCTGCGGGCCGCGGGCAGCCGCATAGTCCCATTATTGGCAACACACCCCACCCACACCACAACAGAGTATGCATGCATAAATAAATACACAACACAACTTTTGTTTGGGAAAAATAGTGCTGCAGGTTTATTCCATACAAAAGTATGCAATATGGTGGGTTATCTTACGGGCGATCCAAGGGCAGGCAGCTGTACCAACCTATGCTGCCCCGCCCGCCTGATGAGCCAAGCACTGTGGAGTAACCAATCAGCGCTACCCTTATGGGGGTGATCCCCTTACTGGATCACGTGACACATTGGTCCCTTATTACTCACGCCCTTTCAGGGCGGAGCGTAGCAAGGCAAGCCCCCGGTTGTTCAGGCCTACAACCGCCCGAAGGACTAACGGGCGCCGACGTAATTGTTCCAGGACCCTCCCATGAGGCTCCTGGGATTTGGCTCTGGCACCCCTATTGTGCTCTTGCAGAGGTACTCTTCTGTACCCATTTGCTTCCAGATCGCCCTGTAACTCCTCCACAGCTCTGGAGGCGGCCCCCGCCGCCTAAAGAGCCCCCCACCAAAACAGCTCCTTTCTCACTGCAACCTGCAATTTCCCGGGCCTCATTCATGTCCAGCAGGAACAGATCCAAGCCCACCTGTGCCAAGTGCACTCCAACATTGTCAAATTAACCTTTGGTGTTCGCCCGGCATAGCTCATGCCTGATGAAGCCAAAGCCCCTTGTTCTGCAAACTAGCGCATGGAGCGGATAATCCTTCTCTGGGAATGTACCAGTGCCTCACATGCGCTGCACGAATGTGATGGCCTCCCAGGAGGGAGCGCTACTCTTAAACATCGCTGTAATACCCTTCAAGCTGATGTGGCTCCCACCTCCTGCAACCTGAAGTTGCAGGCCTTCTAGCAGTTCGTGCTCCCCAACTCCTGTTTCCCCAATACCTGGAACAGCAGCACACATGCTTGAAGACCGCTTCCACAACCAGGCTATATACTCTGGCTATGCGGGCGGGGCATTTCATGCTTAACTGAAGCAACCCGTAACCTGCCCAGGGAGCAGAGTGCACCTCTTTGTTGAGGTTGACCAGACAAGTGCACCGACCTCTGTGTTAATAAACCATGGCGAACAGGGCTGATCGCCTAGCGCACACTATTGCAGTCATCGCAACCATTTGGAGTGACAACTGACGCCACCTGCCAGGCTTGCTTAACTAAAGCTCGATGACAGATACACACATACTTGCTAACCAGCTGTGACCCTTGATGTTCAACCCAGCTAATGACCTAGTACCTTGTTAATCCAGGGAATATTGCCCTCCACAAGATCAAGCCCACATGAGCCTATGGCCTTCACCTACTGGGCCGAGGTGCATAGTGTGCTCTGGAATTGTCAGTGATGGAGCTCCAAACACATTTCAAACCGCTATTGGAACCACAGCAGACATTCTGGCCTAACCAGCCGGCTCATGCCTCCTGGCTACCTTGCCGCTGCGAGATTTTGCTCTAACGCCAACCTCTTGCGCCTACTGGTGCACATGGTCTGTAGGTCTGCCTCCACTCTATTTATGCCGATACCTGCAATGTACCCCTCTGCCCCTGTATGGGCGGGAAAATACCCGTAACATTGCAAATCCCCTGCACTCACAGTGTCGGGCAGTCAGGAGGGGAGAGAGGTCCATAGAATTCGTTCTGCTATCTTGCTTGGCCACCTAGCCCGCAAGCACCCTCGTCTGACAGCACCCTATCTGTTGTGTCGCCCGTGCAATGTCCGCACCCTGGCGCAGGACGTCCCGATCGACACCTCTTCTAACAGACTGCCTTCAGGAAGCTGGAGTGAATGGTTGTATGTGGTGCACTGACCATACAACCTAGGTTTGCTTTGAGAGGGATCCATTTGTTGCACTCAAAATAGTGGCAACGTGCAGTTCTATAGCATTCTACCCTGCACGGTGTGCCTGGACGATCCTAGACACCCCTGTGAGCCAACCCGCTTTGACCCAAGATGCAAGGCACTACACCCGGTGCACTTGGTTATCCCGGACTTAATTGCCCTCCCCCGGAATCGTGTGTAAAGGCACCCGGTCCCTGATTTACTTCCTAATAGTCTGTGTCACGCCATGCTCCTTTTTATTCCTTGTTAAAAGCAGTGAACTCGCTCACCCACGAGACCTGCTAGAAGCAAGTTTAGTATAGGCTGTACATGGAATTAAATTCCCCCGCCAACTGCACAGAGGGCAAGCCACACTTACTGCTACTGGTGTCTGACTGATTGGCCCTTGGAGGCCGTGGCAGTACTGCCCGGTCAGCAAGTACGCCCACGGTACAGTTGTAATTTAATAACTCCTGGCGCTGACAACTGCAGGTGCCTAATCCGTGCTATGTGTATGCGGCCCAGGGAGCCTAAGGGTAGGCTTGGTGTGGATGGGTAGTTAGCAATGCCTGGCAATAAGTGTAATGCCTTTGACAAACCTCTCCTGACTGGCATCTATGTCATTCTTAAACATATACACAGTTTTGCCACATGTCACCCTACTGGTTGGTGATATGGAACCTCCTACCCAGCATAAGCGGACAGTCTCGCGTTGCCTTTCACACCACCTGTGTATCTTGGATCACCCTCCTGTGTCACCTACCTCGGTTCTAGAGTGCACTTAATCCGCGCCGTTGACCAGAATTTCACAGGCCTCTTTGATTGCTAGACCCTGGTGAACACATTGATGGAGTCAATTCTGGTTTGAAACAATATATGCATTGAGCCCTCTATTGGAGACAACTCACCCCTCATGTGTAGTTGTGGAGTGACAACTACACCAGTGCCTACCCAAGTCACCCAACAGACAAGTAGGCCCTGACTACTTTGTGTTCTGGTGCCAGATATGGGAAGAGTCTTGCCTTCACTTGCTGCTCCCTGGGAAAACGCACAATGCCCGTGCTCTGGCTGTAACTCAGCGATGCCCTCGTGTGGCAATGAACCCCTGGTCAAATGAGAGTGCCACTCCAACTAATTAAACTTACACCTTGACCATGGGTGGGTGGAGTCGAGCTCTCCCCAAACTTCTGCTGTTGGAACCCACGGACACGCCTCCTGTCAGTTCAAATTAGTAATTCCTGGCACTGACCACCACAAGGGGCTCCTGCTGAGCTGTGTAAGTGCGGCCCAGGGTGACCTTGACGATCGGCTAGGTGTGGATGGGTGCTAACATTACCTGGCTGGAGTGCAATCCCTTTGACAAACACTACTGCCAAGAAGTGCCACTCAGGTAGAAGAAAGAGTTATCCAGCCCACCTTTCTTCCTGTCCCAGTTATCTGGGTAAATTGTGAAAGATGCACATTTGAAATGGTAACGGATACTGTAACTTACGCCTGCCAATGCTCTGCTCAGAGCAGCCCGCTAGACAATGGCTTCCATTGAAAGGAGGTGCCAACAGACCTCCTAGCACTAAAGGCGGTACCTCTTAGTAGGGCTCTACTCTAACAAGTGCCCCATGCAAGGATACCGCCTCCGGCTGCAAGCCGCTCAGTGCTACTGATGCCTTGGCGCTTCATGCCCCACAGCCAGCTTACCCTGCTACAATGCGCTCGTGACTGGGCCTCAACAGTGCGGCGAAGGCGCGAGACTTCCTAGCCTGACCTTGGCTCTTCACCAGGCTCCCACGCAAGAGCCATCCACAACCTTGTGGCCTAAAACATTCGCCCTGTAGGGCGGATGCGAATTGACTGCAGGCCACTCCTAGGCATTCTCTACCCATGTTGTAAATGGAGTTTCAGGTAGGCTAGGGAATGCACCTAAGCCTGGCCGAAGCCACCCTTCTAGTCGGAGAAGGGAGTGCACACTATGCTGACTCCTGCCCACCCCTTAGGTGGCTAGGCAGAGACTGGCTATCCCAGAGGCAGTTTAAATTTAATGTGCCATGCGCACTCCCACAGTGGCACCTGCAGCAGAGATTCCATACCAGGCAATTCTAAATACCCTGCGTATCGTCCACCCAAGAGAGACTTAGTACCATCTGCCCCTATTACCCTGTGCTACCAAACCTTATCATGACATCACCGGTATTATATAACTCACTAGGTCAATCAGGCCACCGTCCTACAGCTCAGATAGCACAACCCCGTAGTTGTTGGCAGCAACTGTACTTCGCATAACAGCACAGAGTAAATAAAAATTGTGCTTCCCCCTTGGGCCGGTAACTAACATCCAACAAGTCAGAACCTGGTCATGAGATCCCAGTTTCCTAGAGTAAAACAATGATTGTCCTGCACCATTAACAAATGTGCTACATGCCCGCATGACCTAGCCCCTTGGTGCTACAGTGGGCAGACACCCCCTGGAGGCAGTGGTCTACCAACTCTCCTCCGAAATAAGCAGCTATAGGGGCTCCAGATCTAGGGGTGAGAAAGGTCTTTCTGACGTAGCCCACCCACAGTTTATACGTGTAAGTGACTGGCCCCCAATATGGTGTGACCAAAACAAGGCTGAAACAAAGGAGCATGAGGCCTTAAGCAATGGGGTCTTTGTGTACTGGAAACATTACTTAGCCCCACCAAGAACCATGGACATCTCCTGAATGCGGGTCACCAGATCGTCAAAGAAATATTGATGGATTAGAGACCTATGCCCCATCCAAACTGCCGAATTAAAATTGGCGAGAATAGTTCTATGCAAGAAAGGCATTGAATGACCCGCTCAAAGCCAAAGGACATATCAAACCACTTATGTCTACTTAGCTGAGAAGGATGGAGCGATGCCCCTTATCGGTATTAGTGAATGGAGGCATTATTCATTCACGCACATACTCAAGCTGAAGTTATCGAGGCGCCTTGCATGAGCACCCGTCACGTGATACCATGACCTACGCCATATTACAGGCAGTTAGCTCTACATGGCAGTGGCCCCCGCCAATTATTACACGAATTAAGCCCCTGCTCTCAAACTGGGAGAGGGAAAGTGCAGTGGGCACAACTATCTCTGGGGTGGCACCCAATTAATGGCCCGTGCGACAAGCTAACCAAAATATATCCCAGGCACAAGGCAGCACTGATGAAAGCTTTGTCGTTTTGCCTGTGTCAACTTTGTTGCCTGCGCCACCATACAGCCCCATGGAAATAGTGCTGCACTCTCGCTTACTACACTGCTGAGTGAGCCCACTGTATTCACCCAAAAACACGTTCACCCCATGGTATCTTGGCGCTGCATAACATGTTTATTGTTACTCAACTCCATGTTACTCGTTTTATCGACCTCAGAAGGATAAATGCTGAGTGGACCTACCAGGATCTGAACCTGTGACCAAGGGGTTGAAACAAGCCACTTACTGTTCTGCCGCTCCCCAGGCCTGTGAAATTGTATCCCAGGGCTGACTTCTGGCACTAGAACCCTTGTTTGGACAGGCCCGACCTAGAACCCAGATCTAGAAGGCCTGCCAACCGGCTGACCGCTTCCCACCCCAGAGTGTCACGCAGCCACTCCGTAGCCTGGATACTAAACCAGGTATATATATATATATATATATATATATATATATATATATGGGAAAACCCATCTCTTGGCGCCTGCCTGCCCCAAATTTCGCTGCGTGTCCTAGTCTGTTAAAACTTGGGCACAGGGTAGCCTGCACAGCTAACCCCATGAAGAAATCACACGACCCGGCGTGCAGACCAAGCATCACTTGCTTGCCCCGCCGCCAAAACTTACATATGGCGGTTAGGCACTCGCCCCACCCTGCTTGACCTGGACGTGGCCCAAATGCCAGACACCGCATAATAGTCAATGGCATGACCGCACAGGGCCCATCCTGATAAGACATTCTATATCATAATCATAAATTAAAATTATCTGCACTGGCAGGTTGAGGAGGAGGTCCAGGTGAGGGACCAGGAGTTATTAAACTAACGGCACTCTAGATACGCCTGACAATGATGCTACGTGCAATTCAAATAAAGGCCCAAACCCATCGTGCACATGTCCTGACCAACTGTCTCAACCCCGAGGTGAGAAAGATAAACCCATACTCGCCGAGCCCCGGCCAGAACCGACAACCGTTTTTCCATCTGTCATAACTAGCAGCATTCATCAACACGACATTGGAGGGCAACCTGCATAACCCCTGTTGGCACAAGGACCTTGTTGGCCAAGCATCGAGGTCTTCGCTCACTGCAATAAAACGAAACAGACTGCTCACAGCGCAAGCCCCCCACAGCGCCAAACCGGACAAGCCGGGTTTTGAACCGAGCATCCCAACTCCAAAGGAAAGGCACCACAAACAAACAACCCACTGCGCAGGTCACTCACAAAGGCACCACTGTAAGGACCCAACCTGAACAACGCCCACTACCTGAAGCTCGGGTGCACCATGTGAATAATGTAGGCTGTGGTTTGCCATACTGCTTCTTTCAAGCTCCTCGCCGAGACAGTCTGGGGAGAGAACTGAGCCAGCTCAGAACAGCAGGGACCACCTCCGGTCACGCAAATTGCTCAGTCTGCCTGTGCCCAAGCCGACGGCAGGGGATGAAATGCTGTGAAATCTCGAGTCGTTCTGTGCCCGGCCAAACACCCCCACCCTGCACACCCACACTTCAGTCCGCATGTTAAGCACCCCAGCGAACTGCAGTACTCTGCACCAGAGGCTGTGGACTTAGCAGGATGGATTTGCAGGAGTCCTAAGCGGTTGGGAGGTTTACCCACCAATGAAAGTGTCCTGCGTGTTTATTTAAGATTGCGCCTAATTACCCACTAGGTCGCACAGCGCTCCGCTTTGATCGACTTGAACTCAGGATTGTCTGAGTCAGTATCTGGCTGCTAACTGCGGGTGGGGCAGGTGCGCGATCCGACCAGGTCCCAGTCCCCGCTGTTGAGCATTACACTGGGCGCCGAGTTGCTGGGTGCAAAGCCAGGCCCCTGCCCGCCCCACGACAGCCACGCACTGCTCGTGTAAAGCGCTCTGATGTTGAGTTGATGCAGTCTGTGCTATACAACTTCAAATAAGTGCATCAGAGTGAGCGACAGAGGCCGCCTGTGCCGGAGACATCCTCTTAACTATGCCTAAAGCACGCAGAGATTCAGACTGACAAACCCAAAAGCTTATGTCTGAGAACCCAGAAAATCTTTCTGTAAGACATTCCGAGGGCAGCTTTTGCCTGGGACACCACAATAACCGTGCCTGAGACCCCCGCGGACTGAGACAGGCACCCAGAGAGGCTGTTTCTAAGACATCCAGAGGGCTATGCCCGAGTCACCCTGTGGCCTGCGTCTGGGAGTGAAGGCACACAGACGATGTCTGTTATGAGGCACCCAGGACTGTTTCCAATGCATCCTATAAGAATCTGAGACACTCGGGACGGTTTTTGAGATCCCCTAGTGATTGTGTCTGAGAGATGTACCCCGGTAATTCAAGACTGGGACAGCCAGAGCTGTGTCTGAGTCAGAGACTTCAGAAAGACTATGTCTGAAAGTGGGGCACTCCGAGGACCAATATGTCCGATACTCAGGGCTGAGACTCCCTAAAGAATACGCCCAACTCTCCCACAGGAACTGTGGCACACGTTCCGCTGGTGGTTTGGGGTGTGCTTGTGCACAAGTGCGGATTCTAAAAGTCGCCTGCCCTCGCGCTGGAGACAGTGGAAAACTTGAGCTCCATAAACAATCCCTCCCATATCCAAGAATACTCGCCCTTAGCTAGGTTACATTGCACCCTTAAAAACATCATACGTATTCCCCGCGAGACCTGCTCGACTTGTACCCCCCACCCCCATGTGCTCGATGGCAAGGCCACCGCCTCACCGCGCTGACGGCCCCAGGGGGTCAAGGAGCTCACTGCGGAACTCCGGTCGGAGCAGCCACGTGTACCCCACAAGCTCGGTGCACTTCGGACTGCATGTCACGTAGGGAGGGTGGGGGTCAAAAGGCCTGCAAGATTGCTGCTAAACGCTCGTCGCATACCTGCAATGCATGCACACCATTTGCAGGATATACAAAGGACTTAGATCGATGCGAAAACAGGTGGCGGGCCAGGCATGTGAAGACTACCTTGCCCCCACTTGCCTTATAAAAGCCCGTAACACGAACTGCAAAGGCCCGTGTCTCTGCCCGAAATAGAGCAATTAACCATCCTGCGTATCGTATTGCCGCCACAGTGAGGTCAAACCTTTCTTATGACCGGCCTAAAGGAAACCTGCCACGGAGCTAAGCTTGTGGCAGGCACTAGCTCAATTGTTCCCCCGCATTGCTCCAGGCCAAGCGAGCCCCAAAAGCCCAGAGGCAGGAGCCGTGAGTCCCAAGGGGGGAGGACGCCAAGAGGCTGAAGAAATTGCCCCAGCAGGCCCCGGACTCACTGCATAAAACACCGACGGTGCCTGCAGGCACAGACACAGTGCGACGCACCACGAGGACTGCGTGCCCCAGCGGAAGAACCATTTCAAATCCCCCGGGAGGCCCGAAGATCACCATGCTGCCCAGGGGACACCGGTATACTGATGGGAGAGGGGGACCGGGACGCGGTCCACCCTCAGTGGCGACCTGGAAGGCCCCACAATAGAACATCCCCCACCCCTCCAAGGCCGACTCAAACAGGGGGTCTACATCCTGAGAGGAGGCCGTGCGGAGGTGACCCGTTAGGGGAGCTGGCATGGTAAAGCCCCCTAGACTAGAGGCCGCTCTGTATGGCCTAGGCAAACGGGCCAGAGGAGTCGCCCCCATGCCACGGCGCCGCCCAACAAGCACAGTCCCCTGCGGACCTCGGGTGGGCACCCGGTAAAAACGGGGAGGGGGTCTGTGTTGATGAGGAGGGGTCGACCCCACGGACAATGGCCTCTAGGGATGGGACCGGGAGGTCGGGGCAAGCCACTAACCTCCACTTCCTCGTTGCAAAACGACCAGCAAGACCTCCCGACGGCGTGTCCGGCGCAAAGAGGACGCCAAGATGGCCGGGGGGAGGCATAAGTACCTCCCCACCTCCTCTGCGTGCCGGAAGTGACGCGTCTGGTAGGGGACTCCTCCTTGAGTCCCACACATCATTGGGGGGTGGGGAAGTGCCCAAATGGCACTAAAGGGGCCGCCCGTTTAGGGTGGCCCCCTGCGGGGGCCGCGGGCAGCCGCAGATTCTGTGCCAATGTCTGATGACCCGAGGGAAACCACTGACCCCCCAACAGCCCGGAAGAGGAGGTCGGTACACTGTTCCTCCGAGCCATAATGCTGACGATTGGAGCCACGGATTTCGTGGCGGACATGTTGGGTTGTAAGGGTGAAGAGGTTGGCATGAGCTATGTTACAACAGGAGATCCTGCCGCCCTGCGAAAAGCATCATACTCAGCTATGGGGACAGAAGAGGGGGCAACAGCAGTGCCCCAGTGAAGGAACCGGAGCCTGAGGGGCATATTTACAATGGAACTGACGCAGCGTGGCGTTAGCCTTCTTGGCTAAACGCCGCGCTCCACCACTTCTGAAACGCAGGGCTGCACCATATTTACAACAATATGGTGCAGCACTGCGTTTCCCCCTGCGCTGGTAAAAGTAAGCTGCCTTGCGCCAACGCAGGCACCCTTTCACCATAGTGCAAGGGTGTGTACGTTGCAAGGGAAGCTTGCTTATGTGCAGGAAGGTGTCCCTTCCTGCACATAAACAATCTTTAAATCGTGTTTTGTAACTTCTATGTGTGCTGCTTAATGCAGCACACATAAAAGTTGCAAAACGTCATTTTTTTAATGATTGTTTATGTGCAGGAAGGGACACCGTCCTGCACATAAACAATCAATGGCTATTTGCTGTTTCCATGTGTGCTGCGTTGTTCAGCACACATGGAAATAGCAAAAACAAGGAGAAATCAGACATTTCTCCTCGTTTCGCCTGGGTTTTTCCCTGGTCTTAATTTTGGCGCTGCCCCATATTTACACCACCCTTGCAAATATGGGGCAGCGTCAAAATCAATGGGTGTTGCGGTGGAATGCCCACCGCAACACCCATTGCCCTCCCCTTTCACGCTAAGTATAGCGTGAAAGGGTGCCTTGTTTACAAGGTAGAGTTAAGCCACGTTAAGTGGCTTAACGCCACCTTGTAAATAAGGCGAAGCGTCCAAAAAAGTGACGTTGCGGTGGCGATAGGGGATTGTAAATATGCCCCACAGTGTTTTGGACCACGGCGGAGCCGCAGGAGGTGGTCAGCTGAGTGCCTGGTTTTGCTTAACTGGGGTAGTGACTTCACACACAGAGTCCCAGTAAAGTTAGCACTTCCTAGAGACACTTTGAGGAGGGCGGAGCAGCAGCGATCCCACAGCCCCCATTGAGAGGTGATCAGAGGTCGGTGACGAGGGTCATGTTGGCGAGGGGCTCTGCAATACACTGACGAGCCAGCAGTGGCATTGCAGATTAGAGTGCGGGAGGTGCTGCAACCCCTCCCCCCATATTATGAAAGGGAATTTGGAAAAACAGGACACAGCGCCCTCCTTTAAAACACCTCTTCCCAAAAACATTCAGTTGGTAATCAATTGTCAGTCATAAATTAACTTCAAACATAAAACAACAAATTATTGCTATTTTGTTCTGAGGTTATTAAGGGGCGGATTTATCATTCTTTCACGCAGCAAGCCACCTTGTCGCACTGCATGAAAGGGAAAGGACAGGAAAGAGCCCTATTTACCATTATACGACACATTCCTGTCCTTTACTAGCGCTGGCGCACTTTTGGCTGCTGAGCACCAACGCAGGCACCTTTGCGTCATGTTGCAAGGGTGCCTGCGTTGTAGGCAGGATTGTTTTTGTGCGGGAAGGGCCACCTTTATGGTAAAAAAAAATCCTGAGACGCATTTTCCTCTTTGTATGTGTGCTAAAGTGGAAAAAACGAGAAGAAATAATGATATTTCTCCTTGTTACGCCTCACCTGGGGAGGTGGACCACTTTGATTCATTCCCATGGTCTACCACTAATGGTAAATCTGGGAATGCTCCAAAATCCATGGATGGATGCGTGGGAACACCCACGCTCCACCCATGGAACGCCTCCCTGCCGCAGATTAACGCAAGGCAGCGATTTGGGCTGCCTTGCATTACTCTAGATTTATCAAACCATGCAGGGCCACACAAGTGGCCTTGCAGGCTTGATAAATCTCACGTAGGTTTTAAATTTTCCTTGCGCCCTCTTTCGTGGCGTACAGGCGAAGCGAAACCTTGAAAAATATGGATGGGCCTTAGCACCTCTACTAGCAAAATGTTAGCATTTTGTAGCTTGGAACTAATAACACTAGGTACAGCTTGGGAGAGGTCGAAATGAGAAAATCGTTTCAAATGTTTTTAAATCATACATATGTTAAATATTAGCTTCTTTTTAACAGTGTACAATTATTTTATAGCGTATGAAGTGGAAACAAGACGTGCAGCTTCATAATACTGGATTTTTTTTAGAATTGACTAAGCAAACCAAGGTACAGAGGTGGAGTTTATGTGACGCATAGCAAGGTAAAATAAGGCCCGAGTGAAATTTCAATTAAGCTGGCAAAATTTGCTAAACTGCCTGATTGTCTGCAAATTTTGCATTATGTACTTTTGTGATTTTTTTCCATAGGAGACTGGCTCACTTTTATATGCAAGATACACAATCACATAAAATAGTCATGCCAGGTACTGGCAAACCACCTTTCCCTCTGAAAGCAAAATAAAACGACATTTTCATAAATGTTACAGAACAATTAAGGACGTTTGCACATCCAGGTTAAACTGTGGAGTTTTTATATTGTTCTTTCTTAGTGGAAAATGAGACAATTACAGATCAACAAATCATGTTTAGTAATATCACAACTGAGGCAATGTATTAATGTTTACATTACATGCAATGTATCCCATGTTATCCTATATTATAATATTTCAATTTTAATTACCAGTGGCTGAGGTTAATTAAAGTGTACTATTCATCGCTTTTTTGTATTACCCAATACTTTGAATGGCATTATGCCATTGTACAACTTTAACATGTAGAATTATTATTCTTTTCACAATATGTTATGACTGTAATTATATGTGATTTTGCTTAATGATTCTTTCCTTTTATTCAGTGCCAGTTGTTCAGGTTTCTAATGGGCGGCACACAATTTTTTGAGTGGACATATTACAGTTTGAAGCAGCATCTGTTGTACTGTGGGTTAAAATGATGTATTGGTTGAATTTACCATGACATCACTGTTAGACCTGTTAGCCTTAGGGTAATGTTCTCCCAAACCTTTTGGCTTACTCCTGTTTTGCTGAATTCGTTTTTGGTGGCATTAGGACTCTGTGCACTTTTACACTGCTAACCAGTGCTAAAGTGCTTGTGCTTTATCCTTTAAATGTGGTGACATTGGTTTACATCCAATTGATACGTTTAATTTACTTCTAAGTCTCTAGTAAATGGTACCACATGTACCCAGGGCCTGTATATTAAATGCTAATAGTGGGCCTGCAGTACTCATTTGTGCCACCCACCCAAGTGGCCCTTAAAACATGTCTCAGTCCTGCCATTGCAGCCTGTGCGTGCAGCTTTAAACTGCCTTTTGACACAGTAAAATAACCCTTTTGCCAGGCCAAATCTTCCCTTTTTTTTATGATTCTTATTAAGCATAACAAAACAACAAGGTCATGTACATTGATGAGGAGGCAGATCAATCATACATCAATAATCATCGCTGCTCTCATTATAGCATAAGTATACGTGATTGCACAAAGCTTTCATGGTGAGGAGAGATCGTCAAGCAGGGGGGCATTAGGGTGGCTACAAATATCTCCTCGATATGCATTCCAGTCACTCCAGATGGAGGCCCACTTTTTGGGACATCCCCTCGCTACATACACTGTTTTTTCCCGGAACATACACCAGTCCAAGTTTGCCTTCCAGGCTTCTATCTTGGGTGCGTGTGTGGCCCCCCACAATTGTGCGATGTTGCGCTTTGCTATCATTAGAGCTAGGGTGACCCAGAGCTTGCTTTTACTGTTCAGGTCTGTAGGTTCCCACACGTTCAGAAGGCACCTTTTAGCTTCAGGGTGAATAGTAAGTGTGAGTACTTTGCTAAGGATATTGTGGATTTTGCGCCAGTACTGCTGTATGTACTCACATTCCCACAGTATGTGCATGAAGGTGCCCTCCCGACCACATTGCCTCCTGCAATCCCCACTCTCCGTCCGTCCCATACGAACCAGACAGGGCCCGTGATGTAGACTCTGTGCAGTATTTTAAGTTGGACGAGCTGCAGTTTGGCAGATATTGCTACTTCTTTCGGGGAGGCTACTGCTTCTTGCCATTCCTCATCATCTAACTCTAGGCCGTCCCTCTCCCATTTCTCCCTTGTTTTCTGAAGGTGGTCTCCAGTATTATTAATTAATTTCTTGTAGGTCAGGGAAATAGCTTTCTTCGGCAGGTAGCCGTCAAGCAACCTGTCTTCGAGGGGCGAGGATTCAGGAGGGGAGGAGCCTCTTTGTAGGTGCGCTTGTAGTGCGTGGCGAACTTGTAAGTATCTGAAATATTCAGAGTCTGCTAGCTTGTAGTCCCTCTGTAGAGAGGCAAACGTTATCATATCGCCCTTCACCCACAAGTCCCCTACTTTCGAGATCCAAATTAGGTCCCATTTGTCGAACCCCTTGGAGGTCCGCAGCGTGCCCAGCTGCTCAGAATCCCAAAGGGGAGTCGCCAATGTCAGTTTCCGCTCCCACCCTAGGCTTCTGTTCGCTGCGTGCCAAACTTTAACTGAGTACTTAGTCGGCCCTGTCAGGGGAAGCCGCTGGGGTTTAGAATATAGCGCCCTGTTGTAATTCCCTCCTGGTAGTATCCATCTGTCCATGGCATATCCCGGGTCATCTGGGCGGCGGTAAGTGCCCTGATTGATGGCGGCCAGGTGGGCAGCCCAGTAATATTTTTTGAGGTCTGGGAGACTGATCCCTCCGTCATACCAATTTAGGGCAAGTTTGGTCAGTGCTATTCGGGTTTTCCCGTCCCACAACAAGTCCCTCTGCAGGCCCTCAATCTCCCTGAAGTATCGTGCAGGAACTAGGTCAGGGGCGTTTTGCAGCACGTAAAGGAAGCGGGGCAACAACATCATCTTAAAAAGCGCTGCCCTGCCTAGCAGTGACAGCGGGAGCTTCTTCCAATTAGCAATATCTTGCTTCAGTCTTTGTAAAGGTGGAAGCAGATTGTTGGCGAATCGGAGTGCGGGGTCAGAGGTGACAAAGATACCCAGATATTTAAAACCAACTGTGGTGATTTGTATAGGGCAGCCCCTGGGTGGTGGGGGCGGGCCCCCGCTAAGGACATACAGGAGGGACTTACTCCAGTTGATTGAGTACCCAGAGTATCTGCCAAAAATTGCAAAGATGTCTAGCACCCTGCCAAGTGACGCTTTTGGGGAGGCCAAAAATAAAAGTATGTTGTCTGCATACAAGGAGATGCGGTCCTCCCAAGATGCCAACCAACGCAGCCCTCTTATCACTGGGTCCCTACGAATCTACGCCGCTAGCGGCTCCAGGGCGAGGGCAAAGAGGAGGGGGGACAGTGGTCCAGAGGGAGCGTCCCCAAACTCTTGCTCTCTTCAAACATGGCTCGCAGGTGCGGGGCTAATTTATCTGGTCTTAATTTATAGAGCTCAATGGGTAGGCCGTTGGGGCCCAGGGCCTTGCCAGGTTGGAGACTCCTGATCGCTTGCGCTATTTCATCGTCAGTGAACTTGCTCTCCAATAGACTCAGGTCCTCTGCCGATAGGGTTGGTAGTTTTATGTCTCTGAGCATCAACTGTGAATCGTCTTCAGTGTATGAGGTACTCGTGCGGTACGTTACACTATAGTGAGCGGCGAACTCATTAACAATAGCTTGCGGGTCGGTGATTGTCCCGCCCCCCCATCCAGTAGCTCCGGCACCAGTCTGCTCGCCAACTCTTTCCTGTCCAACCACGCGATCAGTTTCCCAGCCTTGTCCCCTAGGTCATATAGTCTACCCCTCTTTTTCTCTTCCCAGTGTTTTGGCTCTATCTGTAGCTAATGCGTTGTAGTCATCTCTTTTAAGTTGTAGGACATGTAGTTTCTCCTGAGTGACCCCTTCGCTAAGTTATTCCTCTAACCTGAGGACTTCGCTTTCAGCGTCAATGAGCTCCTTCCGGTTCTCTTTGCGTACCCCAGCTATCAGGGAGAGTGCCTGTCCCCTTATGACTGACTTAAAAGCTTCCCACAGGGTCTGGGGAGACTCCACCGACCCCTCATTTTCTTTGAAGTAATGGTCAAAGGCTTGGAGCAGTGCCTTTCAGACTACTGGGTTGCGGAGATGCCATGAGTTGATAGGAGCAATTCTGTCCACCCTCCTCCGACTCAGTACTAGATGAGCCCACACCGGGGAATGGTCGGAGATACCACGCGCCATGTGTCTGATGTCTTGGACATTCATAATTTGAGATGCGGAGACGAAGAGATAATCTATACGGGATAGGCTATTGCGTGCCCCAGAGTGGAAGGTGTATTGAATACTGTCCGGGTGATATGCTCTCCATGCGTCCATTAGGCCTAGGGCCTCTAGAAAGTCGGGCAGACAGCGAAATGAGGGGCCAAGCTTTCGGGGCGGGTGCCGGTCCAGACCGCCCGACACTACTGAATTGAGGTCTCCTCCCACCAGTAAGAGTCCTTCCGGGAGTGGAAGCAATATTGTGCCCAAGTCCTTAAATGTGCGACTTTGAAGGCTGGGCGGCACATATACCGACAGGAGGGTCAGTGTGCTCCCCTCCCACTGTCCCGTGATTGCTATGTACCTGCCACTGTCGTCTGACCAGGTGGATTGTATGGAGAGGGGAAAGGAATTTTTAAGCATTATGCCCACTACCTGCGATCCGGTGGTGAAGCCTGAATGGGCCACTAATTTATAGCCCCACCTGTTTAGCGCCCTACAGGAGTTGCCCATCAAGTGTGTCTCTTGAAGCAGGATGACGTCCGGGGCAAGTCGTCTAATGTATTGCGATACTACACAGTGTTTAACTTTATCTCCAAGCCCATTGACGTTCCAACTCAGTATCTTAAAACTTTTGTCCCTCTGCATTCTCAGAAAGCTCTATGCAAATTACTCGCTCCTCGTGGGTTGTGCAAATATATCTTGTCGATACAACAGAAACAAATAAAAACTTAAGATTCCCCCACCAACTCCCCCCCACCCTGCTCCCCTGCACTCTGGGCTCAGAACTGCCCATTGATTCAACTATGCAGAGTGCCTGTCCCCCTAAGTGTGAACTAATAGTAGAAAATTGAGGGGTGCGGTGCTCTGCTACTCTGCCCCCCCTTCTTAGTCCAAGTCTTTTATAGTGCCCCGAGAAGGGCCAGAGGGCCGGATCATTACCCATGTGTTAGGTACGGCTACCTGTTCATCCAGCGACTGTCAAAGTTTCTAGATACCTGTCCATTTTTCGATGCAGACAACTCCTAGTGGGCGAAGAGGTCCCACACGGTCAGGGAATCGGATCACTGCTCGGTCTCGGGCTCAATGTACCCCTGCCCTCAGCGGGAGTTATGTTCCTTGGCTCCTCTCCAACCCTCCAACCAGTCAGCCGCAGCCTCTGGGTGATCAAAAAAACAGGCCTTTCCATCGGCCTCCACCCGGAGCCGGGCCGGGAACAGCATTGCGTACTTTACTCCTTTTTCTCTGAGTTTCTTTTTGACGGCAAGGAAGGAGCGTCTCTGCTTTTGTACCGCTTGTGTGAAATCCGGGAAGAAGGCGATCTCGGCATTCTCGTACTGGAGCGATCGGGCCTCCCTGGCGTTTTGCAGTATGGTGTCCCTGTCGCGGAAGTTAAGCAGTCTGGCAAGTATTGGACGGGGTGGGGCCCCCGGTTTCGGTCTGCCCCCGGGAACCCTGTGGGCCCTTTCAACGACAAAGAATTTGGACAGACCTTTTGGTTTGAGGTGGTTGAGAATAAGGTCTTCTATGAAGAGATCCATGGCTTGCCCTTCCGCTTTCTCCGGCACCCCAATAACGTGTATGTTGTTGCGCCTGGTGCGCCCCTCGTAGTCGTCCAGCTTGCTTTCAGCGAATTTCCGAAACGATTGCAGATCTTAGATTTCGTTTTGGAGATGTGAAGTGTCGTCGACGAGGCTTGTCGTGGTAATCTCGAGCTGTTTGTCTTTTTTTTATTGATTTTAGTGAGGTCCGCCCTAATGAGAGTCACTTCAGTTGAAATCGTATCCATCCTCTGCTCCAGGGACGTCCTGACCCTGCGATTGCCTCCATGACATCTCTGAGTGTGGGTCCAGGGAGGTCTCCCCCTGTCTCCCCCATCGTTCTTTCACTGGACTGTTGAGCATGGAGCGCTGCCTTCGGGAGTGTATAACGGTCCAATTTGTTCTGTTGGGTGACCTTGGGACCCCTGGTGCTCGACATCGCAGTACGCCCCGAGGCGGCCCCTGTTTCGTGGTTATGCTGCGGGGCGTGGGGACGCTGTTTACAGCTCGGAGCTGGTGTGTATGTGGGGGAGCCTATCCCCACAGGCTCCCGGTAAATCGAGGTCTTCAGGCTCGTGGGGGAGGGCGGGGGAAGGAAAGGAGATGAGTCCCCCCTTCTGGATGGGCATGAGGGGGTCACTCAAGTCCGCAGCTGTTGCCTCTTCAGGTGTACCCCCTATGGTCGCTTCTCCAGGGCCCCTCCCAACGCCGCCAGTGGCTATGGGGAGATCATCACCCCAGGGCTAGACCCGCTGCCCAGATCGTCCTCCGGTCTCCTAGTTCACCCGTGCCCTGGCCCGATCAGAGTCACGCAGCCCGATTTATTTCCAGCATGTGGGCACACCATGCACCCACCTTTGTTTGTGGCGAGGTATCGCTGCGCACTAGGGTCACACCCGGTTCTGAGGTAGGTCACGTGGGGTTGCCGCCGAGCACCATACGTACGCCACCGCGGCGGTGCCCTCCAGGCGCAGCCACGATTCCCCAACGTGGCCTGTGAATTTACAGCATGGGCGTGTTCTCACCAGGCTGGCTCCCCACAAGGATTGCTCCAACAAGAGTATTGGGCTCCCCTTCGCCCCCCTGGGCGTCTTGATAGGCGCTGCTGCGGTCGCCTCTGCTTTCGGTTCCTGGCAGCTCCGCCCGCCGAGTTATGGGCCCAGCCTCCGGGCTCGCGTCAGGCGCGGGCCGTGTGCCGCTGCACCTCCCTCGGTTCCAGTGACCACGCCAGGGCCCGGCCCCGGCTATGGCGAGGGCCGCACATGGTGACGACCGCAGCTCCGGCCGTGAGGGTCCCTCAGCCTCGGTTCTTGGCTCGATGGGCTCAGCATACCTTCCGACTGGCCATTCCAGTCTCGGGAATCGGATTTGTTCGTCGGATATTAGAGAGGGGCGACAGATCCGGCGGAGCTTCTCTAACTAGCGGCCATCACGCTACGCAGCGTAGCCACGCCCCCCAAATCTTACCTTTTAATACACATAAGTCACCCTTAAAGTAGACCTTAAACAGCCCATAGGGCAGAGTGTTTAAAAGTTGGACATGTACTTATAAGTTTTACATGTACTGGAAGTAAAAAATTCCTAAATTCGTTTTTCACTTCTGTGAGGCCTACCTCTGCCATAGGATGCCATTAGGTTACCGTATTTCATTTAATAAGTGATAACTTACAATTAGGAGCAAGTAAGAATATTAAAACCCTCTTTAATGGTAAAGTCGGTTTTTAAGTCACAATTCTGAAAATGCCACTTCTTGAAAGTTAAATACCTCTGATAGGGAATGGGCCCATAAACAGTCAGTAAGGCTAGGCCACTCAAAATACAATCCAACAAAAAAACCTGACTGTTTAGGACATATTAAAATTTCTTAGGGACCAAGAGGGGATTCTCCTAGTGTCTTCACCCAACCGCTGGCTTTAATCAATTGCCAGTCGTATCCGGTCCGAAATGTCCTACATAAAAAGTTTATCTTTTCCAGACACACAATTACCAGTCTACCCTAAATACACCTCTTATACTTTACACTGGACACTTTTTCTTTTCTTCTCACGGATAAGAAAGTTACCGATGATGAGAAACGTGGGCAAACTGGTGAGTACCTACCAGCAGCTCCCTTGGTGATGCTTACGTGAGGTACTTTCTTTCCTTCACACCTTTTTTTCACACACCTTCAACAGAAAGGGGTGTATGCATTTAGGGTAGACTGGTAATTGTGTGTCTGGAAAAGATAAACTTTTTATGTAGGACATTTCGGACCGGATACGACTGGCAATTGATTAAAGCCAGCGGTTGGGTGGAGACACTAGGAGAATCCCCTCTTGGTCCCTAAGAAATTTTAATATGTCCTAAACAGTCAGGTTTTTTATTGGATTGAACTTTTGAGTGGAGGCCGACCTGACTGGTTCTTTCCCTCTTATGCTCCTTGTTGTGGACCACTCAAAATACAAACCAAGGTTCAAATTGCCAATACTGACTCTGAAAATAAATACCTTTGTTTTAATTCATGATCACTATACCTAATACCAGTGATCACCATTTATTTATTCTTTTTTTCATATAACTGTCACACATCAATGTGAATTCCTCCTTGCTGGGCTTATCAGCCACACAGTGCCAACTTTAGTTGACGTCAGTTCTGAGTCCTGATGAGGACCTTGAATTGATAAGGGTTCGAAACGCATTGGCACTTCTTCAGCCAATAAGTGCATGATATTAAGGAGTGTTTGGCCCTATGATAGAAGGCATTGAATAGCAACAGAGTTACTCCTTGGTTCCCAATCAGCTCGGTACTGTGTGGCTGATAAGCCCATCAAGGAGGAATTCACATCGATGCGGTAGTGGGTGATATAGATTATTTCCTCTTGGGCATTAAAATTCAGAACTGTCCCATTTGTGTGTGAGAATTTATATGATGGTCTCTATTGATTTTTGTTTGTAATTTATTTTGTTATTTGTGGGGTGGGTGAGATGTATTGCAATGTATATTGATGCTATGTTCACATTTTGTGTTCTGTGTCAAGCAATGTGTTTTACATAAATTATTCTTTTGCTATGACTTTTTGAAAGTTGCCATTTTCTTGTCCCAACCATTTGGTGCCTGTAGCCTGTATCCTGGGTCACATGACTAGGTGTAGCTGGCAGTTGGTCTTTGTGTAGGTTCTGACTATCAAAAAGGAGAACATTACTCTCAGACAGTGAGACAAAGGGGGAATAGGTATTGGCAGGATGGGCCAGCTCTGACTTGATAGGGGGAAGGAACTGTCACCCACCACACCTACACATCACAAAGGCTCTGCCTCTGCACACTCACAAAGGGTTTCGCACTAGTCCTGTGTTCCCCCATACAAGCTGGGGCCAGAGCAGGGAGGCAGGAAATTCCAAACGCCTCTGGGGGTGGAAACCTCCAGAACCTTCTCCTGCTTCAAAGCTGGCACCAAGTATGAATATTTGACCCTTGGACCCAACTCTTCAGTAACCTCTGGACCTGTGGAAGACACAATAGTACTGCTGTGCTGCTCTGCTGCAAGATGGACTGCTCCTCTGCTGCCCTGCTGCCTGAGTTGAAGGGCTGGACCTGCATATTGAACCCAGGACCATCAGAGTGGCTCCAAGGGCTAGGTGGCTGACCTCCAGATTCTCAGGAACAGAAAAGGTTCCAACCACCTTAAACCCAGTAAGGTGAAGATGCTCTGCCAGCCCAGCTGTGGTCTTTTGGGCAGAACCGACATAGTGCAATGCATCTCCTTGCAGCTTCACTTCAGAACCTCAGCTGAGCGACGCATCCCAAAGCAGGACTTTGCATCGCAAGCCTTCATTGACAGCATCCTCAACGAGGATGCAGGCCCTCGCATTGCAAGCCTCATCAACAGCTTCATCAGAACCGCTGCTGTGCAACACATCTCCGATGCAGGACCTCGCAACTCAGCCCTCAGTTTCTTCGTAACCGCAGCTGCACAACGCATCAATTATGAGGGATCTTGCAACGTGCTGCAACCAAGATTTGAGGTACTTTGTTTAGTGGGCCTAACTTGGTCCCTGGATCTGCCCCACGCTCCATCATGGTCGGTCTGCACTTGTGACTTTGTCCCAGTGTGGCGAAACCAGATAACCACAGTTGGCACTTTGTGCTTTTAAGGACTATTTTAACTTAACTCTTTAAAATTACATATCTCTGGTTCTACTATTTTGACTTCTGTTGTTTTGGTCTCAAATAATTGAATACATTTGACTCTATTTTCAAAATTGGTGAGGGATTTGTT
The DNA here is from genome assembly GCA_963921515.1 of Calotriton arnoldi. NCBI lineage: Eukaryota > Metazoa > Chordata > Amphibia > Caudata > Salamandridae > Calotriton > Calotriton arnoldi. Next base: position 1,408,693 of record CAWUFW010002082.1, on the reverse strand, counting down.
TTGTGTTGTGTTTTCACTTTATTACTGTTTGAGGTGCTGCATAAATACTCGACACATTGCCTCTAAGTTAAGCCTGACTGCTTTAGTGACAGGCTACCAGAGGAGTTAGCACAGGTAAATTTAGGGTTGCTTCTGTTTCACCCTGACGAGAATTGTGATTGCTGCTTGAATTTGGTTTCACCCCTCCACCCCCACCCTCCAACCTGTAACCCAGTTTCCTACAGTCACAATTTGGGTACAATCGAGATTAGAGGTCAAAATGATGGCAAGTATTATCTAGATCTGAAGCATGAGTGAATGAATGTAGGTGTTGTCATTAACAGACATCTCTGTGAGTTCTGGGTTTTATCAGGAGAGAATTTCAAGATAGTGTCTCGTTTATCAAGTTCATTACATTGAAGGGATCTGGGCATTTTCAGGAACAGAGTACTTAGCCAAGCTAGGTAGCAAAGTTTTGAGTGAGTCTTGGGTCCTCATATGAATGACCACTTTGTTATGATGGGGCCAGTAACAGTTGTTACCGACCCCGTCAGAGTTATGAGGTCAGTGGCAATACAGTGGATCTGTTTAGGATGCTAAAAGCAGCTAAAATCTCTATGTGAATCACCTTGGAGAAATGGGGAATTACTAAAAGAACTGGGCACAGCATTACCGATTTTCTTAGTTATTTCTAATTTCTAAGGGGTCCATCATGGTCCCACTTGCAATTACCCAGTAACTCCCTCCCACCACAGTAAACTGTACCATCTGTATCGGTAGCTCTGGGGGCTAGAAATACCGGGAGGATTTCTAGGCCACTCAAAATGAGAGTTGGATAGTCAGAAACCTCAGTCTGGTGAAGAAGAGAAGAATACTGAGTAAATTTATTTGGTGCATTCAGGGTTTTAATTGGGAACCAAATTTCTGATTAATCAGATCTATCTTTACAGTAAGAACGATTTGGTTCTCAGTCCAGTTACACTTTGAGTTGTCTTTCCACTAGTTGTTTGTGCTAATTTCATAGCATTGAGAACCACCCAGATATAGAACATAATCGCTATACCCATGAATACCAAATCAAGTTGAATTTGTTCCTTGTTTTTTCCAAAAATATCAAGGGCGAGATGGCCACTATCATCCAGAAAGGGGTTGATACCTTCTACACTTAGTTTTTTTGATAACACCATAATTCATCAAAATCTGGTGAACTGGCACAACTGGGCAACACCCCAACTCCAAATCGTACCAGTATCATAGTGAGCCATATCTGCAGTCTCAATAGGGAATCGCTGGGCAGAGCGAGCTGTTTCACTGCAGACAATGCAGCACCCGAAGGTAGGTTCTAGAGGGTTTGGAAAGAGACTCAGATCGAGGCCGAGAATGGACAAAGAGCCACTGATTAGGGGGCGGTGGTGATCTGCTAAAGTAATGAGGGAGGGGGAAAGAAAAAGTTTGGCCCGGGACAGTAATCTTATCTCAAGGAGTACAGTAGGAATGGTGAGTACCTTAGGAACAGGTCCGATGCATATTTATTATCTGGGCCTCTGGTCTGAGTTGGGGTCAGGGAGGCTGCACAAGAGTGTGATGTTATGACAGTACATGAAGTGTGTGACATCACAAGAAAGCCACTCAGAATTTTGTGAAATCTCTGCTTGAGTCTGAGTCAGGCGTCAAGGCCTAACTAGGAAGGCAGCCCTACAGGTGATGATTTGGATCAGGACTGCTGACAGCAGGACACTTCTAGAGTCCCAGTGAGCAGAAATAAGTTCTTGTGGTGCCCACTGGTAATCACCAGCACAAATGAAGTACTCCTGAGCAATTCCTCTTGATTGCTGTTATGGATTCTGCATAATATCTACAAAGACAAAGATTTGGAGGAAGGGGGTCATAGCACCTGAACATAGTATGTTGTTAATCGTTGGTCTCTCTACATAAGATGCAGGACAAAGAGACATCCACTGGTTTCAGTCTGAAAAAGATTGTCAGAGAAATGCTTAGTCCACTTGCAATCATTGTCAATACTTGAGTCCTTGCTAATCCCTTGCATTTTCCTTAGGTATACCTTAACATGGTTAGAAACAAAAAAAAACGAATCTGTTACATGATCCATACATTTAGCTGACTCCCTTTACTGCACATTTCACAGACCTTCTAACAAAGAGTGTTGGAAGAAAGTTCACCAACAAATGATTCCCACATAGGCTTATATATTTTTTGTTCTGTCAGTGAGTTTTTTGGCAATAAGTGTTTTTTGCACTCTTAGGGCCAGATGTACGATTGGTTTTTGCGGTCGCAAATGGGAAATTGGCCCCTTTGCGACCGCAAACAAGGGTGTTGGTATTTACAAACACTATTTTGCGAGTCGGTGATTTTCAAAATAGTGTTTGTGAGTCATTTGCGGTTGCAAAACATTCGCAGTTTACCACCTACTTCAAGTAGGTGGTAAGCCACTCGTAAACGGGAAGGGGTCCCCACAGGACCCCTTCCCCTTTGTGAATGGATGCAAAAATATTTTTTAAGAGCCTACTCTTAAAAAATGAAACAGAAACGTTTCATTGTTCTTTTTTAAATGCATCCCGTTTTCCTTTAAGGAAAACGGGCTGCAATTTTTAAAAAAACCTGCTTTATTGAAAAAGAAGTCAGAGACATTGTGGTCTGCTGACCCCAGCAGGCCACAATCCCTGCGAGTGCTGGCCATTCCTAATGGGTCACAAATTGTGACCTGCCTCATGAATATTGATGAGGCAGGTAATTTGCAGCGCCATTAAGAATTGCAAACAGTGTCTGAGATGCTGTTGTACGTTCCATTTTGCGAATCGCAAATTGCGAGTCACAAAACGTCACAATTTGTGACTCCTAAAATGGACTAGTCATACATCTGGCCTTAGTCTAATACCAGACTCAATATGTATTGTGCTCCATCATTGCCAATCGAATATTAAGCCACCTCTACTTCTTCACCTGCCTCAATCAAAAATGATCAAACATGAAACCAGATATATCAAATTCATGCCATGCATGCGTTATCATCATAATGTAGACAAACTGACTACCACAAAATCCATTTCCACTAATAACAGAATCCTGGCTACATTTTTACACATACACTATCAAGACAGGCAATAAAATAAGTTATTGAATAAAACTGTGCAATGAAACTCCTTTCAACATAACAGCTGTCAGAGTACTACCATTAATTTCATGTCTGCTGCCAAATCTCCAAGGCAACCCAATTGATTGCACCACCTGTGCAACTGACGAAGGTTACTAACCATAAAAAAGTAGAGTCAGTTGGGAACTGGCCCCTTTCAGCCCTGTATCCTTCGATTTGTGAATCAATAGCTGTAAAATCTGTGCAACTTTGGGCCTCATTACGATGTCGGTCGGAAAGCATTCCGACCGACTCCTTTTCGGAATCCTTCCCGACCAACTCGGGTTCAGGGAGTCCGACCGACCGATTATAATGGTTCCGAAAACCGTTCGGTTGGACTCCCATTGACTTCTATGGGAGCCTGTGTTCCAACCGACAACACAGGCTCCCATTGAAGTAAAAGGTGGTTGCGGAAATCCTTGCAGCGCGTGGCAGGCACCCCATGGTGCCTGCCACACTGTGCATGGTTGCAAATAGGGGTCCCCTGGATACCCCCATGGGGCCCAACCGGAGGCCTCTGGGTGAAGGGGGGCCTGCTACGGGCCCCCAAAGTCAGTTTCCGACAGCCGTTCCATGTCGGACAAACCGATTAGGAAAGGGTGTCCGAATCCAACATCGCAATACGTCGGTTAGAAACGTGGTCCGTAGAGCTGTACGATTCGGCTCCAACCGAATCGGAGTCTCTGAATGCCGGTCGGAACCGACTCGGACAGACCTACGGTTACCTACCATCATAATCGGTCATCGGAAATTTTAACGAGTCGGTCGGAAACATGGGTTCCGACTTGGATTGGGAAAACCCGAATGCCTTTCGGAGCCTTTCCGACCAACATCGTAATGAGGCCCTAAGTGTGCCACGTGTTCCTGCTCTGGCCAGGTGGCATCTACGTTTTATAAGATAAAATAGGATAAAATAAGTATCATAATCAAACACACGTTGATAGATTGATGTAAAACCCAACTGAGAAGGCTAATCTTTCCTTTTTGGTCTGAATTTGGATACATTTCAAATATTGGGCCATTTTTGAAAAATATTTGTTGCTTTAATTATAATAGGTACTCTTACTTAATTCATAGTAGGACTACTAATGCCATTTGTTTGGGTATTCCCAAAAATGTGCCTAATAGACACTTACTAGCACAAAAAGCCACTGTGAATCTAATGTGTGGTTGAAATAAAGGGACTCTAGGTCTTGCCAATCTTGATCTCAGAGTCTTGCCAATCTTGATCTCATCAAACCAATCACCACATCACTCCAATCTTAAACTCAATGAACTGGTTTGCTATCACAGCAAGGAGCACTCTTAAAGTAGCTGCATAATATACAAAACCTGCACTCTAAGATTCTAAACCTATTAACTAATAACGTAGTCATCTCAAGTGGACAACATAAATTGCATAGTGCTGATATCCTTCTCCTTGAACTGCTGATATGCAGAAGAAAGGAAGCACTCAAACCCTCTTTCTCAGGCTATGCACCAAAACTATGTCACTCCATTCCACCTGCCATCAGGACAATTCTTCCTACAAACTCTCCAAAACTGAAATGAAAAAAGCGTTTTTTTTGAGCAACGCTTCTCAACTTGATCTATAAATCTTAGAAATATCTATGAGGAGATCCCGTTTCAAACAGGAAGAAGAACTTGCCAAAATGAGTTTTCCTAATGGTTGATTTCGACACCCACAGATAGTATATATTAGATGTAACCTAAAGTGGGCTCCTATTTGTACCTGAAATCTGCCCAAATGTTGAACTAAATCCCCTCTAAATACAGTCCAACTCAGCCTTAACATTTCTACCTATACATTTTGAACAATTTGGGGCTGATTACGATGTCGGCGGAGTTTCCTCCGCCGACATTGTCTCGGTCATGGGACTGACTGACACCCGGCCGGCGGTCCCAACATGACCAATTAGGATGCGACCGAACACTGTTCGGTCGCATTCCTATACTTTACAATGGGAGCGTGTATTCCGGCCGTAAACCGGCAGGAATGCATGCTCCCATTGTAAAATAGGAGGTGCAGTTCATCCCTGCACCCCGTGGCAGGCACCTCAAGGTGCCTGCCACGGGGTGCAAGGATCATGCCCCCTCGGCCTCCAACCAGAGGCCCTGCATCAAAGGCGGCCCTGCTGGGAGCCTCCAAAGTTGAGTTCCGACAGCCTTTCTGTGTCAGAAAGGCCGGCACGGAAAGGCTGCCGAAACCCGACATCGTAATACCTAGGGCGGAAAGAGCCACCCTTGGGATTACTGGCCAAGAGGGCTCTCTGAGCCCATCGGAAACCAGTCAGAATGATCGTTCAGATTCCTTTCCAACTGCCTCCAACGTAATAAGGCGGTCGGAAAGGTATCCGACCGGCATATTACAATGCGATCGGAAAGGCTCCGTCCCTTGGTCGGAGCCTTTTCCGACTGCATCGTAATCAGCCCCTTCGTTTTTATCTCTGCTGGTTAAAATTGTTTCATTCATGTATTCTATCAATGAAAATGTGCAACTAAGGTAATATGCTCTGACACCCTAAGGTCATGCTCGCTCTATACAAGGAACGCAAATACATACATGAGGGCCAGATGTATGAAGATTAGGAATAGCGATTTCCTAATTGCCATTTCCTGTGAATAGCAATTAGGAAATTGATATTCCCAATGTATAAAACTCTTTTGAGTTTCATTAGCGATTCCTTGTGGGTCGCAAATAGACCTACCTCATGCATATTAAAGAGGGAGGTCGCAATTTGCTATACACTAAGATTCGCTGCCATCACAGGGACGGTGGCCTGTTGGGGTCAGCAGACCAACATGTCTGTAATTGCTTTTAAATAAAGAAATTTTTAATTTTTTTTAATGCAGCCTGGTTTCCTTAAAGGAAAACGCGAGGAATTAAAAAAGTAAATAAAAATATAAACTTTAAGTTTAATTTTTTAAGAGCAGGCAGTGGTCTATGGTTTGCAAATTGGGTTACAGCCACCTTTAAAATGGTGGTAAAGCATTACTGTTTTGCAACAGGAATTTGGTTGCAAAACAGGAATACATACTATACAGATTCTGGATTTGGAAGGGATGCCCAAAATATGCCCCTTCCAAATACTGAATAGCAAATGCAAATTGCGATTAGGTAACAATTTACCTAATCGCATTTTGCATTTTGCACATCGGAAAAAGTATTTTTCCAGTCGCAAACAGCCTGATTCTGTGAATCGGGCGATTTGCGACCTGAAAAATGCTTTATATATCTTGCCCTAAATAAATAAATAGGAAATCCCTCTATTAGCTGCAGCAACTTACAGAACAACATTAGGTGTACATTACAATGCCATCTGGATGCACTCCCTGCCCTATTCTTTTCATTAATATGTCAAGGGGGAATCCTATTCAAACTTTGAGAAGTGCTGATAAATTTGTATCTTCTGTCCGCTTTTTTAAAATGACCGCAAGAGACAATGTCCTCTGAGCACAAGGTTATAGAATTCTCTTCCCTTATGGCTCAGACCGTTTCATCTATGACTATATTTTGAGTGTAGTTGAGATCACACCTCTACTAACGCCACTGTGTTTGGTCACCAGCACCAAGTACCATCAGGGTGCACATAATTATTTAATTATTTTTATGTCATTGTATGAAAGTCATCCTTTTTCCCTGATCACCCCCAATTTTCGACTGATGCTGGTGGTTACTGACTCTGAAAGTGTCCTGGGATCTGCTAACCAGGTCCAGGGCCAGTGCTCTGTCCTCTAAAAATATATGGTAATTGGTATAATTCTAATTGGCCATGACAACCTACCTGTAAGTCCCTAGTATATGGTATGGCATGTGAGTTTAGGGATCCCAGTGGACTTAATGCACTTAAGTGTGCACTGCTGTGCAGTTTGTTCTCTTTTTAAAACCAGGCTTGCTTTGCAAACTGGTTTTTAAATCACAACTATGTCCAAATTCGATTGTGGAATTAAAAGTACCTTTTTTATAACTTAAAAGTCATCCCTAAATTCTGCCCTAGGTGACCCAAGGGTAGGATGCATTGGAATAAAAAGCAGGGACAATATAAAAGATTGTTTTATATATTCCCTGGTAGGGAAAAACAGCCAAAGTCGTTTTTCTCTATTGTCGTGCTGCTAGCCCCATAGGCTAACATTGGAAGGCTTTACTAAACCTAATAAAGTCTATCTTTGCTTGGCAGCTAGCTAGCCATATTATTCAAAGTATCTAAATACTGTTTACAATAAACTCAACAACTTGTTGTGGTCGGATTTATTATAACTATTACAGGAAAGTGTGTTTAGAACTTACAGTCCCGAGGTTACCTAAAGCAGCCATGTAGCAGCCTCTTCTGATTGGTCCACTTTTGACCAATCAGTGTGAAGAGATCTGAGGCTGAAACAATACAGCTATTTGGTGGGGGGAAATTTGCTTCCAGGGAGAGGAAGAGGGCTGGGGAGAGAAGATAAACCTCAAATGCAGAAGAACAGACGTCACAGGACCCAGGCCAGCCCCCACTTCCTTGATCCCCAGCTAGATGGAAGCCCCCTAATTGGATTAGGAGAGGGCTGGAAGGGGAGTGCAGTGAGTTGTTAGCCACACCTTTGGGTTATGTACACAGGCACACACAAAGGGAACATTTTCTCAATTTAGATTTTTGTGAAAAAAGTGTATTCAGGGTCAAAAATATGCCACACCTCGCAGGAAGTGGTCATAGCAGAGAGAGGTAACTTTACCCCTCTTGGTTGGAGGTCCCTCCCTCTTGCCAGCCCAGAATGGAGGATAAATATGGGAGAGCTGCAGGAGCTCTTCAGAACACTGCCTGGAACACAGGAAGAAGAAGGGCTGCCCCGCTGGACCCTTGGACTGCACCACAGAAGTCTTGCACTCAAAAGGACAGCACCTGCTGCATTCTCAAGGCTCCACAGAGAAAGAACTGTGCTTGACTCAAAGGAAAAGGACTCCCTGATCAGCAACAGGTATTTATTTATTTATTTATTTATTTATTTAAGGGTTTTGTAGAGCGCCTGAATCACTCCCGAAGGGGTATCTCTGCGCTGGAGCGGGCCTACGAGCGGGCTGACAGATTAGAGCAGGGAGGCTTTAAGCAGTTTCCTAAAACGAAGATAGTCCGGGCATTGTTGGAGCTGATGGGGGAGCTCATTCCAGAAAAGGGGGGCGAGGAGGGAGAAGGATTTCCCACCAAGTCTAGCCTTCCTGACCCTTGGTACCTGCAGAAGAAGTTTACCGCTAGATCTCAGGGTCCTATACGGAGAATAAGGCTTGAGTTTGCTCAAGATGTAGGAGGGACCCTTATTATGGATAGCTCTGTCGGCTATACAGCCAACCTTAAACTTTATCCGCTTACGGACCGGTAACCAGTGGAGTCTGCATAACAGCGGCAAAGAAGGGGTTCCAGGAGTGGAGTTCGAAATGAGCCGTGCAGCAGTGTTCTGGACCACCTGAAGCCTGTTTAAGGAAGACTCGTTTGCAGAAAGCTGAAGAGCATTACAGTAATCAAGGCGGTACAACTGAACTGGAAGAAGTCACCTGCAAGCCCAAAGTGAGGATCACCCCAGCTAACCAGATTCAACTGGATGTTTCCTGGACTGTGCAGGTGCATTGTTGGAAATTGAGTCCTAGCCCCCAAGAGGCAATCCAAAGTCTCTGAACTCTTGGACTGAGCTATTGGACACTTATTTTCACTAAAGTAATCGAGAAACTACAACATCTGCAAAGAAAGAAACTTTCTGCAACGTTTTGCAGAAAACCTTCAGGAGGAGACCGGCTTGACGCAGAGAGTCAAGCCACCGTTGTTGACTCGAAAATCGGTCTGACCCTGCTGGTTTCTCCCGTTCAAACCTCTGGAGCTCCTCGTTGTCAAGGACAAAGTCTTCCAGAGACACACCAAGGCATCGCAATGCAGCATGCCTCAGTCTTCGAATCGAACTTCGGATCTGAGAAGACTGAGGACCCACTGACGAGTCTGTCGATGAGAGAAAAGCTCCAAGAAAAAGGCTAAGTCCAAAGGTAAACTTTTTACCGGGACCTAGCACTCATTTTACTTGACCCATGCTCCATCCCTGTCAGCCTAAAACTTTGACTCTGCTCCAGTAGCGCTTTAAGCTTTTTGGTGCTAGAATGCACAATTTTTTATTTAATCTTTAAAAATTCATATTTCCGGTTCCCTACATTTGATTTTTGTCATTGTGGTGGCATTTTAAAGAGAAAAATATTCTTTATTTTTATAAATTGATGTTGGATTTTTATTGTGCTGTGCCTTTTTCGTATTTACTGTTTTTGTGCTATTTAATGCTTTGCACATACCTGTCTCCTAAGTTAAGTCTGACTGCTCGTTTGCCACGCTACCGAGGGTTGAGCAAGGATTCGTTTATTGAGACTTGACTGGACCTATTAGTGATTGTGGCATTATTACTAGCTGGAAGTGAATACCCCCACATACTAATAATCCACTTTCCTACGTTCATGAAAACCAACACTGGACAAATATGGAGTGCACAAGCAGAAATGTAGGCTGACATTGTGGGGCCAGCACCCCCACTTATCTTGAAGTTCAGTAACTCTGGTGGTTCCTGAAACACTTGCAGCCAGGACACCATCACACTGGAGACAAAGAAGTGCAAAAAAGAGAAAACAAAGTAGCAGGCCTTTTCCATCTATGCACCCTGGACCTGGAACAACATTCCTGGATCCATAAGAACTTCCTCAGTACACTTCCGTTCCCAGAATCCAGCTACCTATCTTAGCTTGTTGACTGTATACTTGCCTTTGACCCTGTACAGCAATCCACTGCCTTTTTGGCTAGGTTATAAAAATGCCACATAAATACAAATGAATGTGTCATGCGTATTACGTAACCACTGGACTGGCATTTCCCAGTGAACCACACTGTCTGCTGTAATTTATTGTGCAGTTGTGAAATGCAACATCTGGTCTTTGGGTGTGGTCAAACTACATAAAAACCTGAAGTAAGAACACATTGCGGCTCCTTGATTGGTGCTATACATATGAACATGCCTCCTCTCCATAGATTCCAATCCTAAAACGTCACTACTGTGTTGTAACTGAAAACTTCACAACCTTTTGCCCAGGCCCCTTCGATCCCTGCCGTATTTCCATTGACAACACACACACATGTTTTGCTTGTCCCTCAATATTCATCACCTCATATACTGTGGACTCTGTGAGTTATGGCTAATTCAAGCTAGCGTACACCTTTAATGGAAAAAAGATTATCTATTTTAAAAAGTTTGGGAAAAGGTACATTTAGAAAAACCAACGATGTGAGGTCACTTGATATTGAAGGCCATTATACACCTAGGCTATTCTTCTCTTAACCTTTGAAAATATTTAATTTTATAGACTTTCATCCATGATAAATTATTTAAGTAGCTCACTGAAAATAGTGAAACAAGATAGGGGATTTGTTTCAGGTAATTTATTCAAATGCAGTGTGATGTAGTGAAAAATACCGTTTGAAGCATAGAACAGTGACAATTTGACAGGCAGTCACAAAATCTTAAGGCCCAATAACCATTGGGCGTTCCCATGGAGCTTTATTTATAGGCTTCAAATGGACCAAAACGTTTTCCAAAAATAGGATATATTGTTATCTCCTATTAATGCTACACGTCTGTGGAATATCCCGATACTAAGCTCTTTCATCGATGTTGTTTTTCATTCTTTGTTGACACTCTTCTAGTTTAGGCGTTTAGGCTGTCATCTTTTTATGTGCAGCCTTCATCCTCTGAAACGTGAATTGTGGATAGAATCATGCAGGTGTTGTAAATGCAGATAAAAATATCGCACTTCATTTGTATTGTTACAAAGTAAACTTGGTGTGTACAATGCCCATTTTTGACAGTGTGTTTGTTCAAAACATGTATTTATTTAGAATGCACCAAAGCAGCTAAAATAGAACATACACGTGCAATGCAGAACTAAACAAATAACATTCCCAATGCTATGTTGTGGTGCAATTAGTCTCCTTGCATTAAATTGAATTAATCTCAGCTACTGGTAATTACTTGGGCTGCATCCCAGCCCATTGTTATTTTGCACACCATGTCACCTCAGTTTGAACCCATCCATATACAAATCAGTCTTGGCCCTGCCACACTGTGTCACTGGAATCAAGCTGTACCTGGCTGATAACCTCTAACCAGGGCAAAACCGGTCAAGTGTTGCTTGTATTCCGTTTCAGGGAGGACCTGGCCTGGCAGTTCGGGCTGGACTCTTTCCATTGGAGCAGGATCAAGACTGATTTGTATATGTCTGGGTCCAAATTGAGGTGACATGGTATAGCGATGGACTGGGATGCGGCCCGAGTAACTACCAGTGGCTAAGATTAATTCAAGCATTCCATCCATCACTTTTTTGTATACTTTAGTGTGTCACCCTAAGTGGGACAAGTATGCTCACATGTGGGCACTGTGCACACTGCGTCACTGGGATCAAGCTATACCTGGCTGATGAGCCCTACCTAGGGCGAAACCGGTCATAGGTTGCTTGTATTCCAGCTCAGGGAGGACCAGGCCTGGCAGATTGGGCTGGACTGTTTCCATTGGACCAGGGAAAAGACTGATTTGAATATGGCTGTGTCCAAGCTGAGATGACTGTTAACCAGCATGTGAGCAAGTGCCCTGATTGGTGGGAGGAGCCTCTGTTGCCGCCCCTCTGGGTACTGGATGCCTGCACTTGCCCTCAACCCAGCTCCTTTAAGACAGCTGGGTTGAGAGGTTTAAAGTGCACATGTGTGGCTGGCCATCTCAAGACGGTCGGCCAAAGGCACATGTGCACTTTAGACAAGTGCAAAAGGCAGCCCTCTGCCCACCACTCCTCCCTGAGCAGGCCCACCCCGTTCTGTCGCTTTGGTCAGGACGGGACGATAAAAAATAAAATGGTAATGATTTACCATTTTTTATTTCTGGGGCTTTGGGGGGCACATAAGTGGGGTGATGCTCCTCCGTTCCAATGGAGGAGCTGCCCCTGCATTCAAGTGAACCAACAGTTCACCATTTGCTTTCAGGCTAATAACCAAGTTTATTTGCTCCTGATGACTCTATTTCACTGCTATGCCCATAATGATGACCTCTAGAAGGATGATTGCCCCTTTAAACAAAGCTAGCTTGGGCTTTACAAATATTGACTCAACACAACATTATTCACTTCACCCAGGGAAGCAGGCTATTTCAAATTATGCTTGTCTCTCCTGAGAACTTACCCACTCCCTTAGAAGCTCGCACTCCCCCACACTGGAGAGGCCCTGCCCCCACCTTCCTTTTGCAAAACATGATGAGTGTTTGTCAGGCTGAGCAAAGCTCAGCCTGATCAGTGTCAGACAAACAGGCGCTTTAAATGCTCGAAATGCACAGGGACCTGGCAGCCTTAGCTAAGCTTAGCCAGGTTGAAGATTTCACAGCTCTCAGGGTATGACCTCTTCAGCCCGACAAAGTCTTATAAAGCCTCCCCCTCAAGATGAGGGGGAGCATCACTGACAGACTCAGACCTGGGTGCTTGAGGTTTAAGCCCTCAAGTGCACAGGGCTGATTGTCTAATATGACTCCTCATCACAGAGCTGGTTAGGGTCAGTAACTCTAACTGACCTCATCCCACTCTGTAAGTAAGTAGGGAAGGTCCTCCTATCATTGACTGCCAAATGACAAGGTCAGCCAATGAGTGGATGCGGCTGGATCTTCCAATTTTCCCTTCCCTCCTGAAGCATACAGCACTTTCTGCTTCCCCTTCTGCCACCCTCTATTGGTAAGTACTTTTTTTTAATACATGCCTGCATGTATTTTGTATGTGTATGAGTGCATGCATGCTGTGAATGGTTGTGTGGATATGTGCTTATGATTGGTGGGTGTGATTGAGTGTGCATGTGTATGAGTGTCAGTATGTGTGTGCTTTTGTGAACGATTGTATGCATGTGTGTGCCCACCTCACCACTACCGCACATTACGGGCCACACAGGTCCCCGAGTATGATCCCCAAAGGTACTGGTATTTGCGCAGACCAATATGTTGTGACACTCTTAGTTTAAATGTAGTCTCAGTCCTAGATACCTTCAATATCCCAGTATACCTTCATAGATTCTTATATAAGCTATCAGTTTATTTCTGTTACTATGGTCTTTGTTTAGAAACAATTAAGATTTAAAATATTACACAGACACTTTGGATTTTGATATTTCTGTAAATTGAATGCACCATCCATTCTTCAGCACACAGGGGGAAAGCTTTGTGGATTTATTTTGGCTGAACCATCTAAAAGTATAAATGTTACTTCACTTGTCTACACCTGCAGCATCTTCTTAAGAGGCCCAAGATGGATCTGCCCCATCCTTTTTTAGGATTACAAGTTGTGGGGCAAGTGTTAATCAGCCACTGGCTGCACTAGAGACCCTTAAAAGGAACAAAAAGGTATACAATAATTCAAAAATGATGTTCACCAATCCAACTCTAGGCCAATGCTATTTCCATCACCTTAGAAGCTTTGTCTCCGGTAAGAAGTGAGAATCAAGCTAAAAGTGCATTTCTTGATCTTCAGAAATGTCAACAAACTTGAGATCTTAACAAGCAAAACAAAATGCTCATCCACCAACTGTCCATACACTTCTGTTTTCATTTCAAAGAGGCACATAGCCCTTATCCGGGTTGTAAACAGCTACATATTGGAAGCTAATTTGTCAGCACCTTTTCTGCATGGTCATCCCAGATGTTTTGCCTTTTGCGGGACCCTATATGTTTACTGGCTATATGCACTTTACCCCTGCTAGCCATTAGAACAGTGCCTGTGCTCCCCTTAAACATAATCAATTGGCATATTACTAATTAGCATATTTAACCTACTTATAAGTCCTTAGTATATGGTAAAAGGTGTACCCGGGGCCTGAATGTTAAATGCCATGGGAAGACTGCAGCATCTATTGTGCCATCCACTACAGTGGCAGCCCAACATGTCTTCAGGCTTTGTAGCCTAACTGCTGCTGCAGTTTTAAACCTGCAGCCCGGACTGCAAAATTACCCTTTTAAATATTAATAAGTCACCCCTCTGTACGTCTTGCAGCTCACAGGGTTCAGTGCATGGTATTTAAATGTGGGCACGTAGAAAATTAATATTACTGTGTCTCTAGAGAGACAAGGCCCAAAAGGCTGTTTTATCTTTGGCAGACCTACATGTCCTACATAGGATCCAGAGTGCAGATTAAAATACTGATACTGTATCTCAGGAATGGGACCAGCTATAAAAATAATTAAACAACTTTTTTATTAGTTATTAACAAAATGTTTCAATGTGAAGTTAATTTGTAAGAAATATTAAGGAAAAGTAACTTTGAGAGAGTTACTTTTTCCCTTCCAGACGTTCCTGGGGACTAATTTGCATTAGTTGTTTAGCTTTTCCCATCCAGTGATTAGCCTTGAATAGGTGTGAAAGGGGTGTGAAATGCCTCTCAGGAGCAAACAATAGGCTAACCTAAATGGGCAGAAAAGACTCCTCTGAATTCAGCAGACTAGGCATGGTAGGGGTTGTGGGCCTCCTTTAGACAGTACAATGTGAAATGCTCCTTAACAAGTCTGCTGAGCCTCATGTAACACTTGCGGCACACTTTAAAGGGAGAGAGCAGGGCACCTAGACAATTTGTGTAGATCCTCTGGTTGCTGAAGGAGCTGCTTTCGTCCCACCAGACGTTTGTCTCTGGGTTTGTTGTAGATACAGTACATGCTCCAAGCTGGATTTAGTGTTAGATGTGGGAAAACAATAGGATTACCATAATACAATCCCTACACACACACAGTCGTCAGAGCCCAAGATTAATGTGGCCACAGGGATTAGCCATCTTGAAAATGCTCGGACACACAGCATTGGGAACCTGTTTGTTTTAAGGTAACAGGAACTACTGAAAAAGTGGGAGGGTTGGGCCCCTGAACCTTAACCCCATTAGATAGTGAGGGGCTAGAAGTCGCTGCTACCCACTAACTCGTGTCAGGTATGAATGTGCTGCGTAAGGTTAGGACTGGACCTGCTCTCTGTGATCTGAGAGGAGCCTTGAAGGACTGCACATTTATGTACCCAGGACAAACAAATGGTCTCCAAGCGAACGTTGGCTGTCCTCCAGTGTGGCTATAGAGAGACAGCAAGCTGCAAGAGGTCTTTTCCTGGAAGTACCCAGCTTACCAGTGGCAACTGAGCTTGGACTGGTCCCTGCTTTTGGCCTCCACCTGACACACTGTGAGTCTCTAAGTGCCTCCCCCGAGGTCCTGGGGAGTTTTAGAAGTGTACACCTGTGGTGGATCAGAACATAGTTAGAAAGTAAAATGTTTGATGAGGATGAACTTGGTTGGTGTATCCAATATGGGTTCCATCGTTGTCAGCCTCAAATTGCGCCTTGATCCCACACTATCGCGACCATTGACTATCATTGGTGGTTTGTACTTTTTGCGCTAATTAAAAAAGCAAAATTTCATATCTCCGTTCCCATTATTGGATTTTTGTAATTTAGGTATCATTTTGTTCACAAATTTTTACTCTATTTTTCTAATTCTGTTTAGTTTTTTTATTATTTTGAAGGTTTACTTTTTTACTGTTTTGGTAATGCATAAATACACATTGCCCTAAGTTAAGCATGTTTGCTCGGTGCCATAGCTGCCATTGGTGAATTTGAGGGTTTACCCTGACAAGGATTGTGATCGTTCCTTGAGCTGTGCATTCACTATCCCAAATAATAATCCAGTTTCTTACATTCATCCTTTCATCAGTCATATGATGCCAACAGGAGCCCCATATCTCGCTCCAACAACCTCCATGACCATCGGGCCATTTTCAAAAAGTTACACTGCCAACCTTTCTTCTGACAAGTTTCTGAAAAGTTTCAGTCCCCTTAGCTCGTTGTAGACTGCAACTCTGTGCATTGCTATTACCAATAACTGACTCGCTAGGTGTGCACCAGCCTGTCTTTAGGGCATTTTTTCAGCTGTAGCACAGAGTACACTAGTGCAGATTTTGGGGAAAGGACATGGTGCCGTCTGTTGCCTTTCTGCCACACTGGTCCTATTCACAAAGAAAATTTGCACATAACCTCACCTTCAACCAAATTTACTTGTTCCACTCCTGCCAGGATTTTACAAAGGGATTTCTGGCAAGCATAAATCCTTTTAAGATTGTAAATTTCTCTGCCTCAAGAACAGAAAAATCCACACTCATAAGTCCCACTCAAGGGGTGGGATTTGGGCGTTCTAAGGCATGGTTTACCTTGGATGTTTGGGAATGTGCACAAACATGTTTGTGGGCATTCCCAAACTCCACTCCAACCCATCTCCGCCCTGGAAATGGTTGCAGATTTACTTCAGCACAGAGCTGGAGTAACTCCCCTTCCAGGGCTGGAAGGGCAACAGATCACCTCAAGATTCGTGTAAGGGTTTTCTCCACAAAGAAAAATAATTCAAGCAAGTAAAAAATAAATAAAAAATGTTCATTGCACAGGAGGTTGTCTTCTCCCTTTGCAAAGATCTCCAATATAGAGAACTTCACACAGCAGGAACTGTAGCCCACTGTAAAAGTCACCAGTACGCCTAGAACCCTGCACCAGGTGCAGCTTTCCTGACATTATCGTGAAATGTTGGTGAAAAGGGAAAAGTCAGAAAAGTACATTCGGACAGAGCCAGATATCTCCATCCATACTTTTCTGACTTTTTTTGTAAAGTGACCCTTATAAGTTCTTTGCAACAAGAACATTTATTAGCTCACAGTAATACGCCACCCGTGAAAGTAATGATGTCAATGGTGATTTGGACTATGTGCGAGTTTTTGTGTGTTTATTATATTTGTGCATTATTAGCATTATACAGAATATGAATCTACATTCAAATTCACATGTATACACTTATTTGATACTATTGCCTTTGACACCATTTTGCTATTGTTAGAAATGGGGGTCTTCTTTCTTCCTAATCAGAGTAAGGGGAATACACTTCTAAAATAACCCCTGCTCACCCCCTTGGTAGCTTGGCATGAGCAGACTGGCAGGTCAGAAATCCCAGCAAGGAATTTCAGGAGAGCTGGTAGTGAGGTCTTTGAGTCCCTGAGTCTTCAGAATAGGAGGCAAGCTCTACTTCAAGCCCTTGGAGATCTTCTTCAAGCAGGGTACACAGCACACAGCAAAGTCTTTGTCCTGTCCTTGGCAGAAACAGCCACTGCAGGCCAACCTCAGACAGCACACAGCAAAGGGACAGTACTTCTCCTTCAGTTTTCCAAGCTCTTCTCATTGGCAGAGGTTCCTATTGAGTCCAGAAGTAATCTAAAGTTCTGGGATCCAATATTTAAAATACAGCATTTCTCTTTGTTCTCTTGTGGCAGAGAGGCTCTGTGCTCAGTCAAAACCAGTTCTGTCCTCTCTGGTCCAGCTTCCCGGCAATAGGTGGAGACAGCATTGTGCAAGGCAGACCAGGCCCATTCAGGTGCAAGGAAATCTCCTCCCCCTACTCTAAATGCAGCCCAGGTCTATTCAGCCCAGCCCTGACTCATCCAGGAAAGGCAGGACACACCTCAACCCCCCCCAGTGGCTGTCTAGAGTGAATGCACATCCCCAGCCCCTGTCACTCCAAAGCCAGACAGTCAATCCACAAACCAGCAAAGGCACACGGGATGGCTAAGCAAGAAAATACCCACTTTCTAAAAGTGGTATTTTCAACCACACAATATAAAAATCATCTTTATTAAAAGATGCATTTTTATATTCTGAGTTCAGGCATACTAAACTCCATCTTTCTATTTTGTTCCAATTGGAAGTTATACTTATAAGATGTTATAAATGAACTCCCATTCTATCCTATGGGACAGATAGCCTTTCCATAGTGAAAAATAAATTACACTGTAGTTCACTTTAAGGACATGTCACACACACCTACCTTTAACATACACTGCACCCTGCCCATAGGGGTACCTTGGGCCTATCTTAGGGGTCACTCACATGTAATAAAAGGGAAGGTTAGTGCCTGGCAAGTGGGTGCACTTGCCAGGTCGACATGGCAGTAGAAATGCACGCAGACACTGCAGTGGCAGGTCTGAGACCCCTTTGAAAGGCTGCTTGTGTGGGTGCCACAATCAGTGCTGCAGGCCCACTAGCAGCATTTGATTTACAGGCCCTGGGCACACACAGTGCACTGTACTAGGGACTTACTAGTAAATCAAATAAGCCAATCATGGAAACACCAATCCATAATAACAATTTACACAGAGAGCATATGCACTTTAGCACTGATCAGCAGTGGTAAAGTGCCAGAGTCCTAAAACCAACAAAAACAGGGTCAAAATAGGAGGCCAAAAAGTCTGGGGATAAATCCGCTGAAAAAGCCAGGTGTAACAGCTATGAACTGTTGAAGTGTCTTTTCTTCGCTTATGCTAACTAGGCCTCTGTCAGGCCTCAATGCCATCATATTTAAAATGGATGGCTCACCCTGCACTTTCAGTGATTATTATTTCTGCAGCACACAGTCATGCAAAGTCATGTTTGTTTATTTCCGAATGACGTTGTTTTTGAAGAAGTCTTTCTGACATGGGCTCAGTAATGTTACAACATTCAAGGTCTCTTCCGTCTGCTTGCTGTATTCATTGCTGTAATTCACAATAGTTTTCTGTTGTTTTGTAACTAGTTTGTTCTGCCGTCTTCAGATGACATTAGAATAGAGTGGGTTGAATCAAAATTCTTGTAGTGGGATAGTGCTCAAGTTTTAGGCAATATGACTTTTAATAAGTCTGTGCTCTGATTCGTCAAAAATGTATTCTTTTTACTCACACCATGATGAATATGCATTTTTTCAACATTGGTCTATGAGAGGATTTCCTATATGAACCTTCAAATTTGGGGGTGAGTCAGTAGACTTTCCGCTGCTACTAGAGATGCTGACCAATTTCTTACTGATGTTGCTGCTCATATGAGACAATTATTGATTTTGCTTACTATTCTTCATTGTCCTATTACTGAGAGCTTTCATGGCAATGGCTTTATGCATCTACACTTTACAATATCTGTATTCTACCTTTTGAATTTTTGTAATAAATGCTTCTAAATGTTCTTATTTTGCCCAAGACTTACTTATTGAGTTTGTCCTTACTTACTTGACTGTATTCTGGATATATCGTATTGTGCCTTATCTCGGAACACATTGCCTCATGAAATGGATGTTTAACCCCGACCCATTCACCCACGTGCTTTTGAGGTATCTTTTTGGATTGCAAGAATTAAGAGGCTGACCGCGCCATTCGCAGCATTTTTTGGGGGTTTTATTTTTGGAGAAAATAATAATGGTGAATAATGATTTTTATGTGACATCTAATATGCAAATGCTGAAATAATATAATTACAGTTGAAACAAGTTTAATACGATGTATCAAAGTGTGTTTATTAACATGATTTAGTTGTGCCACGTTTTTACGTGAAACTCCATCTTGGATAAGATGGATGCTGTTTTTACTCTTGTATTCATCCAGTCCCATCTGCCCACGTGCATTTTCTCTCCCCACAGCTCAGCATACCGAAGACAAGTTGATGTAATTTTCCTTTTGTGTTCTTAAAGAACTTTCTTGTGTTCCTAACTGTAACATTTTTCCAAGGCTCATCCTCTGTAGTTCTGTTGCTAAGCCTCATTTTATTAAACAGTGTAACAGTTCATTGCCTGTAAGTTTTATATTAGTTTGAACATCTTTGGGAAGCAACAAATAGGAAGATTCTGGATGCTTACTCAAAAGTGGGATAGAGCTTATGAACTTAGGTAGTGATGTAGCCTATTCTGATTTGCCAAGAGAGTTGTTACATGCAAACTGCCACGATGAGTTTGCTGTTTTACTGTTTGATATGCAAGAATTGTGTGTAAAACCCCTTGATTTGGGGGACTAGCTAGATTATTTTGGACTTTCCATTCCTTCTAGTGATGCTGTCTGATTTCTTTGTAATTCTGTCAGAGAGATTAGAGAAGACTTTCCTATTAGGGATGCTGCCCATTACTTTTCTGATTTTTGATACACACTTGGGACTTAGAATTATTTATGATTTTAACTACTCTGTATAAATCTGTATAACTCTGCATTGAGTCTTCATGGCATTTATTCTGTACTGCTTGAGTTTGAGAATTTTGTATTAAAACCCTTTAACTTTCCTCTAGAACTAAATTATTGAGCGGTCTTAATAATTTACTTTGCTACTCTGCTAAATTGATGTTGGGGAGGGTGCCTCTTTTGCACAAGATCAGCCTAGAACAGAATTGCCTGAGGTAAATTTTGGTGTGATCTGAATTTTGGGGTGTCCTAAATATTGGGGTACGGGGTTCTGCTTCCACACGCCCACAATTGTCATCTATGAAGTAGGGTCCTACTGCTGCCTCGTGCATTTACAATGCAAAAATTGCATAATGCACAAGCCACACTAGCTATTTTGGGCTTCCTCCATTATTCTTCCTAACAACTCTGCTCTCAGTCTTCCAGTCGTGCCCCAGAGTTCCATTTTCATCAGCATATTCAACATATCCTTTTCCGTTCCCTTGATTACATTTCCTTCTATTCCTTCTTGCATTTTACTTATATAAATGACTTCCATGTTATTCTCCAGTGTGAAATCAAAGCAGGTTTAATTCTGTGCAGGAAATTAGTGGTTATGCAGTCACATGCCTGATCTTAACATTACAGACCTCCATTGATTATTTGATAAAAGTGGGTCAAACTCGTCCACTCCACAGTGGCTAACATTGCCTCTCCTAATTTTCTATTTACATGCCATAAAGTGTTCAATCTTTTAGCTGTCACAATGACTTCATTCAAGGGAGTATTATCTTTTAGCCAGAGTTCTTCATGAACCTTATTGCTTCTACATTTCAACATGAACTGGTCACAAATTCCTTCTACCATGTTTTAATCAAATCTATGCATTTAAGCCAGTATTTACTCCAAAAGTATAACTTACATGTCTCCACCAAATTGAATGGCCTGCGGGCTATTCACTTTTGAATAATTCACACTTGTTAATAAGTTTACTACTTTTTGGCTATTCACAAATTCCCAGTGTATGTTACACTTTTGGAGTTAATTTACACTTGGATTTTGTGAATAGCCAAAAAGTAGTAAACTTACTCAAAAGTGTAAATTATTCAAAAGTGTAAGTTACCTTTGTGAATCAGGGCCAGATACACCAAATTAATTTATACTTAAAAACTCATTCATTTATAATTCAGGTAGATTTTCAGATAACTTTTGCCATGCTACTCCTAAATAATGTATGAGCAAGGAGATTTTCCTTTCAGTAGAGAGTTTACACCACATACTCTCGCATAGTGCTCAAAAACCTTTTTCCACTTATTCCACTTAATGTTGATTTCCCCGGTGTTGCAAGAAAAAACGTTGGTGCTGGAACATTCTGCATTTTTGCAATAAAGTGTGTAGTGTAACAGACACAAACCACGCTCCCCATACATGCTGTAAGAACACTTTAGATTTCAGTGAAAGGCGTTCATCCCAGACAGATACACCCAGACACACACTATACAAACACAACAGTGTCCAAATATTGGTGTCCACCTGAGTACCTTGCCTGATACTAGAAGGTCTCAAAAATCAGGTCTGATACCCACGTACCAGCTGCACATCTTTCTGAAAAGCAAGCAAACTTGTTACAAGTATCAAAGTAAAAACTAAATTGTGGGATAGTAAGTCCATGCTCCTTCATTTTCTTTGCTTTGCTTTCCACGATGCCATGAACTGTGCCACAGAAACCACAAACAGAAGCAATAAAATCCACTCTACTTCCTCAGGATGCCAAATATGGTGCCACATAAGCTACAGCAGAATCCTTACAAATCCATTAACTATTATGAATTCTTGAAGTCTAGAAGAACCTTACTTCTTTACAATGTTTTCTACTCATCTCTAAAAATAGGGTCCTTTACGCTGGACCTTCGGTCTCTTTTGGCCCTCTTATCTTCATCAGCCCCAGCTCGAATATGCATCTGTTTGACAGCCCGTGAACAGCCTGGAACACACTCTTGTCAGACACAGCTTCTCTTTTATCCTTCAATAAATCTTGCCTCTGTAATGCTTCAACCTTTATTATGCATGTCTCACAGCCATATTTTATCATTAGAAAGCTTTTTATATTTATTATCCCCTAAAGTGCTACTTTAAGCTCTGCATTATGAGTTGGCCAGAATGGGATACAAGAGGAATGGAATTCCTGATTTCAGCTAGTATGGCCACAACAAAATCTGGTGAATGAAAGTTTTTTTCCCGCAATGGGGAATAACCATCCAGATTATGGGGAGAAAGCTGTTTATATTTTCCGCCTGCTCTAAGCACGCAGAAACTGACAGTGCGAGGGCCAGTGGGGGTTTTGGAGGTGACTTGGTCTGGTTTGGTATGAGGGCAGGTCAGATAGAGTAATTATGGGGGACTGTTTTTTGTTTTTCCTGTAGTGCTACTGGTGGGGGTGGCCGGGCTGGAGCCCCCGTAACTGCAGCATTTTCACCATGGGTGGGTCTGTACCTGGTGAAACTGTGCCGGGTCTTTCGGGGAGCCGATTTTACTGGGCCTGGAGACACCCAGCTACTCAAAATGGCCTGAAGTGTTATATCACATGACGTTACACCTCCGGGTGGGACACTGCGACTCATAATGAGGGCCAAAGCCTATTCTGAATTCCTTGTCGTGATGAAAAGCCCTATATGTTCACATCAGTAGATCGAAATGTCGACATAAGGCCTCTCTGAGCTGCCATTAGAGCATAAGATTGATTTGCATTAAAAAGAGACTTAGAGCTCTTTAGTCGACTGCTATTAAAGTTGAGAAAACATAACAAAACATACCGCTGCCGAGTTCCAAGCTTTTCAAAGACATTGCTCACCATTTCTCTTTAAACTTCATAGGAAAAGGACAAGTGATGTCATGTTTATGCAAAAACTGAAAAAATGCATGTTATTGAAAATGTATCTTGAAAGTGCAAGTGCTCACGTGCAAAAACTATAAATGTGAGTGGGTGGCAGCCACACACAGCAACATTTCTTCCACCTCAGTAAGCTTTGCCAAGTCCACAATTCACAATTATTGGCTCACATTTAACTTAATTGCTTAATTAGCTTAATTGATAACAAGTGCCGTTCTGTACAGTATTAGGTGATAAAGTGCAAATCAAAATTAAAACAGGGAAACGCAGTCTGTCAAATTAAGTTCTAATAAGATGATGGTATGAAATTGGGTTGTTGGATGGCTAGGGTGTGAGCCCTGGTCAAGAAGCAACCACAATCCTTGGCAGGGTGAGGCACAAGCCAACCCTAAAAGTAACCTGTGCTCAACCCTCTGGTAGCTTGCCACAAGGAAGACAGGCTTAGCGTAGAGGCAATGTGTAAAGTATTTGTGCAACACTTTAAACAGTAATATGGTGAAAACACCACACAAAAAGAATCCCCACCATGTTAGAACAATAGTACTTTTTAAAATAACTAAAACAAGACCTAAACAACAAAAATCCAATCAGTAGAACCATAGATATTCAATTTTAAAGATGTGAGTAAAAATAGCGCCAAAAAGCACAAAGCGCCAACTGTGGATATCTGGTCATGCCGGACTGGGACTAGGTCACAAGTTCATGTCGGCCGCGATGCAGGGTGGGCCGGCTACAGGGACCCAGTTAAGCACGTTGAATAAAGTACCTTAAATCCTGGTTTGCGGACCATTGCGAGGATCCGCATCGAAGATGCGTTGCACAGCCGAAGCAATGTGTTGGTTCAGGATGTGGCGAGGGCCTGTGTTGTCATTGAGGATCTTTTCAAAGGGGCTTGTGATGCAAAGTCCGGCGTCGAGGTTTGGGCGCGCAGTCGGAGTGATATGTCATTTCTGAAGAGCTGCAAGGCTGCGATGCAGAGTCTGCGTTGTCGTCAAGGCTGGCAACAAAGAGGGATGGGGGGCCAGCACCGAAGATATGTCCTGCAGTCAGAGCGATGCATCGGTTCCAAAGTGCTGCAATTCCATGCGGGCATTGGTGATGGGTCCAATCCACGCAGTAGCGGTGATGCATCGGTTCTGCCCTAGTTTGCGCCATGCAGCAGAGGAGATGCGTTGGTTTCGCTGGATCCACAGAGGCTGGCAGAGCACCTTAAGCCCACTTCCAAGGGTCCTGGACTGGGTGACACCACTTGGCAGGGAAGACTTACAGATGGCAGAGTCCAGGTGCAGGTCCAAGGTTGTTGGAAGCCTGTTCTGTCCCTGAGGCTTCAGATCAGGGGGCCGGCCAACTAGCCCTTGGAGTCGTTCTGGGTTCGAGAGATGCAAGTCCAGTTTTTCTCACCTAGGCAAGAGGGTAGCAGGGCAGCACAGGAGGGCAGCAGTACTTCAGAACAGCAGTACAGCAGAGTGACAGTCCTTTCAGCAGCACAGCAGTCCTTCATCCTGGCAGAGTATCCACAGGTCTAGAAGTATAATGAAGTGGTGGTGTCTGAGGTCTAGTATTTATACCCAGTTGTGCCTTTGAAGTGAGGAGAAGCTTCCAGGGGCATGCCTTTCAAGTGCACAGGTTACCTGCCTTTGTAGCTCTGGCTCCAGACCATCTTTGGGGGGTATGCAGCCCTTTGTGTGGAGACAGGAGACAGGTTATTCAAGTGCAAGTGGTGCTGTGCCCAGCTTCTCCCTCCCATTCTGCGAGTGATGGCCATCCAGTTACACCTTAACTCCCCATAGTGTGTGGCTGTCTAAGAGGAATACACAAAGCCTAGCTGTCACCCACACCCAGTCATTTGATCCAGAGACAGGCTTCAGACATCAATTGGCTAAGGCAAGAGTGGCATTTTCAGAATTGTAATTTAAAATCTGACTTCACCATAAATTAGGATTTTTTCGTTACGATTCCAGAGACACCAAACATGAACTGGTTACCTGTTTCCATATGGAAATTATGCTTAGAAAATGTAATATGGTTATGTTATCCTATGGGAGAGTTAGGCCTTGCAGTAGTGAAAACAAAATGTAAGAGTTTTTTACCACTAGGGCATGTAAAATTTACAAGTACATGTCCTAGTTTTTAACTGCATTGCACCTCTGGGTTGTCCAAGGCCTACCCTAATGGTGACTTACATGTATTAAAAAGGAAGGTTTGGGCCTGGCAAAAGGTTCACTTTGCCAAGTCGAAATGACAGTTTAAAACTGCACACAAACAGGCTGCAATGGCAAACCTGAGAATTGTTAAAGTGCCATTTAAGTGAGTGGCACAATCAGTGCTGTAGACCCACTAGTAGCATTTAATTGTCAGGGCCTGGGCACAAGTAATGCTCCTTTACTAGGGACTTACAGGTATAGTAAATATGCCAATCTAATATGTTTTAGGGAGAGAGCACAAGCACTTTCGCACTGGTTAGGCATCCTAAGGCCAGCAAAAACGAAGTCAACGAAAACAGGAGGTCTGAAGGCAATAAAATTAGGGGGAAACCTTGCCAAGGATGCCTGATCTAACAATGATTTATAAATTTCATCCACCATAATTATGCGATAAAAAGGTTGGACAATTATACAATTGCAGGCGTGGGCTACGATACTTCCTGAGCTGTGGGACCCTCCGAACACTTGTCCTCCTTGAACTAGGCTGGACGGGAGGTTGGGCCCAGGAGTGGAGAAGGGGGGGGTCTAGGGTCACCGGTACACGGGATGAGGGGGTGGGGATGGGCCCTGTTTCCGCAACCTGATCTGTCTGTTGGTTCACTATGCTGTACTGTGACTGGGATGTGGCGTTCTGGGTGGGCAGGGATTCTGTTCGCTGCAGAATGTATATTGCTATGTTCCATTCTGACTTTATACTGACCTGTGATATTATACTGACTTGCTGATGTAAAATGACAATACAAACCTATACATCCATCAATATCACAGGGAAGTAGTTATCATTTTAAGACACAGAACATTACTGAGCATAAGCGTGAAAATGTGCATTTCCTTTCCATCTAAGAACAGAGCTTCTGACGCCTCATTGCATTTACAGACGAGATAAGGCGTCTGTAGTCTACCTTTGGGTATTGCCAGGACACTGATGGGCACCTTTTAAACTCTCCCTGTCTGGGACATCAAGTGATCAGCTCACAGGAGAGGCCAGCACATATTTGCTTTCTCAGCTCTTTCTAACAAGGAGATCTTGGCAGGACATGCCTTGTGGCTTTGTGTGTCTCCTGTACACTTCATCTCTATTTGTTATTTCATTAGATTGCTCCGGATGATATCATCAAAGCTTTCAGCCAACGAAAATCTTTTGTGTTTCCTTATTCATGTTTAGTTAACTTGTTTTAACAGTTCAGAAAACCAAATTTCAAATTCATGAAAACCTAGCTCTGTTTCTTAACGTCTGAACTGTTTCTGCACATTCAAGTAACACTTTACATGACACCGGTAGTTATTTTGTTCTTCAAGCAGTTATTAAAATGTCAACAACTCCTAATAGCATTTCAACAGTTATCATTTTTGGAAGGAGATTAAAAGCTAAACTGAACAGCACACTCACATTTGTATTGAAAAAGAGTCACCAAAAAAAAAACCTAAACTGAATTCCAGAGCCATAAAACAATGGGAGAGGTGTGGCACAGCGGCCAGAGTGGCTTGGGGATCACGGTTGGATCCCCGGTCGCAGCTCAGCTCAGCATCATGTGACTCTGGGCAATAGCTCACTTAATCTCCCTGACGGTGCCTTGAAACCTTAAGGGGTGATATGTTTGCGCTTTACTAATATTAATGTGATAATATTGAAGTAACAATGAAAACACCAAACTGGATCCAACCCAGACTCTGTTTTTTGTTTT
This sequence comes from Calotriton arnoldi, assembly GCA_963921515.1. Taxonomy (NCBI): domain Eukaryota; kingdom Metazoa; phylum Chordata; class Amphibia; order Caudata; family Salamandridae; genus Calotriton; species Calotriton arnoldi. Next base: position 1,381,755 of record CAWUFW010002082.1, on the reverse strand, counting down.
TGACACACACATACTGTCAGACGCGATTAGAGGGGCCACAAAGCAGGCAGGTTCCAGGGTCCAACCATAGTGGTTCAGTTAGTTTGGGACTGGTGTTCTGTGGTCCATCCTCCTACGAGTCTACAGAATGGGCAAAGGATCACCCTTTCTGCACCTGGCTCTCAGAGTAGCAGTCACTGACTTCTCTGGGAGCTAGAGAGTTGTGAGGATGAAGAGCTCCGAACTCAACAGCCAACTAAAAGGCTCTATAGTGTAATGTCCAGGTCGGGCCGGTGTTTGCTTTTTTATAGAAAAGGAGAACTTTAATCTCACAGCAGAACTAAGTACTACAAATTTGAATGGGTAAGCTATACATTGTTGTCATGTGGTGTGTTCTAACAGGGGGCGCTGCCCACCTCCTTCCCTGTATGCGTTCTACCTCATGCTATGGTTGAGATCCCACTAATACTGTCCACAATACACTATGACCCTAAGCAGGATTAGGCTCAGGTCTGGGTGGCTCAAATGTTATCATTGGTTCAGGAGCAACTCAGTTCAATGTCTTTTTATTCCTTTTAGCAAATAGTCTCAACTGGCAAGGCAGACTCACCTGCGTGCCTCAGTCTCTCTTCCCCAAGTGCATTCTAAGCCCAGTGGATACCTACTGGTCATTCATGGCAGTCTGTGGTCGATGTAGGCTGCCGTCCCGCCCACCCAGCTGGGGTTCACCTTTCACAGGGACCGCCGCTGCAGCCTCTCTTGGGGCAAGGTATGCGGAAAGGACCCAGTAAATCAGAACTGCGTGTGGCAGCAGTTGCAGACAGGTTCTCAGGAGGGATAGATGTGGCCACCAGGCCGAATCCTATGCGGTGATGTCCTTGGGGCAGCTGCAACCTCTGGGCCAATCAGGGACTCTGTCTAAGCAGTGATGTGCCTTTCATCTCTTCGTCAGCGGCACCAGCAGTAGTCACTTGAGCCTGTAGGACGCTGCAGGGTGACACAGGATTATATATTCTTGCACAGTAATGATACAGCTCACTCATGAACTGTGCTAAGAAATCTGGGAACATACAGAACAGATCACCACTGCCTCATTACCTCAACTATCTCTGGGTGCTCCTCAGATTGAGAACACGCTGGGCCTTTCATCCTGGACCGGCCAGCTTTTAGGCTCTTTAGGCACACCCTCAGGTCTTGCAGCAGTACATCTTGAATTCAAGTGGTGTCTCCTTACCTCTGGGAGACTGGTTGCCAGGCCAACACCAGTCCTGATTGCCCAGTAGCCAGGGCCGGACTGGGAACCGAAATCGGCCCTGGCAAAGAGCTTGGCTGGGAGGGGAAAGCTTTGTGCCGCTTTTCGCTTTTGTTGCAGGGGGCCGATATTGCAGCTATGCTTCAAAACCAGTCCCGGTAACAAAAAATGGCCCCCCAGGGGTCTAAAACTGGCCCCCACCCTGGCGGCCCACCGGGGAAACGCCTGGTGCCCGCTACGGCCAGTCCGGCCCTGCTAGTAGCACATTGAATAGTCCGTTGAGCATACCCTTCCTAGGACAGGAAAACCGTGCAACTGAAACCAAAGTGGAGTAGTTTGGCTCTCACTTTTATACACATTTTCTAGCTAGAGGATGTGAATCTACTGCCTAAGTCTTCAGGAACTCTTTGGGTTGATTCTCTTTCAATTGTCATTACCATGTTTTTTTCCAGATGCAACCTTTTTGCAGACTGATGGCTCACACAGCCGGAAGTAATGGAGCTCCAATCAGAAGTACAGAAAACATGGGCGCCATAAATTGTGAGTTCACTGTGCCTGGCTGTCAACAGCCTTCCTAAAGCAAAGTACAGGCCCTACTGAGAAACATCCTCACCTTGAACAAGAAAAACAGTAGTTCCACCCCCCACCACCAGCTACCAAAGGGCAGTGTTCAGGAAGACCCGATCAGCAGCTTTTTGCTAACAAGGTTTTCACGGAATTTCTAGAGGTCACTCTGTCTCCATCCTCCCTTAGTTCAGTATCTTGGTCTCCACGGTATACGCTACCACCACTACTTTATCTGGTACACAAAAACTTGGACAGTAGTTTACTGCCTACTACGAGGGCCTGCTTGGTGCTCCCCTACCGTCACAGAACAGGTCCTGGACCTCGCCTTATCAGGGAAAGGTCGAGGCCTTTGCACACATGCTACACAAGCGTGATGTCAGGACCAAAATTAAAGTCAAGATACCTATTTTACTTGCAGTTGGGCACTTAGGACAAGCAGGGGGCATTCTCATTCCAACAAATGTAATCACTGGGAAAGTGCCAGAAAACCCCATAGCTCTTAGCAAGTCTGCTTTCCACACAGCACCCTATTTTTCTTTTTGATTTAGTTTTCTATGTTTACCTTGTCGAGATTTTCTGATGTTAGCCATAAGCCATTCCAGAGGAAAACTTGAACTGACCTATATTTATGAACTGAGATAAGCAAATGATGATGACCATGTGCCGATTACTGATTCATAGCCTGCTGTCTGCATCTCCAAATCAGTGCTTTGACACCCTCATGGGCCCAAGCTATAAAACTGAAAGAAATTGAAATAAATAGTCGGTATTCCATTGCATACCACCAACCTGCTGGCAAGTTGGCTCTGAGAGTAAAGCGCTCACCACTGGCATCTGTAATTCGCCAGTCAAAAGTTCGAAACCTTATATTCCCATCCGAGACCAGTAAATCGAGTACCATTACTTTGGATAACAGTAGCTCCTTTTATTTGAAGTGCTTATAAGCTTCAAAATTGTATCAAAAGCAATGCAAAAGAAATAATACGTTATTATTCATACAAAATGTGGGTCATAGCTGGTAGGACACTTACTCCCAGATGATGATGTGATTTTACACTACAAGTTCCTCATGTTGTAGGTGAAATTACACTTACAATGCAAACAATTATGGTTATTTCAAAAACATATACCCTTTCTGCAAAGGATGGACCGAGGATCTGTAAAAAGGCAGCTCCTGTAACACGGCTCCTCTTCCTTATCTACCCACTGAGATCTTACCGAGGACATGGGTAGTCCACCCATCTGGAAACATTAGGTCCTTACCAATCCAGGATCAGTCATTTCCACTACCTCAGTGAATGTCCGAAGATTCAGTTTGCACTTGAACACCATTTGTACTTTCTTGATGTCAAACCTCTCCACAACCTTCCCTGCTGCACAGCTGCAACCCTTGGCTGGATGAGAAATGCCCAATTGTCCGGCTACGTACACATGGTTGTAACCAGCACACCTTCGCCATTCCCAGATTAAGTTTCTCTGTTTGTTATTTTGTCTGACCACAACTGCATGAAGGATAAAGACAGGTGAAAGACAGTTAACAAGAGGGTGCCCAAATGAATCAAGGTTCAAATTCACGAGTTCCACGAGGATTAAGACTGTTCATTTATTTATATATTTTATACTGCGCACACCACGGGCTCAAACGAATCTTGCCACAAAGAAATCCTACCAACAAACTGAACCCTAGATAAATTAGCAAAAGAGACAGATTTGTAGTCACTTCCTAAACAAAGGTTTAGAACAACTATTTTCCTTTAAATAAACTGCAAGTTGGTTCCAAAGTTTTGGTCTGAGAATAGAGAATCTGCTGACTTGATATATTTCCAGAAAAGTATTCCTAAATCTAGGAGTCACAAATGACTGCTCGAGAAGAAAGAATGTGAATGAACTCCCAAGGCTTAAGAGTTCACTTACAGGTAGGTAGCCCATGGGCTACTACCGGTCTCCCCCTTTAATACCCCTACATTAAGGGGTCGATTCCGATTCGGGCCGGAAAAAGCACCGACCGACTCGGATCCGGAAAAAATACCGACCGACACGTACCCGTGGCGCCCGACACGCCAAGTACGATGCAAGGCGCGAAAAATCAGACCGACACGTAACGAAACCAAGTCGACCGACCGAGCCGCACGGAAAATAGCAATCCGGCCGGAAAAACACGCGAATCCAACCGACCGACACGCACCCGGAACAAATCCGACCGAAACGTACCACGCCAACTCCAAACCGCAAAGTACGATGCAAGGCGCGAAAACCACGACCGAGTCGGACGGAGGACAAGCTGTACGACCGACACGCATACAAAACCGAGCCGAAGCAACACAAAACACCGCGACCGACGCGTACGCAGCATAGAAAACTGCACAAACACAGCGTGAGCGAAGCGGAAAACACCGTACGAGACCAATGCAGGGTCCGACTCGGTCACAAGAACGTTTCCAACATACACAAACAACACAAAGGAAAAATCACCCAAAAAAAGGCCAAACAAGCAATTACCAAGCCAATAAATACTGGGGGGGTGGGGACAGAGAACAAAGACACACCCACAACTCCACCTATATAAAGGACACAAATCACTACCATGAGCCTTTGCAAATGCCATTCCACTGCCAGCACCCAAGAGAAAGCAACCACACACCCACAGCTCATCCCTCACACAAGCCACACACCAGCAGCACACCAACAAATACCTACCTCACATACACCCAGCAAAACACACACTCACACACCCTCACCTGCACACCAACACACACATCACTCACCATCACCACCCATCACCATGCCCCCAAGAAGAATCACAAGTTCCTAGATTGTGAATTGGAAGTCCTGGTAGAGCGAGATCCTCAGGGTAGAGCCACAGCTGTTTGGCGCACTGGTCCAACAGACCCCCATCTCCCAGAAAACCAAGATGTGGGAGAGGATCATCAACAGGGTGAACGCACAATCACCATGTCTGCGCACAAAGACCGACATCCAGAACAGGTGGTATGACGTGCGCAGGAGGGTCCGGGAGCTGCTCAAGAAAGACTACCTCATCAGCCAATACACCGGCAGTGGCCCTCCTGCCAAGCCAGTATACCTCAGGCCCTGGGAGGAGAAGGTGCGGGCCATCCTTCCGCCAGTGAGCGTATATGGACTAGAGAACATCCCAGAGCCTGGTGAGTACACAACAAATGTACACAATATACTGCCACAAAACACACACACATCACTGTCAAGGGGAGAGTCAAACCATGCACTCATAGCAATCACACAGCAACCAGAACAGAATCATCCCAAAATGTGTATGTCAGTCAGAGAAACACAACACATGCCATCAAAAAGTCACATCCAACTGTGCCAACACATGTACAAACACAACCACAACTACAGCTAGGCAGTGGCACAAATTGAACTAACAAACACATCCACACATGTAGCCACCACAACAACACCAACACACAGTGAAGACCACTCAAAGGAAGGAATTCTGTGTATGCTGGCCAAGTCAGTGTAGCCAATAGCATCATGGGAGTCGCAGTCACACATATTGCCCGCCCCAAAACTGTCCCATCAACACCACCATGAACCATGCGCACATCACAGAGAGTGGAGAAGGACTCACAAGATGGCTGACACTGGCTACTGCTGTGGGGAGCACAAGGCCCTGCTGCCAACTGTGCACCAACAAACAGCAGGACACCACTGACTGACATCCTGAGAGACAACTTCCACTCCCTGCAATGCAAGCACGTTCCATGGTGGGATATCTGGCTGGCTGGGTGGGAAGGGGGACTTGCAGCACTGACTATAGTCACCAGCACCTCCCCTCACACCCTCCCCAACACAAACTCCACAGTACCCACCTGGTAGAATGCAATGCCCTCCATCCTAACACAAGATCCCACAAAGCACCACCATCCTGGGTTATGTTGTGTGAAGCACAGGGACACTCTTGGGACTCTTAGCCAAACAACTGCCAGGACAACACTCCCAGCCATCCTGTCAGCACAGCCAGCCCACCCCACAGGGAAGCAGAGTCAAAGGAAGGAAGCATGGGCATGCTGGGAAGGGGGTGGAGGCAATAGCATGATGGGAGTCGTACTCACAGCCCTACATCCCCCACCACATGGCCCAGCAAGCTCACACTCACGCATGCACATCCCACAGAGAGTGGAAAGGCCCATAAAAGATGTCTGACACTGTTGCTGTGTCGTGGGGAGCACAAGGGCATGCTGGGTACTGCACACCAACCAACAGCAGGACACCACTGTCAGCCATCTTGCCATTGCCCTCACACCCACACCCACTGAACTCCACACAAAAGCAAGTAAGTATGGGAATGCTGGCAAGTGGGGTGGAGGCAATGGCATGATGGGAGTCGTAGTCACAGACATAGCTCACCCCCACAACTGTCCCATCAACACCACCCTGAACCATGCTCACATCACAGGGAGTGGAGAAGGACTCACAAGATGGCTGACACTGGCTACTGCTGTGGGGAGCACAAGGCCCTGCTGCCAACTGTGCACCAACAAACAGCAGGACACCACTGACTGACATCCTGAGAGACAACTTCCACTCCCTGCAATGCAAGCACGTTCCATGGTGGGATATCTGGCTGGCTGGGTGGGAAGGGGGACTTGCAGCACTGACTATAGTCACCAGCACCTCCCCTCACACCCTCCCCAACACAAACTCCACAGTACCCACCTGGTAGAATGCAATGCCCTCCATCCTAACACAAGATCCCACAAAGCACCACCACCCTGGGTTATGTTGTGTGAAGCACAGGGACACTCTTGGGACTCTTAGCCAAACAACTGCCAGGACAACACTCCCAGCCATCCTGTCAGCACAGCCAGCCCACCCCACAGGGAAGCAGAGTCAAAAGGAAGGAAGCATGGGCATGCTGGGAAGGGGGTGGAGGCAATAGCATGATGGGAGTCGTAGTCACAGACATTGCTCAGCCTCACAACTGGCCCATCAACACCACCCTGAACCATGCTCACATCACAGGGAGTGGAGAAGGACTCACAAGATGGCTGACACTGGCTACTGCTGTGGGGAGCACAAGGCCCTGCTGCCAACTGTGCACCAACAAACAGCAGGACACCACTGACTGACATCCTGAGAGACAACTTCCACTCCCTGCAATGCAAGCACGTTCCATGGTGGGATATCTGGCTGGCTGGGTGGGAAGGGGGACTTGCAGCACTGACTATAGTCACCAGCACCTCCCCTCGCACCTCCCCTCACACCCTCCCCAACACAAACTCCACAGTACCCACCTGGTAGAATGCAATGCCCTCCATCCTAACACAAGATCCCACAAAGCACCACCACCCTGGGTTATGTTGTGTGAAGCACAGGGACACTCTTGGGACTCTTAGCCAAACAACTGCCAGGACAACACTCCCAGCCATCCTGTCAGCACAGCCAGCCCACCCCACAGGGAAGCAGAGTCAAAAGGAAGGAAGCATGGGCATGCTGGGAAGGGGGGTGGAGGCAATAGCATGATGGGAGTCGTACTCACAGCCCTACATCCCCCACCACATGGCCCAGCAAGCTCACACTCACGCATGCACATCCCACAGAGAGTGGAAAGGCCCATAAAAGATGTCTGACACTGTTGCTGTGTCGTGGGAGCACAAGGGCATGCTGGGTACTGCACACCAACCAACAGCAGGACACCACTGTCAGCCATCTTGCCATTGCCCTCACACCCACACCCACTGAACTCCACACAAAAGCAAGTAAGTATGGGAATGCTGGCAAGTGGGGTGGAGGCAATGGCATGATGGGAGTCGTAGTCACAGACATAGCTCACCCCCACAACTGTCCCATCAACACCACCCTGAACCATGCTCACATCACAGGGAGTGGAGAAGGACTCACAAGATGGCTGACACTGGCTACTGCTGTGGGAGCACAAGGCCCTGCTGCCAACTGTGCACCAACAAACAGCAGGACACCACTGACTGACATCCTGAGAGACAACTTCCACTCCCTGCAATGCAAGCACGTTCCATGGTGGGATATCTGGCTGGCTGGGTGGGTGGGAAGGAGGTCTGGCTGTCAACCAAACACAAGCAATGCAGACCATGTTCACACCCCAGAAAATACATAGAAATGCCCAAATAATGCAGGACAATGTGCCACACCAATATCAACCCCTGACTGTGACGACTTAGGACAATGCAATGTACAGGCCCGCACCCAGAGGCACAGTCACAACTGTCATGTGTGTCAACCACTGATGCCTGCAGAAACATGACATACATTGTTTGTGTCTCCCAAAAACAGGTGATGATGGGGACACAGCAGCAGACGCTGAGGAGTCCCAGTCCCAGGCTCAAGAGGATGCCGAGCTCACTGGCGTCGTACAGCCTCTGTCCTCCTCGGACGATGAACAACCTGGCACATCCGGTGCAAGTCAACATGCAGCACCAGCAGGACCACCAGCTGCAGCACCAGCAGGACCACCAGCTGCACTCCCTGCACCCACCCCTACAACGACTGTCACCACGAATACCATCCCTGCCGACATGGACAGAATAAGGAGCAACACCAGCGCAGTGACCCTGGACCAACCTGGGGCCATGGACACCACCACCACCACCAACCCCAAGGTGGACCAGGGTTATCTGTGCGTGCAACTGCACACACTGCACATGTCAGCAGGGGTGGTGGGAGGGGTGGGAGACAGAGGTCGCTGCTTGCAGACGTTGCTGGTGTGCATGACGACCCACAACTGGTACGCATAGCTGATGCGTACCAGTCCAGCACCGGAGAGCTCAGCCAGGTAGTGGGGCTCCTCAGAGACATCAAACAGCAGCAGGCTGCCCATCATGCCCGCTTGGACTCCCACATGTCCCACGTGGAGTCACACATGTCCCGTGTGGACTCACACATGTCCCGCGTGGAGTCCAAGTGGGATGTACTGCATGAGATGACGGCGGTGCACAGGGACATTTTACAATGCCTCCGCCAGATGAACAGCAACCAGTCCACACCTCCCTGTGTGCCAACAACATCTGGTGCCGAACAAACTGCAACTGCCACAGGGAGGGAGGAGGACTCTGGCGGAGAGTCCCCTGCACCGCAGCAGCCTGCACTTGAGGGCCCCCCCCAAGAAGAGGGGTCGTCCGAGGAGGGAAAAGTGAGAGGCCGATGGCCAAGCGCAACTCCCAGGAAGCCTGAACCTGTTCTGGATGTTCGCCTTTGTGCACAGACTGTTCACCCTGTTGACGGCAACACTACTCCCACACATTGCATGGGGAGTACAAGTTGGACCAATGTGTCAGACAACTGTGGCCCCGATACTGGGGATCCTGTCTACCCGGACTTTCAATTCACCTAGGAACTTGGGATTGCAAGATTCATGTACAGCACAACCCATCCTATGCACTATTAACACAAATGTATCACAATAAACACACTAATACACCATACTTGCCTCTGTCGTGATTCCAACATGGGTGCTGTTATGGGGATGATGAACTGCAAAATTACACTGTGTATGCGAACTGCAACAGCAAGGACAACACAGGCATGTGAGTAAAGGCAACGTGACACATATGAGGGAGACACACCACCAGGGCTACACAACACATACACACCTAGGCCATCTGACTCATTGCCTACACTGATGTTGCCAGGGAAGACGGTGCAATGCACAGACACCACACCCATTCCCAGTTGTAGTCAAGTAGCCCACAGGTGCAGTAAGCAAATGGCAGTCAAATGTGTGACCACAGACAACGCACATCACTAAGTGAAGCACAGGTTTATTACACAGTAGCAACATGCCGTAACCACTACAGATGCAAGGTAACCCCACCTGGTAGCGGGCACACAGTCAACAACTGTAGACGGAAGGAAGTCCATGGGTGTGGCGCACATCACCTGTAGGGACACAACAGCTACCAGCCTGGATGTGCAATCACGTCGTCGGTGGACACAGTTGACCAAACGAATCTGAAAGTACCCTGTGAAGGACAGAAATGACACACAGTCAAAAGCAATGCAGTACAGGACAGAACAGCAAAACTCATGCACAATACATGTTACAAGATACCCACCCAGAACCAAGTTAGCATGTCAACACTGTTGGGGAGTACAGCCCACCTGTAACCACACATCGCAACACACATCCAGTCAAGTAGCCCATGGACACACTCCAACAGCGCCAGAGCCCCACCCACACATCATGCCAACTCACATCATTCACATGACACCTCAGGATACTCACATTCAGCTAAAGAAGTTGGTGATGAGCTGTGTGCGGACATCACCATCACCATCATCATCATCATCGTCACTGGCATCGTGGTCCAGGCCAGGATCCTCCACAGGTGGCGGATGTTGGTCATCGTCATCCTGGATGAGAGGCAACTCCTTCCGCACTGCCAGGTTGTGGAGCATGCAGCAGACGATGATAATCTTGCACACTTTCGCAGGGGCATATGGGAGGGACCCTCCGGTCTTGTCCAGGCAGCGGAAGCGGCTCTTCAGGAGACCAAAGGTCCGCTCAATCACTCTCCTGGTCCGACCATGTGCCTCATTGTAGCGCATCTGGGCAGGTGTCACAGGGTTCCTGAGGGGTGTCAGCAACCACGGCATGTTGGGGTATCCCGAGTCACCTACGGACAGACAAGTGCACATCAGCTGACTTGGAAAAGTGGGCGGAATACTACAGATCAGATCACACACAATGGCACAAAGTCAGTACACACCGACAAGCCAGGCACGCTGGTTCTGCATCTGTGCCATCATCCTGGGGATGCGACTACTCCTCATCACAAAGGCATCGTGTGCTGAACCAGGGAAACGGGCACACACGTGTGTGATGGTCATGTCTGCAAGACACACCACCAGTGCATTGACCGAGTGGTAGTGCTTGCGGTTCCTGTAGGCCTGCTCCTGGGCCTGTGGTGGTACCAAAGCCACATGTGTCCCATCAATGGAGCCAATTACATGCGGCATCCTCCCGTCAGTGAGTCGTCGCAGTCTAGGGAAATAGATGTACCGGTTCAGGAAGAGTAACATTGCCGCCAAAACATCGCGGAGCACACGGCTGAACATGGTCTGTGACATCCCACCAGCAGACGCCACAGTATGTTGGAAGGTACCGGTGGCAAAGAAGTGTAGGGCTGCCATCACCTTCACCTTGGGGGTCAGCGCTGTAGGATACGGCCGGCCAGGCTGCAAATGTGGGGACAACTGCACTGCCAAATCCTCAATCAGCTGCCTGGTGAAGCGGTACCGTCGGATGCTGTCCCGTTCCACCATCGTTGCCAGGTCTGGGAATGGCCGATGGACAGCAGGAGCCCTGCAGTGCAGAGGAGAAGTAAGCAAGATCGTCAGTCACCCCACATATGCGGCATTGAACACACTCAAGATCCCAACATACATCATCATGAGGCACAACTACATGAAGTGTGCAGTACCGGAAGGACATGTATGGTACATACATGGCCAACATCTGTCAACACGGTCCTACAGGTGGCATCAATTTGTCCCAGGTTGGCCCATTGGATATCATGATGCCGTGTCACAGTCACCCCCACAGTGACATGTGAGGACAGATGTGCCCCAGGCACCACAGCTCAACGACAGGTACATTCCCAGGGACCCTGTAATGCCACATGGACACTGGCATCACCTGGAGTATCATGTGTACACCACAGCAAAACAAACATGACCCCCACAGGTAGTGGCCACACTTGCCATGGCAGGACAGACATGGACGTCTGTGACACACACGCACAACATCAGAGTCCATGCACACACAACGTGGATGTGGAGACTGTCTCCCATTGTGCACATGAAATCAGAGACATTGTAAACACTACATGCACAAAGACTGTGGAGGGCCATCACTATTGTGCCACTGGGACACCCTGGCTCAAACATACCGTCCCACATGGGACTCACGGGGTATGTGACATGACATACACCAACACCACTGTGAAATGTGACCATGACACATGCACAGATATGAACAGTTGCACATCACAGTGGTCACGTACACGTAACACCCAGGATCCTGTCCCCATGAACACGTGCACAGCCTGGGGGTGGCTGCCCACAGGTGACACCCACAGGACAACATGTACACCAACATACACACAATAGGAAATGCAGCCTTACATGCCTTATGATAAGGTTTGGACAGGCTGTCGTGATGTAGGTGTGCCCCTCACTCCCTGGGAGCTATCTGTGGCTGGCATATGTCCATCTGAGACAGGCATGCTGACCTATGCCAGTCACATGTACAGTGATGCGTTGTACCGCAATGGACCGATCGGTGCCTCCGGCCGGCCCATTGCCTTCAATGTGTGCGGGTACGCGTTGTACCCCTGTGCGCGTTGTACCGCAATGGACCGATCGGTGCCTCCGGCCGGCCCATTGCCTTCAATGTGTGCGGGTACGCGTTGTACCCCTGTGCGCGTTGTACCGCAATGGACCGATCGGTGCCTCCGGCCGGCCCATTGCCTTCAATGTGTGCGGGTACGCCTTGTACCCCTGTGCGCGTTGTACTGCAATGGACCGATCGGTGCCTCGGCCGGCCCATTGCCTTCAATGTGTGCGGGTACGCGTTGTACCCCTGTGCGCGTTGTACCGCAATGGACCGATCGGTGCCTCCGGCCGGCCCATTGCCTTCAATGTGTGCGGGTACGCGTTGTGCCCCTGTACGCGTTGTACCGCAATGGACCGATCGGTGCGCACCCATTGACAATGGGCTTGCCTGGCAACGGACGCGTTTTCGAATTTCGAACGAGTCGGTTGCTGGGAATTCAGTTGGTCACCCACAACAATGTTGCAAAATCATGTATGTCATGAAGTTGAAGATTTGAAGGATGCTGTGGGCGTGTTTTGGTGCTGCTATTCCATGGATTGGCCAGATTCAGAAGATGCAAACGACTTGGACCTATCACTTTGGACACAAGGGACAGGATCTGCCTCTCCAGCACATATATATTGCTGGCTGTTCCCCTGAGAGCCCACTTGCCTGCACTACATGCTCCAGGACGACATCTGCCACTGCACTGCTGCTGTCTCTGCCCCTCTGGACCCTGCAATGGCACGTACTGTGGAGAGAGCCCCAGCCTTCAGCCTTGAGGAGAACCAGGCCCTGCTGGACAGCCTCACTTCCACAGTACAGCAAGCTGTATGGGACACCAGGGGAGCAGGTGAGTGTCCTGTGCACTGCCTTTCTGAATGTGCATTTTGTCTGACTAGCAAGGCTGAGAGTCTGCACGCCACTGGCTAGCAGGCTCACTGAGTAGTTGTCACCCCCATAGTGTGTAGTGACTTGCACTGGACAGGTATGGTGCAGTGACAGTGCTTCTGAACAGGGTTTTACTCCCCATGCAATGATACCATGTAGTGACTTCTGGAAAACTGTCCATGGGCAGCCGTGCACTGCCTGTGTATACCATGTGCCCCTGTGATTGCGACATGTATATGCAACTGTGTCATGCACGGATATGTTGCATGTGTAGTAATGGCCTTATCACTTTGTCATCCTGACAGGCTTCCGCCCATCGGAAGCAGGAGATATGGAAGGACATCGTCCGGGCTGTCCGGTCCGTGGGGTCTACAAGCGCCGGATCCGCAACTGCCAAAAGAGGTGGCAGGACCTTCGGGGCTGGACCCGGAGGATTGCACGGGTCCAGCTGAAGCTGTCGCCTCCTCGCAGGAGGGGCGGAACACGGACCCTGACCCCCACATGCTCAGGATCCTGGCGGTGGTCTTTCCAGACCTGGATGGGCAGCTGAAGGCCAGAGAGCAGCAAGGAGGGGGTGAGTCAAAGACTGCACTGTGTACTCTGTCTAACATGCTATGTGCCCTCCTCGGGCCTGGTTAAACTGCCACAGTACAGCAGTCATGTTGTCCAGGAGCCATGTCCCTCTATTGTGCACTGCCCACTCCTCATCTGATACCCAGGTGTGGCCCTTACATGCAGGGAATTCTGTCACTTAGGACTGTGTCCTTGCAGTTTGCTTGACTCAAGGTGGGAGACAGCATCTGTTTCCCTGACTCTGTGGTGGGCATCATGGGTGGGTCCATTGCTTACACAATGCCTGTATTCTGACATGTATTCAGCGTGTTACTTTGATCTGTGGTCCAATTGCTGAGCTGATCCACCACATGTGGCTGGGGTATCTGGCACACACCCATGCTGCGGGTGGGAACAATGTTTGGGCCCCAGGAGTATGTATATGACGTGTGTCACACATACTTAGCCAGCTGCCTACAGTCCAGGGCTCATCCCTCATTCATGTGGGGCTGGACAGTCATGCCTACTCCAGGCCATACAATACACTCTGTACTCCCACTCCCGTGTATCAGCTGACACATTGTGCGCAGTGATTTGACCCCTCAGGTGTCTGCCTCTGTGTCAGTGTGCTGTGGATTAGTCGCCAGGACTGCTGTGGAGTTTCTTGGTAGGGGCTCAGCATGCCACTGGAGATGTGACCATAGGAGACGATACTTGTGTGACACATAGGTGTCTGATCAGCTGCCCATGCAGACTGGGGCATGTGAATGTGAAGTTCAGGCAGCTGTTCCCCATGCACAGCAGAGTGTGAGGGGCTCAGGTTCAGAGGGTAGTGTCACAGGTCTACCATATGTCCAATAGGTATGACCTGGACAGATGAGGGTTAAGAGGATGTGTTGTGGGGGGATGTACATGTGCACTTGTGCAGCTCCAGGACTTGCATTCCCCATGACCTACTATTGTGACACAGTGCAGAGTGTTGTTGTCTGGCTGCAAAGTCATACATCACTGAGACAGTGATGTATGACTTTGCAGTCATGCCTCCGCCATGGCATGTGTCTACTGATTGGTGAGCCTGCAGGGAGTGACATGTGCTACATGCACACCATAGTGGCGCTGGCTATCAGGACATGGGTGCATCATGGTGTCTGTCGCTGGTATGCATCACATGCATTTCCTATTTGACTCTGGGCATCCCTTTCATCCGGAAACCTGTACTGACTCAGTGGCAAGAGCTGTGATGTGTGCATGTCCACATGCCACACCGTGTCCTCTGCACTGTCCAACTACTGTGTACTTGGTGCATGTGTCAACACTGGGGTGTTGCAATCCAACAGACACCAGACAGATGGGTGCAAGGCCATGTGGGATGTGAGTGCCATGCTTGGCATCAGACTGACAATTGACTTCTCCTGTTCAATTAGGGCACTTTTAGCAATGTACAACTAATGATGCCAGGGCTTGCTCTGTGATGTGCTGTGCTCACAGTGGTGTGTGCGTTATGTGCAGGTGACTGATGTCTGTCTGTATCCCCATTGTTTGCAGATACATCCACGGCCACGGAAGGGGACAGCTCCACGGACCAGGAGGAGCCAGAGAGCCAGACTGGGTCAGCAGCCGAGGAGTGGTCGGAGGGACCCAGTGGCACGGAGGGCGAGGGGAGCCACACCGAGGAGTCCTCAGCAGCATCCACCTCAGCTGAGGACCAGAGCAACTCGGAGGATGACTCCCTTGTGGAGGCGGGTGTCAGCAGCCACCACACCCCAGCTAGTGTTGCTGTCCCCGCCACCACCAGCACCACCACCGCCCTCCCATCGGCTCCCATTCCCCAGGTCCGTGGAGGCTCCCATGTCCGGGAGCGTGTTTCCTTTGGGCCAGGCACCGCACCCCCTGCCCCTGTGTCCCCTGCTGCCCTGAGTGAGGAGTCTGTGTACCTCCTTCGCCAGCTCCATGTAGGGCAGACAGCCATGCTGAGTGTCCTCCATGCGCACACCGCGCTGTTGACTCAGCTGGTGTCGTTCATGGAGGGCATCTCATCGGGCATGTCTGACCTACAGAGGGGCAATAGGTCCATGGACTCCTCCCTGACGGCAGCAGTGTCCCTCCTCAAACGGTCCCTCACCCCTCCTGCCTCTGCTCCATCCACACTCCCCAGCACCTTACCCGTCCCAAGCACACACACACGGCACAGGCACACACCAGCACACACACATCCAGCACTGACACACACGCCAATGACAAAACGCACACGCACGCACATTCAGGGGACTGAAGCCAGACTCACAGGGGATGGGGCCCTGGAACACACACACGCATCCACATGCACTGCGCAGTCCTCAGTTCCCTCTCCCTCCAAAGCACCCTCCCTTGCCTCACCTGCAACCCCAAAGTCACAGCAGCTCTTCCTCTGTGACCTCGGCCTCTTCCCCACCGATGAAGCTGCTCCAGCATCCCGGGGAAGAGGAAGCCCACCCACACGGAGCAGAGTGCCCCTCGCACCCGGACACCCTCCCCCAGGCGCAGACGGACTGAGGCCCCCACCCGCAAGTCCCCCCGGAGTCCTAAGAGCAAGACCCCGCCACCGCCCTGCAGCTCAGGCACAAGGTCTCCGTCCTCCATCCCTCAGGCCCCCACTGCACAGGTGCCCCCACCACACCCTGCCCCAGGTTCCCCCACCCACAGATATACCATCCCCAAGAGGATCAGGCCTTCTCCCCCTGCCACTTGCTCTCCCAGCACCACACCCCCGCTGCGCTTGTCTGTGCCACTGATGTGGTGAGGGTGTCCTCCCCCTCTGTCCAACCCACCTTGCCTGTTCCCCATTCTCCTCCCCTGGAGGTAGGCACTGCAGTGGAGTCCACTACCGCCCTGTCTGACTTGGGCACTGCAGTGGCGGACCTGTCCACTCCATCTGCAGGGTCCACTGCAGTTGTGCCGGCACCCACGACATCTGAGTCATGCCCCCAGTTGTGCCGGCACACACCATGTCAGACACCTCCACTGCAGTTGTCAGTGGCTCTCCAGCACCCACCACCCCTTCCCTGACTCCCCCTGGTGAGCCCTGATCCTGTCCCTGCGGTGCCTGGCCTGCCCCCCGGTTGCCCCTCCTAGTGGATTGTCCCTGGTTTTGTGCAGGCATGCGTAGGGTGACATCTGCCAGTGTCACCCTGTTTGAACTTTGACAATGGACTGGCCATTGGCCTTTGCTCTATTTTTTCTGGACGTCGTTTTCAATCAACATATATGCTGAATAAAGCAACTTTCTTTTCTCTAGTGCTCATGCTTCAGATGTACATGTTGTTGGTGCTGCTAACCATGCCCTTGCTGCAGTGATGGTGATATCTGGTCTCATGATTATGAAGTGTTACTGTGCAGGAACCCATGTGGTCCAGGGGGAATGTGTCCTATCATGTGGTGTATCCATGTCCTCAATAGCAGCATCTGAGGGTGTCATGTGTTCAGTATTTGGCAATGGGTTTCCTACTTACATTAGCAATTTCATCTCTGTGGCTTCCACCCCTGCACATCTGTTGTGCCTGCCATCGTTGCATTTGTCTACTTCCCTGACCGTGTTGCCATCTCCACTGGACATGCAGGTTTGGGCATCAATGGGGAAGGACTCATCCGTGTAGTCAGTGCAACATTGCTATACAAGTGTGTTGGATCTGTGCTGATGATTCCGTTGGCACATCCATGACCAGGCTGATGTGATGGGAGCCCTCATTTGGTGCTAATTGTTGATTGTGTGACCAAGTGCTCAGCTGACATGATGGGGCCCTACTGAGGCAACATATGGCACAGCTTTCCTCACACATGAGTGGAGTCCCCTCATGGCAGTGTGTACACGTGTGACATTGCCTGCGCCCAAGGTGTGTGTTGTATGTGCATGTCTGTGTGTTCACTTCCATTTATCTGCGCATGCTGTGATCCCTAGTGTTGTACCTGTTTGTGATGCTTGCTGACTTGAGCTATGTTCCCCAAAGTCTTCTCCCTGTGTTCTCTGTGATGTGGGTGCATGGCACATTACTGGTCATCAGGGTGTCACCCATAGGTGTGTTTGCTGTCAGGGCTGAGTTTGTGTGCAGACGCAGATGGGTCACAGTCAGGTTTCCCCTTGGCACTTGTTGTTTGCCCCTGTCATGTGATTTTCAGTTCGTGTTATCTTTCAGTGATTGTGACACGTTGTGTGTGTGACTGCTGGCACTCCTCAGGGTCCGGGCTGCAATGTTGGTTGTTGTCTATGTGTGTTCTTTGTGGGTGACCTTGGCTTCTTCATTGGTGTGTGACTGTGGCTGGGATCCCATTGGTTGGTGTGGTATCGCCGTCATGTCCATGTACAGCGTAGTGTGCAGTGTGTCAGACATTCAGGAGTCTTGTTGAGTGGCCATGTGTGATGTGTTTCTGCACCTTGGTTCCCACCCACCACCCTGGAATAGTCATGGGTGCATGTGCAATGTCACCAGTGCATGTGTACTTCACTGCTGCACATTGTTAGAGGTCGAGGGTGTGGTCTTGAGTGTGTGCAGATGGGAGTTGTTGCCCAGCTAGTCCCCTGCCTCCATGTTGGCCTTGGCTTACTGGCCATGCTGATTGATTTGTGCTTGTGTAGGTGTGATGGTAGTTTGTTGCTCAGGACACCTGACTGTGGTTCACAGTGTGAACGACATTTAGCTTTGTCATCACAGTGGGATTTTTATTCAGCCCAGGGTCACCACATTGTGGGGGCCCTGGGGGTGGTGCTGTGGTGTGTCTGTGTCTTGCTGTGTCAGTTGTTGTTCCTACGTGCCTGTGTGACATGTGTGTTTTGTGCTCCCTCTCATCTGACAATGCCTGCTTGCCCACATAGGGGATTTGGATCCATGAGTTACCTTAGTGTGGCAGTGTATGCACATCTGTATGATTGGTATTCAGCTCTCCTCATGTGTTGTGTGGTTGCCTGGGGACACTGGCACCCCCACCCCTCACCTGCTGTGTATGATGACAGTGTTGGTCTGCCTGTTTGTGTTTGTGCATCTGCACCACTGCATTGGCATATCTTGGGTGTGCCATTGGCTGTATGTTGTTTGGTGTGTTTCCCCTGCTGTCCCTGGGACTCCTAGGTCATCGGTCAGCACAGTGATCATGGTTTGTGTGTCCCATTGCTGCCATGGTATGGTATCTGTTCACCTCACATCTGCTGTCTCCACAGGGTATCTGCATTTGTGTGCCCATTGGTGCAAATATGTGGTTCTGCATTCTGATGGTCACTTCTGTCATTGTGTCATTGATGACTGTTGACGGTCTCAGCCCCCATGGGTGTTGTTTGTCTGCACATGGCCAAAGGAATGTCTCATTTGCACTGCAGTATTTGGCTCCCCCAATTTATGTTGCAATGGGACACATACACTACTTTGCCACAGATGAGTTTTTGGTTCTGTGACCAGGAATGATCCATGCAGTTTGGCAGTTGCAGCTCTTTCTTTGTCAACAATTACCTTTTGGTCACTGTGATGATGGGGGTGTAGACCCCATTGCCACAATGGTCAAAATGTGCTTCAGCTATGGACCCCACACTTGCCTTTTGGTCACTGTGATGATGGGGGTTTAGACCCCATTGCCACAATGGTCAGAATGTGCTTCGGCTATGGACCCCACACTTGCCTTTTGGTCACTGTGATGATGGGGGTTTAGACCCCATTGCCACAATGGTCAAAATGTGCTTCAGCTATGGACCCCACACTTGCCTTTTGGTCACTGTGATGATGGGGGTTTAGACCCCATTGCCACAATGGTCAAAATGTGCTTCAGCTATGGACCCCACACTTGCCTTTTGGTCACTGTGATGATGGGGGTTTAGACCCCATTGCCACAATGGTCAAAATGTGCTTCAGCTATGGACCCCACACTTGCCTTTTGGTCACTGTGATGATGGGGGTTTAGACCCCATTGCCACAATGGTCAAAATGTGCTTCGACTATGGACCCCACACTTACCTTTTGGTCACTGTGATGATGGGGGTTTAGGCCCCATTGCCACAATGGTCATGGGCTGCTTAGCATTGTGGGTGCCACACACATATATGTGTGGCACATGTGCTAGGGGGTCACATTGTATGTTCAAAGTCATGTTCGGTGTTGTAGGCATTTGACACAGCCTACACACGCTTGTCATGGTGGTGGGGGGATGTCTTTATCTTGCATTCCCTAGGTTGTGGTGTGCTTGTTGTGTCATGCATTGTCCATCCTATGAGTGGGGGTGGTAGTAGTGGTAGGCATCCAGCCCCCTGGCTAAGGGTGGTAGTAGTGGTAGGCATCCAGCCCCCCTGGGTGTGGGTGGTAGTAGTGGTAGGCATCCAGCCCCCCTGGGTGTGGGTGGTAGTAGTGGTAGGCATCCAGCCCCCCTGGCTAAGGGTGGTAGTAGTGGTAGGCATCCAGCCCCCCTGGCTAAGGGTGGTAGTAGTGGTAGGCATCCAGCCCCCCTGGGTGAGGGTGGTAGTAGTGGTAGGCATCCAGCCCCCCTGGGTGTGGGTGGTAGTAGTGGTAGGCATCCTGCCCCCTGGCTAAGGGTGGTAGTAGTGGTAGGCATCCAGCCCCCTGGCTAAGGGTGGTAGTAGTGGTAGGCATCCAGCCCCCTGGCTAAGGGTGGTAGTAGTGGTAGG
This sequence comes from Calotriton arnoldi, assembly GCA_963921515.1. NCBI lineage: Eukaryota > Metazoa > Chordata > Amphibia > Caudata > Salamandridae > Calotriton > Calotriton arnoldi. The sequence goes on along the minus strand of CAWUFW010002082.1, from coordinate 1,361,550 downwards.
CATCCAGCCCCCTGGCTAAGGGTGGTAGTAGTGGTAGGCATCCAGCCCCCCTGGGTGAGGGTGGTAGTAGTGGTAGGCATCCAGCCCCCTGGGTGTGGGTGGTAGTAGTGGTAGGCATCCTGCCCCCTGGCTAAGGGTGGTAGTAGTGGTAGGCATCCAGCCCCCCTGGCTAAGGGTGGTAGTAGTGGTAGGCATCCAGCCCCCTGGCTAAGGGTGGTAGTAGTGGTAGGCATCCAGCCCCCTGGCTAAGGGTGGTAGTAGTGGTAGGCATCCAGCCCCCCTGGCTAAGGGTGGTAGTAGTGGTAGGCATCCAGCCCCCCTGGCTAAGGGTGGTAGTAGTGGTAGGCATCCAGTCCCCCTGGGTGTGGGTGGTAGTAGTGGTAGGCATCCAGCCCCCTGGATGTGGGTGGTAGTAGTGGTAGGCATCCAGCCCCCCTGGCTAAGGGTGGTAGTAGTGGTAGGCATCCAGCCCCCTGGCTAAGGGTGGTAGTAGTGGTAGGCATCCAGCCCCCCTGGGTGAGGGTGGTAGTAGTGGTAGGCATCCAGCCCCCCTGGGTGTGGGTGGTAGTAGTGGTAGGCATCCAGCCCCCGGCATCCAGCCCCCTGGCTAAGGGTGGTAGTAGTGGTAGGCATCCAGCCCCCCTGGCTAAGGGTGGTAGTAGTGGTAGGCATCCAGCCCCCCTGGCTAAGGGTGGTAGTAGTGGTAGGCATCCAGCCCCCCTGGCTAAGGGTGGTAGTAGTGGTAGGCATCCAGCCCCCCTGGGTGAGGGTGGTAGTAGTGGTAGGCATCCAGCCCCCCTGGGTGTGGGTGGTAGTAGTGGTAGGCATCCAGCCCCCCTGGCTAAGGGTGGTAGTAGTGGTAGGCATCCAGCCCCCTGGGTGAGGGTGGTAGTAGTGGTAGGCATCCAGCCCCCCTGGCTAAGGGTGGTAGTAGTGGTAGGCATCCAGCCCCCTGGCTAAGGGTGGTAGTAGTGGTAGGCATCCAGCCCCCCTGGCTAAGGGTGGTAGTAGTGGTAGGCATCCAGCCCCCCTGGGTGAGGGTGGTAGTAGTGGTAGGCATCCAGCCCCCCTGGCTAAGGGTGGTAGTAGTGGTAGGCATCCAGCCCCCTGGGTGAGGGTGGTAGTAGTGGTAGGCATCCAGCCCCCTGGCTAAGGGTGGTAGTAGTGGTAGGCATCCAGCCCCCTGGCTAAGGGTGGTAGTAGTGGTAGGCATCCAGCCCCCCTGGCTAAGGGTGGTAGTAGTGGTAGGCATCCAGCCCCCTGGGTGAGGGTGGTAGTAGTGGTAGGCATCCAGCCCCCTGGCTAAGGGTGGTAGTAGTGGTAGGCATCCAGCCCCCCTGGGTAGGGGTGGTGGTGCGCATTCAGGCCCCTGTGTGCATATGTGGCATTGGTGATGGGCATCCCGCCCCTATGGTGCTGCTGTTGCTGGTGTAAGTATATTCAGCATCCCCGTGTATGTGTGTGATGTGTCGTGTATGTGTTGTATGTGTTTTGTGGTTGGTGTCTGGCTTACCTTCTGCGCCGTAAGCGTCCGTGCCTGTTCCGGTAGTAGATGTAGAATATTGGTATGATCGGGACGAAGGGATTCATGGTTGGTTCGTGTCGTTCGTCCTTCTCGTTGCTTCGCGTCGTCCTCGCCGCTCGCCTCGTCCTCGCCGCTCGCGTCGTCCTCGTCGGTGCCGTGTTCGTCTCGTAGCCGTGGATCGTGTTGTGGCGCGAATCGGAGCTTATGTGCGCCTCTCCCGGATGCTTTAACGTGCCGTGCGTAGCGACGGGTTCGGAGCGCACGGAAAGCGCATCGTACTTGTCCGGCCGGACGGGGCTGCATTTTTCCTTCCGTGCGACTCGATTCGGCGTTTCCGGATTCGCCTCGGTCGGAGAACAGGACCTGGTTTGGGTGAGTACGGCTCGGCCGGATTTTTTGCTGTTGTGCGCATCGTACTTGCTCGTTCGGTGTGCTAGTACGGATCGGTCGGGAAACAGGCTTTTGCATGGCTTTTTTCCCGACCGAATGGTATTGGGTGCGCCTCCGACCGAGATCGGAATCGGCCCCTTAGTATTTAGGTGGTATCCCTGGACCCTGAACTTCAGATTCAATGGATACAAAGAAGATAAGGACAAAGAAGAGCTGCTGACCAGAGAACAGAAGACCTGCTGCAGAATGTTGGTGCGAAAACCTGCCTGCTGCTTCCAGGACTCGACAATCGTGGTGTGCTGTCTCATCCAGCTGCTGTGAGGACTCCAAGAACCCCAGAGCACCCCAGCCCTTTACTAATCACCATAAAACTCCCTTGAGGTAGAGGAACTACCCCCCTGCAGACTGCAGCCACCGAACCTGCAGAGTCCGGTTTACCGACTTGCTGCTCCCCAGCGACTTCAAAGCAGCATCTAAGCACAAAGAGGTACATCAACTTCAGACGGTCAGATGTGTCTCCCCACCGAGTTTGGAGACACCAGGACCTACCGGTGCTGTGATGCACCAATACCCGGGGTACCGGACACCATGCGACCTACAACGAGACGAAGAGCCCATTCTGGACTCCAACTGCCCAGGAAGTAAGCACCCATTGAGGGACATCAAGACCCCTGAGACCCTCTTCATGAGTGGCCGAGCTGTCCCGGAATCATACCTGCAACCTGCTACCCCTGACTGTGAAGACACATTGACACACTCCACCCGACTGACCTATCTGCTCTGCACCCAGCCCACCCAGCCTGGGTACAGACGAACCAGCTGTGCTCCCATGGTCCTGAGGCCCTTGCAACCTGCTGCCTCAAGTGGGCCCCTTGGACTTACCTTTCAGTCCCCTTGTGCAGTATGTTTTCAGGTGGCACCCTTCTTCGTAGCGCACATGCGACCAACGACCCCAGCTCTTTGCTCCTGGCCAAATCCAGGATGCTCCAGAGAATCTGCTGGTGGAACATTGGACCTGGCCTTGCTACTTACCTAAATCCAGAAGGTGAGCCTCGAAATCCAACTGTATGATTTTATATGCATTTTTCTATTTTCTCCCATTGACTTCAGTCGTGCGTAATTGTGCATAAGCGATTTATTTTGCGAACTTGAAAAACTCATATCTTGAAAAGTACTTACTGTAGAACGAAGTTCTTGGTCTGAAACATTATATAAAAATCAATGTTATTTTTGCATATTGGTCTCTGCTTTATTCTTGAGTGTGTGTATCATTTATTGCCATTGTGAGTACAACAAATGTTTAGCACTACCCTACCCTCTGGTAAGCCTAACTGCTCGCCCACACTACCATAAATAGAGCATCAGTATTATTTACTTTTGCCTCTGTATACCAATCTGGGTCTCACTGGACTCTGTACAGTGTACTCAGTTTAGTGCACTATAAAGAGAGCCAGCTTCCTACATCAGGTTCAAATGTACACCCTGCTACACAGCAGTTCAAATATGTACATTACGAAACACTTGGGGGCATATATACTAATCTTTCACACAACTCAGGGCAGCAAGCACATTTTCTGCACTGCATTGCATGAAAGGGAGCGAAATGCTCCATATTTACAAAGATATGGAAGAATGTGCCAGAGCAAGTAGGTATATTTATAATCTATTTTAGTCCTTTTATTGAATCCAGTATATTTCGTAATCACAACTCTTTCCTCTTCAGAGTCATTCAAAGACGTAGTGCAAACGAAGAGCAAGAGATTTATAACACAGCCGCCAACACTTGTTTCGCCCCCAAATTTGGCTTTTCAGCCTGGGGCTTCCTCAGGGCGTAAGTAGGTCATAAATCAAGGATTCTTACGATGTTCAATCAGTGTCCTAGAGGAGGACGGTCTTTTTGTGTTCAAAGGGTTGAGAAGGGTTGAGATAATCTGTTGGCTATTCTGGAGCGAGTTTTCAATTGGCCTGCCAATTGAAAATTTGCTGCAGAATTGCCAACAGATTATCTCAACCCTTTGAACACAAAAAGACCGTCCTCCTCTAGGAAACTGATTGAACATCGTAAGAATCTAGTTCGTCGTTGGTGACCGTGGACTGGAAAATAAATACATAGTAATATAGTATTTGTGTCCGACCTGTGGTGGTGCTTTTAAACTAAAATAGCAATCCTGCATGTTCCTCTTTGCTGTGCCTGGTGGTGGGTAATGCCCTACTGAAACTCCTTGTGCTTTAATAAGATTTTACTTGGCCCAACGAGTGCTGCAAGGTAGCTGAATGGGCTTCACGCCTGCTGCAGAAATCTGTTTAGTTTGCAACCAGATACTTGCTATGGGCCGCAAGGCCCGCATGTGCGAAGAGCTGAGCTGCCTTAAGTTCCACAGGTAGTAACTAAAATGGCGATCCTCATGTTCCGCTTTACTATGCCTGGTGGTGGGTAATGGGTTGCCACCGGGGCTGAAGTGGGTCTTCAGAGCCTGTGCTCTCGTCACCGCCAAGAGCATCATCGTGATCATTATACATGAATGTTACCGAAATAGTTTCTTTCCGTGCGACCAATTTGCTTTTATTTGAATCTGGTTGCGAACAGATTTCTGCAGCAGGCGCGGAGCACATTCAGCCTGAATGGGCTCCGCGCCTGCTGCAGAAATCTGTTGGCACCTAGATTCAAATAAAAACAAAGTGGTCGCACGGAAAGAAACTATTTCTGTTACATTCAAGTATAATGTTTCAAGTTTGTGTAGTTCAGTTCAGTTTACCTCTAACTTTTTACTCTTGGCCTAGGGAAAGCGGGGTGATCCATTTTATTTATATAGTTATGATTATTCAATGTTTTAATTGTATTTTATGTGTGAACATGGCACTTTTAAAAATCAATTATAATATTTTTCAGAATGGAACAGTTTACTTGTTGACTAATTAGATTGCACATGTAATGGTTTTGGTTAAGGAATCGATAGATGATGAAGAGGAAAATAAGCAGCAATACCAAACATTAAACCGTTGTTATTGGTCCATTTTATGTTATCTTCAGGAGATAGTTATCAGACTTCACCTATCTGACGTCATAATAAGTTTCGTGAGCTGGTGTCAATAAATAGTACCGATTGTCTGACTCCTAATTACTTGCCATTATTCTGGACACTTTGCAGTCAGTTTTTAGCTTGCCTGCGCTGTTCCAAGCAAGGACCAACCATCAGTAGATTTCATATGTAAAGGTATATCCCTAAATAAAAAAAATGTGAGGTATTGTTATCTCAAAGGCTGATATGAAGTTCTCTGGATATACTGAATAAGCAGCTACCTACATCATTATCATACACAATCTCTTTACTGATGCCATAACTGCACTTTCACAATAGCTTTATTAGCCTCATTGCTTTCTCAAATATGCTTGACAATGCACTATGTGCACATTATTTTTTCACATTTTTCTCAGGGGAGAACCCCCACCACACCTTTCTTTGTCCTGGAAAAAAAAGTTGATTTGAGAACAGAACTGTTCAGAAGGTACCCCTAAAATTTTAACCGCAGCTTGTTGAGTGAGAATGTTAAATATGGAAAAATCTTTTTGGAGGGATTTTTTGACGGTGCCTTTTGCCTATGGTAATATTACAATCTGACATGTTGTCCCGATTTTTGTATTTACTCATCTGGTTTTTATAAACAGCTTTGTCTGCAGTGTTATTTGAACGTCTACATTGAATTTCAATTTTTTACAACATTTTTGCCATGGCGAGCTCTTCGGAAAGACATAGGCAGAGTCGAGGCCTAATGGGTTTTAATGGAATGTATTTACCTAGGCATTACCTACCCAGTTATTATAATGTGCTGGATTAGTATTTCCATCTGAAGCCAAAGTAGGTGCAGTAACTTCTAGGTGAACCGCAAATGTGAGACATCTAATTTAGGCCAAAGTCAATGGCATTGTTGTACCTTGGTTGAGGTTGTCGTTTTACAAATAATAGGCCTAATGATGGAAAAGAAAATGGCCTTATGATCAGACTATAACATTTTTGATTTAGTTACAGATTGAATTAAATAATTTTGGGAAAAAATAAGATAAATGTCATGTCCCCTGAATAGGTAGATCCTTTAACTAATTGGTCGAGTTGGAAAGCAGAACAAGAGCGAAGTACCTCTAGAGCAATCTTGCCAGATTCATTTTGGCATGTAGATTAAATCCAGCCATGGCAATGACATTATTCTATTGTATTCTGTTCTTCTAGATTTATAGAATGCATGGCTACTCAGCAGGGCTTTCCAGTGCTACCTAGCCACAGAACAACTATTATACAGAACCTACTGAACAATTAAGGGGACTATTACAATGGCGGTCGGATGTCCACCGCCGGGCCGGCGGTGGCGCCCGCCGGACCGGCGGTGGACATCCGCCCGCGATCGCAACCAAGCAAAACCGCCGGTCAAATTAGGATGGCGGTGGTGACCGCGGCGGTGGGAAATTCCGACCGCCGCTTTTCCGCCGGTTGCCATCCGCACTCCTGCCTGGCGGATGGAGCAGGACCGGGATAATGGTGGCGGTACAGAGCAGGCTCCGCCGGCAGGATTATGATGCCGGCGGTAGCCAGCCTTTCCTCAGCGGTCAAACCGCCATGGAAAGGCATGCAGACATTGTCTTCCGGGGGCCCGTTGCGGGCCCCCAATGTTTTGGGGGGGTGCACTGGGGGGGTACCCATGGTCCCCCCTACATTTCCATGTACCAGGTGGCAGGCACTGTGTAGTACCTGCCACGCAGTGCAGGGAAATGCAGGACATGCTCCTTTCGGCATCGCGGCGGTGCTGCGGGCAGCAGCAACCGCCGCAATGTTAAGGCCCGCGATCAGACCGCCGGATTTCGACCGCGGGTCATCGTATTTCGACCGGCGGTGATGTCGCGGTCCATGCGGGCGGTCTTTTCCCGCTACCATGGCGGTCGGGGAGGTTTTCCGACCGCCATCGTAAAAGGCCCCTTAGTCTTTAGCAGTGTCCTAAATTTCAATTCTGATTCCATCACTCTCATTTGTGACAGGAGATAGTTCCAAAGTCTTGGAGCAATGTAGGCAAGGAGTGATGTAGGCAAAAGTTTCCAAACAAGAGGAGGAAATAGTTTCTAGAAACGAAGCAAGAAAGCTTTCTATCGACCAGGGTGGTCCAAATGCGAGTCATCCTTTCCAGGAGTAATTTGATCTGACAGTTATTATCAAAGATAGGTATTCTGAATCCTTTCTCTGGACTATGGAAAGGATGGATATAGATAAATATGAAGATAATTGCAGCACCATCTTCAGGGTGAATAGGGCGATCAAACTGCTTAATGTGGTAGGTCGGGAGTTTAGGCAATATCTGGTGATGAGTCTGGTGATCAGCCTAGTCTTCTGTATGGTCTCCTATAGAATAAGACACCATGCAGTAAACCTGCCAGGCTTGTCCAATAACACCTCAAAGTGGAGGAAACACCCCTTAAATTACCACCATCCAATATCCGGTGATACACATTTGGACCAAATCACATGAATTTATGTGTGTCCAACATCTAATGTCTGTACATGCACTATTGTTCATTTTTTATTTTTGGTATTGTTCTTTTCTTTTTACCTCATGAATGTGCTGTAAAATCTTTAGATCAGCATCACCAGAAGAGGCTTCAACATCGTGTCACAGAATTCTGATAAATGCTTGGCCATTGCTGTCACTGGCCATTGCTGTTGTACTGTCATTGGTGGTATCGGGTATCATCGACCTTTACCACTGCGACATCCTGAAATGGCCCTGGTTGTGAGTCATGAAGGGCAGAATTACTGCGTGGAACTCCTCTCCGCCTGAACATGAGTGGACATGAGTGGACTGATATTCCCACACCCGGTTTTCCCGGAAGTTGGAACATCGGAACCAATTTTACCATGCAGTAATTCCTCATGGTACAATAGTATGAGGCTTTGGCTTCAGCAACCATGCTTCTTTCTCGTGGAAATTCTGTGTCTTTTTTTACAGAAAATCAGTCACATGTGGTAATTCCGCATTCCATGGGGCTTAACTCACAATTTGGACGGTACTGGGGAGATGTACCACACAGTAACGGCAGATTTCCACGCACATTTACCATTCCCCAAGTCCTGTTCAGCTCTTAATCAGGGTCATACATGTGCTAAAGCATGCAGTAATTGCGCTATAGTGAAAGCGGCTGTTTTACTGCAATATGTAGGGTTCCCCTAGCCGAAAGGGCCGAATTAGGGTGCGTTATCACACTGGATCACTGACAGAATATCGACAACAGAAATATCGACCTACAGAAATATCGTGACAAAAATATCATTGTCTAAAATATCGACCTCCTATCTTTATAATGGTAAGTACAAAAATATCGAAAAAAATAAATTGTTGTCAAAAATATCGAAGTAGAAAATATGTTTTTTTTATATGTATAAAAAATAATGTAAAATAAATTAAATAATACATTTAACTTAATTTTTTTTTAGATTTATTTGTATATTTTAACAATTATAAGTAATAAATGTAATGTAAAAATAAATTATACATACATATTTAAAATGTAATATATATATTTACTTAAAAATAATTAATAAATAATATTTTAATTAATTATAAAATGTTAGAAATATATTAACATTTATAAATAAATATACATATATACATCCACCTGTAACATAAAAATAAAAAAATAAAAAATTATATTATAAATTAAAATATTAAAATATGTAATATTTTTTAAACCTACACTTTACACTACATTGACTGCAACAGTAGGAAAAGTGTTGGATAGCGGAGGAGAAAAAATTAATATTCCCTCTCCAGCGAGTGCAACAGTAGGGAAAGTGTTGGATAGCGGAGGGGAATAATTTACTATTCCCACTCCAATAAGTGCTAAAGTAGGGAAAGTGTTGGATAGCGGAGAGGAATAATTTACTATTCCCACTCCAGCGAGAACAACAGTAGGGAAAATGTTGGATAGCGTAGGGGTAAAAATTACTATTCCCACTCCAGCGAGTGCAACAGTAGGGAAAGTGTTGGATAGCGGTGGGGAATAATTTACTATTCCCCCTCCAATGAGTGCAACAGTAGGGAAACTGTTGGATAGCAGAGGGGATAAAATTACTATTCCCACTCCAAAGAGTGCAACAGTAGGGAAAGTGTTGGATAGAGGAAGGGATAAAAATTACTATTCCCACTCCAGTGAGTGCAACAGTAGGGAAAATGTTGGATAGCGTAGGGGTAAAAATTACTATTCCCACTCCAGCGAGTGCAACAGTAGGGAAAGTGTTGGATAGCGGAGGGGAATAATTTACTATTCCCACTCCAGCAAGTGCAACAGTAGGGAAAGTGTTGAATAGCGGAGGGGAATAATTTACTATTCCCACTCCAATGAGTGCAACAGTAGGGAAAGTGTTGGATAGCGTAGGGATAAAAATTACTATTCCCACTCCAGCGAGTGCAACAGTAGGGAAAGTGTTGGATAGCGTAGGGGTAAAAATTACTTATCCCACTCCAGCGAGTGTAACAGTAGGGAAAGTGTTGGATAGCGTAGGGGTAAAAATTACTATTCCCACTCCAGCGAGTGCAACAGTAGGGAAAGTGTTGGATAGCAAAGGGGTAAAAATCACTATTCACACTTAAGAAAATTCCAATTTAAAAACAAACAAAATATCAAATACTATACAACATATAATAAAACACCCAAAAACAAAACATGTCTATTATAAAGTTTTAAAAAACATAGAAACATATAATAATGTAGAAAAAATATAAACTTTACATAAAAAGATAATATTTTTAATTTTAACAAGAAATTATCAAACAAATAAATATTTTGTAATAGAAATTAATTGTAATCTAAAAAACAATTATTACATAAATGTAATATTTTTTTCCTACCCTATAACACCACACAATTTACAACACATATCTAAGTTAAATAAAGTGTACCTCCATAATTAACACAATAAAGTATCAATTTAAAAATTATTCATCATTAAAAAACATATTTAAAAAGGTCAAATTTATTATAGTAACCAAACATTACAGCTATACAACATAAATCCCCCCAAAAAAAATAAACAATTACCAAAAATATTTAACAATTAATAAATAAATATTAATGATCAAGTAATGATTAATTAATGTAAACTAAAGTACTTTCCACCATCTACCACAATTAACACCATAACACACACCTAAAAATATTTACACAATTTCCATAACTAATTTTAGATTAATAAATTCATATCAATAAACAAGAAATAAGTAATTAATTTTAAATAATTTACTTCCCACCATTTACCACTATAAACACCACAACCCACACATCAAAATGATTACACAAATGACAAATTTAAAATTTAATTAATTAATTAGCAACAATTAACAAAGAATTAATTAAAAATAAATTACCTCCCATCATATTACCCTATCAATGCCACCAACAATTTTGTTAAAAATTATACAATTAACATAATTAATTACCAATTAATTAATTAATTAATAACAATTAACAATCAAAATATAAATAATTATTAATAAATTAATTCACACAATTAACACTATAAAATAATAATTAATAAATATTATATAAAAATATTATTAAATGTATTTAAATTAAATTACTTCCCACCTTACTCCCCTATCAACCCACAACCCACTCCTAAAAAAAACACACAATTAACATAATTACCGATTAATTAATAATAATTAATGACAAATTAAAAAATAATCAATCATAAATTATTTCCCTGTTTATTCCACCACAGTCTATACTCATAATTAGGGGGTTGTGGTCCGATAAGACCCTTGGTAATTTATCTATTGAGCAACTAGACATTATAGCACTAGACGTAAATATGTAATCTAGTCTAGCAAATTTTACGTGAGGGTTAGAAAAAAACGTAAATCCTGGATCATTTGGATGTTTTATCTGCCAGCAGTCGCTCAAGCCATGTGTTAAACATAAATCTTTGAGGGCCAGAAATACCTTTGGCTTCCTCCCTTATATGTAAACCCAGAATCTAATGACCAATCACAGGGGAGGTTCAGGTTATAATCACCACACACAATCAGTGGGAGTGGCCAATGGACCAATTCATTAGTGATAAATTCTAATACAGACGGGTCATCAGTGATATTTCCATATATTGTGCATATAGTTAATTTTCTATCATTATTGTATTGACATTCCGTGATTGCCCATCGCCCATATTTGTCAGCCGCTGATCTAGTAAATTGTATCCCACTCCCTTTGCCAAAATGGCAACCCCCTTGTCCTCGTACCCTGTGTTGTTGCTATAACCAGTCGATACCCTAGGGTTTTGAGAAGATGCCGTTGTGATCCCTCAATATGTGTCTCTTGAAGACAAATGATATTTGCCCCTATTGCTTGTAGACCCACTACCACCCTTTGTCTTTTTTTCAGGTCATTAAGACCGCAGATATTGATAGAAAGAATTTTTAGCTTAGCCATTGAATATTATGTATACTTTTTTTTTTTTTGCGCCTGGTTCACCTATCCTGATTACATACTTTATATCTGTTGAATGTCTGAGCTCTCTCTTCCCCACCCCCCTTCCACCCCCCCACCCCCCACCCGTCTTAGGGCAATCAGGCTCAATCCTGAGCCTATGTGATAGGGTCTGGATCGTCCTCACCCACACTCACTCCCATCCCCCGCTACCTTCCCCTGTGCTCAAAATCACGAACAAAAGGAACTCATCTTTGTGTATGCAAAAACAGAAAGCCAATTTTACCACACCCCCATTTCCCCCAGCTTCCGGGTATCAGCCATGTTACCATCATCCGCCCCCTAAGGAAAAATTCCTCTCTCTTTACTATACAATGCTTTCCAGCTCCTAGCTTCTTTATAATCTTAGTATAGATTAGTTGTTTAGTTTATTTAGTTTCGGCAGTCCTATTTTCCCCCCCACCCCTGTTGTAATCTCCTCTAGTAATTTCTGGGCTTGTATTTCAGATGAAAAATAATAGTTCTGCCCTTGAGAAATAACTTTTAATTTAGCCGGATTCTGTAAAAAGGCTGACGCTCCGGCTTTTTGAAAGGGGGTTATGAGCTGCCTAAGTCTCCATCTTCGTTCCACAGTGGCGTGTGCAAAGTCTGGTTTGGCAAAATAAGAGAAGCTCTCCCATGTCCTCTTCATATTTGGTCTAGCCAGGTCATACACGGCCTGTCGGAGCAGAAAGTTCCCAAAGTATATTAAAATCACACGAGGATATGCTTGTGTATTTGTAGGGCGCTTAGGGATTGACCAAGGAAATCTATGCACCCGTTGAATTATAAGTATAGACTGTGGTGGAATAAACAACGAATCGAATATTTGGACCTTTGAGAGAACTTTGCTTTTAAACAAAGAATATTGTCAACACATGAGCAAATGGATACCGGAATTTTTAGAGGTTAACCTGGGTAGTACCTCAATTGAGATAGTTTGGGACGCCCTAAAAGCAGGAATAAGAGGGGAGACATTACGATTCTCATTAAACCTCAATAAAGAAGCTAAACAGAAACTGGGGATATTGCAAAGAAATATGGCCCTAGCTGAGGAGGGACTGATAAAGGCGGTACAAGAAGGTCGGGAAATTGAAAGGGAATTAAGATTGGTGGCAATTGCTAAAAACACTATTATTGATATCTTTACAGAAAAAGCGATGTGCAAGGCAACAATGAATAGAGAGAATTCATACAAGCTGAGCGAGCAAGTTGGTCACCAATTGGCAGTTCGAACTAGGCAACAAAACACAGTCAACATAATAAGGGAGATTAAGGATCCAAAATACGGTCGTAAGAATGATCCTAAGGAGATAAGAGCTGCTTTTCAGAGATATTACCAAGAGCTGTATGAAGAGACCAGTATACGGCAGGATAAGATTGAGGAATATTTAGATCAGATTTCAACATTAAGATTATCACAAGAGGATCAAGACAGTTTGGATAAAATACCACAGTGGGAAGAAATTTTACTGTCAATAAACAGTCTAGCTAAGGGGAAGGCAGCTGGGCTGGATGGGATACCTTCAGAGTTTTATGCAAATTTTTATAAACCACTAAAGAAGATCTTAAGTGACCTATTTGTACATATTTTCCAGGGTGGGCGTCCTCCAGGATCATGGGCTCGAGCTAAAATTATAGTTTTTCTAAAAAAAAAAAAGACGCTACAGAACTTGGTTCGTATCGACCCATCACCTTAATAAATAATGATTCAAAAATATATGCGAAACTTCTAGCCAGCCGGTTGGCGCCAATTACTCATAAAATTGTATCAAGTCGCCAGCATGGTTTTATCCCGGGGAGATCTACTACTGACCACGTACAAAGAGTGATCACACTTTTTGACAGTACTGAGGTGACAGGAGACCCTATGGCACTCATTTTATTGGATGCTGAGAAAGCCTTCGATAGGGTCTCCTGGAAATACCTGTGGACAGCGATGTTAAGAAGCGGTATAGGGGAGCCCTTTATTAGAGCAATTCGAATGTTATATACGGCACCAGAAGCGGTAGTGATGGTGAATGGGGCAGTATCAGAGACGATAGATATAACTAGAGGGACAAGACAGGGATGCCCATGCTCCCCCTATTATTCGCGATATTTATTGACCCCTTTATCCGTAGGCTTGAAAATAATCCGCTAATTCCACCAATAAGGGCGCAAACCTGGGAGACAAAAACATTGGCCTATGCGGATGACATTGCGCTGGTCACGAGTGATCCAGGCGCTGCAATAAAAATAATAGAAGATGAGGCTAAAATCTTTGGAAAAGTATCCGGGTATAAGTTGAATCAGGATAAAACCCAGATAGTTCTTAATAATAAACTTACGATGAGGGATGATCGTGTAGCGGAGAAAGCTATATATCTGGGTGTCAACATAACGACTAACCTGGATAGTTTGGTGAAGGATAATTTGGACCCACTAATACAACAAACTGAAAAGATCTTAACAGAATAAATAACTTACACCTATCTATCGGGGGTAGGTGTAATGTAATCAAAATGCTTTTTTTCCGAAATTTCTGTATTTTTTTAGGGCAATATGTTTGGAGTTTACACCACAATTGTTTAAAGTTATAGATAATATGTTTTCTCGGTTTATATGGGGATATAAAAGACCTCGTAGGGCACTTAGATACATCTCCTCCCGAAAGATAGAGGTGGCCTAGCCCTCCCCAATCTTAAACTGTATTGGTGGGCCACGATTCTGAAGTACTGTAACGTCTTATTGACTATAAGTAGAGGCAATAAGTCAAGCTGGGATATACCAACACCACAAGAACTTATTTTGGGTAATGAAGCTAGTGGGTACCTATGGCGACATGCATATGACTGCTATTTTAAAAAGCACGATTCAAAACCCTGGTGGGTATACATAAAGCCTGGAATAATATGCGTAAACTCTTGGGAATTGGAAGGTTTTCTTGTTATACAGTATTATCTAAAAACAATAATCTCCCGGAGATATTCAATGATATATGTATGAATAGATGGTTATATGAAGGGATCACTCAATTAGGATGTTTTTACTCTTCTGCTGGGTTAAAATCATTCGAAGAATTAAGAAGTGATTATATGCTAGACCATAGGGACTTTTTTAAATTTCTTCAAATTAGGGATTTTTAACTAAGAAAGGGGGGTAAATCTAAATTCCAGAAAATTCAAACCATTGAAATTATAAATAAGAATAAATCAGGAAAGATCGGAGAAATTTATGATAGCATGATCGCCGTACTCCCAGATAATATGAATATATTTTCATTAAAATGGCAGGATAAATTGGGGATAACGGCGGCAACATGTTTTAGATCGTATGAATTATCTCTGTCTATATTAATGTCTGCTAGATTACAAGCTCAATATTATAAGACGTTTTTCCAACTGTATTATACACCAAGTAAGATAGCTAAGTGGGGATTTGGTAAGGGAACAGAATGTCCACGATGTGCCTTATACTGAAGCTGACATTATACATATATTTGCAACATGTGACGTACTACAAGAGTTGATAAGGGACATATCTGATTTTTTATCTGAAATTTTTAATGTAAGAATAGAAATTACAACGGCAGAAATAATGTTGGGTATAGATGGAGATATTCGATCAAATAATATACAAGGACTGATATTTATGTCAATGGCGGTGTTTAGAATATGTATAGCTTCCGCTTGGTTAGATCCAAAGCCGCCCGTATTCCAACAATGGCGCGCGCGATTGTTTGCATCATGCAGCTTAGAGGTAGCTATTTATAGAAGGAAGGGACGAAATAAGCGAAAAAAGGGGCTGGAAATTTGGGATCCCCTGTTGCAATGGATGCAAAGCCAAGAGAGTGCAGGTTAGATTCCTGACGATTTTGATGGTACAAATAACAAAATATACCAAGAAATGATCTGGTTATATATATAATTAATTGCCTTGATGAAATTAGCTGCGCTAGACGAATCTAATGTGTGATATGTTAATATTTCTGATTTATGTAATATAATGTAAAGCAATGTCTGAGTGGGGAGGAGGGGTGGGGAAGGGAGGGGAGGGAAGTAAGTTATATGTAAAATGAAACAATAAAGATCATTTAAAAAAAAACATAAATTATTTCCCACAATTAACAATATAAAATATTAAATAAATAAATATTAATTATGAAACAATATTAATAATTTAATTATAATTAAATTACTTCCCACCCTATTTCCCTATAAACCCACAACCTGCCCCTAAAAACTGACACAATTAACATATTTATCAATTAATTAATCAATAAAAATTAACAACCAATTATTAATTAATTAATAATACATTAATTACCATAATTAACACTATAAAATCAAAATTAAATAAATACTAATACTTAAAAATTAATATTCAATTTATTATAATTAAATTACTTCCCACCCTATTCCCCTATAAACCCACAACCTGCTACAGAACTAAAACGCAAAATTTAATTAAAATAAAATTATAATCAATTTATTATAATTAAATTACTTCCCACCCTATTCCCCTATAAACCCATAACTACGGAACTAAAACGCAAAATTTAATTAACATAAAATTAATAACTTCTAAAAATTTAACACATACATTAAAAAAAATGCAATACTTAGACAAAAAAATATAGCACCTACATTTAAAATACATACTAAAATACATAACACTAACTAAAAAAAACGATATTTTTAACAAATACATTTTTGCAAACGATATTAATGACTTCGATATTTTGGAAAACGATATTTCTGTATCACAATATTTTGCACTCGATATTAGTGCAAGTCGACATTTCCTACTCGATATTCTGACTGTCTACCATCACACTCCACCTTCCCACGCCGAATACTGCTCTGCGCAGAAAAACCAATCTCTTCAGGCCGCAGTCAGTTTTAGAAGGAATACTTCATCACAACAAACGAATGTTCCCGCTCCGGGCATTGCTGTGTCAAGTAAACAGCTGCTGATTCTAGGGTGTCTTTGAACACCTGATCCCCAGGCACATGGGACTGAACAATTACCACAGTGCAGCAGTCCCAGGGGCCCTTCTTTACAAGAAAAAGACAAGCTGCTTGTTGATTCAGATACCGTTATAAACAACATGTTAGATTCCAGTCAGAAAGGTAACGGTGTATGCCACAAACCTTCTAACACTTCTAACCCAGTGCTTCCCTGCACAGCAGGTACAAGTGTTGATTTACAGTAGTTAATAAATATTTGCAAGTGGTACGCAAATCATCTTTATCATGAAACGCTCATTCGGAATGACGTCAGCAGGCTGTAGGAAGTTGCCGCACGTGGGCATCAGGAGGCAAATGGCCGAGCAGACGTGCTTACGCAGCTGTTTAAAATCTAGTGAACTGAGCGCTACCATATTTTAGTCTCTCAACTCTAGAAGAGGATTTGTACTGCTCTGGCAAATTAAAGTAAATGTGCAAATTAGAGAGAATTTGGGAAGTTTTCAAACAAAAACAGGGCGTCGTTTTAAACTCTCAAATGTATAGTGGTTGGAAGGCAGCACTCGCCAAGAGAGACTGTGAAGCTGTCCAAGCTTAGCTGGTTATTTACAGAGATAAATGCGGTGACGCTCAGACAAGAATTGACAATCTCCTTTCTAGATTATCACCTAAGCCAGAAAAGCCTTAAGTGGCCAGATATCATAGAAAGTTAAGGGGTCACTGCTGGCACCTGGTAAACCTTACAGATCAGAAAATGGAATCTGATCAGGACTGACTCGTTCATTCATCCTTCTGAGGAAGATCAATTACTTTCAGCAAGCTGGGTAGTACCAAATAGTATTACTTACAATTTAGATATTATGAATACTATTATTATTACAAACATGAGACAAAACGCTTGAACGTGCCACATCAATCTGGATTTCTCTCCTCCTTTTGCGGAGCTCTTTTAAGGGAAAAAGGCCAACGGTGCCTTACCTCGTGGGAGTGTTTTTAAAAAGAAACATGTCTTGGCAAAGCCAATAGGTATTGGCTATGCAAGAGCAATTGTCTATGTCAATGTCTTTTAGCCATGTTGCAGAGCAGCGCGGTTTCTGTGCAGCACTGCAAAAAATAAGAAAAAAAAGCGCAATCACGCAGCCGATGGGGCAATTGGATTATTAGTATTGGATTATTCTCTGCCTTCACAAAAAACATTTTCAGGAACAAATGCCAATAACAGCTTGTCAGCAAACGTGAACAAATCAAGAAATCGAAATGCGCATTTGTGCAGCACTCTTTTGTTAATGGGTGTAAGAAATGTGAGTCAAAGCCTAAGGGTGCTGGGTAAAACCCAAATTAAGCAATAATAACAAAAATAAATGATAGTTGCCATCCATAAACGGATGTGAGGGCTGCAAGTTACTTAAAGCGGTTTATAGGTTGTCAAAAGCAAGAATAACCATGGCATAGCTACCATGTCTGAAATTCACAAATACTTAAAAGGCATTCAAGGAAAAAAATCCCTTGTTTAATTATCTTACCTCCCAGCTGAAGTTTGCTGTGTTCCACCGCATGAAGACAGCACCAGAAAGGACATGCAGAGCAGGGAAAGAGGCGCCGTCTGCATTTTTGTAGCATTTTGAAACCTATTGCCGTCACTTTTGGGTGCTTTTTTTCTGGCAGGTCTGGGGGGCCAAGTTAAGGTGAGAGCATTTGGTGATGCAGCGCGCGCAACAAAATTCGTTTTATTTATTTTTTTGTTTACTTACCTCTGTGTGGCCGTATTCCGGAGTTTACTACCCCCCACCCTGCCCCTCCCCCACCCCGCGTCACCGCCCGGCAGCACTCCCACCACGGGCCGCTACTGGGTGAGAGGAAGTAGTGGGGGTGCTCCAGTGCAGGGACAATCACTCAAAGAGAAAGTGAAGCGCGCCCTGGCAGATCAAAGCGAAGGAAGGAAATGACAGTGAGATGAAGCCAACCAATGGTAAGTAATGGCCAGGCTCTAAGCCTCCTGTCAGTAAACAAAATGCTCTGCAAGCAACATTCCATGCTCTGTCTCATGTAAGACCTAAAGTATAGGGCATGGGGGGCAAACTGTCAAAAAGGTTAAGGTGTCACCAAACAAACCAAAGGGCATAAAACAACCAACAGTGTCCCCCAAAAATATTTAGGGGCACTAGGGAGAAGGTAGGAGAATGTTTAAAAAGGGGGTAGGAATGTGTCCTGCCAGAGAGCAAACAGCCTTTACCAGACAGCCTTTACCACGCAGGACCTTTACCTCGCAATCTTTACCACACAGGTAAATAGTTGTGTCTTTATTGGGGTGCCTTCTGTCCTGGTCAACTGCATCTACTGCACAATTGGTACCCACACCCTTCATTTCACTTCCTGAAATGACTATAAACGAACATATCCCCCATAGTTCACCTGTGCTTATACATCTTTAAGACGGACACTCTGCTCACCCCGTGAAGAAATGATTGAACTGTATATATTTTCTAATTACTTTTCCAGAATCTTATCCTGAGCACAGATTCTTTATATTATCTGTTTCTGGAAATTAGAACTCCTGCAGGGTGGGAGGAGCATTATGGTGCAGTCATGGTAACTCTCCAGAATCCAGCAGTACTTAGGTCTGAATTTAGAAGAAATAAATCCCCATTAGCGAGATTATGATTGACAGCTGCATTTCTTTCTACAGACTGGTGTGGAAGCCAGCAAGTTGGTGAACATCATCTTTGGTGCACTTCAATCGGTAATTAAAGTGGGTTTCTCAAAGGATCGAAATAATAAACTTGTGCTGTCAGGGATTCCCCTCTCTTATTAATGACTGATGGCCCTCAAGTCTTCATGCCTTTCTGCCTGGATGTTTTTGCACTTGACTCAGTGTATTGTCGCCGGAATTCCAAAGTTGGGAGGTTCTGGGAAGATGCTAGAGCCCTGTCCCTCTAGAACACACTTCCGCAAACATCTTCTTGCCTCTGAAACCAGAGCTGAAAAGGAATTTTACAGAAAAATTGGCCAGGCCATGCACAGCTGTGGGACCCACTGTATAGTATTCTACTGGTGGTGCTTATGAGGACTCATTTTCAGAGGAGATTCAATTGGCAGGGATGTAGTTTTGTCAGTGAGTTTTGGGCGGGGGTGGGTGGGGTGAATCTCAAATTTCCCAACTAGAAAAATCCTGGTGGGTGGAGGGGTGAGGTGGTCAAGTTTCAGGATGGACTGATTCTATAAGGACCAGAGTCAGTCCTGATTTGCAAAGGGGGGGGCCTGTCTAGATTGGCACAGTGGGTGAAAAAATGTGTGTTGGAATGGTACCCCAAGCAATTGCCACTGGTTAGACTATTTGCAAGCATTAATCCTGTCACCTTATATCTGTTTGATTGATAGTAGTATGCCTGGAAAGTTAAGACTGGTGCACCTTTCAAAGCCAGCTACTGCAAATGTTTTTGAATTCCAAAAAGTATTACATTTGCACCCATTCAAGGGGTACTTCTATAGGTTCAGATTTGCTACTGTTTTGGTAAAACGGTTATATATATATATATATATTTCCTCGAACGAAAGCTCCTTCCGGAAACACAGGGACCCTAGAGAAGTGTCACACACGCCGGCAGAGCGTACCGGCAATCAACATACACCTAGAAGTCCAAAAGTATGTGTGCTCTCAGGAAACCAGAATCCACGACTCAAAAACTTTGCAAAGTGTTTATTACACGACGCGTTTCGACTGCAGCCGCAGTCTTGGTCACGTGTAAGGTGCACACCCAATGAAAAGCTTAAGTAGAAGTAAAAAACATCACATGGTCCTGTAGACACAGAGTGTCTATACATAGAATGCATGGCGGCCATCTTGTAGTGGTAAAATTACAATATACACATGCAAGTGCAAATAGCCCAATAAAGTGAAATTGGGGTCAAAATGAGGTACAAAGGGAGAGGCAACACACGTTAATGTCAACATAAAAATGCATCATGTTAGATAAGGAAATAACAACGTTGGCCAAAAGTAACAAATGTACATCAAGTGACAAGCTTAAGTAAAAACACACATCACATGGTCCTGTAAACAGAAAGTGTCTGTACATAAAATGCATGGCGGCCATCATGTAGTGGTAAAATTACAATATACGCATGCAAAAGCACATGGCCCAATAAGATAAAATTGGGGTCAAAGTGAGGTACAAAGGGGGAGGCAACACATGTTAATTTCACCAGAAAAATGCATATTGTAGATAAAAGAATAGCAACGTTGGCAAAAGGTAACAAATGTAACGCACAGTGCAAAAGTCAGGGCTTGAAGTCCGTCTAGGAAACACATGTACGCCCTGCTCCAAAAATGAAATGAACATGCTTCCCCAGTGGGCAACGACCTACACGGTAGTAATGAACCGAAAAGTGATGCCCCAGTGGGCAACGATCTACACGGTAGTACACGGTAGTAGTGAGCCAAAGAATAATTGGGATCTTAAATATATATATATATATATATATATATATATATATATATCACTGCACCTCATAAAATCGTTCCACTTCCAAACAAAAATGAGTGCAGACCTCCGATAGTGCATAAATTATTTATTGCATAAGTCTTCTGCCATTACGCGTTTCGGCCGTGCAAGCGGCCTTGATCACATGACCATATATATATATATATATATAAACCAAACTCCTGAATCACCGGATGCAAGGTGAGGAAAGCAGGAACGGACCACAGGGCATTCGTTTCAGTGAAGATTTATTGCAGGTGAAATATCATATATATATATATATATATATATATACATATATATATATATATATATATATATATCCCACACAAAGAGTTGCCTCAAAGATGGAGCCCACACGGGTGAAATCATCTGCACCTTTAATGGAAACTGCAACAAGGTGAATGCTCCGCCAGCAGCACACGATTAAAAAGTCAAACGCCGACGCGTTTCGGGCTACTGCCCTTCGTCAAAGGCTGACTGTTGAAATGAGCACACGCAGTCAGTGAGCACTAAATAGTAAAGTACCGGCCCTAGTGGGCGTGGCTGCTCCTGCAGCCTCCTGGTACTCGTAGTGCTAACACAAAAGTATTCCTCAAGTGAGTTAACGTGTGCTCACCATAGTAAAGAAAAATCACACAACCCAAGTGGGTGGCTGTCTGTATGGTGCAAATCACGATGGAGACGTGACCAGTGTCCAAAGCAGCACCTCGTCCCAACAGCAAACACCTCAGTGGTGTCACCATGGTCCACAACAGCGGCGGGGCTTCCATCGCGGCCAGGCTTGTCGCTAAAATCCCACACAAAGAGTTGCCTCAAAGATGGAGCCCACACGGGTGAAATCATCTGCACCTTTAATGGAAACTGCAACAAGGTGAATGCACCGCCAGCAGCACACGATTAAAAAGTCAAACGCCGACGCGTTTCGGGCTCCTGCCCTTCGTCAAAGGCTGACTGTTGAAATGAGCACACGCAGTCAGTGAGCACTAAATAGTAAAGTACCGGCCCTAGTGGGCGTGGCTGCTCCTGCAGCCTCCTGGTACTCGTAGTGCTAACACAAAAGTATTCCTCAAGTGAGTTAACGTGTGCTCACCATAGTAAAGAAAAATCACACAACCCAAGTGGGTGGCTGTCTGTATGGTGCAAATCACGATGGAGACGTGACCAGTGTCCAAAGCAGCACCTCGTCCCAACAGCAAACACCTCAGTGGCGTCACCAGGGTCCACAACAGCGGCGGGGCTTCCATCGCGGCCAGGCTTGCCGCTAAAATTCCACACAAAGAGTTGCCTCAAAGATGGAGCCCACACGGGTGAAATCATCTGCACCTTTAATGGAAACTGCAATCATGTGCTGCTGGCGGTGCATTCACCTTGTTGCAGTTTCCATTAAAGGTGCAGATGATTTCACCCGTGTGGGTATATATATATACATATATATATATATATATATATATATATATATATATATATACATATATATACATATATATACATACATATGAACAAGGGCACGGCTGTGCTCGAAACGCGTCACTAAGTGAGGAAATAAATCTTACCTGCCATAGCTATTTGGGTCTGTTTCCCTCTGTTCGCCGCTGCTGTTGCTGCCAGCGCTGCTGTGGAAGTGCGGAGAGTTTTTCGACGGTATATATATATATATATATCACTGAAAAAACCATAGGTTTCAGGCACGTTATAGTTAGAAATTTGCATTTAAAAAATCTTAGAAATTCACTGAAAAAACCATAAGGTTTTAGGGACAGTTATAGTTAGTTGGACATTGCACTCGTACAAAACCCGTGAAATTCCCCCGTTATAGTTAGTTCAGGTAACTATAACTCGCGCCCCCGCAATGCACTGCTGATGACGTCACATATTACATCACTCATGACATGGTCAGTGACATCACTGATGACATCACTGATGACATCTCAAATGGCCTCTGGTTGGGGACTGTGGGGGTCCCCAAACCCCCACAGTCCCGCCGGCTCCCCGTGTCCTAAGGGAGCCGGCATTGCTTTCCACACGGGGAGCAGCTAACATGCTGCTCCCCGTGTGGAAAAGCAATTGTCTTTGGATATTGGAAGCGAGAGCAGGTTTCCTGCTCTCTCTTCCAATATCCAAAGCAGTTTGCAATGACAGGACGGGAGCCGCGAGGCTCCGTCCTGTCATTGCAAACAGCAGTGTCCCGGGGTAGGCACCCGGGACACTGCAGGAGCCGGCCCTGGGGGGTGGTGGTCCCCAGGGCCACCACAGGCTCCATGAGGGGGCCGCGCGGTCCCCCTCCCCACATCAGCAAAGCCCCGGGAGGTGGTGGTCCCGGGGCTTCGAGGTCCAAACGGACCCCCATTTTAATTTGTTAGTGCCCTGGGGAGGTGGCGGTCCCCGGGCGTGTGGGGGCTCGAGCCCCCCACAAAGGAAAAAGTAAAAAAAGAAGCCCCAGGGAGGTGGTGGTCCTCGGGGCTGCGGGAGGGCTCAGAGCCCTCCCGCACCATTTTAAAAAGAAAGCCCCGGGGGTGGCGGTCCCCGGGGCTTGGGGGCCCTTTGAGGCCCCCATACATAAATTTAACCCCCCACCATGCCCCCGGGACTTGGGCCACCCGGGGCAAAATACAATCGAGCGCGGGAGACCGCCCTTCGATTTTTTTTCGGCAGGATTCGCGCTTCCTGAGCGCATCCTGCCGATTTAAAAAAAAAAAATGCTTTTTCTGCCCAGGGGTCCTTGTGGGACCCCTGAGCAGACCTAGGGGTCAGGGTGTTTCTACCCTGCCCCCTTTGTGCGTTTTGCGCTCTTTTTTTACTGCTTTCTTGTTCCTCGGTTCTACTGAGGAATAAGATGGCTGCCAACACTTCCTGGTTTGGAGTGTTGACAGCCAATTAGCAGACAGCTCGTGATCGGGAGGGTGCGCGAATCCGACGCGGCCATAGATATATATGTACTTTTACTTTTGATTTTCTCAGCAACTACTGAACGGATTTACACCATTTAACAAAAAGGGTTCTTTCTGAACCAAGAACTACCTCTTTGCCAAATTTGGCGTAATTCCGTTCAGCAGTTCGGGCTGTAGCCGTGTCTAAAGTTTCCTATGGGAAAATGAATGGGGAAAACACGTTTTGGGACCCCCCTTTTTCTCGGCCCCCGCTTGACAAATCACCCTGAGACTTTCAGGGTAGGAGCGGACCGGAGCGGGCCATAAAGTTTGAAAATTTCGTGAAGATTCGTCAACCGACGCAAGAGTTATTTCAAATAGAATGTCGCGGATTTCCTATGGAAAATAGGTCCTAACTATAACTATCTACTGGCGGCCGCCAGTAGATAATATATATATATATATATATATTTAAGATCCCAATCCAAAATAAGGAACAAGTTAAAACCTCTTAGTGAAAGGAGAACAACAAGAAAAACTGACAGACATAGCAGACCCAACACAGGGCCCCCAGATCCAACTACCAAACCAAGCATGCATTTGAGGGGTGTCACACTTCAAACACCTCCGCTGAAGTTATGCTCCTGCCCTTCCCCACCTTGGCCTGGTACTTCTCCCTGGGAACTCATGACTATGATGACGTACTACACAACAACTTGTAGTCTCTCTCCTGGGTTCTCTTATTTTAAATGGATTTTCACTGCACTCATTCTTCTTCATCTCTGCTACAAGAAGCCTTGATGGTAGAGTTGTCAAATCGGTGCATGTAGGTCAGGCTACATGTTTCTAGACTTCGCCTTTTACAAATCACTTTATCAAGTCACTGACACCCGAAGTACTAAGCCCAAGTCGCAAATAGAAGAGGGCGTTCAGACAAATTACTAGGGCAGGCAGAGCCAGAGCTGAGCCATGGGCCTGGCATGGCTCCTGTAGTCTGTGCACGAGCCGAGCCATGAAAACGTTTGGCATGTATATCGTGCAGCAAACACTTTAGTACATCAGATTATATCACTGCATAGACAGACATTTATTCAAAGTGATACATTTTAGGAACATTCACGTCTCCCCCCTCTCCAACGGCAATGCCATTAGTGAACTAAGAGGCAAGTCAGTAGACCTCTGTCCTAGATTCTTATAATGGAGCAACGTTCCAGTCTATTAAATCAAATATTAAAGATGACTTTACAGCGCACATCCTGAACCGAATTATTTAAATGTGTGCTCATATGTGATAGTAAAAAATATAGGCTCTGCGAAATAAAATATTTGCCTAAAAACAGATAATTTGGACAAGCAGGGAAGCCGCTATTGATTCCAGTTTATCTTGTTTCACATTTTGTAATTTAGCCACTGGAGGGGTAGCTCTCTCTCTCTCTCATGTCTGCATCAAAGGTCATGGTTTTGTCTTTCATTCTTGGCTAAAGGTGAGAAAAACCAACACATAGATAGCAGACCCGACCCAGGGCCCCTAGACCTGACTATCTAGCCAAGGATGTATTTATTTGGGGGTGTCCCACCCCACCCCACCCCCGTCTCCCCCACACCCCCAGAAGCTACTCCCCTGTAAATTGGTAATGCCCAGAAAGACATGCTGTGATGTGTCATGTCATGTTCTGCACATCATGGATCCAGGGGAGAAATGACAGCCACAAATCCAAGCTCTGGCAGGCATTCCTCACATTTCTGTTGACAGCTCTAAAACACCAGAGAGTACACATGTGAACAAGACAGAGGATTCAAGAAAGAGATGGGGAGCTCAGCAGTTATTCCCATGTGTCTGTCATTTCCAGAAGTTGAACTGTTTCTCTTGTCAAAAGTCTCTCTTTGCCATTGGCCCAGCCTTCTCAGAGGCAGATGTTCTGTATGGTACTGACATTAAAGACATGACCTCTGACTTCCTGGTTACCTCACTTCCAGTGACTTCTTGCTCCTCCAGCCACCTCTAGAATATGCTGCAGAGCAGGATGCATGACATAATTCAAAGAGGAAGAATGTGAGACCGACAAATATACAAGCATTGCTGTTCTGTCCAGCTACTAACCTGGACCTTCCTTCCAAAGATCCTCAGTGAAGGCGTCAAGGGTAGCATCTAACCAGAAGTGATCCATGCACACTTCCGTCAGTGATCTGACACTGGATGATTAATGAGACCCTGAGAAAACTCAGGGCAATGTTTTTAATTCATTCATGTTCTTGGAAAAAGCAGTGTCTACTTGAATGTACGCTCCATGACCTAAATGGAGCATGAAGTCTTTTGCAATCAGACTCGGTAGGCAAGAAGTATGAGGTAGCTGTCAAGCACGCCTATACAATTTCCAGCGTACCACAATAACGGGAGGTCAGTCCATGGCAAAGGACCCTAATGATGCATCTAGCCTGAAGCTACAAATCTACTGAAAGTTAAGAACTGCTCTGATCCACTGATCCAGATGGAGACACAGGCCATGTTCCTTTCTGACATTATCTTCAATGCTGTCAAGGCCCCTGTATTGGCAGTAGGTGTATTGATGGCAACTTACTATCAAGTCTGCACAAGAGCTAAGAACGTTCTGTCTCCTCAAGATGCCTAATGACTCTTTGGTGAACCATCAGATACTTTGGTGCATAAGTCATATAAGACCCAGGTGGGTATCCTGTCTTTTCAAAGAAAACTGAACTCATGTTTTCCAAGTCTTTCGCCACCAAACTTTAGTTGAGACAAGCATACCCTGTTTCACAGCGAGAGCAGGTTTCAAGTCTGACCACCATAGGGATCACCAATGAAACTGTCTAGTGTTCTCTACAAGCCTCCACATTGTTTCTGGTTAGGAGAATACTGGACTACTCTCTTCAAACCCTGCACCACTTATTAGGCAAGTGGGTTGGGAACAACAGACTAACTTTCCCATTAAGCAGGGTTTTAAATTCCAATTCTTTAGACACCAAACTTAACATTCCAACTTGCTCTCTAATGAAAGTTTGTACTCGTTAAATATAATAAGGCAATGCAATGTTAATGTATTGGTGAGGCAAGCCTTGCAGCAGTGAAAAAGGATTTTAAGAGTTTCCCACTAGCAGGCCATGTAAAAGTTAATGATACATGTCCAACATTTAAATACACTGCATCCTGCTCTCTGAGATGTTTAGGGCCTACCCTAGTGATGACTTACTTGTATTAAATAGCAAGGATTGGGGCCTGGCTTAAGGTTTTATTTTTGCCTCATCATTTATCTTTTTACCCCACCCTTCACTCTATGCTCTCTACAACTTAGGCACACTGACTCTCAGATATTGGGGTAGGACAGCAGTGTGAAGTGGATGTTTGAGGCATCATTTAACCATATGCCTTTCTGCCACCTCTGTAGTGTTGCCATTCCTTATCACCAGGGCCAATGGAATTATGTGACTGTGCGGGCACTGTGATTTTCGCATATTTATATATTTCCGCATCTGCCACACAAGTCATCATCTGGGGCATAATCTTCAGATTTTAACAAAATAAGAATTTTGTTTCTAACTCAAATGGTTCAAAAGTTACTGAAAATGCATCAATATGTGTTGCTGCATAGTGGAAGGCTCTTTACAAATGTTGACTGGTCACCTTTCTGTTGCTTATTGCTATATTTGGGTATTAAACTGGTCCTAATGAGGTGGAACCAATACCCAGACAGTGTTAACAAGTGTTAAAATGACAAAATAATGAATGAATACTATCACAAAATATGCCACATGATTTTCCTTTTTTAACTGCATAATGTACTCAACCCTGCTGCATAATTTGCCCCTACCTGCCACATAATTCCAGTGGCCCTGCTTATCACCAATATAAGGGGGTCATTAGGATGGCGAGCGGATCGCCACCGCCGGCCCGGCGGTGAGGACCGCCGGCCCGGCGGTGGCGATCCACCCGCCATCACCCTGAATATTCCCACCGCCAAATTAGGATGGCGGTGGCAATGGGAATGGTACCGTGGCGGACGGAAAGACCGTCCGCCGTGGTCCCGCAAGGCGGTCCTTTTCCGCCCGCCTTGCGGGACACGGTACAATGGGCCAATGACGGCAGTGCCGTGCAGGCACCGCCGTGGGCATTACGATGCCTGTCTTTTGCGGCGGAGATCCCGCCGCAAAAAGACAGGCGGAGAATGCCTTCGGGGTCCCGTTGCGGGCCCCCGGGGGGTGGGGGAGTGGGGAGCTGCACGTGGGGGGTACCCATGGTACCCCCCTGCATTTGCATGTACAAGGTGGCAGGCACCGCACGGTGCCTGTCACATTGTACATGCAAATGCACAACATGTATTTGTACATTGCGGCGGGTGCTGCTTGCAGCACCGCCCGCCGCAATGTAAAAATACGGGATGCGCCCGCCAGTGTGGCGGGCGCATCCTAATTCGTATAGCGGACCACCGCACCTATGGTGGGTGGTCCCTTTTGCCAATGCGATGGCGGGTGGACTTTGTCCGCACGCCATCGTAATGACCCCCTTAATGCCCAAACATACCTTTCAGTTATCACAGGCCCGAATACATCAGCTCTTGCTTGGTAGGGTGAACAGCCAAAATACTATTACTAAAATATTGTGGTATTTAAGGTAATTAAGTATGTAATTGATAATTAATAATGTAAATTGTTTGATTTATTTATTTAAATTAAGTGTATTTTGTAATTTTTAATGTGTAATCTAATTTTTCTGTAGTTAATTACTAATTAATAATTTAGTAGAGGGTAGTTGGGTTTGTAAGTGAACACGGTGGGACGATATTTAAATGGTAAATTATTGTTTTTTATTTTCAATAAATTATGTATTTTTGTTAAATATTTAATAATGTAAATTATTTGGTTGATTAGTTGTTATGTCAATTATTTTATTTTATTTTAATTAATTGTTAATTCATTGATCAGTGTATTTAATAAAAAAAGTAAATGAATTTTATATTTATTATTTGTTTTAATTTAATTTGCTTTATTTAATTAGAATTTTATTGTTATTAATGTTTTGTTTTCAATTAATTATAAAAAATGTGTTGGTGTATTTGGGTAGGCAGGAAGGAAGTGTATTTTGTTTAAATATATTTATTTTGTTTTATGTTTTTTAAATTATTGTTGTACTATTACATTTTATTTTTTCTATTACATGTAATTGTATTTACTGATTAGGAGTTGGAATGGTATGTCTAGCCCTTCCAAAGTCCAACACTTTCCCTGCTTTTGCTTACGCTGTCGTGAGAATAGTAAATCTAACCCCCCCCAAAGTCCAATAATTGCTATGATTTTGCTTGCGTAGGAGTGGGAATAGGAAATCTAAGCTTGCCAAAGTCCAACCCCTTCCTGACTATTGCTCAGATTAGAGTGGGAATAGTAAATAAAACCCCTCCAAAGTCCAACACTTTCAACAATGTTGCTTAGATTGGAGTGGGTATAGTAAAGCCAACCCCTTCAAAGTCCCCATTGTTGAATATATTTGAAGTGGATCTAGTAATTCTAACCCCTCCAAAGTCCACTACTTTCCTATTACATTGATTAGAGTGGGAATAGTAAATCTAACCCTTTCAAACTCTAAAACCTTCCCTGATTTTGCATATTGGAGTGGTAATTAGTAAATCCATCCCCTCCAAAGTCAAACATTTTCCCTGCTTTTGCTTACATTGGAGTAGGAATAGTAATTCTAACCTCTCCATAGTCCAACACTTTCCCTACTTTTGCTTAAATTGGAGTTAGAATAGTAAATCTGACTCCTTCGAAGTCCAACACTTCTTCAAGTGTTGCTTACATTCAGTAGTTATTTTTTTATGTTTTATTTGTTCCTTTATTTATATAGATTTTAATTTGCATTAATTTTATTTTTTAATAATGTGTCATATACATTTCGTGTTAATATATTTATATAAATTTTAATATTTAAGTTATTGTTACTATTTTTTAAATTGTTTCAATATTGTTTTTAAATTTTTTAAATAGACATATATAAAAATTCACTGAAAAAAACAAAGGTTATAGGGACGTTATAGTTAGAAAATAGCATTAAAAAAGCCTTAGAAATTCACTGAAAAAAACAAATGTTAAAGGGACATTATAGTTAGGCAATAATGTTACACACACAAAACCACAGAAATTCAGCAGTTAGAGTTAGAGTTATCTCAAGTAACTGTCACTCATGCCTTAAGGTAACTATAACTCATGCACGCACCATGCACTGCTAATTACTCCACATATTACGTTACTCATGACATCTTCTATGACATTACTGAATTCCTGTGGTTTTGTGTGTGTAAAATGTAAACCTAACTATAACGGAAGAGCCTCCAGAAGCGGATGAGGGAGGTAAAGATTAAGATACTAAGAAGCAAAAGGAGAAGTAAGAAAAAAACCAGGAGAAGAAAGAGAAAAAATTGATAGAAGAGAACCTTGTCATTAATCTCGCCTCCAAAACATTGAGTGAAGAAGATCAAATAAAAACACTTGAACAAGGGTCTCTCCTTTTGCCCAGATGCTGAATTAGACCTGGCAAATATTTGAATAGACCTCTAAAAATTCTCATGGAAATTAACATTGAAAAAATACTTCTTAACACACCCCAAAACATTGACAGAATTGGAAAATGAATCAGAGGGGTTGGAGAAAGAAGTACCCTTTACAGAATACATCAGACATGCAATTCTGCCAACACTTGGGTATAGCAACATGGAAATCTGGAAAAAGAGGGTGCAAACCCCAATCACACGTCTGCCCACAAATGCCTCAAGGGAACAAGATTGACCTATTCCAAGAAATAGTTATAGAGGAGATCAACAATCTGGCTCACAAAAAAACTCAGAAAAAAACAAAACCTAACTTATGGAGAAAGAAAAGCCTTAGGAGAACTAAAAGAAGACCATCAAATCATAATCAAACCATTGGATAACCCTCGGATAAGGGAGGTAACATAGTAATTCAAGAACAAATCAAATATATGGCAGAGGCAGAAAAACAACTAAAGAATAAACAACATTACATGAAGCTCAATAAAACTCCAATGAAAAAATGGCAAAGGAGTATCACAAGAAACAAAAAATTTGCGAAACCTTGATTTAATCAATCTCAAAGAGTACAAATATTTTAAAAACAGAACAACCAGTTGTGCCAACGATTTATTTCCTGCTGAAAGTACATAAAGATTGGAAAGTCTACCGGGTTGCCCGATTGTTAGCTCAATAGGACCCTTACTCGAAAATACATACAGATTCATTGATGTATTCCTGTTCCAATATGTGACAGCACTGCCTTCCTATCTAAGAGATTCCATGGAGTTCCTAAACAAAATCCCGGGCATTCCATAGAAAGATAATTATCTACTGGCCACGATAGATGTGACAGCTCTATATACATCGATCCAACACAATGACGGTATCAAGGCCTGTAAATATGCTTGAACAACGAGTTACATTGAACATTCAAATATGTTATTGGAGATGCTAGATTGTTGCTTAACCCAAAATGTCTTTATTTTTGATGGAGCATACTACCTGCAAAAGCAGGGAACATCAACAGGGGCATTCATGCCCCAACATATGCAAACCTACTGATGGGACACTGGGAAGCAGAAACAGTTGGACAGATAAGAACCAGGATGAATTGGGACATGTGAAACTATGGACAAGATTTATTGATGATCTGTTTTTAATTTGGGAAGGTGACCATGAGAGCCTGGAGAATTTTATCTTATCCCAAAATCAGAACACATATTCTTCGGTTCATCCACACTATCAGTCCCAATCGTATAGAATTTCGAGACATTGAAATCTACATTAGTGACTTGAAGGTATGCAGCCGAATCCACCGTAAAGCATCTGCATGCAACAGTATTTTGCACACCAATAGTGGTCATGCCAAAACATTAAAATGGATTGCACCATTTGGAGAGATGCTGAGAGCAAAATGAAACTGCTCAGAAAGCTCAGACCTTTTTAAATGCAAGTACAAGAGATGTTTGAGAGATTTGATTCTAGGGGGTACCCTGTTGAAGTCCTCCAAAATGCCAGAGAAAGAGCCAGAACAAGAAATAGAGTGGAGTTATTAGCACCTTGCAGGGTAGAAACTACAAAGAAAAATGTCATCCGAATGATCATGGACTACAACATTGATCATCTAGAACTAAAAAGTATATTTAAAAAAAATTGGAAAATCTTGCATTTAGATGCAACACTGAAAGAAACCCTCACAAAACATCCCAAAATAATGTATGGAAAGTTTGTATCCCTAGGAGACATACTAGTGCAAAGCCACCTTCCTACAGCCAAAGTACCAAATAAGAACTGGCTAAATCAAGCCGGTTTCCGAAAATGTACAAAGTCTAAAGCATGTGAACACAGATAAAATAAAACATCATATTTACTACATAATGGAAAAACCCCCAGAAAATCAAAGAACACATCATATGCAAAATCAACTATGTAATTTATGCACGACAATCCACATGCGAGAAATCCTAAGTGGGAAGCAGAAAAAACAAAATTAAACTTAGAGTGTTGCAACATCTGCGAGCCATTAAAAACCAAGATTTTACGTACCCAATATCTAAACACTTTTGGGAAAAATATGATGGAAATATAAAAAAACTATCCTATTGTGGAGTCAAACACATCAAAATAGGAGCAAGAGGTGGCAATCGAGAACTGATTTTAATTTTAAATGTATTTATTAGCATTTTCAATATTACAACAACAACACAGAGGTATAAAGGGCACATTGCCCAAAAGCACATGAACCATAGTACTGAGGCATTAAAGAAAACCACATCTGTAGTATCGAACATAGCACAAGTGTCGCCGATTCCTGGCAAAGATGTAATAGCAGTATACTAAGCTTTACCTCCATCAAACTACAAATATACAAAAGAAAAAGAAAAACAATGAGAAAGGAAATGAACCCCCCCCTCCCTCCCTTCCCTGTGCTGGTAATCTCCATAGCCCTATAAGCCAGTCTCCTGGCCTTGTACGAACCCTCATGCA
The DNA here is from genome assembly GCA_963921515.1 of Calotriton arnoldi. NCBI lineage: Eukaryota > Metazoa > Chordata > Amphibia > Caudata > Salamandridae > Calotriton > Calotriton arnoldi. The sequence continues at coordinate 1,328,810 of CAWUFW010002082.1, read as the reverse complement.
TCACCCTGTGGACGGTGGTGTTTGTGCTGTCCATAAGTTGGACAAATGCAGCACTCTCAAATATTTGGGTTGGGTAAGTTCGTTAAACTCCGACGAGAGCAATGATAAGAAAGGGCTCCATGTCTTCTGGAAGGAATCTGTGGTATTATTTAAGGTAGAGGAGATCCGTTCCATCCCCAAAATGAACCACAGCCTATGTAGCCAGCCTATATAGGTGGGATGTGTGGAGGTGGCCCAGTGTGACAATATGTTTTGCAATGCCGCCCCCATTGCCATCCCCATCTGGCGACCTCGCATGCTTTTGAGAGGGAACGTGATTGGGTTGGACAGTCCCAGGATAACATAGACCGGTAGTCTCGGTATCTGCGTTTCAAAGAGCTCGTCCACCCTGTCTAGGATTCTAGACCAATAATCTGTTAGTAGAGGGCACTCCCATAGTATGTGTAGCAGTGTACCTTCGTTGTCACATCCCCTCCAGCAAGTGGGACTCCGCTGAGGGTTGCCCCTGTGCAGACGCGCTGGCGTGAGGTACCAATAGGTCGTGATTTTCATGGCGGATTCTACGCTGGCCATGTTGCGCGCTGTGTGTTTCGCTCTGTAGTAGATCCCTTCCCAGTCCTTTCGTGTGAGTTCCCCACCTAGCTCCCTCTCCCATCTCTTCTGGCTTGGTGTGGCCTGCGGTGGTGTGCAGTGTCTAACCATGTTGTACATGTCCGTGATCAACCCTCTATCGGAAGTTTTGGAGATAAGCCATTTTTCATATTTTGTTAACAAGCGGGACCCTTGCTCCCTGACCTCCCCTTTGAGTACCTAGTGTCGGAGCTGTAGATATCTCAACCTCTCGGCCTCGGGGATAGCACATTCAAGCTTCATTTGGGGGAACGAGATAATGCCGGACAGGTCAAAAAGGTGACCAACTGAGCGGCAGGAGGTCTCTCTCCACGCCGGGAAGGCGGTGTCAGGCATCCCAGGATTGAATTCGCTATTACCAAATAATGGGGTTAGTGGGGAAGGGAAGGTGGTAAGCTTCCTCTTCGTCGCTACTGCATCCCAAACTGACAGCACTGATTTGTTTATAGGCGATCTCATCAACCCTTTCGGGCGTTGGGTCTTCTTCAAGAAGGGGACCTTCCAGAGCGGGATCCCCACGAGTGCCCTATCTTGGAAGAGCCATCTCTTCTCGGACTTGGGCCTTGCCCACTCCACCAAGTACCGCAGTTGTGCCGCACGATAGTAGTTGAGTAAGTCGGGGATCCCCAGTCCCACCTCCTCTGGTCTCATATATCTCAGAGCCTTACTCATCCTTGGTCTTGCCCCCGCCTAGACGAATTGGTTGATATCCCGTTGTAATGCAGCGAGTGCTCCCGGTGGCAGTAGTGCTGGCAAAGTCTGGAACAGGTAGAGAGCTTTTGGCAAGAGGGACATTTTAACCACCGCAATCCTCCCTAGTAGCGAGAGGCGGTACTTACTCCAAGTGCCCAGATCCTTTTTGGCTTGCCGTGCAAGCCTAGCATAGTTCAGTTGAGTCGTTTGATGCACGGAGGCCGCTAGGTCTAATCCCAAGTATGGTATGGAGTCCGTCAGTTGGATTCCATGTAGCCCTCCCTCCCCTCGACCCCGTGCGGCGAACTTGGGATTTAAATGAAGTATCAGGGATTTACCCACGTTAACCCGGTAGCCCGAGACCCGGCCAAAGGCTGATAACTCGTCGAGGAAGGCGGGGAGCGAGTACATCGGATCTGTCAGTGCCGCAATGACGTCGTCCGCATAGAGGCTGATAGGGTGTGTCTCGCCCCCAAACGGGATCCCTTTAATCTGTGGGTTTTCCCGCACCCATTGCGCCAGAGGCTCAATGTAGAGTGCAAATAGCAGGGGGGACAACGGGCATCCCTGCCGGGTGCCCCTTTGGATAGGGAATGAACGCGAGGAGACACCGTTTACTCTTATGGTTGCCGTGGGGCTTTTGTAGCAGCAACCCACCCACTCCCTGAATCTCTCCCCCAACCCGACTTTGGACAGGGTGTGACCTAAGAAGCCCCAATCTACCCGATCAAACGCCTTTTCAGCGTCTACAGTCAGCAATAGGGCGTCCATGCCCGTTTGGTGGGCCTTGTCTATCAAGTGGAGCACCCTCTTTGTGCTATCTGCGCATTGGCGGGATTTAATGAATCCTGCCTGATCCGGTTCAATCAAGCTGAGCATGCTGGGGCCGAGGCAAGAGGCCAGGATCCCGGTGAAGATTTTAAAATCAATATTCAGCAAGGAGATGGGGCGGTATGACTCGCAGTACTGTCTATCCTTGCCTGGTTTTGGCAACACCACTTTTGCTGCTGCCAGCATCGTGGCCAGTATCGGCGTTGTTTCCCCAAATGTATTAAATCGTCTCGTCAAGACCGGAGCTAATATATGACAGAATTTCTTGTAGAAGAGGGCTGAGAACCCGTCCGGGCCCGGGGACTTGAGCACCTTGAGGCGAGAGATTGCTGCGATTACTTCCTCCACTCGGATAGGGGCGTCCAACGCCGCTGCCTGATCGGCGGTCAGCACAGACATGGAGACCGACTGAAGATAGTCAGTGATTTCAGCTTCTGGGGCGGGGTCCACCGCGTACAGCCGTTCGTAAAACTCTTGAAAGGTATTAGCTATCTCTTGGTCTTCCGTGACCTCCCTCTGCCCCGTTCCCTGCAGGGAGGAAACCTTCGTCTTTTGCCTTTGAGCCCGCAGCCTATGGGCCAGTAGGCGTCCTGTGCGGTCGCCTCCAATATCATATGAGTGTTTTAGTCTCACTGCTGCATACTCGGCCCTGTCTAGATCTATACCAGCTAATTGTGCACTGACTGCTTTAAGCTGTCTCCAAACCCTTGGCGCGCACGTCCTGCTATGGACCCTCTCCAGTTCCTGAACCTGGGCCGCTAAGTGAGATCGCAACTCCTTGCGTTCTTTATTCTCTGCTGCCGAAAGACCTATGAGCTCCCCCCTCACTACTGTCTTCATTGCCTCCCATAACGTAGTTATCTTGACGTCAGATGTATCATTAAGGTTAAAATATTCCTGGATGCATTTGGTGAGCTGTTGAGACACCGGTTCCTTATGAAGCATAGCCTCCCTAAGTCTCGAGCGGCCCGCCTGGCGTGGGCTAGACTGCAGGGTGAGTCGGGCTAGCACTGCATCGTGATCAGAGAGGGCCATAGGTTCAATTTCTACCTTGGTCACTCTTCTGTGGATGTCCCCAGTACCCAGAAAATAGTCGAAGTGGGCGTAGGACCTGTGTGCGTGTGAGAAAAATGTGTACTGATTCGAACTGGGGTGAGCCTCCCTCCACAGATCTAAAAAGCCCATCTCCGTAAGCCATGCCCTGCCCTCTCCGGAGAGTTCCCCTTTGTGCCAATAAGAGGTCTGTGATCTATCCTTGCTAGCGTCCATAACTAGGTTTAAGTCCCCACCAATAAGAGTCAGGCGGTGTTGCAGAGCCATGACATCTGACAGTGCCGCTTTAAGAAAGCTCTCTTGTCCTGAATTAGGTGTGTATAGGGAGCCGATCACCAGAGATTGAGAGCCGAAGTGTACCGTATAGGCCAGCAGTCTCCCCTTTAGTTCTGCGACCTTATCCTTCACCACCCCCCTACATCGATGAGAGACTAACAAGGCTACCCCGGCCTTCTTTTCCCCCGTGCAAGAGAAATACTGCTGCATGCCCGTGATCGCATGCGGTGGCAGTCTTTGGCAAGGAGGTGCATCTCTTGAAGGAGGCATATGTCCGCCTCCGTGTTCTCCAGGAACGAGAGCACCGCTCGCCGCTTGACGGGATTATTGAGCCCTTTAACGTTTAACGTAAGGACTTTCACTTCTCCGCTAGCCATGACAGTGTAGTGGGTGCAAAGCGAAGGCAGCCCCCGGGGCGGGACCCCCCCCAGACCTGGCCCGACTGACCCCCTCTCCCACCATAGTGGTGAGCGCAATGAAGAAACCCAGGTCTAAGCCATCCCAGGCCATCGGAGACCCTTTGAGAATGGACTGAGACTTACCGGCACCCCCCTCCCTCCCCACCCTAACCCCAACAACGACAACAACCCAATCAAAAAGAACTCCAATGAATTGTCCGGGAGCTGCAGCATGCCTCCGCATCTCCCTGGTGGAACAGTTAGTGGGGTGCATCTCGTGGCCAACGACATCCCTCCCGCCCCCGCCAGCCCCCCCGCTGCCCCCTGGCAAGCTCTGGACCACTTATCTGTCCCCTCTGGTTATTTGCTCAGCAATTCAGTGCGTCGGATCTGCGGCCAGCGAGTCCAGCACTCCCTGTCTTTCTTGTGCCATCGTCTTCGGGTCGGGTTTGAACTGGGGCTCCCGCCTCTTCTTCTGTCGGCCTACCCGCTGCCTTCGGTCTCCCGTGCCTCTGCCCACTCCATCTTCCTGTTCTGTCTCCGGTGGGATGCCAATGCCGAGGATCTTGCAGGCCTCCTGCAATGATCGGATTTGGTGCAGTTTATCGTCCCGCCGGAAGATGATGCGGAATGGGTGGCCCCACGAATAAGCAATTCCTTGGTTGCGGAGGTAAGTCGTGACCGACCGGAAGGCCCTTCGTTTTTGCAGCGTAATCGCTGCTAAGTCCTGGTAAAGAGCGATGTCGTGCCCTCTATAGGTCAGCGGCTGTGCCTCCCTAGCTTTCCTCAGGATAAGCTCCTTGAGTTGGTAGTCTGGGAGGTATGCTAGGTTATCAGGGGGAGGGGCCAGAGCCCTCCGTGGCAAACCCACTCTGTGGGCCCTGTCGATTTTGATGGGGAAGTCCTGCGATTCCTGCAAGATGTGGCGGAAGAGCTCCTGAAGGTAGTGTGTGACGTCTGTGCCTTCTTCTTTCGAGGGGACTCCTTTCACCCATATGTTGTTTCTTCGGGAGCGATTTTCTAAAACTTCAGAGTGGGTCTGAAGATCTATTTGCTGGGCTTGAAGACGAATCACCTCCTGCTTCAGATGCTCTATTTCTTCCTCCCGTGAGTCCTCCTTGTCTTCTATCGAGGCCACCCGTTCCCCTATGGCGTCCATATCTCGGCGCACTTCCTTGACCTCGGTGGAGACCTCTTGTGTAAGAGTCTGTATGTCGTCTCGCAGGGTCGAGAACAATTGAGTGAGAAATGTGCGGGTAACTGGTTCCTCCATGTTGTCCGGCTCTTGCCCCCCTGTTGTGGGCGATGGGGTCCGGCTGTCACCTACACTCGACCCCGTGATCTTGGCGAACATGTCCTTTACATTCCTGTCCTTCTTCCCCCTGGTCGAGGACATGTCTGGTTGATGTCCAGCCCCTCGAGGCCGTGGCGCGTGGGGGCGATCCGAGCCGAGGCGGCGCGTCGCACTTACTTCTCCGCGGGGCAGGACACGCTGCACTGGGCCACCTCTCTTTCGCTTCGGGCCTTTTGCCAGCTGGATCCCCCAACGTGTCGTCAATCGGTTGTGGCGCCCTCCAACCTGTCTGCAGCCCCCAAGACACCTCACTGCTCCAGTCCCTCAGAGCGCCTGTCCTCCCTCCACTGTTGGTCCCCTTCTCGGGTGGAGCGTAAGGCCACTGTAGGTTATGAGGCGTCGACCTCAAGCACCCCCGGCAGCGTATGGTCTCCCCTTTCGTCGCCTCCTCTTGCTTTCGGTGTGGGTCTCAGCGCAAAGGCTCGTGGTCCTGGGCTGCAGCCCCCTTTTCCTCCCCAACAACAAGCACCTTGCTCCGTTCGTTAGCACCTCCCGGGGCTGGCGCACTTGCTCTTCAGGACAGGCCCAGCTGTGTGTTCGAGCGTCCGGGATCCCCCGGGCGTGCTCTCCGCCTCCTCCCCCGCTCCACCGCCTCCGTCACACCCTTGGGTCCGCTTTGCCACGTGGGGCCACTCCTCAGCTGCCGTGTCAGGCCCGGGTCGACGGTAGCCTAGGGGCTCGATAGAGCCCGCTCCGGCCCGCTTCCTCTCCCGCTCCCTCCAGGCCTTTGGTCTCTGCCCGGGCCCCCCCAGCCAGCCGCGGCGCACCAGAGTCCGCGCGGGTCCGGGAAGTCCAGCGGAGCCTGCCCTTCCGATCAGTCGTCGCTCAGCACGCAGGGCCGCAGGCCAGTCCAGCGCCCCCCAGCTGCTCACCTCACGGGGGCAGGACCGTCGCCCCAGTCTCTAGGCACCAGCCGTTCCCCACCAGGCTGTGGGCCCTGATCCGCCCCCTCTGCTGCGTCCGCAGTGGCCACCGGCACTGCCACTCGCCTCGGTGTCTCACTGTCCCAGCGGTCAGGACCCCCCTCCGGATGCTCTTGGAGGCCCCGGGTCCTCAGCCGGCCAGCCGGGCGCATTTCCGCCGTATGTCGCCGCCTGGGGCCTCGCCCTCTTCGCTCCTACCTTGCCCCAGCCACCGTGCTCAATCGGCTCTTCGTCCAAGAGGGGGCTCTCTGCTCCGCACGTGCTGTGCTGTCTCTCACTGGCTCAAGCTCTCCCCAGCACCCCCGGGCCACCAGTCGCGTAGCTCACGGGCTCGGGAGCTCGCCGCTCAGCCGGTCAGGTCGTCGCGGCCGCCATCTTGGTTCGCCGAGGGCCGCCGCTATTCTCTGCCCCTCCGCTTTCCCTGAGGCTTGAAACTCGCCGCCAGACAGCCCCCAGGGTTCCCGCACTATCCGTGCTCACGGCCAAGGGTCCGGCACTCGGGGACTCAGCCGGGAAGACAGCGGGCGGCCGACGGGAGCGGGGAAACAAACGGGACACGTCTTACCCGCTCGCCATCTTGGCCACGCCCCACCGAGAACTGATTTTAAGGAGAATGGAATCCAGATTAAGAATTTTAATGGGAACTGAAGCCCCTCTTGGACATAATTTGGATGCAGAACTATACATTCACCTATGACGAAATCTATGTCTGTTATTGGTCCAGCATGATCGTGTCTGGAATGAATTGGAAACAACTGTACTCTATAAAAATGTTATGATTTTGGGACAATCGATACCAAAACTTTGATTGTCTGTGCGATAAATGTATGAGTTGGATGCTTATCTAAATAATGGTATACATGCACTAAGGATACTTTATGAAATAACATATATCTTAGTAAGCATTAGAATATTTCAACAAGTTTTACTCTTGCTAATTTGCATCAGATATACCTTATGAAGCATAAAGAACTTTATTAAGCATGGGCACTTTACAACAGCTCTAACCTTTTGGCAGTCTATATATGGTTCAGGTCATGACACAGATTGGAACATGATGAACTTTTATTAAGCATTAGCACTTCAAAACAACTTTTTTGCTAATTGCACATAAGTTTGTAATACTAATTATTTGTGCAATATGAACATAAGCACCTTATTTCTCCCCTCTCTAAAAAGATAACTAATCATTGTGGAATTGCACAAAAAAAAACAACGTGGGTTAGTCATGTAACTAATGCGAATTTGCACAGAAAATCTGGTATATGGGTTACTCATGTCAAAATATAGATGAATGCACTGAATGTATCCTATGTAATATGATGCACTTTTTAAAGCATGAGCACTCTACAACAACTCTTTGTTATTTTCACATAAATTTATAATACTAACTATGCAATGTGAACATAAGCACTTTACTTTATCCTCTTCATTTTTTGAAGATATTAAATTTTTTTGGCTTCATACAAAAACCCTTATTGTGGGCTAGTCATGAAACGAGTGCAAATCTACACAAGAATTCCCAACGTGGGCTAATCATGTACCAGTGGAATATCAGGTCCACCTTATTAAGCATAGGCCCTTTAGAACAAAACCTTTGCTATTTGCACGTATATCTTCATGAGTGCATATATTATTTGCACAAGCACATATAGTATAGAAAATGTCAAATATTAAGGATTTATATAAGGTTGCAAATCCCAGACTTTGACTTACATGCATTTTTAAAGTATTATGTGAAACTGTACTTTACAGATAATTTAATCAATTCTCATGCACACAGTAGCATTCAGGGCTTTTGGAGCAATATAGATTCATACTGTTTGTGTGAAAGTATAATAACTTGTGCTTATCTCAGTTTAGCATGCAAAATCAATTTGGTGCCGAAATAGAAAGCTTATGTATGTGCATGATTTGAAAGAAGTAGATAGTGGTTGTTTTACAATCAAATCGTAGAGAAATTGACCATTGGGATTTACCAAGGATTTCTCAAACTGTACTTGCATTAAGTTACATTATCTCTGAAATTTAACACCCTGTCCACTTTAATTGTCTGCTGTAAACAAAGATCATGCCAGTAATGTTGAATTTTTTTTATGTGAAATGTAAAGAAAAGAGAAATGTACTTTACAATGATTATAAACACTTCATGTTCCTTAAACATACAAAATAATGTTTAAAATTGAGGGGGAAATGGTGGCATGAAAATGACTCAAATCATCAAAAGAGCATGAACACTCTAGTTATTTTGAACAGAAAGTGATGATGGACTTACACGCAATGTTACTTGAAATAGAGTTGTTTACACACGGACTCTATGGTCCAGTAGAAGGCGTAAATGCCAATATACGTCGGCCGTCTATTCCCGATTCACTGCACTATGTGGAATGTTGAAAGGAAATCAATCAATCAGGGTTTTGTAAAGTTCACTACTCACCCGTGAGTGTCTCAAGGCGCTGAAAGAGGGGGGTGTGAGCAACTCGGTTGGGGGTCATTCGAAGAGCCAGGTCTTGAGGTCCTTTCTGAATTGGTACAGTGTTGGGCTTCGTCGAGGTGAAGGGGGAGTTCCTTCCAGGTCTTGGCTGCGAGGTAGGAGAAGGATCTTCCACCTGCTCTGGTCCTGTAGAAATGAGGGACGGTGGCTAAGGTGAGGTCAGCTGAGCGGAGGTTTCCCTTGGGGGCATGGAAGGAGATTTGGTCATTGAGGTATTGGGGTCCAGTGTTGTGGAGGGCTTTGTAGGTGTGTGTGAGCAGTTTGAAGGTCATTCTTCTTTCGATGGGGAGCCAGTGGAGGTCACGGAGATGTTGGGTAATGTAGTCATGTCGTGGGATGTCGAGGATAAGTCTGGCTGCGGCGTTCTGGACGGACTGGAGTTTGCGGAGGAGTATTTTGTTGATTCCGGTGTACAGAGCGTTTCCTTAGTCCAGTCTGCTGGTGATGAGTGCGTGGGTGATGGTTTTCTTGGAGTCGGGGGGGGATCCACTTGAATGTCTTGTGAAGTATGCGGAGGGTGTTGAAGCATGCGGAGATCTGGCGATTCATGGTGAGTGAGGAGTCGAGTATGATGCTGAGGTTGCATGCGTGGTCCGTTGGGGTGGGTGGGTTTCCGAGGGCTTGGGGTCACCAGGTGTTGTCCCATGCAAAGGGGGTGGAGCCGAGGATGAGGACTTCTGTCTTCTCCGCGTTGAGTTTCAGGCAGCTGTTGCTCATCCAGGTCGCAACGGCTTTCATCCCTTCTTGGAAATTGCGCCCGGTGTTGTCGGGTTCCTTGGTGAGGGAGAGGATGAGCTGGGTGTAATCGGCATAGGAGACGATGTCGAGTCTCGTGGTTTCTGACAATGGTTCCGAGGGGGGCCATGTAGACGTTGAAGAGTGTGGGGCTGAGGGAGGATGCTTGGGGTATTCCGCATCTGATCTCTGTTAGTTCTGAGAGGAAGGGCGGGAGTCTTATTCTCTGTGTTCTGCCTGAGAGGAAAGATTGTATCCAGTCTAAGGCTATTCCTCGGATGCCGGTGTCGTGGAGCCTGGTGGCTAGTGTATGATGGGAGACGGTGTCGAAAGCTGCTGATAGGTTCAGGAGGAAGAGGGCTGCTGTGTGGCCTTGGTCGAGGAGGGCCCAGATGTCGTAGGTGGCGGCGATGAGGGCAGTCTCTGTGCTGTGGTTGCTGCGGAATCCGGATTGAGAGGTGTCTAGAATGCTGGTGGTTTTTATGGAATGTGCTAGCTGGGTGTTGACGGCCTTTTCGATGACTTTGGTGGCGAAAGGGAGCAGGGAGATGGGCCTGAAGTTCTTGAGATCCGTCGGGTCTGCGGAGGGCTTCTGTAGGAGGGGGTGACTTTGGCATGTTTCCAGTCATCGGGGAATGTGGTAGTCTCGAGGGAGCAGTTGATAGTTTGGCGTAGCTCGGGTGCGATGGCAGTGGTGGCCCTGTGGAAGATGTGTGGCTGGCAGGGGTCAGTAGGTGCTCCAGAGTGAATGCTCTTCATTGTCTTTAAGGTGTCTTCTGTGGTGAGAGGACTCCAGGTAAGAAGGATCTGTTGGATGGCGTCGCTGGGGGTGGGGGTTGAGGCGGTGTCGTGGGCTTGGTCGTCGAAGTTGTCGTAGAGTGTCTTGATCGTGAGGTGAAAGAAGGAGCTGCGTTTGTTGCAGAGGTCTTGAGAGGGAGGGACGTCGGTTGTTTCGCTGTTGGATGAAGTTTTTCTTTGTTGATTTGATGAGTTGGTGGTGTACTGTGATGGCTGCTTTGTAGGCAAAGTGTGCTTACGGGTTTTGTTGTTTCTCCACTTCTTCTTCAGTCGTCAGCAGGAGCGCTTGGATTCGCAGAGATCCGTGGTGAACCAGTTGGCTTTCTTGTTGTGTCGTCTTGTGGTGTTCTGGAGGGGGGCGAGGGCGTTGGTGCAGTTGGCGATCCATTGGTGAAGGTTGCTTGCCGCTGTGTTGGCGTCCGTCGTGGTAGGGGGAGGAGTGCAGATGAGGGCGGAGGTGAGGTGTTCTTCTGAGACTTTGTTCCAGCTTCTGTGTGGGGGGCAGAGCGTGCGTTTGTGTGCGGTGGGTTTCGTGAAGGAAAAATGGATGCAGTGGTGGTCTGTCCAGAGCAGTTCCATGGTGTGGCTGAAGCGAATGTTGTTTCCTCTGACAAAGATGGGGTTGATTGTGGGTCCTGCTGTGTGAGTGGGGGTAGGGGGTATATCAACTATTGTGCAGAACCTTGAGTCCTTTAATTAATAAGTGCTATGCAGGTTTTTGACATGTCTCCATTTAATAAGGTTTCCAGTATGATATGATAGGCCTCCTACCACCTTGTTCTCAGTACAGCCTAGAATGGATGACTGAAGACTCAAAAAGAAAAACAGAGAAATGTTCCTGCTATAAGAAATGTTTAAGAGTTCTTGTTTCTTCCGTAGCCTTTCATTTGAATGTCTCCTGTGGGGATATAAATTAATAAGTATGCCTTTAGTCTTCTAAAACGATTCATTTTTTACTAAAAAGACTGCATCCATATATTTATTAAGCAATGTAACACCACTATAAAATGGCCGCTGTGGTACTGGGGAACTGCTGGTGAAGTGCAGAGTAACACCGGGAGTTGACTTCCGTGTCACGTGTTTCCTCTGCCCGTTTTTTTAAAAACCAGATGCTCGCGTCCCCTGAACATCATTGGGACGGAGCACCAAGCTGAGGCAATCCGCGGTTGCGGTAAGAGGGATCCAGTGTTGGGGCGTGCTCGCTGTGAGAGAGCGAGCACGGAGGTGCCATTTCCCCTTTACTAATTACCCTTTTTTAACAGCACTGATATACGGGTGACGGTGGAATAGACCCGGTTACAGGCAGCATAATGGGCTTACGACTAAACTGAAAAGGGGTGGTTTTTCCATGATATGGTACTTATAGAATGTGTTTGATAGAACTGTTGTGTAAAATTCTGATAATGAGTATGAGGGGAGTGAATGGGAACTACGGGACTGAGTATGAGGTAGTTCGGCACATGTGATACAAACAGTGCGACCTTTATTTTGACACATGTTATATTTAACACCATGTGTTTTTAGGTTGATACCTACGACTGCAGTTATCATTGGGATACGCGACCTTTTGGTGTGGCACCCTTATAGAAGTGGTTCGCAGGTACGAAGGAAGACAGCAACCACTCAGTAATTATACAATTCTAAGGAGTGGGCTTAAATGAATGCTTGAGTGCATTTTTGAAGCTAGGTTTTATTTATAATTGGCACGTACTTCTTTTTAATTTCGTCATACAACCACAGGTCTGGTGTGATTTACAAGTGAGGTGAAGACTGGTTTCCCCATCAGTCCTAATGAAGTTGCCGTAAATAGGTTGGCAATGAAACATGTTGGCCTTTTGTCTCTGAAAAATGGCCAAGCATACGCCATTCTTTTAATTTGAGGACGCTCATGGCACCTAATAAAATTATGTTTCGCAAGTAAGTTGTACCCCATTTTAATTTCGAGAACTGTATTTCTCGTTTCACGGGGACCAGTGGGCACTGAGTGACACAAGCACTCACAGTGCTTCTGTACACATTTTCACTGATTTTCTTTCTTTGGATTTCTCACCTCCGAGAAATTTGAACACACACTCTTTTTCTTTATGGTCACGAAAGTTACCGATGTTGATAACGTGGGCAAACTGGTGAGTACCAACCAGCAGCCCCCTGGGTGATGCTACCGTGAGGTACTTTCTGACCTCTCTCACACTTTTTACACATTTTGTCACAAATCTTTTGTGGTTTCAAATTTCCTTTTAATACTTGTACGGAATGTGGTGTATTTACGTTTTTTTGAAATTGAACAGTTGGACTAACAGGTTATTGGCAGTGAGCCTGTCGTGTGAGGGAAGTTTTTTTTTCTTTTTTCTTAATCTTTTTATTGTAACAATGCTCATAAGACCATACGATACAACACTATGCACAAATAGCTCCTTAAGGAACAATACAGACGTCATCCGGGAGTTACACATCAGTGAATAACAAATGTCTTTCATCAATACAATTTGACTATTTCGACACAAGGGCAACTGCCTCTCTGTATTTGCGCCATGGCGCCCATATTTTCTTCCATTTTCCCGTGCACCCCCTGCTTTTATATACCGTTTCTTCCGCTCTTTGACACCAGTCTAGATCCCGCTGCCAATCTTCCCATAAAGGGGCGCCCGCACCCCCAGGCCCTAGCAATATTCCGTTTCGCTACCCCCGCCGCCAGGGCCAGCCATAGCTCAACATACCTCGACCAGTCGCTGTCCCATTTAATCAGCAGGAGGAGCCACCTCGGGTCCATCGGGACTGGCACTCCCGCTACCCTGGACATAGTGTCCGTAACTTTCACCCAGAATGTACTAATCACCGGACACTCCCAAATGATGTGAAAGAAGGAGCCCTCTTGTTGACAGCCCAGCACACAGAGCGCCGACAGACACCTTCCCCATGTATAAAGATGAGTGCGAGGATAGTATGTGCGATGGAGGACTTTGAACTGAACAAGTCGAAACCGAGATCGGATAGCGATTTCCCTGGGCCCCTGAAGCGCATCATGCCAGTCCTCCTCATCGAGGCTCCCAAGGTCCTGAACCCAGGCCGCTCTGAGACTGACCAAGGGATCTGGTATATTGTTTAACAATTTATGGTAGATGGTGGATGTGGGTTTCTCCTCGATAGGGTCCAGTAACAAACGATCTTCCATCGGGGAATACTCCGGGACTACTGTGCCACTAGGTATGTGGGAGCGGAGCGCATGCTGGAGGCGCACATACTGATAGCTCTGGGAGGTGTGTAAACTGTACTCCTTCTGGAGATACTCGAAAGGGCGGATAGCATCTCCCTTCCAGACGTCCCCCAGATAGTCAATGCCTATTTGCTGCCAACCCCTGAACCCTGTTAACGTCGCCACTTCCCTCAATAGGTCCCCCTGCCAAAGTGGAGTTTTCCCGGTGAGCTTGCCAGCCCATCCCAGGAGCCGATTTGCCTCCTGCCAGCAGTGAACGACTACCCTTGTATGGTCTGGCCACGCCTTCTGGGGTTTACGGGCATACAGGAGAGTTTCACAAGTGCCCCGTGGCATAACCATTCTGTCCACCCTGTAGGCTGGTTCGTTACTGTCAGCATACACCCAATCATTAACTACCTGCAATTGTGCCGCCCAGTAGTATAATTTGATATCCGGGACTGCCAACCCTCCGTCGTACACCCCCCTGTGTAATTTGTGTAGCGCTATCCTAGGGGACCGTCGTCCCATAACAAGGTGCGCACCGCCTGAGAGATCCTCTTGAATACACTTGCGGGTATCGGATAGGGGGTGTTCTGCAGAACATACAGCAGCCTCGGCAGTGTGAGCATCTTAAAGATGGCCGCCCTACCCATGAGCGAGAGCGGGAGAGTGCGCCAGTGGGCCACGTCCGCCTGTAGGCGAGTCAGTTGGGGCTCGAGATTCCTCTTGAAGAACTCCTGTCTGTTGCGAGTGATGTACACCCCTAAATACTTGAATCCTTCCAGGACCACTGTTGCGGAGCACCTAGACGGAACTCGAGGGGAGAGCCCGACAAAGGGAAGATCACGGACTTTGACCAGTTGATGGTATAGCCTGAATAGCTACCAAACAACTCAAAGAGGTGAACTACTCGGGCAATCGAGTGATATGGCCTTGCCAGATACAGGATGATGTCGTCGGCGTATAGAGATATACGCTCTTCCCATTCATCCGTTGCTGCTAGACCCCAAATCGAAGGGTCCCTCCTGATCCAATGAGCCAAAGGCTCCAGCGCCAGTGCAAAGAGGAGAGGGGACAGAGGGCATCCCTGCCTTGTCCCCCTCCGTAAGGAGAAAGCCCTAGATACCGCCCCGTTAACCCGCACCCGAGCCGACGGCCGCTCATAGAGGAGCCGTACCCAGCTGCAGAAGGTCGGCCCAAAACCCAACCGCCGAAGTACCATGAACAAGTATGGCCATTCTATGCGGTCAAATGCCATTGACGCGTCCAGCGCCATCAATGCCGTCTGAGTGTCACCCACATCCTCAGTCAAATACAACACCCCGTAGAGACGCCGAAGGTTATGACGAGTACTTCTGCGGGGCATAAAGCCAGATTGATCCACATGGACCAATTCTGTGACCACTGAGAGTACCCGATCCGCCAGGACCTTGGCGAGAGCCTTCACCTCCACATTAAGCAAAGAGATCGGCCGGTACGAGGCACATCGGTCTGTCGGCTTCCCAGCCTTGTGTATCACCACAATCATGGCCTCTCTCTGGTCAGGGGGTAAGTGCCCGCGCTTTCGGGCCTCCTTTAGCATCTCCAGCATGGGGGCCGTCACGACCGAGGTCTGCCTCTTATAAATTTCGATTGGAAGCCCATTCGGACCAGTGGCTTTGCCCGACTGCAGTGAGTTGAGCGCTTTCCCTAGCTCCTCTACCGTGACATCCGCCTCTAGTCGTTTGCTCGCCTCCTCAGTCAACGTGGGGAGCGCAAAGTCCCTCAAGAAGTCCTCACAATCCTCTTCTGTTCTAGTGCATACAGGTGAGTACACCCTCTCAAAGTGAGCCGCAAAGGCCTCTGCTATATCTGTGCTGGACGAGCATAATTTGCCCGCTCCATCCCACACCGCCGCTACCCAAGAGCGATCTCTATCCCGGCGCTCCAACCACGCCAATAATTTGAGCGCCTTATCGCCTACGTCGTACAGTCGGTGTTGCGTGGCCAACGCATAGGCTCGGGCCTCGTTCTCGGCAAATGCCCTGAGGTCCCTCTGTTTCAGCTTAAGCCTGTGGCACGTGTCCACTGAAGGGGTCGCAGCCGCGTCTCCCTCTAGTTGATGAACCTCACTCTCCAGGAGCCGAATCTGGAGGGACTCCTCTTTCTTTTTCGCCCCAATAAGTGACTGAGCCAATCCCCTCAGCACCGTCTTGTACGCTTCCCATAAGGTAATCTGGGAGTCCACGGACCCCTGATTCTCCTCAAAATACAGCTCAGATCCCTCTCTGAGCTTATCACCAATTTCAGGGTCTCTGAGGCGCCAAGGGTCAATTCTCGGAAAAACCGCTCTGTTTACGACCGGGCCCCTAAGGGTGGTACAAACAGGGGAATGATCCGAGATCCCCCTAGCTAGGTGAGAAGTAGTGCCAAAACCCCCCATCTGGTCCGAGCGCGTAAAGAAATGGTCAATCCTGGAGAAGGACCCATGCCGTGCCGAGTAAAATGTATATTGTCTAAGTGTGGGGTTCTGTGCCCGCCACAGGTCCCCCATTCCCATGGCAGTGACAAAATCCGATAGGCCCCTCTCCCCCTTCCTACCTGCGGGGGCATTGGACCGGTCTATCTCTGGGCACATAACCGCATTGGTGTCGCCACCCAAAAGTAGCGTTCCCTCTGGGAGGTTTGTCATAAACGCGCTCAGTTTGGGCAAGCACCCAGAATGGAGGCCAGGGGGTATATAGCACAAGCAGAACACCAATGTGCGTCCTTCCCATTCACCCGCCACTGCGGCGAAACAACCCGCCTCATCCACCCAAGTGCCCGAAATAACAAAAGGTAGGGTAGTACGTACCAGTATGCCCACCCCACGTGACCCAGATGTGAACCCCGAATGCACAACCATTTTGTAGCCGAATCGATCGAGGGCCTTACATCTATTCCCCTTCAGATGCGACTCCTGAAGAAGGACCACATCCGGGCAGTGTCTCTTTACATGCTGCAGCACCAATGTTCGCTTAATTTTATTGCCCAGCCCATTAACATTCCAGGTCCAGATTTTCACCATAGCTGAGTCACCCATCGTATCGATACCTCAACCGTTCCCTCGGAGGAATTACTGTCTCAGACATGTCCCCCGCGCAGTCCCCAGTGCGTACTGAATAAGATGGCCATGAGCTAACTCCCCATCCCCCCCAACTCCCTCGGATCCCCCCATCCAACCCCCAACCCCCAAACTCCCCCTCCCTGCCGCCCTGCCAGGTGAGTCCCAAACCACCCACCGAGAAAACTTGCAGAGTGCCTGTCGCCCCGATAACACAACCAAAACCATTTATGAGGAAACGTGGGCTTGCAGACCTAAGGAAGAGGTACACAACTAGTGTCGAATCATACACCCCCATACTATATATCGCAGAGCTTCCCACATACAACATTTCGTCCCCGTCCCGCCGGCCCCAGGGTCCAATAAAGAACAAGGACTGTTCGCGTCTCAGACATCGTCCCTTTCCAGGAGCGGACTAAAAAAAACCCGGCCCCTTTCTCCCACCCGTCATGGAACCAAACTAACCGGCCACCCATTCCTCGAAGCCCAAAGTCAAAGTTTATTCAGGGCCTACCACCTGACACAACGGTGCCAGAGCCGTTTCAATGTCACGCAGCCGTCTGCTGTTCTCTGCCACTGGTAGATCGGCCATCATCCTCCGGATCCGGGGCATGGTCCCCCCGGTTCGTTGCAGAGTTTAACCGCCTCCCTTGCCGATCAACAGTTCTCCAGCCTTCTAGCCAGTCGCTGGCATCCGCTGGCGCATCGAAAAAGTAGGCCTTTTCTCCATCCAGGACTTTGAGTCTTGCCGGGAAGAGCATCATGTATTTCACGCCCTTGTCACGAAGTGCCTTCTTCACCCCATCAAAGGAGCGCCGGTGCCGTTGAACCTGAAGTGTGAAATCCGGGAAGAAACGGATGGTGGCGTTATCACGGTGAAGGTCCCCATGAGTGCGTGCCGCTTGCAATATGGCATCTCTGTCTCTGAAATTAAGGATGCGGGCGATGATGGTGCGAGGGGGAGCCCCAGGTTTGGGCTTTCCTCCCAGGGCTCTGTGCGCCCGCTCAACAGAGAAAAAATTGGAAAGACGTTTAGGTTTCAGGTGGTTTAGGATCAGGTCCTCTACAAACCAGTCCGCCGATGGCCCCTCCATTCCTTCCGGCACGCCAACTATGCGAATATTATTACGACGAGCCCGACCTTCCTGGTCCTCCAGGCGAGCATGGATGGTGGCCTGGTTCTTTGTGAGAGCGGCCACCTGTTCCTCCAGCCTCTTCGTCCTCGATTGAAGGCCCCCAATTCCAGTTTCAGCGGCAGAGACCTTCTCCGACATCTTCCGGAAATCCGCCCGTAGGAGATTCACCTCTTCTGTCACAGAGTCCAGTTTCGGCTCCAGGGTACCACGGAAGTCTCTAATGGCCCTCATTATGTCTTTCAGAGAGGGATCCGGGCCGCTGTCCTCTGGGTCGTCGTTCTGACCTCCGCCCGTCGCACCATCCTCTCGGTTCATTGCGACAGTGTATTTGTCAATTTGATTGGTTTGGCCCAGAGCCCTGTTGCGACCCATGGTGGACTGGTAACCAGGATACAGCTGAGCACCAGCACTCCCCGCCTGGCCCTGCACTCGACGGACAGCTCCTTAACACTCAGCCACAGGGCAACCCACGTATCACCAGGATCTGGTGGGCCCGTCACTCACGACAGGTCTCTGCTGCGCTGGCCGCTTTCACTTTTTGAAATGTCTATTAAACAGATCCGCGCCAAATGTCCGCTGTCCCACCTGGACTCCACAGGTACTCGCACCAGTTCGTAGGAGGCAGTCCAGGAGACGCAATCAGGGCCCCTGCAAGGTGCAGTGTCCGTCAGAATATGGGAGGCCACCGGCCTAATGCAGAGGGGAGAGCCACAGTCACAGCACGGTCAGAAACGCGCTCCAACGATCACCACAACCGCTAGACGAATGGGGGAGGGGCCGCCCACCAGTCACACTGTCTTTGTGGCCCCATGCAGCCCAGGGCACCCGACTGGCACCGTCAACTGCCCGAGGACCCGAGGTACCGGACTGCAAACGTGGGGAAGGCCCCGGGTCTCTCCAGGCTTCACTTCACCTCACGGCTAAGAACGGCTGATATCGGATGCGGCAGCCCTCGCTCACCGCTTTTTGGCCCGCTCCACACGTCACTCCAGGGCACTCGTCCGCTTAGAAATGCAACTCTCAGCCGCTCAGGAGGGATTGGAAGCAGGATCGCCGGCAGCCTCCGCTCACTGTTCCCATGCGGGCGCCATTTTCCGCCGAGGCAGACTGGGAGCAGCGCACCGCGTTGCAACCTTCACGGGCGCTCGGAGCTGCTGACGGACACCGTCGCGGATCGCCGCCACACTCCCACGACTGTGGGCGTCCTCAGTGTCCGCGTCGGTGATCGGATTGTGCCGGATGTCGAGGGTA
This sequence comes from Calotriton arnoldi, assembly GCA_963921515.1. Taxonomy (NCBI): domain Eukaryota; kingdom Metazoa; phylum Chordata; class Amphibia; order Caudata; family Salamandridae; genus Calotriton; species Calotriton arnoldi. The sequence goes on along the minus strand of CAWUFW010002082.1, from coordinate 1,309,960 downwards.
GAACTTAGGTTGCTAGCGCAGCTAACAAACTACGCCGCCATCTTCCCCTGTGAGGGAAGTTTAATGTCTTTTTTTTAAAAACTCCCTTTATGTCTTAAAAATATAGTTAACTGTTCTGAGTAAGTCAAGTCTTTTTGTGTCTATAAATTACTGAGTGGGGGGGCGACCTGACTGTTTACCCCCTGGTGCTCCTCCTGTGTTTTTGATTTATGTACGGCGGCTCAGCCGTGAGAGCATTTGAAAAGTTTTCAATATTAGATGATCGTGCCGATTATAAATGAAAGTGTCTCCTAAGAGGGATTGGCTTGTTGTTGAGATATCAGTGTAATCTTACCCAAGACAGTACGAAAGCGTTTATCCTGTCATTGATATGGATAGGAACTGTCTTGCCTTCTCTGACGAACAAATTGCATTAATTTTATCAGGCCCCTCATTATTACCTGATGCCCCACTAACTAGTAACACAACAGCTTGGGAGGAGTGGGATAAGTTAACAAACACAAGGAAGCGTCAGATTCGGGTAGCCCTGCATGGGGCATTAATGACAGAATATCTCCGTGCTGGTGCAGCCCCACCAAGTCTAATTGTAAGAATTGAACCAAAAAAGTTTCTGGAAGATAAGCAGTTCCGAGTGGACTGGAGCTATATAGCTAATAAGTGCACTCGTGATTGGTTGATTTTAATTATAAACACGGCAAAAAGGCTAAGCGAAGAACTGCTAAAAGAGATTCTTGAGTTAGAAGAAACCATCAAGAGGGACACTACAATTACTGACGCTAAGGAACAACTAACTTGTATTCAAAGTGACCTCACCGATTACAAAACCTATATGGTGAACCAGAAGATTAAGGGTCTCAAACGTAATCTAGACTGTTTTTCACACGAGTGGGCATTCCATTACGTTGAGGACAAATATTATCAGACTAACACTGAACAGGCACATTTTCAGAACTTTCAGAAGGAGGGACGTAGACAGACTGGAGAACCCCCTACAATTGGACGTTTGACAACACGAGTAGTGAGGAGGAGGAAGTGGTAGAACAACCATCTACATCGAACCAGAGTAGGATCAGGTTTACCCCACAGAACAGAGCCAACAAGGACCTAGGCGTCCTTCTGAAGTCTTTTTTAGGCCAGAATCAAAGGGGCAACAGAGGAGGGGGAGCACAACGGGTAAGAGGCAGAGGCAGGCTCAACCAACAGCCAACATGGCAGGCATACTCACCCCGAATAACCCGCAGCAGAGGCAGAACACCCCTCTAACCAACCTTCTGAATAATCCACAGCAGGTGCAGAATGCTCTTATACCTGACACAATGAATATAGTTGTTAATCTCTCTGACTACTTACTATCTCCAGAAGAGTCACGAGTTCTGAACAAAGGTCTGGGGTTTGTCCCGACACCTAAGCATGACACCTTTAAATGAAGAGTTGAGTTTCATGAATTGATGAGAAAAATCAAGATCCATAAGTTCTTTATGAACAAGGAAATGGAACCTCCATCAATATTCACTACTAATTTACATCGCCCTTCGGGGTTCTGCCTCCCCAGCTCGTCAGTGGGCCCTGAGGTGGCTTGTTTGAACAGCGAGTACTCCATGATATTGAGGCATTGGAGCAGTCACAAAATCATTCCCACTTTCATAATATGAGCAGCACTGACTGGTTGGCAGTAAAGTCACTACAAGATAATGGGTTGATAACGATCAAACAAGCCGATAAAGGCGGTGCGGTGGTAGTCCTTAATACACTGGACTATGAAAGAGAAGTCCTTAGGCTTCTTGGAGTGGAAATAATTATCAACCATTAGCACGTGATCCCACACCAGAACTTCAAGACACCATAAGGGCCTTGGTGGCGGACGCTAAGGAGACAAGCATTGGCATAGCCAATAGGTCTCGCCTTTGGGACCTTATAAGTATTTACTTATGCAGCACAGTATCCTTGGTGCAACTACATCAACTGTTGCCTGGCTAAACACTTATAAGGTCCCAAAGGCGAGACCTATTGGCTATGCCAATGCTTGTTCATGCTGGGACTTGTAGTCCCCTTTCTCATTATAAGTGTTTCTAAAAATTCCAGCATGCATAGCTTTGATGGCAAAATTCAGAGACCCTTATTATTAAATGCTTTATAAATTATTAGGGCCATAACCATAGGATAGATACTACCGACATTCTTACAATGCACTTGGATTTCTTGCATATAAAGTTTGAAAAGGTTGAACACCTAGCTGCCACTCCCCCCAACCCCCCTCCTCTAGTTTTGGTGAGTATCTGCACTTCTTTTTTTTCTATTTAAAGCACTGGGTACAACGTACTAGGGTTAAGGTTTATATACGTTTATGAGAGAGCAGGAGTAAACCTCGGAAGTGTACATTTTCTTAGGCTTCAGGGGAAGATAGGTCAGAGGTGTGGTAAAGTTCCTAGGTGGAGGGGGCTTAAGGCTCTTGATGACATGTCCTGGAGCAGTGGAGCGATGAGCTGTAAATCTCTTACTAACAGGACATCCTTCTTTTCGACCTATCGGGGGTATACAGTACTAGATCAGATGCACACTCCCTCCCATATGCCTCTCACCTCCTCCTGTACATGGGGCTGCAGCTTCCCTCTCAGCTGGCTCCACGGCAGCTGCTGCAGATGGGGCAGCTGCCCAAGGAGCAGCAGCGGGCGGCTCTGGAGGTCGCCATCCCCAGCGTCCGCTACAAACTCCAGCGCCACATTCGCCATCTCTCTGCCCCCGGCAGACAGGAAAGCTGTGTCTGTCACTTTTTTCTGCGGAAACGGTCTACTACTACAACCGGAAGATAAAGTCAGTGCGTTCCAAGCCTCGGTTTAAAGCAAACCATCATTGTACGCTACAGGCATAAATCTAAAGCGAGGCTTGGAACACACTTCAAGTTCCAATCCTCATTCTGCTGCCCTCTCTCCGTTATGAAACTCGTCATCTCCACGAGGGACATCTCCAACGTCTTGAAGAAAACGAGTCAGCATTTGAAATAAAACGAAACTGCAATATCATACGGCATCTTTATCCAAATAATTGAATTAAACATGTTAATCATTGTAAACAGTGCTGGGCACGGCCGCACGGGAATGTTGCACCCCGGGAGCCACAGACTGGTATTTGGGTGCGCAGAAAAGAGATAGAGTCATGTGAGCACAGTCAATCACTGTCCAGCTGCTGAGCGCCTGTTAATCCCTGGACGTTAGTTCAAATGCATTATTTTTAGGCATGGAGCGCGGCAGCTTGCTCAGCTGACCAGACGCTCGTGCGTCATGGCCTTTTCCCGGCATGTGTTTCCAATTATCGCGCCCGCGTCTGGGCACGATAATGGGAAACACATGTCTGCGTCGCGCGTAACCGCCCGAAAAAGGCCACGACGCACGAGCGTCTGGTCAGCTTTTCAAACCCCTTACTTAAAGTCTCGCCAGAGCAGCGCTTGCGCGCTACTCGAGGCTCGACCTAAAAAAGTGGATAACCCATAAGGAAGCAGACTTCCTTGTGAATTTAAAACCCAGAGTGCCGGCATTCTAAACTTGCCGAAGATCCACAAAGCACAGTGCCCGCCGCCAGGCTGGCCGATTGTATCAGGGATCCAATCCGTATTGGAGCCACTGTCCCAGTTTGCCGACTTCTTCCTAAGGGAATCAGTCATTACGCAACCATCTTTTGTGCAGGACACCACTGATGTCTTGAACATCTTGGACACAGTGGAGTATGACCCCACGAGGCAATTCCTGGTAACTATAGACATCGAACCATTATATACCAGTATACCCCAAGATGCCCCGCTGGTGGCAGCAGCGCGTGCTCTTGGGGCACTCGAGTGGTTTTATGACACCCCCCAATCTTTTGTTCTACAGTGTATAGAACTGGCCCTCACAAGAAATTTCTTTGGATATAAAAATCAGTTATACCTCCAAGTGTCGGGAACATCTATGGGGGCTACATTTGCGCCAAGTCTGGCCTGCATTTATGTGGGCCAGTTCGAGGAAAATGTGATTGATCATGCCTCCAACCCCTTCCAAGAGAATATTTCTCTTTGGAAGAGGTTTATTGATGATGTCCTGTGCATTTGGACTGGACCAGAGGACCAGTTACTAGCATTTTTATCATGGCTGAATGAAGCAGACAGTTGTCTGCGGTTCACTTGGACCGTCAGTAGGGACTCCGCGGTGTATCTAGATGAGGATATAACAGCAGTAGATAATAGATTATCCACGACTGTCCATCAAAAGCCCACTGATAGGAATTTTCTGCTGCATTATCGCTCATTTCATCCTAGAGCTCTGCGTGACAACCTTCCTGTGGGACAGTTCTTGAGGTACCGCAGGAACTGTTCATCCACGGAAAAGTTTATGGAACAATCTGAAGAGTTGGTCACGAAATTGAAAAATAGGGACTATCCCAACAAGGTGGTCAAAAGAGCACGCAAGCGTGCCTTGAACACAACTCGTGAGGCCCTATTGGAGAGGAATATCAAACAAAAGGAACAGTGTTTACCTGTAGCTACTACCTTTGATCCGCTGTCTACTAAAGTTAGACAGATAATAAGGAAACACTGGTCTTTGTGGGATACCGGGGAAATAAAGATGCCGCCCCCCAGATTTGCCTTCAGAAGGGCTCCCAACCTAAAAGATAGGTTGGTCCATATGCGCCTGATTCAGCAGAAAAAGGAGTCAGGCTTGCCAACAGGGCATTATCCTTGTGGTTGCTGTTCAGTTTGTGATCTCACTGAAGTTACCAAGAGTATCCATCTCACAAGTGGGAGAGTGTGGTATTTAAATAAATTTAGTAATTGCAATACCACACATGTAATTTACAGGCTTACGTGTACATGCGGATTGCATTACATTGGACTCACATCACGTAAAGTGAAGGTGTGCCTACAAGAGCATCTGAGTACTCTGAAAGCAGGGAAATTGACCACTCGCCAAGTTCAGCACTTCAAGGAACAAAAACACAACTTCAGGGATCTGAAGTGGACTGTGCTTGAGAGGGTGGTGGGTGATACACACAACATTGACGATATCCTGGCTAGAAAAGAGGCAAGGTGGATTTTTTCCGAGACGGTGGACCGCATTGGTTTGAATTACTCCATTGAATGGAATAGAGTGGGTAAACACTAGGCTTTGTAGACGTTTCCTGGGTCTTAGGCTATGCGCACCATTGGGCTTTATCTAATGTGTGTATATCAACTATTGTGCAGAACCTTGAGTCCTTTAATTAATAAGTGCTACGCAGGTTTTTGACATGTCCCCATTTAATAAGGTTTCCAGTATGATATGATAGGTCTCCTACCACCTTGTTCTCAGTACAGCCTAGAATGGATGATTGAAGACTCAAAAAGAAAAACAGAGACATTTTCGTGCTATAAGGAATGTTTAAGAGTTCTTGTTTTTTCGGTAGCCTTTCATTTAAATGTCTCCTGTGGGGATATAAATTAATGAGTATGCCTTTAGTCTTCTAAAACGATTCGTTTTTTACTAAAAAGACTGCATCCATACATTTATTAAGCAATGTAACACCACTTTAAAATGGCCACTGTGGTACTGGGGAACTGCTGGTGAAGTGCAGAGTAACACCAGGAGTTGACTTCCGTGTCACGTGTTTCCTCTGCCCGTTTTTTTAAAAACCAGATGCTCGCGTCCCCTGAACATCATTGGGACGGAGCACCAAGCTGAGGCAATCCACGGTTGCGGTAAGAGGGATCCAGTGTTGGGGCGTGCTCGCTGTGAGAGAGCGAGCACGGAGGTGCCATTTCCCCTTTACTAATTACCCTTTTTTTAACAGCACTGATATACGGGTGACGGTGGAATAGACCCGGTTACAGGCAGCATAATGGGCTTATGACTAAACTGAAAAGGGGTGGTTTTTCCATGATATGGCACTTATAGAATGTGTTTGATAGAACTGTTGTGTAAAATTCCGATAATGAGTATGAGGGGAGTGAATGGAAACTACGGGACTGAGTACGAGGTAGTTCGGCACATGTGATATGAACAGTGCGACCTTTATTTTGACACATGTTATATTTAACACCATGTGTTTTTAGGTTGATACTGATGACTGCAGTTATTATTGGGATATGCGACCTTTTGGCGCGGCACCCTTATAGAAGTGGTTCGCAGGTACGAAGGAAGACAGCAACCACTCGGTAATTATACAATTCTAAGGAGGGGGCTTAAATGAATGCTTGAGTGCATTTTTGAAGCTAGGTTTTATTTATAATTGGCACGTTCTTCTTTTTAATTTCGTCATACAACCACAGGTCTGCTGTGATTTACAAGTGAGGTGAAGACTGGTTTCCCCATCAGCCCTGATGAAGTTGCCGTAAATAGGTTGGCAACAAAATATGTTGGCCTTTTGTCTCTGAAAAATGGCCAAGCATACGCCATTCTTTTAATTTGAGGACGCTCATGGCACCTAATAAAATTATGTTTCGCAAGTGAGTTGTACCCCATTTTAATTTCGAGAACTGTATTTCTCGTTTCACGGGGACCAGTGGGCACTGAGTGACACAAGCACTCACAGTGCATCTGTACACATTTTCACTGATTTTCTTTCTTTGGATTTCTCACCTCCGAGACATTTGAACACACACTCTTTTTCTTTATGGTCACAAAAGTTACAGATGATGATAACGTGGGCAAACTGGTGAGTAACAACTAGCAGCTCCCTGGGTGATGCTACCGTGAGGTACTTTCTGACCTCTCTCACATTTTTGACTAATTTTGTCACAAATCTTTTGTGGTTTCAAATTTCCTTTTGATACTTGTACAGAATGTGGTGTATTGACGTTTTTTTGAAATTGAACAGTTGGACTAATAGGTTATTGGCAGTGAGCCTGTCCTGTGAGGGAAGTTTAATGTCTTTTTTTTAAAAACTCCCTTTATGTCTTAAAAATATAGTTAACAGTTCTGAGTAAGTCGGGTCTTTTTGTGTCTATAAATTACTGAGTGGGGGGCGACCCGACTATTTACCCCCTGGTGCTCCTCCTGTGTTTTTGAGTGGGGGTGGAGACAAGTTGCTTCAGTCCTATGTTGGTGAGGTTCTCCAGGAGGGCGGTGGTGTTGGGATCACTGTGGTTTCCCAGGTAGCAGTTCAGGTCTCCAAGAAGTATTTAGTCTGTAGAGGCGAGGGAGTGAGGTGCGCTGTGGTCTGCGATGACGTTGGTGAAGGGGGTGCAGAGTCTTTGAGGTCTGTACGCGAGTGTTCCGCAGAGCGTCGGTCTGGGGTTGGGCTGGATCCAGAAGTGGATGTGTTCCATGAGGGGCGAGGCATCGTCCGAGTTGGTGGTAGTGAGTCAGAGGGAGCCATTGTGGATGATGGTGAGGCCTCCTCCTGGGCGGTTGGGGCGGTCTTTCCTCAGGATCTTGTATCCGTCGGGGATGGCGGTTGTGATGTCGGGTGCGGAGCTGGCATTGGTCCAGGTCTCTGTGAGGAAGGCGACGTCAGGCGTGTGAGTGTTGAGGAGGTCCCAGATTTCTACAGCATGTCTGTGCAGGGAGCATACATTGAGGAGGATGCAGCTCAGTGGCTTGTGTGCAATGATGTTCGGCGTGTTGGGGTAGCTGCTTGGGTCTGGAGGTGGGTGAAGGTGCTGCAGCAGTGTTGGCAGGACATTGGGCCTTGGGTGTTGCTCGGCATTGAGAGCTGACAGTTGTTGTTGCTTCCAGGGCTGAGTGCGTGGAAAGTTCTGGGGTTGCAGATGGGATTGCCTTTGGCGTGCAGCAGCCGCCATTTAGTAGAGGTCGGGTGGAGGGTGAAGAGCTGTGAGGCAGGAGTGACACGCTGGGGGGGAGGGGCCATGGGGGCAGCAGTAGCAGGGAGCGCAAGGGAAATGGAGAAGATGGAAAGGAAAGAGGCAATGAAAAGGAAAAGCAGAGGAAAGAAAGGCAAACAGAAAAAGGCAACAGAAAAAAAGGCAAACAGAAAAAAAGGCAAACAGAGAAAAGATGACACACACCGAGCGGACTAGCAGAAGAGCAAGTTCTTTCACTAGGCCACCAGGGATGAGGCGCAGGCAGGAGCCTGCAGGTGGAGGAGGGCCTTGAACCCTCTACCTGGCAAGGAGCTTGAGCGGCGCTAAGGGCAGTCCCACAACGGTGGAGCTGCGTGCGGGAGAACAGTGACTCTGATCAGGAAGTCAGAGGTCTTGCTCTTCCTTGAAAAGAAACCCTATTTGGATCCCGTTCCGCTTTGAAAGGAATTTGGGGAGTCTTCAATACATACATATATATATATTCACTGAAAAAACCATAGGTTTTAGGGACAGTTATAGTTAGTTGGACATTTCACTCGTACAAAACCATAGAAATTCCCCCGTTATAGTTAGTTCAGCTAACTATAACTCGCGCCCCCGCAATGCACTGCTGATGACGTCACATATTACATCACTCATGACATGGCCAGTGACATCACTGATGACATCACTGATGACATCTCAAATGACATCACTGATGACATCACTGATGACATCATCCAGTGACTGTGTGTTTCTGTAAAGTTTAAATATGTTTAATATATATAGGGAAAGGCGTATTGAAGAATGAGTGGGTGTATAAGTGTCTGAATGGATGATTTAGTACGTGAGTGACTGACTCTACAAGTGAGTGATTAAATGTATCTTACTGAATGCATGGGTTAGTGACTAAACTGTGTGAATTTCTGTATCCGTCTGTCTGTTGGTTTGTAAGCGGCTGCATGGCTTTCTGAATAGCTACATGAGTGTCTACATGGGTTATTGATTGATTGTCTGAGTATCTGTATGGGTGCCTGAGTGTTTGTGTGGGTGGGGTGTGTGTGACTCTGTGCATAGATGTGTGAGTTGGTGATTCACTGGGTGCATGGTTTCAAGAGTGCATCTGTGATGGACTGTATGGGTGGGTGAGTGTGTGTATGGGTGTGTTAGTGATTGAATGTATATCTCAGTGGTACATGTGTGAGTAACTACATATGTGAAAGGCAGTATATATGTGTGTTGGAGTATATAAATGGCTATAAGTGAGAGTGTGTGATTGTGAGAGTGGCTATATGGATGAGTGTGTACTTGTATCAGTGATTGTATAAGAGCGTAAGAATGTGCTAGTATTTGTATGAGTAAGTGAGCTGGTGTGTGTATAACTGTATAGGTGAGTAAATGGGTGTGTGATTAAGTTTTTTGCATGACTGACTAGGTGTGTGAGTACCTCTATGGATGAGTGGCGGTGTGTGAGTGTTTATATAGGTGTATGAGTGCATATGATAGTCCTGTACTGAGTGACTAAGTATGAGTGACTGTACGGGTGAGTGAGTGGATGTGTGTGTAGACCTAAGAATCAGTGAGTGGGTATGTAGTTTTTGGTGTTGGAGTGTCTATGGTTTTGAGAATGGCAGTCTGTAATTTAGAGTGGGTGTATCAAAAGTTATATTAGGGTGTGAGAAGATGCATGAAATTATCACATGGATGATGTCATCAGTGATGTCATTTGAGATGTCATCAGTGATGTCATCAGTGATGTCACTGACCATGTCATGAGTGATGTAATATGTGACGTCATCAGCAGTGCATTGCGGGGCGCGAGTTATAGTTAGCTGAACTAACTATAACGGGGGAATTTCTATGGTTTTGTACGAGTGAAATGTCCAACTAACTATAACTGTCCCTAAAACCTATGGTTTTTTCAGTGAATTTCAAAGGTTTTTTAAATGCTAATTTCTAACTATAACGTGTCTGAAACCTATGGTTTTTTCAGTGAATTTCAAAGGTTTTTTAAATGCTAATTTCTAACTATAACGTGCCTGAAACCTATGATTTTTTAAGTGAATTTCAAAGGTTTTTTTAAATGCTAGTTTCTAACTATGCCTACAGAGGTAGGACATGTGAAGAAAGAAGAAAAAAACGCACAGAAAGAAGCAAAAGATGTGCAGAAAGAACCAACAGAGGAGCAGAAAGAGGCCTTGTTGCAAAATCATCCTGTGCCCACAACTTTTTCAGACGGGTACTGGTGGTAACTGACTCTGACTAACCAGAGCCAGTGCTATGCTAAAAGACACTTAGAATACAGTGAAAACACCTACATACACTAGGGAACACTATGCGTTGGGGTACCCCTGTGATTAGCATGACCTCCTCTGCAAGTCCCTAGTACATAATAGGGCAGGGGATTAAAACTACCTCTTAAAACGCGCTACAGGGCGCGTTTGCACAGTGGTGAAGGGAGGGGGGCCTGAGGTGACATGTGTGCAAACGCACCCCGTGGCGCGTTTTAAGTTGCGGGATTAAGTCCCCTTGAATTCTGAGGGTCCCTGGGGCCCAACTAGCCCCCAGGTACCTACAGTTAGGACCACAGAGCTGAGTTGCAGAGAGGCGTTCCGAGGCCACGCACCTTTTTCACCTCTCTGCAACGCAACTCTGTTGCGCTTACTGAAGGTACTGGTGGGCTAGTTGGCCCCCAGGGTCCCTCAGGATTCAAAGGGAATTAATTCCCCAACTTAAAACGCACCACAGGGCGTGTTTGCGCACATGTCACCTGAGGCCCCGCCCCCTCCCTTCACCACTGTGAAAACGCGCCCTGTGGTGCATTTTAAGTTGGGGGATTAGGCCACCTTGAATCCTGAGGGTCCCTGGGGCCCAACTAGCCCACTAGGTACTTCCAGTAAGCACCACAGGCCTGCGTTGCAACGCCTGTAACAAATTGTGCAGTTGTGTTTAGGTAGTGAAGAGGGTCGTGCTGGGGGTAGTGTTTTAGGGTTTAGGGTAGTGCAGTGGTGTTTGTGTAGTGTAGGGGGTCATGATGGGGGTAGATTTAGGGTTTAGGGTAGTGCAGTGGTGTTTGGGTAGTGTAGGGAGTCGTGCTGGGGGGAGTGTTTTAGGGTTTAGGGTAGTGCAGTGGTGTTTGGGTAGTGTAGGGGGTCGTGCTGGGGGTAGTGTTTTAGGGTTTAGGGTAGTGCAGTGGTGTTTGGGTAGTGTAGGGGGTCGTGCTGGGGGTAGTGATTTAGGGTAGTGCAGTGGTATTTGGGTAGTGTAGGGGGTACTGCTGGGGGTAGTGTTTTAGGGTTTAGGGTAGTGCAGTGGTGTTTGGGTAGTGTAGGGGTACTTATGGGGGTAGTTTTGTAGGGTTTAGGGTAGTGCAGTGGTGTTTGGGTAGTGTAGTGGTTCGTGCCGGGGTAGTTTTTTAGGGTTTAGGGTAGTGCAGTGGTGTTTGTGTAGTGTAGGGGGTAGTGTTTTAGGGTTTAGGGTAGTGCAGTGGTGTTTGTGTAGTGTAGGAGGTCGTGTTTTCGGGTTTAGGGTAGTGCAGTGGTCTTTGGGTAGTGTAGGGAGTCGTGAGGGGGTAGTGTTTTAGGGTTTAGGGTAGTGTAGGGGGTCATGCGGGGGTAGTGTTTTAGGGATTAGGGTAGTGCATTGGTGTTTGGGTAGTGTAGGGGGTCATGCGGGGGGTAGTGTTTTAGGGTTTAGGGCAGTGCAGTGGTGTTTGGGTAGTGTAGGGGGTCGTGCTGGGGGAGTGTTTTAGGGTTTAGGGCAGTGCAGTGGTGTTCGAGTAGTGTAGGGGGTCGTGCTGGGGGAGTGTTTTAGGGTTTAGGGCAGTGCAGTGGTGTTCGGGTAGTGTAGGGGGTCGTGCTGGGGGAGTGTTTGAGGGTTAAGGGCAGTGCAGTCGTGTTCAGGTAGTGAAGGGGTTGTGCTGGGGGTAGTATTTTAGGGTTTAGGGTAGTGCAGTGGTGTTCGGGTAGTGTAGGGGGTCGTGCTGGGGGTAGTGTTCTAGGGTTTAGGGCAGTGCAGTGGTGTTTGGGCAGTGTAGGGGGTAATGCTGGGGGTGGTGTTTTAGGGTTTAGGGCAGTGCAGTGGTGTTCGGGCAGTGTAGGGGGTCGTGCTGGGGGTGGTGTTTCAGGGTTTAGGGCAGTGCAGTGGTGTTCGGGCAGTGTAGGGGGTGGTGTTTCAGGGTTTAGGGCAGTGCAGTGGTGTTCGGGCAGTGTAGGGGGTCGTGCAGGGGGTGGTGTTTCAGGGTTTAGGGCAGTGGTGTTCGGGCAGTGTAGGGGGTCGTGCTGGGGGTGGTGTTTCAGGGTTTGGGGCAGTGCAGTGGTGTTCGAGCAGTAAAGGGGGTCGTGCTGGGGGTGGTGTTTCAGGGTTTAGGGCAGTGCAGTGGTGTTCGGGCAGTGTAGGGGGCGGTGCAGGGGGTGGTGTTTCAGGGTTTAGGGCAGTGCAGTGGTGTTCGGGCAGTGTAGGGGGTGCTGCAGGGGGTGGTGTTTCAGGGTTTAGGGCAGTGCAGTGGTGTTCGGGCAGTGTAGGGGGTCATGCAAGGGGTGGTGTTTCAGGGTTTAGGGCAGTGCAGTGGTGTTCGGGCAGTGTAGGGGGTCGTGCTGGGGCTGGTGTTTCAGGGTTTAGGGCAGTGCAGTGGTGTTCGGGCAGTGTAGGGGGTCTTGCTGGGGCTGGTGTTTCAGAGTCTAGGGCAGTGCAGTGGTGTTCGGGCAGTGTAGGGGGTCTTGCTGGGGCTGGTGTTTCAGGGTTTAGGGCAGTGCAGTGGTGTTCGGGCAGTATAGGGGGTCGTGCTGGGGGTGGTGTTTCAGGGTTTAGGGCAGTGCAGTGGTGTTTGGGCAGTGTAGGGGGTCGTGCTGGGGCTAGTGTTTCAGGATTTAGGGCAGAGCAATGGTGTTCAGGCAGTGTAGGGGTTTTGCTGGAGGTGGTGTTTCAGGGTTTAGGGCAGTGCAGTGGTGTTCGTGCAGTGTAGGGGGTGGTGTTTCAGGGTTTAGGGCAGTGGTGTTCAGGCAGTGTAGGGGGTCTTGCTGGGGTTGATGTTTCAGGGTTTAGGGCAGTGCAGTGGTGTTCGGGCAGTGTAGGGGGTCGTGCTGGGGGTGGTGTTTCAGGGTTTAGGGCAGTGCAGTGGTGTTCCGGCAGTGTAGGAGGTCGTGCAGGGGGTGGTGTTTCAGGGTTTAGGGCAGTGCAGTGGTGTTCGGGCAGTGTAGGGGGTCGTGCTGGGGGTGGTGTTTCAGGGTTTAGGGCAGTGCAGTGGTGTTCGGGCAGTGTAGGGGGTCGTGCAGGGGGTGGTGTTTCAGGGTTTAGGGCAGTGCAGTGGTGTTTGGGCAGTGTAGGGGGTCGTGCAGGGGGTGGTGTTTCAGGGTTTAGGGCAGTGCAGTGGTGTTCGGCCAGTGTAGGTGGTCTTGCTGGGGGTGGTGTTTCAGGCTTTAGTGCAGTGGTGTTCGGGCAGTGTAGGGGGTCTTGCTGGGGGTGGTGTTTCAGGGTTTAGGGCAGTGCAGTGGTGTTCGGGCAGTGTAGGGGGTCATGCTGGGGCTGGTGATTCAGGGTTTATGGCAGTGCAGTGGTGTTCGGGCATTGTAGGGGGTCGTGCTGGGGCTGGTGTTTGAGGGTTTAGGGTAGTGCAGTGGTGTTCGGGCAGTGTAGGGGGTCGTGCTGGGGCTGGTGTTTCAGGGTTTAGGGCAGTGCAGTGGTTTTCGGGCAGTGTAGGCGGTCGTGCTGGGGCTGGTGTTTCTGGGTTTAGGGCAGTGCAGTGGTGTTCGGGCAGTGTAGGGGGTCGTGCTGGGGGTGGTGTTTCAGGGTTTAGGGCAGTGCAGTGGTGTTCGGGCAGTGTAGGGGTCGTGCTGGGGCTGGTGTTTCATGGTTTAGGGCAGTGCAGTGGTGTTCGGGCAGTGTAGGGGGTCGTGCTGGGGGTGGTGTTTCAGGGTTTAGGGCAGTGCAGTGGTGTTCGGGCAGTGTAAGGGGTCATGCTGGGGGTGGTGTTTCAGGGTTTAGGGCAGTGCAGTGGTGTACGGGCAGTGTAGGGGGTCTTGCTGGGGGTGGTGTTTCAGGGTTTAGGGCAGTGGTGTTCGGGCAGTGTAGGGGGTCTTGCTGGGGGTAGTGTTTCAGGGTTTAGGGCAGTGCAGTGGTGTTCGTGCAGTGTGGGGGGTCGTGCTGGGGGTGGTGTTTCAGGGTTTAGGGCAGTGCAGTAGTGTTTGGGCAGTGTAGGGGATCGTGCAGGGGGTGGTGTTTCAGGGTTTAGGGCAGTGCAGTGGTGTTCGGGCAGTGTAGGGGGTCGTGCTGGGGGTGGTGTTTCAGGGTTTAGGGCAGTGCAGTGGTGTTCGGGCAGTGTAGGGGGTCGTGCAGGGGGTGGTGTTTCAGGATTTAGGGCAGTGCAGTGGTGTTCGGGCAGTGTAGGGGTCGTGCTGGGGCTGGTGTTTCAGGGTTTAGGGCAGTGCAGTGGTGTTCAGGCAGTGTAGGGGGTCTTGCTGGAGGTGGTGTTTCAGGGTTTAGGGCAGTGGTGTTCAGGCAGTGTAGGGGGTCTTGCTGGGGGTGATGTTTCAGGGTTTAGGGCAGTGCAGTGGTGTTCGGGCAGTGTAGGGGTCTTGCTGGGGTAGTGTTTCAGGGTTTAGGGCAGTGCAGTGGTGTTCGTGCAGTGTAGGGGGTCGTGCTGGGGATGGTGTTTCAGGGTTTAGGGCAGTGCAGTAGTGTTCGGGCAGTGTAGGGGGTCGTGCAGGGGGTGGTGTTTCAGGGTTTAGGGCAGTGCAGTGGTGTTCGGGCAGTGTAGGGGGTCGTGCTGGGGGTGGTGTTTCAGGGTTTAGGGCAGTGCAGTGGTGTTCGGGCAGTGTAGGGGGTCGTGCTGGGGGTGGTGTTTCAGGGTTTGGGCAGTGGTGTTCGGGCAGTGTAGGGGGTCTTGCTGGGGGTGACGTTTCAGGGTTTAGGGCAGTGCAGTGGTGTTCGGGCAGTGTAGGATGTCTTGCTGGGGGTAGTGTTTCAGGGTTTAGGGCAGTGCAGTGGTGTTCGGGCAGTGTAGGGGTCATGCTGGGGGTGGTGTTTCAGGGTTTAGGGCAGTGCAGTGGTGTTCGGGCAGTGTAGGGGTCGTGAGGGGTGGTGTTTCAGGGTTTAGGGCAGTGCAGTGGTGTTCGGGCAGTGTAGGGGGTCGTGCTGGGGGTAGTGTTTTAGGGTTTAGGGTAGTGCAGTGGTGCTTGTGTAGTGTAGGGGGTCATGCTGGGGGTAGTGTTTTAGGGTTTAGGGTAGTGCAGTGGTGTTCGGGCAGTGTAGGGGTCATGCTGGGGGTGGTGTTTCAGGGTTTAGGGCAGTGCAGTGGTGTTCGGGCAGTGTAGGGGTCGTGCAGGGGCTGGTGTTTCAGGGTTTAGGGCAGTGCAGTGGTGTTCGGGCAGTGTAGGGGGTCGTGCTGGGGGTAGTGTTTTAGGGTTTAGGGTAGTGCAGTGGTGCTTGTGTAGTGTAGGGGGTCATGCTGGGGGTAGTGTTTTAGGGTTTAGGGTAGTGCAGTGGTGTTTGTGTAGTGTAGGGGGTCATGTTTTAGGGTAGTGCAGTGGTGTTTGGGTAGTGTAGGGGGTCGTGCTGGGGGTAGTGTTTTAGGATTTAGGTTAGTGCAGTGGTGTTTGGGTAGTGTAGGGGTCGTGCTGGGGGTAGTGTTTTAGGGTTTAAGGTAGTGCAGTGGTGTTTGTGTAGTGTAGGGGTCGTGCTGGGGGAGCGTTTTAGGGTTTAGGGTAGTGCAGTGGTGCTTGTGTAGTGTAGGGGGTCGTGCTGGGGGTAGTGTTTTAGGGTTTAGGGTAGTGCAGTGGTGTTTGTGTAGTGTAGGGGTCATGTTTTAGGGTAGTGCAGTGGTGTTTGGGTAGTGTAGGGGGTCGTGCTGGGGGTAGTGTTTTAGGATTTAGGTTAGTGCAGTGGTGTTGGGGTAGTGTTTTAGGGTTTAGGATAGTGCAGTGGTGTTTGTGTAGTGTAGGGGGTCATGCTGGGGGTAGTGTTTTAGGGTTTAGGATAGTGCAGTGGTGCTTGTGTAGTGTAGGGGGCCGTGCTGGGGTAGTGTTTTAGGGTTTAGGGTAGTGCAGTGGTGTTTTTGTAGTGTAGGGGGTCATGTTTTAAGATGCAATGCTCCAATACCTGACCAGTCTGCACTACATAAACTAAAAATAAAAGTGTTTTGCACACTTTTGTCATTGGGCTATATGTGGGCTACATCTGGGTAATATTTGTGCTACATTTGGGCTCTTTTTTCACTGGTGGCCATCTTGGAAGACTTCTTTGTTATGAAGTTTCCTAATTTCCTCATTTACTGCAGTCTCCTCAGTAGGAAATGCTTTCAGTTTTTTACTTTGATTCCATCAAGAAGGCATTCAGATGTGTCACACATTTGCCATAAATTCAGAATGTTATTACTCTAGTTGTTCATTAGATCACTGTAGTAAAGCTACTGCTCACCAAGGAGTTAACTGGAAGTCTACTGCTGGTATTGAAAGTGATTGTTTCAGTCTGCATGTCAGAATTTTCTAATGAAATAGAAGAGGATTTGAGATCTCACTTAAAACATGCACTACATTTTCTTTTTGCAGCACTAACCATAATTTCTATGGCAAAATGAACCCCTTCATTTTGTTCCTTTTTAAATTAAATGTTTTAAGTGTTACCAGTTTATTCCAATCAAGATGGCTTCAGGTGTGCCATACTTTTGTCATAAGTAAGACTGTTAGCGCTCTAGTTGTTCTTTAGAACACTCTGGGAAGCTGCAGTAGAACACAAAGGCATCAACTGACAGGCTGCTCGTGTTGAAATATAACAGGAAGATATTTGAGATCACACTTGAAACATATCCTAATTTTTCTTTCCAGAGCACTAACCATAATTTCTATGACAAGATGAACCCCATCATTTTGTTCCTTTTTAAATTAAATGTTTTAAGTGTTACCAGTTTATTCCAATCAAGATGGCTTCAGGTGTGCCATACTTTTGTCATAAGTAAGGCTGTTAGCACTCTAGTTGTTCTTTAGAACACTCTGGGAAGCTGCAGTAGAACACAAAGGAATCAACTGACAGTCTCTGCCCTTGTTGGATGTACATGTTTTACTGAGAATGTCAGACTTCATTCTCACATGACTGAGAAAGATAATATGAATTTACAGAAAATATGCTCTCATTTTAGCTTCTGGAGCACCTTCCAAAACTGTATGGGACAAGCATGTGAAAATAGTTTTCTCTCAAACATGATTCATGATATCCCAGCAGAAGGTTTTTCACAGGGTAAAATCACCTTAGAACACACCACAATTCCTGAAATTAGTATGGTACCATCAACAAATGAATTCTAATGTAACTAAAGTCTGTTATCACCCTTTATAGTTCTCCTTTTGGTAACCCTCAAAATCTTCGATTCAGTACAATGCATTTCAATGTGGTACTATCATTTATATTGGTCCCAAGATGGCTGCCAGCAATTCCAGGATGAAGTGCTGACAGCCAATCAGATCTCACGATGACATGTGTGGTTAGGCTCCGCCCAGATATATATGTGTTTTTACTTTTGATTTTCTCAGCAACTACTGAACGGATTTACACCATTTAACAAAAAGGGTACTTTTTGAACCAAGAACTACCTCTTTGCCAAATTTGGTGTAATTCCGTTCAGCAGTTCGGGCTGTAGCCTTGCATAAAGTTTCCTATGGGAAATTGATTTTTTGACTCTTATTTTTTTAATTTCTCCGCAACTACTGAACGGATTTACACCATTTAATAAAAAGGGTTCTTTCTGAACCAAGAACTACCTCTTTGCCAAATTTGGTGTAATTCCATTCAGCAGTTCGGGCTGTAGCCGTGTCTAAAGTTTCCTATGGGAAAATGAATGGGGAAAACACGTTTTGGGACCCCCCTTTTTTCTCGGCCCCCGCTTGACGAATCACCCTGAGACTTTCAGGGTAGGAGCGGACCAGAGCGGGCCATAAAGTTTGAAAATTTCGCGAAGATTCGTCAACCGACGCAAGAGTTATTTCAAATAGAATGTCGCGGATTTCCTATGGAAAATAGGTCCTAACTATAACTATCTACTGGCGACCGCCAGTAGATAATATATATATATATATTTTCACTGAAAAAACCATAGGTTTCAGGGACGTTATAGTTACAAATTAGCATTTAAAAAACCTTAGAAATTCACTGAAAAAACCATAGGTTTCAGGGGCGTTATAGTTAGTTGGACATTTCACTCATATAAAACCATAGAAATTCCCCCGTTATAGTTAGTTCAGCTAACTATAACTCGCGCGCCCGCAATGCACTGCTGATGACGTCACATATTACATCACTCATGACATGGTCAGTGACATCACTCATGACATCACTGATGACATCTCAAATGACATCACTCATGACATCACTCATGACATAACTGATGACATCATCCTTGTGATAGATTGGCAGACCTCCTCTCACCCTAATATAACCTTTGATACACACACTCAAAAATACAAACTAACATTTTCAAAACAATGGACATACCAATACCAGTTACAACACACCTATTCAGTAATTCCAAGATCTACACACACATCCACTCATTCATCAACAGTCCCTATACAGTCACTCATACATGTACTCACTCATCATATGTACTCATACACCTATACATCCTGTTACACACCGCCACTCATCCATAGAGTTACTCACACACATAGTCACACATGCAAACAAAGTATCAAACATCCATTTACTTGCATATACAGTTATACACACACTACCACACTTACTTCTACAGAAACTTACACATACTTACTCTCTTAAACAATCATTTATAGAAACACCTACTTATTTGTACAGGAACTCTTCCAATCTCTCACTCTCACATATACTCACTTATATACACCAATACTCACATAGACTAGTTTAAAACATATGTAGTTACTCATAAAGACACTATTGAGACAGTCATTCACTCACTAACACACCCATACACATACTCATCCACCTATACAGTCCTGCACACATGCTGTCTTCAACACATACAAACAGTGAGTCACTCATTCACGCATCTATGCACTAAGTAATACCCCCCACCGAACCATACAGACACTCAGACACTCATATTGATACTCAAAAAACCAACTAATAACCCATATAGACACTCATGTAGCTACTCACCAACCCATGCAGCCACTTACACACAAAGTGAGAGACTTATACTGATATTTTCATATTTAAACATTACTCACTAACCCATGTATTCACTAAGATACACTTAGTCAGTTATACAATCAATTTTACAAAAAAAATCATCCATTTAGACACTTATATACCCATTTATTCTTCCATCGACCTTGAGATATACATATATAAAACATATTTAATTTTTAGAAAAACACACATTCACTGGATGATGTCATCAGTGATGTCATCAGTGATGTCATTTGAGATGTCATCAGTGATGTCATGAGTGATGTCACTGACCATGTCATGAGTGATGTAATATGTGACGTCATCAGCAGTGCATTGCGGGCGCGCGAATTATAGTTAGCTGAACTAACTATAACGGGGGAATTTCTATGGTTTTGTATGAGTGAAATGTCCAACTAACTATAACGCCCCTGAAACCTATGGTTTTTTCAGTGAATTTCTAAGGTTTTTAAATGCTAATTTCTAACTATAACGTGCCTGAAACCTATGGTTTTTTCAGTGAATTTCTAAGGTTTTTTAAATGCTAATTTCTAATTATAACGTGCCTGAAACCTATGGTTTTTTCAGTGAATATATATATATTTATTATACTATGTATACATGTGAAAATGTCTCGGTCCCCTGTTTGCCTCGGTGGCACGGAAAAAATGGGTGGAACTGACGTCAGCACGCCGACGAGGTCCTCTTATGGCTCCGATGACGTCATACGGTGTCGCGAGCGGAGCCGTGCTCGTTGACGTGGGAGAGCTAGGAAAGAATTTCCGTTGAATGCTGGTGCAGGGGATATTCACCTAAGTGTTCAGGCTAGTCCTTTGGGAGCAACTGTTTATGTTGCCACTCCAGAAACCGAAACCAGTGATCCGAGGGCAGAGGCCTTGCAGATGGCACACGAGGTGGGGTGCCCAGTCGTGTGCACCGGCGGGGCAGCGAAGTGACAAGCACCACAACCCACAAAAAAGGTGACGAGGGCACTGAATAACACAGGATCTTCTCTTTGTATCTGGCAGGAACAACGAAGTTAAAATGCCCTAGTACCAAAATGTAGAATTAGTGCTACAACGGTCTTCAAGAGGACCTGCGATGCCGCTTCTGCCTCCCGTACCCTGGAGGCATCACATGGGTCACGCGGTACGGTCATACTGCGGTGGGACGCACACTCGTTGACCTCTCATGGCACTGCTCCACACTTCAGGGAGGACGCTTTCCATTAGCTATGTTTTCTGATGACATGTCGCGCCGGCCCCGTCCAACAACAGAACTCCTTTAGATCCAAACAGACTCTTCCACTCTCTCACCGGAAGTGAAACCTGGCCACGCGGACACTTTCACAATACAACAGCCGGGAATGCACTTTTCGGTAAAAAAAACACATTCCTTCCTCCTAATTAATCAAATAAACGTCTCACTGAAGAACAGGGGCCAGCTTCGATCGGTAAACAGCCATTACAACGACTTTTTTACTTTGCGATACCATTACAACGCATGCATTACCACGCATGCGTTGTACATCACGAAGTCATTACTACGCATTTTTTTAGAACGCATGGTCATTTACCACGCATGCCTTTACAACAAATTTTGTTGTAAAGGTATGTATGGTAAATGACCATGCGTTCTAAAAAACATGTCGTTGTAAGGAAACAGAGGCTGTTCCGTTTCCTCACAACGACGTGCACCGCCCCTCAGAGATGACGTGAAGCAGGAACCACAAGGAGAGAGGAACCATGAGGAGTGAGAGGTAAGGGGGATTGGGCATGGGGTGGGGGTTTCTTTTCTAGGGTTTAGGGAAGTGCAGTGGTGTTTGGGTGGTGTAGGGGGTCGTGCTGGGGGTAGTGTTTTAGGGTTTAGGGTAGTGCAGTGGTGTTTGGGTAGTGTAGGGGGTCGTGCTGGGGGTAGTGTTTTAGGGTTTAGGGTAGTGCAGTAGTGTAGGGGGTCGTGCTGGGGGTAGTGTTTTAGGGTTTAGGGTAGTGCAGTGGTGTATGGGTAGTGTAGGGGGTCGTGCTGGGGTAGTGTTTTAGGGTTTAGGGTAGTGCAGTGGTGTTTGTGTAGTGTAGGGGGTCATGCTGGGCGTAGTGTTTTATGGTTTAGGGTAGTGCAGTGGTGTTTGGGTAGTGTAGGGGGCCCGTGCTGGGGGTAGATTTAGGGTTTAGGGTAGTGCAGTGGTGTTTGGGTAGTGTAGGGAGTCATGCTGGGGTAGTGTTTTAGGGTTTAGGGTAGTGCAGTGGTGTTTGTGTAGTGTAGGGGGTTGTGCTGGGGGTAGGGTTTTAGGGTTTATGTTAGTGCAGTGGTGTTTGGGTAGTGTAGGGGGTAGTGCTGGGGTAGTGTTTTAGGGTTTAGGGCAGTGCAGTGGTGTTTGTGTAGTGAAGGGGGTCATGCTGTGGGTAGTGTTTTAGGGTTTAGGGTAGTGCAGTCGTGTTTGTGTAGTGTAGGGGGTCGTGTTTTAGGGTATAAGGTAGTGCAGTGGTGTTTGGGTAGTGTAGGGGGTCATGCTGGGGTTAGTGTTTTAGGGTTTAGGGTAGTGCAGTGGTGTTTGGGTAGTGTAGGGGGTCGTGCTGGGGTAGTGTTTTAGGGTTTAGGGTAGTGCAGTGGTGTTTGTGTAGTGTGGGAGGTCATGCTGGGGGTATATTTAGGGTTTAGTGTAGTGCAGTGGTGTTTGGGTAGTGTAGGGAGTCGTGCTGGGGGTAGTGTTTTAGGGTTTAGGGTAGTGCAGTGGTGTTTGGGTAGTGTAGGGAGTCGTGCTGGTGGTAGTGTTTTAGGGTTTAGGGTAGTGCAGTTATGTTTGGGTAGTGTAGGGTGTCGTGCTGGGGGTAGTGTTTTAGGGTTTAGGGTAGTGCGCCCAACCAGCCACAATATCCGTGGAGAAAGGGGATCCTGACTCTTTGGAACGCTCCGTCAATTGAATAATTTGGGTCAAGGGCCCTACCACGTCCAAGATCTATCAATTCCTTTCTTGGGATCCCTCATATACTTGGAGAAAAAGGTACATAGTTCAGTGAGGGCCTGGGGCATTCTCCCCTCATCCTATTCCTGACCTCCCTTTCAAGGGGTTGATGGATTTTCCCCACCACATACTCTGCCACTTTGGCGTCAGGTGTCCACTCTGCCGACCTAGGATGGTAAATTTAGGTAGGCTCGAACATGTCCGAGTGGACCCCGCCCCCAACCGGGGACTGAGAGGAGTGGGACTCTGGACGCCAGGGACGCCCCGAGTCCTTATCCTCATCGGAGGAGAAATTGTCCTCCGATACACCCTCTCCCTCTAAGGGAAACCCGCCGTTGGGGTCTACAATAGTGGTGACAGTGTCGCAATTTTCTCCGGGCCCCTCCTCCTCCCGGCAGGGTGCATGTTTTAGCGTTCGCGCACTCTTGAGGAAGGTCTCCGTAAGTTTATCAAATCCTTCCAAGTGCCCCGCGTTATGCTTAACGGCCCTTTTATTCCCCATCTGGGAGCTACTTGGACCCGCCACCACCAGATCTGGGTCACTGAACACCCCAGGGATGCTTTTCGCCAGCTTATCAACCTGATCCCTAAGAGGAGCCAGC
Source organism: Calotriton arnoldi (assembly GCA_963921515.1). NCBI lineage: Eukaryota > Metazoa > Chordata > Amphibia > Caudata > Salamandridae > Calotriton > Calotriton arnoldi. Next base: position 1,287,519 of record CAWUFW010002082.1, on the reverse strand, counting down.
GCCCTAGAAATAGCCAGAGAGAGGGCTTGGTCCACTGCTGGAGGGAGAAATTGGGGGCCATTCCTCCTCCACTTCCTGGTAGGAGGAGTAAAAATGGTCTTCTGGAGAAGACATGATAGCAGAGGGTGTGAGCACAGAACAAATGCCCTTAAAATCCTTAAGACAGCCCCCTCGCCGGTGCTCCAACAGCTGGGCTTTCCCCGAAGCTGTTATAAGAATAGACTGAGGCGCAATACCAATTACCACCACCAGGTGGCGCTGGTCACTAACGTGGCCGTGTGGGGAAATCACCGCGTAGCGTTGTCAAAATTAGGCGAGGGTTGGTCGGGAATCAAGCGGACACTAAAGGAGTGACCGGATTCCCAAACGCTCGTAAAGACCAGCCTGAGCGCTCGACGGAGCTGCCTCGCTCGGACCAGATGCGCCTGACAGGATCTCACCGCGCGCAGAGCACACAGCGGGAGAAACTGCGAGGGGGAGAACGCGCTCGGGCAAGAGCCTGCTGCGCAGGGAATATGAAACAATACCAAGGCAATAATGCTAATAACGTGCACAAGAAACCGCTATACAAACAGCAACAACGTCAGATTAAGCCAAGAATGTAAGGAATGCACTTAACTGATGAGCAGTGAAGAAAGAGGAAGCGGAAGGAACGTCACGATATTATATACGATGGACTGTGATATGATTGGACTATAGTTGCCTTGTTACGTTTTCTTTGAACTGCTATGCAAATAAAGTGAGGAAAGATATGCATAATCCTCGCCTCCGTCCTGCCATAGAATTCATTAAACTTTATTTGATCTGATTTAGAAACATAGATCATAAAAGTGTACATAAAAACAGTAAATCCTCTTTCCTAATACAATACAGTGAGAATTAATTAAAACCAGTAGGTAAAAACGGGTGTTACAAAGCCCGGTTCAGAGCAACTTCAGGTTAACAGAATCGTAAAGTTCAATGTTTCGCAAGATCAATCTCATGTACTTCGTGCAAAATACGCAATAAGGGGTCCAAGTAAGATGTAACGCTCCAATACCTGACCAGTTTGCACTATATAAAACTGCAGAAAAAATAAAAATAAAAAGTGTTTTGCACACTTCTGTCATTGGGCTATATGTGGGCTACATCTGGGTGATATTTGTGCTACATTTGGGCTCTTTTTTCTCTGGTGGCCATCTTGGGAGACTTATTTGTTGCGAAGTTTCCTAATTTCGTCATTTACTGCAGTCTCCTCAGTAGGAAATGCTTTCAGTTTTTTACTTTGATTCCATCAAGAAGGCATTCAGATGTGTCTCACATTTGCCATAAATTCAGAATGTTAGCACTCTACTTGTTCATTAGATCACTGTAGTAAAGCTACTGCTCACCAGGGAGTTAACTGGAAGTCTACTGCTGGTATTGAAAGTGATTGTTTCAGTCTGCATGTCAGAATTTTCTAATGAAATAGAAGAGGATTTGAAATCTCACTTAAAACATGCCCTAAATTTTCTTTCTGCAGCACTAACCATAATTTCTATGGCAAAATGAACCCCCTCATTTTGTTCCTTTTTAAATTAAATGTTTTAAGTGTTACCAGTTTATTCCAATCAAGATGGCTTCAGGTGTGCCATACTTTAGTCATAAGTAAGACTGTTAGCGCTCTTTAGAACACTATGGGAAGCTGCAGTAGAACACAAAGGCATCAACTGACAGGCTGCTCCTGTTGAAATATAACAGGAAGATATTTGAGATCTCACTTAAAACATGTCCTAATTTTTCTTTCTACAGCCCTAACCATAATTTCTATGACAAAATGAACCCCATCATTTTGTTCCTTTTTAAATTAAATGTTTTAAGTGTTACCAGTTTATTCCAATCAAGATGGCTTCAGGTGTGCCATACTTTTGTCATAAGTAAGGCTGTTAGCACTCTAGTTGTTCTTTAGAACACTCTGGGAAGCTGCAGTAGAACACAAAGGCATCAACTGACAGGCTGCTCCTGTTGAAATATAACAGGAAGATATTTGAGATCTCACTTAAAACATGTCCTAATTTTTCTTTCTACAGCACTAACCATAATTTCTATGGCAAAATGAACCCCCTCATTTTGTTCCTTTTTAAATTAAATGTTTTAAGTGTTACCAGTTTATTCCTATCAAGATGGCTTCAGGTGTGCCATACTTTTGTCATAAGTAAGACTGTTAGCTCTCTAGTTGTTCTTTAGAACACTCTGGGAAGCTGCAGTAGAACACAAAGGCATCAACTGACAGGCTGCTCCTGTTGAAATATAACAGGAAGATATTTGAGATCTCACTTAAAACATGTCCTAATTTTTTTTTCTACAGCACTAACCATAATTTCTATGACAAAATGAACCCCCTCATTTTGTTCCTTTTTAAATTAAATGTTTTAAGAGTTACCAGTTTATTCCAATCAAGATGGCTTCAGGTGTGCCATAATTTTGTCATAAGTAAGACTGTTAGCGCTCTAGTTGTTCTTTAGAACACTCTGGGAAGCTGCAGTAGAACACAAAGGCATCAACTGACAGGCAGCTCCTGTTGAAATATAACAGGAAGATATTTGAGATCACACTTGAAACATGTCCTAATTTTTCTTTCTACAGCACTAACCATAATTTCTATGACAAAATGAACCCCATCATTTTGTTCCTTTTTAAATTAAATGTTTTAAGTGTTACCAGTTTATTCCAATCAAGATGGCTTCAGGTGTGCCATACTTTTGTCATAAGTAAGGCTGTTAGCACTCTAGTTGTTCTTTAGAACACTCTGGGAAGCTGCAGTAGAACACAAAGGAATCAACTGACAGTCTCTGCCCTTGTTGGATGTACATGTTTTACTGAGAATGTCAGACTTCATTCTCACATGACTGAGAAAGATAATGTGAATTTACAGAAAATATGCTCTCATTTTAGCTTCTGGAGCACCTTCCAAAACTGTATGGGACAAGCATGTGAAAATAGTTTTCTCTCAAACATGATTCATGATATCCCAGCAGAAGGTTTTTCACAGGGTAAAATCACCTTAGAACACACCACAATTCCTGAAATTAGTATGGTACCATCAACAAATGAATTCTAATGTAACTAAAGTCTGTTATCACCCTTTATAGTTCTCCTTTTGGTCACCCTCAAATTCTTCGATTCACTACAATGCATTTCAATGGGGTACTATCATTTATATTGGTCCCAAGATGGCTGCCAGCAATTCCAGAATGAAGTGCTGACAGCCAATCAGATCTCACGATGACATGTGTGGTTAGGCTCCGCCCAGATATATATGTGTTTTCTTTTTCAAATTTCTCAGGAACTACTGAACGGATTTACACCATTTAAGCAAAAGGCATGACTCTGAACCAAGGGCTACCTTTTTGCCAAATTTGGTGTAATTCCGTTCAGCAGTTCGGGCTGTAGCTGCGATGAAAGGTTCCTATGGAAAATTGCATGGGGAAAACTTGTTTTGGGACCCCCTTTTTTCTCGGCCCCCGCTTGCCGAATCACCCCGAAACTTTCAGGATAGGAGCGGACTGGAGCGGGCCATAAGTTTTGAAAATTTCGCGAAGATTCGTCAACCGGCACCAAAATTATTTCAAATAGAATGTTGTGGATTTCCTATGGAAAATAAGTCCTAACTATAACTATCTACTATAGATATATGTGTGTGTATTATCTACTGGCGGTCGCCAGTAGATAGTTATAGTTAGGACCTATTTTCCATAGGAAATCCGCGACATTCTATTTGAAATAACTCTTGCATCGGTTGACGAATCTTGCGAAATTTTCAAACTTTATGGCCCGCTCCGGTCCGCTCCTACCCTGAAAGTCTCAGGGTGATTCGTCAAGCGGGGCTGAGAAAAAGGGGGTCCCAAACGTGTTTTCCCCATTCATTTTCCCATAGGAAACTTTAGACACGGCTACAGCCCGAACTGCTGAACGGAATTACACCAAATTTGGCAAAGAGGTAGTTCTTGGTTCAGAAAGAACCCTTTTTGTTAAATGGTGTAAATCTGTTCAGTAGTTCCTGAGAAAATCCAAAGTTAAGTCACATATATATCTATGGCCGAGTAGGGTCCGCGTACCCTCCCGACCATGAGCTGCATGCTAATTGGCTGTCAAGTGGCTGTCAACACTCCAAATCAGGAAGTGTTGGCAGCCATTTTGTCCCTCGGTAGAACCGAGGGACAGAAACAAGTGCGCAAAGCGCAAAAAGGGGGCAGGGTAGAAACACCCTGACCCCCTAGGTCTGCTCAGGGGGTCCCACACGGACCCCCTGGGCAGAAAAACGCATTTTTTTTTTTTAAATCGGCGGGATGCGCTCAGGGTGCGCGGATCCCGCCGACAAAAACGAAGCGCTGGTCTCCCGCGCTTCGTTGTTAGTGGCCCCGGGTGGGCCAAGTCCCGAGGGCATGCAGGGGTTTCTTTTTAATATGTGGGGGGCCTCTAAGGCCCCAAAGCCCCGGCGACCATCACCCCCGGGGCTTAAAAAAATAATGGTGCGGGAGGGCTCTTTGCCCTCCCGCTGCCCCGGGGACCGCCACCTCCCCGGGGCTTCTCTTTTAAATGTTTTAACCTGTGTGGGGGGCTCCAGCCTCCCCACACGCCCTGAGACCGCCACCTCCCCGGGGCACTAAGAAATTTAAAATGGGGGTCCGTTTTGGACCCCGAAGCCCCGGGGACCACCACCTCCCCGGGGCTTTCTAAATGTGGGGAGGGGGCTGCGCGGTCCCCCTCTTGGAGCCTGTGGTGGCCCTGGGGACCGCCACCCCCAGGGCCAGCTCCTGCAGTGTCCCGGGGTGCCTCGCCCGGGACACTGCTGTTTGAAATTACAGGACGGGAGCCTCGCGGCTCCCGTCCTGTCATTGCAAACTTGCTTTGGATATTGGAAGCGAGAGCAGGAAACCTGCTCTCGCTCCAATATCCAAAGCAAGTTGCTTTCCACATGGGGAGCAGCATCTTAGCTGCTCCCCATGTGGAAAAGAAATGCCGGCTCCCGTAGGACACGGGGAGCCGGCGGGACTGTGGGGGGTTTGGGGACCCCCCCACAGTCCCCAACGAGAGGCCAGGCCCCGGGGGATGGGGTCCCCGGGGCCATAAGTGGCCAGGGAGGGGGGGCCACGCAGCCCCCTCCCCTAAAAAAAAAAAAAATATATATTTAAAGGCCGGCCCCGGGGGATGGGGTCACCGGGGCCTTAAATGGCCTGAGGAGGGGGGCCAGGCAGCCCCCTCCACATTTTTAATTAAAAAAAAAGAGGGCTTGCCCCGGGGGATGGGGTCCCCGGGGCCAATACAGGCCCAGGGAAGGGGGGCCACGCGGCCCCCTTCCCATTTTTTAAAATGTTATTTAAAAAAAAAAAAATCCTCAGGCCCCGGGGGATGGGGTCCCCGGGGCAAAAAGTGGCTGAGGGAAGGGGGGCCACGTAGCCCCCCTCCCAATCAAAAAAAAAAAAAGACCGGCATCATGCCGGAGGCCCCGCCCCCCTCCCTGCAGCACTCTGCAAACGCACCCCCTGGCGCGTTTTGAGAAAGGAAGTAATTCCCCTTGAATACTGGGGGTCCCTGGGGGCAAACTAGCCCACCAGGAACCTCCAGTATGCGCCAGGGGCTGCGTTGCAGAGAGGTGTACAGAGGCCACGCCCCTTTTTACACCTCTCTGCAACGCAGCTCTGTGGCGCTTTTGGAAGTACATGGTGGGCTAGTTGGACTCCAGGGACCCTCAGGATTCAAGGGGACTTAATCCCCCAACTTAAAACGCGCCACGGGGCGCGTTTGCACAGTGGTGAAGGGAGGGGCGGGGCTTCAGGTGACATGTGTGCAAACAGGCCCCGTGGCGTGTTTTAAGATGGGGAATTAAATCCCCTTCAATCCTGAGGGTCCCTGGGGCCAACTAGCCCAACAGGTACGTCCAGAAAGCGCCACAGAGCTGCGTTGCAGAGAGGTGTAAAAGGGGTGTGGCCTCTGTACACGTCTCTGCAACGCAGCCCCTAGCGCATACTGGAGGTTCCTGGTGGGCTAGTTGGCCCCAAGAGACCCTCATGATTCAAGGGGACTTAATCCCCCAACTTAAAACGCGCCACGGGGCGCGTTTGCACAGATGTCACCTCAGGCCCCGCCCCCTCCCTTCACCATTGTGCAAATATTCCTCTAAAATCAGCCGAAATACGAATTCCGATTTACTCACCTGTTATCAGGAGAGACCTCAGTGCTGCATCTTTCAGCCCAGTACTGGTCCTGAAAAGTAATTCTAACCGTACTTACCAGTAACTTGAATTTCCTTCCATAGGCTAACAATGACTGGTTTCACTTGGAAATTCTTCTAAGTGTGCAGATGTGGAACTTTATAATATTCCTCTAAAATCAGCCGAAATACGGATTCCGATTTACTCACCTGTTATCAGGAGAGACCTCAGTGCTGCATCTTTCAGCCCAGTACTGATCCTGAAAAGTAATTTTAACCGTACTTACCAGCAACTTGAATTTCCTTCCATAGGCTAACATTGACTGGTTTCACTTGGAAATTCTTCTAAGTGTGGAGTTTTGGAACTTTATAATATTCCTCTAAAATCAACCGAACTACGAATTCTGATTTACTCACCTGTTATCAGGAGAGAACCCAGTGTTGCATCTTTTAGCCCAGCACTGACCCTGAAAAGTAATTCTAACCGTACTTACCAGTAACTTATATTTCCTTCCATAGGAATCCATTGTCTGGTTTTCAGCAGAAAAGTTTCAAAGTGTCGATTTTCACAAATTACAAATATTCCTTAAAAATCGCCTGTATGACTTAAACGCATTCTTTCAACTGTTTACAGGAGATGCACCAGTGCTGGATCCAGGATCCAACACTGAGTAAGAAAAAGTAACGATAACACTACTTACCTGCTAAGTGAATTTCCTCCCATAGGATAACATTGGTGATTCTATGTGAAAAAGTGTCTAAGTGTCAACTTTTAAAATACAATAATATTCCTTAAAAATCACTACTGTAACCAAAACGCTTTTACTCAACTGTTTACAGGAGATGTCCCAGGACTGAATCTAGGATCCAGTCCTGTGGTTAGAAAAGTAATCCATAAAGTAACTAATTGCATTTAACTAGAAATTCACATTGAGGTCAATGTTGCATTGTGTTTGAAATTGTGTTGCCCATTGCAACAACTGTAACTACTGTACTTAAAACTCTATTGCCTATTTGCAAACTATTTAAACTAAAGTAATTCATTCTGAGAAAGTATATTTTGTAATGTAATGTATAATGTAATTACAATGTAATTTAATAAATAAAATATCTAAAAATAAATAGTTTTAAAAAATGTAGTAAATCAGTATCAAAAAAATAAATATAACAATTAATACATTTAAAAATTGTCATTTACAAAACTTTTGAAATTCACTGAAAAAACCATAGGTTTTAGGGGCGTTATAGTTAGAAATTAGCATTTAAAAAACCTTTGAAAAAACCATAGGTTTCAGGCACGTTATAGTTAGAAATTAATATTTAAAAAACCTTTGAAATTCACAGAAAAAACCATAGGTTTCAGACACGTTATAGTTAGAAATTAGCATTTAAAAAACCTTTGAAATTCACTGAAAAAACCATAGGTTTTAGGGACAGTTATAGTTAGTTGGACATTTCACTCGTACAAAACCCGTGAAATTCCCCCGTTATAGTTAGTTCAGCTAACTATAACTCGCGCCCCGCAATGCACTGCTGATGACGTCACATATTACATCACTCATGACATGGTCAGTGACATCACTGATGACATCACTGATGACATCTCAAATGACATCACTGATGACATCACTGATGACATCATCCACGTGATAATCTGATGCACCTCCTCACACCCTAATATAACCTTTGATACACCCACTCTAAATTACAGACTGCCATTCGCAAAACCATAGACACTCCAACACCAATAACTACATACCCACTCACTGATTCTTAGGTCTACACACACACATCCACTCACTCACCCGTACAGTCACTCATACTTATGGTTACTCAGTACAGGACTATCATATGCACTCTTACTCCTATATAGACACTCAAACACCGCCACTCATCCATAGAGGTACTCACACACCTAGTCAGTCATGCAAATAATTAAACACACTGCCATTTACTCACCTATACAGTTATACACACCAGCTCACTTACTCATAAAAATACTAGCACATTGTTATGCTCTTATACAATCACTGATACAAGCACACACTCATCCATACAGCCACTATCACAATCACTCACTCTCGCTTATAGCTATTTATATACTCCAACACACATATATACTGCCTTTCACATATGTAGTTAGTCACACATGTACCACTGGGACATACATTCACTCACTAACACACTCTTACACACACTTACCCACCCATACAGTCTATCACAGATGCACTCTTGAAACCATCCACCCAGTGAATCACCCACTCACACATCTATGCACAGAGTCGCACACACCCCTCCCACACAAACACTCAGGCACCCATACAGATACTCAGACAACCATTCAATAACTCATATAGACACTCATGTAGCTATTCACAAACACATGCAGCCGCTTACACAGCAACAGACAGACGGATACAGACATTCACCCAGTTTAGTCACTAACCCATGCATTCAGTAAGATACGTTAAATCACTCACTTATAGAGTCAGTCACGCACCTACTAAATCATCCATACAGACACTTATACACCCACTCATTCTTCAATACGTCTTTTCCTATATATATTAAAAATATTTAAACTTTACAGAAACACAGTCACTGCATGATGTCATCAGTGATGTCATTTGAGATGTCATCAGTGATGTCATCAGTGATGTCACTGACCATGTCATGAGTGATGTAATATGTGACGTCATCAGCAGTGCATTGCCGGGGCGCGAGTTATAGTTAGCTGAACTAACTATAACGGGGGAATTTCACGGGTTTTGTACGAGTGAAATGTCCAACTAACTATAACTGTCCCTAAAACCTATGGTTTTTTCAGTGAATATATATATATATACATATATATTTATATAGAAAACAACAAAGGCTACAGGGACGTTATATTTAGGCTCAAATTTCACTTGTACAAAACCAGTGAAATTAAGCAGTTATAGTTGCCTGAGTTAACTATAACTTATGCCCCCGCAATGCACTACTTATGACCTCACATATTACATCACTGATGACATGGTCAGTGACATCACAAATAACATCACTGATGACATCATCATGTGAGTGTAAGTGTTTTAAAGCCTTTATGGGTGTTAAACATATATACTAACCTACTACAAAAGTTAAATTAGTATACTAATTACACTACTACTGAGTGATACTACTTCTAACATATATTAAGTGAGCGGCTGTATGTAGACTTGTGTGTATGGGTGTGTGAGTGGCTGTGTGGGTGTATAAGTTGGTGTATGAGTAGTTGTGTGGGTGAGTGAGATGCTGCTTGAGTGGCAATATTGGTGAATGAGTGGGTGTGTAAGTGGCTGTATGGGTGAGTGAGTGGTGGTGTGAATGACTCTATGGGTGGATAAGTGGGTGTGTAGAGACTTTGGGTGAGTGAGCGGATGTGAGAGTACTTGTTTGGATGTGTGAATGGGTATGTAAGTGGTTGTGTGGGTGTGTGAGTGTGTGAGTGCTTGTGTGGGTGAGTGAGTGGCTGTGTTGAGAGGCTGCATGGGTAAGTGAGTGGGTGGGTGAGTGGGTGTGTGAATGACTGTACGGGTGAGTGACTGGTTATATCAGTAGTTGTATAGGTGAGTGAATGGTTGTGTGAGGGGCTTTACAACTGAGTGAGTGGGTGTGTGAGAGCCTCTATGGAAGAGTTAGTGGGCTAGTGAGTACTGGTATGGGTCTGCGGATGGGTATATGAGTGGGTGTGTGGGAGTGGGAGTGGGCGTACAGGAGGTTGTATGGGGGTGTCAGTTGGTCTGTGAGTGGTTCTGTGGATGATGTCATCAGTGATGTCATCAGTAATGTTATTTGAGATGTCATCAGTGATGTCACTGACGATTTCATGAGTGATGTAACTTGTGAGGTCATAAGTAGTGCATTGCGGGGGCATAAGTTATAGTTAACTCAGCTAACTACAGCTGCTGAATTTCACTGGTTTTGTATTAAGTGAAATCTGAGCCTGATTATAACGTCCCTGTAACCTTTGTTTTTTTCAGTGAATTTCTAAGATTTTTTAATTCTATTTTCTAACTATACCAACCCTGTAACCTTTGGTTTTTTAAATTGAATTTCTAAGGTTTTTCAAATTCTATTTCCAAATTATAACGTCCCTGTAACCTTTGGTTTTTAAAGTGAATTTCGATGGTTTTTTAACTAGTGGTTGCGTTTGCAGAGTGGTGGAGAAAGGGGGTGGTCCTCCGACCAGCTCTCAGGAATCCTGCTATGTCGGACTTACTGGAGGTAACAGGAGGGCTTCTTGGCCCCCAAGAACCCTCAGCATCCAAGAGGACTTCATCCCCCAACCAGCAGTGCGCCAGGAGGTGCGTTTGCAGAGTGGTGGAGAAAGAGGGTGTGGCTGCCGAACACCACTCAGCAAATCCGCTGTATAGGACTTGCTGCAGGTAACAGGAGGGCTTGTTGGTCCCCAAGGACAGTCTAGAGCCAAGGGACTTCATCCCCCAACCAACAGTGCGCCAGGAGGCGCGTTTACACAGTGGAGGAGAAAGGGGGCATGGCCTCCGAAGTCCTCTCAGCAATCGCGCTCTGTGGGACTTACTGGAGGTAACAGGAGGGCTTGTTGGCCCCAAGGACACTCTAGAGCCAAGGGGACTTCATCCCCCAACCACCAGTGCACCAGAAGGCGCGTTTGCAGAGTGGTGGAGAAAGGGGGCATGGCCTCCGACAACCTCTCAGCAATCCCATCTCACGTCCTTAATTGCGGATGTCCTGGTCCCACCCAGAGCACCCACAGCCACTGATGGGGGCTGCGGGGGGAGCCTGAAGGCCCCTGCGGGCCTGCCGGCTCCCTCCCTCCTGCGGGAGCCGGCATTGCTTTTACACCTAGGGAGCTGCTAACATGCAGCTTCCTGTGTGTGAAAGCATTTGTGCTCTGCTTTCAGCAAGCAGGAGCATTTTCAATGCCCTCACTTGCTGAAAGTGAGCACAGTTTGCTGTGGCTTGGTAGGAGCGGTAAAGCTATTGCCAAGTCATAGCAAACAGCTATGTCCCAGAAGTGGGCACCCCGGAACATAGCAGGAGCCGGCCCTTGGGTGTGGCGGTCCCCAGGGCCATTTATGGCTCCAGGAGGGGGGGCCGCTCAGCAGTGTTCCCTCTAAGGTGCGTGCACGCGCCTGCGTGCACCTTAGTGACCCCGAGCACGCAGTGTCCTGAGTGAAGCGCGCACACATCCCAGGAAAGTGTTCACGCTGCCGCTTTTAAAACGCGAGCGGCGCAAAAAACGGTAATTTCCTGGTTGCGGGGACGCATTCCATAGCAAGTGGCTCTTGCACTTGCTACATTTGTTTCTTAATGGGCCACGGCTGCAGGCTGTTTGTGGGCCTTTGTGAAAACATTTGTTAATTGTGGATTTCAAAATAACGATTCAGCACTCCTCTTTATAAGAAAAACAGTATATTCTGATAAGTACAAACAAAGTGAAAACAGAAAGAAGGAGAACATTCATTCAGCAGGTTCTTGTTTCTTTTTTGTTCTTTATTGAAAAAATGTCTTCTTTAAAAAGCAACTGTAGCCAACGCGTTTCGACCCGAAGGTCTTCTTCAGGGCTACAAATAAATGTACAATATATACATTAGATCTATACATATATACAAAATATACAATTTAAAACATTAACATTTTATTTGCTTTACATTTATCAAAGAATTATCAAGGACCATGACGGAGAATTCTAAAAAAAAAATCCTGACAAAAGATAATGACATTTTATTATATAAAATATTCACATTACTGTATATTCTTTTGCACATTGAAATGTTTTCAATATTCTAACCTGCTGAAACCTTGTAAACATTGTTCAAAAACAGTGATTCAGTCTCAAAGAAATATGTATTTTGCAGGGAATTTTTAATGATTTCTGTGGAAGCAAAGGACACGAAGAAATGCCACTCGTATGCATTGTAATGGTAATATTTTTACATATATACACCATGGTTTAAACATAATGGGGATTATTATTGAAGAAAATATTAATATGAGTCTATGAATGCAAAAAAACACAAGAGAAAACATTCATATGAGTTGAATTAATGATACTTTTCACTTTTTGAATTTATAACCAGAATTTATTGAATTCAAGCGTATAGTTTTGAAATCACTAAACAGTAATGTAGATCCTATTGGGGTTTTGATATTTAATAACCATACAATAACTTGGAAGGAAAAAGTGAGAAAGAAAAAAGGAAAAAAGGAAAGGGGGAGAGGCTTAGCCTAATCAATAGATGGGACAACACTGTATCTTAGGTTCTGATGTGTGTCTCTTGTGAATGAAAGATGGCTTTGTTTCTTGCTCTAGATGTGGGGCTCTTTTATGGTATCTAAAAACAGATAGTGGGCCATAAATTGCAAGATTTTGTATAACATTGAACATATCTCCCACCCCGATTGATGTAATCATAGGCATACCTCTTAGTTCCTAGGGTTTGCCCACCAAGAGTATGAGTTGCTTCCTTAGATGATCACAATCACGATGTTCAATCTCCTACGAGCATTGGTGAGTTCCCAATGCTCATCTGCAATTCAAACATAACGAATTGCACATGAACTGGTAAAATATTCTCGCCATATTAGCTTTGTTGTTATCTATACTAAAGGCGATAATAATCTATTTATATCCCCCCATTGATGTCAGGCTGTTTCTGTCTATCTTATTAACGACAACATCCCTGGTCAAAAGGCACACCCTTGCTCATTAATCAAGTCATGAAACCGTTGCCCATTAAAATATGACCGCTATTGAAAGCTATTGACGGTTGTAGAGACCCCCATTGGTGGTTCGTAGTTCTCGCAACAAATTAGAAAATAGTGTTTAGCTATTTTATCTAAATGATTTCTTCCACACCAGGTGGTACACAGCATGTTAGGCTCAGTCTATCTATCTTTTTAACGGCAACTCCACTGGTTAAAAACGGATTACTTCTCTATTTGTTATAACAGGACACATTTGTCTTATAAGCTGGAGCACACCCTTACTCATTAATCATACTATTAAACCGGTGCCCACTAAAGTAAAGGCCGCTATTCTATCTAAATGGTCTCTTCTACACCAACTAGTACACAAAGTATTAGGCTCATTCTATCTATCCAAATTGTTTAGCAGCAATTTCACTGGTTAAAAAGGGGATTAATTCTCTATTTGTTAAAACAGTAAAAGAATTTTACCCGGTGCCCATTAAAGTAAAGACCACGTTTGGTAACTGCTATCAGTCATAGAAAAGCAACCTCCTCCCTCCTCCAACTTACTTGTTCTATCGTCGGAACGCTCCCACCGTGTGGATTCCCGTCATTATTTGGAATTCCAAGCTGCGGCGTTTAAATAGCCCGCTGCTTAGCACACCTGTGTGTAATCCTAGACAAGTGGCGTTAATATTAGGTTTCTACGGCGCCCATTTTGTAATGGCTAAAAAGACGCTGTTGAATTGATATTAAAATCCAAAACAACTACTGATATTAAGAGCTAATTACTGTATCCCAATGTTTTTTATTATATATATATTAGGTCCCGAGGGGCCCATTCTTATAAGAGAATTTTTTACTATTCTTTCCCAAGACATGATATTCCAAAATTGCCGTTTTCACAACCGCCATTTTAACGTGGTAGTTTTTAACCTTAATATGTAGGTAAAGAGGAACCAATTATAATCGGGTCCCTTTTATACAGTTAACAAGCGGATACTTTTTAACCATAATATATAATTGCCGTTTTCACGGCCGCCATTTTAACGTGGTAACGTTAAAATGGCGGCCGTGAAAACGTGCAATTTTGGAATATCATTCTGTATTAATTGTATAAAAGAGGCTAGAATACAAGGATTCCTTTTAACCTGTATATTATGGTTAAAAGTTACCGCTTGTTAACTGTATAAAAGGGACCCGATTATAATGGGTTCCTCTTCACCTACATATTAAGGTTAAAAACTACCACGTTAAAATGGCGGCTGTGAAAACGGCAATTTTGGAATATCATGTCTTGGGAAAGAATAGTAAAAAATTCTCTTATAAGAATGGGCCCTCGGGACCTAATATATATATATATAATAAAAACATTGGGATACAGTAATTAGCTCTTAATATCAGTAGTTGTTTTGGATTTTAATATCAATTCAACAGCGTCTTTTTAGCCATTACAAAATGGCCACCGTAGAAACCTAATATTAACGCCACTTGTCTAGGATTACACACAGGTGTGCTAAGCAGCGGGCTATTTAAACGCCGCAGCTTGGAATTCCATATAATGACGGGAATCCACACGGTGGGAGCGGTCCGACGATAGAACAAGTAAGTTGGAGGAGGGAGGAGGTTGCTTTTCTATGACCGATAGCAGTTACCAAACGTGGTCTTTACTTTAATGGGCACCGGGTAAAATTCTTTTACTGTTTTAACAAATAGAGAATTAATCCCCTTTTTAACCAGTGAAATTGCTGCTAAACAATTTGGATAGATAGAATGAGCCTAATACTTTGTGTACTAGTTGGTGTAGAAGAGACCATTTAGATAGAATAGCGGCCTTTACTTTAGTGGGCACCGGTTTAATAGTATGATTAATGAGTAAGAGTGTGCTCCAGCTTATAAGACAAATGTGTCCTGTTATAACAAATAGAGAAGTAATCCGTTTTAACCAGTGGAGTTGCCGTTAAAAAGATAGATAGAATGAGCCTAACATGTTGTGTACCACCTGGTGTGGAAGAAATCATTTAGATAAAATAGCTAAACACTATTTTCTAATTTGTTGCTAGAACTACGAACCACCAATGGGGGTCTTTACGACCGTCAATAGCTTTCAATAGCGGTCATACTTTAATGGGCAACGGTTTCATGACTTGATTAATGAGCAAGGGTGTGCCTTTTGACCAGGGATGTTGTCGTTAATAAGATAGACAGAATGAGCCTGACATCAATGGGGGGATATAAATAGATTATTATCGCCTTTAGTTAAGATAACAACAAAGCTAATATGGCGAGAATATTTTTCCAGTTCCTGTGCTATTCTTTATGTTTGAATTGCAGATGAGCATTGGGAACTCACCAATGCTCGTGGGAAATTGAACATCGTGATTGTGATCATCTAAGGAAGCAACTCATACTCTTAGTGGGCAAACCCTAGAACTAACAGGTATGCCTATGATTACATCAATCGGGGTGGGAGATACGTTCAATGTTATACAAAATCTTGCAATTTATGGCCCACTATCTGTTTTTAGATACCATAAAAAGAGCCCCACATCTAGAGCAAGAAACAAAGCCATCTTTCATTCACAAGAGACACACATCAGAACCTAAGATACAGTGTTGTCCCATCTATTGATTAGGTAAGCCTCTCCCCTTTCCTTTTTCCTTTTTCTTTCTCACTTTTTCCTTCCAAGTTATTGTATGGTTATTAAATATCAAAACCCCAATAGGATCTACATTACTGTTTAGTGATTTCAAAACTATACGCTTGAATTCAATAAATTCTGGTTATAAATTCAAAAAGTGAAAAGTATCATTAATTCAACTCATATGAATGTTTTCTCTTGTGTTTTTTGCATTCATAGACTCATATTAATATTTTCTTCAATAATAATCCCCATTATGTTTAAACCATGGTGTATATATGTAAAAATATTACCATTACAATACATACGAATGGCATTTCTTCGTGTCCTTTGCTTCCACAGAAATCATTAAAATTCCCTGCAAAATACATATTTCTTTGAGACTGAATCACTGTTTTTGAACAATGTTTACAAGGTTTCAGCAGCTTAGAATATTGAAAACATTTCAATGTGCAAAAGAATATACAGTAATGTGAATATTTTATATAAAAAAATGTCATTATCTTTTGTCAGGATTTTTTTTTTTGAATTCTCCGTCATGGTCCTTGATAATTCTTTGATAAATGTAAAGCAAATAAAATGTTAATGTTTTAAATTGTTATATTTTGTATATATGTATAGATCTACTGTATATATTGTACATTTATTTGTAGCCCTGAAGAAGACCTTCGGGTCAAAACGAGTTGGCTACAGTTGCTTTTAAAGAAGAAATTTTTTCAATAAAGAACAAAAAAGAAACAAGAACCTGCTGAATGAATGTTCTCCTTCTTTCTGTTTTCACTTTGTTTGTACTTATCAGAATATACTGTTTTTCTTATAAAGAGGAGTGCTGAATCGTTATTTTGAAATTTATGAGTAGGATCTCATTATCCTAAAAGGCTTAAGAGGTATTCAGCCTTTGATTCTGTGCACCCTAGTAGTTTATGATATATATAAACCTTACAGTCTAGGATAGGTGCATTAGTAATTACCCGATACCTCTTGAATATTTGTTAATTGTGGCACCGTCATGCGCTGCAATTAACATAAATATTTTCACAATGGCTCACAATCAGTCCTCAGCAGCGCTCTATTAAGAAAAGACATGCATCAAGTTAAAAAGCATAACGTGTTAAGCACACTTCGTGCTTTTGGGCTTCCTGCATTTCTTCTCTTAATGAAGCGCGGCTGATGGCTGATTATTGGCACTTGTGACAGTATTCCTGTTAATTGCAGCACCCTCATGAGCTTGCAATTAACATAAATATTTTCACAATGGCCCACAATCAGACCTCAGCCGCGCTCTCTTTAGCTCTCCAGTGAGTGCTGCCACAGAGGCTGCTGGACAGTCTCAGTTTGGTGGTGCCTGCTGCCATTATACTCCTCCTATTGCACACACACACACACCTTGCCTGTATACCAGGGCTGTTGAAGCACAGTACGTTTCCAAAGCTTAATTGCAAAGAAATTGAGAGCAGGTATCAAATGATTACAGGATACATATATATATTAAGGGAAACCGTGTGGACCCTGTGACTTCCGGAGACATTTTAGCTTAGGATGCTTCAGGTTGAGTACATATGGTCTCAAGGCTGGCTAGCAGTGGATAACCAGCCAGCCAATCCAAGAAGGGGAAAGCTCATCTGCTCCAGGCAGAATGGTTTTGGTCAGAGCCTTATTTGCCAATAGGCTCAGCCGTGCAGTGAGCTTGAATGTTGAATCCACAAATACTCTTAGATGGGATACAGAGCTGTGCATTGGAAAGCTACATGAAAACTAGATGGCAGTGAACCCCCATTGCGTGCTTCAGTGTCATCTTGAAGGACATCACTCATGAAGCATATGTGTATTTTGTCATGTAACTTGTAAACCAATCATGCTCACCACACAGGCTGCATGTCGTAGCTCACCAAATGTTGACATAGGTATCCAAAGGACCCTAGTTATGAGAGCTGAGCATATTTTTCAGTAAGCCAGTTGTGTGTGTTGTCTCCCAGAGGTGTGGTTAAATACATTTGTGTCCAACGCTAGTATCTGCCAACAGAAGTGGGCCTTCATGTAGCTGTGTGAGGGTACTTTAGCCACTGTCTGTTACGGACAAAGTGCATAATGACGCGTACCCCAATCCACAAGAAACTTGCTCTCAGTCTTGTTCTCTGCTAGGAAAGCAAAACAAAAACACTTGGAGCACTATACTAGACTTGCAGATGTAGTATTCAGTTTCAGCCGAAAACTCAGGGACACTGAGGAAAGTCAAATGAAAGCACTTTGAAGGCACCCAATTTTGCAACTCCTCCCTCCTCCCTCACACCCCAGCAATTCTTAGAGACAGATTTATAATTAATTAATGCTATAAACACACTCTGGAATCTCCGACAAATTAATGCAGAGACTGAAATGAGGAAATAATTGAAAAAAAAGGTATTTTCAGGTCCAAGATCCACAAGAGCTGTCTCGAGCTAGCATATGCGTAGTTTTAATAGCCTATTACATGCTTTATGTTCTACCAGGGCAATCCTCACCAAACGTGATAATCATGAGTTATGTTTCTAATGTAAAGTTGTCAACAAGACCCCATGCTCCACCAGCAGAGTAGCATCAGGAGGAGTTACTTGACCCTTGAATTTGCCGAGGAAGTGGTAACATCCGAGAAGCAGATGGGTGCGGTTGTCAGTGATGGCCTCGGATAAAGCCTCCAAAGATGCTCCATACACTTCTGTGGAATGCAGTAAAGAGTACTGCCTCCTGGCTTGGACTGATCTCTCGCCTCCTCCATCCCATCTGACACATTCCATGGAAAGGGTGTTGGCCTCATTCAGAGCCAACAGTGGACCACTTCCAAAGCATCACAGTTGCAGAAACAGGTGAAGAGGTAAACTACTTACATTCCCTTTTGTTGCCTCTGTCCCTCCCCTTTGCCATCATCTCTCCCACTGTTTACCTTCTCTTCTCCCACTCTTTCTTTTTCTCTTCTGCACCTTCCTTTCTCCTGTACTTCCGTTTTTACCCTTGTCCACCACTTTCCACTTTTCCGTCATGTATTCCTTTGTCACGTTCTCCTGTTGACACCCTTTATTCCTTTCCTCTCTCCCACACTTCATTCCTTTCCTCACTCCCACCCTTCATTC
Source organism: Calotriton arnoldi (assembly GCA_963921515.1). Taxonomy (NCBI): domain Eukaryota; kingdom Metazoa; phylum Chordata; class Amphibia; order Caudata; family Salamandridae; genus Calotriton; species Calotriton arnoldi. Next base: position 1,268,902 of record CAWUFW010002082.1, on the reverse strand, counting down.
CTTTCCTCACTCCCACCCTTTATTCCCTTCCACCCTTCATTCCCTTCCACCCTTTATTCCCTTCCACCCTTCATTCCCTTCCTCACTCTCACAATTCATTCCTTTCCTCTCACAGGATGTTAAGCTGACCCGAGACTCAAAACCCATCTCCTAAGTCGACAGCTCGAGCATTAAGCCACAACCTCTACCACAAGAGCGGAAGCATTTTCAATATTATATACAACTTGATGCAAAAAACAACCAATGACAAAGCCTATAGTCCTGGCTTCTTGTAGGTGTAATGTTACTTGTATTATATATCTGGATGTAATGACAGAAGAAGCAAAATATCAGTTGGGTGGCACACTATGCGATGCACATATTTTTAGCTTAATTGCTTTTAAGCCATGCTCTTAATTGTATCGGTTACGCCCCTTTGAGAGACACCCTAGTTTTTTCATCCCACTCAAAGCCCTTGTCTAAACGCGCGGTCGGGTTCTTGGCGCACATAGCCTTGGCTGCAGCGCACAGAGACCTTACTCTGCCGCACACAGAGGAAAATAATTAGAGGGAACATTGCCGCTCAGCCCCCTCCGTTCTTGTAATTTGCCCCAGGGAGGTGGTGGTCCCCAGGGCTGAGGGGGTGCCATGCACCCCCCGCATTCTATTGAGCTTAGCCCCAGGGAGATGGCGGTCCCCAGGGACACAGGGGGGTCCTCGTGCCCACTCATTACTTATCATTAAAGCCCTGGGGAGGTGGTGGCCCTCGGGGCTGCAGGGGGTCCGTGCACCCCGCATTATTTTATGATTAAGCTCCGGGCAGGTGGTGGTCCCCAGTGCTGGAGGGTCTGAGGGGCCCCAAATCTAACAAAATAAACAAGCCCAGAGAAGGTGGTGGTCCCTGGGGCAGCAGGGGAGGCCGGACGGGCCTTCCCCACATTTTTCTTAATTCGAGCCCTGGGGTGGTGGTGGTTCCTGGGGCATCAATAAGCCCCAGGAGGGGGGTGCACCCCCCCTCTTTTTTAAAATGCCCTCGGGTCCTGGCCAACCCGGGGGCCAATTAGAAACAAAGCACGGGAGTCTGTGCTTCTTTTTTTTTGTTTAAATTTTAGGGGATTTGTGGATCTAGCGCAACTCCAGCCAAAAAAAAATGCTTTTTTGGCCCTGTGGGGTGCTTCTGGAACCCTCCAAGAGGCCTAGGGGGTCAGGGTGTTTCTACCCTGCCCCTTTTCTTTTTTTTTATGCTATTTCCTGTGACTCGATTCAACCAAGTCACAAGATGGCTTCCTGGTTTGAAGCGTTGGCAGCCAATCAGATCTCAGCACGAGGTCAGGAGGTGTCACGGATCCCCCGCATCTCTAGATATACAACTAGAAATTTCTTTGAATAACTCTGCAACTACTGAATGGATTTACACAAAATCCCAAATATGCACTTCCCTGAACCAACATCTACCTACCTGCCAAATTTGGTGTAATGCTGTTCAGCAGTTCGGGCTGTAGCCGTGTCTAAAGTTCCTATGGAAATTAATATAGGGAAAACATGTTTTGGAACCCCCTTTTTCTCGACCCCCATTTGACGGATCACCCGAAACTTTCAAGACAGCAGTTAAATGGAGCGTCAAACTAGTTTTGAAAATTTTGTGAAGAACTATAAGTACCTACTGGCGACAACCAATAGGTAATATGTATAATATGTATGTACTTATTGTTAGGACCTCGTTTCCATAGAAAGAGCGTCTTTTCATTTGCCAATAACTTTGGCGTCGTTTGACGAATCTTATGTATATAAATTGTATATTTGCCTATATATATATATATATATATATATATATATATATATATATATATATATACACACACACAAATACACAATTTATATATTTGGCTTACATTATGTTAACGTATTAAATATTTTTGCCTATGATATTTTTGACACGATAGGCTGGTTTCACAATATCATTTGTTTTTTATATTCTGCTATACAACCCTCATTAGTACACGGTCTGTCACTATCAGCCAGGTTTCCATCATTAGTAGCTTGCAGCAATCTTATCCGTTCCTGTTTTGTTTTTTTGTCTGACAGATAATTACAACACTATCTGGACTACACCATTCTTATTATTATTGCTATATTATTTTCTCTGCATTCTTCTAATGTTTGCTTTATATTATTGCCTATTTATAGTTTCTTATAAGTATGTTTTTTCTCTGACCAAATTCTTGTCAAACAGAAAAATAATAATTTTAGCCATTTCCTCATCACAGTGAAGGGAAAAAGGCCAAGTAGTTCTGGTCAAACTCTACATTTCTTTTAAAGTCTTTAAGTGCTCACTAGTCTGAATCAATGGTTCATGATAGAAAAGAGCAGAGTGTACGAGAGGTTCTTGAACTTTATTTGAAAATGAATGTGCTGCTTGAAAAAGAACAAGATGTTGGTTTGCCAGACTATGAAATTCAACATAACTTTCAAGTTACACTACGAAGCACTTCTGTCCACTTAATCGCATGTGATATTTCACAGATGTTCTGGGAAGTGCATTTAACTTATCCTGTATAATTTCAATTTTTTGTTTTTCTTTATATAACTATAAGTGAGTTCTTTATTCATCTGAAATGCAAGATTCCAAGGGACTTATTGCAGAATGTGCTCTGGGGTGCAACGGGCATGTGCGCCTGCTTTGTGCGCCCCCCGGGCAAGTTGGTATTACAGAAAGGGCCGCAGACGCTTGTGTGTCCCCTTCTGTACTACTGAAAGCGCTTGTGCACATATAGCACCAGCGCTTTCTAATGAGGGCATTCCCTCATTTGCATGGGGGTGTGTCTGCATCCGCGCTGTATTATAGACGCGGGCGCAGAGGCAAAGAAGCTGCCAGGAGGCGCACTGACAGTGTGCCACTTAAAAAGTGGCACACTGTCAGTGCGCCCCCTGATGGTAGCCCTCTGGAGTGTTGAAAGGGGGTGCCATGGACCCCCAAGACATCCCCTTGCAGGCGGGTGCAGTCACTCACTGCACCCGCCTGCAAGGGGATCTTAAATCCCTCTTTAAAGTGCAGGCGGGTTGCCGTCTGCACAGAGAAACACAGAGCAGTTTTGAACAGCTGCTCCGTATTTCTCTTAAATTTACTGCTCTGGGGACAGCGCGAGTTCGTGGCTGCCCTGAGGGCAGTGCATTCTACATGATAGGGTGTACTTTTGCTGTTTGCACCCGGCGCACCACCTAAAGGTGCTCCGTAGCACAAACAGGAAAAGTGCACCCTATCTATATTACAGCCCAGGTGTACTGCATATTCTATATCAGTACCCCTAATGGAGTGGGTTAACGATCCTTCTTCGAATATGGTGTCATTGATATGAAACACTATTTTCCTCACCTACAGAAAAAACCTTTAGCTTAAAGAGACATTCTCTCATTTGTGTATTTAAAGGACTAAATCAACAACCGTGGGTACTCGAAAGGTAGGATAAGAAGAAGAGCAATAATGTCTTAAAAATAAGTTATTTATAAGGACAATATCCTCGCCCACCCTTAAGCAGCATGCTTCATCATAGGGCTCCTCTTCACACCAGTAGCAATCCTGCCAATGTTGGCTACAACCCTGCGTGGCAGTGGAGCACTCATGGATGGATACCCAAAAGGCTTATGATGTTATGTGTGATAGGGATGGAAAATATAGGAAAGCACATGGGGAAAAAACTAATTTAGGATTTTTCAATGTTAAAAGTTAACAAAAACCTTTACCCTTTCACAAATGCTCCACAGTAAATTGTAAGTTTTTAGTATAGAGCTGTTCATTCTGTTAAACTTATATTTATTTAATATGGGAGAGAACGCGTGCTTCACATGCAAACCCTTTTGGCATGCACTGGTATTAAAGGACTACATCGGTGATAGGGTGAGCTCATGACCTCATCGGGCGTGGTGGGGGGTTGTAGGGTTGAGCCTGAGAGCAAATTAAGTCATTCTAAGTGTCAACATTTTCAATGTGCAGTGTAGTGAGATTAAAGTAGATTTGTGTTTGCATACAAAATGGGACTACAATGTGGGTTCAAATTGGGAGAGGAAATAGCACCTATCTGGTGTTTGTGCATCTTGGAATGAGAAATTATTTGCAAAGGCATCATGTTATTCCCTAAGTGAAGATGCTCTTGTACTGCAACACAAATTGCACACCACCTAATTAAAACACCACGCTGTTGCACAAAATAACAGGTGCACAGTTTCCATTCGCACTTTGACCAGACTATACTTGTTCTAACCTAGAAGTTTTTCTTTAACTATGGGGCCATATTACAAAAGTGCTCCTGGGGCAAACTGGTGTTTGCGCCTACTTTGTGCACTATTTGGGTACTTTGGTATTGCAGAAGGGTCCACAAACACTTGTGTGGCCAATTCAGTAATACAGATAGCGCTAGTGTTACATGCACGCCAGCGCTATCTTTAAAGGGCGTTCCCTCATTTACATGGGGGCATGGCCCCATGCAAATGAGAGAATCTCCCTGCCTTTGTGCCCGCCGTTTAAATGGTTGCCTCAGAACACCAGATGGACCGTCACACAAGCACTCATCACCAGAAGGCTGGACTATGGCAACACTCTCTATGCCGGAATCTTCAAACAACTCCTATACAGACTCCAGACCAACCACAACACCGCAGCAAGACTCATACTCGACCTCCCACGCCGCACCCACATCACACCGAACCTCAGGAAGCTTCACTGGCTCCCTATTCATAAGTCCAGCCGATTCAAACTTCTCACGCACACATACAAAGCCCTACACAGTACAGGACCAGACTACCTGAACAACTGCATACACTTTCACCAACACACCAGACACTTACGCTCTGTCTCACTCTCACTCGCACACACTCCATGCATGCGCAAAAGCAAAACTGGAAGTAGCTCATTCCCCAACATAGCACCCAAGACAACCTCCCTCAACACATCAGAGCCTGCTCCTCTGTTCTTGAGTTCCGCGTGAAGCTGAAGACCTGGATCTTTGTATGAGCACCTTGGGAACCACACACCTACACACCTGCCCAAGCACCTGGATACCCTCTCAGGTGATTAGTGTGCTATGCAAATCAACATAACATAACAATACACTTCCAATGTCATGTGTGTGCCCCTAAATGTCTAAACTCAAGCAGCTGGATATATCAACAAAATGATCACAGCTGTTTGGAGGACAAGCACTTTTTTGTGAAAGCACAAAACATCTGCCCAATCAAAACATGTACTCTTGGCTCCCAACATGTGGACAAAGTCTGATCCCTTTCGTAGTGGTGCTCACATAATTTTCTGGCGACCATAAAAAGTCATATGGTTTGTGTATGGTGAGGGCCGGCTCCAGGTGACAGAGCCTGTAAAAAAGAATGAAGACATATATCCAGTAATGCAGTTGATGGGCCAGAGTGTGGAATTACTCAACTTTAATTTAGTTTTTACTGCACTGGGTGGTGTAACAAGGACATTCCTTTTTTTATTTTATTAATATTTAGCCATAAGTATACAACAATACAGAAATGAAGAAACCATAAGAAAAAGATAAAGCATAAGTAACATGTGAAAATAAAAATACCAACAAAATCCAAGTCAAGTAATATGTAAAGTATCCATAAGCAAGATAGAGAAGGACAGGGAAAACATAAAAGTCAATGAAAACAGTTGTAGAATTGGAATAAAGGGGGGATGATGCCATAATACAAAAAGACAATAATACGTTAATCCCATTGGAGGCTAAACCAGACCCTTTTAAATTTTAACCAAGAACGTGGGCCTCTGGCCTTAGCTAGGGCAAGTTCCATTTCGTACACTTGTCTGAGTAAGGCCCAGACCTCGTTAACGCTTGGGCTCATGCTATTAATCCAAGCCCGGGCTATACATAAGCGGGCACATGCTATAACAATTGAAGCTAATAATCTCTCGTGACTGACCATGTCACGTATGGCCCCCAAGACTATTTCCCTCTAAGTGTGCTCAATACTATAGCCGTAAAGTCGTGTAAGTATGGAAGATACATCTATCCAGAATATGTTCAACCTTGGACAGGTAACAAGCATATGTCTTAAGTCTGCAGCAAAGACTTGGCATTTTGGACAGAAATATTTAGCCGAAGATTGAGACGTAGCCCATCATTTAGGGATGAGCTCAGGTGTGTAATACAACATAAAAACTGTCCGGTGTTGTTGTAGTTTCAAATTAACAGAGGTTACAGCTACATCTAAAGTGTCCAATGAGGCCTGTATTTCCTCGCCTGTTATGTCGGTTTGAAAAATCCGGCTTAATTTCGCAGCTATCTGCAAACTGTCATCGCTAACAGCTGCAAAAAATTTCTGATAGACTGTACCGATAGTTCCTTGGCCGGAGGTAAAAAATAATACCGATAATATTTCAGAGGGTCTTGCCATTTCTGATAACCTCTGGCCCCGTAGGAAGTAGTTCCGTACTTGCAAAAGATCGAAATCCCTGTCCATCATATAACTGTCCAAGTTGATTAATGCCCTTGTGCTGCCAGCATCTTCCGATGTGGTCATGGAATATGTTGGGCAACATAGGATTGCCCCACAACACCGTATACTGGTGCAGCACGGGCAGAGAGTATTCCTTACAAATGTCTTGCCAGATCCTGGTAATGTCTCTAATTATCTTGAACCTAACCTGCTTAAAATAATTGGGGTCAGAAGTCTTATACAGCATGAACCCAGTGACTGGTCCGCAAGCTAGCTGATATGATAGCCAAGAGATGCCGGTATCAGGCCCACTGAGCAAGCTTCGGATCCGACCAGCAAATGCAGCCCAAAAGTAAAGTTTGAAATCAGGGAGCTTAAAACCCCCTTCTTTGTAAGATAATTTGATATATCGCAGAGCCCTCCGTGCGCGTCTGTATCCCCATATAAAACTACCTATAGCACTATCTAAACGCTTGAAGAAAGACCAAGGAACCCTTAGAGGTATTGCACGATATAGATATAGAAATCTGGGGAGAATATTCATTTTCACTATATTGCATCTTCCGTATATACTGAGGGGGAGCTGATGCCAACTGCAAAGTTTCGCCAAGACTGTTTTAAGCAGTGACTCATAATTCAGAGAAACCACGTCGCCCACTTGACTACTAAGGCAAACTCCCAAATAAGTAGCTGTTCTTATAACCGCTAATGATATCGGCACCATTTCAGGTTGAAAATTTACATTGTCTGAGTCTTAGTCAAGTTTAATTTATAGCCGGAGAAGGAGCCAAAGCGCTGCGCCTCTCGTGTAATTTCAACTATAGGATCGACAGGATTAGAAGAAAAGATGGCGATATCATCCGCATATGCAGTTAATTTTAATTCTAGTCCACTGAGACATACTGGAGAAATCCTTACGTTTTGCAACAAATGCCTTATAAAAGGCTCAATATAAAGGGCAAACAGTAATGGGGATAGCGGACCGCCCTGCCGCGTACCCCTTTGAACGGCAAAGTGGCCTGAGGAGAGACCGTTCAGCTTAACTGCTGCCACGGGTTGTTATACAATTTCTGGACTGCAGAAACATACCTAATACCGAGGCCAAATGATGACATAGTAAGCCATCGTGCCTCCCAGGCAATTCGATCGAAGGCCTTTTCGGCGTCAAGCATCACCATCCCTATATGTTGATCTAATTGACCGGAAATATCAAAGGCGGCGATAGCTGTATTAATGTGAGCCACCGTATCTCTACCTGGAACAAAGCCGTGCTGTTGCTCCAAGACTAATTGATGGATAGATGGAGCCAGACGCGAGGCCAGGATTTTGGAGAAAATTTTAGCATCGGCATTAATCAGTGATATAGGACGGTAAGAGCCCCTGTCCTCTACTGGTTTCCCCGTCTTAGGAAATACCACGATGTTAGTAATGCTCCAAGATGCAGGGACGTCAGCCCCGTTAATGATGTTAATGAGTAATTGAGTGAAGACAGGTGCCAAAATGTCCTTAAAGATTTTGTAAAATTCAAGCGGAATAGTGTCTTCACCGACAGCCTTGCCTGAGGGTAAAGCACTGATCGCATCCTCAACCTCACCCAGCTCTATGTCTTTCTGCAAACAAGCGGACTCTAAAGGGTCGAGAGTCGGTAATGCACTCTCCTGTATATAATCTAGAGCAGTATGTTTATAAAAAGAAGCTGACTCACCATACAAATTGGCATAGAATAGTCTAAACTGTTCGACTATATCCAGTGGTCGAGTATAGGACAGACTGTCTGCCCCTTTTATTAATTTGATGTAGGATCTGGCCCTCTGATCAGCGATCTGAGTAGCTAGCAAGTGACCAACTCTCTCCCCGTACTCATATTGCATAGTTTTATACTTGTGGTAGTTGGTGGTGACTTTATCAATTAGCCCTCTGTTAAGCTTAGCTCTTACTTCTAAAAGCCGATGGTATATTAACGACTCCGCTGCGTCCCTTATTGCAATAGCTCTTGCGAGTTGTCGTTCCAAATCTAAATAGACCTTATGTTCCTGCTTTGGCTCCCGAGTAGCATGCCGGTTCTGTGTTAAGATATACTGGAGAGTGGCCCCTCTAACATAAGCCTTCATACAGTCCCACACCGTTGAAGTAGAAGCAGTGCCCCTATAATTTTTTATTTATTCCCTAAGTGTTCTTCGAATATATGCCTGAAAATCTAAGTTGCTGAGCAGATGTCTAGGAAATGAAAAAGCCTGGAGAGGTTCTCTATCCCCCAGCTGAGTCTGCAAAGTTAACATCACTGGATTATGGTCATATGTAATTTTGGGACAAACCTCTATAAGTGCCTTTTCCAACAGAGTTCTATTAGTAAAGATCATGTCGATTCGAGAGTACTGTTTATGTGGGGGTGAATAGTATGTATAACCTGGGAGTGTTGGACATAGTCTCCTCCACGCGTCATCCAGTTGGTGTTTGTGGAGAAGTTCAAGAATGGCTGCCCTGGTCCTAACCATTCTAGCCCGAGTTTTGGTAGTAGTGGTATCAATCTTATTATCAATAATGCAGTTGAAATCCTCCATAACTATCAAATCCCCGGCCCACTCCATTAAGTTCTGAGCTTAAATAGTAGAAAACATCGGGACAGTCGGTATTAGGGCCGTATACCACACAAAAACAAGTGTATCGAAACCAAGTTGTTTTAGCTGAGATCTATCCTTGTACGCAAGGTGAGTCTCAGTAAGGCCCAATATATGAGGTTTAAACACACGGAGTTCCTCCCCAACTAATCGACGCTTTCTGGCCTGGTTCAGCCCCCCGACGTTCCAACACATGTATTTTAAGTCAGGCATTAATTAGACTCCATAAGCTCGATTCAATCGTCTCCCCCCTTATTCCATCATCCTTCTCCTTTTGCTCTACCAGTGAGTTTCTAGCTAAAATGTGGCTAATTAACCCCCTCCCTCCCCATCCCCTCCCCCCCGCCGCTCCAACAGATTGACAAGGAGCCACTATCTACCATTGCCAACCTACCACCTACCCTTGCTGAACCCCCGTGCCTACGGAAAGGAATCATCCCCTTCCCCTGCTGTCGTTGGCTGACAGCCTTAAGAGAATGCCCCTCCGTCCCCCAGACCTCGAAACCCCCCACCACCACCACCTTCCCCCACCAATATGTATGAAGAATGTCCCAGAAAAAGAAAAAAGGAAAAATGAGAAGTATACATCTCCAAGTCCCCTACGCTTGCCTCCTTCACTTATAAGATCAGCTACTGGTATCAGACTGCCACTTTGCCAGTGCTTGTTTGGCATCTTGTTCAGTATAGAAGAAATGTGAATGTCCATCTTTAGTAACCTTGAGGCGGGCTGGCTCCTGCAAGAAGACTTGTGAGCAGACTGCCTTGAAGGGATCCATTAGTTGACGCAGCTTCCAGCGTTTGTCCATTGTGGATTTACACAAATCAGAGCGTGCAAATATATAAATTGAGTCCAACTTGACTGAGGGGCGAGCTTTCACGTAGATTGCTTGACGTAACAAGAAATTGCCCAAGTACACCAATGTAGGCCGTGAGAAAGATGACTTGGCTTGATTCCCCTGAGAAAGAGCCAAAGGCAGTCGATGCGCCCGCTGTACCTGTGTATCCATATCCCAGTCCGCCAAGTCTGGAAATGCTTGCTGGAAGAGGCTGACAATGCAGGCCCGTGGGTCGGAGCCTACCCTCCCTTCTGGTATGCCGAAGATCCTCAGATTCTGCCGACGTTGGCGATTTTCGAGGTCCTCAAATTTTGCCTGCAGGAATGCTAACTGAGACTCTTGAGTTTTAGTCGTTCTCACAGTGACAGTGTTAGCCTCTTCCACTGCTGCAACGTGTTCGTGTAAGTCGATGACTTCAGAGGATAGCAGGGCAGCCTTGGTGGTGACGTCCGTCAGTGCTTGTTTAATCTCCCTGCTGTCTGTTTTGGCTTGCGAGTAGTATTCTTGGGCCTCTGCTCTCTGAGTGACTAACGCCTGCAGGATTGTGGACAGGGAAGGTTCCTCACAATCGGCCGGATGCAGTCCCTTCGCGGAGTCGACCAGTTCAGTTGGTACCAGGGATGGAGATAAAGAACTAGAGGCTGGTGCCGGAGATAAGGATAATGAACTAGAAGATCCTCTATTAGCTCTGCCTGAATTCCCATCCGAATTGTCCAGTTGAGTTAGCGGAGTGGCAGGATTAGAGCAAGAGTGAGATAGTAGTGACGGATCTTCAACTTCAGCTGCTGCAGACTCCATATTGCCAGAATTAGACAGTCGTGAAATGATAGCTTTAACATCCCCCTTTGAGGCCACCCATTTGCGCAGGAGACTGATGCCAGGAACGGCCTTTGTACTACTTGAAGCAGAATCCTTGAGTCGTCCCAGTGCGGCAGTAACTTGAAGTTTAGCTCCACCACGGCACTTGTCTCCCTTGGCTGCTCTAGTGGTTTTAGAACCTTTTGCCTTGGCGCCTTTCCCCACGATGGGGTACAGATTTTCGAGGCGCTGGGCTCAGTTGCCTCACTGGTCAGGTCAGTTAGTTTAGATTGCTGAGCAATGGGCTCTGCCTGGAGACAAGTCTGTATGTCTGTAGTAGAATGGATGGAGTCAAAGTGGTCAATGCCAGAGGCAGTATCAGTCCGGAAGTCAGCAGTACCTGGGCTAAATTGTTGCTGGGACCCTGGTTTAAATGTAGCGTCAATTTGGAAATTACCATCGCCCGAACCCAAACTGCTCGTACAGGGTTGCATAGGCATTTGCAACTGCGGCGGTATTTGTATAGGTACGCCAGGTGCATTGGTACATGACACAGATGAACCTAGGGAGCCAGGAGAGCCAGCTTCAGAATCACAGCAGGCCGCTTTTCCTAGATATCTTTTCCTACATTATTATCCATATTTGCCATAGCCCTTACAACAGAACCATTTGCCCTGCTGCTCCCTTGCTGGTCTGGAGCCAAAGATGACAATCCTATAGCAGGACAAGCTAGACAGCCTTCCATCTCACCCCAGCCCTCCTGAACAGCCCCAATCAGTACCTCAGCCATCTCAGAAACCGGAATGGAAGTCTCTGAGCCACAGGACCATAGCAAGCCAGCTGCCCTACCAGAACGCAGCAGCCGGAGAATCTGTTTTCCCAGCTGGGAGCCGGAGTTAGGTGCCGTGTCCGGAGAAGCCGCCGGGTCCACACCCCCACTGACATCAGCCTCAGTACGTCCCCTCCCTGGGGCAGAAGTCCCGCATCCCGAATCGGGAAGCACCTCCGCACAGCCGCATCCCTTTGGGGCTGCAATATGCTGTGGTGCCAATCTTTTGGTAGATGCCGCCGCCAGAGTCCGGTCACCGTCGGGAGCCGGAGTAATGTTCCAGGGATCAGAGAGCTGCGGCGGTTGCAGCAAAAACCACTGTGTTGCTCGACTTGCAAAAATAAGGCTCCGTACGTTTGATGATCTGATCCGACACATCAAGCCGCCAAGTTCCAGGTATCCGCAGGTGCCGCATCGTCGCTTATTGCCTTGCTAAACGTGAAGGGCGAAGGGGCATGTTTGTTTCCTAGACTGTGCGCCCCTCGCCATTAGCGTAGTAGTTTTCAGGGATGTAATTCGTCGGAAAGTGAGGTGGGGATCACTGGGAGCATCGAGGACCAGGGGGAGAGCTACGAGAGGCGTCCTCTAGAGCGGAGTCAATCCGCCATCTTCCTTTCCCCCGTAACAAGGACATTCCAAGGTATTTCCTTAATGGTTTATGAGTGACAGGTTTTGCACAGGTCCGGGAAGGATGTACTGAAATAGAAAACAAATACTTTTCAGCACTAATGTACTCAAGGTCTCACCCGTAGGTTCATACTCGGAGAAGTGGTTAAAACAACCACTTAGCACATGTCACTCACTGCTTGGCATCCTACCTGCTCTGCACTGTGTGCCCCAGAGCTTCAGGTCAGTACTGGTTAATCCTGTTCTTATCTTTAAGCCCTCTTGTTGCAGTGAACATGCAGTTGCACCACTTCCTATTGTGGTTAGAGAGTTGTGTTCACAGACTGCTTTGTTGCAAAAACAGGACTGTTCGGTTTCATCCATAGCATGTTACCATATGTGTCATCGCTAATGCTGTCTTTCACCGACAGCTTGCTGAGCAGACACAACTCCTTCACAAGTAAGATGACATGCAAGCAACACTAAGAAAACACCATCCACACCCCTTCCAAATCACCTCATTGGGAGAGTGTCAGTCCCTTGGAATCATCTTCACCCTCAAGACATAACACATACCTCCTTACAATTCAGTGAGCTTTTACTTCTGTCCACAAAACTGTTTCACTCCATGTGTAGGAAGCTGGCTCTGTATATACTATACCAAAGTAAGGTATAGTGTGCACAGAGTCCAGTGGATGCCCAGAGGCTTTACAGAGGCTAATATACTAATGCTCTCTTTTGTTGTAGTCTGGGCAAGCAGTTAGGCTTATTAGAGGGCTGTGTTAAGCATTTGTTGCACACACTCAGGCAAGAAATGATTACACACACTCCTCAATGACTAAATCTAAGACCAATGGCCTGGTGCAGAGGTAAAATTCGGAGTCGGTGTCTAATGTTAACCAATGGAGATGGGGGCACTCGAAGTAGTGCCAATTACAGGTAAGTAAAGCGGAGTTAGAGGTCAACCTCTGGGGGTTAAGACAAGCACTGCAGGGGCCACGAGGCAGCTCCAAACATACACCCTCAGCAGCACAGAGGCAGCTGGGTGCAGGATACCAACACTACATTGGTCGCCTAATAGAAATCAATGGAGGACGACGGTCTTGGACCAGGAAGCTGGACAAACGAAACCGGTGACTGAGTAGGTAAGTTCGGATGTTGAGGGTCACCTGGGCACCATCGGTCAGGGTCCCTAAGACCTGGGGGCTGCCGGTGCAGGGGTGTCTTTGGATGTTGGAAAAGCCTTACCGCTGCTAGTCTGAGTTAGCGGGGTCCTTCATTTAGAGGCTGTAGGCGTCTTAGTGGTGTCCAGGAGGGGTCAGCCCACGGTGAACTCAGGCTCTGGATCACTGAGGAACCTCACTGGGACCGGTGGGCCACTTGGACTCGGGTCAGATGCATTGGGTGCAGTGGTGGATCCGGAAGCAGGGTTTCACAGTTCAGCAGGTCCCAGAGGCCTTTTTTGGAGTTTCTTGTGGTTCTTGGGGGTTCTAGTTGTTGTTGAAGGCAGCAGTCCTTCCAGAGGTTTATAGAGGCTGCCGGGCTGTGGGACGAGTCGTCGGTTTCTGCAGGATCTTCGAGGCTGCAGACAGACTGGTAGGGCTAGGGCCAAGTCAGTGGGTGTCTTCAGTCTTCCTCTGCTGCACAGCTTTTATTTTTCCTCTTCTTCGTAGGTCATCGGTAATCTGAGGATTAAGGTTCAGGGGGGCCCCTAAATACTCAATTTAGGGGTGTTTACAGGGGTCAGAAGGTAGTAGCCAATGGGCTGCTTACCTTTAGGTTGACAACACTCTGGAGAGGGGGCATACCCCTAACCCTATTGGCTAATATCTGCCAAAACAATATGGTGGATTTTCAAAGGAGGGGGTCAATTCAAGTCAGGACACCTTAGGGGAGGTCCTGGCTGAGAGGGGACACACCTCTCCTGCTCAAAAAATTTCCAGCTGATTTTGCCGCCAAAAGTGGGGCTTGGTCAGGGGGAAGGCATCTCCACTAGCTGGAGAGGCCCTGGTCAGAATAACAAAGGGCAGTAAGCCTTTGAGGCTCACCACCTTTCAATGCTGTTTCTGCTTGGGTATAGGTGTGAAGCACCTCCACCCAGAGCAGGCTTTGTTTCTGACCCACGAGAGCAAACGGCTTTCACCTCAGGGGGTCAGAAACACGTCTAGAGGTGGAAGGCAGGTGTAGACCTGTAAGGCACACACTAGTAGTTTGGTAGGTTTTCAGGGTGCACCTCTGAGGTACCCTCTGAGTACATTTATTAATGAATCCAACACTGGCATCAGCATGAGCTCAATAATCAGAGATGTATGGTACCAAAATTCTTTGGATTCGGTGAAGCCATCGTGGAGCTTCTACTCGTATTGCCAAGCTCCCAGCCCATGTACTCAGTGTGGCTTCACTACGCATTTATAATGCCTAAGTATTGGACTTAGACACTATAAGGGCATATCTGCTCATGCAGTTATGCCCTCACAAGAGGTATAGGTAACCCTGCCTTAGGGCTTTAAGGCCTGCTGTAGGGGTGACTTAGCTATGCCTCTTGCTGTGCTGGCAGGTCTGGCACACAGGGATGTGTGCCAGGTCGACTCTTCACTTTTATTTGCACCAACACATGCAGGCTGCAGTAGCAGTATGCCTGTGTTAGGTGAGGGGTCTTTTAGGGTAACACAATACATGCTGCATGCCCTCTAATTCACATGCTAGTATGGGTACCCACAAATTCAGAGATGTGCAAATAACCATTGCTTCTAATCTACTGGACCTAAGTGTAATGTGCTTGACCCGTAAACTGGTCTCAAATTGTGTGATTATTGTCAACTCACCAGAACAGTCGAGTAGACCCTAAATAGAGCTTGACCTGACCCATAGCGAGTGGGCAAGTAGATTTTTCGAGGCCTGCTTCCAGCCCTCCACACCGCAATGGGCTTGCACGAGCAGGGGTCCATTGGGCACGGGGAGGCTTCCCCTGCTTAGCCAAGCTCAGAAGCTCTGACTGCCTTCCCTGGCAGGCCCTGGGGTGGGAGCCCCCGTCTTGGGCTCCGTCCTGCAGCCTGCTGAATATCCAAGTGCTTGGGACGGGGTCCTGCAGGCCCGGAGAGGCCTCCCCTGCCTGGCTGGGTTCCGGAGCTCTGACCTGGCCTCTGGCGGGCCCTGGGACGGGAGCCCCCATCCTGGGCTCTGCCCTCCAGCTCGCCGCATAGCCAAATTCAGGGTCACGCTGGCCTGGGGCGGTCGTGGTCAGGTCCAGAAGCTCTGACAGGCCCTGCCAGGACCTGGGGTGGGCGCCCCAGCCCTGGGCTCCACCCTCCAGCCCGCTGTACCTCGAGGGGCCCGGGAGGCTCCCCCTGCTTGGCCAAGTCCCAGGTTGGGAACTCCCATTCTGGGCTCCGTCCTCCAGCCTGCCGCACTACAAAGGGCTCGGGAAGGGGGTCCATGGGCCCTTAGGAGGCTTCCCCTGCTTGGCTGGGTTAAGAAGCTTTGACCGGGCCCCTGGCCGGGCCCCGGGGTGACTGTCCCCGACCTGGGCTTTGTCCCCCAGATGTCACGTGGCAAAGCGCCTGGGAAGGGGTCCTGCAGGCCCGTGGAGGCCTCCCCTGTGCAGCCGGGTCCAGGAGCTTCGACCGAGCCCAAGGGCCTTGAGGCAGGCACTGCTGCCCTGGGCTCTGTCCTTCGGCCTGCTGCACTGTCAAAGACCCAGGATGGGGGTCCATCGGGCCCGGGGAGGCTTTCCCTACTTGGCCGGATTAAGAAGCTCTGACCTCCGGCCCGCCGCGTGGCAAAGTGCCTGGGACAGCTTGGCTGGGTGCAGGAGCACTGACGGGGCCCTGCTGGGCCCCTGAGCAGGCGCTCCCACCCTGTACTCCGTCCTCCAGCCTGCCGCACCGCCAAGGGCCCGGGACAGGGGTCCATCGGGCCAGAGGAGGCTTTCCCCACTTGGCTGGGCTCAGAAGCTCTGACCGGGCCCCAGCAGACCCTGGAGCAGGGGTCCTCATCTTGAGTTCCGTTCTTGGGCCCACCATATGGCACAGCACCAGGGACAGGATCCCGCGAGCCCGGAGTGGGCTCCCCTGCGTGGCCGGGTCCAGTAGCTCCAACCGGGCCCCTGGGTGGCGCTCCCACCCTGGTCTCCTTACTCTGACCTGCCGCACTGCCAAGAGCCCAGAACAGGTCTCCATCAGGTGAGAGGAGGCTTTGCATGCTTCGCCAGGTTCCGGTGGGCCCTGGGGTGGGGACCCTGTCCTGGGCTGCGTCCTCGGGCCCGCCACATGACAAAACACCCAGGTCTGGGTCCCGCAGGTCTGGGGTGACCACCTCTGTCCAGCCGGGTGCAGGAGCTCCGACTGGGCTAAGGAGGCCCAACGTCCTCCAGCCAGCCGCACCGCCAAGTGCCTGGGCCGGGGGTCCATCGGGCCCAGGGAGGCTTTCCCTGCTTAACTGGGTTCAGAAGCTCTTACCGGGTGTAGGAAGCTGGCTCTGTATATACTATACCAAAATGAGGTAGTGTGTGCACAGAGTCCTGTGGCTCCCCAGAGGCTTTACAGAGGATCAGGTAGATAATACTAATGCTCTCTTTTGTGGTGGTGTGGGTGAGCAGTTAGGCTTATCAGAGGGCAGTGCAAAGCATTTGTTGTACACACACAGGCAAGAAATTATTACAAACACTCAATGACTAATCCAATGGAGAGAAGGGGCAATCGAAGTGGAACTATTTACAGGTAAGTAGCACGGTTTGGTCACCCAGTCTCTGGGGGTTAAGGTAGCACATGGAGGGCCACAAGGCAGCACCAAACCTACACCTCCAGTAGTGTAGCGTGTGCAGAGTGCCAACACAGCATCGGGCACCCAATGCAAACAAATGGGGAATCTCAAACTTGGAAAAAGGCTGCTGGCTCAGGCCAGGAGGCTGACCAATGGAAACCTATAGCTGTACAGGTAAACTGGGATGTGCTGGGGTGTCGGGACAATGTCGGTAGACCTCCCCAAGTCCCAGGGGCTCTGGGTGCAGGGTTGTCCTTTGGTGTCGGAAGTCAGCTTACCAAAGCGGTCGTGGTTGGGGGGTTCGTCGTGCAGAGGCTACAGCCATCAACATGGAGTCCGGCAGGGGTCAACCCATGAGGGACTCTTGCTCAGGATCGCTGGGGAACCTTTTCTGGACTGGCTGGACACTTGGACTCAGATTGTAGGCATTGGGTGCAGAGGTGGTCAACTCTGCAGTTCCACAGGCAGAGCTTTGGTCTTTAAACTTGGTTTTCTTCTGGACAATTCGGTTGTCCACAGGATTTTTGAAGGCAGGCAGTCCTCCCAGGTTTCTGGAGGTAGCTGGGCTGCGGAACGAGTCGCTTTTTGGTAGCAGGGTCTTTGTGCGCTGCAGACAGGCCAGTAAGGCTGGGGCCAAGTCAGTTGGTGTCTTCAGTCTTTGATGCTGCTCGGCTCTTCTTTGTCCTCTTCTTCGTAGGTTTTCAGTAATCTGAGAATTAAGGTTCAGGGATACCCCTAAATTTAGCCTGGGCGTAGTTCGCAGAGTTTTGCTACGCGAAACTTTGCGAAGTTACAAAAAAACTCTGCGAAGTTCTGCAAGTGGCGGAGTGTAGCGCGAACTGCTGTTCGCGCTGGTCTTTCTGCCGCTCGGGTAGAAATTCTACCCAAGCGGCAGCTCGCGCTCGCGAACTTACTGTTCGCGAGCGCGAGCGGGGTAAAAATCTGCTGCATTACGCGAAGCAGGGTTTTCTTGCACTCCCCGAGCTCCGCGGAGTGCAGAAAACTCCGCAAACTCCGCGAACGGAGCGGAGTTTAACGCCCAGGCCTACCCTAAATACTCAATTTAGCGGCATTACAAGGGTTAGAAGGCAGTGGCCAATGGGCTACTCACCTTTAGGGTGACTACACACTTTGTATGTCCACTCCCTCTGGGGGGGCATACCCCTAACATTATTGGCTAGAATCCTCCAAACCAACATGGAGGATTTTCAAAGGATGGGGGCACTTCAGCTCAGGGCACCTTAGAGGTGGTCCTGACTGAGAGGGCATACCTCTCTTGCTTACTAATTTCCCCGCCAACCTTGTTGCCAAAAGTGGGGCTTGGTCAGGGGGCGGGCATCTCCAGTAGCTGGAGAGGCCCAGGTCAGCATAACAAAGGACAGGAAGTCTTTGAGGCTCACTGCCTAGCTATGCTCTTTCTGCTTGGGGGTAGATGTGAAGCACCTCCACCCAGAGCAGGCTTTGTTTCTGACCCACAAGAGAAAAAGGCTCCCACACCTCAGAGGGTCAGAAACATGTCTAGAGGTAGCAGCCTGGTGGGGACCAGTCAGGCACACACTAGCGGATTGGATGGATTTGAGGGTCACCTCTGAGGTGCCCTCAATCAATCAATCAATCAGGATTTATAAATCACAGCTAATCACCCAATAGGGTATCCAGGCGCTTGCCGGAGGCTTATTCGAACAGCCAGGTCTTGAGGGCCATTCGAAATTCTGAAAGTGAGGTGAGGGTCTGGAGGTGCGTGGGGAGGCTGTTCCAGTTCTTGGCTGCGATGTGGGAGAAGGATAGTTTTCCACTTCTGCTTCGGTAGATGCGAGGAGTGTGGGCAAGTGTAATGGAGGCGGAACGTAGTCTTCTTGATGGTTGGTGGAAGTTCAGGCGCTGGTTAATGTAGGCAGGTCCTTGGTTGTGTAGAACCTTGTGTGCTTGGGTCAGCAGCTTGAATTGGCATCTCTTCTGTATGGGGAGCCAGTGGAGTTTCCTGAGGTGGGGTGTGATGTGGTTTCATTGGGGAAGGCCGAGGATGAGTCTGGCTGCGGCGTTCTGTATGGTCTGAAGTCTCTGTAGGAGGTGTGCGGCAATTCCTACGTAGAGGGAATGCCGTAGTCCAGTCGGCTGGTGATGAGGGCTTTTGTCACAGTGCGTCTTGTGTGTAGGGGTAGCCACTTGAAGATAGTACATGGCATGCGCAGAGTGAGGAAGCAGGCGGAGGAGACAGCAGGTTTCCGGTGTGGTTGGAGGGAGTGTGTGCAGGTCCTAGGTCTGATGTCCACCAGGAGTAGTTCCATGTGTTTCTGCTGTTTCCGAAGATCAGTACTTCCGTCTTGTCTGTGTTCAGCTGCAGGCAGTTGTTCTTCATCCAGTTGGCGCTGTTTGTCAAGCATCTGTGGAAGTTTGTTCGGGTGGTGGTGGGGTCGTCGGTAACTGAGAGGATGAGTTGGGTGTCATCTGCGTAGAAACTTATTTGGAGACCGTGGGATCTGACGATGTTGGCCTGCGTGGTCATATATGCGTTGAAGAGCGTGGGGGTTGAGGGATGAGCCCTGGGGGACATTGCAGGTGATCTCCTTGGGTTTAGAGGTGAAAGGCGGGAGGTGGATCCTCTGGGTTCTTCCGGTGAGGACGGAGGTGATCCATCTGAGCGAATCTCATGAATGCCGATATGGTGGAGTCTTTTGATCAGTGTGTGCTGGGATACAGTGTCGAAGGCTGCGGAGAGGTTGAGGAGCATCAAAGCTGCTGTTTCTCCTCGGTCGAGACGGTTCATATGACATTTGGTGGCTGCGAACAGGGCAGTTTGGGTGCTGTGATTGCTGCGGAGGCCAGATTGGGAGGCGCTGAGTAGGTGGTTCTGCCCCAGATGTGCCATGAGTTGATTGTTGATGATCTTTGTGATGTAAAAAATTTAAAAAAAATCAATAGGGGAATGGATCACTTGTAACCACTTTACCAGGGTTTATTAGTTAGTGGTTCCGTCTTAAAAAACCCTCATATACGTACGTAACTGGATTTGAGAAAAAGGCAGTATATCTTGGTTCTCCGCCTATACGTAACGTAACAACATAGTCATGGGGTTTATTAGGTATGTTGACCTCCACCCGGAGGTTTAACCACTGGTATTCGCAGTAGTGTCCAGAAACAGAAACGTTAAAAAATGGTTGTGATAAGGTGATGTTAAAATACTTCAAACATCCTCACTAACGCGAAAAGAAAATTTTATTAGCAAGTGTTAAAGAAATTAAAATGGTGAGCGTGTGTTATTTAGACCATGTTAGTATGTCTAAACACACTGAAAAAGTGTCCTTTTATTCGGTCGACATGTTTCTGCCCCGTATGCCCAGCCGGGTCTATGGGGCTTTCTTCAGGACCAGAAAGAGTTTATCAGTGCAACTACCATTTGTATTGCACTTCTCAGCTGGGTAATATTAGTCCGCTGTAGACAATCAGGTCAATAGTACCTGTAATATAGTGAAAAAGAGAAACTTAGTCAGAATCCCCTTATTTTTAACATTCCGGGTTTACATCGTAACAATCAGATAATTTATCAGAATGAAAGTTCGTGTTAATATGTCAAATGGCGCATTTCGCTCTAAAAATATACTTCTTAAAACTATGGCTTAATTTCCAGGGATCGTGCGTAATGATAAGGTACATTAGATATCTTAATATAAATTCAAAATATGCTCTGGATTTATATTGCTACATGAAGTCACGAGGCACAGTCACAGAAAACAAAAAAACAAAAAAAGGGGGAGAAAAACAAAAGGTGAGAAAGCCAGATGCTGCCTTCTGAGATAAGACCCCATTCTAAAGTTGAAATTACCTTAAAGACACTTGTTATAGCATCTTCAGGGCTTGGCAAGTTTATCCTTGCTTGCTGTGAAGGGAAAAGAGACATTTTTAAAGAGAAACCTTACTTCAATAATGTCAAGCATGGTCCTACGGCGTTTCCTCTCACCTGCAGCATGGACTGTCCGCTGCTTGTGCTTGCTCTGCCCACGGTGGTGTAGGGCATTCTGGGAGCCTTCTTTTATTTCACTGTCTCAATAGACATAAAGAAAATACTCCGTGGTTTTATAGTAGGCATGGAAAAAATGTTGGTGTCTTCGCAATATATTATCAATAAAGTTGTATTAGTATATTAGATGTAAGTGTGATAGTAATCAATTTGAAATAATTGCTAACTTCGATGTTTCCAGCAATTTGACACAGAAAAAATAAAAATAATAATAATTAAAATGTGACTTCAGAAATTTGCCTCGTTTTATTGCAGCAACTCAGTGAGTTTTTTTATTTATAATTACGGAATTGCGGATAACCAATGTCGTTCATTCTGTTGGTAATCTTCAGACATGGAGTATTATTAACTGAACTGTTAAAAATAAGGGGATTCTGACTAAGTTTCTCTTTTTCACTTATTACAGGTATTATTGACCTGATTGTCTACAGTGGACTAATATTACCCCGCTGAGAAGTGCAATACAAATGGTAGTTGCACTGATAAACTCTTTCTGGTCCTGAAGAAAACCCCATAGACCCGGCTGGGCATACGGGGCAGAAACATGTCGACCGAATAAAAGGACACTTTTTCAGTGTGTTTAGACATACTAACATGGTCTAAATAACACACGCTCACCTTTTTAATTTCTTTAACTCCCACTTGCTAATAAAAAAAATGTTCGCGTTGGTGAGGATGTTTGAAGAATTTTAACATCACCTTATCACAACCATTTTTTAACGTTTCTGTTTCTGGACACTACTGCGAATACCAGTGGTTAAACCTCAGGGTGGAGGTCAACATACCTAATAAACCCCATGACTATGTTGTTACGTTACGTATAGGCGGAGAACCAAGATATACCACCTTTTTCTCAAATCCAGTTACGTACGTATATGAGGGTTTTTTAAGGCAGAACCATGAACTAATAAACCCTGGTAAAGTGGTTACAAGTGATCCATTCCCCTATTGATTTTTTGTATTATCCTGGAAGATGAATGGATCATTACTTCCCTTCTCTCTCCCCCCTCCTTTTGATTGGATCTTTGTGATGTATCATAGTCCAGTACCTTCACTGGGAATGGGAGCTGGGAGATTGGCCGGTAATTTTTCAGTTCGCAGTTATTATTGTTTTTTTTTTTGAGTAGTGTTCTGACTTTGGCATGTTTCCAGGCATAGGGAAATGTTGAGGTGGTGATAGAGGTGTTGAGTAGGGTGGTGAGTTCCTGGCCGATCCTTTGGTTTCAGAGGTTGAAGATGTGGTGCGGGCATGGGTCTGTGAGAGCTCCTGAGTGGTTGGAATTCATGGGGGAGGTGGTGTCCTGGGTGGAGAGGATAGTCCAGGTGGTCAGTGTGTGGTTCATGTCGGTTACGGTGATTGTGTATCTGTCGGGGAAGTCCATAGGTGTGGGTTGGGGTTCGAAGTTACTGTATATGGTTGCGATCTTGTCATGGAAGAAGTGGGCGAGGTTGTCACACAGGTCCTGTCATGGTGTGATATTGTTTTGCTGGCAGCCGGGTTGAGGAATTCCTTAAAAATTTTAAAAAGTTCCTCTGTATTGTTGGTGCTGGTTTCAATAAGTGTGGCAAGGGTTGTCTTCTTTGTTACCCTCAGCAGGTGGTGGTAGAGGTTGAGGGAGGTCTTGAAGGCTGCCCTGTCGGTGGTGTCCTTGCTGGTGCGTCATCTCCTCTCCAACTGTCTGCTGTCTCTTTTCTCTGTTCTGAGTTCTTGGGTGTGCCTGCTGTCCTTTTTGGAGTATTTACTATGGATGTTGCTCTTGATGGGGACTATGCTGTCTGAATAATCTGTGATCCAGGCCTTGCAGTTTTTCACTCCCTATTCGAGGTTGATGGTGGTAGCAGGGTTGGAGGTGTTGAGGGCATTTGCCCAACTGGTCTCTGACATTTTGCTCCAGCTCAGGTGCGGGGTGGTGGTACAGGGACTGGAGATACTGAAGTGGATGATGGAGTGATCGGTCCATGTGAGTTCTGTGACATGGCTGTATTTGATGCGGTTGTTGAAGGTGAAGATTGGGTCCAGTGTGTGTCCTGCGGTGTGTGTAGGGTCGTGGACAATCTGGGTCAATCTGAGGCTGCTCATACTGTCAAGGAGGTGTGCAGTGTTTTTGCTGATGGGGTCGTCGATGTGGAAATTTGGGTCACCAATGAAGATGTAGTCCTTAGAGTCTAAGGCTAGGGGTGCAATTAAGTCTGCGATGGTGTTGGGGAAGCTGGAGCGCAGGCCTGCGGACGGTATGCGAGGGTGCCTCTGATGGTTGTCTTTTCGTCTGTGTGGAACTTGAAGTTGAGATGTTCCATGGGGGTTGTGGTGTTGTCGGTGGTACAGTGTATGGTCTCTTTGTGGACGATGGCTGTTACTCCTCTCAGCTTGTTGGTACGGTCCTCATGAGTGATTTTATATCTGTCTGGGATCGCTGTGGCAGTGTCTGGGGTGGATGTGGGGTTGAGCCAGGTCTCAGTGAGGAAGATGATGTCAGGTGCAAGGGTGGCGATGAGGTCCAATAATTCAGTGGAATGCTTGCATAGTGAGTGTGTGTAGAGAAGGGTCCAGGCAAGTTTGTGTTTTTGTTCAGGTGGTGTCAGTGGTGTGTTAAGGGTGGGGCTGGTGTGTGTGCAGGGGCAGGTGAAGAGGCAGTGGCTGCAGGTGAAAGGTCCTACAGAGGAGCGTTAGTCGGTGCATTGGTAGTGTTTGTTGTGGCATACGTGGTTGAGGGTATAGAGCTCAGCGATGATATGTCTTCAGGGGGCGGGAGGGCCAGGGTTCGTGGCACTGGGTATGGTCCAGGCGCACAGGGGCGCAGAGGGGTCTGCCTTTGGCATGCCAGTGGCACAATCACGCTGCAGCCTGCATTAAGTAGGTCCTGGGGTGGGCGGGGCTTCTGTTGGTGGGAAGAACAGTGAGGGGGAAAACACGGTCGGGAAAACCCTAGCGGGAAAACCCGGGCAGCTGCGGTGTCACTGGATCAGTCTGGAACAAGCAGGAACTAGAGGCCACAGGTAAGTGGCAAGTTAGGTGTCCAGTTGCCTACCTCTGGGTGCATTTCTTAATAAATCCAACACTGGCATCAGTGTGGATTTATTAAGCTGAGATGTTTGGTACCAAACATCTTGGAATTTTGGTGAAGCCATTATGGAGCTGTGGAACTCGTAGTGACAAGGTCCCAGCCCATGTACTCAGTATGACTTCACTGTGCACTTATAATGTCTAAGAATGGACTTAGACACTATAGGGGCAAATATCTGCTCATGCAGTTATGCCCTCACATAAGATATAGTGCACCCTGCCTCAGAGCTGAAAGGCCTACTGTAGGGGTGACTTATCTATGCCTCTTGCAGTGCTGGTAGGCCTGGCACACAGGGATGTGTGCCAGGTCGACTTTTCACTTTTATTTGCACCAAAACATGCAGGTTGTAGTGGCAGTATGCCTGTGTTTGTTGAACGGTCTCTTAGGGTGGCACAATACATGCTTCATCCCTTAGAGACCCTCTCTGGTCACAAGGCCCTTGGTACCCCTGGTACCTTTTACAAGAGACTTATATGTGAGCCAGAGTAGTGCCAATTGTGGAAATAAAGGTACAGTTGTGGGAAAGAACACAGGCACTGGGAACCTGGTTAGCAGGAACCCAGTGCACACTCAGTCAAAGATGCATCAGAGTCAGGCAAAAAGTGGGGGTTAACCATGCCAAAAGGGGGACTTTCCTACACCCCCCCTGAACGAAAGAGGATGAGACTAACCTTTCCCAAGGGAGTCTTCATTGTCTAAGTGGAAGAGTCTGGAAAGTCCATCTGCATTGGCATGGGCAATCCCAGGTCTGTGTTCCACTGTAAAGTCCATTACCTGTAGGCAGATGGACCACCTCAAATGTTTTGGGTTCTCACCTTTCATCTGCATAAGCATCTGAGAGGTCAATGGTCGGTATGAACAAGGAAGTGAGTACCAAATTGGTATGGTCTCAACTTCTTCAGGGACCAGACCACAGCAAAGCCCTCCCTCTCTATGGCACTCCAATGCTGTTCATAACACAAAAATGGGGAGGGAGGGTCCAAGGGAAATCGTTTAAAGACCGGCAAGGAAATATTTCCCCTATAAAGTACAATCTCACCACAAACAAATCCTTGGGTCTATACTAGCGCACACAAATGCCTGTGAGGTGACGGACTGGTGTCTCACGCAATCTCCACTTGGGAGAGATCCCTTTCAGGACGATTACCCTCACCCACCATAGGTGGCATGCTTCATCATATGGGTATCTCCTCTTAGTGGGAAGACCTAGTCCCACTAAGGGCTACAACTTCCTCTATGAGAGGAAAGAGCTCAGGGATGTTTTTGAGATGTTTCTACACTATCAAGGATACTAAATCCTACAGATGAGTACTGGTGTAGTGAGGACGCAGCGCAAAACAAAATGTAACGAGTGAGGTGATGAAGTTAATACTGCCTAGTAGGAACAAAACCAATTTTAATAACTTGCTCCCACTGACAGGATTAAAAAGCAGTGCAAAAAAGCAGTATGGATTTAAACTGCTTGGTTTTAAAGACGGTCTACATGTTTCAGCCCGGTCGATCTACAAAAAGTATCAAGGCTTTTGTCAGGACCTAAAAGGTTTTGCTACTGCCAAAGAGAAAGAAAAGGTGTGTGTTAGGATATCAAACCAGTAATCCTTTCTTTTCTTTTTTCGGATTTTACTGGTTGTACCCAAAATTCATGGACAAGTGGCCACACCTCAACCTGGCGGCAGCTCAGGGAAGGGGGCCCCGCTCTGTCCGTCGGTACCCCGTCACGGTACGGACAGAGCGGGGGCCCCTTCCCTGAGCTGCCGCCAGGTGAGGTGTGGCCGTTTATCCATGAATTTTGGGTACAACCAGTAAAATCCGAAAAGAAAAGAAGGATTACTGGTTTGATATCATAACACACACTTTCTTTCTCTTTGGCAGAAGCAATACCTTTTAGGTCCTGACGAAAGCCTTGATACTTTTTGTAGATCGACTGGCTGAACATGTAGACCGTCTTTAAACCAAGTAGTTTAAATCCATACTGCTTTTTTGCACTGCTTTTAATCCTGTCAGTTGGGAGCAGAGTTATTAAAATTGGTTTTGTTCCTACTAGGCAGGTTTAACTTCATCACCTCACTCGTTACATTTTGTTTTGCGCTGCGTCCTCATCACCAGTACTCATCTGTGGGATTTAGTATCCCTGTTAGTGTAGAAGCATCTCAAAAACATCCTGAGCTCCTTCCTCTCATGAGGAAGCTGTAGCCCTTAGTGGGACTAGGTCTTCCCACTAGAGGAGATACCCATATGAGGAAGCATCCCACCTATGGTGGGTGAGGGTAATCGTCCTGAAAGGATCTCTCCCAAGTGGAGATTGCGTGAGACACCAGTCCGTCACCTCACAGGCATTTGTGTGCGCTAGTATAGACCCAAGGATTTGTTTGTGGTGAGACTCCAATGCTGTTCCCTGGGGAGTAACCTCCTGCTAATAATGCAACAGGCTAGTCCTGGCCATCATCGTTGGTTTGGGATAGGACTGCTCCTATCCCTAGCTCAGAGGCATCAGTCCACACAATGAACTGCTTAGAGTAATCTAGAGCTTTGAGAATTGGTGCTGAGCACATTGCCTCTTTCAGGGTGTCAAAAGCCTTTGACAGCTGTAGGAAAGTAGGATCCTTCTGGCATGGTTACCCTCACTTTTTTCCTGACGTCAGTGTGTTTTTGACTACGTTTGCTGGGATCCTGCTAATAAGGAACCCAGCATCTGTGCTTTCTTCCCTAAATTGGCATGGTGAATACTTTTGTACCCCCACAATTGGCTACTGGTGTACCCTTATATGTCCATAGTATGTGGTACTAAGGTACCCAGAGCATAGGTACACCAGGGGTCACCCATGGGCTGCAGCATGTATTATGCCACCCATGGGAGTCCACTTAAACTTTGACTACAGGCCTGCCATTGCAGCCTGTGTGAGCTGGTGCTTGCACCTCTCACAACAGATTTATATAAGTTTCCTTATATCTGAGGTCACTGCACTTAAAACCTAAAAGTCACCTCTATGGCAGGGACTTCAGTCTGAGGGCAGGGTGCTTGGTTATAAGTGTGGGTGTGCCCTTGCATGAGCAGGACACCACTACAAACCCGGGAGTCGAATCACCAGGCTTTGTAAGTGTGGTCAGCCATTTAAAGACATATAGTGGACATCAGTCATTACAAGATGTCTAACTATATAATGGCTGCACTGAACCCAATCGTGTTTGGTATCAAACATGTTGGAATCATACCCCAACACCGATTCCAATGTTGGAAGTATGATCCCATGTACTGGGGGGCCCTTAGGGGACCCTCCCGTACTCCAGGTTACAGCCTTTCAGGGTCTGCCACCAAGTTAGTGCTGCTGTAGACCACAGACACAATTCTGCCCTCTTGATACTGAGCCAAGCTTGAGGAGGGGAAGGTAGAACAATAGGTTTCCGGTCGCAGGGAGGTTTGACCTTCACCCAGACAGGACTTAGTGTATTGGGCTGGGGGCGCTTGCCAGAGTCACCAGAATGCTTTGAAGGGCACAGATGGTGCCCTCCTTGCATACTCCAGTTTGAACCAGTTCAGGAACCCTTGGTTCCCAATCTGGCGTGAAACTGGACGCAGGACAGGGGAGTATCCTTCCCTCTGTCCAGCCCCTCCTCTGGGAGGGACCCCCGAGCGGTTCCAACCCTTATCTTACGGTATTTAAGGGCTCACCTGTGAATGGGTCCTCAGATTCATTGTGGGAACAGACTCAACCCTGAAACTACGTCACTCTTCACTCGTATGGACACTTGAACTTTGTTGGACTTCGACTGGAACCGAGACTGCACCAAGGAAGACTCCTGCTGCTCCTGGTATTGCTTTTCTTCAAGTTTTCTGCATCGTCTGTGTCTGTGCTTCATCCAAGTTCTTCAAAGAACTTGTGGGCAGCAAGGACACTCAAAGAAATCTCCCTTGGAATGAAGGAGTCATTTCCCTGCATCTGCTTGCATCACAACAAAGATGACCGGTCTGCTGCTCCTGAAGACCTGCGGACTTCTCGAGGCTCAGCAATGCAGGTGATGGTTCTGCACCTCTCTCGAGGCCTGACCTGTCCTCTCTGCTATTTTGAGGCCAGTATCCCTCGACAGAACTACAGGGACCAAACCCCTTTGCACCAAGTCGACTTGCCGTTGCCAAGGCTTGTTGGCTCTACACTCCAGAGCTCTCCAAGCTACAAGAAGAAGCTCCAGCCTCCAGCACCTCACTGCCTGAAGATCAGCATCCTCCCTGCTGTTCTTGCATTATGGGCCTCAATCTTTGGTGAACTGCCTTTGGTCGTCCTGTGACTCCTCTGCCTCTGGCCTGTGGGTCCTCTCAAGGGTCTTCCTTCACTTCAGTGGGCTCCCCTGCTTGCTCATGGCCTGCTCTGACTCTCCTGTTGTTGGTGAGTCCCTTGGACTTTGCTAGTCCCAACGTTTGCCTTTCTTCGTTCTCCATGCCAGTTGTGGCTACCAAGGCTTGTTGGTGTCCCGCCGGACACCGATCACCTAGTCATTGACATCGGACGTGGGGCAGCTCATGCACAGCTTCTAGTCTTCCTCAGTGTTGCCCGGTCCTCACAGCTGCAGCGACAAGGTCACTGTCAACTCTTCTGATCCTCCCGACATCGGTGGGCATTGTGTCTCCAGGTCACCTTCCAATAGCATGGACTCAGTCCCCTCTGCGTGCAGGTTCTTCACTTCCAGAATCCACCTTTGGGTTCCTCCGGTCTCCTTCACAGTCTTCTCCAGAGGCATCTTCTTCGAAGTCTTCCATTGTTGTCTATGGCAGGTTCTGACGTCACTTCACCCCCTATGCACCCAGCTTCCCTGGAGCAGGCAACCTGGTTCCTGGGGCATCAATGGGTGGGATGGCTATCCAACCTTCTGTCTTCCAAAAGGTTTCTTCGGGGTCCTCCGGGAAGGGTCCTTCTTCTTTAAAATTGTAACCGCAACTTTTCCATCAACTTCCATTGGACATGGCTGTGTTTCCACTCTGCACACAGCCTCCGTGGAGTTCCTGGGTACTTACCTTGGGTGGTCTCCCCCTCGAGACCACTGTATTTTGTGCTACTTACCCAATTGCTTTTGAAGTATTCTTGTGTATTGTGTTGATATCTCTGGGGAGGAGATATACCAATGAGTTAGTGATTGTGTGTGTAATAAATAGACTTATTTTTGCTAAACACTGTATGGTTTCTTTTCATCTAACTTACACTAACGATTAAACTAGTAAAACAAGCTGCTTAACACTCCTTCAAGATAAGCCTTAAGGCTGCTCTCCACAGCTACCACTTTGAGAGCTTTCTATGGTTATCAAAGAGCACTAAAATCACCATAAAGGTTGCCTGGATTAGTGCAATGTGTATCATTTGAATAAGTGTGCACCACATACTAAGCCAGCCTCCTACAACAATTAACTATCCAGTTTACCTTCTTGGGCATCTTCTTGGAGTTGAATTCTGTGAAGGGTGTCACAATGGAACCATACTCCTTAACAAACCTCCTGTAATGCCCAGTCAAGCCAAGGAATGCCCTGATTTGGGTCTGGATTTTTTGGAGCCTTCCAGTCCAGAATTGTCTGGATCTTAGGTTGTAAGGGTTGTACTTGGCCTCCACCTACAAGGTGGCCCAAGTATACGACAGTTCCCTGCCCTATCTGGCATTTGGATGCCTTGATAGTGAGGCCTGCAGATTGCAGGGTCTGCAAAACCTTCCCAAGGTGGACCAGGTGATCCTGCCAAGAGAAGCTAAAAACAACAATATTGTCCAGATATGCTGCACTAAAGGCCTCCAGTCTAGCAAGTACTTGATTCACCAAACTTTGGAAGGTGGCAGGTGGCAGTGAACTGACAATGCCCCTCTGGTGTGGAGATTGCCGTCTTTTCTTTTGCTCCTGGGGCCATGCCAATCTGCCAGTACCCTGCAGTTAAGTCAAAAGTACTGAGAAACTTGGCTGCACCCAAGTTGTCTATCAGCTCATCAGCTCTGGGTATAGAGTGAGCATATGTCATGGTGACAGTATTGAGACCTCTGTAGTCCACCCAAATCCTCATCTCTCTCTTTCCACCCTGTGGATGAGGCTTGGCCACTGGGCTGGCACAGGGACTCTCAGAGGGTTCAATAACCCCTAACTCCAGCATTTTGCTTACTTCAGCTTTGATGATCTCCTTAACTTGGTCAGAGAGCCGATAGATCTTTGTTTTGACAGGCAAGCTGTCTCCAGTGTCCACATCACGGGTACACCAGTGTGTCTGTCCAGGGGTTAAGTAGAAGAGCTCAGCATACTGCTGTAGGACTTTCCTGCATTCAGCCCGCTGTTGGGCAGAGAGGGTGTCTGAGTAGACACTCCATCAACTGACCCATCTTTTGGACTGTAAGAGAAGAGGTCAGGGAGAGGTTCACTCTCTGCTTCCTGATCCTCACCAGTAGCCATCAGCATGGTTACATCAGTCCTGTCATGGAAAAGTTTTAGGTGGGTCACACGGATCACCCTCTTGCGGCTCCTGCTAGTGCCCAGGTCTACCAAGTAGGTGACCTCACTTTTTTTTCAAGGCTAGGCAGAGGACCACTCCTTGGAGGGTCCATGATGCCACAGGCTCCTAAACCCATACCTTCTGCCCTAGCCGGAACTCCACCAATGCTGCCTTTTCATCATACTACAGCTTCTGGAGGTCTTGACTGTCCACAAGGTTTATGGATGCTTGTTCCATGTACTCTGCCATCCTGCAATGTTGGCCTAGTACATAATCCACAATATTTTACATGGGTTAATGAAGAGGCTTATCCCAGCCTTCCTTCACAAGACAAAGTGTTCCCCTAACAGGATGCCCAAACAGAAGTTCAAAGGGGGAAAACCCTACTCCCTTCTGTGGCACCTCTCCATAGGTGAAAAGCAGGCATGGAAAAAGGACATCCCAATGCCTTTTGAGTTTTTCATGGAGTCCCATGATCATGCCTTTCAATTAACCCTGGATGTAAAACTCCGCTCTGCTCGCGGAGTTTGCGGATCTTTGGCAACTCCGTGTTCCGCGTAGAACTCGGAGTTGCCGGAAAACGCCACACTCTGCAATGGAGCAGAGTTTTTTTTTGTGTTCGCGCGGCCAAAATGGGTTTTCGTGCACGCAGGAGTGACTTACCGGGTGCCTGTGATCGCCGACGAGATTTTCCGAGCCGCTCGCGATCGCCACAAGATTTGCTAGGCGTCCGCATGGTCCTGCGAGTGTTTGCGATCGCGAACACGTCATTAGAGCGTGCCAGCGGACTTCCGGCGGGGGTTTTGTGAAGATCGCGAGCCCGAACACGCAGAATCTGCAATCTGGAGAAGGTTCTCTCCCGAGCAGCAACAAAGCCTTCTCAAAATGACGATTTGGATTAAAAAAACTCCTCAGATTGCCATTTGGCTGTACTTTTTTGTGCAACGAGTCCTTTTTCTTTTTTTCCTTTTTTTTTTTTTTAAGAGGAAGTGCCCCAGAGTCTCTGACTTCCTGTTCCTGTCCAGCAGGCTCCTCCCAGTGCTTTGTCCATCTCCTGTTCACTTTTCATTTGAATTTGGAGCTGGAAGGATCACTCTTTTTGTCTGCCGCACCATATATCATTGGATTTGAGGACTTTTGAATTTGAGATTTCACAAGTAAGTTGGAAAATTGGTGTTGTTTGATTGTGGCCATGCACCTAGATTTTTTTGTACTTTTTAT
Organism: Calotriton arnoldi; assembly: GCA_963921515.1. Classification (NCBI taxonomy): domain Eukaryota; kingdom Metazoa; phylum Chordata; class Amphibia; order Caudata; family Salamandridae; genus Calotriton; species Calotriton arnoldi. The sequence goes on along the minus strand of CAWUFW010002082.1, from coordinate 1,237,266 downwards.
CGTTTTAAAAACACATTATTGTGGTGGGTGGCCTGTAGTTTCCGTAGGGGCCTAGTTGTTTCTATGTAGGTAATTTTTCTTCTTTTATGAAGGAAACATGTTGCACAGTTCACTAAATTTTCTCCAACTTTTGAGATCAATTTGCAATATTTATTTAATTCACTAGCCCAGTAGTCTGCCAATAGGCTTTTCAGCCAGTAGGCCCAGAGCTACTCATGGGTGCATGAAACAACTGTTTCTGTGGTGTCTGTTGAATTTAAACATCACTTAGGGCATGGATGGCATTGGATTAAAATGCAAAATATGTTTTTTTTGGTATTTCACTTTTTTTCATGTGTGTTAAATAAATGCCTTTGTTGGATGTCTGTGGTTGTTGTAACTTGCAAACCTTTTTTAGCCCTGTGGATTTTCGTTTTTGGCATTGTTGCATTAAAGCTGTGTTGTTTAGCATGCCTCCTTTGTCTGGCCAGTGTGTGAGTGTGTTTGCAATAGTGGGCCACAATTTGCCTTGGCTGAGCCTCCCCATGTGGCCAGGAGCTATTTTGTAAAGTCTGTGTCCATATAGGCCTGCTTGAATTCATTGTTTTCCAGGCTTCCTGCTTGTTGTGAGTGACCATGTGGCTGGTGGCCATTTTGTGGTGGTATTTAGTGTGCTTTTGCCATAGGCCTGCATGTCTTTCCTTTGTTCCTCTTGGCTTATTGATTCTTGTTGTGGTAGCCTGGCCATGTGGCTGTCGGCCATTTTGTGAAGGAAGCCAGCGTGCTTTTGCCATAGGCCTGCATTGTCTGTCTTCCCTTTCTTGTTGTTGTGGCTTGGCCATGTGGCTGGTGGCCATTTTGTGAAGGAAGCCAGCGTGCTTTTGCCATAGGCTTGCATTGTCTGTCTTCCCTTTCTTGTTGTTGTGGCCTGGCCATGTGGCTGGCAGCCATTTTGTGAAGGCAGCCAGTGTGCTTTTGCCATAGGCCTGCATTGTCTGTCTTCCCTTTCTTGTTGTTGTGGCCTGGCCATGTGGCTGGCGGCCATTTTGGAAAGGCAGCCAGTGTGCTTTTGCCATTGGCCTGCATTGTCTGTCTTCCCTTTCTTGTTATTGTGGCCTGGCCATGTGTCTGACAGCCATTTTGTGAAGGGGCAGCCAGTGTGCTTCTGCATTAGGCCTGCAAGCCTTCTTTGTGGTGGGCCATGCCTTCTTGCTGGTTGTTGTTTTGCATGCAATATTTTCTTCTTTTATCCAGCAAAAAATGTAGCACAGTTCACTACATTTTCTAATAAATTTGCAATAATATTGATTTGAATTGATTCACTATGTGGCCTAGTCTGCCAATGGGTTTTCCAACCAATAGGACCAGAGCTACTCATGAGTGCATGAAACAACTGTTTCTGTGGTGTCTGTTGAATTCAAACATTATTTAGGGCATGGATAGCATTGCATTGAAATGTAAAATGTATTTTCTTTGGCATTTCACTTTTTTCCATGTGTGTTAAATAAATGCCTTTGTTGGATGTGTGTGGTTGTAACTTGCAAACGTTTCCTTGCCCTGTAGATTTTCGTTATTGGCATTGTTGCATTAAAGCTGTGTTGTTTAGCATGCCTCCTTTGTCTGGCCAGTGCGTGAGTGTGTTTGTAATAATAGTGGGCCAGCATTTGCCTTGGCTGAGCCTCCCTATGTGGCCAGGGGCCATTTTGTAAAGGCTGTGTCCATATAGGCCTGCTTGAGTTCATTGTTTTCCAGGCCTCCTGCTTGTTGTTGTTGTGACTTGTGAGTGACCATGTGGCTGGTGGCCATTTTTTAGTGGCAGTTAGTGTGCTTTACTGTGCTTTTGCCATAGACCTGCATGTCTTTCCTTTGTTCCTCTTGGCTTATTGCTTCCATCTATTGTAGGCTACAGCTCCCTGAATGCTGCATCCCACGTGATACACAATGCCAAACCGTTAAATTTGTATTTTTGTTGTTGTTCTTCTTCTTTCCTATCCTTCCTGAGTGAACTGTACAGTACACCATGAAAGCCCTTGTTTTGTTAAAGTCTCACAAATGGCGACACTGTATTGTTATGTTTTTTTAATAACTGAGGTAATAAATTTAAATAATATTAATAACACTAACAAGTGTGACCACACACTAAGTTATATATTATATATGTGTGTTTGTACTAGTAGTAATTGAACCACAACAATGAATGCTACGTTTCACTGATGTTCTTCTTGCTTCTTTTTCTTTTAGGTGCACAAAAGAGGAGGAGACAACATCACCCATTGTACTGCCAGACAGAAGTCCTGCTGCGCACGACGTCACATGACGTGTGACCACAGACATCTCTTCAACTTGTGCCACTGCGTGCTGCTGACATCTTCAAGATGGCCCCAAAGAAAGGTATCAGGTCCAGTACCAAGAAAGTTGCCAGTGAGAAGAAGGCACTGCCACTTACCAAGACCGGTATGTCGCCCAAGACCTTTTTTGGGAAACCAAAAATTGCGCCTGCAGCAGCGGTGTCCGGGGAGCAAGCTGGGAGCAGCACCCCCACATCAGTGGACCCACCCCACCAACCTAGGCCCAAGCCCATGTCTGTCGCAGAGGCAGCCAGTCTAATCATGAGTGCAACGCCGATGAGCAGTGACGTTGAAATTGACTTATCGCAAAGTATACCCAATCCATGCAGGAAACTCAGATAAGTGGGCAACAACAGCCGCAACCACCCCCAATAGTAGTTGTTCCTCCCTCCCGAAGTAGGGGCAGTTCAGGAGATCGAGCTTCCTGCAGAGGAAGAAGAAGAGCTAGTCACTCTTTCAGAAGATCCATTGTCTTCTAGATCCCCAGCAACGAAAAGGAGGGTTAGTCCTCACGTTCTTCTCCAAGCCCCACTTCTGATGATCTAGACACCACTTGGATCCCGTCTCAGTCTGAGAGTGAAACACGCCACGCCCACGAGACAAGGCTAGGGAAAAAGAAGGTTCCGGAAAGCCTTAGAGTTATGGAGGTAGATGTAGAAGAGGAGGATGATGACGAGCCAGTCATCAAGGACATTAGTCCCGCCCCAGTGGAGACCGACATTACCCCATCCCAAATTGCTGTGAGGGATGTGGCACGGATACCACCAACACAGATACCACCAACACCACCTCCAGCTTCCAGATTTGCAAAGGCCCGGCAGCGACCTACATCTACCACAACCACCTCAGTAGAAGTAGGTACTGCAGAGAGTCAACCGTCATGCCCACCTACCAGTTCATCCGACATTACAAGTGGCACCAGCAGCGCCAGAAAATTGACCTCCCCAGTTTGGGACTTTTTTTCGGTTAGCAAGAAGGAGGTGAACAGTGCAATATGCTCCATTTGTGGACAAGGTGTTAGTTGGGTACAAATTATGGTACCAGAGGCCAAACAACCCATCTGAGAAAAGGGAGGCGCACCTTAGCACCCAAAAAACTGCAAGTGTTGTTGGTGGAGGGGATGAAGAAGAACCGATCACGGTGGAAGGTGAACAAGAGGTAGACATTTTCTCTGTTACACAAAGCAGCCCTGTCCCCAGCAGTGCGGTGGTACCGCCCACATCATCATCAGCAACATCGCAATGGCACAAGAGTCAGGCTGAGACACCAAGGGGTCCAAGGCAAGAGAGTACCGCAACGAAAAAATGTGCATTGAGCATAACATATGGCGTCAAGAAGTCACCTGCATCAGTGGCACCAGAAAAGAATAAATCCAGGCTACCATTCTCAGCAGGTTTAGGTCGGAGGGGCAGTACGAACGCAACCACCCAACGGCACGTTTGTACAACGCGAAGCTGGCTAAAATGTTAGCGCTGGACCTCCTCCCTTTTTCTTTTGTGGAAGGGGTGGGTTTTCTTGAATTTGTGGCAGCAATCTACCCGAAATGAAAGGTTCCCAGCCGGTCCTATTTCGCCAGAGTTGCTGTTCCAGCACTACATCACGACGTGCTGGAATTGCTTGGACAAGCTTTGCAGCAGAGTGCTGTTCACACTATCCACCTGACAACAGACATGTGGACCAGTTGCCAAGCCACTGATTACATGTGCATCACTGCACACTGGATCTCTTTTGTGGGGGTTAGAGAAAAGATATCTGCATGTGTTGACACGTCTGAGATTTTTAATGCCGCTCGGAAACATGCAACTGTAGCCATGTTTGCCATTGAGAAATCTCATACTGCTGCAAATATTTTGGAAGACTTTGACAGCAAGGTCTTTGAATGGCTACGACCAAGAGGGCTTAACATTGATTTTGTTGCCACGGACAATGGCAGTAATATAGTTAAGGCCATGGCCGATCGTGGCTATTTCAGGGTCCTGTGTTTGGCGCACTGCATTAACATCATTGTTCAAGACTTGCAGAAAAAAGAAGACTGAGTCAGCAACTTACTGACCACCTGCAGTGTCATGCAAAGAGGGGATGTCATGCAAAGAGGGGATGCTACTGTGAAAGGCATGATCTTTGAGACGAACCAATGGGGCCTAGTTAAATGCCTGACAGAGATGCTACTTCCTTTCGAGGTCTTCACACGTGAAGTCAGCAAGGAGGACTGTACTATGGGCCAAGCTATCGCATTGTTGCACATGCTACAGGAACAGCTGAAGGGGGTGTCTGCAATGTACGCAGGTGTGGAGGAAAAAAAAGAAGCATATGAGTTAGTGGAGAGCTTAATTCTTCGCTTATCTGAAAATACAAGAGTGCAAAGAGGCATTGTGTCATCCAACCATTACATTTGTGCCACAATTCTGGATCCACTGTACAAACCATTACTGCACACTTTCTTTCTTTTTCCAGATGGGGATGTTGCCAACTACAAAACTTGGATAGCTGTGGAAGCCAGTCAGCTAGAAAAAGAACGGCAAGGAATTCAAGGTCCGCTCCTCCAGGGCACAACAAGTACTGCAGGGCAGCCGGCTTCAAGTTCAACTTTAGAGCCTGAGGGCAGTCTGGTTGGCTCACAGCAGCCAAAACCACCAACAACACCAAGAACAACATCAACATCAACAACAAGAACAGGAGCATCAGCCCCAAAATCGGCACAGGAATGGTTTCTACAGCAAGGGCTTAAGTCCAGTGCTGAGGCAAAGGCAAAAGAGGCTGAGCAAAGCGGAGCACCCATGAGCATTGAGCAGATGGTCTAGGCCTAACTGGATTACCCAATAAAGGTCTACTTTGATCAAAACCCATTGCTGTATTGGTATGGGAAAAGGCACCAATGGCCAGTGCTCAGCAGGCTGGCGATAAACTATCTGGCTTACCCTGTGGCAAGTGTCTCTTCTGAGCGTGTTTTCAGTGCTGCTGGTGCCGTTCTGACAGTGAGAAGGACCAGTATCTCGCCCCAAAACATGGAGAGGTGAACCATGACCAAAATGAATCAGCACTTTATACCACCGGATTACACCATACCTGAAGTAGCACAGCAGGAAGATGATGAGGGTGACTCAGGTCATGGAAGTAGTGTGTTAAGTGACCTACTTCTGGGTGAACCACCAGAGTTTGAGGACGAGCTCTACTTCCCTGGCAACTAGGCTTTTGAGTTACTTTCTTTCTTGCTTTGACGCCCAAAAAAAAGCCCCCCAAAAAGATATAGCTAAGGAATATTATTTACTTTTATTATTTGTGTGTGTCACTGTCTTTCTGGTTCGAATCACAACAAATCCATCACCACCGTCTTACTCTTTTATTGCCGGATTGGAGTTGCAACTGCGTGCAGTCAGTGAAGAAGTAAGTCCACTCCTCTGAGTCCTGACTCGCCCTAAATCCATTTCCCTCAAGCCAGACATTGGATGGAGAATAGTACAACAAATGTTAAATGTGTGCCTGCCTCGAGTCCCTCCAAAGAACCTGACTATATATCTATCCTCCTTTCCGAGCCTAGAGGGACTGCCCCGGAAGAACAGGTAAATGATGGCATGCATTGCATGCTGACTCTGAGTGATTGGTGTTTGTGTTGTTGTGCCTGATGTCTACTAGTATTTAATCTACCCACAAAAAGGTGACTCAAGTCAATGTTTCCCTTCTGGTTGTTCAATAACGAAATTGTACTACTGCAGGCCGATCCATTGCATTTTTGATTCTGGACTCACTCGGGACACTACAGAGTTGGACACCATGACCATACCATACTCGCAGTCAGTAAGTAGGATCGGAGATGATTGATGGAATAACTTGGGGCATTTCATGAAGTGGCCTAAAAGGTAAACAACAACAGCAACACCAGACCTACATGTCTGTGTAGTGGAGGTGAGTGTGGTGGTATGACTGACAGTGGTGCATTGATTTTGTTACTTAATTTGGAAAATGCTATGTTGCTGTGTGTGTATGTGTGCTCAGTGCTGTCTGGCTCAAAATCTAAGCTAAGTGGAAGTTGAGTGGACGGGCATGCTCCTGTTGTTGGAGGTAACTGCTGGAAACAGAGTAGGCATGATTTAGCCATGCCGCCTCTGAAAGTTTTCTTGTTGCACTCCTCTTTAATTTATGCAGTTTAACTTTACTTTTCTCCTTGATTTCAATTTCGTTTTTGTTTTTCCATCTACACTTACAGGCCGGCCTTTACCCTGTGCTATACTGGGAAAAACAAATCACACTTACCTTACCAAACCGCTTCCGCCAGGCAGGCACCCAAGATTGACGGATGGACAGTCCAAGGAAGGACCAAGCGGAATGCCGAGATGCAACTCCCAATTTGACAATAATTATAGTATCATTTCATTTGATTCGTTTTTCTCTTCAATCATTACGACTGTGTGTGTTGTTGTTTATTATGTTTGCTTATATTTGACTCCTACAGATATTTTTTAATTTTCTTTGCTAGCTTTAAAAGGAAGCCCGGTACAACAGAACATAAAATGTATGTAACTTGGGTCTCTCTGGGGGCAGACAGGCAAGGCAAATGCATAATAATAATTAATAATAAAAATAATAGTAATAATAATAATTAATAATATACTGCTGCCCTGTACTACTAGTCAAGTACTACTCATCAAGTCATCATCATGCATGCATTTTCTTTTTCTCCCTTAACAGATTTATGATGGTCGGCTGCCAAGATTGTGTGTTGTCCATGTGTAGTGTTTGCCTTTGTCAAACCTTTCCCTCAAACCCCCCTTCCCAACCATTCATCAAACTCTAACCCTCTTCCCCCGGGCTGTGTGATTTATATTGAGGTGTGACGAAATTAAATTTACACCAATTATTGATCAAACACTTGCTGGGGCGTATGTGGTAAAAGCAACACTAACTCAAGGCAGGGCAAGGATCTTCTTCTGCTCTAAGTATATATAGTTTAGCCCACACTGGCAATATTGGATTGCCCACCCATGCACAGTATTCGATTCGATATTCAATTTTTTTTATCCAGAGGAACATTATCCATCATAATAATATAATTGGTTGCCAGCATCGAGTCATCAATCATCCTAGTTCCAGCAGTAAAGGTTACGAAGCTGCTTGTCCGCTTCATCATCATAGCTCGAGTCGACTTCAGTTTGTAACTTGCACTAGGCTGGCCCTCCAGGCATTCTGGTTTATTTTACTTTAGCATTGCTTATCATCATCATGGTTTCTTGTTTGGCAGTCTTCTTGTGTACTGTACTTCTACTACTCGTTCCCGAGTCTCCCTCAGGTGACTGACTGTCTCATTTTCTTTTTTTGCAAATGCTACTGTCAGTGTCTACTACTACTACCACCACCATGGCACCTTGGGAAACCAAACTATCACCATGCAGCTATCGCTTCGCCTAAGTAAACATCAATCACAGGTAAGAGAAAACGTTTGGGGGAGGCATAATACTATAGAAATTAATTCATTAATTCACACACCCTTCCCAGTCCATAGGGGTTTTAGTTGCAGACTGCATAGACTAGGAGGAGAGACTGACAGTACTAGTAGGACAAGTCACAAGTGAGGGTACCGCATCTATCTGTTGGGTTGTTACACCATCGGCAGATTATTTCAATCAAAAACTGGCTGCTGCCCTGCTGCAGCAAAGGAAACCGTATGAGGTTAAAGAGTAACCCCCCAAAAAATTTACATCATATGAAAACTATAAATAATTTATTTTCCTAACAAATAAACTAATGAAAAAAAAACACAACACCTGACCCACCCCTCTCCCTAACCCCAACCAATGTCCATCATAATGATAAGAGTCCAATGTCCATTGTCCATATTGAATTCAAATGTCCATAAACCCCAACTTTTCCCCAAAGCCCAATTCCCACCCACCAAAAAAAAAGATTAAAAAAGGGGCAAGGCGACGGAGTTCTAGCAGTGGGCTCGCTGGATCTTCCTCTCCAGGGTGTTTATCTGCTCCTCTAGGCATGCCATCCGGAGGAGCATGTGGCTCTTAAATGCCTTACAGTTGCATGAACAGGGGTGGGGAGAAGTGCGGTGGGCGGCTGCCAGACCACAGCGCCGTACCACTGGAGGCACTGGGGGGGCGTGGCTGGGGCCCGGGGCACTGGAGGAGGCTGCAACTGCTGCCGCCTCTTCCTCCTCCTCCGCCAGAACCACCAGCTGCCGATATTCGGCATGGATGGCCTCCAGCTTCCGTTGCCGGGCCATGGCTGCTAACTCCTTCCTGTTTAGTTGTTTCGGTTGGGAAGGAGTAGCTATATGAAGAAAGGACAAAAGACGATTGTAACCAATACTCTTAGCAAAACAGTACCACAAAATTAATTATACACATAAAAATTACAGTGGCACAGTAGCAATGTATATAACATTTGTGTTATCCTCCCACTTCCTCAGCCTCTAATATTTGTGGGAGTTTCAGGCATTACTAGGCACTATGGAGTAGACAAGTCTTCTCTCTCTTGTTTAGCTAAATTAACCTTGTAGTAATGCCAGGTCAGTCAGCTTGCGCCCTAGACAGACATACTTGTGTCGCAGACTCACGTTATTTACTACTGTCTGCAGGTGGGGCAGCTGTAGTCTACAACTACATTATTATCTTCTTTTCTATTATGGCCATACTCTGTTACATCAATGGCAACTGCTCAATTTCACTTTCAACAAGGCAGATGATATCTGATCTGAATGATTATATATGGGACGACGTGAGGTACTGTTGATTGATTGTATAACCATGCAGCCGATAGGCCACCCATGGCTGACACGGTCGAAATGACATAGGTAGGGAGTGGGCCTCGGAGTCGGAGGGAGGTGATTGATAATGGGTGAGTATGGTTACATACATACACAATATATATGTTGTGTTTGCAAACTACTGTGAGTCAAGGGAGTATTCTGATATACAACCTTGAATCAAAAACCTTGAAAAAAACTACTTGTTTCTCTTCCCAGTGATTTTTCCATTTATCATTGCATTGCTCTTCTAGCATTATCTTTTTTTTATTCTAATCTTATTCTTATCTTCACCCTTGGCTTTGCTACTCTGGTACAGTTTATTTTTCTTTTACATTCTCTTCATCCAGTGACACCTATGCTATGATTGAATACCATCCAGGCATCCATCCATTCAAAGTAATCTCTCAACAAACCTTTCACCAACAACATACATTTGTAATTTGTTTTCAAACCACCACCCATGCGTCCTTGCTTGCCTTTGAGTTTGACCCATCAAACCAACCGGAGGATTCCTATCACCCATACAGTTTCACCCACCCAGGCAGGCATCCTTTCTTTCACCTTTCACCCTTCCTTTAACCACCCATGCATCCTATCAGCCACCTATGCATCCCGGGCCCTCTTCCTTCACCCACGCATCCTTCTCTGCCAGTCATATATTACATGTCACCCGTCCTTCCTCCTTGCATCCTTCTTTCCCTTTTCATTCAACCCATCCATCAAGGTCGTCTGACTCTTAGTCTTCTTCATAAAACTTTCCCAGCTGAGTTGAAGTCAGATAGAAGAGGCCATTAGTTACTAAACTCCCGCCGCTAATGCAATTGCTAATGCAATTGCTAATGCTAAGTAAAGGCCCGGGTGTCTTCTTCAACCCTTGTTCACAACAACTTAGTCTCTCTCAACAGTACAGTGTACATCCTTACAGCGTGTGTGTATTGTCAATAAGTAAGGAATTTAACTTACCACTGCCCGCCACTGCTGCTGGCTCACCCACCCTTGCAGCTGCCGCATCTGCTCGCTCCTGGCTGGCATCACCTTCCCCGATGGCCCCGGCACTGGTGGTCAGTACGCCTAGAAAAAACATTACACATTTTCTGGATGCCATATACGCCTCCCCTAATTTTTTTTTTTCACTAGCAAGATCGAAAATACAATACATACATACACCACACACATCACTAGTACAAATTGGGTACTAGAGTAGAGTAGACATATATGTCCTCCTAGCATATCAAAAGTAATAAAATATCTGGTTGGGCATTTTGTTGGTGGCAATTTTCAAAAAGCCTCTCAAGAAGAGGACAACCCAAAGGACTGGACTCAGTGGCTAGAGCTATTGGTGAATCTGAGTTTTAAAACTTTTTAAAAAGAAAAAGAGTGGCCAACTGGGCGGACAATCGGACATGAGGTCTCTCGAATCGAGTCCTCTCTCTTGGTTGGAAAATATAATTGTGCCATCCTTCTCCTCATACTTCCTCCCAGCCATGATGCACAGTAATCAGTTGTTCACAATCAACTGCTGCTGCTAAAGTAATTATAATAGTACTAGGCCTAGACGAGAAAAAGAAAAAATACACCACTTTGGTGTGTCCAACGTGACCATCATTTTATTTACTGATTGAGCATGAGAAGAAAGTAAAAGAAAGCCTTCTAATCTTAACAAACATGTGTAGAATACCTTAGTTGGGCATGCAATCTGCACAGCAGAGTAGTAGTACTAGTAGTAGTAAAGGACCAATGTGTTCTCTGAGTCTTACAGTAGTGCCACCACTAGGCAGTCCACAAAATATAAGGGAGAGGGAAAGCTCACTGAAAAACCAGAATAAATTGTAAAGCAAACCACAGGCCGACTAATAGTAGTACAGAGGCAGTTAAATTGATGTAAAAACAATACAAAACCAGACACTAGAAATATAATAACTAAGTAGGTAGGTAATGCAGGGATAATAAGCATTTAGAAACAGATAGATCGAAGAACATTTGGTAAAAATTTGAATTAGGAAACTGAAATATATAGTTTTAAAAAATAAGGTGCAGTAAAAGTTAGGGAAATATAATTATTAATAACAACAGGAGGACTTACTGGGGCCAGCAGCAGAGCCATCTGTAGAGGATCGATCCTGGCCCTGGGAGGCACCTACAGCTCCCACCGCAGCAGACCCCGTCGTCTTCTTGCCCGTGGATGCTGATCATGTAAGACATAATAAAGAGACAAAAATTGATTGGTGTGAAACAAATAATAAATATTTTTTAAAACGCTCAAAAAAGATTTGTTGACAGGAAACGACAACTGGAATAAAATTGACCCATCTAATCAGATCGACTCGTAGTATCGCTGTCGCGGACCGTCCTGTCTCTTTATTATTCCAGTGTTCCATTCCGATTCCAGAATCCTAAAACTAATTACCACCTAGCCCGCCTATTCCAAAGATTTTGGAATGAATTGCCAAAAATTATATTTGCTTCTTCTTAGTTCCGATCTCATTCACAATCATCAATGTGTCAACCCCCTTTGACTGGCGAATTGTTCACTAAGTCTGCATTTCCATTTATTTTAGTCTTCAAAAATGCATAGATGGACGAATGCATATTGCATACACCAAATTGTTGGTTGGTTGCTGATGTGCTGAGTTGCTATATTATTCACTCACTAACAAACTACAAAAGGCTCTACTGAGGACTGGAGTCAGCAGCACATGATGGAGGACGCATCACGCGGATCGCTAAAAAATTACCAACTAATACTAAGTAACTAACTATAATAACTGCCTACCACCACTATCTTAGTGACAGGACAAAGGAAAGGAGTCTCTCTAGCATTACTTAACTTAAGTTCTCTAACCTCTCTTACATAATCAGCCCAAGCGAGCGCAAAGTTGCAAACAAGTAAGATTAGTAGCGTAGAGCACCTGTCTAGAAGAATAACAATCACATAACATAAGATTTTTAAACGTAACTTACCTGCATGTAAGCAGCAGCAGCATTCTTGCTATCTGGGAAACAAATAATATTCGCAATAACACAGAACAGAACACACAATAGTAATATAATTAGCTACTCACCAAGCCCCACCACCTCAACACTAGCAGGTCCAGCAGGTCCTACTCCCGGTCCAGGATGTCGGACCACCGGTGAGTCAGCTGGCTGTGGGTGCGCCAGACCTCAGAGCAGCGAAACACTGCCCAACGCACCCTCGCCTCGCTCTCTTGGATCCCATAGCCGGAACCAGGCCTGCCGCCGGCTGCCAAGGTTAAGGGGAGATGGCGCTGCATGAAGAAAACTAGGGCGGCCACCTCCACCTCTGAGACTAAGGCCCGGGCCTGCACCCCTTCCGGGTGCCGTCTTCCGCAAGGAAGGTGGCCCCTGGTCGCACTACCCTAAGCCATGGTTCTGGGGGGGGGGGGGCGGACAAAGAAAATGTAGAAGTAAAAAATAAAGTCAGGAGAAGAAGTAGGGAAGTAAAAAAAAAAAAAAAGCAAGTAATAGAAAAACAGTACAAAAAACGCAGTAAAAGTAGAAATAAAACGCAAAATATACACTTAGGAATAGAGAGAAATAGATAATAAATAAAAAAGATCAAGAAAATGTTTTAGAAACAAAGGATTGAAAAGATTTGAGAGGATTCAAAAACAGGCCCCAGAACCATAACAAAGAGTAGAAAAACAAGATGGCCGCGCCCATTGGCGACCGTGTGGTGAAGTTTGCACGATATTTCCCCCGAACACGCAATCCGCGTTGCAGAACGGCAAAAACGTCTTGCGAGCATGCGTGAGTATGTGGTACAAGCATGACTACACGAACTCCTCCCGGGCCAGCTTTCAATGTCTTATTGAATCTTTCAAAAAGGCCTTTGGTTTGTGGGTGTAGTGAACTTATAGATCACTCCACACTCATTCCACATGTGTTTTAGGTAACTAGACATGAAGTTTGTACCTCTGTCTGAAACCACCTCTTTAGGAAACCCTAGCCTGGTAGAAATACCAATGAGGGCCTTGGCTACTGCAGGGGCTGGTAGTAGTCCTAAGGGGATTTGCCTCAGGATACCTCGTAGCATGATCCACTACTACCAGTATGAATTTGTTTCCTGATACCGTGGGGGGTTCAAGTGGACCAACTATGTCCACCCCTACCCTTCAAAGGGAACCTCAACCACTGGTAGTGGAATTAAGGGGGCCTTTGGGAGGCCACCTGTCTTGCCAATGGCTTAGCAGGTGACACAGGAGCTGCAAAACTCCTTTACCTTCTGGGACATGTTTGGCTAGTAGAAGCGGTTGACTAGCATATTCCATGTTTTAGTCTGGCCAAGATGCCCAGCTATGAGGATGACATGGACCAATGTGAAGAGGAATTCTCTAAACTGCCCAGGCACTACCACTCTTCTAGTGGTACCAGGTTTGCGGTCTCTGGCCTCAGTGTAAAGTCCTCCCAATAAGCCATGTAGGAGACACTGACATCTCCCTTTTCCTGTGCAGCAGCTTCCTGTTGCAGGCGTTCAAGAGTAGGAGTCCTCTGTCCTTGGCATAGCTGTTCTCTAAAGCCCCCCCCCCCCCGGGCCCAGGAGCTCGACCTGAGAAGGTTCAAGTTCCATAGGCTCAGTTCCCTCTGGGGGTGACAGGTCCTCTCCCTGAGGAGAGGGGCCCTGAGCTTTTTGCTGTTCAGAAGCTTGTCCCCCGGTCTTCTTACCTTTTCTCTTGGAAGTTTGGGACATTATTCCAGGCTCCAGCACTTCTTTTTCACCCTGTGCTCGGCTCTGTGCCATTCTTTTCACACACACCAATTCAGTGATTCCCAGCATGGCTTCATTGGTTTTCAGTTATACCTCAGCCCATGCTGAGGTCTCCAGATTATTCCCTAGCAGACATTCAACTGGAATTGCAGAAGAGACCACTACCTGTTTCAGTCCAGTAACCCTTCCCCATTCTTAGGACACTATAGCCATTGGATCAACCTCATTTACATTATCAGCATTGATGACTGGGTATGTTTGTCCAGTCAAATACTGTCCTGGGGAAACCAGTTTCTTTGTCACCATGGTGACACTGGCACCTGTACCCTCAGGGCTTCTACCCTAGTCCCATTAACTCCTTCACTGCCAGGCCTTCCCCCGTGCCACACCCATTTTTGGCTATTTGGGGCATTTCGTGCTTAGGCCCCTATACCTTTTTGTCCACATAAGGTATCCATGCCAAATTTGCGTCCTTTTCTTCCAACATCCTGAGTATTCTTAAGGTACCCAGGGTTTGTGGATTCCCCTGGATGGGACCAAAAAAATTAGGCAAAATACAGCTAAATTGTGGGTGTTTTGGGAAAAATTGGAAAAAAGTGCTACAGCGTCTGTTTTTTTCCCCTGCAAATGGTATCAACAAAGGGTTTGTGGTGCTGAAATCACCATCTTCCCAGCTTTCAGGAACAGGCAGACTTTTGTCAGAAAACCAACATTTTCTACACAGTTTTGGCATTTTACTGGGACATAGCCTATTTTTCCTATTTTTTTGTGCTTTCAACCTCCTTCTAGTTAGTAGTAGAAATGGGTGTGAACCCAATAATGGATCCTGGAAAGCTATACATTTCTGAAACGAAGACAAAATTCTGAATTCAGAAAGGGGTTATTTGTGTAGATCCTTCAAGGTTTTCCTATAGAAAGTAACAGTTGAAATTAAACAATATTGAAATTGAGTTGACAAAAACAGCCATTTGTGCCTACATTTTCAACTGTAACTTCTTCTTACTTTGCTAGATTTCTAAAACAAATATACTGTTACGTCCGTGGGACCCTAATAGTTGTGGGAATATATTGGGCTTGTAGGTTCACCAAGAACTCAAGGTACCCAGAGCCAATAACTGTGCTGCACCTTGCAATGGTTTTTCATTGTGTACTGGGTATAAAGCACTTCTTTTGATAAAATATAAAGAGTAAAAAATAGGTATCAAGGAAACCTATGTATTTCCGAAATGGGAACAAGATATGGAGTTTAGAAGCAGTGGTTATTTGCACATCTCCGAATTTGTGGGTAGCCATACTAGCATCTGAATTAGGGGGTATTTTTCAAAATGTCTTCTTTTTTACACACTGTCTTACATTTGGAAGGCAGAAATGCATGGAAATACAACTGGTAATAACACTTGATCTACTATTCTGTGTTCCCCCAAGTCTCCCTATAAAAATGGTACCTCACTTGTGTGGGTAGGCCTAGTCCCCGCGACAGGAAATGGGTAAAAACGCAACATGGACACATCACATTTTTCCACTGAAAACTGAGCCTTTTTTGCAATGTGCTAACTGTGGATTTTGAGCCCTAGCTCAGCCGGCACCTGGAGAAACCAAGAAAACCTGTACATTTTTGAAAACTAGACACACAGGGAAATCCGGGATGGGGTGACTTGTGTTTCTCTCACCAGGTTCTGTCACCCAGAATCTCTTGCAAACCTCAAAATGTGTAAAAACAAAATAAACAAATTTTCCTCACATTTCTGTGATGGAAAGTTCTGTAATCTGTGGGGAGCCACAAACTTCCACCCACCCAGCATTACCTCAAGCCTTCCAATGAAAATGGTACATCATTTGTGTGGGTAGGCCAAGTGCCCACGGCAGGAAATGGCCCAAAACGCAATGTGGACGCATCACATTTTTACGCAGAAAACTGACCCTTTTTTTTGCAAACTGCCTACCTGTGGATTTTGGGCCATATCTCAGCCAGAACCTGAGGAAACCTAGCAAACCTGTAGATTTTTAAAAGCTAGACATCCAGGGGAATCCAGAATGGGGTGACTTGTGTGACTCTCACCCGGTTCCATTACCCAGAATCCCTTACAAACCTCAAACTTTGTGTAAAAAAACAAATTTTCCTCACATTTCTGTGATGGAAAGTTCTGGGATCCACTGGGAGCCACAAACGTTCACCCATCCAGCATTACTACAAGCCTCTCTCTAAAAATGGCACCTCACTTGTATGGGTAGGACTAAACGGCCCAAAACGCAACGTGGACACATCACATTTTTCCAGTGAAAACTGACCCTTTTTTCGCAAAGTGCCTAGCGGTGGTTTTAGGACCCTAGCTCAGCCGGCACCTATGGAAACCTAGCAAACCTGTACATTTTTTAAAACTAGACACCCAGGAAAATCCAGGATGGGGTGACTTGTGTGGCTGTCACCAGGTTCTGTTACCAAGAATCCCTTATTAATAATAATAATAAGTGAGATTTATAGAGTGCTCAGCTACCTCCAACAGAGGTGTCCCGGTGCTGGGTTGCAGAATCCCTTGAAACCTCAACCATTGTCCAAAAAAACAACTTTTTCTCACATTTCTGTGATTAAAAGTTCTGGAACCTGTGGGGAACCACAAACTTCCACCCACCCAGCATTTCCCCAAGTCTCCCGGTAAAAATGGTACCTCACTTGTGTGGGTAGGCCTAGTGTCCGGGACTGGAAACGGCCCAAAACGCAATGTGGACATATCACATTTTTACACAGAAAACTGACCCCTTTTTTTGCAATGCGTCTAGCTTTGGATTTTGGGGCCTAGCTCAGCCAGTACCTAGAAAAACCTAGCAAACTTGTACATTTTCGAAAACTAGACACCCAGGGAAATCCAGGATGGGGTGACCTGTTTGGCTCTCACCAAGTTCTTTTACCCAGAATCCCTTTACCCAGAATCCCTTGCAAACCTCAAACTTTGTCAAGAAAACACATTTTCCTCACATTTCTGTGATGGAAAGTACTGGAATCTGCGGGGAGCCACAAAATTCCAACAACCCAGCATTTTTTCAAGTCTCCCAATAAAAATGGTGCCTCACTTGTTTGGTTAGACCTAGTGCCTGTGGCAGGAAATGGCCCAAAACGTACTGTGGAGACTTCAAAATTATCTATCACAAAAAGACATGGTTTTGCGAGGGAGTCACCTGCTCTTTTAGCCCCGGGCTTGGCGGCCATCTAGGGAAACCTACCAAACCCAGACATTTCTGAAAACTAGACACCCGGGGGAGTCCAGGGACATGTGGCTTGTATGGATCCCCCAATGTTTTCTTACCCAGAATCCCCTGCAAACCTCAAATTTTACTAAATAACATTTCATTTTCCTCGCATTTCTGTGTGGGAAAGTTGTGGGACCACTGGGCCGATACAAATTTCCGACTACCCAGTGTTCCCCAAGTCTGCAAATAAAAATGGTACCTCACTTATATGGGTGGGCCAAGTGCCTGCGACAGGGAGGGACCAAAACGTATTGTGGAGACATCAAAATTATCTATCACAAAACAACCTGGTTTTGCAAGGGGGGCACCTGTGTTTTTGTTCCCTGGCTCGGCGGCCATCTAGGGAAATCTACCAAACCCAGACATTTCTGAAAACTAGACACCCGGGGGGAGTCTAGGGACGTGTGGCTTGCATGGATCCCTCAACCTTTTCTTACCCAGAATCCTCTGCAAACTTCAAATTTTGCTAAAGAAAATCACATTTTCCTCACATTTCTGTTTGAGATAACCATGCCGGTATCATTTTAATCAGGAGACAGAGGGGAACACTGGGTGGTTGGAAATTTGTGCCAGCACGGTGATCCCACAACTTTTCCACACACAGAAATGTAAGGAAAGTGTGACTTTTTAGCTAAATGTAAGATTTGCAATAAAACGCTGGAGGATCCATGCAAGCCATACCGCCAGCCAAGCGCCATCCATGCACACCACCAACCAAGCATCATCCATGCCCACCACCAGCCAAGTGACAGTCCACACACTCCACCAGCCAAGCGATAATCCACACACATAGCCAGACATGTGACATCCATGCAGACCGCTAGCCAAGGGACAATCCACACACACTGCCAGACAAGCGCTAGTCCACACACACTGCCAGCGAAGCGCAAGTCCACACACACTGCCAGCAAAATGCAGGTTCTCACACAGGCAGCCAAACACCAGTACACACAGACCATCAGCCGAACTCCATGTCTCACACACACACACACACACACACACACAGAAACTTTTGCTAGTGTCTAGTGGTTTTCTGTCCCTTGGGGGCAGATGAGCCTATAAATATTGCTGTTCTGCCCCCAAGGGAAGGCAGAAGAGGCCAAATTGTGTTCACAATAAAAGAGGAGCAACCCTTGCCTAAGGGGCCGCTCCCTGACATGCCCATAAACATATCTCTAGTGTCTAGTGGGCTTTCTGCCCCCTGAGGCAGATCGGGGGCTATTGACCCCATCTGCCCCCCAGGAGGGCCAGAAAGACTGAGGCTATTTTTGGGGGGAGAGGGACATTGGCATTGCCCATTATGGGCAGCCCACAACTCTCTTTTATTTAAAAAAAAATCCCTGGTATCTAGTGGGCTTTCTGCCCCTTAAAGTGAGCAGAAAGACTGGACCTTTTTTGTTTGAGGGTTGAGGGCATTGGCATGCCCATTTTGGGCAGCCCCCACCCCTACATGTTCCCCCAAAAATCCCTGGTGCCTAGTGGGCTCTTTGCCCCCCTGGGGGGCATAATGGGGCCTAGTACCTTCATCTGCCCCCAGGGGGGGCAGAAAGACTTCTGTTGCTATAATTGTGGGTGGGGACATGGCCTTGCCCATTGTGGGCCGTCCCTATCCCTCTTTTATAATAAAACAAAATCCCTGGTGTCAAGTGGGCTTTCTGCCCCCCGGGGGGCAGATCGGGGGTAATAACCCCCATCTGCTCCCAAGGGGGCAGAAAGACTGTCCCTTTTGTTTTGAGGGATGGGGATATTTGCATGCACATTCTGGGCAGCCCTCACCCCTCTTTTAGATGGAAAAAAAATCCCTGGTATCTAGTGCGCTTTCTGCCCCCGCCCCCCGGGGGGTAGATTGGGGGTAATAATGCCCATATGCCTCCGGGGGGTCGAATGACTGTCCCTTTTTGTTGGACATTGGGGGCATTGGCATGCCCACTGTTATAAACAAAAAACAATCCCTGGCGCCTATTGGGCTTTCTGCCCCCCTGTGTGTGACAAATGGGGGGCTATTGCCCTTAACTGCGCCCGGCAGGGGCAGAAAGACTGTGCAAATATTTGGGAGGGGTAGGGGCATTATAATGCCCATTTAGAGCAGCCCCCGCCCCTAATTTTGCGCACACAAAAAATCCTGGTATCTAGTGTGATTTCTACCCCCACGGGGGGAGAGATTGGGGGCTATTTCCTCCATCTGCACCACGGGGGTAAAGACTGTGCCAATATTTGGGAGGGATGGGGGCATTATAATGCCCATTTAGGGCAGCCCCCACCCCTAAGTTTGCGCAGACCAAAAACATCCATGGTGTCTAGTGTGCTTTCTGACCCTCTGGTGGGCAGATTGGGGCTATTGCCCCCATCTGCACCCAAGGGGGGCAGAAAGACTGTGCCAATATTTGGGAGGGTAGGGACATTATAATGCCCATTAAGGGAAGCCTCCAACCCCAGGTTTGCGCACAAAAAATAAATCCCTGGTGTCTGGTGTGCTTTCTACCCCAGGGGGGGCATATTGGGGGCTATTGCTCCTATCTGTGTGTCAGGAGGGGGAAAAAGAACTGTCCCAATATTTGGGAGGGGTGGGGGCATTATAATGCCCATTTAGGGCAGCCCCCACCCCTACGTTTGTGCAGAAAATAAATCCCTGATGTCTACTGTGCTTTCTGCCCCCTGGGAGAGGCAGATTAGTGGATATTGCCCCCATCTGTATCCCAGGGGGCAGAAAGACTGCCAATATTTGGGAGGGGTGGGGGCATCATAATTCCCATTTAGGGCAGCCCCCATCCAAAGGTTTGTGCACAAAAAGAATACCTGGTGTCTAGTGTGTCTTCTGCGCCCCTCAGGGGGGCAGATTGGGGGCTATTGCCCCCATCTGCACCCCAGGGGGGCACAAGGACTGTGCCAATATTTGGGAGGGGTGGGGGCATTATAATGCCCATTTAGGGCAGCCCCCACCCCTACGTTTGCGCACAAAAAAAATCCTTGGTGTCTAGTGTGCTTTCTGCCCCTCGGGGGACAAATTGGGGGATATTGCCCCCATCTGCGCCCCGGGGGCAGAAAGACTGTGCCAATATTTGGCAGGGTTGGGGGCATTATAATGCCCATTTAGCGCATCCCCCAGACCTAACTTTGTGCACAAAATAAAATCCCTGGTGTCTAGAGTGCTTTCTACCCCCCGAAGGGCAGATTGGTGGTTACTGCTCCATCTGTCCCCGGGGGGGGGGGGCAGAAAGACAGATCATTGCCAAATTTTAATGGGGGGAGCAAATGCCCTTGCCCAGGAGCCGCTCCCCCTCAATGGTATCTAGTGGATGGATTCCTGCTTGGGGATCGCCCTCCTGCGGCGATCCCCAAGCAGGGATCCAATAGGGAAGGTTACCATTGGAATGGGAGATTCACCCCTTTCCAATGGTACCCCTCCAGTCTGCCTACGTGCTCGAGGGCTGAGATAGCCCCAGGAGCACGTAGGCAGTAAAAGTGAAATGAGCCAATTGGCTCATTTCACTTTCACTTTCAGTTTCAGTGTAATGACGTAGGCGCGCCATGCGTGCTGATCGTCATTACACTGAAAAAAAAGAAATGCCTCAGGCAGCTGGGGAAGCTCTTCCCCATCTCCCCAGGCTGAAAGAAAAAAAAAG
Source organism: Calotriton arnoldi (assembly GCA_963921515.1). Lineage (NCBI taxonomy): Eukaryota > Metazoa > Chordata > Amphibia > Caudata > Salamandridae > Calotriton > Calotriton arnoldi. Next base: position 1,216,593 of record CAWUFW010002082.1, on the reverse strand, counting down.
AAATCCCTCTGATGTTTACAGCAGAGGGATTTCTGACTGCTGTGCCGAGGACATAATGGTTTCGTCCTTGGCACAGCAGCACCGCAGCTGAGGACGTAACCATTACGTCCTCGGCATGCAAGGAGTTAAATAAGGGTTGCTGCCTGTATTTATTCATAGTAGGGAGCAAGACAGTAAGAGTGGTCAAACCTACCCCACCCTCAGAGACTAAAAAAGCTTCAGTGTGAACCCTGATTTGCTCTGGGCACGCTGTTGATCCCCCCTGGAGACTTGCCATACCAGTGCTAGCTGGAGAAGTACTAGGGGGATTCATTTTGGGATATGCCAGGTCTCCAGTTTTGTGTTCTGTTTACAGTTAAAACACCAGGCATTTTTTGGATAGATGTTTTAACCCTTGTACCCATTGTTGGATTGTGAAGAGTTCTGGGACCCACTCTCCTTTTAGCCCTAGGATGTTCACCCACTTTCACCTGGGAAGTATTTGTAACCCTTTCTTTTGGTCACCCCCAGTGATATTCTTGGTCACCCCAGTCTTGGTCCAATGGTCTGCCTTCTTTCCCAATTCTTGGGGAGAAATTGCATCTAGGTCTATCAGATACTGATGCAGCTTTTTATTAATGCTATTACTTAAAATGCGTTCTTTCATCAAAAAAAGTAGTCTATCCCTGCACTTACCAGTGAACGGTTCTCAAAGCAATGCTCCCCAGTGTGACTTCTTCACCTTCCTCTTTCCACAGGGGCTCTCGAAGAATTTGAACCATTTTGTGATGTCTTCACCTTCCCCATATTTGGAGACATACCCTTAGGGGATTTTTGGGTCCCTAGGAATTATGTTGCTGCAACCATTGATGGGTGCTAAGTCCATATCTGTTCTTTCCCTTTTTATAGCCAGGAGTCTATCCACCAGGACCATTTTAAGAGCCATCCTTGCTAACATGATATCCTCCTCATTGAGGCTGTCCTCAATGCTGCTTGGGGTGCCTGTCCCACATGTGTGGGAGCTAGGTACCGTTAGCACTACTTTTGGAAAGATTGGTGCAGGGACCACATTTTCCTTGACTAGGAGAAGAGGTTGGGAATCTTCCCCCTCATCACCACTTCCATCTTCAGGGAGGAGGTCCTCCTTTCAGAAGGGTGTTCCTTAGCATATTCTGCCAAGAGGTCCTGGAGCTTGAGCTTGGTAGGATTGGAACCAGTTTTAATTTTCTTGAGTCTACAGAGGGTCCTTAGCTTCTTCATGCCAAGATGGAGGTAAGGGGTCAAGTTGAGCTTCACAACCACATTCTCTGTTGGCGCCTTTTTAAAAGGGGTAAAAAAACTTCTAGGCATTTTTTACTCCTAACTATAGTAGACTTTTAAAAAAAAAATTTAACAATACTATAGGGGCTTAACCAAGGCCATAGCAAGAATTTAAATCATTTGATAAAATTGAAAATTAAAAAATACAGTTGAATCTGAAGGCAATTTTGAACTTTAGTCCTATGGTCACTTTTTGTCAGTGTGGTTCAGCAAATGGAAACTCATAGACCCCACCGCTGATCCACCTATGCAGGAAGCTAGCTCTGTATATAGTATACCAAAATGAGGTGTAGGGTGCACACAGTCCCAAGGATCCCCAGAGGCTTTACAAAGGCTCAAGTAAATAATACTAAAGCTATCTTTTGTGGTAGTGTGGGCAAGCAGTTAGGCTTATAAGAGGGCAATGCTAAGCATTTGGTGTACACACACAGGCAAGAATTGATTACACACACTCAATGACTAAATCCGAGAGTAATGGTTTGTAAAAATAATGCTTTTAGTATATTTATTTTATAGAACCAAAGAAATACGTTTTGCAATATCAATGCTCTTCAAAGTAAAAAGTGAACACAGTGCATATGCAATGTTATCCTATGGGAGAAAACAAAATCAGCAATATGCAGGTAAGTAAACGATTTACGATATTGAGTTTCTGGATAAAGGATCAGTACCATGTAAGGTTCAGGTAAGTGACAAAACTGCACCACCAGAGACACTGGTGCAGAGGTCAAACGTGGTATCTGGTGCCAATGTTATCCAATTAAGAAAGTGGGCAATCGAAGTGGTACTACTTACAGGTAAGTAGCACGGTTTGGTAACTCAGTCTAGGGGCGTTAAGGTAGCGCAGGGGGGCTACAAGGCAGCATCAAACTTGCTCCAGCGGCACAGGGGCTGCCGGGTGCAGAGTGCCAACACAGAGTCTGTGCCCAATTCAAACCAAAGGGGAATCTCAAAGTCGGAAAAAGGCTGCAGGTGCATGCCAGGAGGCCGATCGAAGGAGACCTACAGCTGCACTGGTAAATTGGGATGTGCTGGAGCTTAGGAGACCATCGGTTGCTCCTCCAAAGACCCTGGGGCTCCAGGTGCAGGGGTGTACCTTGGTATCACGAAACAGCTTACCGGTGCAGGTCGCAGTTGAGGGGATCATTGTGCAGAGGCTGCAGGCGTCAATGTGGAGTCCTGCAGGGGTCAGCTAATGGTGCACTCTTGTTCAGAAATGCTGGGGAACTTTTGCTGGACTGGTGGGCCACTGGAACCCGGGCCGTGGGTGTCAGGTGCAGAGGTGGTTGGGTATGCAGTTCCACATGCAGACCTTTAGTCTTTGAAACTTGGTTTCCTTTTGGACAGGTCCGCTGTCCACGGGAGATCAGGAGTATTTATGGAGGGCAGGCAGTCCTCCCAGGATTTTGGAGGTCACTGGTCTGCGGGACGAGTTGTTGAACCTTGCAAAGTTCGATGCTCACAGTCAGGCTGGCGGGGCTGGGACCACGTCAACAGCTGGGGCTTCTTGTCGTGCAGAGTTCTGCTGTTCATCGTCTTCTTTTTCATAGGTCGTCAGTAATCTGAGGATTAAGGATCAGGGGTGACACACCTCTCTTGCTTACTAATTTTCCCGCCTACCTTGCGGCCAAAAATGGGCATTGGTCAGAGGGGGCGGGCATCTCCCCTAGATGGAGTGACCCTGGTCAGCATAACAAAAGACGGGAAGCCTCTGAGGCTCACCACCTTTCTATGCTGTTCCTGCTTGAGGGTAGGTGTGAAGCACCTCCATCCAGAGCAGGCTTTGTTTCTGACCCACGAGAGCAAAAGGCTCCCATCTCCGGGGGTCAGAAACATGTCTAGAGGTAGCAGGCTGGTGGGGACCAGTCAGGCACACACTAGGGAATTGGTAGGATTTCAGGAGGACTTCTGAAGGTGCCTTCTGAGTGCATTTCTTAATACATCCAACACTGGTATCAGTGTGGTGTTATTAATCTGAGATGTTTGGTACCAAACATCTTTGAATTCAGTGAAGTTATCATGGAGCTGTGGAACTCATAGTGACAAGCTCCCAGTCATGTACTCAGAATGGCTTCACTCTGCACTTATAATGTCTAAGAATGGACTTAGACACTTTAGGGGCATATCGGCTCATGCAGTTATGCTCACCATTGAGGTATAGTGCACCATGTACTCAGTGTGGCTTCACTACACATTTATAATGTCTAAATATTGGACTTAGACACTATAATGGCATATCTGCTCATGCAGTTATGCCCTCACAAGAGGTATAGTGAACCCTGCCTTAGGGCTGTAAGGCCTGCTGTAGGGGTGACTTACCTATGTCTCTTGCAGTGTTAGTAGGCCTGGCACACAGGGATGTGTGCCTGGTCGACTATTCACTTTTATCTGCACCAAAGCACGCAGGCTGCAGTGACAGTATGCCTGTGTTTGGTGAGGGGTCTTTTAGGGTGGCACAGTACATGCTGCAGCCCTTAGAGACCCTCTCTGGTCACAAGGCCCTTGGTACCACTGGTACCTTTTACAAGGGACTTATATGTGAGCCAGAGGTGAGCCAATTGTGGAAACAAAGGTACAGTTTTGGGAAAGAACATAGACACTGGGAACCAGGTAAGCAGGAACCCAGTGCACACTCAATCAAAGATGCATCGGAGTACGTCAAAAAGTGGTGGGTAACCATGCCAAAAGCGGTACTTTCCTACATCGGGGTGCTGGTGGGCCCTGGGTTGGGGCCCTCCCATCCTGGTATCTGTCCTTGGGTCTGCCACGTGGCAAAGCACCCGGGTCAGGGTCCTGTGGGCCCAGGGAGGCCTCCCCTGCGTGGCTGGGTCCAAGAACTCCATCCAGACCCCACAACCAGCGCTCCCACCCTTGGCTCTGTCCTCTGGCCTGCTGCACTGCCAAGAGCCCGGGATGGGGGTCCATCAGGCCCGGGAGGCTTCCCCTGCTTGGCCGGGTATAGAAGCTCTGACCAGGCCCCAGTGGGCCTTGGGATGGGGACCCCTGTCCTCGGCTCCGTTCTTGGGCCAGCTGCATGGCAAAGTGCCCAGGATGGGTTGCCACGGGCTGGAGAGACCTCACTTTCATGGCTGGGTGCAGGTGCTGTGACCAGGCCCTGGGTCACTGCCAGTCACCGGGGTGGGTGCTCCTGCCCTGGGCTCAATCCTCTGGCCTGCCTCACCACCAAGAGCCTGGTCCAGGGGTCCATCGGGCCTGGGGAGGCTACCCCTGCTTGGCTGGGTTCAGAAGCTCTGACTGGGGCCCAGGAGGGCCCTGGTGTGGGGCCCCCCATCCTGGGCTCTGTTCTCAGGTCCGCCACATGGCAAAGCACCCGGGACGGGGTCCTGCCGGTCCGGGGAGGTCTCCCCTGTGTAGCCTGGTCCAGGAGTGCCGACCGGGCCCAGGGCTGGCGTTCCCACCCTTGGCTCTGTCCTCCAGCCTGCTGAACCGCTAAGTCCATCAGGCCCAGGTAGGATTCACCTACTTGGCCGGGTTCAGAAGCTCTGACTGGGGCTCTGGCGGGCCCTGGGGTGGGGACCTCTGTATTGGGCTCCGTCCTCAGGTCTGCCACATGGCAGAGCACCACGGACGGGGTACTGCGGGCCTTGGGAGGCCTCCCCTGTGTATCTGGGTCCAGGAGCTCCGACTAGGCCCCGGGGTGGCCCATGGCTCCATCCTCCGTCATGCCGCTGTGCCAAGAGCCCGGAACAGAGGTCCATCGGGCCCAGGAAGGCTTCCATCCTCAGGCCTGTCGTGTGGCAAAGCACCAGGGACGGGCTGGTGAGGTCTCCCCTCAGTGGCTGGGTCCAGGAGCTGGCACCCCTGTGTCTCACTCAGGCTGCGCCTCACCTGCCTCACCCTTCCCTGGAGACGGCTGGTCCAGCTGGTGCCCGTGTGGCAGCACCTGTCCCCCCCAGCAAGCCCCCCCAGGTGGGTGGGCTTCCTCAGCAGGCTCACGAGGGGTGTGAAGGTCTGTCCGGGATGGGCACGTGGCTCCCAACACTGTCCAGCAGATGCGGCTACCTGGTCGATCCTGCCAGTAGCATATGCTTGTATCAAAAATTAAGCCATGCACGTGTAAGTGCACATGGCCGCATGTACAGATCTTCGTGGTAGTAGCAAATATTCAAACAAGTACTTTGAAGGCTGAAGTGGAGAAGGGTTGCATGTGAGCTGCAGTTGAACATGGGTCGATAGGGCCTAAGAGATGGGTGAAGCTGTTCGGAAGGGACGGACAATGGCCTCCGTTGCCCTTGACCGATTGTATGGGAGTCGGATTCAGATCCCTGAACCCGAAGTGGTGGAAACAGGCGCCCTCATGGCGCCCAGTACGGTAACGCAAACGATCCGGGAGAAGCTGGCGGGAGCCCCGGAGACAGTTCTCCTTTCTTTGTGAAGGGCAGGGTGCCATGGAATAGGTTTGCCCCAGGAGACGGGCCCCAGCCTTGGAAAGCGGTGCGGTTCTGGCACTGTCCAGTGAACCCTTGCTGGTCCTTGAAAATCCAGGAGAGATGGTGTAAATCTTGTGCCGGGCAGTACTCATATCCACAGCAGCCTTTGGTATGTTGGAACAATATAGGTAGGGGAAGTCGGCAAGTCAGATCCGTAACTTGAGGATAAGGATTGGCTCTAAGGACAGGTTGGTCGGGCTGGGGCACGAAGTGGGTCTGGGTGCGCACCATGGCTGGATGAACAATTATAGAGATAGTATAAATCACTCGAAGGAAGGGGAGAATGAAGAAAGAGAGACCACAAAGCGATTTTCGTAGGGTATAGAGTAATATTTGTAAGTAGTTGCAACAGTACTACAGTACAATTTTATATACAGTAACCATAACACACAAGTGAGCACTGAACGTGCTTGTGACAGTGAACGGCGCAGTGACACAAGGGTAAGACAACAGCGTGAGTGGCGAAAAAAGTGAAAACAAGTAGTTATGTGGTCAATGGTACAATACAGGTGTGTACAAAGTAAGTATTGCGCTGTGTCACACTGTTCACCCTCTGTGCTAACAGAAGATGAGGTAACTATAGACCTCAGTGTAAGCATTGAATTTGTGGCCTCTTCAGCCAAGAGTGACACTGTTGCATCAAGACTCGAGAATTTACCTGATGTTTATGAGGTCAACGATAGACTCAATAACAAGAAAAGTGATTTCAACAAAAAGTAATTTACTGGAAACATCCTGTTGATAAATACAACTGTGATTTATGTGGAGACATAGTGGGAGCTTTCAAAGAGCTTAGAAACCATGGGCCATATATACAATTAAGTGGCGGAGAGAGGTGTTAGCCTTCCTGGCTTAACGCCTCTCTCCGCCACTTCAGAAACGCTGCAGCACACATGGAAAAAGCAAAAACGAGGAGAAATAATGCATTTCTCCTTGTTTCGCCAACTTAAGACCAGGTTTTCCCTGGTCTTAGTTTTGGCGCTGCCTCCTATGTACGCCACCCTTGTACATAGGGGACAGCGTCAAAATGAATGGGTGTTGCGGTGGAACGCCCACCGCAACACCCACTGCCCACCCCTTTCACGCTAACCATAGCATGAAAAGGGGCCTTATGTACAAGGCAGGAAAGCTGTACATAAGGTGCAGCCCCTATCACCACCACAGCGTCGGTAAAAGTGATGCTGTGGTGGCGATAGGGGCTTGTACATATGCCCCCATGTCTCCAATAAACATAGAGGATTCTACCTGAAAACATATTGTTCAAAATGTGACAAGGAAGTCGAATTCCACAACATTGCAAGCCACTATGCACAACGTAAAGGCAAAACAAAAAAAAGGAGGGCTACAATTCCTCTGTAGCTTCTGTGACCTCAGATTCTGAACAAAAATTGAAATGTCACAACATGCTCGGCATGCACATCCAAAAGCGCAAAATGATGCTAGACTCACAGATCTAGCAAGCAGCAAACCATCCAAATTATGGTTGCAAAAATAACTACTGCTGCTAGCTGAATTGGAAAAAGTATATGAAAACAGAAGAAATATAAATGAGCTCATGGTTCTGTGTTTTGACAATAAAAATAGGAAACAAATTGCAGAAAAAAGAAGGGATAGAAGAGATATAAGTTTTAAAAATTGGCAAAGGATGTACTGCAAGCATTCAACAACACTGAAAGTGACTCCAACGATGAACCTGAAATATCAGTGGAAATAGCAAGAGAAAGGTGTAAAGACTTTATCAACAGAAAGCGTGAACCAAAAATCACAAACTTTGATGATCTGAATGACAGAATTTCAGAAGTTCAGAAATACTCCCAAAATCCAAAGCATCACAATGCTGCTATCAGCCTTATGGATGAAATTGTGACTCATATTTCAGAAAATACTAACAATATAAGTCCTATGCCAGTCAATCGCAATGAACTTCCAAATGAACCTGGTAATGAGCCTATGAATACTGCTCAAGAGGAGCGTCAGAATGCCACAGTCCAAAACAACATACCAAACAAAGACAAGAAAAATGGAAGGCTCAATAGAAGGCATAAGAAAATATATCCAAAAGCAAAGGGCAGCTATAAGGAATACCAGGCAATCTTTAAAAAAGACAAAAAGAAAGTTGCCAGAATAATCACTGATGGTGCAGAAGATGCTACTCACCAAATTAGTGCTGATGATATCTTTCAATACTACAAAGATGTTATAGAAAAAGAGAACAAGAAAATCCCCAAATTCAACCCTATTGATAGGATACCAGAAGAATGGTATGTTGAAAGACTAAGCAAAGAAATTACACAGCTTGAAATAACTAAAGCTTTCGAAGAATCTTATTAAAATATGGAGTTTGAACAATGTTCACAATAAACAACCAAGGCTGCTGCCTAAAATATTATGGACTTGGTTAATTATGAGAAGAGTCCCAGAATGTATAAGGAAAAAATGTTAAATGCTAATCCCAAAGAATGTACCGATCAGTGAACTAAACAAACTAACCAACTGGAGACCTGTTACAATTGGTGCAGCATTCATGAAGCTATTTACAAAAATCTTGACCAAAAGACTTACTTCATTCATCAATCTGAATACGAGACACAAAGGCTTCATGAAAGCAAGAGGTTGTCTCGAGAATCTTAGTCTTCTTCCGAACATCATAAAAGAAAGAATAAACATTCACTTGCAGTGGTGTTCACAGACATCTCCAAAGCTTTTGACTCTGTCAGCCATGGTCACATTTTACGGAGTCTCGAAAGGCATAGAGCTCCGTCATTACATCAGGAATGTAATAGAAAATTTGTACACAGGTTCAACTTCTTTCAAGGGCAAAAATAATTAATCTAAACCAGAAATAACAATAAAATCTGGAGTAAAACAAGGTGACTTATTATCCCCACTGTTGTTTAACATTGCCATGGACCCCCTTATATGTGATCTTTAGAAAAATGGCAAGGGCTTCACATTCAGCTCAGATGGTTTTATTGAGCAGATCACTGCTTTAGCCTTTATTGATGATATAGCAGTACTCAGCAACACCTGGTAAGCAATGAGTACTAATCTGAAAAACATCGAAAAATTTAATAAAACAACAGGTTTAACATTAAGGGCCCGATTCCGATCTCGCTCGGAAGCGCTCCTGACGGCATCTCCTCTACTCCAAAAGATCATATGGGTGCCTTAGTATAGCAAAGCTATGTACAACAATCGGACTCAACAAAATCAATAATCTAATATATCTCAGAGTAACTCCAGATTTGTACATACTCTTACATGTATGCAGGAGAAATAACAAATGGAAAGATCGATAATATCATCAAAACCCACAAATTTAACATTGTGGACAGTATATTCCTGAGCTATGATTTGTAATTGTTAGCAGCATATGACTGGAGAAAAGGGGAATTTGACAAATGGAAAAATCTCCCTGTAGTCAAAAATAGTCAAGGTGAGCTATTTAAACTGAATGTAGTATTCACCAAAGATGGTACTGCTGTAGTGACTGATGTCTCAATTCAATATGAAAACTCACAAAAATTCCCTTAAACTAGCATTTGAAAGTAAAGTTAAATATTGTCAGGATTTATGACAGGAAATCAAAATTCTCACCAACTGTTCCACTGTGAAATTTCATGGTTTTATTGTAGGATGTTGGGGAATTTGTAATGTAATGATGTTGCTCTGGCTGATCTTGGATTACAAATGTCTTTCCCATTTAAGACAAATGTTTGCCTTACTACTTTAATGGATACTCTTAAAATGTGCCATGTACATTCATGGACAATTAACTGTTAAACTCAAAACTTGTGTTGTACATATTGTGCACCACACATATTTCATCTTTATTAGTATAGTGTTTTAGGAATGTTTATTTGTTGATATTTAAATCTATGACAGATAACACATTTACTTATAAAATTGGTCAGAGTTAACATAGTTTAGAATTTAACTATAGCTTTGAATTAGGAATGTTTATTCACTAGCTTTAGTATTATTATAGTTTTGTGTGTGAATTTAAATATACATGTGTACATAATGAACATTTTTATATGTTTGAATTCAGAATAGATTTCAAGTAATTGCTTACACATAATCAGTACATATCACATATTGATTATTAATGTCCTGCTAATCATACCTTCATTTTCTCAGGACAGTTTGTAGACAATTTATATTGTTAGAGTAGTACTGAAGGGAGTACTATCTCTTTCCTATACGTGATTTCAATTCCTGTGAGGACAGCTTTAAGTGTAGCTGTACTCTGGAACAAATGTGTTGTTGGAAGCAAGACCGATTTAACGCTGATGAACACAGCAATAATAACCCAGAATGAGCCACCGCCTGGTGGTACAAGAATAGCCAAATGCCTCGCTATCTAATCAGTGACACACATGAATGGATGAATGAGATTCCCAGTGTCCCTACCTACTATCTAGCGAAACCACAGCCAAGGGAATGGGATTGGCAGAATGGGCCTGTTGAGCTTGACTCTTGTCTGGCACTATGAAGAGACATGAGAGGTGTAGGATTAATGGGAGACCCCCGAGCCGCCTGTGAAATACCACTACTCTTATTGTTTTTTTCACTTACCTGGTGAGGCAGGGGTGAGCCCGGTGAGGCTCTCGCTTCTGGATCCGGAAGTCAGGTGCCCGCCGGGCTTGACACGCTCTGGGGACAGTGGCAGATGGGGAGTTTGACTGGAACTGTACACCTGTCAAACAATAACGCTGGTGTCCTAAGGAGAGCACAGGGAGGACAGAAACCTCCTATGGAGCAGAAGGGCAAAAGCTCACTTGCTATTGAATTTCAGTATGAATACAGACTGTGGAAGCAGGGCCTCCTTCTAGCTTTTTGGGTTTCAAGTAGGCCTGGGCAGAGTTTGCAGAGTCACCAAAAAACTCTCTGGAATTCCACGGACTTCCGCAAGCAGGCGGAGTATTGCTCAGCCATCCGTAATCACACAATGCTGCACACAGGTGCGACCTGCATAGACTCACCACCATGCCGGGTCTGGTGGCTCAGTGGACTAATGCATCCACTGCAGGGGCCTGTGTTCAACCTCATGGTCACAGGTTCAAATCCCGGCGGGTCTACTCAGCCTTTCATCCATCTGAGGTCGATAAAATAAGTACCATTGAGTTGGGTAACAATAAACATCTGCTATTTAGCGCCATAGACCTGTGGGTGAACGTGCGCTTTACAAATACACATGTTATGTTATTGTAGAAAGTAAACCCATGTTGTGTTCTTGCAGTAACACATTTCAAATACCCTTCCCCCTGCTTACTTTTGTAAAGTTGCCCCGGCGCTGCCTTGGCTTCCACTAAGGCTGTAAACCAAAGTAGAACTCCACTTGCTTCGGATTTAGGAAGCGGAGTACCGGAATGGACGAGTGGGTGGGTCTACTCTGCACTGCAGTCTGCACTTTGCTGTGTCACCTTGTCAGCCTCTGCTGGTTTTGGCCGCAGAGCCTTGAGGTCAGCTAATGCCACAATGTCCACTTTGCTAGCACTGCCCAGAGCACAAGCACCCATGTTAATGATGATTAACTGCAGCTCACTGACGAGTGTCTGAACAGGCCCATCTCTCTCTGAATAATCAGACAGACCAGAGCAGCAGCACGCTGAGTCAAGCTGCTTTGACCATTCACTAGCCTCTTGTTTGTCTTCAATAGGATACCCTGGGATGTGGGTGCTATGTTAATTCCTGTGTGGGTAAGTAAGATGGCGGTTCTGACTGGTCGGCTATTGAGGAGACTTCACACTGTCATCAGGTATGTAGTATTAGTTAATGGTGTGGAAAGCACCCAATATTGATATGGTCAGACTAACTTGAGCAGTCATTTCACAACATTATTAGATGCTTTTTGTTTCGTGCAGGTGTGGAGTGACAAAGAATATTCTTTGATTTGTGCATTTTATTCTGGTGAATAACATGCTCACTGACGGGAACAGTCAAGGGACGCTACATAAAAGATTGGAGGGGGTTGTAACTTGTAAACTGGGAACTCAAAGCAACCAGAAGAGGAGGGCCTGGGATATTTGTGGGTGGAGTGATTATGACCCCCCTGCACCTGCCCTTCTGTGATTTCCTGTGCACAGTTACCCCTCTGCTGTCTGACTTTCTGTCGGAGTTCGTCACCTTAATCACAACCAGTTGTTGCCCAGTTGCCAAAGTGCACTGAGAGATTGCTAAGGACAATTGCATCCTTGTTGCTAAAGCAGATGTACGCTTAGCGCACCGCTTTTCATACAATTCTAGCAAGCGTGATCCCTGGCAGACTTCTGAACTCATGAAAAACATGTGTGCGTGCAAAACGTATGTAACTGACGTATGCACTACAAATTGTGCATATGCGGGCCGCTGTGTACTTGTGTGCAATGTAAAGTAGAGTTTATTGGGAGTCAATGAAGTGTGCTGGAAGGGGATGAGATGGGTGTTCTGTGGGTGGGTTTTTTGATTCTTCGATGTCGGCTCTTCCTATCATTGTGAAGCAGAATTCACCAAGTGTTGGATTGTTCACCCACTAATAGGTAGCGTGAGCTGGGCTTAGTCCGTTGTGGGACAGGTTAGTTTTACCCAACAAATGATGTGTTGTTGCAATAGTAATCTTGCTCAGTACAAGAGGAACCACAGGTTCAGATATTTGGTGTATGTACTTGGCTGAGGAGTCAATTGCGCAAAGCTACCATCTGTGGAATTATGACTGAATGCCTCTATGTCAGAATCCCCCCTAAACCGTAATGATACCGCAGTGCTGTGCAGCCTTGGTTTTCCTGGGATGGCGAACCTTTTGGGCCTGTGAGTAGAGCCACTCGCTTGGGGACTGGAACATGGATAGAGGCGGCCTCTCGTGGGCCTGCTAACCCCTCCACGCCGCTCTCACCAGCCTGGTGGCAGAGGGACCCCCGGGATTGGTGGTGGGCTGGTGCGGGTGCCCACAGACGGAGACAAAAGTTTGGCTCAGATGATGACTTTCAATAGATCGCAGCGAGGTTGCTGCTCTGCTACTTACGAAACCCTGACCCAGAATCAGGTCATCTACGAATGATTTAGCACCGGGTGCCCCTTGAACAAGCGGTGCACTAAGGGCAATGGAGGCGGCCCCAACTTTGTGGGGCTTAATAGTCGAGGAAAATGGGCTTCCTGGGCAAGCCAGTGGGGAGAGGGTGTGTGGTGGGATGGGCTTAATCATCCCTGGATCCCCAGGCCAGGGTACCAGGAAGGCACCCAACCAAAGCAGCACCTTGAGCCCACGGTACGGTGGTGATAGTCACTACACAGGGCAGGGTGGTCGCAGACCGAGGACAACTCTCTTGCTCCCCCACTGGGTTTGGGGTAAAGAGCGGAGACCAGCTCTCCTTGAAAGCCCAGCCCCAAGGGTGCCAACCTGAAACATGAGCCCGAGAGAGCTCCGAAAAGCCCTCAGCAGATGCCTGGGCCCGGTCTCAAATGGCAGCGACTGTGGATGATGTCCCGCGCCACCCAGGAGTCACCATCGGCATGCCCCGCGCAAGGCTTACCATTCTACTAAGAACAAGCGAGGCCTGGCAAAGGGGAAGCAGCAGGCCCGGAAAGCCCTCTCCCCGTTCACCAGCCGCCATCAGTCAGAGCTCTAGCAGGGCAGGCTCCGTGTGCCGGCCCTCCATGCTGCCAAGCACTCAGTGGGGGAAATGGGCTTCCACGGTCACGGACAGGTGGCCTGTGCCCACGGACGGTCCAGACTGGACTCAGGTAGATCGGGCATAGTTGGGCCTATTTGACGACTTTAGACTGCTTGGTTGGAAACACCTGACCGTGGCCCCGGTGAGGGCTTCCAAGCAGCAGAGCAGACAGGACAGAACTCCACAGAGTCAGGGAGCCAGCAGGCCCAGTTCTGCGAGCCCACCAGGGCCCTGGGCTCCCTTACCCAGCCTGCGGTGTCGTAAAGGGTATGCTGCCACTGTGTGGCCGGGTTCAGAGGATCTGAATTGGGTCCGGGGCCCCCGCTGGGCCACGAGAGGGAGCCCCGGTCCGGAGCTCCATCCTCCAGCCTGCCGCATTGCAAGGGGCACCGGGATGGGGGTCCCACAGGCCAGGGGAAGCTTCCCCTGCTTGGCTGGTTTCAGAAGCATGGACTGGGCCGCAGGCCAGAGCTTCAGTGGTCCCTGGGGTGAGAGCCCCTGTCCTGAAGCCTGCTGCGTGTCCAAGCACCCGGGATGGATTCCCTGCGGGCCCAGGGATGCCTCCCCTGCGTGGCCAGGTTCAGAAGCTCCAGCCGGGCCCTGGGGCCGGCGCTCCCACCCTGGGCTTCGTCCTCCACAGGCCTTGAACAAACATAAAAATGTTACTAGACCTGCTGGTTGAGTAACTTCAATAAACTCAATATCTTGTGCCCATTTCTGAAAGACATAGGTTTCCTTGATACCTATTTTTCACTTTTTATATTTTACCAAATTAATTGGTGTATACCCGGTACACGATGAAAAACCATTGCAAGGTGCAGCTGAGTTACTGGCTCTGGGTTCCACGGGTTCTTGGAGAACCTACAAGCCCTATATATCCCAGCAACCAAAAAGGTTCAGCGGACGTAACAGTATATTGCTTTCAAAAATCTGCCCTAGGGAATCTGCTATAGGGAAACCTTGAAGGATATACACATATTACCCCTTGCTGAATTCTGAATTTTGTCTAATTTTCAGAAATGTATAACTTTCAGGGATTCACCATGGGTTTCACACCCACTTCAACCAGTAACTGGAAGGAGGTTGAAAGCACAAAAATTAGGAAAAGTGGGTATGTCCTAGTAAAATGCCAACTGTGTTGAAAAATTTGTTTTTCTAATTCAAGTCTGCCTGTTCCTTAAAGCTAAGAACATGGTGATTTTAACACAGCAAACCCTTCGTTGATGCCATTTGCAGGAAAAACAAATATGCTTTCTTCTGCAGCACTTTTTTCCTAAAAAAAAACAAATTTGGCTGTATTTTGGCTAATTTCCTGGTCCCCTCCAGGGGAATCTACAAACCCTGGGTGCCTTTAGAATCCCCAGAATGTTGGAAAAAAGAACGCAACTTTGGCATAGATACCTTATGTGGACAAAAAGTTATGGGGGCCTAAGTTCAAACTACCCCAAATAGCCAAAAAAGGCTTGGCACAGAGAGAAAAGGCCTAGAACCTAACGGGTTACAAGTCTGATCTTGTGAAGTGGGAACCATGCCCTATGTTCTTCAGTCAATGCACCTATGCTCATGTCGTTCAGTTATAAGTAAGGCTCCCACTGTTCTGTTTCTACTGATTTTTACAGATAAATACAGACAGAAACAATATGTTTCTTGTCTGTATTTATTTTTAAAAGTGGAAAAATACAATTGTGCTTTTTGTGAGTGACTCTCCATGCTGTCCTTCATGAATTCCAGGCCAACAGCAGAGCGGATAGTCAGCATGGGGAGTTAAAAAAACAGGTTGAGATTTCCTTAAATGCAGGCATGTGTTAAACACATATGTGTATATAATGCAAATATTTACATGTGTGTGTAGTGTTTTGTTATATTGGGCTGCCTAATTTGCTAAAACGCACCAGGGCAAGTATGAGTGCATCCACCATTTTATGACTCTATTTATTGTCAAAACACAAAATAAATATGGCTAAATATCAATAAGATGGTTAAAAAATAAATATGGATAAATACATATAGAAATGTTAAAACAAAGAAATACCATAAAACCGGGTGCCCTAGTAATAAGCAAACTTGTAAAGTTTGGTTTTCAGCTGCTTCCCCGAGCCATAGGTATCTAGATTTGATCTCAGAGTTGGGTTTGTGGCATTCTACATTCTGCGGCCTAGTACATCCACAGTTTTGACTGTATTTTAGCAGCTAGAAGGTTTGTGGAGCATTATGTGTGCAGTTGCTGGTTGCAGAGGGAGTGAAGTAGGACTGCGCACATGACTGAACTCAG
The DNA here is from genome assembly GCA_963921515.1 of Calotriton arnoldi. Taxonomy (NCBI): domain Eukaryota; kingdom Metazoa; phylum Chordata; class Amphibia; order Caudata; family Salamandridae; genus Calotriton; species Calotriton arnoldi. The sequence continues at coordinate 1,200,919 of CAWUFW010002082.1, read as the reverse complement.
AGCAGACACTTTTGCATTTGCCGAGGAGGACGCATCTAAAATCTATGCTCTGATACAAGAAGAAACAACTTTACCTTCCAGCTCTAGAAATAAAGAAAGTACTATCAGACAACTGTTATATTTGACCAAGCGGGAAATAAACCAAAGACTGCACGCAAGCACGTTAATTAAATATCATCGCGCCCAGAGAATTCCACGGGGGCTACGGATCCCATTGAAACCCCTCCTGTGTAAAAATAGTCCTAGATTTATCGAAAGATGGTACGCCATTCTAAATAAATGTTCTCTTGATTTAATTCTATTGATCATTGAAGAATTATCCAAAACTCTTGAAGACCTAGCCAAAGACATCACCCAAATCAAAATGGAACTTACAAACATGCTTGACTCCGATGATCTCACCAAAACTCTTGAAGACATCAACATTCAACTCAACAAATATACTCAGGAAATCAATTAAAGAAAAATACGCAAATACAAGAGAGACACAATAGACTACAAACTCGGGGAAGTCTATTCGTGGGCAGAGGTTTATGCGAAACGCAGACAAAACCGACCACATACTCAAAACACTGAGACTGAAACTTCCTCATCGGACAGTGACACCAGAAAAAATTCACTACGCCTTATTGCCCCTTCAACCTCCACGAATACAGTCACTCAAGTCTCCAATGTTCCTTTTTTAGGAGAGGGTACACAGGACAAAGACGACCCAGGAGGTCCCAAAGAAAAAGAGAAAGACAACTTGGACCCGAAAGCTCCTCCAACCACCGGGAGGAGAGGGAAGGGGAAGAAAACCTAGAATTTAACAACCTGGTGATCAACATTTCCGCATATCCCTTGAGTTCATTTGAAGAAAAGACCTTACAAAAAGGCTCATCCTTCGTTCTTACCAATCACACCAACGCACTAGAACTCGAAATTAGTCTCTTTCGTCTGATGCGCAATCTACGCTTAAGAAACTTTTTTGATAACATTTTAACACAACAAGCTCCAGAAGAACATCCGCTCTTAAAAGGTCTGCGAACTAAAAGCACGTATATGGCTCCTGTAAGCCATAAAAGCTTTGATACTTTTGAAACATTAGTTAAACATGAATTACTGTCCTTCAATTTCCAGAGAAAATCCAAGTGTCACAATATGACCATGAAAGAAAAGAAAGCACTACAAAATCTAGCACACAACACTGCCATCACGTTTCAAAACGCAGACAAAGGAGGTGCTCTTGTGATAATGGATACTAGCTTTTATAAGCAACAAGTACTGAACCACGTACAAGACAAAGATACTTACGCCTTACTGGATTACAATCCTACTAATGAATTCACTACCATTTTGAAAGCTCTCCTCCAAAAGGCTGTTGACAACGGAGTTATCACCGCAAAAGTTGAAAGATATCTTTTACAACCAGATCCCAAATCACCTACTTTATATATGTTACCAAAGGTACACAAGAGCATACAACAACCGCCATTCAGACCTATTGTGTCAACCAGAGGCAGTTTACATGAGCCCGTAGGCAAATTCCTTGATAGACATCTGCAACCTTTTGTACTCAACATGCGGACATATATTAGAGATACCACCGACTTCATTTCCAGACTGAGCCAAATCCAGATAAAAGAAGACGAAGAACTTTGGTTGTATACAATAGACGTAAAATCACTGTACACTTCAATACCACACGACTTGGGCATAGTGGCCATAGAAAACGTGCTCTTGAATTCTGATCTAGATTTCAACTTACAACTATTCCTTATGGAACTTCTCAACTTTACTTTATACCACAGTTATTTTAAATGGGAAGAGCAATGGTTTTTACAGTTATCGGGCACTTCAATGGGCAATTGCGCCGCTCCGGCGTACGCGAATATCTTCATGCAACATTTCGAAGAAGAACACATTTTGAATAAGAACACATGGATTGAACATGCTAGAGTCTTCTTACGTTACATTGACGATATTTTTATTCTATGGCATGGACCACACCAAGAATTGTTAACTGCCCTTAATGAGTTGAATCAAATTAATGAACGGATTCAGTTTACCTTTGAAACCAACAATGAGTCCATGGCTTTCTTGGACGTGCAAATCAAGAGAACTGCTAACAGACTGGAGACAGACATATTTCGCAAAAATACAGATAGGAATAATCTGTTGCATTTCACCAGCTTCCATCAACAATCCTTGAAGAACCATTTACCTTACTCACAATTGTTGAGAGTTAAGCGCATTGTTTCTCAATCTGAAACATGTTCAAAACAAATAGACAAGATGCTCAACAGATTTGCTGAAAGGGGTTATCCCACTGAGATTTTAGAACAAGCTAAGACACGATGTGCATCCAAAACTCGACTTGAATTGTTAGCCAAAACAAACAAACCTTGCCAGAACCGCATGGTAGTGGTATCTAAATTTTCGACCATGAGCAAACGCTACAAAAATGCCATCAACAAACACTGGCCCATCCTTGCAATGGAACCTGACTTCAAGGGGTTATTTTGCAACAAACCTATTTTTGCCTACACTAGAGGAAAGAATTTGAAGGAACTACTAACGCAACCTCAAACGAACATTCCATTGCCTATCTACAAGGGCACTGTACCGTGTTTAAATTGTAGTAATTGCAACAATGTCATTAAAGGCACATGGATGACCCACCCCATGAAAGGAACACGTATAAACCTCAAAGTCACAGCTACATGTGACACCACCAACGTGGTATATTTGCTCAAATGCCCATGTGGGTTGCCGTACGTGGGTAAGACTGAAAGAAAGATCAAGACCAGACTCAACGAGCACAAAAGCAACATCAGAACCAAAAACATCAAGTCTACAGTTGCCACTCATTTCATTGACAACAATCACAACATCAGCCAACTAAAGTTCCTTGTACTGGAAATCGTGGAGAAGGTTGAAGGCAGAAACAACAACAACTATCTTCTACAGAGAGAGAACTATTGGATTAAGGCTTTGAATTCTTCTAAACCTTTTGGTCATAATGACAGAATGGAGTTTTCTTGCTATCTCTAGCTCCCTTTTCTTCTGGGTCTCAATCTGAGTCACTTTTCTTACTTTTCGTTTACTCTTCTTCATCCTTTGTTTTTACATAACTAGCACATTTAGATTTCTTCTATCTCACTTCGTTGACCTTTCATTTTCATTTTATATATATTCTTGCTTAATGGTAGTTGTCTCGCATCTACACGGGTTGTCTCACCCCCTATCCTTAACCGTGTATCACCCTTGTTCCGCCTGTATTCTTTTCCTTGTATCACCACTGTTCTGCTTACATTCATTTATTTATCATTACCACTTAGTATTTTTTATCACGGTCACACCGTTGCTTCAATTTTCCCATTTACCTTTGGTTTTTATTGCACGACATTGTTGACATTTTCTATCAATTTGAGTTTGTTACAGCTGCACGCGTCCCCTCTGGACGTTACAAGATGGCCGCTACACTTTCTTTACATTTTGGCTCGCTCTTGAGTCCGTTTTTCATTGACTTAATCACACTCCTTGCATGGCCGCTCATACATTGCTGATGGACGCGTTTAGACGCTGTAGCTTCTCAGAGCACCGGTGAGTGTTTTCTCCTTTTCCCGTTTGTTTCGGGCGAGTAACTATCGCATACATTTTTGATTTGAGTCACCCGCTATGTCAGCATAGTCACTAACACTGGTTTTAACCTCAGGCACTGGGCTTTATATTTTCAACCCACTAGACGCTTTCTTAAGCCTATTCACCTCGGTTACTATTCACGCTTATTTTTCATATCACTCACTATGTCAGCATAGTCATTAACACTGGTTTTAATCTCAAACACCGGGCTTTATATTTTCAACCCACTAGACGCTTTCTTAAGCCTATTCACTTCGGACATTATTCACTCTTATTTTTTATATCATTTATCACTGCAGCATGTTTCGGATTAGTCTTTCTTTATACGCCTTGCACCCATGGATTGTTACTTTATGTCTTTATTGTTTAGTCTTTGACTCGGCGTGGTCTATCCTCTTCCACTACTCTTAATTCCATCACCCAATACCAGCATCGTATTTCCTGCTTTTTATACATATTCTCTTACGCATATGTTGATTACATTCTTGCTGGAAGGACTGTTTGTTTTTATTGTATCCTCCGCTTATTATTTTCAGATTATTTTCCCCTGATGAAGGGCTCCGATAGCCCGAAATGCATCGGGATTTTGAAATGTGGGATTTTGAAATGTTCAGTTTGAAGCCTTGATGAACACACACATTTGGATGGGAATGATATGAATCATGTAATATCAACGACCCAATCTCATTAAAAACACTCATTTCAACTATATATCTCGGATTTATCCATTGTTTGACACTAAAGTGTATACAACTTTTTCTATCCACAACATTGTGGTAATTCGCTGTGCCCAGGGGGACGTTCCCTATACAGGTGACGCTTACTTCTTACCAGTTGCTGGTTGCCACACTACAGGGGGGCAAGGTTGTGAAGATATTCAAGACCACTGGCCCAGTCGGGTTACAGGACCTTAGAGAGGGCATTGAATGTAATCCTTGCATCCACTTGGATTCAGTGGAGTAATTTTAGGGCGGATTTATTGTGATTATCACCTATCTTTCACGCCCATAATATGACTTGTTCTGCCTCTTTTGGCAGAGAGACAATAGTTTATTGACATGACTAGTGATCTAAAGATACAAGTATTGCTAAGAATGAGGCATTGATGATATATACTGTGCTGTTGAATCCCAGTCCCACAGGGACCCAAATGCTGGCCATCGAAATCAATCAATCAATCAATCAATCATGTCACTTATAAAGCGCACTACATACCCGCGAGGGTCTCAAGGCGCTGGGGGAAGAGGGGGGTGGCACGTTTCCAGAATTATTTTACTCAGGGCTTCTTGTACATACAGAGCTAGTAGCGCACATGGCTAGCCACATTCACGGATGTATTTACTTGAATTGTGGTGCAGGGCAGTGCAGCAAGTTACCTTGCTGGGCTGCCCTGCATCACAGGGAAATGGCGGGAATGCACTGTAGTTATCCAGTACGGTGCTTTCCAGTCCTTTCCCCCTGCACTGACGCTGTTTCGGCATCCTAGCGCCAATGCAGGCACCCTTGCACCATGGTGCAAGGGTGCCTGCATTACGGGCAGGATTGTTTTTGTGCAGGAAGGGGCACCTCGTTACGCCTGACCTGGGGAGGCGTAAGATTTTGATGCAATTCCCAGGTCTGCAAGGTCTTGTAAACTTTGGGAATATGTCAAAAACCATGGAAGTTGCTTGGGAACACCCACCGCAACGCCTATGGAATGCCTCAGTTGCGCAGAGTAAGGCAACGCAGTGATTTGCACTGCGTTACATTACTCCATATTTGTGAAGCCATTCAAAGCCACGCAAAGTGGCTTTGCGAGGCTTCATAAATAAGACTGAGAGGTTTGCGTTGTGCATATACCACGTTCCGTGGTGCAAGCATGATGCAAAGCCCTCCAAAATATGCCCCTCACTGCTGACTATAAGGCTGCGCTTGACGTAAGTGGCATAACATCCATGAGAAACAGCATTATGAGTGGAGAAACAAAACATGGTAATATAGTTATTTTTGTAAGTCCGAATACACTTTCCATTTCAGCACCACCCAGACGGTGTGTTTGGAGAGGGACATTGGACCAGGTCATGTGTCACTGCAGAATGTTCCCCACTTGAGCAATTGACTTGTTTTAGCTATGGTTGTGACTTTTGGAACTGTGCAGCAGGCACATCCACTCCCGGCAGCTAGAAGAATTCGAGTCCGCAGCATCTTCACGTTTTGGTTTAGACTCAGACACGTCATCTTGCATGGCGAGCCCACGTTGTACGTCAGAAGGCACCAATAGGCAGAAAACACTTTCAACGACTAATAGTGCAACATTTATATAGATATATAAAGGTCGGTGGCACAAAAACCTCTGTCATTTAGCGAAAGTCTCTTCAGACTTACTTATGATTGTTTCACAAAAGAAGTAAGGATGACAACCAATGTAAATCCACATTTCAAAACGAATATGAAGATTCGCTGCTCCATGATTTTAGGGTGATCCCCATTTCAAGTGTGCATGTCCTGTCATGGCCCCATCCTGCGCCATATTCTTATGCCTGTCACAGTGTTTCCCGTCTTGGGTTTCTATTTCCCTGTCGGCTTTGCTGCTGCAGCAAGTGTTGGGCATTGAACAGGGGAGCTCGTCGGACCCATGTGACATAGAGAGGGATAGTCTCAGGAGACCACCATCTTGCACTGTGGGGTTAGTTGTTGTGAGTGAAGTTGTGGCTGGCACCAGAGGCAAGGGGCAGAGGGCAGTTAGAGTCAAGATCTGCCCTGAGGCAAGACCTTTGACTGCCTAAATCTGGCATCTCAGTTAATGTCATGATCCAGGAAACGGGGTAGATTATTTCTCTCTCTTCACCTGCTGCACCCCCCCCCCACCCCCCAGCTTTGTTAGATGTCAGAGAATATGATGCATTTTGGGGGGGACCTGTGATTGTCGGGTAGTTTGTGTGGGGGAGGGTAGCCTTGCCATTTCTCATAGTTTGGACATGTGATTGAGGGTCCCTCAGCAGATTTAAGGGGTTGCTAATGTCTTCTCATACAGACCTCACATACATTGCGGTTGAACTAGGAATGCCTAGTTTCATTTCTATCCATCTCCCAAAGAAAGGCAGAGAACAAGAATGAATATTTCTCACGTTTGGGTTAGTAAAAGTCTCAGCTGCTCTCGGTTCAGTGGTTGCCCACTGCCTTCATCTAGGCTTCAATGGTTAGTGGTGTATCCACTAACCAGTCTTGCAATCACTGCTGTAGTCACCGAGATCAAATAAAAGCAAAGTTTTCTCTCAACCTCGTTTCGTTGATTCATGCGCTTCAACAGAATGGAAAACATGCTTAGCTCCATTTCGATCTCTGAGCCGATATTACCCAAGCTACCCCAAAACCTGCGCACTTTCAGATATAATACAAGAGTATGTACATCCTTCCCAATGTCCATCTAGCGCCTGCCCACCTGCCTCGAATCCCCCTGTTAAATATATTCAGCTTCAAAATGGCAGTTACAAAATATGTAGTTTGAAAATGATTTTACTTGCTGCATGAATGTTCTATGGTTATGTGTGACGGACAACTCTACACTTCCAACTGACTTTGTAACTGCAGCGTTAGCCTTTTTCATCTCACACCTACTGGGCATATTTTTTCTTCTGTGATGTTCATATGCATCTTATGCTTTCAATTGATCTATTGGATTAATTACCTACTCTAGAAAATATTCATCTTATGTTTTGAGATGTTGGTCCATATGTGCTCTCAAGACTGTATCAGTTATTGTGATCCGTAAAAATTCGGCCAGTTTTTCTTGAAAATGTTGAGATGTTGAGATGTTGATAGACCTGTATGTTATCACACGATGACGTTAGGTGATAAAACATTTCTTTTAATCTCACTTGGAAAAAGACCTGGTGATGGAGCAAGGACTCACAAATGAGACTTGCTCGTATGCAATCTCCTCACAGTATTAATTTATTAAACTTGTATTGTCCATATTAAACTTTGCATACACTACACGAATAGTAAGGATGCTTGCCTATGCGTTTAACTAACGAATAACGCTTGTCTATAATCTAAAATGGCCGCTAAAGCGCGGAACCTTACTGCGCATGTCTCATCCATATCACATGGTGTGACGTCTCTTCTTGCTTGGTGGGAAATTTCTGCTTCTGCGCAGTGTGCATTAAAATGGCTGCTTGATGTTTTCACATGCTTCAGCTTGCTCTCATGTCATTATTTAACTGTCGTTTCTCTAACGCTACTAATGCGGGATAGAATTTATAATTAAATGGGAATAGAGTAGAAAGAGTGGGCATACAGTGAAACATTTTATTTGTGATTTTAATGTTTTCTTCTTTGACTTTTATTAGTTCGTAAACTTGGGCCTGGGTTTGGTGAACTGAAAGCTCGTGTGACAATGATTCTGCACATGCGCCCTGAGAGGCTGACGAGAAAGGAAGAGATGAAGTCAACTTGGACATCATCCAAGGCCATGACCTGCTGGCCGACACCACTACATACCAAGATGTTCTCGTCGAAAAGAAACATTTTATATGAATAAATTGTAAATTTTGTCATGAGACGGGTGGGAAATAAAGCAAATGTATTAAATTGAAGGGGCGGTAGTTTAAAAACAATAGGCTTCAGAAATACAAGACAAATCAATATGGTGTGAGAATCCACACCCTGTCCCTGTCCAATCAGAAGTAGTGGTCCCATATTTTAGCAACATTAAGGGGAGGTACCTGGGCATAGAAGGGTATAATAGAAAATAGCATTAGTTAATTAGTGAGAAGATCAGGCGTGCATGCTGACAAGAAGAGCTCCAGACCGTCAAAGCTGATTGATTGCAGAATTGCTGTCCAGAGAGGTCCTGAGGAGGGGGCGGCGGAGTCCATTAGAAGGAAGGCACGGGAGAATCGAGGAGAAGTCGAGTATCAGAGAGGGGAACGACGCAGGCGTCGTTGTAGAGAGGTCACCGTCCTGTCCTGGAAGAAGTCGTTGCTCTTCATCCTTCCTGGGTCCTATTCTTTCCAACTCCTTGGCCAAGGGGTTTGGTTCTCGCACTTAGGTAAATATAATGCAACCTTTAGTTGCGCTGCTGTCTCTATCCTCTCCTTTTCTGAGGGACCGTCATTGATTAGCTTCATCTTGGGTATTACGATTAAGTACCATGTGGATCGGTATTTTACTCTGCTAAATCTTTAGATAAACATTTTAAAACTTCCTGACTCAGTGGTTATTTCAGGATTATGTACTATAATGAATGTCACTCATTTTAAATTTCCCAATTAGCAAAGGATTCATTGGTAAGTCATTACTCTTCAATCAGAAGGTAATTGGTAGCAGGGATTTTGATAAAGAGTAACAACTGATAAAACCCAGCATAAGTATTAGCGTAGTATGAATGTATGGGCCCAAGTGAGTATCTGGTGTATGAATGCTGTTTGCTAATATCGCGCTGGATCACTGGCATGCGAAAATGTAAATAAAAAGTGTCTTAAAAGGAGCAAGCAGAGTACACAGCTTTAGACTGTTCTCATTAGTGCCAGGCTCCACCAATTAGTTTCCTGGGCTGCTTGGTCAATATTGCCTAAAGGGGCCATCCAGTGGCAGGAAAAAAGAACAGTTCTCTTTGCACACCACGGCATCACTAGCTATCACCAACAAAGACGATTCTAGAATATACCTTTGTTTGTGATGTAATTCACCGGATGACCACTTTAATGATATAGTTGTAGGTACAACCGCCTTATGTGATTTTCTTCTATTGTTTCATGCTAATCTGTGGGGATTTTTTGCATTTCAAATAAATTAGTTGATCACACTTTGAAGCACTCTTCCTTTCTTAGTAAAAGAAATAGTGGTATATTTTGAAATAATAAGTTCATTTGCAGGAAGGAGTGGGATCATTTTAGCTATATTGATTACTGGAACAATCCATCAGTGCCCATTTCGCACCAGAATTGTTAACACCACTTGGCATTCCCTAGATCTCATTCTGGAAGGCAGAAACCGTAGCACATTTAATACCCCTTGGTGTCACCTCGCCCCAGGATGCCCATCCCTCTCACACATAGGACAGAGCATCCCAATGCTTCCCAGAAATGGCCTTCATGAAGAAGGACCAGTAGCTCCCACTGTTCTCCACCCAGAGGGACGTTAGCCAAGGTCAAGTGTGACACCTGAATTGTAACGAGTCTAGTATGTAAATCCCTCTCACCCCTCCTCATCCCCTTTCCAAATAGTTCCCATGGACTGGGGCCAGAGTGACCCATTAGAAATTCATATATCTCTCATTAGAGCCCAAGAAATGAACTTCCCTTCGCTCCCTCTCTGTTTGATCCCTAGCAGCTGGCCCAAGTGAACTCCCAGCACCCACTGCTGGACTGTGATCAAAATAACCATCTTCGCCTCCAATTCGTCAATCCTGGGCCTGGGCCTGTGCCTGCCCTAGGACTGGACTAACTCTCCGCGCTCATTTCTAGCCTCTAGATCTCTGAGGCTGAATATCTCTGTATGTGCCCAGCATCTCACCCCTGACTTGCCTCACTGAACAAGACCTGGATGATTCTCATCTCTTCCAAGCCACCTCATCACACTCTCCACTGCTTTGAGCTCAATGCCTTTTCACCTGGGCTCTAAAGAGTGACTGCAATCAATCAATCAACCAGAAATGTGTAGAGCACGCTAATCACCCCGAGGGGTATCCAGGCGCTTGTGTGAGGTTGAGCTACTCGAACAGCCTGGTCTTGAGCTACTCCTGAAGTCGGCGAGGGAGGTAGATGTCCAGAGGTGGATGGGGAGGTTGTTCCAATGATGCAGTACAAGGAAGATGCACCTCCCAGTGACCCTTTATCTTGCACTATACTTGTGGAGCCATCACCATTAACGATCAATGGAGTAGAAGGTACAGCCCACAGTCACTACTAGACAATGCTTGGAAAAGTGAGAATTATGACTATCACTTGTTGGCACACAACCATTACCAAACAGGCTGCTGCATACATAAATGTTATAAAATAAGCTCCCAGACAAGGAGATATTACAACTTCCTAAAGAAGGCACTATGCTATGATGCCACATGGGGGGGTTGCATGGTATACTACCATTCAGCCTCTACCATGAATTGGTTGCTGTGTGTCTTAGTCTCATTTCTTTATCGTTGACTGGTTTAAGAATATTAAATGAACAACTAGAATACATTGCATGAGAAAGACAGTGTAAAGTGAGTGAGATCTCCTAAAACTCGGCATCTGAAACTGAACCCTGTCATGGCTTTCAGGCCAATGGCACATTGGATTGTGGGATTTGTAGTTTCGCTTATAGCAGTATAACGTAAGAGCTGAAACATCTCAGGGTGCAAGGTACTATTAGCTAAACATTCATTGCCTCATTTATGAGTTTGTGCCGTAGGGCAGCGCCGCAGGCCTTTCTGCTCGCTGCCCTCCAGCAAAAGAAAAGGGCAGGAATGCGCTGTATCTATCAGATACGGCACATTCCTGTCCTTTCTTCCTGCGCTGGCACACAATGGGCTGCCGTGCGTCAACGCAGGCACATTTGCTCCATGGTGCAAGGGTGCCTGCGTTGCAGGGATGAATATTTTTGTGCAGGAAGGGAAAACTTCCTGCACAAAATCAATCACAAGAGGCTTTTTCCTTTCTCCATGTGTGCAGAAGAATGCAGCACACATAGAAAAAGGAAAAGGAAAAACGAGGAGAAATAAAGATATTTCTCGTAAATCTGGGGCAGTGTCAAAAAGCCATGGATGTTGCTCAGAACGCTCCCAGCAACACCCATTGCACGCCCCTTTAACGTTTCTACTTTAAAGGGAAAGCTATTTACAAGGCAGCATTAAGCCAAAAAAAGTGGCTTGATGCTGCCTGGTAAATATGGAGCAGGCTCCTACTCACAAAAAGTGACGCAAGGGCGGCACAGCCCCTCAGGGTTGGCCAGGTGTGACAAAGGGCATGCCTCAACTTGGCAGCTAGGGGTCACTGCAGCAGATGTTGTCAAAATAATTCCACCTTCCTATCCCTCATCACACGCGCTCTTTTATCAACAAGGATGACTTTTTTGACATCCAGTCCCCGCTTTTGACTACCGGGAAGGCACGATATGCAGTGCCGAAAATTAGATATTAATCACGGACGCCAAACGGAAGGCTGTGGGCGCACCGTTTCGTCAGGGGGATTATTCCAGTGAATCACAAAGAAAGCCCTCCTGTCAGCTGTACAAATATCGGATTTTTTAGGGTCAGGTTTCAGATGTAAACGTGAAAGAACATCAGCTTCCTTGAGTAACTAAACACAGTCGGGAACAATAAAGCCTGTTGTGAGGTGCAATAAAGGTGCATAACATTTTTTTTTTCAAGGTGTGCATTGCTAGGTACAATTACTGTGTACACACCTCAACAATGTAACTGGAAGCACCAAATTCGGATCCCGTGTTCATTTCCAACACTGTTAATCTTTTAAAGTAAATATTTATTTAAAAAGCGGGGAGTTCAGCTTCACTCTATGCAACTGGTCGGCCCATCCTGACCAACAGCGCATCCTAGTGGAAGTCACAGTAAAAGTACATTTTTATGTGTCTGAAATGACTATTAAGGGACAGGCAGGACACATTTTAGGGAAATAAGAAAGCATGTATTTGTGTTATCTTACATAGTGCTCAAACAGTGAGATGGGCGCATTAAAATACAAAGTCTTTAAATTAATGTTAAAAACTATTTTGTTACAAAAGTCGGCATGTATTATTGAGTGCACACAGAATAGTTAATAAATATGACGCAGTCTGCTATTCGAAAACATGCATACCCAGAACCAAAGGACATAGATTCATTACAGTTTGGATGGTGAAACGCTGAGTGCATATATGGCGAGTGCTTGATTTGGACAAAACAATACTAGAGTGTTGATTCTAATGAATATACATGAATGCATATTACATTGGGAAATATCTGGGAGGCATAAGAGTGCATGAATGAGCTAAGGCTGCCTTCCAGCCTAAGTACGTAAGACTTTAAAGAAAGTTTTAAACGTCTCAAGCGGGAGGTCGAGAAAGCAAAACCAGAGTTCTGAGTAAGGGATGATCTGCGGCCTCTGTGGCGCACAGGGGACATCGCAATTAGTAAGTATTGGCAGTGCTTTAAATGGGCCGGTACTCACCGGTACTGAGTACCGGCACTTCCAAATTTTCAAGCCCTCAGTGCCGGCACTTTTCTTTAGTCAGGGAGAGTACCGGTACCCTGATTGATGGCAGGGCAGGCTCAGGTTCCGTTTCCCCTCCAACGCAGGACAGATGCCGCTCTGCTTCCGGATCTCGCAATCACACTGAGCCATTAAGTCGACTTTTGCAGAGACTATGGTAAAGTCCAGAGGCGCCCCTTTGCAATTCCTCACACTGCAGGGGTTTGAGAGGGCTTGCGCCATGCTGTGATTAACAGAGCAGGGTCTAGCCAGACCATGCACTGTTGATTAGGTGTGTAACGACCATTCAGCTGTAAATGTCTGATTGATTGATTGAAAGGAAACACCAGCATGATAGTTTTTTTTCTCTTTAAGGCCTTGATTATGATAACCATGGATACAGATGCAAAATATATTGCACCTGCTTAAGTTTGATAACTGGAGGTTTGGAATTTAACAAGAGCGAAAATCACCGACTCTAAGCTAAGCCTTTCAAAATGGAGCATGACGAATTGGTGCTTTCTGGGTATTTTCTGCTCCAAATATCGGCATATTTGACCTGCCATTCTGTACATGGAAATATAGAAGAGGTGAGGACTTTATCACACCCTCTGCTGGGTGTTGTAAACTTAGCGCTACTCATAATTCCCTCACCTGGGCAGAGATATTTTGTCGAAGCCTTAGGCTTCAAGCATTAGGCAAAAGTCATTAAGTTGTTTAATGGCTAGTTTTAACTGAGTAAAAACTTTCAAAATCCAGGCAAAAGAATCAAGACAAAAACGAACATGTTGGCTGTAGATACTTTCAGCTTGGAACTTGCTTTCAAAAATGAAATGCACCTAACTGTGGCGATTTTAATGTCTCTCCGACAGGTGCATGAAATAGCCTGGGCTGGTGCTGCACTGGCCACACTTAAGCGAGTGGCAGTTCAACACAATCGTCTACCTTCCCCAAAGCCGGTTTTCTTTTCATGTTTGTTTTTTACAGCGCAGGAGCTGCTTCGCTTTGTGTGCCCCATCAACACTAATCGCTGCATTTACATAACAGCGAGAGACCCATGGGTGTGAAAGTAGCCCTTCCCAAAGAGCAGTGTAGAGCAGGGAACGCGGCAGCACTCCAGAAATGACCTCCCGTGACAACTGCAATGGATCTGACTGGGGGGAAAACGAGATGATGAACATAGAAGGAAGGGGAGGGAGGGATGTAAAAAGGTGATGTGACAGCTGAAGTTAGGATTGGCACTTTTTTCAGTTAAAAGTACCAGATATTTGTTCAGTTGTTCAGTTCTGAAATCGGGGCTTAAAAATGACATTTTAACACAGATTAGTGCAGAGTTCAAAATCTGCTATATTTCTTGTTAACCTTCATTATCGTTTATATATATATATATACATACATGCCAATAGCCCCGATTCAGACGGGAGACTACCGATTTTTCAAGCCAAAAATGGCTTTATTTTAGCTGTCTCCCGCCTGAAATTGCATTTTCTACAATAGAAGTCAATGGGGAATTTTCATTCTCCCGATTTTTTTATTTTAAATTTCCCAGGTCCCTGTCCTAAACTGTTGGCATGTATGATATATATATATATATATATACGGAAATACTTTTGCACTTTTGAAGTGATTGAATGATTTATGCTTTTATTTACTGTTATATATCATATTAGGTATCATCATGTCTTGCCCTTAGCCCCGCCCCTAGCCCCGCCCACTCGACACACCTCTAGCTCATTTTAATGAGTACCTGCACTTATTTTTTCCCATTTAAAGCACTGAGTATTGGTATAGGCTCACCAATCATCATCTGCTTGGGCCTAGCATATTAGTAAAAAAACATTTTTTTGCCACATAAGTGTAACGCATTTATTGGACCTCCTTGAGACTAGTTACACTGATGCGACAGTAAGGACTGGCTCTATGTCCGCTCCCTACCTGTGATTTTTAACATCTTTGAAGTACTTTTTTCTCCCTCTGCGTTGTTAATTCCTCTAAATTCTTAAACTACTCTTGTCTGTTGTTCTGTCTTCCTCCTATGATATAATTATAGGGGAGAATATACCCTGAGCCTCACGGCTGGGCCTGAGTTGAGGCCTTAATCCTGACACTAGCGGGTAAGCCTTAACCTATCACCATGGTACGCTCACCTGTCCCAATAGTAAGGGCACAGTTACCGTTGCATGAGTGATGTATACACAAAATGTACATTACAATCCCACAATTACCTATTGGTTGTTGGGTATTTGATTGTGAATTAGGTGCTATCCTATTTCTTTACATGTGGTTTATCTGGTTAATACGATGTACAATATCTTTTGCAGGAGACGACCAGTAGATCCCTACTTTGGACGTACAATTGGACCACTGGTGTTGTGTCTTGATACACATTGTTTTTGGTATTTTTTGTTATATCACTTGTATTTTTTGTTATATCACTTTGAGCACTTGAGCAGGAGCATTTGCTATATAGGTCTTGAGGAATGCTGCTCTAAGGAGGGTCATTGGCAGAAACATGTCGACATACTTCTTTCGATAAATCCAGCGGACGAGATTGAGCCCGCCTGGTCCTCTGCTTGTTTTTAATCCTGACCCAAGGACGCATGAATAAATTGAATCACGTACCTTGGAGCTAGTTTTAGATCACACATCCTTTATTCACAGCCTGCTGTTCCCTCACCACTACCTGCTCATTAGTAAGGTATTTATTATACCTCTGAAAACATCCCTGAGCTCCTCCCTCTAATGAGGTGGTTGTAGCCTGCACCGTGACTAGGCATCACGGTGCGAGGAGGTTCCCTATGATGAGGCATGCCACCTCTGGTGGGTGAGGGAATTCGTCCTTAAAAGGGAATACTCCACATGATTAAGGCACACCAGTTCTTTCTTCCTTTTCTTGTTTCTTCTCTCTATTAGACCCAGGTGTTTATTTTGTGGTTAATATCAGCATTTGGGGAGTCAGCTCCTGCTGGTCTTTAAATCTCCCCTGCCCCGTTCTGTGTTTTGATAGCATGGGTTCATTACAGAAGGGTACCATTCTTGTACAAAATAGAAGGCATAGACACATTTTACACTTTTCATAAATTGGATGTATGCTGTACAGTGCAGCGCACATGCAATGTGGGAAAGTTAGGAGAAATTAAAAGATTTATACTACTTATTACCTGATTTAAGGAGGCACTATTTTTGTGTGCAAAACAGTGTTTAAGAATTTTAGTAGATTAAGCACTGTGTTAAAAACCATGGGTGGTAGCCTGGGAACTCACAGTATACTATCAATGGAGTGCCTCCTTGAGGCAAAGTAGAATACCATGATTTTGTGGTAGCACAAAATGTTGATAAATCTACTCCAAAATGCTTCTAGCACTACCTTGATCAGTCCACTCAGGAGTCCTTGCCTGCCAGTTGCACTTGAGAGGTGGCGTTTTTCTTCCTCAAAATCATCTTGGATAGCTGTGGCATGAATTGTGATGAAAGACAGCTGAATGTGCTTTCCACAAACAGGAGAAATCATACAGAAATAATGAAAGGCAGCACCTGAAACCTTTTCACAGCTAGAGAATAAAAGGAAATTGGGCAGGCACATAGGTTCACTCAGCAGAGAAACGAGTAAACATGGATGTGGTCTCCAAAGAACCAACTTAGAAGTTCTGTGCAGACTTACAAAGTACATATGCAAAGCACACATCTCAAGGAATGACATCCAATCCAACTGTTCACATATGCTATTACCTCAGGTACTTACCGATCAAACCAGCCTTTTATTGAGTATGGAAGATCTCCAACCAATCCACATCAATGACCAGTCAAAGACAAGTGACGGCTGGTCATCTCAGAAATCGATATGGTGTTAATGCAGTACCCAAAAAGCGGAGAGTAGGCAAGTGGAACAAACAAAGTAGTCAACCCCAATCCTTTCTCACCACCACCACCAGGAAATGTCAAGGGGATCTCCACCTCTCCCAGAAAATGTTGAGATAATATTGCCAGATGGTGAGATTTTACCAAACAATTTCGCAAGAAAATGTGCCACAAAGCACTGGCTTTTAGCAGCAGTCTTGATAGGATTTTAAGTACATATTCCAATGCTTCAGGCTCTGCAGAGTTAGCTCAGTCTCAGTAAATTTGAAGATATTCTCCTTCTCAAGTAGATTATGGGTTACATAGGACTGCTAGCCTCCTTTAGGGGTTGCCAGTAACAGGACATCTTTTGTAAAAAGGAGGTTGTCCTGTCCACAAGTGTTTCTAGTCTGGCATTACATGTGCAAGGCAGAGATGTGCAGTGTTCCCAGTGGTGATCCAATGATTCTACCATCGGGAACACCTTTTTGACCAATCTCACTCAAACGGTAATAGCATCAGAGGGACCACAAATTGAAGGGAACACCAAATGAATCTGTAGCATTCCAGAATAGAGACACATTTTAAATGACCCACACGCAACAGGAGAGAACTTCCAGCACATTCCAAGACATTTCTTGCACCTACTTTTGGGAAGGGGGTACTCTATCTCCAGGACTTACATAAGTGATAACAGTTCCAACTTGTTGCCACAGCCTGCCTCTTTTCCCCTGAAGACGCTCCCACATGCCCAGCAGAAGATGCTTCAGGGCAAAATGTCTGCCACAATGGTAGAGAAATGGCACCGAGACCGCCCTTATCGCAGCCACCGACGACATCAGAACCCTAACCGACAACGGGGAAACAGCTGCCCTCATCCTCTTGGACCTCTCCGCGGCGTTCGACACCGTCTGCCACCGCACCCTAGTGAAGCGCCTCAGCAACATCGGTATCCGAGAGAAAGCACTGGAATGGATCATCTCGTTCCTCGCCGGTAGAAGCCAGAGAGTCCGCCTCCCCCCGTTCAGTTCCGAAGCCACCGAAGTCATCTGCGGCGTTCCACAAGGATCTTCACTCAGCCCAACCCTCTTCAACGTCTACATGAGCCCCCTCGCAGCCATCGCACGCCAACACAACCTCAACATCATCTCCTACGCCGACGACACCCAGCTGATCCTCTCCCTCACCAACGACCCCACCACCGCCAGAGCCAACCTACACGACGGGATGAGAGATGTCGCCGACTGGATGAGGAACAGCCACCTTAAACTGAACTCAGACAAGACGGAAGTCCTCATCCTGGGCTCATCACCCTCCGCCTGGGACGACTCCTGGTGGCCCCCGGCCCTGGGCACCGCACCCAAGCCAACGGACCACGCACGCAACCTGGGCTTCATCCTGGACTCCTCCCTGTCGATGACCAGACAAGTCAACGCCGTCTCATCTTCATGCTTCAACACCCTGCGCATGCTCCGCAAGATCTTCAGATGGATCCCCACTGAAACCAGGAAGACCGTCACCCAGGCACTCGTCACCAGCCGACTGGACTATGGGAACACCCTCTACGCCGGAACCACAGCCAAACTTCAAAAAGACTCCAGCGCATCCAGAACGCCTCCGCACGACTCATCCTGGACATCCCCCGACACAGCCACATCACCGGACACCTGAAAGACCTGCACTGGCTCCCCGTCAGCAAGAGAATCACGTTCAGACTCCTCACCCACGCACACAAGGCCCTCCACGACCTGGGCCCAAAGTACCTCAACGACCGCGTGACCTTCTACACGCCCACACGCCAGCTACGATCAACCAGCCACGCCCTCGCCACCGTACCACGCATCCGCAGAACCACCGCCGGAGGAAGATCCTTCTCCTACCTGGCAGCCAAGACCTGGAACTCCCTCCCCACTCACCTTCGGCGGACCCAGGAACATCTCTCCTTCAGGAAGCAGCTCAAGACCTGGCTGTTCGAGCAGTAACTTACCCCCTCCCCCAGCGCCTTGAGACCCTCCCGGGTGAGTAGCGCGCTCTATAAATGCCGTGATTGATTGATTGATAAAATTGACTGCCTAGCTGCTACTCTGTCTGCCACATTGGTGGTTCAGAGGGTGGGTGGCAAATCCTATAATAAGTCCCTAGGAGTCGAAGGGGAAGGATGGAAGAGGAAGGATGGTAAACAGCAATCACAAAGATCTTACAAAATCAGGCATTAGACTTCAGGGCTATCTTACAGAAAGGCAGACCATACAAGATCAGAAGGAAAAAACTAGATAACACTGGTCTTAAAAGCTTAGGGCTTAGGCAGTAATTCTATATAGAGACAATAGAATCCTAAAAAGATTACGAGAAAGTTCATGAAATACTTGGATAGTGAAATAATCATAATCATTAAAGCAGCAAGAAAAACTGTCCTATGCAACCAAGGAAAATGTTCCATAACATTGTTGTAGTAACGGGGTGAATCTGAAATGACAGAGGCTGAAGCGGTTGATGAGAAAATAGAAGTATTAATTTGCAGAATTCCACAAGTAAGAACCCACGGCTTGGGAGCAGCTGATCAGGCGAAGCACTGGCCCAACTGACCCTCACCAGGCAACCAAAGAGAAGGTTTTAAAGAATCAGAACCTTCAATGACATACACATATTCTAATACCTACTTAAAGAGACAAGTGAACACAAAGCTTACCCACATACTACATAACCTTCCCCTTAGAACAATAAATGGAAATTAAACAAACATAGCACCTACCACAATCGTGTATTCATCTTACACGTTTTAGAATCAAATATTACTTAGTCTGGAGAACTATCATATTAAATGTTGCAATTAATCATATAAAGTTAATTAGTCTTTTTTAACATAAATTAATTGACATGTAAATTATAACCTCACAGAACTGAATTTACTGTCCCAAATCATTACTGTCCAAATCCCCAATATCTCATACATTCTCTATAAACGTCAACCCAACAACAGCAAGCAAAATCAAATCCTTTGTTCATATACCTGCCTCTTTGCCGTGCATGAAGGAGGCTGACAGATAAAAACACTTTCTACCCACAAAAGACATGGCCTGAACTAAGTTTAGAACAGTAGCTTAGGTAAAATAAATTGTTGGGGATTAGCTCAACACACCCCAATGGGCCAATTGCAGAGCCTGTGTGGGCAGTCTTAACTGCCATTGCAACATTGCAAAATAAACCTTTTGCCAGGCCCCAAACTTCCCTTTTTTTTTACATATAAGTCACCCCTGGGTAGGCCCTAGACATCCCAGAGGACCCAGAGTGCAGTATATTTAAAAGGTAGGATATGTACTTTTCAATTTTACATGTCCTGGTAGTGACTGCAAGGCCTATCTCTTCCATAGGATAGCATTGGTGTTACCTTATTACATTTTATATGTGTAATTGTCAAATGGGAAGAGATAATCAGTAAATGTTTGCCATTTTTCGAATTAGGGTGTAAGTCCTATTTAGTAGTGAAGTGGGGGTTGTGATCACAATTTTAAAAATGCCACTTATAGAGAAAGTTGATATTTTTCTGCCCCTAACCGTTTGTGGCTATCCCCTGGCCTGGGTCACATGACTGGGTGTAACTGACAGCTAGACTTTGTGAATTCCTCCCAGACAGTCACACAATAGAGGGATTAGGTGTGCCTGAGTGAGCCATCTGCTGGCAGGTTGGGGGGGAGCTGAGCACAGCCCCACTTAATCCCTGAACAGCCTGTGCTCTGCTGTCACATAAAGGGCCTAACGACCCTACATTGTCCCTTCAGCCAGCTTGGAGCCAGGGCATGGGATTCAGGAAACTTAATGCACTTTAAAGCCACTGTCTAGAAGCTTCTCCCACATTCCAGAACCAGGGAACCAGGGTATAATAGAAGGACCTCAGACACCATCTCTTGAGTACACTTTTGAACCTATAGCTACTCTGCCAGGAAGAAGGACTGCTGTGCTGCTACAAGGACTGCAGCTCTGCTGGATTGCTACTCTGAAGGAGCTACTGCCCTTCTGTGCTAACCTTCTGTCTGCTGCCCTCTCACCTGGGGAGAAAGAACTGGACATGCAACCCATCTTGAACCCAGGGTGACTCAAAGGTCTAGTCTGCTGGCCTCCTGATTGGAGCCTCAGGGACATAAAAAGCTCCCCAACAGCTCCTGGATCCATCTTCAGCAATTTCCTGACCCATAAGTGGTGCCTCTCAGGTCCTGGACCCTTGATGTGGATCATGGGGTCTTAAAATAAAGCTTTTGGGCTCTTTGTGACTGCGAATGGAACCTTTTGCACTGGAACCACGCCGCTAGTATCGAAAATCAGTGCGAGCTGCCACCAGCCCTTCTCTTCACATAGCATGCATCAATCGCCGTGGTGGACCACCAAAGACTCCAGCCCGTCCATACGTGACACCCAGACTCCTCCTTGCGCCACACCGACCCCCACCAGTGATGCTCTCCAATGCGAACTGGACTCTTGGCACAAAACTTGAGAAGGTAAAACTTCAGTGGGACTAATCTGGGACTGTATCCGACCTGCTCTCCATCGTGGTCAGCCTGAACCTTTGACTTTGACCCGGTCCAGCGCGACCAGATGGCTGCAATTGGCAGTTTCTGTTTTTAGGTGCTATTTATAGTTTATTCTTTAAAACTTCATAATTCCGGTTCCACTGATTGTATTTTTGATGTTTTGGTCTTGTATTATTTATTATAATCTACTCTATGTTTCTAACCTGGTATGGGATCTTCTTCTGTGGTGTTTTCACTGTTTTACAGTTTGACTGTTTGACGTGGTGCACAAATACTTTAGTAAATATCAAAGAGAACTAGCTAATTAATGGAAGCTAGGTGTCCATGTCTGGGAGAAAAACATATTGTTTTTCATGAAGACCCTCACCCACCAACCTAGTTGGTGGCATGCTTCATCATCGGGTCCCACCCAAGGCGCCGAATACACCTCGGGTGTGCTTCAACGCCTGACTACAGCAGAGCGGGTATTTGTGTAATGAGAGTGCAGTGAAGTGAATGAGTGTGAATTAAAAACTGTCCAATGGGTCCCGTTTGGCTAGAGAATTTTAATAGTAATGGGCCCTTGCCAGTGTTAAAAACAACGGCGCGGATATATGAGGAGTTACGGTTATGTCTCCAATATCCTATGAGGTCTACATGTTTCAGCCAGACTACTAAGTGTGCTGGCTTTCGTCAGGACCTATGTGTATGGGTGGTTTAGTGATGGTCAAGTGTAGCTTGTTAGACCAGTATGTGTCGCACGCGCTAAGGTGCGTGTATTGGGAGAGGAGGTGTTCCTCTGGTAGCTCAAAACACTGAGATTTTCAGAGTGAGCAACATGAATCCCGTGAGGGGGCCGTACCTATTGTCACACATTCGTCAAAGTCACTGGCCCGCACTCCATACCTACTGCGGCCTGCTACGGGGATTCCTTAGCGCGTGCGACACATACTGGTCTAACAAGCTACACTTGACCATCACTAAACCACCCATACACATAGGTCCTGACAAAAGCCAGCACACTTAGTACTTGAGTACTTTCAGTACTCAAGTTCATACTCAAACATGAACCTGAGTTTCTGTTTCTGACAGACATGACTCCACAAGTCCTGCACCCAAATCTCTCTCTGGCAATGCTGCAAGGTTGGCATGGTGGGAGCATTGCCATTATTTTCAAGTCTAACTTGTTCTTTTTAGATTCCTTCTTGTGAATGGTTGCCGTTTATGATCAAAGTTAACCCAAACCTATACGGGAGCACTACTTTACCTGCCTTCTTGTTTCCCACAGTCTTCTGGGTCAAACTTGCAGGCTGCCCGGTGGTGAATACTTCAATACTTGTGAGCTACCTTAAGTGAATGTTATCATGCACTACATTTACCTTAGAGCATCTGGGAGAAATAAATGTGGGATGGCATGGCATGCATTGTGCTAACCTCCCCTTTAGCTAGTACTCTGTGGATCAGGTCCTAGTGTATGTGCAAGAGTGTCCCTTTTTCTGTTTCAAAATATTAGAATGCAGATACTGTAACTCCTGGTTACTGAAATTATATGAGAAGAGAGTATAATGTATACCCTATATATAAATTGCCTGTATGGGAAGACCTTCAGTGTTGTCTCCCAATCTACAGAGAAACGCCAATTGTATGAGCATAGGGCTTGATGTACTAAGATTCCATTTGTAAAAAGTGATCGCAAATTGCCCAATTACTTGAGTCGAACATAATCTAATTTTGTGAACCAACCTACATACTATTAGGTTGGTTTTCACAAACACCATTTCTAGGGGCTTATAGAACGACCTGCCTGACTACTATTCATTATGCAGGTCGCAATTTTTGACCCACTGTGATTGGCTGCAAACCCAGCACAACACCTTCTCTGTTTTTACATTCTCAAATGGGAAACTTTTTCTTTTTAATGGAACAGGTACTGCTATAAATAACAAAGGTTTTCCGTTTGGGACAACTTGAGAAGGAGCAGGAGTTGTCCACTGGACGTCTACTCCACCTGAGGTTACCGATATGATTCCCAATCGGTAAGTGGTCCCAAAGGGGACTCAGTTACCACCTCCTTTGATGTGAATGAATTAATTAATGCAATTTTATTGTATGATTCGTAGAAATAAATCTTACAATATGCACAAATATTTCATAACACATACAAACATCGTGAGAAAAAAACCTATAAGCAATAATAACATAAGTTACTACAGGAATAAAATTTCAAAGTGCTTAAGCTGAAATAGTTGATTAATAGCTAGGTAAATATATCAATAAAAAAAGCCACATGTATTTAATCCATTAGAGCTAACACGCCCTTGTGCAAATACATGGTTTAACCAAATTTCATCAAGACACTAAAAAGAGACAATATAAATGTGGAAGAACATAAATATGCAGGTTTATAGGTAAAATCATATCCATATGACCCAATAAACTAAAAACAATAAATTGTTTATAAACCAGTAGAAAAGAAATATCACATTGTCCTCGAGATGACTGTATAAAATGAGGGGTCAAGGTTCACAGTTAGCTGCTTTCAACTATTTTTCAGCTTTTCAATTATCATAAACCAGCCATACTTGCACATTTAATCAATGCTGTCTACATGTTTGAATGTGGAGGGGGTTAAATTATGGTTTTAGTAGACAAATCCTCTCCTCTTTAAATTCGGGACACATGCATAGAATATGCTCGACTGATCCTTGATGATAAGTACAAACAAGCATTTGTATTGCAATAGGTCTCGCATTAGTGAAACTTTGAGCTATTGGCTTTGCAAATGATAATGTTTGTTAGATTTGTTTTGTCAAAAAATATCCCAGCAGTAAAATAAAAGAAACTCCACGAAGCAAGGAAAAGGTGCAATTCCATAGGCTGTTACTAGGTGTCCCTATGGAGTTGTAAAGGGGCTTCTATTAGCCACATAAGGTACTGCACCCTTAATTAAATTATAAAGAGAAAGAATGCAGCTGAGTGTATGTTTCTATTTGTTTTTATTGGAAGTGAGATTTTTGTTAGTTTGCTTTTTAAAAATGCCCCATTTTTGTGGTGTTTTTTAAAACGCAAGCTAACAAAAATCTCACTTACAATAAAAACAAATGGAAACGTATGCTCAACTGCAATCTTCCCGTTATGATTGCGTTAAGGGTGCAGTACCTTATGTGGCTAATAGAGGTCCCTTTACCACTCCACAGGAACACCTAGTAACAGCCTGTGGTACTGCACCCTTTCCTTGCTTTGTGGATTTTCTTTTATTACTTATGCTACTGCTGGGATATAACAAACATTATCATTTAAACAAAGACAGAGAAAGAATAGCAAGTATGGTGCTAAAGCATGTTGTTTGTAAGCAGGGGTTGTGCTGAGTAAGTAACATTGTGATATGGGGAGGCATCTTACTCACCCAGAGTGCACTCCAAGGCACCACCGACCGTGCCACCACCGGAGATCACCACATCGTTGAGGGGAGGCTGCGGTACAGTTGCCTCTGCGGGAAGCCCCTGGGGCAAGGAGCCGTCTCCTGGCAGGAGAGGAATCTCCAGTTGGGAGAGATCAGCAGCCTATATGTTAATAGGAGCAGTGGCTGCTGCTGCTTCAGCTCCTCCTGTGCCTTTAAGGGGCTTCTCCCTGCACCTCCTCTGCTGTTTGTGCTACGACTGGGAGAGTACAGCCCCGGGAGGCAGCAAACAGTGCAAGCAGTTACGGGCAGCACAAAAGAAAGACACACGGCCGCCATTGTCAAAGATTGAGCACGGCATAGAAATAAAAAATAAATAGAATGTTGGCTTGCAACGGGAATGCGAGCTCCGCCCCATGCAGGGTTTTAAAATCATGTGGGCAAGCTGCACAGCACAAAAGAAAGGCCCGCGGCAGCCATTGTTAAAGACTAAGCGCAGCATGGAAATAAAAAAGAAATTTGAACGTTGGCTTGCAATGGGAACACAAGCTTTGTGCTAGCATCAAATGCTAAGGAAGTGAAATGAAACAAATGAAAAACATGACTAAAGCAGGCTAAGGAATTGAAAAGAAACAAATGAAAAACACAACTTCAATTATAGGAACAACGTGTTGGGGAAGTGCGTAGCTGTTGTTTCTGCAACGCCAGCTACAACGACGAAGTCATTAACAAAAGAGTGTTCACTAACAGTTAATGAAACATACAGAGTAAGGACACATGTACGAGGGGCTGTCCTCATGGGAGGTTACAACAGGAGAGAAAGAGGTACTAAGGATTGACTTCAAAACAAATAAACTAATGAAATAAAAACAATTTCAAAAGACACTCAAAGGAGCCAGTAAAATATATGGGCTGAACATAGGCAGAGCCTAAAGCCAATATCCTGAATACAGCATGTCTCGAAGTTACAGCACAAGAGCTGCCTAGGCAAGATCTAAAAAGGCATGATTTAGTTGTTAAAGAACGTTCCCATGGCGGAGCAAAATGTTTTGTGGGTAAGCAGCCAAATCTGAAAGCAATACCCTCTTTTTAAAATGCAATGAAAATGCTTCACTGAGGTATACCTGAGGGCAAAATAGTTTGTAAGAGTTTAACACAAACCACGAATGTGACCAGAAGCTGAAGTCATTTGCCAGGGAGTTAGCAACTTTTTTAAAGAGATTGTGCAACACCCGTTCTTCTCAATAATCCGGGAGCTCAAGCTGAGATATTGAATCCTTGAGGTCCTGCAATCACGGATTAACCTTTGTCTGGTAACTAGTTGTAATTTCCTTCCAAATATAGTAGCTTCATGAATTTTGATTTGATCATTTTATTTTGTGCATTTATTTGACGAAAGCCAATTTCTTTACTATGACTAAATTGCAAAGCCCAAATTCTAGCCTGATTTGGCATTGCGCTGAGTGTGACAGATGAGAAAAGATTTTACTGTAAAAGTTTGCTACCAATGTATTTAAACAAACTGCTAGACCATTTGGGAGTAGGGCAAGGCCATACGTTAAGACAGGCTCCAAATTTCTTTGGATGACTATCAACAAGGGCTCGAGGGATGAGTCCTGCAGGCTGGCCTACTTTTGTTTTTAAAGGAATTGTCAAGGCTTTGATTGTAAAGCAGCGTTATGCTCATAAAACAAGCCCCAACTATCAAAAAGGATGCCCAAATATTTGTAAGAGAGGGCAAGGGTCGATTTTTTGGGTATTTAAGAACCAAACGCCTGCTTTCTTTGGTCTTTTCGGACCCACAATCGTTATTTTTGTCTTGTCCAGATTAATTGCCAGCCTACTAGATTTGAAAAAAAGACCCTAAATGGTCCAGAAGACATTGCAGTCCTTTAGTGGTCTTACTCATTAACTTTGTGTCATTCGCATGCTGCATCATAGTCAGATGTACTTGGCCTATTTTCGGAGCGTCTTCTCGTGTCTGGTCTAAAACTTCTGCCAGGTCTGACATAAACAGATTGAAAAGAATGGGGGCTAATACACAGCCTTGTTTGAGCCTGTTAAAGGCTGGAATTTTTTTTTATATTGCTCCCCGATTCCCAATCTTGATGCTGACCTACGTGTCAGAGTATAAAAGCTGAACGCCTTTTAAAATATGCAGAGGGATTTCAAGTTTAGTGAGTTTTGCCCATAATTTGTGCCTTGAAATGTTATAGAAGACTGACTTAAAGTCAATAAAGCTTTTAAAAGCTGCAATTTTTTATTAAATGCTTTGTACATCACAATCACAAAAGCCGATATATTTTGTTTCGTGCCCATCCCATGGTGAAATCTAGGTTGAAAGATGGGAATTACGTTTAAATTGGAACTCCAATTCTCCAAATCATGTAGGACTACCTTCGCAAAATATTTTGCATCGGTGCCGATAAGGAGACGTATTATACGAAGTGCCTCCAGGGCGCAACGGGTGTTTGCGCTCGCTTTGCATGCCCCGGGGACTTTGGCATTACAGAAGGGCCCGCAGACACTACAGCGATATTGCACATGTAGCACCAGCACTATCATCAGAGGGCGTTCCCTCATTTGCATGGGGGCGTGGCCCCATGCAAATGATGGAATCTCTTTGCCTCTACGCCCGTGGTGTATTATAGATGCGGGCACAGGGGTAAAGAATCTGCCAGGAGGCATACAGTCAGTGCGCCCCCTGATGGTAGCACTCTGGAGGAGGTGACGGTGGTCCTATGGACCCCCTAGACATCCCTTTGCAGGTGGGTGCAGTCACTCACTGCACCCACCCGCAAGGGGATCTCTCACCCCTCTTAAAAGTGCAGATGGTTTACCCCCTGCACAGTGAAACACGGTGCGGCTGCTTCAAATCCGCTCCGAATTTCACTTGAATGCGCTGCCTCCTGGGCAGCACAAGTTCACGCGCATGTAATCTAATAAGGTTGTAACAAGAAAATCTGACGTTAAATAACACACTCTCTGGGGCATATTGATCAAACTTTCACGCAGCGCAGTGCAGAGCAGTGCAGCAAGCAACCTTGCTGTGCTTCGCTGACTGATAGGGAAAGGGCAGGAATGTCCCGTATTTAACATTATATGGTGCATTCCTGTTTTTTCCCTGTGCTGGCGCACAATGTGCTGCCTAGCGCCAACGAGGGCACCCATGCACTATGGTGCAAGGGTGCCTGCATTGTAAGCAGGAGTGCTTTTGTACAGGAAGGGATACCTTCCTGCACGCAAACAATACCCTATGGCATTTTCCCCTTTCAATGTGTCCAACACAATTCAGCACACATAGAAAGAGAAAAGAATGAGTAGAAAATAAGATATTTATCCTCGTCACGCCTCACCTGGGAAGGCAAAGCATTTTGACTAATTCCCAGGTCTACCGCTAATGGTATAATCTTGGAATGCACCAAAAACCACTGGTGGATGCGTGGGAACACCCATGCTCCACCCATGGAATGCCTCAGAGGGGCAGAGTAATGCAAGGAAGCGATTTGCACTGGCTTGCGTTACTATAGATTTATCAAGCCATGCAGGGCCTTGCAAGGTGGCCTTGCGTGACTTGATAAATCTAACTTTAGAGTTGCGGTGCTCTTGCGTCCCGTTGCATGGTGCAAGGGTGACTCAACTCTTTGATACATATGCCCCCTCTGATTTCAAAGCTTGATGACTGGACAAAAATGTTTAAGAGAGATTTTGGAATTTGCTCAGAGTAGGTGTTGTCGTAGCGCTACTTCTGTTAGGGTCAGAACAATCAGAATCTGAGGGTTGAGAGGAACTGATCAAATTAGGCCCATCAGGCAGAGTCTGGGGTGGTAGCCAACAGAGGACGAAACATGGGGAACCATGTTGAGGCCTAAAGATTTTGGAGCTTCTTGCCCCCTGTCTGCAGATTGCATGGTTTGCAGTGGCGTAACGAAAGTTAAAGGGGCCCCCCTGCAAGATACACAGAGGGGCCCCCGTTCCCGATTTAATCCGGAGCTCTCAGGCCTGAGTACAGTGCTGAGGGGGCCCAATGCAGCTCGGGGGGGCCCCTGCACCGCGGGGGATGCGGGGGCCTGTATTACGCCCCTGATGGTTTGCTGGATAATGAGGTGCACAGCCTGGCCACAATACTTGTAGCACGACTTAAGCGGGTCGAATGCTAATCTGAAGTGTTGGCGAATTGCATGAGGATTTATTTTGGCCAGAAGGAGTAGAGCAACACACAGTCTTGTGACCTTTGCGACAGCCTTAACACAAAAGCTGGATCGTTTCCAGAAGGAAACACAGGCTGACCGTGGATATTTAAAAGGACACCAGAATGCTTTGACTTTTATTTTATTGGTACTTTTCCTTTTAAAGCCTCGGTGTAAACATGCCTATCAGAGAGCAGCCCACGTCTCTGGAGGCTGGGGATATGGCTAGGACTAGAATTAGGACTCAGGCGCTCGACCTTTAGGCAAATTGCGCAATGACTTTATGCGAACAGAATCTAATTTTGCGAACCAAACTTTATACTGCGATTGGCTGCAAACACAGCAGACCACCGTCTCTGTGTTTACATTCTCAAATGGGAAACCTTTTTTTAAAGCAGTCTGAGCTCCTTAACAGAACAAGTGCTGCTTAAAAAAAATAAAAGTTTCCTGTTTGGGACAACTTCAGAAGGAGTAGGAAGTGTCCACTGGACCACTGCCTACTTCCCTTGAGACTGTTGACATGATTCCCAATCAGGAAGCAGTCCCTTGGGGACTCAGTTACCACCTCCTTGATCTTTTATCAACTGGCTAGTGCTTTGCGACCACAATTATGGTCAAACATTGACACTTAGTTTCCTGAATCACAATTTGGAAGTAACACCCCTTTTATTTCCTTTCCAAATTGCGATTCAATAAGGGTCACAAAACACGTTACAAGTGGAAAACATTTCCTACTTATAAAGTGGGTTTCGTACACAAAATATAGGGGCCAATTCACAAAGGTAATCTGAGTAAAAAGTCTAACTTTACGACTTTTGGTATTCACAGAAGTCATTTACGACTTTTGGTACTCACAGAAGTCATTTACGAGTCATATCTTTACGTCCGCACTCGGGGTAGAATCTCTGCACCCAGGCCGGAATCTACGCAGTCGGGCGGAATCTCCGGCTCGGCTGGATGGTCGTTGTCTTCAATGGTAAACACCTGTGTAAGTGCTTACCATCCCCTCCCCGCTTGGGCAGGATGAAGTCTAATCACCGACACCTGAAGTCAATTGACACCACCTGCAAGACCTGCACTACAAACCATATAAAAGCAGTACACAAAGGGTTTGGCCACATAGAGTTCCTGCTTGCCTGCTCTGCGCCTTACTTCAAAAACTGCTACACCAGAGGAGGAAGAAAAACTATACTGAGGAGGAGACAACCATGATCTTGGAGTTCATTGTGAGGCACCACAAATGGCTCCATGGTTTCCCCCCTAACAGCACCAGTGGCACACAGAAGGCAGCCCTATGGCAGCATTTAGCCACTGCAGTCACAGCATTGGGGAAGGATGCCTGCACTGTCAACGGCATAAAGAAGAAGTGACAGGATGAGAAGAGGTGGTGAAGGAGAAGTACACCACCAGGATTGAGGTGGCCAGAGTTCTCCTGGGGGTACAATCCAGACCCCGCCTCCATCTCACCCCACTACAGGAGGATGTCCTCCACACCATACACCCACACATGCTCCATGGGCTGCCTGTGAGTAATGTCCACAATGTGGGACCAGGTAAATGTGATGACAAGAACATGGATATGAAATGTCTGTCTGCGTTGCACCACAATTGTGGCTATGGAAGTTGTCCCAAGTATGTGTAAAAAGCATAGTGAGTCAGAGCCTCATGTGTCTCCTTCTGTACGTTGCACTACAAGTCCCAGAATCCTTTGTGATGGAAATGGCAAATCCCATTTCCACTATCAAAAACAGGGGCCCAGGACTGCTGGCGTATATACCTAACACTTGTAAATAGCAATAGACAAAGTGCCCCTTCCACTTAGCCGGCTGGGACAGGTAAGAGCGGTAGGGGGGTGGGATGGGATGGGGGAAATTGACAGACAATGGAGTAGGGAAAATAAAATAAACAAAAGATTAAAACCACTTACCTTGCGCTCACCGCATCGCCGAGTGCAAGGTAAGTGGTATTCTATTGTTTTTTTTTTTTAGTTTACCTATTCCTTCGTCTGATGGGCCTAACAATGAAGGTGAATTCAAACGTAGGCAGAGGCGTTCACCATAATTACCCCCTTCCTTCAAATATCAGTTACCTTCTTATATGTGTTTGTCTGTTAATGTGATATCTCGTTGATGTCCGTGTTGTGTGGAGGTAACAGCTGGCAACTGCTGGTGCTGGCCAGCAGCCCACATGTAAAGTTCTGGAGGAAACATGCAGCACACTGGCCAGAAATAGCATATCAATGGTCTATGTCAATGACATTTATATGTTAACTCATTGCAATCATCTTGTGTACTTGAATATGGACATGTATGTCTCATAACAGCTGCTGGCAGGATTTCATCAGTCATGCAGACAACACAATCCCGGGGTATGCAAGACATCCTGGCTTCAGCAGTGAAACCCACTCGCATTTGTCCAGCAGGTAAGCGTGCCATAAAGAGTTTCCCTATCATGGATTCCAAAATCATTACAAAGATCCAAACCCCCTTCTGCATAGCATCTGTAGTTGGTATGTAAAAAGTTACATACATACTATTTCAGTTGTGTGTGTCACGTGTGTCTGTTAGCATATTAGTCGTGCAGATCATTAAGTATGGTGTTACTTCCTCTCTCAGCTGCTGGGTCGAGGACCACTTCTTCATCTACACCTATGAGAAGCCAGGTTCAGCAGTTGACATCAGGAGGGATCTCAATGCAACACAGAGCTGTGGCTGGAGCTGGTGAGTTTGCTTGTGCATTGTACATCTCCATTCAACACCTCAGTGCTATGGTGTGAGCTGTCAAGTGTAGGTGTGCCCAAATGCAAAGTACAGTAGAATCAACCCTTGTGCTGCACCACATTATATACTAGGTCAATTACTTATCGTGTTGTAACCTCTGTCTTCCAGGTGATTAGGATGATATGGACAATGGACCTTCCACCAGTGGTGGATGATGGGCAATTGAAGGGAAGCACCCACTACTCTTGCAAGCAACCATTTCAGCTGCCAGTATTGCACAAGTAGAAGAGGAGGAGTAAGTACCAGAGGAGGCTGATAAATTGGAGGATGATGGAGACTATCTGGCCCTTCTCACAGAGGATGAGGAGTCAGATTCCCTGAGCAGAACATTCGGACACTGGCCAAAATGCGTACAGCCACACACCCCCTCCGCCAAGCAAAGTGCCTCATTATTCAAAGCCCATGATTGCCTGGTCTAAGCATAGCACTAACCAGCCACAGCTCTCACTTACCCCAACACAGACATCACTCCCTCACAGCCCTCACTTCCAGGACAGACGTGGTGGTTCCACTACACACTCCTCCCAATGTAGTGCATCCCAGGCATTCTCTCCACCAACTAGGGACTTACCACCTCTGGTGCGGTGCAGGTATCCCCTGGGCACCAATCTCATGTCCACAGGCTACCACCTGCCACCCTCCCCCCTGCTGGTAGACCTGAAGGCCTTATCTATGGCCGTCCAATGAGGAGGGGATTAGCAGATGCTCTTGTGGCTAGTCGGAGCAGCAGGCTGATGTGAGGCAGGACATTTGTGCCATAGGGGCTACTCTGCCAGACATGTCCAAGGCACTGCAGAACATGCGCCCAATCCCTCAGGTGGTGGACAGACTGACCCAGGTGTTGGATAGGAGGGCTAGATCTTGGCAAACATGACCAAGAAGATAAATGACATCATATCCATCCATAGGGAAGAGAGTGCAAGACACCATGCCTTGACCATGAAGATGATGGAGGGCATGCTGAAATGTATCCAAAGTCTCCCTTCAAGGTCAAGTAAGGGAGAGGAGCCATCACACCCACCCACCTGTACCACAAGCTGCACAGGCTCTCTGCAAGAGTTCACAGCCATCACCACCTCCTGTCCAGGTACTCCCCCCACCTGCACATCCACCACCGCTCCCTGTTCAGGCCCTCCCCCAACCAGCACATCCACCACCACCCCTGTCCAGGCACTCCCCCCACCTGCACATCCACCACCACCCCCTGTCCAGGC
This sequence comes from Calotriton arnoldi, assembly GCA_963921515.1. Taxonomy (NCBI): domain Eukaryota; kingdom Metazoa; phylum Chordata; class Amphibia; order Caudata; family Salamandridae; genus Calotriton; species Calotriton arnoldi. The sequence continues at coordinate 1,168,217 of CAWUFW010002082.1, read as the reverse complement.
ACTCCCCCCACCTGCACATTCACCATCACTCCCTGTCCAGGCACTTCCCCCAACTGACAGACACCATCAGCCCCTGTCCTGGAACTTCCCCCTGTACAGGCAGATGCATCACACCAACCTGCACCTCAGCTACAACACATACGCACTTACTCACAGCGATCATCATCACCAAATTTGCAAGGTCGCAAGCACGATCCCTATTGAGCACAGTAAAAAAATATCATCCTGAATATGTGTAAATAAAATATAAATGTCATCACAAGTCAAGACTAAGTTCAATCAATCAATCAGGGAACTGTAAGCGCGCTACTCACCCGTGAGGGTCTCAAGGCGCTGAGGGGGGGGGGGGCTCCACAGATCTGTTTAGCTGAAGAGCCAGGTCTTGAGGGTCTTCCTGAAGGTGTTCAGGGAGGGGGCGCGTCTGATGTCTGCCGGTAGCTCGTTCCAGGTCTTGGCTGCAATGTGAGAGAAGGATCTTCCGCCTGCTCTGGCTCTGTGGATGCGCGGGGTTTCGGCCAGTGCGAGGTTGGAAGATCGAATGTTTCTTTTGGGTACGTGGAAGTTGATTCTGTCGTTGAGTTATTTGGGTCCGTTGTTGTGTAGGCATTTGTAGGCGTGAGTGAGGATTTTGAAAGTGACTCTTTTCTCCACGGGGAGCCAGTGGAGACTTTGTAGGTGTTGGCTGATATGTTCGTGTCGGGGGATGCCGAGGACGAGTCTGGCGGCGGTGTTTTGTACTGTCTGGAGTTTGCGGAGTAGGGACTTGTTGATGCCGGCGTAGAGTGCGTTTCCATAGTCCAGTCTGCTGGTCTTGAGTGCGTGGGTGACTGTCTTCCTTGACTCAGGGGGGATCCACTTGAAGGTCTTGCGGAGGATGCGGAGGGTGTTGAAGCAGCTGGAGGTGACGGCGTTGACCTGTCGGTTCATGGAGAGTGATGAGTCGAGTACGATGCCGAGGTTCTTGGCGTGGTCTGAGGGGGTAGGTGGGCTTCCGAGGGCGGTCGGCCACCAGGTGCTGTCCCATGCAGAAGGGGTGGTACCGAGGACGAGGACTTCTGTCTTCTCGGCGTTGAGCTTCAGGCAGCTGTTGGTCATCCAGACTGCGACGTCTTGCATTCCTTTCTGGAAGTTGAGTTTGGCAGTGGTGGGGTCTTTGGTGAGGGAGAGGATGAGCTGGGTGTCGTCGGCGTAGGATATGATGTTGAGGCCGTGTTGTCAGACGATGGCTGCGAGGGGGGCCATGTAAATGTTGAAGAGGGTGGGGCTCAGTGATGAACCCTGTGGGACTGATGGCCAATTGTTTACCCTTGTGGTGGCCTAGAGATGTGAGGATGAATGTGTGTGGGTGACACATGTAAAAGTGTAACCCCATCAGTGCAACAAGCTATCATGTGCAGAGCAAATAACTACTCCCAAGGTATATGTCCTTACTTTGAACACAACATTTACAATAAAGCTAACTAGATAGAGAAAGTTTGATTCTAAATATAAGTTTATGTAAATGAAATGGATGGAAAAAAAAGAAGCAAAAATCAGTCCTTTGGAAGGGAGAAAGGAAAGCAAATAATGTTCTTTGCACAGAATGGACTGGGGGACTTGGAGGGCGTTGGGCAACATAAATAAAACACGTCAGGAAGCGCATGGGGAACCAGTCTCTATACAAGGGGCAATGTAAATATCCAAAAGAAAGTCATAGTCAAACAAGTCAACTGTCCTTCTGGTAACCTCAATTTCAACAATCAAATGCGATGCAGGCTCCTGTCTGGAAGCCACTTGGAGGGGGAATAGTGGCAGGGGAAGCAGCTGGAGTCCCCAATGGAATGGGGGCCTCTAGAGTCAGTGGTTGTACATGTCAGAACGACACACATAACTTCATGAAGCAAGTGCAGACTTTGTTCTCCTCTGATCACACTATCCAAATATAAGTGACTTGGAGCCCTAAGTACGTGTACATTCACTGTGATGTCCTGATTTGACTCACACATTGACATCTTACTTGAATTTTGATGGCATACACTTCTGTACTGACCAACCCTCACCTTCTGCATTCTTGTAATCTGTGTTTCCTGTCATTGCTACATAGGCATCTTTCAATGCCACTTTACAAAAGGAGATCAGAGACAGTCCGGATGGGACATTTGTTACACTTTCTAACAAATGTCATCTGCTGTGTAGCATTGTATGAGACAACACAAATGCTGATTTGGGTGTGCATATCCAAATCGGGGCTGGGATATTAGCTTTGCTAAGTGGTGAGTCTAACATTTTGATATTCCTTCACAACAGCAGACAATCTAGTGCCACATTTTGCCTTCAAACACTGCTTAGGTAGTGCCGTACCCTGGTGAACAGTTGCGGCTAGTTGTTACAGCTCCCTTGACTGGACAAATGACAAACGAGCCACTGTTGGGAAGACGTGTGCATGTGGACCCCCTTAGAGATGTTGGGATCACCTAAGAGTGAGGCAAGGACCTCAAAGTCGGACTTAACTCCATGGCACATGATGATCTTTCTTAATCAGAACCAAATCCCACAAAAGGCAATGCAAATTACAGCTTCCAACACCCACAGGCCTCTCATCCACCCACTGGACAGTGTGTGTACCATTCCTCACCCAATGCACACATCAGTTATAAGGCCCTTAGTTCACTGGTAATGGTGCTGCCAGTGAAATTGTATATACAAATGTACGTGTGTGGCTCTATTCCCCCAGTGGCATGCAAAAACTACTGCTCCCAGAATGTACTCTGCTCAGTGCATTCTATGTGTTACAGTGAGCCTTTGGCCTTATAATGACTGCGGCATTTGTACAGATTAGGTAAATGGAGGCATGGGACAGCTGATAGTACAGCTTTGTCATCCCTCACTTCATACTTTCAGACACGTTGCAGTTAATTCACTTACCATCTTTCTGTGGCTCATGCTCCTCCAGCTGAGCATGGAGGGTTGGCCAGGATGCCCTCAGGACCCTCTTGTGCAGTGGCAAGAGGCGGGCCGGTGCACATGGTGCTGGGAGGTTTGGCCCAAGATTTCACATATTAGATAAATGGAGACCTGAGACACACACCAAAGGCATGCAAGTCACAGCATCCAACACCCAAAGGTCTCTCATCCACACACTGAACAGTGTTTGTACCTTTCCTCACCCATTGCACACATCAGTTATAAGGCCCTTGGTTCACTGGTAATGGTGCTGCCAGTGAAATTTTATATACAAATGCACGCGTGTGGCTCTATTCCCCGTGGCATAGAAAAACTACCACTCCCAGAATGCACTCTGCTCAGTGCATTCTAACTGCTACAGTGAGCCCTTGGCCTTATAATGACTGCTGCATTTGTACAGATTAGGTAAATGGAGGCATGGGACAGCTGATAGTACAGCTTTGTCATCCCTCACATCATACTTTCAGACACATGTTGCTGTTAATTCACTTACCATCTTTCTGTGGCTCATGCTCCTCCAGCTGAGCATGGAGGGTTGGCCAGGATGCCCTCAGGACCCTCCTGTGCAGTGGCAATAGGCGGGCAGGTGCACATGGTGCTGGGAGGTTTGGCCCAAGATTTCCTGGGCCTTAATCCTGGCCCAGCGTTTTAGGTCCTCACAGCGCATGCCCTGCCCCACCGGCCATAGATGCCCACTGCACTGCAGCGCTCCGCAATGATGGACCAGAGTCTGGCACACGCTGCATCCACAACTGGTCCTCAGGCCCCTCAAACAGCTAAGGGCACCTTTCTAGCACCCCCTCTGCTAATATGTCCAATTCCCTTTTAGTGAAAGGGGGAGCTTTCTCCTCCAGTCCCTCAGCCATGTTGGGAGTAAATAGGTTATGCAGATCAGCAGGATGGCAGAGGATCTGATCTGTGACAGAGGATGACTCAGAATGAACAGAAAATGGCTGCCAGCAACTTCCTGTGATGTATTTCCTACATACCACTTCCTGTATGTCATTTCCTGTATGAATAGATTGGGTTCCGGCCCATTTCTGAAATCTCTGGCCTGAGTGTGTACTCTCCCCATGTGGAGCGGGGTGCCGCATGAGGAGCGCAGACTCCGCATGCGTAGCGGAGATTCCGAAAATGAGCAGTAACAGATTTTACACTTAAAACGAACATTAGAAACGTGAGACAAAAGGTAGAACAGACTATTAAAATCTATATGGACAGGGAAAAGGGTGTGGCCAGACACAACATCACATCCCAGAAGACTTTGCTCCTTTGCATTATGGTACATGTAGTCCATATTTTGCGCTCAGCTCAGAGTTGACTGTATTGTTACGACAAATTTGGGGGAAGCAGTGCTGTGTATCCCAGACACATAGGGCCTGATTCACAATGTTCATCATTACTCACGGTGGGGGCCCCTCAGTTGTGGGGGAGTCGTTTCAGTTGGGGGCAAATAGTTAGGTCCCTTTGTGAATCAGGCACTGATTGTCAAAAGGTCCTGGGAGGTCTCACACATGCACAGACATTTAATCCTCTAAGGGAATGGATTCCTTAGAGACATTGACAACACTATTTGCTGACATCTGCACATGACATATTGCATGGCCAATCTTTTGACTACTGTCAACAGCTGTGGTTTACATAGATTGAGTGTGGCTTGCAAAGTAGTTTCAGGATGGAATTTTTGGACTGAGTCATAAATATCTAGCTTTCATCATTGACAACAAACTGCAAACTACATCTTGTCCGTAACACAACAGGTTGCTCAGGTGAAAAGAGTGCCAACTAGCTGATCATGGATTTGCATACCCTGCCCTCTGTTCTGTGCAATGACCCAGTTGCCCCAATTCAGACCTAGCTGAGGATACAGAGGTATGTGTAAGCCTTGACTTAAAGCTATATTGTGCAAGACACAACAGGCTAATATGATCTTGCACACAACTTCAGGGGAGTACGGTCAAGACTTCTGAATCGCGAATTCAGGAGACCAAAAGTGCGCTCAATGATGGCTCGAGTTTGTGTGTGTCCCCTATTGTACCTACGCTGAGGTACAGTGGCTGCATGTCTGTTGGTGTGAGGAGTTGAGGGGAGAGTGCATACCCAGCTTCACCTGAGGAGGGAAATTAGGGAACTTGATTACATGTCCCTCTTGCATCTGTACAGTACGTGATGTATACTTTGGTACATGCAGTGTCTGTTGACGCAGTGTATGTGGCATGATGAATATTATTGTAAAATGGTTGTTTATGTGAGATGGCATTTATACATTACATTTATACATATCATGCATGTTTTGTGCTTGGTACTTACTCAGTAGCCACATGTTGCCAAATTATCCCGCAGCCATCTGCCGGGCAAGAGGTGACCTGCGGAATAAAAAGCTGTCATGGGTGCTGCCTGGAAACACTGCATGCACATCATTGAATCTACCACTGGCATCACAGATACCCTGCACATTGATGGAATGCCATTGGTGTCTTTTTCAGAAGATGTGTGCAATGTGGTGAGGTGGCTGAAGAGCCACATGGGTACAATCAATTGCACACAGCACACGTGGGAAGCAGGAAATGAGTTAGAAATCCCTAACTACCCTTTGTCTCCTGTCCAGTGTATGGGGCATTCGTACGTGGTGGTGGGCTCTTGTATTGATGCAGCTCAGTACCTGATGCAAGCACCAGGCAGGCTTGCCTGAGAGATGCCCACAAGGTCACTGGTGACACTTTGGAATGACCCCGTAGCAAAAAAATGGAGAGCAACAAGGATCTTGAGATAGGCTGGGATGGCATGGGAGCGACAGTCAAGTTCCTGCTCCCACTCACAAACCATCTCCAAGATAACATCTGGGGGAATGGAATCTGGCGCTGACATCTTGGCTGGACATCCCAAATAGGTTAATCCTTTGTCTGAAAGTCCTCTCTACTCTTTACTCTCTATTCTCCTCCTCCTCCCCCTCCTCCTCCTCAAATCTTCTTGACGCATGGCAAGGGGCAGAGTAACAAACACATTCAGCGGCATGTTGGAAGGTTTGTGTGTGTCAGCTCTGCTTTTTTGTTTGCTGCAGGGCTGGGATTGGCTGCTGGGCTGCAGTGTTTCAGTTGGAGCTGGGAGGATGGTAAGCACTTACACAGGTGTTTAACACTGAAGACAATGACCATCCGGCTCTAGCCGGAGATTCCGCCCGAATGCGGAGATTCCAGCCTGATTGCAGAGACTTTGCCACAACTGTGGAGATTCTGGCCCGGGTGCGGAGATTCCACCCCGAGTGTGGATGTAAACATACGACTCGTAAACTACTTCTGTGAATACCAAAAGTTTAAATAACTTCTGTGAATACCAAAAGTCGTAAACTTAGACTTTTGGCTCAGATTACCTTTGTGAATCAGCCCTAATGTTTGTAGGAAATCTGTCAGTATCAAGCATGTGTGGATTTCCAAAGGTTCACAGTTTGTTGAGGGATAAACCACAGACAGGGACAGCACAGCTTTACGTAACATTTCTGATCCAAACTCTTGATGCTGCAATCTTGGAGTGCCTTGTCTGGAAGTGCCTTGAACATAGAAAATCTGGCAACAGAGTACATTTACAAGTGGCAAACAACTGGAAAAGTCCAAAGAGTGATAACTTTCTCTGGTAGAGCAATCGTAAATATTAAAAAGGGTCAGTAGTGTAGAACCCTGGGAAACGCCCGATGGAAGAGTATAACGTTTTGAGCAATGTTGTTTTGTGTAAACCTGGAATTAGCGGTCCTGCAAAAATGACCTTAGCTAGGTCAGTGCTTGACCATGCACACCTATCTCATGCAGTCTTTGAAGCAATATATTGTGGTTGACTGTATCAAATGTGGCACTGAGGTCTAATAAAATCAGGCCATTGTCTAGCTAGAGCCTAGATGTTCGGTGAAGCCATGTAGGGCTGACTCTGTGCTGTAGCCGGCCCTAAAGCCTGACTGAGTGAGATGAAGGAGACCATTTGACTCAATGAAGGCAGTGAGTTGTCGATTTACATGTTTGTCAAGAGTTTTAGGTATTGTGGGCAAAAGCGTAATCAGCCTATTTTAGAAGGTCCAGATTCATTTTTTTTAATCATGACCTAACCATTGCATGTTTCCATGCTATTGGAACTTGACCTTCCATAAGTGAGGAGTTCTTATGTTGGGTTATTAGTTCCAGAAGTGGTGGGCATAATTTGACAAGAATCAAAGGAGAAAAAGGGTCTAGTGGTGATTTAATGCAGTTAAGAGGCTTGGTAAAAGTCGGAAGTCCATAAGCAAGAAAGTATTTAAAAGGCAAGGTGAGGTAGAGCATAGGAAACTTTCCTCACTTGCAGCCTTTTGTGAGCAGGCAGACCTAGCCTTAATAGTAGCATTCTCAGTTTTCAGTGTTGCATCATAATAGGCATAGTTGAGAAAGAAGGTTGAATGTCTGCCACCTTTATCACACTTGGTCTGAGATAGAGATAAAGATGGGGAGATGCTAGTAGGATCTGATAAGGTTTTTACCACTTGAGAGAGAGTTTTGGGACAGTTTTGTGCCATGGTAATTTTTTCTGCATAGTAGGAAGATCTAGAAGTCAGACAGTTTTTATGAAAGATTTTGAATGCCAATTTTATACGTTTGTTTATTGTTTACATGATAAGATTTGCGCCAAACTCCTTCTAAGTGCTTACATATATTTTATATTGATAGTCATCTTTTTACTGCATATTTATGATAATCATGTGTTATCAGTCGTTTTTAATGTATAAGCTGAATTGTTGACCCACAAACGTTTTTTTTTTTTTAAATTTTTCTTTTTCTTGCAGTGATAAAAAAAATACAATACAATGGCAACATTTATGCAAAGTGTAGCAGTCCCCCCATTCCTCCCCCCCCCCCCGCGGAGGCTGAAAGTATATGGCTAGTGCTGGAAAAAAAAAATAGCTGAGATAATATTTTATGTATAAATATCAATATCAAAAATTGGTAATATGAAAAAACATTTGAATAACAATGCAGCACATCATTACTAGGAAAAAAAATTGGTTTTAGACTGATTTAGTTTGTAATTTGTGATGTCATTTAAGGATGTTTTTTATTAACCGAAACAAATAAAGAATACATTTCAAACTTCAAGTTCTGTAACTGTGGCACAGTCCCCAAAAACAGTCGATACGTAGTACATCTGCCAGTGTTCTAGTATGTAAAAGTGGCAGTCTTTCATACCTGCAGGGTCACCATTTTTGCACACAAGTGGGAAATTAAATATATTTATCTGATTTAGTGTTACACTTGCTGCTCTTTAATTTGATATATGCAGAATCTGAGGAAAAGGATATCAGCTCATAGTTGCATAGCAACACTCATTAATAGAAAAGTAAATATGGAATATGTGTGTGCTAGGATGCCATTGCATTGAAGTGTATTGGCAGTGAATCGAATTAATCATGTACACTAACACAAATGGACAGATTATCACTGTGTTAATAAACATTTATAATTTGATTATATGTATTATCTAGATTTGTGTATTTCTTTGTACACATATGTATAACTATGTTTTTTAAATATATAGATATTCTTTAGGTCTGCTTAACAAATGTATATATTACTTATGGTTAAATACATATGCCTAACATGTTTATAGGTCACTGCATAGTTTTCATATAAGTTAATTGATTAGTTGATGATGGGTCTCTGTTTTATTAATCTATCACAATATGTATATATTATCATAACTATTTATCTACAAGTGCTTCATTATTAAAATATTGAGTACAAGATTACATTAAAAAAATAGTTAGAAACATACGCAAATAAATAAGCTTCAACTACAGCATAACTTAAAAGTCTGAGTTTGTACAATACAACTTTAAATCTCAATATATTATCTACCTTATATATGTATACCCTTTCTATGTTGTTATGTATCTATATATTTATTACTTTGCTCCTACTGTAGAAAAAGTAAAAAAACACCTTTGACTCTCTCCAATGCACTACTCTGTCTCACCTAATACCTGTCACAGTGTATCCTCTACCACCACTCTCTGACTCATCCCAAAACTAATTCTACTACTATTATCTCAAAGATAACCCTTTCTAGACTCTTTCCTTCTCTGTCCCTTCCTGGCTCACTCCAAACCTCATTTTACTACTATGATCTCCCAAACAACCCTTTCTAAATTCTTCCCTCATGTATTCCCCCTTTGACTAATCCCAAACCTCATTTTACTACTATAATTTCCCTAATCCCTTTCTAGAGACTCTTCTCTCCTCAATCTCTCCTTTTATTCATCCCAAACCTTATCTTACTACTATGATCTACCAAATATAACTTTCTAGACTCTTCTCTCTTCTATCCCTCCATTAAGCGGCTCGCTCGGAATGCGGGTGTTGGCGAGGGAAGAAGATTATTTTTTTTTAAATTGAACTTACCTTGCACGCCTCTCCAGCCGCCGCACGTCTCTTCTCCGTCTGCTGGAAGCACCCAGGCTTCCGGACTCTCCCAGCCAATCATAACGCTGCTGGAGCAGCGTTGTGATTGTTCTGAGAGTTCTGATTGGATGCTTAGGCATTTCCTGGGGAGGCTAGGTATGTTCTCCATTTGGCTGTGTTGCACTGCCCATGGGGGAACATGCCCAGCCTACCCAGGCACTGCCTGTGTGTCCAAACAGGACGCGTCCTAGAGGGCCGGCCAAACTGTTGTGTGCACTTAGAGGAGTGCAAACTACTCCTCCCCTGCTCTAGCGTCACGGAGCCAGCCCTGCTGAATAGCAGTGTGGCGACGCTCCTCCACCTTAGTGGAGGAGCCGCCACTGCAAACTAACAGACTTGCATGTCATATTTCCCTATACTAATCCACCGCTAATCCTTTTTGGTTTTCGGGGTAGCGTGCTACTAGCCGAAAAGTGCATCGACGCCTCATCAGAGTTAGTAAGCACTATATAAATACAATTACACATAATATAAATACACCCCATTGCCTTCACATAATATTCAATCCTTTTAGCATCCTTAAAACTACTGACATTTCCATAAACAAAGACGGTCTACCGCCAGTGGCGGCTCCTCCGCTAAGGCGGAGGAGCGTCACCCCACTGCTCGGAAAATAAAAATAAAATCATAATAACAAGAAGTTATTATCATTTTCTTTTTCTTTGCGGGACTCCAGCCAGGTCGGGCGAGGCGGGACCGGCCTCCCCACCGTCAGAGGGAGCAGCAGTGGTTTGCACTCCCTCCCTAAGAGCGCATGACGGCTTGGTCGGCTCTCTGGGGCCGACCAAATAGTCATGCGCACTTGGCATGTTCTCCACTGGGCTGTGTTGCACAGCCCAGTGGATAACGTGCCCAGCCTCGCAGGGACTGCCTGAGCGGTAAAATATGCCGCTCAGACCAATCACGACGCTGCTCCTTGTGATTGGCTGAGAGAGTCCAGGACCCTGGGTGCTTCCGGTGCTGGCGAGGATGGAGGAAAGATGTCCAGCGGCGAAGAAGAAGGTAAGTTTATTTATTTATTTTTTCATCCCTTACCCACCCGCCCCACCACCCCTGTTCCGATGGCAGCCTCTACTGACTACCGCAGTTGTCATCTCCAACTACACATACTGCAGCGTTTTCTCTTATCAAGATACTGATTCCGTTTTTCATGTGCTGCAAATTGCTTACCATTACGTAAACGGCACCTAAGTTCCGACCTCAAACCAAAAGCATGGTCACTTGTCCCGACAAAGAGAGCCCAAGGACACGAAGAGGTGGTAGAAAGGCTCATGTGTTTAAATAATTTTTTTTAACTCGTATCAGTTTGAGAGCATTTCATGGCAAAATCAACTCCGAGGAAATTGCCGGGAGACTTGGGGTGTCTGCATGCAGGCTGTGTAACTAAAAATGGTACTGTTGCTGAAGACCCTTAATGCTAAAATAGAGCAGAACAGACACAGTGGAAGGGACTATCAGGTTCACACATACAACAATAATATACGGCATCGCCCCGTCTGCCTAGAAAGCCTAAGGAGCATATTTCATTCATAGGCTTCTTTCAGCAGATCCAAGTGACCATCTACTTTATTCTCTGTAGCTTGAATTCAACAAATGCTCCCTACCTCGATGCTCCCGAATATCTGCTTTGCAGACCTCAACAAATTCAGAGCAATGAAGCAGGGCTGCAACAGTGAGACCACATCTGCAACCTAGGACCACATCAGCCCAGCCATGCATGTCTTTCTCTCAGTTGCAATGAGTCTCTCTTTCAAGGCTTTCTACATCACCCATCCCACATTGTATGGGGCACAGCCCTCCTTCCAGGAATTTGCACATTTCAGCCAAGCGGAGGCAATCACTCATGGATGACCTTTGAATTGAACTTGAAGGAGCCGGGTTCCACATTCTAGATCTACTCTGGAACCCCAAGTCGATGAATCTTTTTATCAGCACGAAAGCGTGGAGGGGAGAAAAATTGTTAGCAAATCAATCATTTCAGTTCCAATGAACTATGACTCCGAAGAATTACAGACTCCCAATTCAATTTAGTTTGTTTATTACAGAGTCAAAAACAATTGGACATTCAGGCACCTCAAGATGGGTTGTATGACGGAACAACAAGTTCCTCTACCTCGCATACCTAAACAACACGGTCTGTATAACGACTGTGTCTTAACCATGCATTGCTTTACCACGCATGCCTTTACCATGAATTTGCGTGGTAAAGGCATGCATTCTAAAGGGGTATGTGTGACTAAGGTTACCACCCCCTTCTCCCTGAGCCCTAAATACGACCCCACCCTCCACTAATCCCTAAAAACTATCCCATCCCCCTCCCTGAGCCCTAAAAACAACCCATTTAAAAAATACCCCGACCCCCCCTGAAAACTTCCACAAACCCCCTCCACCCCTGAAAACTACCCCAATCCCCCACCCCTAAAAACTACCCCGAACCCCCACCCCATAAAAGCTACCCCGAACCCCCACCCCTGAAAACTACCCCGAACCCCCACCTCCCCTAAAAACTACCCTGAAACCCTACCACCCCTTAAAACTACCCCGAACCCCCACCATCCCTTAAAACTAGCCCGAACCGCCACCACCCCTGAAAACTACTTCGAACCCGCCCACCCCTGAAAACTACCCCGAACCCCCCTCCATCCCTGAAAACTACCCTGATCCCCACCCCTAAAAACTACCCCGAACCCCTCCCACCCCTAAAACTACTCAGAACCCCCACCCCTAAAAACTTCCCCGAATCCCCCACCTCTAAAAACTACCCCAAATCCCCCACCCCTAAAAACTACCACGAACCCCCACCCCTGAAAACTACCCCAAACCCCACCCCCTGAAAACTACCCTGAAACCGCACTTACCTGTCCGTGTCCGCTTACCGACACTACTCTCTCCCCGCCCATCCCGAACACTAAAGCGACTTTGCCTTAACCACTCACATGCGTGGTTAAGGCAAAGTTGTTGTTCGGGCAGCATGCACAGACTAATCAGTTAAAGTACCAGAATACAGAAGATTACAGCGCAAACATCAAGATTCCCTTCATTGGAAGTTCGTGAGTACAGAGCATTAGTCTGTCCCTACACTACAATTAGCGTGACATCCCTACCTAGCGTCTCCCAAGGCAAGATCCATAAAGGTGTCAGCGTGTGAAGTCTTCCTAAGTCTCTTCACGTTTAGATGGGTCAAGTAGCATAAACCTACAGAGCTTGTTCTAAGATGCTCTCTCTCTCAAGGCAAGGCAGAATTCCCTAGACCTTGTCCCTAACTTTGATACATCAGTCTCACAGGTAGTATCCAAGGATGCATTGCAGCATCACACCATCCAGTCAAGCCACCTCCTCGTAGGTGATTTTCCACAAGGCAGTGATGCTCCCAGGCCTTGGTAAGATGACCTTGATTCCCAGGCTTGCTCCGATGAGAAAATACAACTGTTCTTCATTATCAGTATTAACGTTCAATGTATCCTCTCCTCCCAAAGCCTAACTCCTAAAACAAAGACATTATTCTAACTAACAAAGATGAATTCTCCACCTGCAACAGAAACGTGAGAAAGAACAAATCCAATATGCACATGAAATTTACTAGTAAATCTAATGCGAGAGCTTCCAGGGAAAAATACGATTCAGGCCTATAGAAATTGGTCAACATAAGAACCGGCACAAGGCCTCATGAAATTACACATAGAATGAACATTGTTTACTGAGCACATCTAAATCAACACGTTACATAAGCACATCAGTTGTGTGAGTACTTGTCAGCGGCATGTACGAATTCTGCACATTAATGTTTTTGACTAAACACACGAAGTTGCAACGTTAATTTCTTCACGTTTAGATTGAAAATATCCCTAACACGTCACCTTTCATGTTATTACAGTTCACATTCTAATGTCCTAAGTTAATACAATAAAGGATTACATGTAGGTGCGGACTACCCGCGATTATAATACATCCCCACAAATGAAAGAGCAAAATTTGCGCTCTAACAAACTCCACACCTATGATGACCCCGAACTTCAGGATTCAACCTTCTCAGTTAAGACTAGAAAACTTTAAAACTCAATCTTGGCACCGAAAGTAATCTCCACAATCTCCGAGCCTTTCTCAAGCACTGAAAACATGGCTGCTTCTGTTCATCTGAGACACGCGGTGCAGCCATTGCCAGGGTCAGACTGGCTTATATGGTAATCAGGCAGTGCCTGATGGGCTGGTGGGCCCCTGTGTTTTTGGCTGTTTGTGAGCCTCTTTTATGGTCTGCTTGAACGGTCTTTACTGTTGATTCCCTTATATTAAAACAAACATTGCCTACAGCAAGCTCAAAATCCATGTTGTCTTCCATAACTTGCAAAACGCTTACATAGCATTTCATCACAAGTTTAAAACCTCCCCAAATTGCAAACATGGACTACTTTTTTAGCTATCTAATTCATTAACCGGGGCCACTTTTATTTTGGTGCCTAGGTCAATTTTCTGTCCCAGACCGACTCTGGCCATCGCAGCAAGGGTTTATATGTGCTTTCAAGACCAGCGGAAAAAGAGGCATTGACTTTCGCCTCACCTGGTTCAATGGCAACAATCCTCACTGAACAAACTTGTCTGCTGGTGAACATACAGGTATACTTTACATACCCTCACTGACTTCTGCACTCACCATCATTGTGCCATGGTCGTTAGGGCATCTTTGTTCATCTCCGAATCACATCCACACCCATATAGGTTGCTTGCTAGAACATCCATCATGGGCCTCCATGTGCTTGCACTATCATGATGCTAAGAACTCCTGCACCTACTCCACTCTTTTTGTTTACACACGCGGCCACACTGCTGTCTGTCTACATTCCCCAGAATCACAAATGGAGCTCGTTTACAGCCTTCACAAATCCACAGTATTCTAATGCACACATGCATGCGTCAGCAGGCCTTCTGAGGGCGAGGTAACACAGCTTTGGGCCATACCAGTGCGATCTGCGATGAAATACTAGTGCAAAGCACTAACTACCCTTTCACATATGCCTGGTGATATCCACTAGTCCTTTCCCTTGAACTCACTTGTCAGCAAGCGTAATCGAAATTCATCTCTTACCTTAAGTATAGGAGTAGCTTCTGACCGCATCGAAGCCCAGGCATGATTGTATATTTTTTGAGGTCAGCTTCATGCTGTGTTTTTCGCTCGAGTTTTTAATGTGCAGACATCAAACCATCTGGGTGGCCAAAGTGTGCTCGTCTGGAGTGAAATAAAATACACACCCACTTCCCTCATGGAGAGTGTCTGAACCGCTGTTGGCAATTTGTACATTTTACTTGGATATTCGTCCCACAACTAAGGGAAACATAAGCATACAAAAATAAATGCAACATGCAATTACAAATTGCAGGACACCACCCAAGCATTCAGCACACGGAACCACACTGAAGGCAAACGAAAAGAACCATGCATACCTTGTATGGAAAGGGGCTTGATAACAGTAAAATATGCGGCAGTCCAATTACTACACATCCTACCATGGACGCAGATTTAACATGTAGTCGTAAAACCACTGTGTGAGATGCTGTTTACTGCATCGGTGATGTGAGTTTTATCTAAATCACAACGAATACCTTGTTAAGTGTTAAGCACGTTTAGCTTTTGAGATCGTCTTAAAGAAAGGACGATAATTCTTTTAAGTACAATTTACTTCATGCAGTATTCTCCTGCCCGGCGCTACAAACACGTCTCTCTCTTCTTCGTGTAATGCCCAGGTTGGTCAGGAACCAAGGGCTGCTCCTCCGTTATGGCGGAGGAGAGTCACCCCCCCATAACAAAAATAAAATGATAATAAAACAATTTTATTATCAATTAATTTTTTCGTCCTGCAGGGTGCCAGCCGAGCCGAGGGAGGGGCGGGCCACCATTCTGACACTGTAGTTGGAGCACCAAAGAGGAGGGGGGAGTGGTGGGCTCTGCTAAGTGCCCTCTGGGGCCGGCCTAACCGTCACGTGCACTTAGCCTTTCTCCAACCTGAGCTGTGCCTTTACAGCCGGGTGGAGAACCAACACAGGCTCCCAGGCACTGTCTGAGCGCCGAACCACGGCACTCAGACCAATCCCAGCATTAGACAAGCGCTGGGATTGGCGAGGATCAGGAGCAAGGTGGCAGTCGTCGGAGCAGGTAAGTGCAATTTTATATATATGTATAGTTATTTCTTTTCTGGTCTTTTCCCCCTGCCTCACCACTTAGCAATATGAGTGGCCGCTACTGCCTGGGTGTCCAGTTGGGTGAAGAACTTGAGGGCTCACTTAGAGTTTGGCAGGACGGGAGCACCACCATAAACTGGTGAATCTCCAGACCCAACAACAAGCTCACGATTCTCCCCACCGTTAGCGGTGAAGGAACCAAACAATTTCCCCCGGCTGAGCCTCTCCTGGCAAACAGAAACCCTAAATCTGCTGGTCTACTCATAGAGGGATGATAGTGATGTTCACCCCGCCCTATTTAAAGCATGATTACTGTCACTTAATTTGGTTTCATTACCTTGGCTGGGCTTTTCTTGTCTGCTTTTGGCTTCACAGACTTGGCTTTCGCTGAAGTCTTGGAAGCTTTTGTGGCTGGGGCAGCTTTGGACTTCTTGGTACTTTTTGCTGCTGCTGGTTCTCCAACCTTTTTTGGGCTCTTCTTGAGCCCTGAGGATCCTTTTTGGGCTTCTTGGCAGTAGTGGCAGGCCCTTGACTGCAGGATTCTTTCTCTTGGCTGCAGTATTCTTAGCCGCCTCCTTGCCCTTCAGCTGCTTCTTCACCTTGAAGGATCTGGGGGCCCTGGTGCCTTTCAACTGGGCTTGGGTGCCTTTGCTGATCAGGCTCTTAAGGACTGCCTTAACTTTGCATCCTGTCCATATCGAAGCCACCAGCGCTCTGAGCCTTCTTGAGAGCCTCCAGAGAGACGAGTCTCCCTTTCTCTTGGTTGCAGCGGATCCAACCTTAAAGATAAACAAACACACTCAGGATCCCCGAAGCTTCTTGACTTTAGATGCTTAAGCTGTCTTCTCTGCTTCTTCTTGGGGCTGTTTCAGCTGGTGCGGTTTCAGCCATTGTACAGCAAGTTTCAGCAGAAACTGTCACAGATCAGAAATGTGAAAAAAGAAAAAAAAGATTGCGAGCGGGCTGAAATAATCATGGCAGTCTGCTCAGCATGACAGTGACAAAAGTGCTTCCTCTGTATGGCAGATACATTTTAATCACTGAGATCCTCACCAGGCAAGTGGGGATTTCTGACCGCTTTCCACCAGAGCAGGCCATTGCTGACCGGGCGGGCCACCTACCAAGGCATAAATGAGGCCCTTAGTTTCAATTCATCAATCAGTACATTGGCTAAATCTCACCATTATCAACTTTGAAACTTTGAACCTTTAGAAAAGTCCTTTCCCCGGTTCCTGAGCACAAAAGAAAGCCAGCAATCCTGAGGCACTGAGGGAGTGAATGGGTAGGATATTTTCATAGTACATCAACCTTCTTTCCAGAATTATTGCACCTGCTAGCATTCATAAAAAGATAGGCTAGTATTTTATGTTTTGTTACACATATAGCAAAGCTCTGATTTCAGTTCACTCGCTTTGGTACTTTTTGGTGTCCACAGTACCCTCCAAGGTGTAAAGTAGAAGATTTCCAGATTGAGAAGGAAGGCTAAGGGTTTTAATATAATTTACTACAGTAGTATTGCACGTGTTAGCATGCTGGGGTATTTGCAAGCCTAAGACTTGAGAATTGAGTCTTTTTTAGAGGTGGCATTGTGCAAGGAGATTACATTTGGTCAAGTATGCTTGGCCGTGTGCTGATCTTCCTATCACTGTCAAACAAAATCTTGTGCAGACACCACAAACAACAGGGACTCCTCTCTGAAAACCTTCCCTAAGCTGCAATCTCATGTGTTACTAAGATGCGTGACTATTTTCCCACTCTTTTAAACAGCGTTAAAAGATCATATCACAACATTGGAACATCCTACGGTATTCAACCAACAAGAGGGACCCTCCTCTGCTCGCCTTTAAAAGAGGCGAGAGTATTAAGAAGCATCTAGTTCACACTAAACACACTGAATGGGGTTCTACTAATACCTTGACAATATGGGGTCTACCACCAGTTACAGGCCATTACCCTTGTAGGTGGAGTTCTGTATGGAAATTTACCAAGGTCCTCAATGAGAGTGATATAGGGTCCAATCGCCCCTGGATCATTAAGACCCACACTAACTACAATAGCGGAAATGAGGTGTACATGATCACATGCCCCTGTGGACTCAGGTTTGTTGGCATGACGTCATACAAGGTCCGTATTAGGATCAACAAGCACAGGAGCAATATAAGATGTAAAAAGAGCTCGACCAAGAGGACTAACCATTTTTTTAGTGAGTCAACACAAGGAAGATGACATTAGTTGGGTGGTGCTTAAAATGGTGTCCATTCACACGCAGGGCAACACTCTGCAGTTGTTGCTAATTTGGGAACAGCATTGGGTATACCACCTCAAAACTGATGGCTTGAATGATGATATTACGTGGCTATAGATCACATAGGCCCTTTTGATAGGAGTGTTCTAGCATCTCCCACAGTATACTGGTTATCCCTACCACAAAAAACCTCCTCTGTACTAAGGTGCTTCTCATAACATGTACTACTTACCATAACCTTCTCCTTGAGGGCTACTGCATCACAGAGTGCAGTACAACTGACCTCTTGCATATCCTTAACTTAAGACAATGGGCCGGATTACAAGTCCGGCGGTCCATTGGACCGCCAAACCCATGGTGGAGGTGCGGTGGCAGTTGGGGACCGCCGCACCAGTGGCCCGACCGCCGTATTACAAGTACAGCAGTCGGACCATTTTGGGACAGCCGTATCCGCCAGGGAACCACGTTCCCTGGCGGCAGCACAGTAGTGTAAGGCCGCAATATGCTTGGCAGGTCTGCTGCGACACCGCCAAGCATATTACAAGTTTTCCTCACCTCCAGGATTTCATGGCAGTGTTCACACCATGAAATTCTGGCGGTAAGGAAACAAAGGGGACATGCCTCTTGGTCGCATGCAGGTGGACACATAGTGTGCCCCCCTGTGTGCATGCACCCCCTGCACGGTATGGACTTAACAGGAAGCCTTAGTTTACCCAGGCAAAGGGGTCCCTTCGTGCAAAAAACAATCAACCCTGTTACGCAGGAACCTTTGCACCTTGGTGCAAGGGTGCCTGCATTGGCCAATTGTGCACCAGCGCAGAGGAAAGAAGAGGGATGTTTATTGTTGTAAATACGACACATCCCTGCACTTTCCTAATGAAGCAGCTGGGGGCAGCAAGATGGCTTGCAGCACAGCACTGCATCATATTCTTGTAAATATGCCCCTTAGTGTTCAAGAGAGAGACTAAGGGGCATATTTACAAGGCCCATGCGCCACTGGAGCGACACTTTTTTTGACGCTCTGGTGGCACACAATGCTGAGCCATATTTACAAGGCCATGCAAAGCCACCCTGCATGACTTTTCATGGCCTTGAAAATATGGCCCCCTTTCACGCATTACTCTGCGTGAAAGGGGCATTCCATGGATGTTACTGTCTCTGTTCCCATGCAACACCCATGGATTCTGATGCATGCCCAAATTAGTTTAGTGGAAAATATAATTTGACTGGCACTGTATTCAAAATGGGTTATGTTATTAGTTGGACCTGGCCAGTTCTGCCAGGTCACCACAGATTTTTGCCTTCCTTTTCCTTAACCCGTTTTTTTTTAGCTTTTAGGACTCTGTGCACCTTACTCCTGCTAACCAGTGGTAAACTTGTGCTCTCCATTGTAAACGTGGTAAACTTGGCCTACACCTGATTGGTATCTTTAATTTACGTAAAAGTCCCTACTATATATGGCATTTAGAGGAAGCTGGCTTTCTAACTAGTGCACTAAAAAGAAGTACACTGTGCAGAGAGTCCAGTGGATCCCCAATTGGTTTACAGAGGCTAAAGTAGATAATACCAATGCTCTAATTTGCGGTAGTATGGGTGAGCAGTTGGGCTTATCAGAAGGTGGTGCTCTGCATTTGTTGCACTCACAGAGGCAATAAATGAGACACAATCAAAGAATAAATCTGAGACCAATTTAGAAAAATAACACTTCTTTTTATGTATGTTTTAAAACCAAGAACTTCGTTCAAAGGTAAGTACTTTTTGCAAAAATAAATTGTACAAGAAAATCAAGCTTTTAAAGTTGTGCACCTTTACGCACAAAGCAATCCTACGGAAGGAAAAATCAAAGATGCATAAAGGTAGGTACCGTCGGTTTCAAGGGTTCACCTTCTGGGATCGGAGTAATAGTGGGCCAAGGTTCAAAGTACTACCAGCAGTTTGTTGGGAACCGCCTGGTTTCTACCGGGAGCAGGGTGCTGGTGAGGCTGGTAGTTGGCGCTACAGAGAAGGGCGATACCTGTAAAGAGGCTGCACAGTGGAACTTGCGGGCAAGTGCGAGAGCTCCCAAACAGGGGCCTAGGGCCGCTAGGGGTTGTAGAGCACAGGCAGGGAGGTGCAGGAGCTAATTGGTGTGGTCAACTGGGCTGGGGGCGCAAAGATGAACCTTGTGGTCAGGGACAAACAGCTGGCAGTGTCAAAATCAAGGCAGCTGGGCCACTCTCAAAGTGGGTCTCAGTGATGCTGATATCCCTCGACGGCTGCTTGGTCCTGATGCAGTGAGAATCCCGACTGGACTCACACTGTTGGTGTTTGATGCAGGGCATCCAGTACCCAAGGGGTTGGTACTGCACGGCTCTGGTTGGTGCTGGTGTCTTCACACTTGGTGGGGAGACAGATCTGACCTTCCAAAGCGTGAATACCTTCTCCTGGTTGTCTGTGGTGTTGGTTGGGCCAGGGAGCTACAGGGCGGTGGACAGGACTTTGCTTGTCGGTGCCTGTGGACTGCAGGGTAGTAACTCATCTACTCCAAGAGAGACTGTAGGTGATTTCTGAAGTGCTGGCAAGCTACTCAAGTCTTTGGTAGTTCTGCCGCTTGCAGGGTGAGTCACTTTCTTGAGCTTGTTGAGAGAGAATTGAGGGTGGCAGGGTTTCGCGCCAAAGTACAAAATTCTGCTGCAGTTCTCGCCAGGCAGTGACTCTTCTTCGTCCTTCTTCTGTTGATCCATCACTGAGTTATTGGGTCAGAGGTGCCATCTAAATACTACATTTAGGAGTGTTATGGGTAGTGACAGGTAGTGGCCAATGGTCTATCTACCTTTAGGGTGTCTACACCCTCTATATGCCCACTTCCGGTGGGATGTGGGCATAACCCTGACCCTAGAATGCTAATTCCGTCCAAAACAACATTGAGGAATCTGAAAAGTAGGGTCCACATCAGCTGGCCTGTCCTAGGGGTGGTGCTCGTAATGGCTTCCCTGTGATCTTGTAATATCGATGGTTTTGCTTAGCTTAGATATTACAGGGACACATCTACTCGTGCAGATATACCCACACATGGGGTATAGTGCACCCTTCATTTGGGCTGTGAGGCCTGCTGTAGGGGTGTCTTACCTATACCACATGCAGTGTTTTGCTGTAATGGGACACTGGATTGTGTGCCATGTCGACTCTTCAGTTTTCTCTGCACCACGACATGCAGGCTGCGATGGCAATTTGCATGAGCTTGGTGAGGGGCCCCTTAGGGTGGCACAATTTGTGCTGCAGCCCTTAGGGGCCTCCTTTAGGTCCAATGCCACAGGAACCAAAGGTACCATTTACAAGGAACTTACATGTGCCTAAAGGGGATGCCAATTGTGGAACAAAAGCTATAGTTTAGGGAAAGAACACTGGTGCTGGGACCGGCTTAGAAGGAACCCAGCACACTTTCAGTCAAAGTTGCACCAGATACCAGGCAAAAAGTGGGGGGTAACCATGTCAAAAGAGGCACTTTCTTACAGCATTACATGTACCCAGGGCCTATACAGTAAACATGCTACTAATGCACTGCAATACCAAAGGGGATGATGGACGGAGCGCTTGAGCTAATCAAACACTCACCCCCAGTCAACTGATCTGGGTTTAATCCATCATCATTCTTTAGCTCACTCCACCACCCCAGTTCAGACATGGCCATATGCAAATCAGTCTGACCCTGTGCCTCATGGGAACAGTCCAGCCCGAACTGCCAAGCCATGTCTTCCCTGGACCGGAAACAAGCATCCTGGGACCGGTTTCTGGCTATTCAGCCGTCATCAGCCAGGCTAGCTTGAATCCAGTGGCAAAGTGAGCAAGGGACCCACGTCTGGGCATACCCTGCCAACTAAGGGCGAACAAAGTGATACCAAAGGGGATGATGGATGGAGCGCTTGAGCTAATCAAACACTCACCCCCAGTCAACTGATCTGGGTTTAATCCATCATCATTCTTTAGCTCACTCCACCACCCCAGTTCCGACATGGCCATATGCAAATCAGTCTGACCCTGTGCCTCATGGGAACAGTCCAGCCCGAACTGCCAAGCCATGTCTTCCCTGGACCGGAAACAAGCATCCTGGGACCGGTTTCTGGCTATTCAGCCGTCATCAGCCAGGCTAGCTTGAATCCAGTGGCAAAGTGAGCAAGGGACCCACGTCTGGGCATACCCTGCCAACTAAGGGCCAACAAAGCGATACCAAATTACGTAGATAAATACCTGGGAACAGGCCTTGTGGTCCGAGTCAACTGTTGTTTAAAATCGAACAGGACTCACTGCCATGTCAGCTTTTCAAAGCTATTCGTAAACCACGCTCTGCACCGGAAACACACCCATGCCTTTATTGCTAAAAAATAATTCCAATGAATATTCAAGACATCTCCTAAAATATCGTCTATCACTATATAAGACAACTGGATCATAAATTACCTTAATTACCGATTTTAAACAACAGTTGACTCGGACCACAAGGCCTGTTCCCAGGTATTTATCTACGTAATTTGTTTATATATAAGAGTTGGAGTGGTTTGAAGGAGAAAGGGTTCTGATTTTGTGCTTCTGCATCATTTTCCTATAGAAAACGTTGATATCCACTAAGAGGCAGCCCTGAGGAGAGTCCCAGCAGCTATAGCCTGGGTCTCGAAACGCGTTGGCAATCTGTCCACGGAGGAATCAAAAATACGAATTCATTTGTGTACTTGGAGAGGGATTGTTATGAGTTGTATCCCCCAGTTGTACAGAAGAATATTTTCCCCGTGTGTGATATAGAGAGTGGTTCACGTTTGACAGATTAGTTTTAGTTGTTGGGTGGATGATGTGAATGAGTGAATGTGGTTTGTAAATTAATGTTTGTATTAATGTAATTTGCGTTGACAAGAATTTGTCTGAAGTCTAATGAGTTATGTTTTGATGTTTGTCATTTGAAATTGAAGTGTTTTCTTTTCTGTACATTCAATTTTTGATAAATAATTTTCTTAGAAAACCAATCAAATAGAGGTGGATAAATAAATAGTCCATTCAAATAGATAAAGTGGTTGTCTGTTTGTAGCTCGTTAAAGTGAAGAGTCTAAAGCACAATGGGGTTAGGTTCCTTTTTGTGTTTGTACTTTTAGAAAGCTGGCATTTTCCTGCCTAAACCAAATGTGCCTTTCTGCCAGGGTCCAAGGTAAAATGACTTAAATGGCTGTCCTGTGGTGTGATGTGTATTCCTCCCAGACAGGAAATGAAATGACCTTGAGTGTGTCGGAGGGTGCTCTTCTCCCGAGCAGGATGGCCTGGAGGCTGTACTCAGCCCTTCCTGAGCTTTAAAGGATAGCCTGAGGGCTGTGCTCACCCATCCTGACTTCAACGGCTGCCTGCCCTGCCACTGGCAAATGCAGCTGACACCTGGACTTGCCTGCCCTTTCTCACCCTAGACAGTTTGGAGCCAAACCGAGGGGAAGGGGCAGAACTAACAAGAACCAGTTTGAGGTTAGACAAAGAGAGGGACCCCCACACACAGGCTGGCACTAGATATAAAAGTAGCACCCTCAGAACCTCTCATTAGAACACACCTCTACGTATGGAAGATTCAGAAGGTCTGCCCTGCTGTCTGTAGAAGGAAGACTGAACTTGCTTTTCTTGAACCCAGAATTCCCAGAAGTGACTCCAAGGGTCAGTTGACTGTCAGCCAGTTTAAGCAACAAGGACACAACCACCTTCCAGAGGCCTCCCTGCACTGCCCAGCTGACCAGCACCACCTGGACGCCTGAGTTCTGCTGCTGGCCTCTGCTGGAGTGAGCCCTAAACCCCAAGAAGTGCCCCCCAGGTCCTGGACCCTTGGCTGGCATAAGAGTATACTCCTCCTGACTAAAATTGAACTCCACGTAAAAGTTCAGAAGTTGCGGCTCCTTGCATCCCTGAGTGGGCTCCTTGAGCCAGCAATTATTATAGAGTTACCCACTAACACAAAGCTCCAGTGATGACCTGCTCCTCACGGCGACAACGATCTCCTTACAGCCCCCGCCAACACGAAGCTCCCGCTGAGGATCCTGACGTGTACATGGACTATGAGAAGGTAAACTCTTCACCAGGATGAACGTAGTCCCTGTATCTGACCTGTGCTCCATCATAGTTGCCTTCACACTAAACTTGTGACTTTGACCTGGCTCAGCACAACCAGATAACAGTGAGTGTCACATTGTACTTATTGGTGATATTTTTACCTGAAACTTTAAAAATTCATAACTACAAGTCTACTTATTGGATTTTTGTTGTTTTGGTGTCATTTTCTTTATCCAGTTTTCCTCTATTTTTCTAAATTGGTTTGAATTTTTCATGTGGTGTGTTTTCACTTAATTACTGTTTGTGTGCTGCATGAATACTTTACACATTGCCTGTAAGTTAAGCCTGACTGCTTTTGTTCCAAGCTACTAGACTGTTAAGCACAAGTTTATTTAGTGGCTTTTGTGGATCACCCTGACAGGGATTGTGTTCATTACTTAAGTGAGGCTCACATTCCTCTCAACTAATAAACCAATTTTTTTACATTATTTTATTGATAGAAAAAGCTCACCCAGTGGGGAATTGTGACGCCACGAGAATGTATTCGAAGAATGTGCAAGAGTGCAAAAAGCTTGTCAGCAGGTCTTGCCTCAGAAACCAAACTGGTATTTTTAATGTCTAGAGTTTCTCTTAACACTATCAGGCTTTGTGAAAAACAGCGATGTGAAATGTTCATTACAATAACATGACTAGAGAGAGACTGTTATGATTGGATTGCTAATGAAACAAGAACATTAACAAATTGGAAAACCAGCACTTTTCGCAGTCAGCTATAGGATGTGCTATCAATACATGTGGATCTCACACTTGAATTAAAAATTTGCACATACCGATGCGCACCTCCCAGGAAAATCCTCACACTATTTTCACACTTGAGTAAATTTACCATTATCGTTAACATTTAAAAAACTGTAGCATCTGCTTCACTGGGGCACTTCATGCCTTATATTGCTACCCCCCTAATATCAAATACTTTAGAAGGTTAAAAAAAACTTCTTCTGAAACAAGTCATTTCTGGGTTTAGGGTTTCTGTGTATGTAAAGTCCAGTTGTATCCGTGGAGTCCACCTCAGGTCCTTTTCTGAATGCTGGGTGGTCTGAGAGGATTCCATAGGACCACACATATATACAGCACTCTGAGCGAAGACCATACACAGAGGGAGCTTCTCAGCAGATCAATCCTTAAACCGAGAGCCGAAAGGCCAATGGACACAGAACAAATGTTTTCTCACATTCGCAGAACTGTACTGATAGAGTGGGCTTAATCGTTGGTTCGTGTTTGTCGCACTTAGAACTGGTAAGTTTATGGTAATTTATGGTAATTCAAAATTAAGTTAGCGCATTAAGGTCATCATTACAATCATAGGGCCTTAACACATACAGAGCTAAACTCAGTTCTCAATTAGGCCACCCATTTGGGTACACGCGTGTGCATGCACACATGGAGGCAGCCATCTTGCAATGGTTTTTCTAGAATTTTATTACAAAATCAATTTCAAAATGGTCACCCAGGCATGCACACCATTTTAAAACAAAACTAGCATTAGGAAAGCTAAAATGTCTGCGCCCATGCAGAACTTTTGGCTTTGCCAATGCTCGTTTTTGAGTTGTCATCACATCTTCCCAGCACGTATTTGACAACACCGATATAAATACAAAATGAAAGAGCATCTTCTCAAAGGGTCTCATTCTGAGTGCATTGGTAATCTTGATTCAGTCGGAAACAGGAGTTTGTACCCAAGTCGACCTTACATCTAATGTGAAAATTACACACATCCCCTACTCACAAATGTCTGAATTTGTGCAAGGAAAGGCTGCTACATTCTGATTTTTGGAGGAAAACTTCCAGAATTACCATTCTACACCCCATTCTATATTACAGAACTTGGAATTGGTAGGTAATACCACACCCGGCAAATACCACACCTGGTTTTATCATAATATACCAGGTGCAATATTACTTTCCCAAACACCAAGGCACTTGTAAAGTGGCCTAAAATGTTACAGAATACAGTCAATATCTATATTTACATTGCTTGTTAAATTTGATGAATATATGCATACAAATAGCATTGTTGGCAAATGCAACCCGTGATGGCCTATGGGTAACCAGAAACAGGACTATAACGGTATGGTGTGTGTGCATACACATTACAAAAGTAACAAGCATTGGCAATGCCAATAGGTCTAGCTTATGAATGCACTGTCAAGCAAGACCTAAAAATCCATGTGCTTTAATGACTGCCCTCCTCCCATTTGTGCTGCTACCAGAGAAAAACGCCATAAATTATCTAGTTATCTAAGACACTTTAATAGCATTGCAATGGAATGTGTGTGCCCTTGAAAGTTCAAGCTCAGGCAGCTGGATAAATAAACAAATTGATTTCAGCTGTGTGGAGAGCAAGCTCTTTTTTCTGGAAGCACAAAACTTCTGCCCAATCAAAAGATGTGCTCCGGGCTCCCAACATGTATGTGCAGCTAAAGCCATTCTCTTGGTGACACTCACATAATTGTCTGGTGACAGCTTTGCTGTCAAGCCAGACCATAACAAGCATTTGCAATGCAATAGGTCTCGCATTTGCGAGAGTTTAAGCTATTGGCATTGTAAATGACAATGCTTTTTATGTATCTGTTTTGTTATTTAACACATAAATAAAAGGCATTGTCATTTACAATGTCAATAGCTCAAATTCTTGTAAATGCGAGACCTATTTCCTTGCAAAGAAGCGGCCGCCAGTGTCCCAGGCTGCTCGGAAAGTGAAAGCGTGCATGGCGCGCTTAATGTTGCAGGAAAGCATGTCGTGCCTACAGTACGAGAAACTCATTAAAGAAAATAGTGCTTACAGACTAAATAACACATACCGTATAACAACAGAAGTAAAAGGTACAGTCCTCATGGGTGGTTACAAATGAAGACAAAGCGGTACTAAGGAGGGACTAACAAGTCTATTAACGAATCAGAAGCCAGCATTTACAAAGGATAATGACACAAGTCAATGAAAAATATGGGTGGAGAGTGGGCGGAGCTTCAAGTCCATACTCTAATATAGCATGCCTCGCAGAGCAGCGCATGCGCTGCCCAGGTTCGACCTAAAAATGGGAGGGATCCGTAGATGCCAGCTCCCAGACAGAGGACCTATATAAACAGTGTAGGTCGCTCTCACTGTGATGCTCATGATTTATAATTCAAGAGCCATGACACAGTGAACAAGTAGAGAAAAATGTTAACCAGAACAGAAGTGCAATGAAAAGTCAGCCTACATTGTGATTTGCAAGCTTCCACTGAAACACGTGTAGCTTCTTCAAACAGTTTCTCTTAAAACTGGATCAAAGTCTTAAGGAAGAGTGGTCTAGCGTGCACACATTGTTAATACATTGCATTCACATGGAACAAATCATAAGTGATCCATTCAAAAGTCCTCGTACTGGTTTCAGTGCATTTCAGGGGTGCTAAAGTGCAAGGATTTTAGTGCCATGCAATAAGTGACAAGTCATGTGAAAATAGCAGCAACCAGTAAGATGGCTGGAGACCTTGTGTAGTTTTGAACATTGGAAAGAGGAGACTTTTTGATTGGCCTGTACACCTAAAATTTAATTTAAGTAGTAATAAAAAACTGGAACTGTATGTGATAATTATATGCAGATCATAGGGCGGCTGGCACTCGCATTCAGCATAATGGCCTTACCACTGATGTGGTCCATTGAGTGGCCTTTGCACCTGAGAGGCGGTTTCAACTAGTGATGGATGAAGGAGTTGAAGTGCCTTGTTACTGAGCTATTAAGAGTGTCCATATGTAGGTTACAGCCTTAGAAATTGAATAATTACTTGGTGGTCAAAACTAAAGTCAATTGACAAAAGATGTGCAGTTGTATAAGAGGAGATGTAGCAAAGGAAGTGTGATGTGTTCCATGTAGGAAAAGTGTTATTTTAATGCAAAGAGATGGAGTAGTGTGATTCATTTCAGATAAAATGGTACCCTTTCCTTGGCAGTATCATGTCACCCCATGCTTGTCTCTCTTTTAGCTAATTAGAGGCTTCACTCATCACACTGCCTTTTCTACCACATTCAAGGAAAAGTGCACTGAATTATTGTGGACTATGAACTTTGGCTGATTGACAGACAGTCAAACGTAGCTTGACAAATTACCTTTCATTTTGACATATGCTTTATGTCTTTGAGTGGTCTCCTAACACAATTAAGACATAAGTTCAAACAGTGCACAGATGACAGCCACGTGATGACGGACATGGCTTAGGATAGCTGTGTTTTGGCCCCACCCTGTTTGCAATCTATCTGGCCGATTTGCCTACTACACTTACTGAAGCAGCTTCTTTTCTCCAAAGATTGACGGTGTGCATGTGTCTTGTCCATTATATGGAGATGATTTAGTAGTATGGAATGCACCCCAATCGTCCTTCAGAGGGAACTATTGTTGCTTTGTGAATATTGTGCTAAAAATGTCCTCACAGTTAACTCGGATAAAACAAATATTTTAGTTTTTGGTAAGAAATCCAGGTATTTCTTTTAGAATCTCGGCTTGACTAGGGTGCACAAGGGGGACGCTTATAAATACTTAGCTGTGACATTCCACTCTTTTTTGAGCCACTTTTGTTGCCTCTACCAAACAGGTAAGCAGGCCCAAGTATCTATGAGTGGAATATGGAAGTGTAATCAAAGGTTTGATGGACTCTCATTAGATCACCTAATTCTGGCTTTTAAGACCAAGTGCTATATGGTGCTGAACTCTAAATCTTGGATCCCAAAATTTCATGGGATGCCTTAGAAAGCAGCTCTTGGAAACAGCTACTAGGCCTCCCTCAAAGAGCCATGATCCAAGCCATCAGACCCAACCTGCTCTCATGTCTTGGTGGTTTCTTGGTGCAAGCCGCTCACTTCGTTATTTGCATTCCCTTACTCAATGAGATTAACATAAAATATCAGTATTGTATTGGAATTAATTAAATCGTAGTGAATGCAATTGGACCAAGCCTAGACAATTGCAAATCACTCCAATAAGGCATGCATTTAATGATGTCAATGGGATCCCGCAAGGGTCCTTATGTGTATCTAAATGAACTTGATCGCTCTTCAGCCCTCAATTATAGAGGCCAAAAACTATTTAGAATACAAGCAATCTGTCCCCTTAACGTTATGCTGATTGGGGCCAGAGATCTCGTTTCTGTGGATCTCACATCTTCCCAACATGAGAAAGGACTAGAGATTCTTAAAGTTGGGATTGGTGTTAACCCCTCATATTCGATACTGATGAACTGAAGCAGGCCGGAAGGATATGCTGGTGTTCTCTTAACATAAAATGCATTTGTCCACATATTTTATTAGATTTTTATTATTACTTGCACGTCATCGTAGTTTTCTTCACCCTTACCAAGTATGGTACTTTGGCTTCAGAACTAGCCAAGTCCTTCACGGTCTTGGAATTAGGTTTCTGGACATGGCTATAGCTCTTGGACGTTTTGAATTGCTTTAAAAGGTGATTTTATTTTTATAACGACCTATTCCTTGTTTTAATTACCTTCTGTAAGTTGTATAATATGTTATTATCTTAATTTGATAGACATGTATAATACTTACTACTACGTCTGCTATTACTACTTATGAACACACCTCAACACAGTAGACAAGGTTTGGGAATTTCTCTTTTTCAACAAAAGATTCTGAGTGGCATGTGTGGAACAACATGTCATGGCTTTGAAATTGACCTCAGGAAAATACATTTTCATGTTGTATTTTGTACACTGTATTGGAGGGAAATTCGCTCAAGGTGGATACTCATATTGATTGAAATAGTCCAATCCTGAGTGAACAGAAAGACAGCCCGAGTAGCAGCATTCATGAGCTCACAAAGAACATCTGACGCCATCTTTGCTGTAACTCAATCTGCTCTAAATAACGAGCCGCCTTCTTGGAAGTTCTGTTTCCTAGTAATTCTTCACAATATGATTCCCCTACAAGTGAATTACCAATGTCGCATTACATTTGGCCTTTCCTAAGAGACAGGTCAAAATACTATAATCTGCAGAATTCTTTCATACTTAATTCACCATTTTGGCCACAGGACTAGAGAGAGTAAATAAGACGGCTGATATATTTGCACACAACTCTCCTGGGAGCACTGATTTATGGGAATCCCTAGGGCTCAGACATCATGCTTGGGACATGTCAGCTGCCAAAGAACTATAGATACTTTCTCAAATATTACAAACTAGGCTACTCACTAAGAAAGTTCCTATGTCTATTCTACTTTCAGAACCTTACGTTAATTCTTATTTGACGGACGGGGGGGGGGGGAGTGGGATTCTCCGTCAGCTGTCCTGTACTCTGGCATTCCCCTTCTCAGCATCTAAAAATGACCCACTTTCCGTTACTATCAGGCTCAGTTAGAGACCCCTGGAACAATCAAGCTGTTAACGCAAAATCATGGTATAGCCCCAGGTATTTTGCCTCCTGAATTCAATTTTCACAAGTTGAAAAGAGAAATGAGCTCAGTTTTTGTTTTTCTGAATGTTAAAACCGGGCATAAGTACATTTCCCAACTTGTTTTTGCCCACCATAAATCCTCATGTATTACCTCGAAAGATTTGCAGAGGGAAACATCTGGGCTAGAAGTACAATTTGCACCTGACCCAGAATGTGAAATTGGGCTCAAAGTTTTGCACCACGGGATTCTCAGTTTGCTGGTATGTGATGAAACGTCTGTGCAATGAGCAGGGCCCAGCTGGAAACTAAAATCAGTGCAGGGAACATATTTACACCAGCCCCACGCTGGAGGAGGCCCGAGGCCGCAAGCAGAATGTGTCCAGTGGAGGGAATGACTGGGTGATGACACACGAGCAGCTCAGAGAGTAGCCCTGCTGGCCAGCAACCCACCTGGAAAATGCCCGAGTGTCAGAATGGACAGTTCGACTCCGGCATCAAAGTAAGACCTCGCGCTCGCATTAGGTTAACTCACGCTCTGCGTTGTCTGTCAGAAGCATACGTTTAGAGGCGCTCCAAAATAGGGGTCCCCTATACAGAAAACACAACACGCTTTCCTTTACCCTAGGATCAGGGCTTTAAGTGGGCCGGGTCTCACCGGTGCTGAGCACCGGCAGTTTTTTAGAGGGGGCCTCTTAACAGGTCTCTATCGGGCTCTGTTTTGTGCCCTGGCACAGGAGATCCGTTTTTTCCGGGCTGCAGTGACAGCAGGCACATGGATGTGCGCATGCTCACACTGCTCACTTCTCACTAGTGGAGAAGTTACGGCATGACGTCATGCCAGGTGAGCTTTGTAGGGGAAGGGAAATCTTTTAAAGAGAGTCACTTTCTCTCCGGATTTCCCTTCTCTTTTTGAAACTCAGGAGCAGCAACATTGTTGTGGTGTCACTAGCGCTTCGCTCCTCATCGGCTAATCTGGCGAGGGTGCCTAGAGTTAGGAAAGTTAAATCAGGAGGCAGGGCCTTCAGCACTGCAGCCTCCCGCCTCTGGAATAAACTTCCACCTGATATTAGACAAATAGATAATATCCTGCAGTTCAGAAAAAGGATAAAAACCTGGCTCTATCCCTGAGTATGCTCTTTGGCATCCTGCTAATTTTCTCCTGGCAGGGGGCACAGTCTTTCCGCACTTAGCTAGACACCTGTATCACAGCGCCAGGTTACCCGTAGGGTGTCAGTTGCGCTCTATAAGTAATGATAATAATAGGGCTTTAAGTGGAAGCTTTTTCAATATTATATAGGGCAAGCTATAGTTGCTGGTTATTTATCTTATGCAACTAACAACCACTGACAAAGCCAATAGTCCTGACTGGTTGTAGGTATGATGTTACTTGCTGTATCATATATCTGGATGCAATGACAGAAACAGCAAAATACAAGTTGGGCGGCACACTATGCTTAACACAGATTTTTAGCTTACATGTTTTAAGCCACGCCCTTACTTACATTGGCCACGCCCCTTATAGAGACCCCCAGTTTTTTCACCCCACTTAAAGCCCTGCCTAGGATACAGTTGTTAATGCTCTGTTGTGCACTTGACTACCTCAAACGCTTTCGAGCATTTTGTTTTCTCTGTGGTTGTAACGATGATTACAGTCACCGACACTGTAAATTCAGCAAACGACCGGCTTCGTGGAGCCCGGGCGCCTTGTGAGGGTCTGGGGCGGCCCCGGCCACAGGGATTTGCAAAGTACACATGTAATGTCTATGCCTCCCTGTAATTGGTTATTTGTGTATCCTGTGTACACCATAATTACATCAAAATTCAGGTATTTTCTGACATATCTAACACCGCAAGCTAATTACAATGCGCAGCTCTGTAAACAGTCCTAGGCCTGGTTCGGCAGAAGTGAAATGTTTTCTGCAGTAAAAGAGGAATAGAGGGAAATGGACAAGAGGTTACATGTCTTTGGAAACGCAAGACATTTTCAGACGGAACAGAGGTCAGTTGTGCCTTTATTTTTGTATGGGTTTTAAATCAACGAAGATCGGGATAAAAGTTATCAAAACTGCATAATCATATGCCTAATTAATGAAAAAATGTTAAGACATCTGATTAATGTGTTCATTGTGATTAGCAGTGGCAGCACCTGCAGCATGTTGGAGTTTGAGGGGTTCACACTGCAGTCTGCAGGCAGTGTGGGTATTTGTGTGGCATGAATTACTGTCTTCTGTTCGGCCCCTAAGAGGGGCAACCAGGTGCACCTGGGAAACAAATCAGCAGAGTCAAAGATGGCTTCACGACTCCACCCCACCCTGCCCTACTGTTTCCGCTTCTGTTGTACTTCCGGCTACTATTGTGGTGGAACCATAAGACATCAGTACATGCGTCATATAAATGACTGCTGACTGATTTGAGGTCAGGGGGCAATTGGTACCCTCAGGTAAAGCTGTGAAGAAAAAGAAAACGCTTCTTTAAGCCTCATAAGTGGAATGCGTTAATGCATTATGCGTGCGAGTGCTCCTTTTTCCTTGATTTTCCCAACTACCTTTTAAACAAGCATTGGCATAGCCAATAGGTCTCGCTTTTGGGGCCTTATAAGTGTTTAGGCAGAGCTATTGACTTTGCCAATGTGTTTGATTGCTGCAAAAGTAAAGAAATAGAAAAAAACATCTATTTCTTTACTTTTGCAGCAATCGCGGCACCGGCGCTTTACTTTTAACATGGTTAAAGGTAAAGCGCTGGTGCCGCGATTATAGCAAAAGTAAAGAAATAGATGTTTTTTTCTATTTCTTTACTTTTGCAGCAATCGCGCACCGGCGCTTTACCTAAACCATGTTAAAAGTAAAGCGCAGGTGCCACGATTGAGCTAAAAGTAAAGAAATAGAAAAAAACATCTATTTCTTTACTTTTGCTATAATCGCGGCACCGGCGCTTTACTTTTAACATGGTTCCAGCGGGAGGAGCTGGACGCGCGTTAAAAGTAAAGCGTGGGTGCCACGATTGAGCAAAAGTAAAAAAATAGAAAAAAACATCTATTTCTTTACTTTTGCTATAATCGCGGCACCGGTGCTTTACTTTTAACTAACCCTGGGCGTAGTTCGCGAAGTAGCGCTACGCGAAGCTACGCAAAGTGCAGTTCGCACTACGCGAGCTACGCGTAGCACTACGTGAACTGCGTAGTGCGCTGGTCCCGATGATTGCACAGTGCCGGATGCTTGTCCGCACTGTGCAATCATTGAAAACGGCATCTTGCACAGTGCGAGCTGTCTTTTACTGCCGCTCGAGTAGATTTTTACTCGAGCGGCAGCTTTCTCAACGCGGACTGGTAGTTTCTCATCGCGAGCGGTCGCGAGCATACGCGACCACTCGCAATGAGAAACCTGACCTCCCCGCGTTGAGAATCTCGCCGGGAGGTTTATTTTCCACGCTCGCGATCGGTAACTTGATGTTGCTGATCGCGAACGAGGAAAAGTCTCGCCGGGATGTCATTTTGCTTGCTCGCGGTCGCCAACTTGACGTTGAGGACCACGAGCAAGCAAAAAATGACCGCTGCACTACGCTACGCGTGTTTGCACTGTGCTACGTGCAATTCGCGTTGTGCGAAGTAGCGCAAACTTCGCAAACTACGCGAGCGTAGCGTAGTGCTTTGCCCAGGGTTACTTTTAACATGGTTACAGCGGGAGGAGCTGGACGCGCTCTGTGGTGGGGGAGGGGGAGGGGCGTGCGTTGAGGCATGGGAGAGCGAGACAAATGCCAGATGGCGGCTGCGCATGTGCACGCGCGCGTAATCGCACGCTGGTGGCCGGAAAAAGCCTCTTTGATAGCACTTTCAAAAGCCCCTTACTAAATGTCTCGCAGAGCAGCGCATGCGCGCTGGCTCAGCGAGACCTAAAAAGGTGGGAATGGCTGCTGGAAGGGGTAACGGCAAAAGCGGTATATCCATCATCCTTCCAGGGCGGGCTTAAGTGACTGATTTAAGTCATGGCTGAGAAGCTCATTTCAAGACGGGTGGATTTCAGATTAGTTTCTCCCCTTGGGGTAACCAATACCACGGCCATCTGTAAATCTGGGGAGGTGGGGGCAGCAGGAATACTCCCAGCTACGATCTTGAGTAATTACAAATTGGAACGGGTGTTTCCACGCTGATCGCCACATATTAATCTCAGAGTTTCAGCAACATTCAGCTGCTTTCAGTAGTCGGAGTTCCTCAGAGAAAATAAGAAACTTCTAAACCCATTGGGTCTGTAAATGTTTACTGGCCCCATCAGCATTAACATGCTATGGTTTCGATGTTTTGTTTGCAAAAACGGTTGAATTTTGGCATGAGAAATATGACATATATTACCCCCTCATTGGACCTCCTCGTCCCAGTCATTACTATATGAGGCGGTCCACCTCCCGACAGTTACTTTAACCCACTAGTCTTTTTTTAAATTCCACTGGATGAAGGTCCCTCCCACCCGTCTCCATTCCTGCTTATTTTCCTGTCCGAAGACAGGTGCAAGAACACGCTGGTGTATTTGGTGAGTAAATGCTTAAAGATTTTTTGTTTGTGCATTTTAAACTGTTCATATGCTTACAGATGATACAGTTCTTCTGTGGCATTTGTTATTTCTGCATCGCCCGCTGCCGCGCTCCCCATTCATGTGCCTAGCTTAGCGGGGAGTATTGCCAGAGGTCCGCGGGTGGACCGACCAAGTGCTGGGTTGTTTCTGGCTGTACTTGGACCCCGCGACTGTGTCCTGAGAGTGCACAGCTGCAGGGGAGGCAACAGCCTGTTATTAGGTCGAGCCTGAGCAGCACATGCTCTGCTCTGCGATGCATGCTGTATTCAGGTAGGGACTTGAAGCTCCACCCACTCTTCGCCCATGTTTTTCATTGGCTTGTGTTATTGTCCACTGTAAACTGTGGCTGTTCATTGGTCAATAGGCTTAGTAGTCCATCCTTAGTATCACCTTGTCTCATTTTGTAACCTCCCATGGTGACACTGCCCTGTTACGTGTGTTGTTACTCTGTAGATTTAATTACAGCCTCCGAGCACAATTTTCTCAAATAGCTTTGTTTTTTATAGCAAGAGCATTTGCAATGCAATAGGTCTCGCATTTGCTAGAGTTTAAGCTATTGTCATTGTAAATGACAATGCCTTTTAGTTATGTTTTAAAAACAACACATAAATAAAAGGCATTGTCATTTACAATGCCAATAGCTCAAACTCTCGAAAATGCGAGACCTATTGCATTACAAATGCTTATTTAAGCATGCAAGTCTCATGGAATAAGACTATGTTGCTAAGCAATGGGTATAAATAAGGAAATGGTGCCTTTAGCACAACTCACTTCCTGCTTGGCTTGCCGGATCTTGATGTTGTGAACATGGAGCCTGTTGATGAGTCTACTTTTTCTCTGTCGTAGCCTGTCCAGGAGTTGGAGAAGAAAGATTTGTTGCAGATCTCAAGATCTGATTTGCAAGATCTTATTAATCATCTGGTCCAGACTGCTTTAAATGAACTGTAAGCCAAAAAGCAGAAGGGGTATGTTGATGAGGATATGGAAAACTCCCCTAAGGCCAAATATGTCAAAGGGAAGGTTTTTTCTGATTTGATGGCACATATTCGGGAGGTGCTGGGTTTTGAACCAAAAACTCTAGTGGACAGTGGGTTTTATTCACAGTACAGTTCTTCTGTGGTGGATAATTTGCCTATGCATGACATTATAAAAGAAATCCTTACTAAGGAATGGAAGGATGTCTATGAGCAATATATTCCTCGTTTTTTGAGCAAGCAATATCTCCTGTCTCAATTTGAGGATCAATACCCACAGATTCCAAAGGTCAACTCCATTTTGTCTTCTATGGCATCTTCCACCACCTTATCAACTGAAGAGGTGACCCTTTTGGATCCTGTTGAAAAAAAGGTTGAAGCAGCTCTGAAGAGGGCTTATGCAGCCTCTATTTTTGGAGTAAGGGTTAGTACGTATTCAGCATATGCATCACAGGTTCTCATTAAAGACTTTGAGCAGTTGTTTGATTGCCTTCAGGACCAAGGGGACCCACACCTGTTCTGGCTCATACGGAGGTGTTGGCTCAGTTCCTGTCTGATGCCACTTTCAATACCTTGTGGGCTTTTTCCTTCTCTTCAGGGGCTGCTATGGCAGGGTGCAGGTCTCTGTGGACTAAATCATGGTGTCAGGAGGAATATAGCACTTTACTACCGATGTATTACATCGCGTGCTATTACAACGTGGTCGTTACAACGACCGCGTTGTTAGTACGCGATGCATTTACATCGCAAGTCTTTACGACTACTTCCACTAGGGGCGCGCTGGACTTAGGAATAGTATTATTTACTATTCCTACTCCAGTTTGCGCAACAGTAGGGAAGGTGTTGGAATTCATTTCCAATACCTCAGCGCCCCCTAGTGGAATTCATCGTAAAGACTTGCGATGTAAATGCATCGCGTACTAACAACGCAGTCGTTGTAATGACCGCGTTGTAAAGGTATCACGGTGTAATGACTGCGTTGTAAAGGTTGTTTCCCGTCAGGAGGCGGCACAAAAGTCGTTGATTCATAAATTGCCATTTGAAGGCCCTAATTTGCTTGGGGACGATTTAAACACTATGATTCAGAGATCATCTGAGGAGAAGAAGATTCTGAAGCCTTTCCAATCAGTCCAAAAGAAGAAGACTTTCTTTCACAAACAGAATTTCCAGAATGCGTTGGCCTCTTCACATCCCTTTCACTGCCGGACTCATGGTCGGGGAGCCACGTTCGTCAGTAAATCTCAACTCCAGAATCAATAGCCCGAGGGAGCAAATCAAAAATGAAAATCATGAAGTTGAGGCCAGGTTTCGGTTTTTCCTGGATCAGGGACTCCAGCTGATTTTGAACCAGTGGGTTATTTCAATCATCAACCAGGGTTATCAGATTCCCATCGTAGGCCTTCCTCTAGAGGATCAGTTTTGTGCTACTCCATTGTCAAGAAACCCTCAAAAACAAGAAGGCATTTTGTCAGGTGTGGAGAACCTTTTCATCAAGAGGGCGACTGTCCGAGTGCCTCCTGCAGAAGAGGGTCTGAGGTTTTACTCCATTCTTTCCGCAAGCCAGGTGGTTAATTCCAGCCAATCCTGGATTTAAAAAGTCTCAACAAGTAGGTGAAGGTCGAGCCGCTTCATATGAACACTTTGCAGTCCATCATTCCTCTGATCAAGAAGGGTGATTTTCTGGTGACCTTGGACTTCGAGGACACCTATTTTCACATCATGATCCATACAACAAGCCAGAGGTTTCTAACAATTGCTTTGAACAATGTTAATTTCCAATTACAAGTGTTGCCTTTTGGTCTGTTGACTGCTCCACAGACATTCACCGAGGTATTGGCTCCGGCTGTGGGTGTTTTACAGCTTCAGAGTTTCTCAGTATTTCCATACCTTGATGATTGTTTAATCTGTGCTTCCTTTCTTCCTAAGACTCTGATGGCGGTGGAGGCAATGATTGGGCTACTGCAACAATTTGTATTCAAACTGAACTTTATGAAGTCGCACCTGTCCCCTGTCCAAAGATTACAGTTTATCGGGGCGATTGTCAACACGAAGACAGGGGCAGTTTTTCTGCCTTCTTCATGAATAGAGACTCTGCAGAGAAACCTGAGGGTTCTCTTATCCCAGCAGGCTCTCTGAACAGGAGTTGGTTGATGGTCCAGGGACGCTGGTGTCCACCACTGCTGTAGTTCCTTGGGCTTGTCTACATCTAAAGGCCCTAGTCAATCACCTGCTGTCCGACTTGGATCCCTCCCTTGCGGATTACTACTTCCTTGTTTCCCCTCCTCTTGTTCTGACTCAGACCTTGAGTTGGTGGCTGCACACTCCCAACTTGGAGAGGGGTGTCAGTTTTCAACTTCCTCCTCCATTGTTGTTGTTAACGGATGCCAGTCTGTAGGGTTGGGGACAACTCTAGGGTCTCTGGAGGCAAAGCGTCAGTGGTTTCAGAGGGACAGAGTTCGTTCATCCAATTGGAGGGAGTTGCTAGTGATCTGTGAGACAGTTCTGGCGTTTCAGTCCCAGTTGCTGAGGGCAAATCTGCTGATTCGTACTGATAATCAGGTGGTGCATTGCTATCTGAAATGACAGGGCAATACGTGGAGCACACCTCTCAATCATCTCGCCACACTGATTTGTTCTTGGATGGAGACTCATCTTATTTCCATTGAGGGCCATTTACATCCAGGCTCAGTTCAATTATCATGCTGCAATCTGCCCTCCTCTGTCCTTTACCATCTGTCAAGGTCTCTCTTCTTCGACATTTGTCTCCTGTTCGGGGAACCGTGGCTCAACATTTTTGCCTCTCCCCACAATGCCCTCTATCCAAGGTTTTATTCAGAGATGATTTGTCCACAGGCTTTAGCAGTGGTTGTCCTTTTGATTCCTTGGCCCACGGGTCTTCTGTATGCATTCCCTCCAATACCCCTCCTTCCCAGGGTGCTGAAGAAGATTCAGGTGGAAAAGGTGTCAGTGACCTTGATTGCCCCATTTTGACCTCATCGCCTTTGGTTCCCTCTGTTTCTTCAATTGTCCCAGGGAACCTTTGGCAGGTTGCCGGTGATTCCTTTCCCGCTTCGGTATCCAGTTCTGTTACTACCCCGTCTCCGTCAACTGAAATTAATGGCTTGGCTGTTGAGAGATTAGTATTGGAGACTATGGGGTGCTCTTCTCTGTTGGCAGCAGATATTCAAAAATCCCATAAAGAATCCACTCTTAAGTCCTAAAATATGAACTGGGACTCTTTTGTTAAGTAGTGTGTAATTCATAGGGTGGACCCGATGGAGGGGGATCCGGTTCAGATTCTTGAATTTCTGAGGGATGGTTTTCAGAAGAATTTCTACTTTGGCTGCTCAGTGGGCGGCAATTAGGCCTGTATGGGCTCTGGGGAGGATCTGTAATCCATTGTTCCTTTGGTGGTCTGTCTATTGAATAGTTTTCGGGTCAGACATCCAGTCTTTCCAGTAATTGTTCCTTCATGGGACTTACCTACTGTTCCTCAGGGTCTGCAAATGCCCCCTTTTGAGCCTTTTCATGAGGCAGAATTGATTTGGTTGTCAGCAAAAACGGCTTTTCTTTTGGCTATTACTTCAGCCTGGAGGTTGGGGAAGTTGGGGACTTTACAGAGGTCCTATCCCTATTTGAAAATCCTGCCTGATAAGGTAATACTCTGGCTGGATCCAGAATTGTTCCTAAAATATCTTCCCAGTTCCATTTGCAGCAGGAGGTTATTCTCCCACTTTTTCCTGAGGGCGGTGATGATCAGGTTCCATCCGCTTTGGATGTGTGGAGGGTTCTTCAGCTATACCGGCAACGCACAAAAGACTTTCACCTTTCTTCTGCTTTGTTTGTCTCTTTCGGCAGTGTTAATAAAAGGAGAAGGTTGCTACTGTCACTCTCAGTAGATGGGTAAAGAAGGTGAGTTGGGTCGCGCTCCTCCAGTTCACGTTCAGGGGCGTTCCACCAAGTCTGTTTCAGCTTCTTGGGCTGAAGCTGCAAGGGTCTCTGTTCAGGAGATCTGTTGGGCTGCCACCTGGCATTGTCATCACACTTTTATAAAGCATTATCATCTTGATGTGTTGCGTGCTTCTGT
This sequence comes from Calotriton arnoldi, assembly GCA_963921515.1. NCBI lineage: Eukaryota > Metazoa > Chordata > Amphibia > Caudata > Salamandridae > Calotriton > Calotriton arnoldi. The sequence goes on along the minus strand of CAWUFW010002082.1, from coordinate 1,128,269 downwards.
GAATAATTTGCTGTTGGTGTTGTAAAGGCAGCAATGATATAAGCTTGATTTATTAATGTATTGATGTTCTTGCTTTTTCTGTGTCAAGCTTGGTTTATTGGGCTTGTGAAGTCCTCATATAGTAATGAACCATTACTTACCAGTAATCTTCATTACCCCGAATAAGGCCCTTCTCGTTCCAGTCATGTCCCCTCCCCTCCTCTTTTGGTTGTCTGGTCTTGTTACTAGCAGGCGTCGAGGTGAGTGGGAGAGGCCTTTACTCAGTGGAATTAGAACAAGCATTGGCATAGCCAATAGGTCTCGCCTTTGTGACCTTATAAGTGTTTAGCCATGCAGAACATTACCCTGGGTAGTTCAATTATAGCTTAATTTCTGAATATGTTTTAGGCTATATCAAGCCCAAATTGTATCTACTTATTAAAAAAATAAAAATAAACTGTACACAAAATAGTAAGTTTTTTCCAAATTGCAGGCACATGACTTGTGAAGCAAACTAAACAAGCCAGAGATTAACGTGGCTTCACCTCCCTGGAGACTTGATATGTGCAATTTGGCCCCACCTCACTATCACTCTCGTATCTGTACAAGTCTGCAAGGAAGGTATCGCAAACCTGCTATCAATTCCGTCACTTATGGCACTTTTTAACAGATTTGCCGATTCCACCCTATTCTAAATGACCCATTATTCACAAGACAAAAACTAACGTACTCTGGGCCCCAAGCAGTAAAAGAACACCATATTTGAGGGTTGTTTTTTGATTCTTCAATTCATCCTCTCTAATAATCTTCAATAAAAAAAGCACAAGTATATTAAGGGTTGTGCTTGCACATATTTTCATTTTAACCCCGTAGGACATATACAGATTGGGAATACAGTAAAATATTTGTATGAACATACCCTTGGAGTGCACAGGGGCTAGATATCGCTATTTAACAGATATAACAATTCACTGAGGCCATTAACACTATTCAAAGGCACACAATAACTGATTCAGTTGTGCTTTTATGACTGTTAAAATATCAGTCGAATAAAGCTTTCCTTGACCTTGACCTTGAGTCAGCCAAGCGTTACAAATACATTGCAGATTCGCAGCTACTAAAAGGTGCACATAAATCCCAAAGATTAAATCGAAGAGCATTTGCAATGCAATACAATCGGTTTCACCTTTGGGACTTAAGTATTTAGCCATGCAGCAAACTGTCGCACTTTCAGTTAAAGTGTAAGGCAGCAGCTGCAGCCTAGTGCTAGAATACACTACTATTGTCTGTGAGAGCGGCTGACGCACTTCGGGCAAGTTTCAGTCCTATAAGTGAGATAAATGTACTTGAAGGAGGCTGCTGCCCAACTCCGGTAAGTACATGATTCCTACAACTCTGGAGTCTGTTGTGGGGGAATGGTACTCGGTGCCTGCACAGCAAGGTCTCATCTACACATCGTAATTGATACCTTTTCTGCAGCATTATACAGCACGAACCCAACCCGCCAGCACCAAAGCGCTCCACACCAGAAGCACATCTCCCACATGAAATCATACCTTCATGCCTCCGTGGCACGGGAAGGTCAAATCCCAGCGACGGGTCAACTTCCTGTGATGCTGGGCAAATCACGTAATCCCCCCGTGCCACAAAAACAGAAAAATATGCTCTCAAGTGCAAAACCTATGCCTTGCGCGCAAAGCGCCGCAATGCTCCCGGCCAAGACCGCGCTATATAAAGCAGCAAAACACATACCAAGTACGCATGCGCTTTATATGGTAGAATAAAATGCAGATTTAAATGTGTTTATCACAGCTACTCCATCAAAGCAAATGCTATTTGTTATATTGTAAATACCATACAACTGTCTGTCCGTGTAAAATGAAGGATAGATGGTCACCCTGTCTCTAAACTACTTAACATGACATGTTAAGTAGCTTAACAAAACATGCTGAGTTTCCCAGCGTTTCATATAGAAGGCAGTACTGCTGCTGCTGCTGGTGTTCCTTCGTCAACACGGTCAGCAAGCATTAAAACACTTTACATGAGAAACACGTCTTCTACACAAAAGCATACCTTTCTGCCTCCCCCGCATGGGAGAGGTCAATCCCAGCGCCGGGTGAACTTCCTGTGATTCTGGGCAAATCACTTAATCCCCCCCGTGCCACAAAAACAGAAAAACATGCCCTCAAGTGTTAAACCTCCGCTTCATGTGTAAAGCACTTTAATGCTCTCGGTCTAAGTTCGCGCTGTAAAGCTGCAAAACACATACTAACTACGTACGCGCTTTACATGGTAGAAGAAAATAACAACGTCTTCTACACAAAAGCATACCTTTCTGCCTCCCCCGCATGGTAGAGGTCAATCCCAGCGCCGGGTCAATTTCCTGTGATTCTGGGCAAATCACTTAATCCCCCCCGTGCCACAAAAACAGAAAAACATGCCCTCAAGTGTTAAACCTCCGCCTCATGTGTAAAGCACTTTAATGCTCTCGGTCTAAGTTCTTGCTGTAAAGCTGCAAAACACATACTAACTACGTACACGCTTTACATGGTAGAAGAAAATAACAATTTAAATGTCTGTCTCACAGCCACGCTTTGTGTCCGTCCAAGTGAAACGAAGAATAGATGGTCACCACTGCAAAGCGCCCGGCCAAGTCCGCACTATATAAAGCAGCAAAACACATACCAAGTACACATGCGCTTTATATGGTAGAATAAAATGCCTTCTTGGTTTAAAAATGCAAAGTAATGTTGACATTAAGAAAATAGATACTGGTTTTTTTTTTTACAGGTGGGCTAAACGAAAGCTTTCGTTAAGGCTGTCTGTACCTAGTCAGGCGAAGTGCATTGTGGAGTTTGTAGTCCCAGATATTTTGAAATGTCACACGCCATTGTAAGAAGCTAGCTCGCCCTTAATTCCGTTCTGATTGATACCTGTAGCCTCGTTGGGGTGGAGAAGGAGAGGTCGTAGTGTGGGGAGGTGGTGGGCGCACGAGATTGCACTGATGGATCAGGGTTTATTCTGGCGGGGTCATGTAATCCGGGAAAGTTCCGGTCTTCCTGCTGCAAACCCATTAGTCCTCCCATTGTATTCTTGTGTTTATTGTATAGCATTGTTGAAAAATCACGCCAGCAAGTGAAACAAGACCGCGAGTGGTGCGCGCGCACTGCAAGGAATGTAAGGAATGCAGCTGACAACCTGCGCGCCGCTGCTCGCTCCCGAGACCCAAAGGCCATGGGAGTGAACGTTTAGAGAAAAGGCGGGACACACTCCAACCATTGGCCATATGCATGCTTTCATTTTTGAAAGCCACAGGCAATGGCCAATAAAATGTGTGGGTGTTAACAAAATCACACGGAAAAGTCTCTAGGAAGTTTGGAGTGCTTACAAGAAGCCTCCCCATAGAGCAGCGAATGCGCGCTGTGCTAGGCTCGACCTAAAAAGGACTAGCATGCTAAAGTGCCTGTCGGGAGGGGGACCGCCTCATATAGTAATGACTGGGACAAGGAGGACCTTATTTGGGGTAATGAAGTTTACCGGTAAGTAATGGTTCATTTTCTCCTGCCAAACTGTTTCTTTTTTTGGGGGGGGAGGGGTGGCAGGTGGGGGGGGAGTGACTGCAAGTGCAAAAACACGCAGAAAACTTAAGGAATGGGATCAGGATGACAAATTCCTACCAAACTGAAAAAAGAGGGATGTAATTGGGAATGAGAAAGTTTGTGGGTGAAAGTTTGAAGAAAAAAACAGCAGGGGAAAAATAAAAAAATTATGCATAAAAAAAAATGCTATAAGTGCTATCCAAATTACAGCAAAGAACAATTTCACAGTTTGTTCCTTTATAGCACTATGTCACAATTCAGTTCAATAAAATCAATAATCGTGAACACTTCCAGTAATAGTGGCACCTGATCTTAAAATAGATCCAGAGTACCTAACACAAGACAGATACTCAAAGCACAGGTACACAGAGCTGACTGAAAGATTTCTGCCACCCTGCATGAAAGGCTATTTTAGAGCACCTTTCTACTCGGGCTACATGTGTTTGCCAGCATATAGACACACCCGCACTCAAGAAGCCACACTCAGACTACTTACTGACTCTTCTCATGATGAGCCCTTACTTGATTTCACATACAAAGCCTCTCAAATGCACGTAATCCTCTAGCCCCAAATACACCATCTTGCCACGCACAGAAGCAACAGCACATTGGCATCCCCACACAAATAGAGAATATAAAATTGTACAGGTCCACATGCAGCATCCATGTCCAAAGACTCCGCACACCCATGCAAACATCACACCCTTAACAATGACTTCTGTATATATATATATATATATATATATATATATATATATATATATTTATATATATTTGAAACCCCTCCCACACACAGGCATCCGCAGTGCTTAATTTGTAAAATAATGTGTGCGGGAGCACAAGGTGCTGCTTAGACGCTCGCGTCCAGTGCAATTAAATATCAGCGTACCGAATACCAAGACATTGTGGTCCTGAATATACCTCAGGTCTCTTTAATCCATTGCCAGACACTCCCTGCTCCTTTTCTCCTTTTTTTATTATCTTTATTGGTTTTGAATACATCCCAGCAGCGTCAATAAGGCACATGATAGACAGGCAGTTGAGCAAGAACTACATGCAGTTTCAAAGAAGCATTATACATCTGTAACAGCCCATTGCCTAGCACCGCAGGCTTAGTTTGTCACCACCGCATAAAGAGCAATAATAAATCGTTATAACAGAGAACTAAACTCTACCTAGTATGGTCTATAGCACCAATCATTAATCAGCACATTAGGAATTATTATTATTAGCACATACCTGGGCGTCGCGGGTCCAGCGGGGGCATCGGCGATCCACCCAGCCACTCATGCAGTGGCCAACCTGTGCACACATTCCCTCGAGCATACCCCCCGGTCAGTCCCCAGGCTGTAAGCATTGCTACCTCTAGCACTGAATAGCGTAAGAGGCCACCTGTCCCAGGTGGGGTTCATGATCCTGGTCCAGTTCTAAGAAACCAGTGACCACCTCCCCCCACAAGTCAGCCAACAGCTGTCTGCATATCCCTCTGTAGTCTTCAGCACTTAGCCCAAGTTTGCATGTCAACCCACCATCTACTATGAGGTGGGCCATGGGGGTACTTTCACAGCCTGCACACTACCCCAAAAGCCAAGTCCAGGAACCTATTAACCACTTTCTTTTCTGGGCACCCCTTATACAGCCCCAGAAGGCAAACTTCTGCTGTGTGCAGCTGTCTGCAGTTTAACATGCGTTCTAGGTCCGTCACAAACTGTATCCAGAAGCCTGCTATATTCGGGCAGCCACAGACCATGTGTATAAAATCCGCATCCACCTGAGCACATCGGGGGCACCTCAGGTCTGTGGTTTGCAGCATAGTATTTAGTCTATGTTAAGTGAGATATGTGCAGTGCAAGTAATTGAATTGCATGTATTTGAATCTAGTATTGCAGGTATAGGCATAGGTGCGTTCCAGAGTTCGGGCCCTACCCTTACCCCAGAAGGGCTGGCCTGTATTAGTCGCCCACCTAGCTCTCAGCATCGGCAATTCAGCAATTTGCATGGTCAGTGCTGATCTCTACAACCAAGAGATCAAGTGCCTGCCCCCTGAATGTTAAGACAGTTTGCTGGAGCTCATGCATAGGGGATGTTAGAAATGGGGGTCTCTAGTTGTCAGAGGTAGGTACCTTTGTCCAAATAGGGACCCTTGCTTCTAGTCAGGGTAAGGGGGATACACACTTTGGATAACCCATGCTCATCCCCGGGGAAGCTTGGCACGAGCAGACAGACTTATCCCAAAGGTAATGTTTAAAGTATTTGTACTCAAAACACATATTAATACAGTGATAACACCACAAATGGACACCACACCAGTTAAGGAATAATAAAGTATCTTTATCTAAACTCAACAACACCAAAACAATAAAAATCCAACATGCATGTAATAAGAATATGACTTTAACCCCTTCCGCGCGCGGTAAATTCTCCCGCTGTGCGGGAGAATTAACGCGTGGGCGGGTTTTCGACGGCGCCCAGCCGTCATGAGCACACGCCCACTGTAATGCGTGACGGCTGGTGGCCGTCGTGAGCATGCAAGGGGTTAAAAAGGTTTCCACCAACTTGGTCCATAGAAAACTATGGATGCATGATTTCTCTCAAAGTACCTGTAGTTGTGACAAAATTCACAAGGCCAAACAGCCGCAGAGATGGGAAGAGTCGAGAACACAAAGAGATGCGTCAGTTCCTGAGACCTTGGGGAGGCGATACGACAGTTCTGCTGCACGCAGAAGTGATGCATCGTGTCCCGTCTGTAGGGGGGAAGTGATGCGTCGACTCCAAGACGATTCTGGTCCACTGGTGATGAGTCAGGAAAACTTGCCGCACAGGTACGATGCGTGGAAATCCGGGATGCGTCGGTGATCGATGCAGCAGCGTCGAGCAGTGCTGCATCGGTTTCTTCAGCCGCGATCCCTCGATGCGTCGGTTCTTGCAGTGGCGACAGGCGCTGTGTCGGATTCAGCAGCGGCGCGGTGCTGGGTCGTGAAAACTGCCGCAAGAAAAGCAATGCGTCGATTTATTCAGTTAATCTTTTCTTCCAGCTCCCAAACAGCAGGAACAACCTCCAGAGGCCCAGAACTGGAACAGGCACCTCCTGGCAGGTCAGAACTCTCAGCAGTAGAGTTCAGGGGAGCTGGGGGTGAAATCTTTGTGGCCCTGAGACTTCATAACAGGAGGCCAGCACACACAGGCACTTGGAGATCTTCTTCAAGCAGGTTCAAAGCAAAGTTCCAGTCTTTGTCCTCTCCTTGGCAGAAACAGTAAGTGCAGGTCAACCCCACACAGCACACAGCAAAGGGGCAGTACTTCTCCTCACAGCTCTTCAGCTTGTCTCCTTGGCATAGGTTCCTCTTGATTCCAGAAGTAGTCTAAACTTCTGGGGTTTTAGGTCTAATACTTATACCCCAAAATGTATTTGTTCTCTTTGTATAAGGGTCTCTGAGCCCAGTCTAAACCAGTTCTGTCCTCCCTGGTGCAGTATGAACACAGGGTGTGGAGACAGCATTGTGCAAGGGAGACAGGCGTGTTAGACCTGGCATTTCTTGGCGTGATTACCCCTGACTTTTTGCCTCTCCCTCCTCTATTTTTGGTGCTGTGATAGGTTTTGTGTTGCCAACTTAGATGCTTTGGACACTTTGCCACTGCTAAACAGTGTCAAAGTGCAAGTGCTCCCTGTGTAAAGTGTAATGGTAATTGGTTGCCCATGATTGGTATGTTTGCCTTACTAGAAAAGTCCCTAGTAAAGTGCACTATGTGTGCCAGGGCTGGTAATGCAAATGCTACTAGTGGGCCTGCAGCACTATTTGTGCCACCCACACAAGTAGCTTTAAAAAGGGAACTCAGGCCTGCCATTGCAGGGCCTGCTCGCAGTTTGTTAAACTGCCATGTTGTTCTGACAAGTGCACCCACTTGCCAGACCTTACCCTTCCCTTTCTATGCACATCAGACACCCCTATGGTAGGCCCAAGGTACCCCCTGGGCAGGGTGCAGTGCATGTGAAAGGTAGGACATGTACTAAGGTGTGTACCATGTCCTGACAGTGAAATAATATCCATTTCGTTTTTCACTCTTGATATAGGACAGAATGGGGAGGCTGTGTAATATGTTTTCCAGCCTATCTTCCCAAAGGCTTAAGATGTAGAGGTGACGTTTAGTATGCCTGAACTCACAGTGTAATAACACATCTTTTTATGAAGGTGGTTTTTGCATTGTGTGTTTAGAAGCCACTCTTTTAGAAGGGGCTGAGTTTTTGTGCTCTAACATTTCTGTGTGTCTCTGCCTGGTTGTGGATTGACTGTCTGGATTTCAAAGTGATAGGATCTGGGGAATGTCTTGACCCAGGGGAGGAGGTGAGACAGCAGCAGGCTGACCTGCATCTGGAGTTTAGGGAGAGGAGTAGCCCCTAGAGGTGAAGAGGCCTGGGCTGCAGCCATAAACCAAACTCCGGCCCCTGCTGAGTGATTGAGGATCCAGACCCCCACTATCAAAGGAATAAAGGTGTCACTGGCAGGGAGGCACCCAGAACTGGTTTGAACCGGGGTCAGTGCCCCTAAACACAAAGACTTCAAAGCCATTGAGGGGTATAACTATGAGAGCTGAAGCCCCTGAACTTTGGAGAATGGCTTGATCAAGATTGAACAAGACTGGTGGCTACTTCGTGGTCAAGAGGAACCTTTGCCAAGGAAGAAACAACTGAAGAGACTGAAGGATAGGACTGACCCTTGCTGTGTGTTCTGGGGCTGGCCTGCAGTTTGCTGTTTTTACCAAGGAAAGGCTAAAGGTACTTTGCTGTGTGCTGTGTCCCCCTGCTTGAAAGGACTTTGCTGTGTGCTGTGTCCTGAAGTAACTTATCCCCAAGGGCCCGAGGTGAGCTGGCTCCCTCTTGCAGAAACTCAGGAACACAAAAGTTTCCAAGAGAGTCTCAGCGACACTGTGTTCATGTGCTTGTTGCAGCCTGAGACCCTCGTAAGAAGTGCCCTGTGATCGTGGGCACCTGGAGTCCAAGCGAGGATCAGCGACGCTGTGTGCGTGTGCCTTTTGCAGCCTGAACCTTTTGTGAGGATTGTCCAGTTATCGTGTGCACCGGAATCCAAGTGAGTCTCAACGACGCTGTGTGCGTGTGCTTTGTGCAGCGTGAGACCTTCGTGAGGATTGCCTTGTTATCATGCACACCCGGAATCCAAGTGAGTCTCATCGACGCTGTGTGCGTGTGCTTTGTGCAGCATGAGGCCTTCGTGAGGATTGCCTTGTTATCGTGCACCCGGAGTCCAAGTGAGTCTCATCGACGCTGCATGCGTGTGCTTTGTGCAGCGTGAGACCTTCGTGAGGATTGCCTTGTTAACGTGCACCCGGAGTTAAAGTGAATCTTAGCGATGCTGTTCGTGTGTTCTTCGTGCAGCCTGAGAGCGTCGTGTGGAGTGACCGGTGATCGTGCACCCGAAGCTCAAGGGAGTCTCAGCGACGCTGTGTGCGTGTGCCCTGTGGCAGCCTGAGATCTTCGTAGCAGTAGCGGCCCGGACCGGCAGCCTGGGAGGAGCTGAGCCGCCGGCCCGAGCCCGCCGTTGCCCATTCACAAAGATTGCATCTGAGGCCCAAGTCGTTGGAAGAAGAGAGGAGAGTGGGTTCGCGCCCCCCAGGTAATGTGTGTCGACTCCTGGGGCAGGGTGTGGGCTCGGAGGAAGACGCTCTCAGCCTCTCTCTCATTTCAGCAGCGCGAGCCTCTGCTTCAGCTCGTATCGAGGAGTGTGGAGCTGCACTTTTGTTACACCATACACGTGTTGGGGGCAACTGTTGACAGAGGCTGACTGCGAGTCAGACGGAGTGGCGGGAGACCGCCTAAGGCACCGTGATTGGTGCCGGAGTGTATTACGCATTAGCTAATTTCTGAATAACGAACTACCTGATTGTCGTATTACACATTGCATCATTTCTGAATAACGAACTACCTGATTGTCGTATGACGCATTGCATTGTTTCTGAATAACGAACTACCTGATTAGCGTATTACGCATTGCATTATTCCTGCATAACGAACTACCTGATTAGTGTATTACGCATTGCCTTATTTCTGCATAACGACGTATCTGGTGGTTGTATTACGCATTGCATTATTTTTACATTGCAAAGTACCTGATTGTTGCGTTACGCATTGCATTATTCTTACATTACAGAGTGCTTGATTGTCGCATTACGCATTGCATTATTTCTACATTGCACTAGTGCCTGATTCTAGCATTACGAACTGCATAACATGGTATTAGGATTACAGTGAAATGTTTAGAAGTGCTCATTAATATCGTTAGAACTTACAGGAGCTGGCTGGCCTAACAACCGGCCAGGAAGAATATTTCAAATACTCATATGTTGTATTTATATCGTGTGGTCTTATGGTATATCTTTTTATATAAAATGTATACTCGTTTTTATAAAACTCGTGTGGAGTCTATTTGTGGTGTCATCATTGGGTTGCTGTGAGCGTGGTTGCAAATACTTTACACATTTGCCTTGAAGATAAGCCTGGCTGCTCGTGCCAAGCTACCGAGGGGGTGAGCTGGGGCTATCTCAGAAGGTGACCTTCCTTTCCCTGACGTGGAACCGCGGGTCCCTATTTGGCCTAAGGTACCTACCTCAGCCAACCAGGGATCCCGGGTCTAACATTTGATGGTCAGCGGTGTGGGATTGAAACGTGTATTTGCAAATTCACTCACAGTAATTGGTGTACATCACAAGTTTAGCGCAGACCACGACGCAACCACATATTGTGTTCTTGATTTGTTGGTTCTAGTTGGTTTTATTTTTGAGCAACCTTTAAGCCACACATCATGTCTCAGAGGAGTCAAGTAGCCAGTGAGGCTGCAGAATTAGGGTTCGACATTGAGGCATTGCTTACCTACAAAGTTGATCAATTGAGGCAATTCTGCAGGGCTTTGGGATGTCCCGTGAAAAGTAGCACCAAGAAGGAGGAGCTGCAAATGGCCTTGAGGGCCTGGTGGGAAGCCAAAGGGACTCAGGAGGTGGGTGATATTGAGGTGGATGAGGATGACCCAGGGAATGGATTTGGTGCACAGGATTTGCCAGTGGAGGGACCAGCCTTAGGGGCTGGTAGTAGCCATTCAGGGAGGAGTTTTTCACCAGAGGAGCTGGAGGAAAACCAAAGGGTCAGAGAGCATGAGTTGGAGGTTTTGAAACTTAAAGCTCAAGCAGAAGAGAAGAAGCTGCTCATTGAAAGTGAAAAGCGAGCAGAGGAGAGCAGGAACGCTCTCGCCTTGGAAGAGAAAAAGATTCTCTTAGCTCATGAGTTCTGCATGAGGGAACTGGAAATGAAGGTTAAACAGGCCGAGTCCAGTTCAAATGGTGGCAGCACACAACCAGTGCCAGTGGGGCAGGTGTACATTCCCAAAGACTTAGTGCGAGATTACCAGAGGAGTGATGATATATATGCGTGGTTCACAGCATATGAGATCGCGCTGAGGATGAATGAGGTGCCTGAGAAGCATTGGGGGGCGGGCCTATGGAAACACTTTGAGGCTTCTGGGAGGGATGTTTTACCCCCTTTAGAGAGGGCGGGAACCCTGACCTACGCCAATACGAAGGATGCTTTATGCCTCAGGTATGGGCTCACTCCTGAACAGTATAGGCAGAAATTCAGGAACTTCAAGAAACAGGAATCCAGTACTTGGGTTGAGTGTGTGAATGCATACACGCGTGCACTGGATGGTTGGATGAAGGGCAGCAAGGCAACTGATTTTAAGAGCCTATGCGATTTAATTAGTTGGGAGCACTTAAGTAGTCTGTGTGTTCCAGAGCTGCGCCAGCATCTTTTGGACAGTAAGCTGACTGATCCCAGTAAGCTTGCTGAAGAGGCGGACCGCTGGACCAGTACCCGGGTCCACAAGGGGATTGGAGGTACCGCTACCAAAAGTGTACAGAGTCCCCCGCAGAAGGTGGGGGAGGACAAGGGTAACCACAAGGGGTTCACTAAAGGGCCCCAAAGTAGTTCCCAGGTGAAAGGGTCCCAGTCCCCCAAGGCTAAGAGGTCCTGGCCCCATAAGGGCAAGCGGGACAACCGAGGTCCTCCTACTTGTTACTTCTGTAAAGAAGTGGGTCATATTTCCCCTAGGTGCCCCAAGAAGTCATCTACACCCACTGGTGCTCCAACCCCAGGGTTAGTGAGTGTAGCGTTGGGAGAGGGATTGAGTCCTTAGAATGGGGAGGAGCAAGCAGTGATGACCCTGGTCTCATTAGGAGATCGAGAGATGGTCCAGGAAATCTCTCTGCCTGAGAATACTAAGAAATACAGGCAGTGGGTGACCATCAATGGAAGGAGGGTGGAGGCTCTGAGGGACACCGGAGCCAGTTTGACATCTGTCAGGTGTCAGTGGGTGTCTGAAGAGCAGGTAAATCCCGATGTGCTTCACCCTGTAGTTGCAGCAGACAACTCTGTGCGCCTCTGCAAGGTGGCACTAGTTCCCTTTGAGTGGGGGGGGTCTCAGGTTCCTTAAAGGTCTTTGTAAGTCCGTCCATGCCTGTAGACTTTCTGCTGGGGAATGACCTGGAGAGTTCCCCCTGGAAGGAGGTGGAGCGCCAGGCGCATTTGGAGATGTTGGGTCTGCCTGAGTGGGCTTGTGTAACCACTCGGTCTATGGCAGCCAGTAAAGGTGTTCAAGAGGACCTGGAGCCTGAAACAGTGGCCCAGGTGCCTGCCGTCAAGAGAAGAGGCCGGGGGCGCGGGAAACCGGCCCCCACAGTTCCCACGGTCCAGGAGGAGGCACCCTTTGAGGGGGATGCCCTGGAGCCTACGGGGGAGCAAGTGGCTGAACTGGGGGACCTCCTTGAGCTGACCGAATGGCAGCAGGAAGGAGGGCCCTCCAGGGAGGAATTCTGTGAGGAGCAGAAGAAGTGCCCTTCTCCTGTAGGTTTGCGGCAACAGGCAGCAAACCAGGCAGCAGGTGATCAGTCGGGATCACACTTGATTTACTGGGAGAATGATCTCCTGTACAGTGAGCCTAAGGTTGCTGAGCCTGGGTCAGCCCGTGCGCTGGTGCTACCCCAGAGCTTCAGAACCTTACTACTGGGGTTGGCTTATGATGTACCTTTAGCAGGACATTTGGGGCAGGACAAGACCTTTGAGAGGCTTGTCACCCACTTTTATTGGCCTCAAATGCGCAAGAGTTCTGATACTCATTGCAGGACCTGTCAGACTTGTCAGGCGAGTGGTAAGAGTGGAAGGAAGTGCAAGGCTCCCCTCCAACCTTTCCCTGTAGTCAGCACCCCCTTTGAAAGGGTGGGCATTGACATTGTGGGGCCTCTGGATCCCAAGACGGCCATGGGCAACAGGTTCATCCTGGTCTTGGTGGACCATGCCACCCGGTACCCGGAAGCCATCCCTCTCCGGACGATGACAGCCACGCCTTACCACCCCCAGGGTAATGGTCTGGTTGAGAGATTTAACCGGACCTTGAAGGGCATGATTATGGGTCTTGAGGAACCCATGAGGCGTAAGTGGGACGTCCTCTTACCATGCCTGCTATTTGCTTACAGAGAGGTGCCACAGAAGTCCTTAGGGTTCAGTCCCTTTGAGCTCCTGTATGGGCACCCTGTGAGAGGACCCTTGAGTTTGGTGAAGGAGGGCTGGGAGAAGGCTCCTAGTAGACCCCCCAGGATGTATATAGCTACATGCTGGCCTTCAGGAACCAAACTAGGCGTTTCAGGCAACTCGCTCAGGCGAACCTGGAAGCCAGCCAGGAAGAAATGAAACGGTGGTACGACCAGAATGCCACTCTGGTCGAGTTTCAACCTGGGCAGAAAGTGTGGGTAATGGCGCCAGTGGAGCCTTGTGCGCTCCAGGACAAATGGACTGGGCCTTATGAGGTGGCGGAGCGCAGGAGCGAAGTGACCTACTTGGTTGACTTACGGTCTCCTAGGAACCTTTTGAGGGTCCTCCATGTGAACCGCCTCAAACCACACTTTGAGAGGTCTGAGGTGATCATGCTCTTGGCTACAGATGACGGGGCGGAAGAGGAGAGTGAACCTCTTCCTGAACTCCTGTCAGCCAAGGAGAAGGATGGGTCAGTGGATGGGGTGAACGTCTCGCCTACCCTGACCCCGGAACAGCAGAGGGACTGTCGCCAGGTATTGGGTCAGTTCGCCTCCCTGTTCTCCCTGACCACAGGAGTCACCCATTGGTGCGTCCATGATGTGGACACTGGAGACAGTCTGCCTGTAGAACAAATATTTTACAGGGTAGCTGATAAGGTCAGGGCCAGCATCAAGGAGGAGGTTTCCAAGATGCTGGCGCTAGGGGTGATTGAGCCATCCAGCAGCCCCTGGGCTAGCCCAGTGGTCCTTGTGCCAAAAGCTGCTGCGCCTGGTGCCACCCCAGAACTTCGGTTCTGTGTGGATTACCGTGGGCTCAATACAGTCACCAACACTGACGCTCACCCCATCCCCAGAGCTGATGAGTTCGTGGATCGGCTGGGAGCTGCCCGGTACCTCAGTACATTTGACTTGACGTCAGGGTACTGGCAGATTGCCTTGACCGAGGGGGCCATAGAGAGGTCAGCGTTCTCAGCGCCAGAGGGGCACTACCAGTTCAGAGTTATGCCCTTTGGGTTGAAGAACGCCCCTGCCACCTTCCAGAGACTGGTGAACCAGGTGCTGAGTGGGCTGGAGGAATTCAGCGCCACCTACCTGGACGACATTGCTGTGTTCAGCTCCAGTTGGGAGGAACATTTGCGACACCTCTGTGAAGTGTTGAAGGCCTTGCAGAGGGCGGGCCTAACTATCAAGGCGAGTAAGTGCCAGATAGGGCAGGGTTCTGTGGTGTACTTAGGACACCAGGTAGGGAGCAGCCAGGTTGCGCCCCTGCAGGCAAAGATTGATACCATTCTGGCTTGGGAACCCCCCAAGGCCCAGACAGGAGTGAGGGCCTTTCTAGGATTCACTGGGTATTACAGACGGTTCGTGACGGGGTATGGCACCATTGTTGCCCCCTTGACAGAACTGACGTCAAAGAAACAGCCCAAGAAGGGGATCTGGACTGATGCCTGCCAGACCGCTTTTGATGCCCTGAAGACTGCCATGTGCACGGCGCCCGTGCTCAAGGCGCCTGATTTCTCCAAGGAATTTGTAGTGCAGACAGATGTTTCAGAGCATGGTGTGGGAGCGGTACTCTCACAATTGAATGACGAGGGCTTGGACCAACCCGTAGCTTTCATTAGCCAGAGGCTACTTCCCAGGGAACAGAGGTGGAGTGCAATTGAAAGGGAAGCTTTTGCTGTGGTCTGGGCGCTGAAGAAGCTGAGGCCCTACTTGTTTGGGACTCACTTCCTGGTTCAGACCGACCACAGGCCCCTCAGATGGTTGATGCAGATGAGGGGTGAGAACCCAGAACTGTTCAGGTGGTCCATCTCCCTACAGGGAATGGACTTCACGGTGGAACACCGCCCTGGAACAGAACACGCCAATGCTGACGGTCTGTCCAGATTTTTCCGCCTTAGTGATGAGAACTCTCATGAGGGTGGGTAGTTCCCCACACTTTTCGGCTGGGGGGGACACGTGTTAGACCTGCCATTTCTTGGTGTGATTACCCCTGACTTTTTGCCTCTACCTCCTCTATTTTTGGTGCTGTGATAGGTTTTGTGTTGCCAACTTAGATGCTTTGGACACTTTGCGCCACTGCTAAACAGTGTCAAAGTGCAAGTGCTCCCTGTGTAAAGTGTAATGGTAATTGGTTGTCCATGATTGGTATGTTTGCCTTACTAATAAAGTCCCTAGTAAAGTGCACTATTTGTGCCAGGGCTGGTAATGCAAATGCTACTAGTGGGCCTGCAGCACTATTTGTGCCACCCACACAAGTAGCTTTGAAAAGGGAACTCAGGCCTGCCACTGCAGGGCCTGCGCGCAGTTTGTTAAACTGCCATGTTGTTCTGACAAGTGCACCCACTTGCCAGACCTTACCCTTCCCTTTCTATGCACATCAGACACCCCTATGGTAGGCCCAAGGTACCCCCTGGGCAGGGTGCAGTGCATGTGAAAGGTAGGACATGTACTAAGGTGTGTACCATGTCCTGACAGTGAAATAATCTCCATTTCGTTTTTCACTGTTGACATAGGACAGAATGGGGAGGCTGTGTAATATGTTTTCCAGCCTATCTTCCCAAAGTCTTAAGATGGAGAGGTGACGTTTAGTATGCCTGAACTCACAGTGTAATAACACATCTTTTTATGAAGGTGGTTTTTGCATTGTGTGTTTAGAAGCCACTCTTTTAGAAGTAATAGCAATATAAGGGTTATAATGATGTCACAGATAGAGGGACCAAAAACACAAATGGATTTTTGCAACACATGAATATGTATTATTTACAACATATAGAAACTCTATACAAAAGAATTATATACATTTGTGCAAGGTGTCCCAAGTGTAGTATGAACCTAACAGTTGAGTGAACAAGTGTGACAATATTTATAAGGTTTCACAATTTTTTCTTATCGAAAGTGACCACATCTAAAAAGAATTTATTCATTTTGTACAGCAACTATATTTAATAATAAGTGCTGGATGACTGGTTCACTTTCATCAATGGTGTCGACGACGTTTCGACCCTTAAGAAATGCAGGGTCTCATCAGGACCTATAATATCAGGGACATCTAGGAAAAGAGCAAAAGGTAACGTAAGCTAAATGTAGGGACCCGCTAGCCACCCAATATGATGTAAAGTAGTCTGAGGCAAGCGATACCTGAGTTGTAGATCGCGCAGCTCTAGTGAAAAGTGCCAACCGTGGGTGAAACAAGGAGAAATATACTCACAGGGAGACCCAGCCGGGTTCTGGTGGAGTATAAGGTAAAAAGGACAGTGAAAAAAATGATAGACAGGGGAGCTCCGTAATCAGTGTTACTTAAAAGGCCAGGAGGGCTCCGTAATCAAGGTTACTTGAAAGGACAGGGGACGACACTTACCCCTGTGAAGTGTGAGAGCCAGCGATCCCGATATGGAGCGGAGGAAGGTCAGGATGATAGATGGAACTGTAAGGGAAGGGAGGAAACTGTGGAAGGTGTACTGGCAATAAACCTAGTAACTGTAAAATGCGGTTCAAGGAAGATCTTACCCGTGTGGAGTCACTTGGTAGCGACGGATGGTAATGGCGGGCCTGAAACTGGTGGGGTAACCGCTTAATTAAAGGAATGAATCCTGCAATAAAGGAATCCAAGGATAAGCGACCATAAAGGACCCTTCTGTCAGTGGTGTAGGGCGTACTAAGAGGCCAATCTCTTACCTCTATTGGAAATTCCACGAAGCACAAGGAATACGTGCTAACAGCAGCCTGCAAGCATGGATCTGCTGATGGTCGGTAACGTGAGGCCGACGTGCACGTGATTATAAATAAAGAAGTCAGGAGCGTTACCGGAGCAGTGCGCAGGCATCAGGGAGATTGCCGCGCCACAGAGTGATCCAGTAATCGGTGATATACAATAGAAAGCGAAAACAGATACGGCCGTGTGTAGGCCGAATAGAAGGAAAGCGCAATGAATCTAATTACAGACACGGTTGGCACGAAGTAAAATATGCGCGTGGAATGGTGAACAATAACACGTGGTGATCGAAGAACGGGATGCACATTATTTTACAATGGATACATACATATAAAATACAAGGCAGTATCACAAAAGTGGCGTTTCATCCATATCGGTAACATCTTACATAAGAAAGTATCATACGGGGGCGTTTAAAGAACAATGTACAATATTGATGAAGAGAAAGCAACATTATTTAAATACATAAACAACTGAAAAAATGCCACATAGTTAGGAAAAATTAAAGTCGAAAAGTAGGGCCATGTACCGAAACAGGACCATGTTATAGAGACTTGGTGTTTCGACGAACAATGTTCAATATTCATGGGGAGAAAAATATCTAAATATATAGACAACTGAAACACGCCTCATCGTTAGGAAGGTAGAATAGAACTGGTTTTGTGAAGAAATAAAATCAATTGCCCATATGTTAGGTACTAGGACAGGACCATGTTTTAGGGACTCAGTGTTGTGACGAACCCACGCCATTCTTCAGCGGAGTTGAGTCCGTAGTTAATAGAGTCAATTCTGTCTATCCAGTGACATTCACGTCTCTGTAAAATATGTGTGATGTCCCCCCCTCTTTCAGGGACTCTTGCAATGTCAATCACCTGCCACCTGATCTCATCTGCTGTGTGTTGTTTTTCATTAAAATGAGAGACCAACGGGGCATTGGCAACTGATCGTCGAATACGACTTCGATGTTGCCCGATGCGGGCCTTGACAGGTTGTTGAGTTTGGCCAATATATGGTAGCCCGCACGGACACCAAATGCAGTATACAACGTTGCGTGTATTGCAGTTAGAAAAAAACTCCAAGTTATGGGTATTGTTGCCATATTTGAAAGAGTTAGTATTCTCAGTGTAAGGGCAGGCTACACAGTTGCCACATTTATAATGGCCTCTGACCTCGGGTAGACCCCATGTGGATTCAAGAGTGTTAATCTTTCTTTTAACTTCTGTGGATGATTTAACAAGGTGGTCTTTCAGATTTTTGCCTCGCTTATAGGCAAACATGGGGACCTCCATTTGAGGATCAATGCTTCTGATTATATTCCAATGTTTAGTGATCGTTTTACGAACCATGTTGGTATGTGATCCAAAGGTAGTCACACAGACTATTTTATTGATTGGTGTCTTGACTTTGGTGGTGAGAAGTTCCTCTCTAGGACAATACCAGGCCCGTTTCATAGATTTTTTGACAAGTCTATTGGGATATCCTCTGGACACCAGCTTGGCTTTGAGAATTTCTGCCTCCCGCATGTAGTCCTCCTTACGGGTACAGTTCCTGCGAACTCGTAGGAACTGCCCAAAGGGTAATCCATCTCTGAGTGCGCGAGGGTGATGGCTTTTATAAGACAATAGCGTGTTCTTTTCAGTCGGTTTTCTGTGCAGTGAGGTGTATAATTTGCCCTTTGCGTGTTGTATATTGAGATCTAGAAATATTATACTGGATTTGTGTAATGTGGCAGTAAAGGTTAGATGTGTCTGAATGTTATTAAGGTATCTTACGAAATCATAGAAGTCTGTATCAGTACCACACCAGACGAGAAAAATATCGGCTATGTATCTATGCCAACACGTAATGTTGGAGCGTTGTTGATTCATATCGCTCAGGGCATATGTACGTTCTATGTGATCCATATAGATATTTGCTAGATTAGGTGCGAAAACTGCTCCCATGCTGGTACCGGAGCATTGTTGGTAATATTGACCTCCTGACACAAAATAGTTGGTTTGTAAAGCAACTCGTAGTAATGAAATTA
This sequence comes from Calotriton arnoldi, assembly GCA_963921515.1. NCBI lineage: Eukaryota > Metazoa > Chordata > Amphibia > Caudata > Salamandridae > Calotriton > Calotriton arnoldi. Next base: position 1,109,359 of record CAWUFW010002082.1, on the reverse strand, counting down.
TAAATGAGGTAGGTACATGTGAAGGTCTTGGTCTGCTTTCTAATAGCTGCTCTATCACAAAGATACTTTCCTGTTGAGGGATGTTCGTATATAGAGACGATATGTCTAGTGTGGCCAACCAATCGGTATTTAGATTATACCGTAAGCCATCCACCAGGTTAATCATATGCATGGTATCTCTAACGTAACTGTCTTGAATGGGAACAAAATCCTTAATGAAAAAATCTATATATCTACCAATAGGTTCTAAAATAGAACCACATCCAGATAAGATGGGTCTACCTGGAGGATTGGTAATGCCTTTGTGCACTTTGGGTAGAGTATATAGTACCGGGGTCCTAGGATTGTCTGCGTTAAGGAATTCAAATTCCTTTTTGGTTAAAAAACCTTCCTCAAAGCCTTTTGTTGTGATACGCAATATCTCACTTCTAATCTCAGCTAGTGGATTGTGGTTAAGCTTTTTATAGTGCTTCTCTTAGTTTATTTGTTTATTAATCTCTGTATCGTAATCTATGCGATCTTGAATCACAATCCCACCTCCTTTGTCAGCTGGCTTGAGTATTATAGACTTGTCATTTTTCAAAGTGTTGAGGGCTAGACGTTCCTGTAGTGTAATGTTGTATGGTGTAAATTGTCTAGTATGTTTGAGAGCATCTATGCTAGTAAGAATTATTTTTCAAACGTAAGAAGCTCATGTGGCATCATTCCATTTGTGGGGTAGAAAGTCGAAGGTGGTCTTAAGCCTGTCGCAGAATCTTGTGTAGTATATTCCCTGTCTTTAAAGAAAAGTCTTAAACGTATTTTTCTAAAGAACTGAAATAGTTCTGTTTTGAGAGTAAAAAAATCTGTTCTTTCAGTGATCACAAAAGAGAGACCTTTGCTCAGTAGTGCTATTGCTGAGGAGGACTGGACATGTTTCGACAAATTGAAGATCGGAATAGTCTCCATATTACTAGTGGTGGGTTCTAGTATGGTTGTTGGCCCCACTGATAGTATCTGTTCCTGGTTTGTCTCTCCCCTGGATGTTGGTACCACGTTTTCCTTTTTGCTTTGCCACCTCGGTCTAAAAAAGGTTGGCCGGGGTGACTGTCAGAACGGCTGGGGCCTGCTTGAGCGTCAGAATCACTTGAGCCTCCTGAGGATTCGGAGAAGGTGATAGGTTGGTTTCTCTTGAATCTGCCCCAAGTATTATGTCGATTCTGATTAGTGAGCGTGGTGTAATAATCCTCTCTAAGATATGGATAGGCCCTCTCCTTTGTGAAATTCTTTATATCCTTTGACACCTTATCAGCCTTTTTTTTAAGTTCAAAGGAATTGAACTCCTCAATGGTCTTATTGAGTTTGTCTAGTAATGTCTTAGCCTCTGTCACTCCGTCACCCCCTAGAAGTTCTTTTTCTAAGTCCTCAATCTCTTTTAACTCAGCTTTAGCGTGTTCAATTGCTGTCTCAACGCCTAACACCATCCAGTGGCGTGAGCAGGTAGTGGAGATCCCACTGAAGCTGCCTTTAAATTTAGGGTCTTCACGGAATATGCCAGGGACGTTCCTTACTTGTAGTCCCTGTGGTATAATCCCTGCCTTTAAGTATTCCGTCAGCATACGTGCATGTAACTACGTTCTAACGTGCTTTTTCTTTGCCTTTTCTAATTTCTCTAGCAGTTGTTGTCTGGGGCTGGTGCTAGTACTTGATAAGTTAGAAAATAATGAGGGTCCACTAGTGATTTTAGCAATATACTCATCAGTGTATAATGGTGCCTCCCTCTCTGACAACATAACCCTTTTGGAGCTAATGACCCTACAAATATATAGGGTATGGGAAAAAAATCCGTATACGGATAAGTCCCTTGCGGTGCAGCCACCGCACAAAAAGTCGGAAAAGAAAAACAAGGGAACCCTACTCACAACGGAACCAGGGCGACTGAATATACCAAGAGAACAATGGTTCCTGTGGAATAGTACGTATCTATTTACAACTATATTAATGCGTAATCGCAATATAAGGGTTATAATGATGTCACAGATAGAGGGACCAAAAACACAAATGGATTTTTGCAACACATGAATATGTATTATTTACAACATATAGAAACTCTATACAAAAGAATTATATACATTTGTGCAAGGTGTCCCAAGTGTAGTATGAACCTAACAGTTGAGTGAACAAGTGTGACAATATTTACAAGGTTTCACAATTTTTTCTTATCGAAAGTGACCACATCTAAAAAGAATTTATTCATTTTGTACTGCAACTATATTTAATAATAAGTGCTGGACGACTGGTTCACTTTCATCAATGGTGTCGACGACGTTTCGACCCTTAAGAAATGCAGGGTCTCATCAGGACCTATAATATCAGGGACATCTAGGAAAAGAGCAAAAGGTAACGTAAGCTAAATGTAGGGACCTGCTAGCCACCCAATATGATGTAAAGTAGTCTGAGGCAAGCGATACCTGAGTTGTAGATCGCGCAGCTCTAGTGAAAAGTGCCAACCGTGGGTGAAACAAGGAGAAATATACTCACAGGGAGACCCAGCCGGGTTCTGGTGGAGTATAAGGTAAAAAAGGACAGTGAAAAAAATGATAGACAGGGAGCTCCGTAATCAGTGTTACTTAAAAGGCCAGGAGGGCTCCGTAATCAAGGTTACTTGAAAGGACAGGGGACGACACTTACCCCTGTGAAGTGTGAGAGCCAGCGATCCCGATATGGAGCGGAGGAAGGTCAGGATGATAGATGGAACTGTAAGGGAAGGGAGGAAACTGTGGAAGGTGTACTGGCAATGAACCTAGTAACTGTAAAATGCGGTTCAAGGAAGATCTTACCCGTGTGGAGTCACTTGGTGGCGACGGATGGTAATGGCGGGCCTGAAACTGGTGTGGTAACCGCTTAATTAAAGGAATGAATCCTGCAATAAAGGAATCAAAGGATAAGCGACCATAAAGGACCCTTCTGTCAGTGGTGTAGGGCGTACTAAGAGGCCAATCTCTTACCTCTATTGGAAATTCCACGAAGCACAAGGAATACGTGCTAACAGCAGTCTGCAAGGCTTTGAGGAAGGTTTTTTAACCAAAAAGGAATTTGAATTCCTTAACGCAGACAATCCTAGGACCCCGGTACTATATACTCTACCCAAAGTGCACAAAAGCATTACCAATCCTCCAGGTAGACCCATCTTATCTGGATGTGGTTCTATTTTAGAACCTATTGGTAGATATATAGATTTTTTCATTAAGGATTTTGTTCCCATTCAAGACAGTTACGTTAGAGATACCATGCATATGATTAACCTGGTGGATGGCTTACGGTATAATCTAAATACCGATTGGTTGGCCACACTAGACATATCGTCTCTATATACGAACATCCCTCAACAGGAAAGTATCTTTGTGATAGAGCAGCTATTAGAAAGCAGACCAAGACCTTCACATGTACCTACCTCATTTATAATTTCATTACTACGAGTTGCTTTACAAACCAACTATTTTGTGTCAGGAGGTCAATATTACCAACAATGCTCCGGTACCAGCATGGGAGCAGTTTTCGCACCTAATCTAGCAAATATCTATATGGATCACATAGAACGTACATATGCCCTGAGCGATATGAATCAACAACGCTCCAACATTACGTGTTGGCATAGATACATAGCCGATATTTTTCTCGTCTGGTGTGGTACTGATACAGACTTCTATGATTTCGTAAGATACCTTAATAACATTCAGACACATCTAACCTTTACTGCCACATTACACAAATCCAGTATAATATTTCTAGATCTCAATATACAACACGCAAAGGGCAAATTATACACCTCACTGCACAGAAAACCGACTGAAAAGAACACGCTATTGTCTTATAAAAGCCATCACCCTCGCGCACTCAGAGATGGATTACCCTTTGGGCAGTTCCTACGAGTTCGCAGGAACTGTACCCGTAAGGAGGACTACATGCGGGAGGCAGAAATTCTCAAAGCCAAGCTGGTGTCCAGAGGATATCCCAATAGACTTGTCAAAAAATCTATGAAACGGGCCTGGTATTGTCCTAGAGAGGAACTTCTCACCACCAAAGTCAAGACACCAATCAATAAAATAGTCTGTGTGACTACCTTTGGATCACATACCAACATGGTTCGTAAAACGATCACTAAACATTGGAATATAATCAGAAGCATTGATCCTCAAATGGAGGTCCCCATGTTTGCCTATAAGCGAGGCAAAAATCTGAAAGACCACCTTGTTAAATCATCCACAGAAGTTAAAAGAAAGATTAACACTCTTGAATCCACATGGGGTCTACCCGAGGTCAGAGGCCATTATAAATGTGGCAACTGTGTAGCCTGCCCTTACACTGAGAATACTAACTCTTTCAAATATGGCAACAATACCCATAACTTGGAGTTTTTTTCTAACTGCAATACACGCAACGTTGTATACTGCATTTGGTGTCCGTGCGGGCTACCATATATTGGCCAAACTCAACAACCTGTCAAGGCCCGCATCGGGCAACATCGAAGTCGTATTCGACGATCAGTTGCCAATGCCCCGTTGGTCTCTCATTTTAATGAAAAACAACACACAGCAGATGAGATCAGGTGGCAGGTGATTGACATTGCAAGAGTCCCTGAAAGAGGGGGGACATCACACATATTTTACAGAGACGTGAATGTCACTGGATAGACAGAATTGACTCTATTAACTACGGACTCAACTCCGCTGAAGAATGGCGTGGGTTCGTCGCAACACTGAGTCCCTAAAACATGGTCCTGTCCTAGTACCTAACATATGGGCAATTGATTTTATTTCTTCACAAAACCAGTTCTATTCTACCTTCCTAACGATGAGGCGTGTTTCAGTTGTCTATATATTTAGATATTTTTTCTCCCCATGAATATTGAACATTGTTCGTCGAAACACCAAGTCTCTATAACATGGTCCTGTTTCGGTACATGGCCCTACTTTTCGACTTTAATTTTTCCTAACTATGTGGCATTTTTTCAGTTGTTTATGTATTTAAATAATGTTGCTTTCTCTTCATCAATATTGTACATTGTTCTTTAAACGCCCCCGTATGATACTTTCTTATGTAAGATGTTACCGATATGGATGAAACGCCACTTTTGTGATACTGCCTTGTATTTTATATGTATGTATCCATTGTAAAATAATGTGCATCCCGTTCTTCGATCACCACGTGTTATTGTTCACCATTCCACGCGCATATTTTACTTCGTGCCAACCGTGTCTGTAATTAGATTCATTGCGCTTTCCTTCTATTCGGCCTACACACGGCCGTATCTGTTTTCGCTTTCTATTGTATATCACCGATTACTGGATCACTCTGTGGCGCGGCAATCTCCTGATGCCTGCGCACTGCTCCGGTAACGCTCCTGACTTCTTTATTTATAATCACGTGCACGTCGGCCTCACGTTACCGACCATCAGCAGATCCATGCTTGCAGGCTGCTGTTAGCACGTATTCCTTGTGCTTCGTGGAATTTCCAATAGAGGTAAGAGATTGGCCTCTTAGTACGCCCTACACCACTGACAGAAGGGTCCTTTATGGTCGCTTATCCTTGGATTCCTTTATTGCAGGATTCATTCCTTTAATTAAGCGGTTACCCCACCAGTTTCAGGCCCGCCATTACCATCCGTCGCTACCAAGTGACTCCACACGGATAAGATCTTCCTTGAACCGCATTTTACAGTTACTAGGTTTATTGCCAGTACACCTTCCACAGTTTCCTCCCTTCCCTTACAGTTCCATCTATCATCCTGACCTTCCTCCGCTCCATATCGGGATCGCTGGCTCTCACACTTCACAGGGGTAAGTGTCGTCCCCTGTCCTTTCAAGTAACCTTGATTACGGAGCCCTCCTGGCCTTTTAAGTAACACTGATTACGGAGCTCCCCTGTCTATCATTTTTTTCACTGTCCTTTTTTACCTTATACTCCACCAGAACCCGGCTGGGTCTCCCTGTGAGTATATTTCTCCTTGTTTCACCCACGGTTGGCACTTTTCACTAGAGCTGCGCGATCTACAACTCAGGTATCGCTTGCCTCAGACTACTTTACATCATATTGGGTGGCTAGCGGGTCCCTACATTTAGCTTACGTTACCTTTTGCTCTTTTCCTAGATGTCCCTGATATTATAGGTCCTGATGAGACCCTGCATTTCTTAAGGGTCGAAACGTCGTCGACACCATTGATGAAAGTGAACCAGTCATCCAGCACTTATTATTAAATATAGTTGCTGTACAAAATGAATAAATTCTTTTTAGATGTGGTCACTTTCGATAAGAAAAAATTGTGAAACCTTGTAAATATTGTCACACTTGTTCACTCAACTGTTAGGTTCATACTACACTTGGGACACCTTGCACAAATGTATATAATTCTTTTGTATAGAGTTTCTATATGTTGTAAATAATACATATTCATGTGTTGCAAAAATCCATTTGTGTTTTTGGTCCCTCTATCTGTGACATCATTATAACCCTTATATTGCGATTACGCATTAATATAGTTGTAAATAGATACGTACTATTCCACAGGAACCATTGTTCTCTTGGTATATTCAGTCGCCCTGGTTCCGTTGTGAGTAGGGTTCCCTTGTTTTTCTTTTCCGACTCTTTTAGAAGTGGCTGAGTTTTTGTGCTCTAACATTTCTGTGTGTCTCTGCCTGGTTGTGGATTGACTGTCTGGATTTCAAAGTGATAGGATCTGGGGAATGTCTTGACCCAGGGGAGGAGGTGAGACAGCAGCAGGCTGACCTGCATCTAGAGTGTAGGGGGAGGAGTAGCCCCTAGAGGTGAAGAGGCCTGGGCTGCAGCCATAAACCAATGGCTCCGGCCCCTGCTGAGTGATTGAGGATCCAGACCCCCACTATAAAAGGAATAAAGGTGTCACTGGCAGGGAGGCACCCAGAACTGGTTTGAACCGGGGTCAGTGCCCCCTGAACACAAAGACTTCAAAGCCATTGAGGGGTATAACTATGAGAGCTGAAGCCCCTGAACTTTGGAGAAAGGCTTGATCAAGATTGAACAAGACTGGTGGCTACGTCGTGGTCAAGAGGAACCTTTGCCAAGGAAGAAACTACTGAAGAGACTGAAGGATAGGACTGACCCTTGCTGTGTGTTCTGGGGCTGGCCTGCAGTTTACTGTTTTTACCAAGGAAAGGCTAAAGGGACTTTGCTGTGTGCTGTGTCCCCCTGCTTGAAAGGACTTTGGTGTGTGCTGTGTCCTGAAGTAACTTATCCCCAAGGGCCCAAGGTGAGCTGGCTCCCTGTTGCAGAAACTGAGGAACACAAAAGTTTCCAGGAGAGTCTCAGCGACGCTGTGTGCGTGTGCTTGTTGCAGGCTGAGACCCTCGTAAGAAGTGCCCTGTGATCGTGGGCACCTGGAGTCCAAGCGAGGATCAGCGATGCTGTGTGCGTGTGCTTTTTGCAGCCTGAACCTTTTGTGAGGATTGTCCAGTTATCGTGTGCACAGGAATCCAAGTGAGTCTCAACGACGCTGTGTGCGTGTGCTTTGTGCAGCGTGAGACCTTCGTGAGGATTGCCTTGTTATCGTGCACACCCGGAATCCAAGTGAGTCTCATCGACGCTGTGTGCGTGTGCTTTGTGCAGCGTGAGACCTTCGTGAGGATTGCCTTGTTATCGTGCACCCGGAGTCCAAGTGAGTCTCATCGACGCTGCATGCGTGTGCTTTGTGCAGCATGAGACCTTCGTGAGGATTGCCTTGTTAACGTGCACCCGGAGTTAAAGTGAATCTCAGCGACGCTGTGCGTGTGTTCTTCGTGCAGCCTGAGACCGTCATGTGGAGTCCCCGGTGATCGTGCACCCGAAGCTCAAGGGAGTCTCAGCGACGCTGTGTGCGTGTGCCCTGTGGCAGCCTGAGATCTTCGTAGCAGTAGCGGCCCCGACCGGCAGCCTCGGAGGAGCTGAGCCGCCGGCCCGAGCCCGCCGTTGCCCATTCACAAAGATTGCATCTGAGGCCCAAGTCGTTGGAAGAGGAGAGGAGAGGAGAGTGGGTTCGCGCCCCCCAGGTAACGTGTGTCGACTCCTGGGGTGGGCTGCAAGCTCGGAGGGAGCTGCTCTCGGCCTCTCTCTCATTTCAGCAGCGCGAGCCTCTGCTTCGGCTCGTATCGCGGCCCGTGTTGCCAAAGGAGTGGCAGTACCGGGACCGGAGTGCGGAGCTGCACTTTTTGTTACACCATACCCGTGTTGGGGGCAACTGTTGACAGAGGCTGACTGCGAGTCAGACGGAGTGGCGGAGAGACCGCCTAAGGCACCGTGATCGTGCCATAGTGTATTACGCATTAGCTGATTTCTGAATAACGAACTACCTGATTGTCGTATTACACATTGCATCATTTCTGAATAACGAACTACCTGATTGTCGTATGACGCATTGCATTGTTTCTGAATAATGAACTACCTGATTAGCGTATTACGCATTGCATTATTCCTGCATAACGAACTACCTGATTAGTGTATTACGCATTGCCTTATTTCTGCATAACGACGTACCTGGTGGTTGTATTACGCATTGCATTATTTTTACATTGTAAAGTACCTGATTGTTGCGTTACGCATTGCATTATTCTTACATTGAAAAGTGCTTGATTGTCGCGTTACGCATTGCATTATTTCTACATTGCACAAGTGCCTGATTCTAGCATTACGAACTGCATAACATGGTATTAGGATTACAGTGAAATGTTTAGAAGTGCTCATTAATATCGTTAGAACTTACAGGAGCTGGCTGGCCTAACAACCGGCCAGGAAGAATATTACAAATACGCATATGTTGGATTTATATCGTGTGGTCTTATCGTATATCTTTTTATATAAAATTTATACTCGTTTTTATAAAACTCGTGTGGAGTCTATTTGTGGTGTCATCATTGGGTTGCTGTGAGCGTGGTTGCAAATACTTTACACATTTGCCTTGAAGATAAGCCTGGCTGCTCGTGCCAAGCTACCGACGGGGTGAGCAGGGGCTATCTCAGAAGGTGACCTTCCTTTCCCTGATGTGGAACCGCGGGTCCCTATTTGGCCTAAGGTACCTACCTCAGCCAACCAGGGATCCCGGGTCTAAAAAAGGCCCTATTCCGGTGCAAGGAAAACTCCTCCCAATACTATCAATTCAGCCAGGGTCTATTCAGCTCATCCAGGAAAGGCCAGACAGACCTCAAACCCCCCCCCCCAGTGGCTGTGTACAGTGAATGCCCATTCCCAGCCCCTGTCACTTCAAAACCAGACAGTCAATACACAGACAGGCAGAGGCACACAGAATGGTTAAACAAGAAAATGCCTACTTTCTAAAAGTGCTGTTTTCAATCACACAATTCAAAAACCATCTTTACTAAAGGATGTGTTATTAATATTTTTCTCATTCTTAGTCCACACATTTCCTAAATTCTTTGGTTCAATTTCGTGTTCTTACTTTTCTGCAAATACACTTGCCATCATGTGAGCAGCTTTGCACCATGTGCACAAAGCCCTTGAGCATAGTCTATGGCTCCTGTCGAAGAGATGGTGCTGCGTGGACATTGAGACCCCTCCGTTGTTGAAGATAAAATAGCTGTTCCTACCGCGTTAAAGACAGTTTCACTCATACTGGACAAAGGATGCAGTTGGAAATCTCTGGGTCTAGTTCCCGGAGCTTATACCCATGGATGACATGACGGCGGGGGAGAACATCACATTCACATACATATCATGTGTATTCAGAGCCATGCACAGTGTTATTAGTAGGAAGCAAGAGGAGTGCTCAATCAAACCAAGACTCTGGGGACAAGGTCTTGCTATACTGGTTCACCTTAAAGTGTACATACTTGGTACATGTATGAAGGTGTCTGCAGAGACGAGGGTTGCTATAGGTGATGGTTTCCTAGTGTCTTTGTCACCAAAATAAAGGCAACAGGAAAGACAGAATACGTGAAGTGCATGAACTCTCTTGCTTTCTGCAAGAGGCTCAAATTGAGGCAAAGGCATGTGTGGCTGAATTCATGCGGGAAACGTCCAGAATCCACCATTGGTAAGGCACACAAAACTGCTTGCAGACAGTGGTGAATCCTCTTTTACTCACATTCATTCATACAAAAGAAAAGAAGGGAAACTGACCCTAGTGGCCTAGGTGTGTCCTACCCCCACACCGAAATCCCAAAGCTGTATCCAAGAGAGCTATGGGAGGGAAAGAAGGAATGGCAGCAATACAAGCATGCAATTTAGAACATATGTAATATTTAAAATATAGCAAATGCAAATTCAGCTAAAAATGAAATGGTGCCAATTCAAAATACTGAACCACCCTCCTCTTTTAGCGAGGGACACCGCCCCCTTGCTACAACCAAAGACTCCAGAGACATCCGGAATCTAGTGAAAGGCCGTCAACCATCAGGCGCACCCTCAGGATCAGTCAGTCACCAGGTAGGCATAGGAGACAAGCCAACAAAACACTTCTCTTCCTCTGCGTTACTTGACAAGAAAGAAAACCAGTGGAGTGCTACCTTCCTAAACAAAATAATGCAATCAATCCATACAAAGGTCACAAATTAATAACTCTATAAAAGTCAATCCATATTTCAATGCGCATTGTTCGTACGTACAACCACATTCCTTTGTTGGCCAATATAACTCCTTAAACTCCTGGTATACCAAAACGTATAAAATCGTGCACAACCAACTATATGCATGCATTCGCCTGGGATAGCCCGCCAGCACTAACTCAAAAACACCCTTCTCTTGGGAGCAAGGGGATCACACTTCTCCAGTCGAACATCGTAACCGCCCAGGCACCCAAGGGAAGGATCTTCCAACGTCAGGCACCGTTTCGGTACGAAGTGTATCACAAGGTACAGGCACCAAGCGAGGGACACTCACCTGTAAGGCACCCTCTTGGTACGAAGTGCGTCACATGGTGCATGAAGGTGACATCTTAAACCAGAAAAAGAAAAGAAAAATAGAAACAGCAGCAGGGAAATATTTAAAAATAGGAAATATTACAGAAGGCAAGATATCCTGAAGTAAAGCTGCGTATGAACCATACAATGTCAAAATATAATACGACAATAAGCAAAACTGCATGAGCATGGAACTGCTCGGGCGGGTGAAGTGGAAACACTTGCACTTATAATTGTTCACTGAGGACAAGTGGAGAGACGCAAAAGACAGATATCTCATGCCGCATGGGCTTGAGGGCAGAGCTGCCGCCTCAGAGGCATCGTCCGTCCACCCATCCAGAATGAAGGCAGAAGAGAAGCGAAGCCAAAAAACAGTGCTCAGTATTCGGACTGGTCGCGGAGCCTGGGACTGTATTCTCATCTAAATGTGGAACCTCAATTAAAGAAACTCAGACAATTGTTTCATAAGCAGAGTTTATACGTGTGTCACGGGAACACGACCTGAGCAGCAGCATGTCCAAATTGTTGACCCTCACTGGGAATTTTATACATAAAAATCACAAAAGGAGTGTTGCTACATATCCAATCATGATACAGGAAAATAATATTTCTTCAATATTATGAACAAATACATGGTGTATTGCTGATCAAAAGATGAAAGAATTACACAAGCATTAAGCATACAACCAATTACAGGGGAATAACATCTAGGGATGCAAGCGTGATATAAGATAGTGGATGGTGTGACGTCCACATGCTGAACTGTTGGGACTGTCTAATTCTTCAACAAGAAATATTTGCACAATCCCCGCCCAATCAAATGCAGGCCTATGGCCTTATCTAAACATGATCATCGATATGTCTGGCTGTTACTGGGCGAGCGAAGTAATGCATGTAACGTGAGGTGTCTTTGAGCAAGCCTTGCGTTTCAAGCTGTTCAGCAGGGTATGTTAGTTTATCTGAGGTCATCCGACCTCTGCACACATGTTGCATGCCTCGTCATCATTGAGTATCACAGGATGAGGAGAACACAAGATGAACTTCATACCCAAAAAAAATGGCTTCCAAAGGCCCAGGCCCGCCCAAGGCGATAGGGCTCTGTGCCATAGCCGCATCTGTCAAGCTCCGAGGCGTCCAGGCTCCTCTATGCTGCTCATCACCTCCCTTAGGTGCAGCTCCGCAGCCATGTTATGTACTCACCCCTCCATGCTGCTCAGCGCAGCCTTCCTGGGGACGCCCTGCTGCTTTCACCGTACACTCCACAAGCACCGGCCTGTTCAGGGAGCCATGGCGGGTGATCCAAAAGCTCTGGCAATGCCAGGGAATCGGTGGCGGCCTCCAGAGCTTCAGTAGTGTGTGGTCATCTTAGAGGGCGGCTAACCATGCCCCAGATACTCCCTGTTCCTTTATCTCTCTCTTCCAGGGTCCTACTTTGTCCCTTGGTGACAGATTTTCCATCTTTTTCTTTCTTCTCCTTTCCCCTTTGTGTGTGTTTTCTCTTTTCTTGCTCTCAGGAAAAGTTTGATGAGGAAAGATAAGTGCTGGTCCCCAAAAACGATTGTCGGTGGCACACCCACTGGCAACCACCGGCTCAAATTAAGCACTAGCTGCATCCTCTCACACACCCGTACAGATCTCCTACACAAAGCCACTAAAATGGTGTAGGTTGGGAATACCAACTCCCGAATCCTGACAACACAGAATATCATTACAACAATATTGATGGACAAAATTTCTATATCTACCTCTACGCATATGTACCTTTGTGATATATATATATATATATATATATATATATATATATATATATCTTCAGGGTACATAGATGTGGAGTAAATATAAACACATGCGTATTCTCTCTACACACAGAGCCATACACTTAGACTCTGACACACTCTGAATGTGTGCTTTATAAATCTGGCCACTAAAAGATCTCTATTTTACAAACAGACCCCATACTTAGTTTCACACAAATGTAGAGTGCACATGCAGATGCCGCACATAAACTCAATATGTACTCAACACCCTCCACCTAATTACCCACTTAACAAAGTACATTGCACAAGCACAGCGAAGAAGGGTATGGGGCAATTGTGACTGCACTTATCCCTTGTGTAGGGTAAAAAGTCATTCAAGCTAACCGGGTGCCAGGGACCTGAGACTCAATACCCTTAAGTCCCCTAGGATACAAGATCCCACAAATCATCAAAACACAAATGTGATCCAGCACTCCAAACAAATTCAGATTGCAACAGTTAATAAAAAATAAGTTCAAAGAATGATTCAGCAGGTCTGGTCTTGTTCCAATTCTTTATTCAAATTCTTCTTAAAAAAGAGATTGTAGCCTACGCATTTCGTCCATCAAGGACTTCTTCAGGGCGAAGCAGTAAGACGTATTCTCCTCAATATTCATAGATAGAAAACTCTATTGGAGACTCGGTTTTTAGATCCAAGTAAAAAGAGACCTTAAGTATTTCGCAACAGTATAGGAGTCATCCAAAATAGTCAATCCATGCGGTGTCATGGGCCATTATTATCAATGGGCATGCAGTATAATCCCATTGCTGTTTGTGTCCAGGTATTCGAACTGCTTAGTCAACGCGGCCTGGTCGTCATGACATAGTACATTGCACACTCACCCAAAATGTATAAATCATTAGTAGAGCACACATTTGACATCTTTAGTAAAGCAGTACTAATTATTGTGTAATGTTAGACTTAGTGAATATTTGAAAGCATTAACACACACAACACTTTTCAGATCTGGATGACAGCAGAGCTGTCACCTGACCTTATATGATAAACAAGAAAAGAGCTTTAAGAAGCACTACTGAGAGACAGGACTTGCCTTCATTAGGTGGTGTTACTGGCGTAATTCTCTCTAGCTTAATTACTTGTAGTTATCGCAAATTTACTCGTAATTATGCTTAATTATGTGAGAAGCATAACCCAGTGTCCAAAATGGGCCCGGGGATGCATTTTGCGCTAGGAAAATAGCACTTAATGCTATAGGACATGAACAGCAGTAGCTGGCAGCCTCTTAGATCATGTTTCCTATGCTGCTGCTGTATGATTTTTGCCCAAATTACTCTTAATTACTCAAGCTGGTGTAATCGCATAATTTCTGTATTTTTGCATCACAGAGTAATTGCTGGAATTACTCTGATTACTCCAGCGTAATTGAAATTTTGCCCAGGCCTAGAATAACTCACATGTTGATCTTTCTCTCCACATCATTCGATTGGGAAGAAGTTCTGTATTTCTACTAAAAGGAATGCTTGTATTACACAGATTATGGTCAGTGCAGTAGGCCTGACTTGGTTATGGTTACAAGTCAGTGATCAAGGCTGTAGGTCTGATTGTTTCATTGGGAAAGGTTATGTCGGATACCATTTATTGTTTATTATAAAGCGTTATGACAACGGCAATAGGCAGTATTTATAGTGAAAAGCATATGTTAGAGAAAATAGGTTTTCAAGAGTGGATTGGTATTACACTGTGTTCAAGCTGGAGAAAGCTAGTTTGTTAAATGTATTCCCATTAGCAAGTGTTGTGGTGTTGGTTGCTCTCTCCTCTCTGACAACCCTTAGTGGCAGAAGGTTTGGCCCTTTTAGGATGAGTTGTATATTGTTTTGCCAATTGTAATTTTGCCCATATTTGTAATTGTACGAATGTATCCCTGATGGCTACCTTGTGGGAAACACAGCAGGCCAGAATTGGTTATAGTGAAAAGCCAATGATATGCCTGATAGGTTCGTTTTGAAACATTTTGTTTTATGCCATAGGATTGACATGTGGTAGACCTGATGTTTTTGTTTTGAAAAGCATATGCCAAAGCCTATCAGCTTGTAAGTGTGGATTGTTATTACAATGTGCTAAGGGATGTTGTCAGGAGTGACCAAGGGTCTTGAGGGTTGGGAACCGCTACAAGAAAACATTGGAAGCACTTCCCTTTACAACTTTGGCAGACCAGCCTTTAGAGACTAGGATGCAAAACCAGGTCAAGGGGTGGGGATTTCAGGTCACAACAGTCAGGTGCACTATTTAAACATCCTAAAGGTAAATGGAACCTAGATCGCAGCTTTTCACCACATGGCACAACTGCACCACCAAGCAGCTGGTGCTGATTCAGGAGGAGATTAAAACTCTCTCCTTGGAAGCAGCAAAACAGATTTTGTATGCATCCACGGCATGGGTGTATGGGTAGGAGGATAAAAATGGGAAATTATTGTATTGGTTGTCATCACGGCCCTTGGCCAGTAGTGTTATCCCAGAGATTACCGACGGAGACGGTCTCACGCATTGTACCTCTTCCGCCATTGCTCAGGCTTTTGCAGACTTCTACTCACCGCTCTACATGGCTTCACCGCGCCCTGCGGATGAAAGGGCTGCTCATCTTCTTGATGAGGTGCCACTGCCTTGCGTTTCAAGCACTGAGTGCCATGAACTAGAGGATCCCATCACAGGGGAAGTAAGAGGGGACACCTTCTTGAAGATGGCAAAGCGCCCGGGCCAGACGGGTACCCTATAGAATTCTATGCCAAATATAGAGGCATTTTCAACCCTCACCTCTTAAGCCTCTACAAGGAAGCGGTAGAAGTAGGCTCCTTTCCCAAAGTGATCGATCACGCTGAAGGACGTGGCCCTCTAAGGCCACGCGGGTCTTACACAACCACCTGCTATGCCTTTCCCAAAATGAAGAGTCGGTCAGACAGTAGAGAAATACAAACTTACTTTATTCGATATACTCTGCAGAGGAGCCCAGTCAGGCCTTCACCCTAAGATGTCTGCCGAGGGGACTGACTCCCCAGGGTACGCTAATACATAATAAACCCTTCTGAAGACTTCCAACACGCCTCTTGATGGAAAAGTACCAGCTTGAGCCGGGCATGAACAAAGGAGGTACACAAAGATGGGCTTGCACCTGCCAGCGGGGTGCACTATCAGTACTTCAAGGCCACTGTGCCGAGTCTCAGCGTCTCCTAGCGTGGGAGCAGAACTACATGTAGAGATTGGAATGTGCAAACAGAATAACAGTTCATTAGCAAGTCGAGTTACAGCCTTGGGCAAGCGAGGATAATAACGAAATACAGTTTTCTGCTGAGGCAAGCGAGTTAGGGAAGTAAGGCCTACTGTGAGCACGGCCCAAGCAGTCTTCTAGTGATCACGAAATACAAAATGGAGTCACACGGGCTAACTAAAACCTACATGCAGCAACGATAACTCAGTGAGTTGCATAACGTAAATACAAATAGCATCAATTTTAGCCACACATTGCTAACCTAACATAACATAACGAACGCATTATGGGAAGGGGAAATTCAAGTCTAACAGACCCTCCTTTTAGCATGAGTGGCTAAAAGCTTTATTGCTATCCGGTAGGGTCTTTACAATTCTAGAGGGGAAAGAGATATTACTTAGCCATCCATCAGTCAAGGTGAAAATGAAGCAAATGCAAGCATCAAAAAAATGTTACTCAATATTCGAATATCCCTTCGTCTATTAACACTATCGACTGAATTTCCTGCATCATCAAGGGAGAACACTTATTGTCACGTTGGGGCAACGGAACACTAGGGGTGAGTTTGCTTGTGCAGCAGGGTGGGAGACAGTTTATGCATAGACAACATGTGAAGATAACCCCTGCAATGGCTATCAGGACAAGAAGTATCTTCCAACTCCATGACGTCAATAGACCCCAAAGCCATCCCGAAAGGGACCATGTGCCATTGTCTTCGTGAATTTCGGAGGCCAGTCTGTGCAATTTCTGTATTGCAGAGTATACAGTCGGGGCACTGTCAGGTATGTAGACACAACAACTGCTGCCGATGACGCGCAGGCTCCACCCCTGTCAGCTAAGATAACGTCTAAAACCATCCTGTTTTGAAGCGAGACAAGTCTCGTAGCCTGGAGCTCAACTGTAATATTGGTCAGTATACCTGCAGTGGTATTAATGACTCCCTCGACTACTCTGGCTAGACGTCAAATATTGCGGGCATTGAACATGGGACCCCAGAATGGTATGAAACCCTTCATTATGTCAGTAAACTGCTGCAAGGAAGTATCTGTCTGGTCAATATCGTCCGGATCGACAACCCTCTTAACTCGGAAAACTGGGGCATCCCTATGCTGCAGGCGATGAGTTCTGTGATAGTTGGGAGGAGCTATATAAACTGGGGGAAGGAGGTAAGAAAGGTAGCATCGTCCAGACCATCCCTCAGGCAGCCACACATAGCCACGATCACCACAGACGAAATAGACATTGGGTGGTGGGATCAATGGCGGACTCTTAGGCATTCGCAATATGGAAGTGGCGTTGCATCTACTGTTCCCTACCTCTATGTCGCCCATCCCTTGAACACAAAAGGGAACTGGTACATCCAACACTGCCAGGGGTATAGGCTTATCTTCAGTGACATTGCGGGCTTGGAAGGATTGGTAATATTCAGATATGTTGAACTGCGAGAACCTATCTTTGTCCACCCCTGTTCTGTTTGTCTTCCTACCCCCGTTGGCCGGTCTGAGGCAGGAACTCAAGAATATTCGATCAAATCGTCTATCTCCAGGGGAAACACCATATGGAGATCTATGTTGAGGATACACATTCATTGTCAGAGAACGGAAACTGGTGCTCCTGTGTTCCAAAGAGTCAGACTGGGAGAATGAGCGGATCAAACTAAGCAAGGTGAACCAACCCTCACAGCTATCAACATAGGACAGAGGCATAGGCAGCAAATTCTCACTTTGATGCGCAACCGAAGGTAACAACCCACACACCCAACATTTTGTTGTGTTAAAAACAGCATGCGTCTGATGCAACGTCTGGATAAAAACATTATCTTTATATGACTTCCGGTGTTCTTCTTTGTGGGGTGCTAAAGTGCCAACAATATGTTCAGGAGGTGGCGGTGTAGTACTTATCCAAGCATGTACAGGATATTTCTCCTGTAGGAAGTACAGCACCCCACAGCAGAGAAAGCAAAATTATCACAAACACTATTTTAGTCTTGGGGGACCAGGAGGACCAAACGGGGCCATGTGGAGTGGGACGCGGAGCTGCAAAGGGCTGCTCCTCGTCAGGAATGGGACGACCAAAGGGATACATTTTTAGAAAGTACTTTTAGGAATTGTGGCCACAATACAACCAGCCAGAGGGGTAATCTTTCCTGTGTCCATCTTGAGCCTCACAGGCAGGCTCCTATCGTTCATCAAAACACTCCCATGGTGGAGCTGCACAACCACAGCCCTTACTGAAAAACAATCGCGGCCCTTACTGAGAACAGATCTTTTTCTTTCAGGATAGAGCAACCTCTCTCCAGGGCAAATACCCTCAGCGATCCTGTCCAGTGTTCAGGACAGTGCACCAGTGTTCTTCTTTCATCTAAAGCAGGCACCTGAGACACAGTACCTGTCCCCTATGCTCAAGTCCTTCCCTAACTCCTGTATTGCCCTGCCGGTGCACTGTCTTTCCGTCGGGGCCGCAGATTGTACCTGGTACGCCCAGGCTCCTCTTGATCAACAAACAGGGGCAGGGACTCAGATTCAGGTGGGGATCGGGACTCAGGGGTCTTTTGGCCAGAAGCTGGAGCATCCGGGGCAGCCCTTATCTCAGGGGGAATCGCCTCAAATAAAACCTCGTCACTCTCCTCGTCGGTCTGCGCCCCTCTCAGTTGGGCATCAGAGAAAGGAACAAAGCGGGGGACCAGCTCGCCTTCCTGGTCGGCAATCCTGTCCCGCACCCAGGAATCGTATGGAAGCGGAAGAGGCACCTTATTCATGTGCGAAGCATGGACCCAGTGCTTCCGGCCATCCACTTTAACAGCTGTCCGAGTGGCCAGTAACACCTGGGCAGGACCTCTCCACCTCGGCTCCAAACAGGATTTGCGCTGAAACTGCTGTATCATTACAAAATCCCCAGGCTGGATTTGATGTCCGGGGCCCTCTGGCACTGGTTGTAGAGCGGCATGGATCTGTTGGTGAACAGAACGGAGGTCTTTAGACAGAGCATACAAATAATCAATCAAAAGAGGGTACTCTATCTCAGAAAAACGCTTGGGTCTTGGGACGCCCCATACATTGGCAGGATGCCCGAAGACCACCTCGTAGGGTGATAATCCTACTCTGGAGTGTACAGTCACTCTTGTAGACAATAGTGCTAAAGGCAACGCATCTGGCCATTTCAATCCTGTACTTTCATGTATTTTCGCTAACTTCAGTTTGAGTGTGCCGTTGTACTTTTCCACAAGGCCTGCTGATTGGGGGTGGTTCGCTGCATGGAATTTCTGCGTAATCTGCAGGCCCTTACACACCAAATCAAGGACTTTAGCATTGAAATGGCTCCCATTGTCACTCCAGATCACGCGTGGCAATCCGTAGCGTGGGAAGTACTCCTTTAAAAGTGCCTTCGCTGTTGCTACAGCCGTATTCTCCTTAGTTGGGTATGCCTCAATCCACTTACTGAACGCACAAACTACCACTAGTACATATTTCACGTTATTCACTCGCTCCATTTCGATGAAGTCCATTTGGAGAACCTCGAAAGGGAAGGAAGGCGGTGCAAAATTACTAGCAGGTGTAGGGGTGCCCTTCCCAGGATTGTGCTTTAGGCAAATAATACAGTGCTTTACCAAATGTGCGGCAACCTTAGGGATATTCTCATTCTGCCATACTGGGTCTAGCAGTTTGCATATTCCTTTGGCACTAATGTGCGCCGGGCCATGGTCCATGGTGACTACAGGGGAGACAAATGCATTCGGCAGCAACCATCTCCTTTTATCTGACAAATCAGTCCAACACCCATCCTCGTCCAAACGCCCTGTCCTCTCCTCCCACATCTCCTGTTCATCTACAGTCGCTTCTCTCTGTATTTCCTTCACACTTTCCATTGTATCCTCAAACATCCCATTGTCTGGAACCCATCTAGCAGGGCCTGCCACAAACATCTTATTCATCTTCGATCTAGCTGTCTTCTTAGCTGTTTGGTCCGCAAAGGCATTCCCCCTTCCAACATCATCTACAACAGTCTTGTGTGTGCTGCACTTGATTATAGCCAACTTGTCCGGGAGTGTCAATGCTGACAATAACCTTAGTATTAGGGACCGTGCTGTATCCTTTGCCCATGGGATGTCAGGAAGCCTCTCTCTGCCCAGAGGCGCCCAAAATTATGTGCCACCCCGAAAGCGTACTGGCTGTCAGTGTAAACATTAACAGCCAGTCCTTCACTCAGTTCACAGGCCCTCAGAAGGGCGACTAACTCTGCAGCTTGGGCCGACTGGTATGGAATACGGGATGTCTCAACTACAGTATGCAATGTGGTTATTGCATAAGCTGCAGTAGTAGTGCCATCCGGCAGTTTGAAACAAGAGCCATCGACATATAGTTCCCCTTGGGGGGTCAGATAAGGGAACATCAGTCAGGTCTACCCGTCCCTTCGTTTCCTCCTCAGTTCGAAATAAACAATCATGGACATCATTGTCCTTTTCTTCCGAAGGGAGGGGTAGTAACGTGGCTGGGTTCAAAGTAGCTCATCGTTTGATGGTAATGTGTGGAGCAAATAATGTTAGCTCATATCCAGTGAGACGTGCACTGGTGAGGTGCTGCGTCTTTGTCTTGTTCAACCGCGTGTCCACAGCATGAGGTACCATAACTGTGAGGTCAGTATCAAGAACGAGCCCTGCCGATTGCCTGATAGAAACCGCTGCTGCTGCAGTAGCTCTCAGACAGCTCGGGAGCGCTCTGGCGACATTATCCAAAATGGCAGAAAAGTAAGCGCAGGGTCTCTGCTTACCACCGAAACCCTGTGTTAGTACCGAAAGCGCGCAACCGTCGGCCTCATGCACATAAAGCACAAAAGGCTTCTGGTAGTCAAGAGTACCAAGCACAGGAGCAGAGCAAAGCACAGTTTTTAACTGTTCAAAAGCTTGCTGGCATGCAGGTGTCCAAGGCAAAGGCTCATGCACATCTTTAGTGGTCAGGTAAAGGAGGGGTTTCGTTAGTAAGGAGAAATTTGGTATCCAATGCTGACAATACGAAGTTATCCCCAGGAACGCGCGTACCTCGCGTTGGGTCTTAGGAACAGGCATGTTAGTAATCGCGGCTATGCGCTCAGGTGTTAGTCTGCGGCCCTCCTTCGACAGTAGGTGACCTAAGTAGGTGACCTCCTGTCGACAATATTGAAACTTTGAAAGGGACACCTTGTGTCCGTGCTGTGCCAAATGCAGCAGTAATTGTACCGTGGCGTCTTTACAGCCCGTTTCAGTGTCTGAAGCCACTAGAAGATCAGCGACATATTGCAGCAACGCATTACCAGGGGGAAGCTCTAAAGAATCTTCCTTGTGGAGCACGACAGAATCTAAAGCTCCGACCGGCTATGGCAAATCCAAAAAGGTGACGGCTATCTGGATGGATGGGGATGCTGAAGAAAGCGTTTTTCAAATCAATCACGGAGAAGAATTTAGCGGTCGGAGGAATCATTGTCAGGATCGTTGTAATGTCAGGAACCACAGGATATTGGGGAACCACAATGTTATTGACCTCTCTAAGATCAATAACGAAACGGTAAACATCAGGGTGGGTATCAGGGCAGTCCGAGGGTGTCTTTTTAAGAATAGGGAGAATAGGGCTATTGCACACATTTGCTGCTGTCTCTTCAACCACACCAGACTGTATCAATTCCTGTATTATTTGCAACAAGGCCTTTTCCCCTGCCTGTGATATCTTGTTTTGAGGAATTCGGGGCAATTTGGCATTATTCTGTACCTGTATAGAGACTGGCGGGATCTGGAGCAACCCCACATCTGTATCACCTGTGGCCCACAACGTGCGTGGCACGTCTCGGAACTCAGAAGGGAGGGGGTCATCCTTTGTAAAGCATTGTTTGGCATAGGCGACTCGTGGGCCAACAGTCATGTAAATGCCGTCCGGGAAACAGGAAATCGTTGCGTGCAGTCTTTTCAAAAGGTCTAATCCTAGTAAATTCTCCCCACAATTGGACGTCAGTAGAAATGGTGGGGGATATTCTCAAGAACGTGCGATAATCATCGCCAAAATAGGATAACGCAATTTTTCATATCGCCGTCTATCGCTGGAAAATAACTCCGTGTTAACGTCGTATTCCCAACACGGCGGTAACATGCGATAGTTTCCCGATAATGCGTCAAATGTCCGCGATAAAATCACCGGGACTGCAATAAAAATCCAAAGCCGAACGTGAAAAAAGTGGCGATGGGCCCAAACGCGATAAAAAAATCAGCGATAAGCTGCGCCAGGCCTGCAATTCACACACATCGGGCGGGAAAAATCACAATAAAAGCAGAAAAAAAAAAACACAAACAAAACCAAAACAACTGTGAAGCACAATGGAGGTAGCTGGAGCAAGTACAGAGGACAACCAGAACCCCACAAGCCCCACGGAGGACCAGCCTGGGACCTCGGGGTCAGGGAAGGGCAAGGAGAAGAAGAAGAGGAAGATGCGGTTCAGTCCGCAGGAAAACAGGATCCTGATAACGGAGGTGGTAGAACACCATCAACAACTGTTCGTCACCTCCACTGTGTCATTGGCAACAAAAAATGGAATATGGCAGTCCATCCTGGACAAGGTGAATGCAGTCGGAGTGCTGAGGAGGACAATGGAAGAGCTCAAGAGGCGCTGGAATGATGTGAAGCGCAAAACCAAGCAGAAACTCGGCAACAACCAGAAGGCAGCAATGCAGACTGGAGGTGGGAGTCCAGCACCACAGGAGGAGCTGGATGAGATGGAGGAAATGGTGTCCACAGTCATCAGTGGGGAGACGGTGGCAGGAGTTGGGGGACCGGACACTGCTCAACATGACCTGGCACAACAGCAACAGGGTGAGTAACGACCAGGGACTGGGGGGACTGAGCGAGATGGGCACAATGGCACACATGCACAATTAAGTATAGCACAGTGCACACCCACAATGACTCTGGATCATGTCCCTGATCCCTTTGGCACACTGCAGCACACATAGAAACAGCAAGTAGGCCCCCATCGACTATGTGCCCAGAGGGGACCCTTCCCACACATCACCAATCTCACAACCAACCCCTGCACATGTGCCAAACCCAGCAAAGCGGCGTGTCTGTGAGCCACACTGACAATGCAAGTGACACTGCATGACGAATAGCATGGCTGCAGTCAATATATCATGACATGTTGCACGCCACAACACTGAGGTGGCTGAGTGTGGACCACATCCATAAAGGAGCAGGTCACACTCTGACACATCCACGTGCACAAACAACCCCTGACGTCAACAACACATCTGCGGACAAACCATGCCCCAGAGTCCCAACTCCCACCAAGAGCCCAATTTACCCAAGTATGCAACATCTCAGCACTGTATAAGCACAGAAGTCAAAGGCACACCGCCTGAAAGGGATAAGGGCCAGCAAAATCAGAGCTCCAGGGGCGACTCTCCCAAAATGCAGCACACACACACATAACATTCAGAGCACATCAACATTGACAACAATGTGGTATAAACTGCAACACGTTCACAACAGAACAGAGGACACAACTGGTGCCGCTTGTGTGTAGAAACTGGCCAATCACATTTGGCATGATAATGTACAAGTACGAACACACATCCGTGATGTTGTCGAAATGTCCACTGTCCCGCATCAAATAGGCAGCTCCTCCCAAACAGTCACAATGTACATTGTCATGCAGTCTGTATGTAAACTTGTACAATGTGTCAACATACATGTGAACACAATGTTAAACTGCATCTCCCCTTCACATTGCAGAGGGAGAATCAACACCTCCTGCAGAGCAGACCCGACAACTCTTCACTGATGACGAAGAGGACCTCCACACCTTCGACACCTACGCCCTCCAAGAGCTCATGGACAGCTTCGGCACCTCACCTCCAGGAGCAGGGCAGCCCAGCTGCATCGAGGAGACCTCACCCCCTGCACAGACCACACAGCAGGAAGCACCCACCACCATGGCTGACTCCCAGGACCCCCACGAACAACACATGGCCTTCCAACGCCGTGTGTTAGGGTGCCAGGAGAAGATGGCTGATCAGGTGCGGGTGGGGTTCGACCTCATGGCAGCCAAACTAGATGCCATACGTGGGTGTCTAAGTCCCATCAGGGACCACTTACAGTCCCTAACGGACACCCACAGTCCGCTCCATGCTCTCCAACTATCCATGGCTGACATCGCTGGAGTCCTGACTCTGAGACAAGGACAACTGTCTAGTCAGAGTGGCTCCAGCGATGTCAGCCAGGAGTTGGGACACATGCGGAGGATCATGGAGAACAGGGAGCGGATGCAGGCAGAAAGAATGGCTGCCACGGCTGCACACCAGCGAGATGTAGCTGTGATCTTCCATGCCCTGCAGATACTCATCATGGCATTGCTGCCACAAGGCCTGGCACCGATGAATGCTGCTGCTGCTTCTACATCCTCATCTCCGCCCCCTGATGTGTCAGTGGCTCACAGTGCGGCAGACAATCCACCTCCGGCCCCTGATGTGTCACTGCCACACAGTGCGGCAGACATTCCACCCCCTGCCCCTGATGTGTCAGTGTCACACAGTGCTGCTGACAAAACACCACCACCCACATGTGAGGCACATGAAACATCAGAGGACGAAGATGTGGATGATTCTGCCTTAGTGGTAAGAAGGAAGCGGTAGCATTCATCTCCGCCATATGGCCTGTTTCTGCTTGGTTCTGCCCTCTGCATCATCACCTTCCACTGTCCCCCGATACACTCTGCGACACTCACCTTGGACCTCGACATGGACTGCCATATTCTGTTTGGTTACCAATGACACAGCAATCAGACTGCGGACTGAACTCTTCCTCTTCCGATGAACTTGTCATTCCCTAAAGGATTCTGGCTGGCCCTCCACGGGGCAACAATGTAAAGTGGGGTTTGCATGGCCCTGTACTGCTCCAGCTTCAACACTCCACTGAATGTGAATAAAACATTCAGATTCACACAGATGTGTCATGTCTATGATCATTCAAGTATGAAAGTATGGATGAATGTAGGGTCAGTGATTCCCCCTTATGTCCATGTTGCTCATGTTGTGGGACTTGAGTCACAGGGTGCAACATTGCCGATTGTGGTCCGGGTGGCGCCGACACTACAACAGAGACACACGCATTAGTTACTTTCTTGTCCAGCCCAGAACTGAACCACGCACAGAGCCCCGGGCTCATTGTTCACACCCCTACGCTGGTCTGGCATACGCCAGCCCAGCCCACTCTGCTTACGCTTACAGGGGGGGGACAAAGCTACATGTCCCAGGTCTTCCCTGTAGTGATCTGCTGATCACTGGTCTAGTTGTCAGCATGCCACAGCCACTCCCTGAGGGCTGGTTTACACCCACACCACACCCATCCAGCACAGGCGTCACAGGACATGTGACCCTGCCAATAAAAGGGGCCTACCACATCACATTCCCCACTGCCGGTGGTGACATGATGGCGTCCACACCACGAGACTCAATCATAAAGGGTCCATGACTTGTGGCGCACTGGGTTAGTGGCACCCGATGCACTGCGGCCGGCACGGGTCTACCGCCACGGGACAATGACTTGCGTTGCACAGAGTTGGTGGCACCCGATGCACTGCGGCCGGCACGGGCCTACCGCCACAGGACGATGACTTGCGGTGCACAGAGTTGGTGGCACCCGATGCACTGCGGCCGGCATGGGCCTACTGCCACGGGACGGTGACTTGCGGTGCACTGAGGTAGGGGCACCTGAAGAGCTGAGCGGGTGTGCAGCCTGCGATGATGCGTAGACCTCGATACGCCGTCCTGCCAATCAAGATTCGATTTTAATTGAGGGCCCTGCTGGAGCGCAGTGAACGCTGAAGGCAGCAGTCAGCACACACATGACTCCGCGGTGCGGTGCCGCAGGGTGCGCTGGGGGCCTGTGGCGCGGAATCCAGCGATCGGCTGATGAGGTTGCACCGGCACGTGGTCGGCCCTCTTGGAGACACGCCGGTGGCGGCAGGTGAGCATTGAGGCCTGGGTGCGCAGGGGCGGCCAGTCATCGCTGGGCGGCGGACCGGTCTGAGGACCAGGGCTGGGGTGCAGCAGGCACAGAGGATTGCACAGGCACCACCTGTCATGGTGGCGGCCTCGTGGCTGGGTGGGGGGCGCCGCCCTGGCAGATACGACCCTGCATGCGATGACGAGATGTGCGCGATTTGGCTTGGGATGTAGCCACCTCATCTCCAGTGTAAATCTGGCCGTTGAAGGTGGTCGGCTACATGTGTGTAGGCCTATGGACAGGATATGGCGGACACAGAGACACACGCAGTAGTTACTTTGGTGGCCATCCCGGAACTGAACCATGCCCTGAGCCCCGGGCTATTTATTCACGACATACGCCGGCCAAGGCCACTCCGCTCACGCTTACAGGGGGGGACGACAGAGCTACATGTCCAAGGTCTTCCACACTGCCTGAGGTAAACTGTTTGCGGCCACTGTCCACAACACTACAAACACCAGCACACTCTGCATACTGAAGTCTGTCCAGCACATCACCGCCACACTTGGCATTGTGTACATTCTTATTGATGGGCCACTTGACTCCTTCGCACATACTTGGTTCCCACCTCTCCCCACATTCTGCAATTGTGTGGCAGAGGTGCCATGCCGTGGATGGTTTGTCTACATGGCTGGCCACGGTTACCACAGTTACTTGTGTTGTCGTGTCTGGTAGTTGGGCATGTTGATTGGCATGTTGTATGTGATTTTGTAACGTGTGCATTCCCACAGTTGTGAGTTGTATGATTGTGGAGTTGAGGTGTGTGGTGTGTTCAGTTGGTACTTACTGACGGACAGTGCATTTCCATAGGTGCCATCCTCAAAGCGCTGGTTGGTGATGGACTTGCGGTAGATGTAGGAATCATGCACACTGCCTGGGAAGTTTGCGACGACATTTGTGAACAGGCCCTGGTGGTCCACTTTTGCCTGCACATTGATGGAATGCGTGTGGTTTCTGTTGCGGTTATTGTGTGCAGTGTCGGCAGGGGGCACAAGTAGTACATGTGTGCAGTCAATTGCCCCCAACATGTGCGGGAAGCAAGCTATGGCCTAGTTCCCTTGCTTGGTCTCCAGCTGTTCCTGCGCAGTGTGGGGGAAGTGAAGGTGCAGGCGTATCAAGCTGATGCAAACCATGATGCTTACAGGTATGATAAATCCTGCATAAAAAGACCGTAACAGAAGTTCGTGTGGTCGTAACCTTCCTTTTCTTTCCTACGAAGGTTACGCCCACACGAACTTCTGTTACGCTCTTTTTATGCAGGATTTATCATACCTGTTAGCATTCCGGTTTGTCCAAGTGCAATACACTGTACCAGATTACTTTTGTGACTATACGGACGCTTGACCATTGTCACCATTTATCCAACAGGTTTCTGAATACTGACTTTCGGAATATGGAATTGTATTGGGGAGTTCCCGCAGCATATGCAGTTAATTGAATCCACACGTTGCCCTGATGAAGTTCCCCGTTGGGAATGGAACGCGTTGGCTGAGCTTTTCGTATTGTTGATTTATGTATTTGTAATAAAGAACTGTTTTTACACTACTGTTGACTACTGGACTTCATGACCTGGCGCACCCCCATTTCAGTAACTACAGTCTTGGATCTGGAGCACAGAGGCATCAGGCAATGGCTGGCGTTGGGGTTGGTTGCGCAGGAACACTACGAATTGGGACTAGCGTGTGGTGCGGATACAGGGGCCCGCCGTTGCTTTTGTGGACATGCATCCAAGACATGTGTGAGGAAGTTTGATGGGGCTGGCTGAGAGACTCCTCCGACTCTGGCAGTTGTTGGTTGGAAGGTACCAGAGGCCAACAGGTGCAGCACAGCCAGCAGCTTTGTCTGCGGAGGGATGTTGGTTGTCCGCTGTGTTGGTACCGTCAGCCTGTGCGCAATGTGGGTCAGGATGCAGAGGATGGTTGTCCTTTTGAGCCTGTTGTGGGCAATGGCGTCCTCTGGCGTTGAGTGTCTGAGGCTGGTGCGTTTTAGGAACGTCCGCTGTCTTCTTCTGCGCTGCCTAGGTGGTAGTCTGGGGGGGTTGGTCCGGGGGGGGGCCTGGGGGTGGTGGCGTTGGGTGTTGTGGCCCTCTTGGGTCTCCGAGCTGCATGATCATTGGCTCCATGGCATCTGTTGGTCTTCAGATGTGGCTCTGGGCTGGGCTCCCTTTCATACTGCAGGTTGTCGTCCTGCTTAACACCAGTAAAAGGCAGGTGTTAAATCCCTGCTACTAACACGCCTTATCGCCTGTTTTTGGATCGCTTCGCCGATCTGGCTGGTCGTTGAAAATATCGCGAAGTGGTGTTTTCGTGTGTTTTTACACGGGAACGCCTACTCTGCATATCATTAGCGTTAGTTGTCGCTCTCATCCGTGCCGATGTTTTTTGCGGCAGCTATCGCTAGAAAACTGGCGAGATCGGCAGTTTGCACCAGCTTGAGAATAGGGCGATAAATCTATTGCCACTTTTGCGGCGCTAAAGTGCC
Organism: Calotriton arnoldi; assembly: GCA_963921515.1. Lineage (NCBI taxonomy): Eukaryota > Metazoa > Chordata > Amphibia > Caudata > Salamandridae > Calotriton > Calotriton arnoldi. Next base: position 1,080,937 of record CAWUFW010002082.1, on the reverse strand, counting down.
GATAAATCGGCGATAAGTCCTTGAGAATATGCCCCGGTGAGTCAACTGTAAAAGGACCGATAGTCAAAGCAATAGGCTTGGAAATGGCGCTAACAACCGGCACGCCTGAGAAACCCACCGAAACATTATTTTGGCCAGACAGAGCTGCCCCCGGGACCAGTGAACGGGAAACAGAGCTATTCATAGCCCCTGTATCGACTAGGAATTTCTCGGAGGTACCTTGTAAATCTGCAGTAACGTATGGTCCACGCTGATCTACAGGCACCGGAACTGGTCCCTTGCCCTGCCCCTGGCTGTCCTAGCTGTGAGATAACCCCGTCACTTCATCCATGTCATAATCATCGTGGTAGTACTGCTTTCCCCGAGGGTCGTCAAAATGATTTCCACTCTGTCTGTTGTAAGATGTGTCCACCGACTGCGTCCCCCCTCGGCCTCGTCCCCCTCGTCCTCTGCCTCCAAAACCCTGATTTCTCAGAGCCCCTCCTTTCTGCAACAATTCCGGGCACTCGTTCCGCCAATGTCCCTCCTTTTTACAGTATACACATTGGTTGGGTCCCACAGGGGCACCTGAAGCACCACCCCTGTTAGATCGGGGAGGCCGTGGACCCGAACCTCGTCCTCTACCTCTTCCTCTTGCAACTTGCTGCATCAACACCCTCGTCTTAATATCCTTCGACTTCTTCTCTACCCTTTCCTTGTCCTCATTATCTCTATGCTCATAGTACTGGGCCATACTCAATATGACTGATGGAGAGGAAGTCATCCAGGTACTTTCGGAAGCCTGCAACCTAGAGGTAACCTCAGGTAGTAAGTTAGTGACGAACCTGTTCACAAACAAATGGACTCCACCCTCCTGTGACAAATCCTGACCACTAAACTCTAGGAACACCCCTTCAAATCTGGTAAAAAAATCCGATACACTCTCGTCCTTTTTCTGACGACACGCAGTCAACTTATCCCAATTCACTTTCTTCGGCGGAATAAGGGAGTGCATATAGGCGATGATACGCCCCGGTAAAGCCAATAGCTCCGCCTTTGGCTTCTCACCGGGTTTGCGCTCCTTATCCCATGCATTGATCTCATCCCATGTGCCACCCAGTTCCAACGGGTGGTCTTGTGTATGGACCTGTCTCCATATATCTACTGGTACCAGCAAGCCGAAAAACAGCTCTATGTCAGCTAATGTCATTACTGTGGAGGAGGCCGCCTCTGGCAATTCTTTATAATATGCAGTGGGATTTTTCCTTGGGTCCGGTAACTGGCTTTTTAGGGAAAGGACCTCGCTCCTTTTCCAAGGAGTATAGATCCATTGCTCCTGAAACCTAGCATCGACTTGCGGTCTTATTACAGTATCCGTAGAGTCGCGCAATTCTGGTATTTCAGGGTGGTAAATGGGATGAACTTCCCTCATGGGGTGCTGTGTCCCTAACATCGGGACATTTTGGAGTAGCCTGCCTCGGTAACCCACTAGCGTAGACACATTACTAAAAACTTAATTCGGGGCCATGTCTGTAACATATACTCTGTCTCGTATGTCATAAATAATCTGTGGTGCAGTACCCTGGAAGCACTGCTCCCACAACGCTATCAGTGTGGCGGACATGTGCTTAAGGGCATGCTGCTGTACGAAGGGCTCGTAATCCTTCATGACACTCCACACATCATCTACACTATAAATCGGGTGCCGGGCCCATTGAGCTGCCTGATTCGCCACCATTTGTTTCTCTTCAGTACCCACAGCAGAGCGCACCAACACCTTCTCCATGTGGTCTTGCGCCGCCGCCCAGTTGGCTCAGGGAAATCCACGCGCAGGCGTTTCAGTATGCAATGGTGTTTGGGGCGGTACACTCACAGGGGAAGGAACGGATGCGGAGACAGGCACCATCATATGGGGGACAAAGTTGTAGGTGTAAAAGGGAGCGTTGTGGACGAGGCGGAGCCCAGAGATGGGGCAGGAGAGTGAAGAGACAGGACGGGGGAAGTAACAGTGTCCATTCCTGTGGCCAGTGGGAATACAAGGGAAGCAAGTGGGGCCGAGGTCGGGGAAGCAAGTGAAGCTGGGGCCGGGACAGCAGTACCAGAAGCATCTGAGGGAACAGCCCCAGAGGTCGAGGACGGGGCAAGGGAACTGTAGGATATATCCGCTATAGTGCATAGGGAGGTGGGGGGAGAGAATCCAAAATCTCCTCGACCAGCTCATCTCCTTCCTCCCTGACAACATAACTTTTGTCAGTCTGTAAGCGAAACTTCCTGTCTGCAATCTCTATGCCTTTCTCTGTCTTCGCCCTTTCATAGGCTACCGCCTTCTGCGTAATCGTTTGTGTCTTCTTCCTTTGAACCTCTTTCTCTGCTCGCATGCGTCGCTGCTTTGCTTCTTTCTGCCACACTCTCAAGGAATCAAACATAGACTGCCTACTCCTTTAAGCAAACAACTTGTCCTGCAGGAAATTTATTTTCTGTTCATCAAATGAGCCAGTAAGTGGCCATTGCAGCTCAGCATTGTCCCTCGTATATTTATTCCACAATGTGCTAAACATAATAGGGCCAATACCATGCTTGACATATATGTCAAAATTTGGGGTACCCTCCGGAGGTGCGGGCTGGCTCTCTTCCAATCGAGCATCAGAAGAACAACATCGGCATCCAAAACAGCTTAACTTACTTAAACAAGGCATCTTTATACAACGCACAGGCACCGTCCCTAATGGCCAAACAACACTGACAACGACAATACAGAAAAAATAGAGTAGCAAAATCACTCGAAAAACCAAACCAACAGTCTGGAAGGCACAGCCGCTCCTCACTCAAACGCACATCCTATCAGCATCATCATCGACATCCGTCCACAGACCACGCAACACCCAGGCACACAAGCACATCACCAGTCAGCCCTGAGGCTGCATCACAAGGAAGACGGCCGTCTAAAGACCGTACCAAGTTCGAGAGGACAGGCTGCAGCCCCAGACCGTTTCGAATGTACGCCAATTACCAGGTGGCCTGGCAGATTGTCTGCGAACAGCCCCAGACCTTTTCAATGTGCAGACCGAATTACCAATTGGTCCGTCAGACTGCTCGCAAACCCTCTGCGTCCTTTACAAGGGTCCACAAACCCACCAAGTACAAACCAAGACGGTATTAAACCGTACCAAGACACAGCCCGTCGACTCGTGCCATTCAAGCAAGGCAGTTCAGAAACTGCAGACAAGACAGTCCGAAGACTGCATCAGGACACAGCCCACAGGCTCGTGTCGACCAAGAATGGCACCATTTTCCCAAGAGCCAAATCACTCACCTGGTACACACAGGTCGAGGCAAATTATTCTCCACTGCCGACTCTTCAGACCAAACGGTCAACTCCAAGGTTTCGTCTTCTCAGGACCCCAGCCGGCGACCTCTAGCCGAGGATCCGCCTGATCGGAAGGGCGGGGCAGCTGCGAGAACCAAGCTCGGTCTTATGTATGTGGGACCCCGATCCGCCTGACTGACCAGACACCACCCCGGCCCCTGCGACCCGATTACGGATGAGGGGGCCACACTTCGTGGGGTCCCTATTCGGGCACCAACTGAAGGACGTGGCCCTCTAAGGCCACGCGGGTCTTACACAACCACCTGCTATGCCTTTCCCAAAATGAAGAGTCGGTCAGACAGTAGAGAAATACAAACTTACTTTATTCGATATACTCTGCAGAGGAGCCCAGTCAGGCCTTCACCCTAAGATGTCTGCCGAGGGGACTGACTCCCCAGGGTACGCTAATACATAATAAACCCTTCTGAAGACTTCCGACACGCCTCTTGATGGAAAAGTACCAGCTTGAGCCGGGCATGAACAAAGGAGGTGCACAAAGATGGGCTTGCACCTGCCAGTGGGGTGCACTATCAGTACTTCAAGGCCACTGTGCCGAGACTCAGCGTCTCCTAACGTGGGAGCAGAACTACATGTAGAGATTGGAATGTGCAAACAGAATAACAGTTCATTAGCAAGTCGAGTTACAGCCTTGGGCAAGCGAGGATAATAACGAAATACAGTTTTCTGCTGAGGCAAGCGAGTTAGGGAAGTAAGGCCTACTGTGAGCACGGTCCAAGCAGTCTTCTAGTGATCACGAAATACAAAATGGAGTCACACGGGCTAACTAAAACCTACATGCAGCAACGATAACTCAGTGAGTTGCATAACGTAAATACAAATAGCATCAATTTTAGCCACACATTGCTAACATAACGAACGCATTATGGGAAGGGGAAATTCAAGTCTAACAATGCCATGATTGTAGTCATACCTAAAAGACTTCCTCCATTGACCTCTTTCGCTGACTTTCACCCCAAATCCCTTATAAATAGTGAGGTTAAAATTTTTGCAACGGGGGGCGTGGCCAAGAAGGCCAACATGGCGGATGCACCTTAACCTCCCGCCAAGCCCAACCTATAATCCGGACCATGCAATGAGCATCCACAGCCCAGATTGCAGGGCATGAACCATGGAGGTCCGGAGCTGCGCCCTGAGCCCTTCGCCCAGAGCTCCAGAGCAGCGGAGTCGGTGGCTGTGGCATTCTGTCCGACGTCCCCCAGCCGCATAGAGGCAGAGGGACGAAGTGCTGTGTGCCTGCCCTTCGACGAGGTGGGGCTCGGGGAGTGACGCCGGCTGGGACTTACCTAGATCCACCTGCCGGGGGCCGACCCGACACCTGTCCTGTGACGACCGCACAGTGAGGAGGGGCACCCGTGGTGAGAGCTTGCCTCCGAGGCAGCCGCAAGGTAGAGAGGGGTTTCCTCAACGTTGACCCGCCGCTCCCGCTAGGGACTTCCCCCTTTGTTGATCCGACGGCATGGGAGAGAACCGAGTTGCATCCAAGACTGCCTTGAGGAAGCGCTGCCTGGAGTGACCCGAGCTGCGTGCTGCTGGAAGTGGGCGGTTTCGGGCCAGCTGACCAGCTGAGGTGGCTCACTCCTTCCCAGCAGATACAACTAGAGGGCAGAGCCGAGACGGAGGACCATGCAGGGGAGGCGCATCAAGGCCGGGTGGGGCTGAAGATAAGGTACTATTGGGGCACGAGGCATGGGAGGGAAGCGTGCCTGTCTGAGGCCTGATCACGGATAGCGGGCCTTCCACCCTCTTGAATTGCTTGCTGACTGGAGGCTTCTGAGGCCTCGGCCATCCCTGCCTCCTGGTTGCTGGTTGCGGGTGCCATCCCGAGTGTGGGCTGTACAGGGGCTCAACTGACTAATCGACTGCCTGGGGTGGCGGGGGACCCTGGATTTGCCCTCGTTCCGTGCAGGTGGGGTGAACTAGTGACCTAACTACTGACTGATCTACCCGGGCTCTGGGTCTGGACCCTCACCCACCGTCCATTGACTCTTCTGGGCCTGGACTGGGGACCTGGTGGGGGGGCTGTGTGACTCTCTTCAGGTGGGAGGAGCCAGTCCTCAGGGAGCTTCCCTCCCCCTCGTTCTCCCCGTTGGTCTACATCAGCATACACCACCAGTGGAGGCTCTGCTTTGGGGACTCACCGAGGCCTATCCTTGCAGTAGCTTTCTAAACACTGAGCTGGGCTCCTCCGCACCACTACCACTGATCTCAAGGACGCGCCGGGAACGCCGGGATCTCTGTTGGCCTCTGGAGACCAGGGCTGCGTCTCGCTTCCCACTGGAACTACGGTCCCTGCACCATCTGCCCCCCTGGCTGCGGGGAGCTGCTACTGGACCACCTCTAAATCCACGCCACGGTGGTCAGAGCAGTTAAGTGGGCCCCAGGAGACCACCACTGGATTGGAGATCCACGGGCCCGCTGTCTGTCACTCCGCCCCATGCGACTGACCCGACGTGGTGAATACGCGGGCCCCACCGCCTCCTCTGCACTTCCCATGGGCATGGCTGTCAGAGACCCAGGTGCAATCTAGATCAAAGCAGATTCCCCGGCACGTGCTGCCCCTGCTGCGCCAAGATGGGCAAGGACAGGCCGGCTCGGCCGGCACCACACAGACACAGACAAAGATGGATCAATACACAGCTGGCCTCTCTACGAACACCTCAGACCGTTCCAGGGGGGATGGACCTGACCACTCCCACCCGGACCTTGCCACAATACTGCAGGCAATCCAGACTTTGCATTCAGTGGTGGAGCACAAAATACGGGAGGTGCGGATGAACGTGGCCTTGCTGCACCAGGATCTCCGTAACGCCACAACCAGGCTGACCGAAGCGGAAACCCGGATCTCATCCGCTGAAGATGACATTTACAATTTCAAAAAGCAAGTATCCACTCTGCTCACGAGAACGGCGAATCTTCACAGGCAAGCGGAGGATGCTAAGAACTGCTCCCTGCGTAATAACATCCCTCTCATTGGTGTCCCGGAACGGGCAGAAGGCGAATACCCCAGGTAGGCGGTGGACCTAGTGGAGAGTTGGGTGAAATCATGGATGCTCGCCGACCACCTATCCTCATGGTTAGCCATCGAAAGGGTACACTGGGCCCAGATCCCCAGGTCGCCACTGGGGGCCCCGCCTCGTCCCATCATTGCCCGCTTTCTAAACTTCTGAGATAGCAATGCCATCTTTCAGGAAGCCCGAGGACAGATGGATCTCCGCCGAGATGGGACCAAAGTACTTCTCTTTCCCGATTACACCCTTGAGATCCAGCAGCGGTGGCACTCATACGCTGAGGTCAAGCAGAAACTGAGGGTGATGGGGATTCAATATCACCTGCTTTTCCCGGCATGCCTTCAAGTCCTCTACCTGGGTAAATCCCATTTTTTTGACACACCTGAAGCTGCCTGGCTCATGGAGAAACGTCCGCTGCGGTGACCTGCCGCCTCCCCCTCCTGGTAGCGGGAGGCTGCTTGTGTCCTGGAAACACAGACTCTAACCAAGCCACGACGACTGCACAACAGATCGAGGAGGGGGGGGTCGTTTACTGTCTCCCCCGGGGCCCTTTTGGGGGAACCCTCCATAGCCCCTCGATGACCACCCAGCACTGCCTCTGGGGCCGGGAAGTGGCCCCTGTGGCAGAGGAGCGGACTTCCCAGCAGTCGGCCTTGGCCGCCCCCACTCGGACTCAGATTTATCTCGTAGCCTCAATATCGAATGACTGCCAGCCGATCTCTCACTTGCCTTAGATTGAGACCCTGTCTTTTCCCCCATGCCATGAGGCAACACGGAGAGATTCAGATCTGGAAGCTGTGCCCACCTCCTGTTTGGGGTCCCGGATTGAGGCATTCCCGGACCTTGTCGGGGATGCCGCCTGGAGCCCGGTGGGGTTGCGGCCCTGGGGCACCCACCGCCTTGTCTGCTCACCTGCCGTGGGACCATGCTGATTCCATTGAGCTGCATCAATCCCGGTGGCCCGGACAACCTCCATTTATCAACCCTCCAACAACTTTGGTCGAACTTTGTGGGTTTCTACATGAAAGACAAGGGTGCTCATATAGTCACCACGGCACTTAGAATGTTACTGAATATATTGGTTTCTTATGTTTTCTTCTTTTGCAAGGCAACAAATGCTTCTGAGGTAGAAGTATGGGGAGGGGTGGGCCTTGGGGGTTCGGGTCATGTTTATGCACTGTTTGTTGTTTCTTTGTTAAACCCTGTTTCCTTCCCTCTCAGGTTAAGACACACACACATACCGTACTCTCATACACAGTCCTGGGGTAACTCTCCCTTTCTTTTTGCCACTTGCACACCTGGCAGGGCCTCCTGGAGCCCCTAGATGGCCCATACAGGGGTACATTACTACACGCTCTCTATACAACCCTAACCCCGCACACATATGACTTTTCAAGTTATGTCATGGAATGTTAACGGGCTGCTAGACCGAGTAAAGCACGCAGCCGTCCTTGCCTTTGCACACCGGCATCATCCGGAAGCCCTCCTGCTGCAGGAGACCCACCTCTTGGGGGATCTCTGTCCCTTCCTGGCACAGAGGGGCTATGATAGGGTTTATCACGTGGGGTTTTCTCGTAGGGCCAGGGGGATCACCATCCTCCTGCACCGCTCCTTTCCACTGGTGGTCGCACATGTCACGCGAGATCTGCAGGGACACTATATCGCGCTGGAGGGACAGTTAGAGGGCCAAGTAGTACTACTGATCTGTGTCTATATGCCACCCGTATCTCTGGCTGCGGGGCTGCAGGACCTTTCACATCTCCTTACCCATCTCCCACAGGGGCTCACGGTGATAGGAGGTGACTTCAACGCCGTCCCTGACCCTAAGGCGGACTGCTCTGGACCCTCCACGACTTCTAGTGGGATTGGCGCTCACCATCTCACCAACTGAACCACGGCCTGGGTGCTTTGCGATGCCTGGAGGTCTTGCCACCCTCGACGTCGGCAATTCACGCACACCTCGGCAGCCCACCACACTCACTCCCGGATAGACCTGATCTTTCTGCCTGCCCCGGATTGCCTGAAATTGGCACAGATCCATGTTCTGGCCCGTGGCATTTCAGATCACTCTTCCCTATTGCTGTGCCTGGGGCACCCCATGGGAGAAGAGCGGCCCATATGGCACATGAATGCCTGGTACCTCCAGGACAAAGATTATACATGCAGACTTCGGTCAGCACTCCAGTCATTCTTTGCAACCAATGTAGGCTCCATGGCCAAGATAGGAACTCTATGGTCCGCTAGTAAAGCGCCGCTGCGCCGCTTTGCCAAACAATATATCAGAGGCAAAGAACACAACCGGTTGGCTCTGATCACCAGACTTGAGGCTCAGGCTCTCCGAGTGGAACAACAGCTGGATGCGGACCCGCAGGGGGATGTCACTCGCCGATTGGGTCTTATCAGGGAGTATATCACGCTACACTCCCTTGAGGCAGCCAAACACCTTTGGAGGGCCACAATGGCCAGAATCTACGGCTGGGGGGACAAAAATGGGAAGTTACTTTACTGGCTGGCCTCACACCCATAGGCCAACAAAATCATTCCAGAGGTCCTCGACGCCCAAGGCCAACCTCAGCGCTCCCTCCCTGAGATAGCGCAGACCTTTGCACTCTCCTACCAAAACCTATATGCCAGACCAGCGGCTACGGATGTGGCAGTAACCCGGGCCTTTCTCAATTCACTTCCACTTCCCAGCCTGTCCCCCCATGACACCCGTGCTACGGACGAACCCATCACAGCGGAAGAGATCAGAGAAGCAATGGCCGATATGGGGCCTGGCAAAACACCGGGTCCTGACGGTTTCCCGAAGGAATATTATAGCACATTCCAGGAGACTCTTACCTCTTATCTCTTGCAGCTTTATCAAGAGGTCATGCAGGTCGGGTCTTTCCCGGCTGAGGTTGACACAGCAACCATAGTAGTGATACCCAAGATGCAGCCCCCCCTCCACTTTATGTGTGGACTATCGTCCAATATCACTCCTCAATGGGGATGTGAAAATTTTTGCAGCGATTCTGGTGAATCGGCTTCGGCGCATTATCACGACTCTGGTACACCCGGAACAGTAAGGCTTTATGCCGCTCCGGAGCACGAGACACTATATCCGATGACTGCATGTGGCCCTGGCATACTGCCATCGTCTGCCCCCCCCAACCTTGCCTTACTTCTTCTAGACTTCGAAAAGGCCTTCGACTCAGTGGATTGGATTGGGGCTACCTGCAGTCGGTGCTGATTAGGGCGGGTATCGGACCCGGATTCCAGGGCATGGTAAAGGCCCTTTACGCCAACCCCATGGCCCGTGTTCAAGTGAATGGCGTTCTCTCTGATATTTTTCCCATAGAACGAGGGACCAGACAGGGCTGCCACTGCCCCCCTCTTCTTTGCTCTTGCAAAAGAGCCCCTGGCCATTCTTATCTGCACAGACTCTCTTTTCACTGGTTGGAAGTGGGGGGCAAGCCACGAGGACCGCATTGCACTGTATGTGAATGACGTCCTACTGTACCTGGCACAACCATCAGTGAGTGGACCCCAATGCCGCCGACTACTTGGACGGTTCGAATATGCATCCAGTCTGTGACTGAACCCCGCCAAGTCCATATTGGTTCCCCTAACGCCGTCCAGGGATTGCTTTGACTGGCAGGCGAGGATTCCCCTGCGCAGACTTAGCTACAAGTACTTGGTGTAGGAAAGTGGGTTTCTGTTGCAGGAACCCCCCCCACACACTTTTTGCCAGACTACTGATGCACTTTGACCTGATGTGCCCTGGGTCCCTGCCAATCAGGTTCCCAGGGCCTGCCTTCAACCACAAAGACTGTGTCTCTCGTGAACACCGGATTTGTTCATCTGCAACCTCTGGTTCCGGCCAGACACCGCGGATCCGCCCCACTCTGCACCCGCCGTCCACGGCCCGAGCTCGAGTGGGCAAACACCACGAGGAGGTCCCCCCGGCGATCCTAACCTGAGATCCGATGACCCCTGACCTGCCTCAAGCCTCCAGCCGACGCCTGCAGCCTAAATCCGGAAGGTCCCCCCAACCGCGACAAGGAGCTGGTAAGAAGATCCGACCCCAAAAGGCACCCCTGCATGCGACGCCCCATGGCCTTGAGTGGCCAAACCGACGGTGCCTAACCAACCTCTAACTTCCCAACTTACCTCTCGAAGTGGTGATTGCACCCAGAAGACCTTCGTCCCCAAGCCTGCAGTGCCTTTTCAAACCAGAGGTTCCCCATTGCAAACAACAGGGCGCCCGACGTCGAAACAGCACCCTGCACCCGGCCGCCCTAGTGCCGCTGAGGGTGCATCTATGGTGCTACTTTGTTTCCCCATTTGCCCTGAGCTAAAGTCCAGGAGCTTTGCTCCCACAACCAAGTGGCCTGCTCGTCTGCAGCCACCAACCGGAGCCCCCCTACCCCCCATTGGATAAATTGGGCGTCAGCACTCTGCACCCAGCCGCCCTAGTGCGCTGAGGGTGTAACAAGAGCACATCCTTGACCCTGGGGGGCCCCTGAGTCTACCCCCAGAACCTCAACACCCACTACCAAATACTTACCTCAAAACCGATAACACTATTTTCCTCCATAGGATAACATTGACTGTTTTTTGGGGAAAAGTTTTTAAGTGTGTACTTTGAAAACCTAAAGAAGTTCTTTAAAATTGTACTATTTAACCAAAACGATTTTACTTACCTGTTTACAGGAAATGTCCCAGAGTAGTATCCAGGTATACTACTCTGAGTAAGAAAAGTAATCTAAAAAGTAACTTACCTGGTATTTTACTGAAAAGCCTATTCAAGTCTATGTACTGTATTTACAAAGTATTGCATTTCTCTGCAACCATCCTGTAAGTCAAAACAAAGTGCATATACAATTAGAATTCAAACTGTTTACAAACTGCATTACTACCGTAAAGTATGTATTGCTTACCTGTGCCAGGCTTACTTGGTTCTAGAAAATAAAATAACTAAAAGAATAATTTCATACAAAAACAATTGGTCTGAAGTTCAGTCCTTGAGTGTGTGAATTCATTTGCTGAGTGTGGACAACAAAGGCTTAACACTGTCCTCTGATACTGCCTTACTGCTCGACCACACTACCACAAATAGAGAGTGAGGTGCTATCTAACTTTACCTCTGCCTACCTTTGGGGTTCCACTGGTCTCTGTGCACACTTTACCTCACGTTGGTATAGTATATACAGAGCCAGCTTCCTACATTTGGGCATATGGTTCACTGGACCCTTCACCTCCAACCCTTGGTTAGAAAAGCCAAATCTGATTTTACTAAGTGTCGTACCCTTACTCTTAACACTTTAGGCCGTATCGCCTTATACAAAATGATGATCCTTCCACAATTCCTGTATGTCTTTCAAAACTTGCCAATTCAGCTGCCCTGAACCTGGTTCTCAGCCCTAGACAATGCCACAACGTCATTCATGCGGAGGGACTCCCGACCCCTCATCGCCCTCGTACACTGCCAACAGGGGCCTTATGATGGGGGCCTGGATATGTCCAACCTATATCTTTACTATCTCTCTTCCCACCTGCTCGTCATCCACGATTGGTTCAACAGCGGGAGGTTGAACCCCACCTACAGAGTATAGCTCACACAGCTGGACTTCTCCCAGATTCAGAGGTTTATGGAGCCCCGATCCCCCTCTCATTACCTATGGTGACCCGGGTGGTATTTCTCACTTGGAGAGCGGCCATGCGCCATGTGCGATGGGAGACTAGGCTCACACAGCAAACACCGCTTTGGCATGGCACCTGGTTAAGGGAAAAGGCATCTCTTAGCTACTTTCGCTCCTAGGATCATATTGGCATTACAAGGCTGAGGTATGTTTGGTCGGGGACTCATATACGGTACTTCCACGATCTGCAGCTGACATATAACCTCACACACTCCCAGTTTTACAAATACCTCCAACTCAGACACGCTCTTGCTGCCCATTCCCTCCAACTGGACACCCTGCCAAAGTTCAGCCTGCTGGAAGCCAAACTGTTGATGGGACATGTTAGACCCGGGATCCCTGGTTGGCTGAGGTAAGTACCTTAGGCCAAATAGGGACCCTCGTTCCCATGTCAGGGAAAGGAAGGACACCTTCGCAGATAGCCCCACTCACCCCCTTGGTAGCTTGGCACGAGCAGCCAGGCTTATCTTCAAGGTAAATGTGTAAAGTATTTGCAATCACGCTCACAGCAACCCAATGATGACACCACAAATGGACTCCACACGAGTTTTATAAAAACGAGTATAAATTTATATAAAAAGATATACGATAAGACCACACAATATAAATCCAACATATGCGTATTTGTACTATTCTTCCTGGCCGGTTATTAGGCCTGCCAGCCCTTGTAAGTTCTGGCGATATTAATGAGCACTTCTAAACGTTCCACTGCAGTCCTAATGCAATGCTATGCAGTTCGTAATGCTAGAATCAGGCACTTTACAAAGTAGAAATAATGCAGTTCGTAATGCTCGAATCAGGCACTTTGCAATATAACAATAATGCAGTTCGTAATGCTAGCATCAGGCACTTGGCAACGTAAACATAATGCAATGCGTAACGCAACAATCAGGTATTTCGTTATGCAGAAGCAATGCAATGCGTAATACGACAATCAGGTAGTTCGTTATGCAGAAATAATGCAATGCGTAATACGGCAATCAGGTAGTTCGTTATGCAGAAATAATGCAATGCGTAATACACTAATCAGGTAGTTCGTTATGCAGAAACAATGCAATGCGTAATACGACAATCAGGTAGTTTGTTATGCACAAATAATGCAATGCGTAATACGCTCCAGCCCTGATCACGGTGCCTCAGGCGGTCTCTCCGCCACTCGTACTGACTCGCAGTCAGCCTCTGTCAACAGTTGCCCCCACACGGGTATGATGTAAACAAACGATTACTGCGGCCTCGTGGTAGTTCTCTAATCTCGACAGGTAAGGCTGTAATTTGAACTTTCTTTTTCCTCTTTCTTTTTGTGTCATGTCTCATGATCATTATATTCATCGAGTGATCATCTTATCCATTACTGCTGCTTACGGTGGACGAGATACGTGTGTGTTCTCTTCCGCCGTCTTAAACGGCTTCTCGAGCATTTTTATGCTCTAAGACTCTAATTCCCAGGTACACCTAGTGAGCCCGAGTACGTCATCACCAAGTGCCGGGCCTATCAGCTCCCCTCAATTACTTCCGTATAAATATGACTACCTCCCTTTTCGGCCCCACCTCCGACTACGGCTCAGTTATAGCCAGGGGTACCGACGGAGAGGTGAGTCATTTGCGCTGCCTGCGATTTATTAGATAGCTACATCCTGCTCGTTCAGAGTTGAGCTGTACCTGTTATTCTGTTTGAGTCCGTCACTTTTAGGTTATATTAGATCAATGATGTCTTTTTGGTGCTATTTTTAGCTGTACCGATCGAGTTTAAACACATGCGGCGTCTCCAGTGAGAACTGTTGACTGTCAGTTGAGGTTACTTCACCGGATGCCAGCCGCTATAATCTTGACTAGGAGCATGTTATGTTATGTTATGTTATGTTAATTTAATTTTATTAGGCGCACAGCTACCCAAGGGTTTCCCGGCGCCGCCTGTGGGATGCAGAGGGAAAGAGAGAAAATAAAACCTACATATTGAACAACCAGGTTTTTAGGCACTTACGATAATTCTCATAACTAGTTTCAGTTCGAAGTGCTATCGGAAGGGAGTTCCACATCGATGGGCCAAGGTAAGAGAAGGACCGACCGCCCATACGGGACAACCTGATCCTAGGCACCTTGAAATTAGCCTGTGTGGCAGAACGTAAGGAACGTGAAGGAAGGTAAAAGTGAACTAGAGCATTCAAATATTGAGGCGCTTTACCATTTTTGATTTTGAACATGTAGCTCAGGGCTTTGAACTTTATGCGGCTCTCAACCCTGAGCCTATGAAGATCACGGAGGGAGCCTGAAATAGAAATAGTTTTGGGGACCTTGCAGAGCAGCCTGGCCGCCACGTTTTGAACCAGTTGCAACCTTCGTACCACATCTTTATTGGCTCCAAGATACAGAATGTTGCCATAGTCCAGCCTAGATGTAATAAGAGCATGGACCACTGTGCTTTGTATAGACAAAGGCATCATCCAGAGGATTTTCCTGAGCCATTTAAGAATAGTAAAACAAATGGACAACACTTTCACTGCTTGCTGCCTCATTGAGAGTTGGTCGTCAATTATGACGCCTAAATTCCGAACCTGCTGATTAGGTTGGGGTAAAACACCCATTTCAGGTGGCCAATGTTGAAGGCCCCAAAGATCCTTATTCTTGCCCAATATCATCACCTCTGTCTTATCACCATTTAATTTGAGCAGGTTGGCTTGCATCCATCCTGCAATATTCCTCAATCCAGATTGAAGAGAGGATGGATTGGACGCCCTGTCAGCTGATAAAGAAAAGACAATCTGGGTGTCATCAGCATAGGAGAAAAGAGACAACCCAGATTCTTCCGCAATCAGTGCCAGAGGCCTAACATAGATGTTGAATAATAAAGGGCTAAGGATCGAGCCTTGAGGGACACCATAGGGTGAAGAATACGTTTTTGAAGTGGATGAGGGAGAGAAAACTTGGAAGGTGCGGTCCGCCAGGAAATCTTTAAGCCAATTAAGTGCCACGCCAGACACTCCCAATAATTGCAAAACTTCCAGGAGTAATGCATGCGAGACCGTGTCAAACGCGACACTTAGATCAAGGAGTATAAGAGCCACGGTGTCCCCGTTATCCACAAGGTTGCGTAGCATTTCTGTGACTCCAAGCAAAGTAGTGTCCATCGAAAAACCTGGTCGAAAACCGGACTGTGAACCATGCAAGAAATTTTGAGATTCAACAAAAGAAGACAGTTGGATGTTGACATGTTTTTCCAAAGTTTTCGAAAAGGCTGGGAGCAGAGAAATGGGTCGAAAATTCGACAGTTGAGTAGGGTCAGCGCCAACCTTTTTTAAAAGTGGAAGAACCATTGCATGCTTCCAAGCAGATGGTATCTTAGCTTCCATTAAGGAGGCATTAAGCAATTCCATAATTGACAGCAAAGAAGAGATTTCAAGTTTTTGGAGCACGGAAAAAGGGACCGGGTCCCTTGGAGAACCGGATTTAAGACCGTCCAAGATTCGCCTAAAAGAATCAATGTCTAGAGGAACCCAGGTTTCTAGCTTACTGATGGATGTCAAAGATGCTCTAGCCTTGAAATCCGTACTTGCAGAAGACTGATCAGGATACTTCATATGCTGTTGACCATTTACTGGTTGGACTTCCTTCAATGTGGCATAGATATTTTCAACTTTTTCGAGAAAGAACCTAGCAAGATCGTCACATTGTGATTCCGTGAGATCGGGATATTTAGGTAAGCACTTTGCGCCCGATAGTTCTTTAACACGCTTAAACAATGTTTTAGCATTGTTTTGTGCCTTAGAGATAGTAGATGTCACATACTCCGCCCGTGCAGCTTTACAAAGTGCATGATAATTACTTATTTCCAGCTTGTAGGCTAATTTAGTGTCTGGGTCGTAGTTCTTTCTCCAGCGTCTCTCAGACGCTTTACATTTGCTTTTCTCCACTTTTAGACTCTCAGAGAACCAAGGGGCCGGTGGCCCGTGGTTCTTCATCTTCTTAGTCGAGAGTGGAAGGCAAATATCAATGGAATCGATTAGACAATCATGTATTACATCCACGTCAGCTACCGAAATTGAGCCTTCTCAGATAAAATCTTATTAAAAGTGTCAATATTTAATTTACCCCAATTTCTTGAATTAGGCTTGTTGCCGGGCATATTGGAGGCTGGGCTCGAATCAACTTTATTGACTCGAAAACCCAACAAGAAATGATCTGACCAGAGAACAGGAAGTGCTGGGAGGCAACTAATGTTCGACAAATTAGAGAAGATAGGCTCCAATAAATGACCAGCAACGTGAGTGGAACCCGAATTACACAGCAAAATATTCATAGCTGCTAAATCTGAGATGAGTGTAGCACTAGTAGTACAGGCTGGATCATCAAAATGTAAATTGAAATCACCCAAAATGGTGAAATTAGCAGTGTTTAGAACATAAGGAGCGACTAAGTCAGAAAAAGAGCCCGCCCATGCCCCAGCAGGCCCCGGGGGGCGATAGAGCAGGGTACCCGAAAAGGTAACCTGTGAATTGATGATGAGTTTAAATAGTGCAGACTCACAGCCTGTGAAAGGTAAATCTTCGAATTTGCATGTGAAACAGTCTTTATAAATAATTGCGATACCTCCTCCTATTTTAAAAGTCCTGTCTCTCCTGACTATTAAATAATTAGGGGGTAGTGCATCACTGTCTAATTTGCAATTGGGACTATGGCATTGGGTGTATCAAACATCTCTATATTTAAAGAACCTTCCGTTGCCATTATGGGTTGGTGAGGTTCATCAACGTTGTCCAACATATTATATCAGGGAGCTAGATATCTGTTGTTAGTCTGTTGGCAGTCGGTCCCCCTTGTGGGTTGACCAACTCGTACAGGCTATTTTTCAATGTCTAGCACGTGCACTACTTAGTTGAATGCTTATCTTGATATGCCATTTTTAAATTACATCAACAACCACAGTATCTAGTGCAGTTAAATTATGTTTCTTCACAAATATTTTGAATGTTACAGACAGACTTCTATTTGCTTATGAGTCTGCTTTTCTGTCAACTATGTTCTTTTCTAGAGCGGTGCCTCACGTCCTGAGCAGTGGCCAGGTGAGGTGAGGTTTTTAACCCGCACACTACGGGTAAGTTCAACTTCCATACATTTATTTGCTACACAATATAGGGTGTTGAGTTTATGAGTATTTATTACTCGCTCTCTGTTACTTGTTACTAGTTGCTACACCAGTATCTGATTATTCCTTTTGTATTTTTCTTTACACAGGTTTAATACACCACGACCCCAGAACTGAAACAAGTGGTGCGTTAAGTTGTATCTGTTCCTTTTTCAGTTACACTTACTTTTTGGCATTATTGTCTTTTCACAAATTACGCAGTAGATTACACTTTTTAGGTCCTGAGGAAGGCTAGACACTCCATAGGTCATGATAGCTGAAACATGTAGACCGACCCTCTAACTAGATAGTGGCAGTTTTGTTTTTCAAAACTGCTTCAGCACTGTTTTTAATCCTGACACCAAGAGATACATATTAAACTTTTTTCTCCTGGTAGTTAGTTTTAATACACTTTTTGTCGTTTTTCTTTAGCACTGCGCCCATCACTTAGCAATACATCTTAGCTCATTACCTGGTGGATTTTAGTACATCCTAGGAAATCCTTAAAACATCCCTGAGCTCCTCCCTCACAGTGAGGGGGTGTAGCCCTCGGCTGTACCAGGAGTTACAGCCGGGAGGAGATCCCAGATGATGAAGCATGTCACATCGGTGAGTGATGGGACTCCGTCCCCACATTAGGGCTCCCCTTAGGCGTGATTAGATACGCGCCACAGGTGTAGGATGTCGTTGAGCACCGAGTAACATTTCAGACCCACGGACAGTCAGTTTGTTTCACAGATTCCTATGTACCCACTACTGATTGTCCTTGGGGTATTTGAGGGGACTGGGGGAACAAGAGCAGAGAGGTCCTTCCTGGGAACAGCCCTCCTGGTGGCAAAGCGTGACATTGCCTCACAATGGCTGGCTTGTAGACCGCCCACTCTGGCAAAATGGAGGAGAGCTGTGGATTGGTGTGCACAGCAGGAGCAGGTGGTCTACGAAGCCCATGGCTGCCCTCGGAAGCACTCCAAGGAGTGGTGGAAATGGCTTGGACAGATTGACTAACCAGATGTGCCGTCTTGCTAGTGTGCTTCACAAAATTTATGTGAAGTTTAATGAGTACCGGATGAGTAGCCCTATATTGACTTCTTACTTCCTATATTGCTACATGGTATGTGCCTTCCTCCACTGTTATAATGCTGTCATTGGTGTTAAAAATCAATAAAACTCAATAAAACTTTGTTTATCAAAAAATAAATTTGGCAACTGTTCTTGTCTCCCGTTTATGGAGGGTCCTTGGTCCATCCAGACCAGTGTGGCTTCACACCTGCTAGGAGCACGAGACACTGTCCGAGATGCCTCCACGTGGCACTGGCGCATTGCCACCTCTTGTCCCCTCAATTAGCATTGTTATTGATATCTGACAACTGTACTGGAGAAGGCAGGATTCAGACCCCGATTCTGAGGCCTTGTTTGGGTTCTCTACTTCAATCTGACAGCCAAAGTACTAATCAATGGAGTGGTCCCTGATGAGTTCCCCATATGGCATGCCAAGGCTGTCCCCTATTCCCCCTCCTTTTTGCATTAGCTATTGAACCGCTTATGATACTCATATGTTGTGATGCGAGTATGAAGATCGCCTAGCCCTCTATGCAGACAATGTTCTTCTATATCTGGCAAACCCCTCTGCCAGTGGCCCTTGATTCATTCAGATTCTGATACTGCAGAAACGTTGAGACTAAATGTCAACCCCACTAAATTGGTGCTGGTTCCATTGGCTCCCTCACAAGACTGTGTGGACTGGAAAACGAAGATACAAATGCGCGCCTTAGTTTCCGCTACTTAGGTATCCACGTTGCTTGAATCCCGCACTGACGTGGTCCCTTAACGTCACTCCTCTCACTTGCAAAGTCAAAGAGGACCTTAGAAAGTGGCAAACATTCCTGTTGAATGTCATGGGGAGAATAGTGTTATATAAAATGATGATACTGCCACGCTTCCTCTATCTCCTCCAAAATTTACCTCACATGATTTCCCGTCATTGGTTTTGGGAGATGGATTCAGTGGCAATTGCCTTTCTATGGCACAATTTGACACCCCGCTTGGCATTTGGGAACTGCCAACATGCTCCTGATGATGGCGGAGTGGGTATGTCTAACTTATACTTATACCACCTGGCATACCCTCTCCTGCTCTCATGATTGGCTTACTGATGGTTGGTCCGACCCATCTCATAGATTGGAGCTTCAAACACTGGGTTTCTCTCGAATCATGGCAATGCTATATGGTGACACAATACCCACCACGTTACCTGAGGTAACTCGGTTAGTGTTTAGTGGATGGAGGGCGGCCCAACAACCCACTGGGTGGTGGTCAAAACTTACACAACAGACCCCCTTGTGGCATGGCGCATACTTGAGAGAGGTGGCTACATTGGAGGGGTTTGGTCGATGGGACACCACAGGCATCACATTACTGGGAGATGTTTGGAAGTGCACCCATATATCTCCCTTTCAAGAGCTCCAGCAGGCGTACACTTTGCCTGGAACACAATTCCATAAATACTTGCAACTGCGGCACACGTTGTAAATATATGTTCCTCCCGACACCTCGATCCAGCCTGATAGAAGCGAAAGTCATGACGGGCGCATTGAGTAAAGGGGGAGTATCCCAAATTTATTGCATGTTGATCATTAATGCCCCAGACACATTGATGGTTCTCAGGACACGCTGGGAGTGATAGCTAGGCCCTGTGGATAATTTTGACTGGTGGGATGTCCTGATGTTTAGTGCAAACATATTATCTACATGGATCCTGGCTGTACCCTGACAGGTTGCATAGAGAGGGATTACTCCCCAGTCCAGCATGCTTTCATTGCTCACACGTTCCTGCTGATTTTTTTCACATGACGTGGTCCTGTCTGGCAATAACACATTACCGGGAAAGGTGATAACCGAACTCTCTAAAGTCTTGAACCTTGATATAGACCTCGCCTCACTGTTGATCCAACTGGGGGTACTTGAGGGTGCAGTGCGGACCCGCGTGGACCGGCACTGTTGGGGACAGCATTGCTGGTGGCCAAGCGCAACATTGCAGCCCATTGGAAAGCCTCCAGGCCCCCGACGTTGTCACAGTGGAGACGTGGAGTGGGCTGGAGTGCCCAGCAAGAGAAACCAATTTACGAGGCATGAGGATGCTCGACTAAACACACAAAAATATAGGGAAAGGGGTTTGGGGCAGCAGGTAAGGACTTACTTTGTGTGGGATTGATGTCATTCCTTTTGTATGAGATGATGGTCATCGCCTCAGACAGGGGCTTGGTGTCAGTTTTCAATGTGACTTGTTGGATCTTTATGATAAATAATAAAAAACTGTTTATCAAAATCAAAAAAGGTGAATGGAAGCTGCCTGGTAACTTTCCACCCGTCATTGGTGTTCCACTTGTTGTTCCCGTCCCTCTCTTGAACAGATCTCTGCCTGGTAACTGACCATGATTATTGGACTATAATTTGGTTTTGAAAAAATTGCTGTGCCATTACCCTGTTCCCTATCCTTTGCAGAAGATTCCTGTCTTTCTATTTATCTGGAGACTTATAGGCTTCTGTCCAGCTTGGCTTGGGTTCAGCGTGGCTTGCCATTTTGAGGCTGGTAAGTGTACTTTGTTGTTGTTCTATTAATTCAAACGTCTCATGAGTATGTTTCATTGTAAAGTCTTATGTGTTCTCTCTCTGCATAGCAAGCCACTTCCTTACTGGAAATAGAGAATGTTCGCTTACAACCTTGCTGTGATAAAAGGCATAACACCAGAGAGAGTTATGCCAAAGAGCTGTGCATTCATATTCATGTTCTCTCTCTCCCTCTCTCTCTCTCTCTCTCTCCCTCTCTCTCTCTCTCTCTTTTTTGCTTCTGCTTGGCATGTGAACACTTTTAGAGGCAGAGCTGTGCTCTGGGGAGTGGTGCAGATTGTCATCAATACCACTCAGGAAACATTTAAAAATATCCTGACAGATCTAGACAGGTATTTTGTTACATGGAAACTCACAGATTACCAAAGTACACTGAGGTGTTGAATACCACCTCCTTGCCAAACCATAGGCAGAGCTTTACATTAGGCACTCTCTGACGAATGCAATAGAGACTTTACATTGTGAACATTCTGAGAAACGCAATAGGAAGTGGTTTTCATTTTGAACTTTTTGACAAACACCATAGGAAAGAGATTTACATTGTGAACCCTTTCACAAATGTAATAGGAAGTGGGTTGACATTGGGAACTCTCCGACAAATGCAATAGCAAGCGCTTTTATGTTGTGAACCATCTGTTAAAAGCCAATAGGAACAGGTTTTACATTGTGAACACTGTGCCAAGCACCACAATACCTGCATTCTACTTAATGGTAGCACGAAGTGAGAACCAGGCAGAGGATGCCTGCAATGTGGGTACAGGGGAAGCTCTTCAGAGTTCTCAGTGGTAGCACTGGAGTGGCACCAGGAAGCTGTGGTGGAGCAAGTGAACCACCACATGGCAGCAGCATGCTCAAGGCTTTCAAGAGACAACTGCTATATTGCGGGTAGCACTCACCCTGCTCCCAATGCAGGAGCCAAAGGCAATCTCAGAACATGACCCCCAGGGCATCGGTGGGGCCTGAGCTATCTCACATGTATTCCTTCATTCTTAAAGAATTCAAATTCACCAGGTATCTACAGCCACAGAAGAACAGGCAGTGGTGGGAAATAAGGCGCAGCCTAGATTGAATGACAGCAAAGGCAAAAATGAAAACTCTGCCTTTCACAAAAAATGCCACGTGCTATCCAAACTGCAACCTAGAACAGTTTCAAAGCTCGTGCCCTTTATAGCTGCTGCGTAAAACCTTAGTTGAATACAATCAATGAGCATGAACTCTTCAAGTAATTATGGCAACTGATGTTCAGATGTATCCACAGCAGCTGACCCACTACAGACACTCGAAGGAGAGGAACGCAAAATAGGAACACAGACTCGCGTGGAAGATTTCCTGAAAGGCATTTGGTAGCCCCTGCGTACCCTGGCTCCATGTGTTTTTCAGCATACATAGATGCTCACACTCAAGAAGCTGTACTCACAGACCCCACATATAGAGACCCCAATTGATTTCACATACCGCCCTTCCCAAATACATGCAGTCTTCCATCCCCAAATACACCCGTCTCTCCACACAGAAACAACGGCATACTGACACCCCACATAAATAGAGCCTGAAATATAACGCACAGATCCACATGCAGAATCTATGTACAAGGACCTTACACACCTATACAGACATCAAATCCCCAACAATGACTTTCGTAAATGCATACGCTCCCTTTCACACACAGGCACCCTCTCACACGCATACCGACCTTACCACCCAACAAAAAAAATCTTTTTCCTCATCTTTTTCCCAAACATTTATAAAAAAAGAATGTGGTACCCCGCCTCGGCAACATGGCTGAGAAGCACCTACAATTGCTTTAATGTAGTTCTTGCCATTCATAAACACTAAACTACCCACTGTAGACGGTCTTTGTGGTGTGGTGCTACAAACCACAGGAAGAACGATGCACAACATGTACGAAGAAATTCTACTGTCGCAAATGGCCCGATTCGCAGAATCGGTGTGTTTGCGTCAGGAAAACTGTATTTTGGGATGTACAAAGCCCAAATTGTGATTCAGTAGCTTGTTACCAAATTGCAATTTGGGTTTTGCAATTTGGTATGTGGAAGGGGCGTGTTAAGGGCGCACCTCCCTAATTCTGAATCGCAAGGGTATGTATGAATGTTTTACAACTGGAATGCGGTTGCAAAACATTTGCATTTTGCCACCTACTTCAAGTTGGTGGTAGCCCATAATACAATAACGTCCAAGTAAATGGTGCAATGGAAATGCTCTCTTCATACCCTATGAATGCACGAACACATGGAGTTGGTAGTTTGTGCTGCCAGGGCTTAGCTGCAAGTGCTGAGGAGTCACACAGCTAACACCCTGTCCTTGGAAAGGTCAGATACACGGCGATACAAGCGGAAACCCGTGTTACTTTGAGCCAAGTTGAGAGGGGCAGTTTTACAGCTTCACAGCTACATGCTCAGATTTCCCTGGGTTAGCAGCGGCAGGACCACTGGCTGTCTGTCCTGATTAACTTTCCAAAGCAGTGCTCAATGTGATAAGCCACCAGAGAAACCATTACGCACTTGCATTGCACCTGTTCCCGGGGGAGCCCTGTGCACCATTCGAAGAATTGTATTTCTTTACTGGGGGTGCGCAGCATTAAAAAGTTTGAAGACCACTGCCTTAGAGGCTGCACCACTGGTGCCCCATGCGTCGCTCTGACTGGCAGATGTATCGTGATAATAACTCCTGGTTGGTAGTGTTAGCTAACAGCAGAGAGTGTAATATGTTACCAGCATTTCCATTGAGATGCATTCATAGCTCTTGCAACGTTTGCCTTTTATACTGTTTCTAATTGGGCGATTTGTGAGGCCTCACTTTAAGCATCTTCCCAGACTTTTCTCATTTTCATTTGCGACTTCATGAAAATCCTGGGATGGGCCTTTTTTTGTTTAATCATGTTTGATGATCATTGTATGACTTATATGGCTTTTCCACAATGTCTTTCCATCCAATTCCCTTTCACGTTAATCTTTGCTCAATGATTTTACATTATATATATATATATATATCCACTACGATTGATTCGCGCAGAAACCCGAGCCACTTTCAATGGCGGGCCGTGACTGGGTCGCGAACCCCAAACATCAAACACAATTGTTTTGAAACATCAAACAAACGATGCCACGGCCACAAAAGTCCTTTACAGCGTGATTTATTTCTCAAGCCAAGTCACTCTAGGCGTTTCGGAGTTACACCTCCTTGCTCACGAGTACGAGTGAAATGTAAATCATGGTGTTTTAAACTAATCATGTGACACACCTTAGAGTCATAGACAGTGAAAACAGTTTCAATGGTAGTTAAACATTCACGATAAACAGAGCATTACATCGATTTAAATGCATAATTTTGGAGATACACAGTAAATACTTCAAATTTCTGTCAATAAACATTTATCAGAAAAAATCAAATTAAAATGAAAAAATATAAAATAACATCACAAGTGAGTGTGGTCAATTGTTAAAGAGACATTGACTAAATATAAATGACAGCGCTAAAAAGTCCTCATTTGCCTTGTGGCTGTGATACCAGCCCTTACGTGCCGGTAATGTACACCATCGTGCTGTTGACACGCCTGTGCGTAATAAGAAATTATAGATCTGTTGCTCATATCAACAAGACCCCTGCGACCAATATAGCCCCTGTGGGCGTAAGGTTTTCCCCGAAGTGATATCTTACTGTTTAAACTCTATCCAAAGTGCAAGTTCCATTACATTCCAACACCAAATTACGGCAAAACACAAATTAAATACGCGCTTCCGCGATACTATTTCAAACACCAATGTCATAGGACACAGAAGGCTGCGCACTCGGGCTCAATGCAGAAAATTTCAATTTATTCCAGCTTGCTCCAGGAATCAAGAAGCTAACACACGCGTTCCGGCCACTTGGCCTTCGTCAGTGTTAGTTACCACAAAATTCATCACCTTTAAATAACAAGTTATTTAATTCGCTCATCCAAAAATCATAAAAAACAAACAAAGGACTTGAAGGGGCTCGCTTATACACATTCTCGTAGCGGCCATCTTTGCCTAGCTAATGTTGGTACATTCTGCTGTGTGAACGACTGATCTTCAAAGTTCATTACACCAAAGGGGCTCAACCTCTCAGCATTCTAAATAAATCATTGTCTGCTGTTAATAACATGTTTCCTATGGAGTCACCCTATACAGATCGTCTATTTATTTATGGGCCGTCATTCGTAGTGTGATTAATTCCCACACATTTTTAACATGTCTATATTTAGCCAGTGTAATACTGATCGATATCCGCACCTCTAAATAGCGCCCTTAATGGGGAGACTGGCCCTGAAGATTTATGTGCATATTTAAGAACATGATACATTCACCCAGCAAATAATCACTTTTTACATTGTAAATGCGACCGGTGGCCGGAACGCGTGTGTTAGCTTCTTGATTCCTGGAGCAAGCTGGAATAAATTTAAATTTTCTGCATTGAGCCCGAGTGTGCAGCTTTCTGTGTCCTGTGACATTGGTGTTTGAAATATATATATATATATATATATATATATATATATATATATATATATATATATATATATATATATATATTCACTGAAAAAACCATAGGTTTCAGGGGCATTATAGTTAGCTGGACATTTCACTCGTACAAAACCATAGAAATTCCACCGTTATAGTTAGTTCAGCTAACTATAACTCGCGCCTCACAATGCACTGCTCATGACGTCACATATTACATCATTCATGGCATGGTCAGTGACATCACTGATGACATCTCAAATGACATCACTGATGACATCACTGATGACATCATCCAGTGACTGTGTGTTTCTGTAAAGTTTAAATATGTTTTATATATATGCCAAGCTGTATTGAAGAATCAGTGGGTGTATAAGTGTCTGGATAAAGGATTTACGAAGTGTGTGACTGATTGTATAACTGACTGATTAAACGTGTCTTACTGAATGCATGCATTAGTGGCTAAACTGTGTGAATGTCTGTATCAGTGTGTCTGTTGTTGTGTAAGCTAGTACATGGGCTAGTCAGTAGCTACATGACAGTTTATATGGGTTATTCACTGTTTGCCTGAGTATTTGTAGCGGTGCCTGAGTGTGTGTGTGGGTGGGTTGGAGGTGTGTGACTCTGTGCATAGATGTGTGACTAGTTGATTCACTGGGTGTATGGGTTCAAGACTGCATGTGGAAACAGCTCTATGACTGGGTGAGTGTGTGTATGGGTGTGTTCGTGAGTGAATGGAGATCTCAGTGGTACATGTAAGTAGCTACATATGTAAAAGGCAGTTTATGTGAGTGATGGTGTATATAAATAACTATATGTGACAGTGAGTGATTACGAAAGTGGCTGTATGGATGAGTGTGTATTTGTATCACCGATTATATAAGAGAGTAAGTATGCACTACTATCTGTATGAATTAGTGAGGTGGTGTGTGTATAACTATAGGTGAGTAAATGGGAGTGTCATTGATTCTTTACATGACTATGTAGGTCTGTGAGTAACTTCATGGATGAATGGCGGTATGTGACTGTTTGAATAGGTGTATGACTGCATATGATAGTGTTGTATTGAGGAGTGACTGCATGTATAAGTGATTGTATGGGTGAATGAGTGGATGTGTGTGTAGACCTAAGAATCAGTGAGTGGGTATGTAATAACTGGTATTGGTGTCTCTATGGTTTCAAAAATGGTAGTCTGTATTTTAGAATGGGTGTATCAAAGGTTATATTAGGGTGTGAGGCGGTGCATCGGATTATCACGTGGATGATGTCATCAGTGATGTCATCAGTGATGTCATTTGAGATGTCATCAGTGATGTCATCAGTGATGTCACTGACCATGACATGAATGATGTAATATGTGACGTCATGAGCAGTGCATTGCGGGGGCGCGAGTTATAGTTAGCTGAACTAACTATAACGGTGGAATTTCTATGGTTTTGTACGAGTGAAATGTCCAGCTAACTATAACGCCCCTGAAACCTATGGTTTTTTCAGTGAATTTCAAAGGTTTTTTAAATGCAAATTTCTAACTATAACTTCTGTAAAACCTATGGTTTTTTCAGTGAATTTCAATGGTTTTTTAAATGCTAATTTCTAACTATAACGTCCCTGAAACCTATGGTTTTTTCAGTGAATTCAAAGGTTTTTTAAATGCTAATTTCTAACTATAATGTCCCTATAACCTATAATGTTTTTTAAGTAAATTTTAAAAAGACGTGTATACTTTTTATAGTGAAAACTATTTATCTGTAAAAATCAGTAAAAACGGAAAACAGGAAGCCCTACTTATAATTTAACGTTTACAACTTAATTAGCAGTAATTAACATATAAGTGTAGTAAAAGTGTGACGCAGCACCTATAATACCTGACTTCGAACAACAGTGTTCACAGTTCGATTCCCGGCTCGAGCAGCATGTTAGCCCACCACTATCTCACTGTGGGCAACACCTTGCTTAATCTTCCCAACGCCCCCGAGCGCTGGCACACCTTTCCGCTGTACGCTTTACAAATGCTGGCATTTTTTAAATTTAACAGCATAGTGATGACAAATATTAGCACGTATTTTTTTTTCTTCTATTGTGAACAATATTTTTTTTTATGTCTTCTATTTAGATGTTTTTAATCATGAGAATGCAAATGACACAGTTTGCCGGGTAACAGTTTTTAAACTCTCCAACGTATGTACATATTAAGGACCTTATACGTGTTACGATGGAAATCGAAACCTTTACATCTTCACATTTTGTAACTTTTCCCAACACGTGCACAAGTTAAACAGTTAAAACGTGAGCACGTGTAAACTATAAAACGTGACATCTAAATAGGCGGAGCCGCATCTTCCTTCCATAGACTACTCAATAACCAAAAAGTATATAAACCACACCGTTGTTCGATTAGTTTCGTTTTCGCGAGTTATTTATCCGTGTCCATTCTGAGATGCAGGTTCCCTTTTCTAGCGTCGGATTCTTGTTTTGCGGCAACAAAACATATTCCGGAGTTGTAAGTTGTTTGATTATGGTATAGTAGATATTTATAATACGTAGCTATTTGTCAATATTTAAACATTTATATCTAGAAAAAAGTGTTATTGCATGTTTTTGCCTTTTTTTTCTGTAACTTCAGCAGCATGTTTTCAGAAACAGACAGATTACAGCAAACATTGCTCCTTTTCAGGCTTCAGCTTATATATTGTGACTTTCTATATTATAATATTGACACTGTACTTCACTTCAGAGGTGTTGGTGATCCGTCAGCGCAAACCCTAAAGATTTATAATTAACGTCACCAGCTTCCAGTTGTTAGTCTGTTTTCCCCTGGGGATCATATACTGTCAATATGTATATTATAATATCAACAGTCATGGTGATCTCAGAGGAGTTCATGACCCGTCGGCGCAAAGAGTAAAGATATATAAGCAACGTCACTAGCTTCCGGTTTTTAGTCTGTTCCCCCCTTTTGATCATATACTGTGAATATGTATATTATAATTTTCACAGTCATAATGATCTCAGAGGAGTTTATGACCCGTCGCCACAAAGATCAAACATTTCGAAGTCCCGGAGAAAAGAAGCTCTGAAAATGTCACCGCTCGAAAGTATTTCGTTATTCATCTTCTGTTGTATTCATAACTTTATTTTCCTTTTCTTTTTACTGTAACAATGGTGTCACTCGTTATATTGTAATAGACTGTCCTATTGTTACAGAAGAGGAATTGGAGATTTGTCGGCACCATCTGAAATACAGCTTACTAAGCTTTATAACATACTTGATCAGATATTTTTTCAGTGAGCATATTTTACGAAATTGCAGTCTAAAAATATATAGCTTTCATACATACTTTCTTACTTTAAACATTTGATAAATCCTACATTTCTGAATGTTATTTTCTAATTTCTATGTTTCTCAGTTGCAGTTCCTATTCACCTTCTCCCTATAGAATATATAAGACCAGTACTGTATATTATAATAGTACTATCCTATATATTCTTAAATGGGTACGTGATTTGTTAGCGGAACAGTGTGCGAGCTCTAAGCACTACGACAGAACGTTCCCGAATTCTACAGAATACAAACTTGAAAAATGATAATGCATACATTTCTATGTAATATGAAGTCATTTGTGATAAACTGTTTTTTACTTGTTCTTCTGACCTCAGATGATGTAGTGTGGGAGTGTTTGTTGTAGCACTTCTTTTCTACTTTATCTAAAAGTAACTGATGCCCTCTTATATTATCAAGAATATGAGGCAACACTTTTACAAACTATAGCAGAAAGAAGGAGGGTGTGGCCACGCTTAAGTGATATTTTATGAAATTCCATTTTTATTTGTCACCCCTTTAATATATACAGCGTCAGTATCCGAAGAAAGTTCATTTGTAATTGCTAAATAAAAACTGTTTGAAACCTAAACTGAAATTTTTGCTGCGAAACCACACCTCCCCGTCAGAAAAGTAAACACCACATTATAAGGAAATAGTGCTCCTGGGAAGTATCCCACCCGCAAACTTAATAAAAAGAAGACCGCAACACACTCTGATATTTTTCCGCCATGATTTGCACACCCCACGGCAATTATATAAATGGTCCTTAAAATATGTAAAAAACTATTTTTACCTTCACAATCCCTCTCCACCACCTTGTGACCACTGTACAGAGTTAATAGTGTTCCTACCCTCCCCTCTACTACTTTGTTTTCCCGTACTCCTTTGGAAGTGCGTCACAAAATGGCTGACAACAGTGAACTGTTCCCACCCAATAAGGAACAAACTTGTACTCGGAACACTCCGCAGAGGAGGAGGGAATGGCTGCCAACACTTCTACTTTTAATGCTTCACAGCCAATGAACATTAAGCTTGGGAAGGTCCCGCTTGGAACACGTTACCCAATGAGATGTCCCTAATACTCCGCGGAGGGGGAAGGAATCGCTGACAACACTTCTACTTTCAATGGTTTACAGCCAATCAACATTAAGCTTGGGAAAGTCCTCCTTGGAACACGTCAGCCAATCAGATGTCCCTCCTACTCCGAGGAGGGGAAGTGAATGGCTGGCAACACTTCTACTTTCAATAGTTCGCAAGCAATCAACATGAAGCTCTGGAAGCTCCTCCTTAGAACACGTCAGCCAATCAGATGTCCCTCCTACTCCGCGGAGGAGAAGGGAACACCTAGCAACACTTCTACTTTCAATAGTTCGCAACCAATCAACATTAAGCTCTGGAAGGTCCTCCTTACAACATGTGAGGCAATTAGATGTCCTTGCTACTCTGCGGAGGGGAAGTGAATGGCAGGATACACTTCTACTTTCGATGGTTCGCAGCCAATGAACATTAAGCTTGTTGTTAGAACACCACAGCCAATTAAACGTTAATTTTGTTCCGCGCACAGATACAAAACACGCCCTCCCACATATTAATAAATTTTCTGACACAAAGTGACTGTATCCGTGATAAAAGTGAACACTGCATAATAAGTAAACCTTATTCCGCATTATATTAAAGGAAGGCCGCAATACGGCGCATTGTTGTTTTCCCGATATAATTTCCACAGCCTACTGCACCCCCTCCCAACATAAGTGAAGCCCCGGGGCTGCAGGGACCCCAGCGGGCCCCCGCTATTATTTTTTAGGAAATGCCCCCGGGATAGAGAACACTCCCTACCACATATTAATACATTTCCTGTAACAAAGTGACTCTATCCGTCATAACAGTGAACACTGCATAATAAGTAAACATTATTCCGCATTATATTAAAGGAAGGCCGCAATACGGCGCATTGTTGTTTTCCCGATATAATTTCCACAGCCTACTGAACCCCCCTCCCAACATAAGTGAAGCCCCGGCGCTGCGGGAGCCCCAGAGAGCCCCCGCTTTTATTTTTTTAAGAAATACCCCCGCAACCTAGCCAACCCAAGGGCCTCATTAAAATAAAACGCGGGAACTCGCGACCCCAGCACGAATTGCGCCGATATTATTATTTTTTTTTAAAATGATTTCTTTGGCCCTGAGGGTCCTTCTGTGACCCCCTGAGCAGGCCAAGGGGGTCAGGGTTTTTCTACCCTGCCCCCTTCTCTTGTTTTATACCTTTGTTTCTCCATTTTTGGGTGACTCGCTTCTACCGAGCCACAAGATGGCTGCCAACACTTCCAGGTTTGGACTACTAGCAGCCAATCTCAGTGAAGCTCGCGCACGCGACTTAGGCTCCGCACAGATATTGAAACTTTTATTTTTCTAATTACTCAGCAACTACTGTACGGATTTACACCATTTAAAAAAAAGGTCGCTTTCTGATCCAAGCACTACCTTTCTGCCAAATTTGGGGTAATTCCGTTCAGTAGTTTCGGCTGTAGCCTTGCACAACGTTTCCTATGGGAAAATGATTTTTTGACTCTTATTTTTTGAATTTCTCAAAAACTACTGAACGGATTTACACCATTTAAAACAAAGGTCGCTTTCTGAACCAAGCTCTACCTTTCTGCCAAATTTGGGGTAATTCCGTTCAGCAGTTCGGGCTGTAGCTCATCGCAAAATTTCCTATGGAAATTAACATGGGGAAAACGAGTTTTGGGAACCCCCTTTTTTCTCAGCCCCCACTTGACGAATCACCCCCAAACTTTCAAGATAGGAGCTGACCTGGATAGACTTTTTTTTGGGAGAATTTCAGAAAGATTCGTCAAACGACGCCAAAGTTATTAGCAAATCAAAAAATGATTTTCCTATGGAAACTAGGTTCTAACTAAAACTACCTACTGGCGACCGCCAGTAGGTAATATATATATATATATTTATATATATTACCTACTGCGAAATTTTCAAAACTAGTGGGGCGCTCCGGTCAGCTCCTGTCTTGAAAGTTTCGGGGTGATTCGTCAAGCAGGGGCCGAGAAAAAAGGGGGGTCCTAAAACGCGTTTTCACCATGTTATTTTCCATAGGAAACTTTAGACACGGCTACAGCCCGAACTGCTGAACGGAATTACACCAAATTTGGCAAAAAGGTAGCCCTTGCTTCAGAAAGAGTCCTTTTTGTTAAATGGTGTAAATCCATTCAGTAGTTCCTGAGAAATTGAAAAAATAAAAGGTGGATTATCAATTTTCCATAGGAAACTTTAGCCAAGGCTACAGCCCGAACTGCTGAACGGAATTACACCAAATTTGGTAAAACGGTAGTGCTTGGTTCAGAAAGCAACCTTTTTTTTAAATGGTGTAAATCCGTTCAGTAGTTGCTGAGAAATTCCAAAAATAAAAGTTTCGATATCTAGGGCAGCGGTGGATTCGCGAACCCTCCCGACCACGAGCTTCACTGTGATTGGCTGCCAACACTCCAAACCAGGAAGTGTTGGCAGCCATCTTGTGACTCGGTAGAACCGAGTCACAAGAAAACAGTAGAAAAAACGTTAAAAAACAAGAAAAGGGGGCAGGGTAGAAACACCCTGACCCCCTAGGCCTGCTCAGGGGGTCCCACAAGGACCCCCAGGGCCAAAAAAAGCATTTTTTTATTTTTTATTTAGCGGAATTTGCGCTGGGGTCGCGAATCCCACCGAAAGTTTTAAAAAATTCATTTTTATAATAATAATATAACAATAAGCGCCACAGGGCTGCGTTGCAGAGAGGTGGTCCGAGGCCACGCCCCTTTTTACACCTCTCTGTAACGCAGCTCTGTGGCGCTTACTGGAGGTACCTGGTGGGCTAGTTGGACCTCAGGGACCCTCAGGATTCAAGGGGACTTAATCCCCCAACTTAAAACGCGCAACGGGGCGCGTTTGCACACTTGTCACATCAGGCCCCGCCCCCTGCCTTCACCACAGTGCAAACGCGCCCCTTGGCGTGTTTTAAGTTGGGGGATTAAGTCCCCTTGAATCCTGAGGGTCCCAGGGGGCCAACTAGCCCACCAGGTACCTCCAGTAAGTGCCAGGGAGCTGCCTTGCAGAGAGGTGGTCCAAGGCCACGCCCCCCTTTTACACCACTCTGCAACGCAGGTCTGTGGCGCTTACTGGAGGTAGCTGGTGGGCTAGTTGGCCCCCGGGACCCTCAGGATTCAAGGGGACTTAATAGGGACGTTATAGATAAAAATTAGCATTTAAAAAACCTTTGAAATTCACTGAAAAAACCATAGGTTTCAGGCACGTTATAGTTCGAAATTAGCATTTAAAAAACCTTAGAAATT
This sequence comes from Calotriton arnoldi, assembly GCA_963921515.1. Taxonomy (NCBI): domain Eukaryota; kingdom Metazoa; phylum Chordata; class Amphibia; order Caudata; family Salamandridae; genus Calotriton; species Calotriton arnoldi. The sequence continues at coordinate 1,047,971 of CAWUFW010002082.1, read as the reverse complement.
CACTGAAAAAACCATAGGTTTTAGGGACGTTATAGTTAGTTGGAGATTTCACTCGTACAAAACCAGAGAAAACTATAACTCGAGCCCCCGCAATGCACTGCTGATGACGTCACATATTACATCATTCATGACATGGTCAGTGACATCACTGATGACATCACTGATGACATCTCAAATGACATCACTGATGACATCACTGAACTAACTAAAACAGAGGAATTTCTCTGGTTTTGTACAAGTGAAATCTCCAACTAACTATAACGTCCCTGAAACCTATGGTTTTTTCAGTGAATATATATATATATATATATATCCAATTGTGCTGCACCTTTAACCTCCAAAGCGGCGAGAAAGAATGCTCGAACTCCTCTTACTTGTGCGATAAGATTTTTATTCTCTTCTCATCATAGTCATGACGCGTTTCGGCCGGTAGAACGATCAAGGCCGTTCTACCGGCGGAAACGCGTTATGACTATGATGAGAAGAGAATAAAAATCTTCTCGCACAAGTAAGAGGAGTTTGAGCATTCTTTCTCGCTGCTTTGGAGGTTAAAGGTGCAGCACAATTGGATTTGATACTACACGGAAGTGGGTCTGCTTCCTGTCAAGAACCCCCTCGCCAAAAGCAGGCAGCCGTCTTCAGCCGTTCAAAGCCATATATATATATATATATATATATATATATATATATTCACACTCCTTTTGTCACCCAACTGCTGAACACTTATTCGACGGGTGCTGTAGTCCGCTTCCGTGAGGGTGAAATCACGTAGAAAAACTCAGCTACCAAAAATGCGGAGCACTCCCGGGACGTCTTCAATTATAATTTATTTGAGCAAATGCATTTCGGCCTCTTAGCCTTCCTCAGTGCTCAATGATTTGGCACCGAACACATAGCATGTGGCTGTGACAGCCATTGAAAGTCTATACAAGACGGAGAACTAAGCAATAATGCGATATGTATCACAAGGCTGTAAGGAATAAAGCACACGCTAACATAGATATATATATAGATATATATAGATAGATAGATAGATAGATAGATATAGATATATATTATTTATTTATTGTTTTGTTTTTGCGTCATAGACACTATGAGGCAGAATCCAAACGACTTTTTTTTAAATCAATTTTACATCTCCAGGGTGATATTTTATCTTTATGTTTTTGATCATTAAATGTGCTCTACCTAAACTCAAGAACCTCTCCTTATGCCCCGTCATAGATCCACCAGTTCACATTTTCTTCCAGCACCTTCTCATTTTGCTGTCAGCAGGTTCCACTCATTCTCACTGCAATCCTTTTGCACCAGGAACGCTACATATATTTCATTGCAACCCCATCTATCCATTACCTTTTCCGCCTGCCTGCATTATGCCCTCTCTTTATTTAGCCACTATAATTTGTGTGTACTCTACTTTTTTTGCTTTCGTTTTTAGATCTGGGTTTTGACTGATGCTATATTTAAGCCAGTGATTGGAGGTGGGACCACTGGCACTCTTCCTTGGGAATCAGCATTTTTTCAACAGACTTTGATCTAGAGCAAGAGAGAGAAAAACACAAAAGTGGAAAAGATGGAAGAGAAAAACTGAAAACCTGTGACAAAAGGATAAAACTGGGATAAAAAAGAACATGCAAGAGTGAGATAAATGGGTATGGGGTGTTTTATGGTAGATTAAAGATTCATGAGATGAAATCAAGACTTTGCAGCCTTGGAATTTGATTTGGCATCCTGACTTTCTGTAGCGTTGGACACAGGCTTTTGAGAAAAACTTTGGGCCAGACACTTAGGGCCAGATGTACAAAGCATTTTACCATTTGCAAATGGCCCATCGGGCTGTTTGCAACCGGTAAAATGCATTTTGCCATGTACAGAAGGCAAAATGCGACTCAGTAACTTGTTACCGAATCGCATTTTGCACTTACGATTTGGTAGGAAGGGGTGTGTTTAGAGCTTCCCTTCCTAATACCGAATAGCACTGGTATGACCAGGAATGTGGTCGCAAAACATTCGCAGTTACCACCAACTTCAAGTTGGTGGTAACCCATTCGTAAACGGTAAGGGGTCCCCAAGGGACACCTTCCCCTTTGTGAATGAGGGTGCAAACATTTTTTAAGAGCAGGCAGTGGTCCCAAAGACCACTGCCTAATCTTAAAAAATGAAAAGGTAGCTTTTCATTTTTATTTTTGAAATGCATCCCATTTTCTTTTAAGAAAAACGGGCTGGATTACGAAAACAAATATTCCTTTATTTGAAAAGCAGTCACAGACATGGTGGTCTGCTGACCCCAGCAGGCCACAATCCCTGTAATTGTAGCCATTCATAATGGGTCGTAAATTGTGACCTGCCTCATGAATATTGATGAGGCAGGTCCATTTGCGACCCACTGCAAATCGCTAGCAGTGGGTTGTACATCGCAGTTTGCGATTTTCTAATAGTGAATAGCTAAAATTCGCTATTAAGAAATCGCAAACATGCAATTTCGGACATCTGACCCATTTCTTTTACAAATTAAGCACTGGTTTTGACAGTGCAACTGTCAATTAGACCTATGTACATGGATTGGGCTTTGGCCCTGCCCTTTGAACCATTGACTTTCTTTAACCAGCCTCTTTCAGCCATTTGCTTGCGGCTTTGTCAATTACATCTTGACTCAGCCTGGAGCACTCATTTCTCAACAACTGCTATTGGTCGTTTGGGTTTATCCTTCTGCCTCCTTTTGAGTGCTTGCATTGACCAACCTGAAAGACTGCTTTACACTATGGCCCTCTCTGTCAGCTCCCTCTTGGATGCCCGGCTCTAATGTACAAACACTGCATGCAGCGGTGCGTCCATTCGGGCGTTGGGGCGTAGCCCCCCCGCCCGCAGCTCCCTCGGCGTCTTTGAACTTCAGTAAACTGAATCAGTTTACTGAAGTTCAAAGACGCCGAGGGAGAACTGACAATCATGTCAGTCAGCATGACGTCGGACCGCCCACCCCCTTCAGAGTCTGAAGGGGGTGGGCGGTCCTGCGTCATGTTGACTGACATGACTGAGAGGGACCAGGGGCAGCAGGCAGCACTGCAGCACAAGTGCGCATGAGTGGGCAAGGGCACCGAATTTTCGCGCCGTGCCCAGTCATGCGCACTTGTGTGTGCACTGGCTTGCGCATGCCCATTAGGAGAGCGAGGGTTGAGCAAAGGCTCAAACCTCGGTCTCCTAATGGGCAGGCGGGCGAGGGGTAACCGTGCCCTAAGCCAATCCTGACGCTGCCAGCAGCGCCAGGATTGGCTGAGAGGGGCTGTAGGCGCCAGTCGCGCCAACGGACCCGAGGCAGAGCGGACGGCAGACCTGCTGCTCAGGTAGGATTAAGGATTTATTTATTTTAAATATTTTAAAGCTTAACACCCCCACCCCCGCGCGACACCCCCCCCCCCCCCCCGCAAGCCGCGACTGGGACATCATGGTCTCCGCACTGAGCGCTTTTGTTTTCTAGCTGTTGTCCAAACATCCCAAGGTTAGGCCGCTTCCTCCGGCTGCGTGCTAAAGTGGTTACTTTCTGTCACTTCACTTCACCTCCCCCCACCCCTTTCGCTTCTGTCCTTGTCTACATGTTACTTCTTTCTCCATCGTTTCTATTTTTTGTAATGCTTATTTTCACCTTCTCTAACTTTCTTTTCCCACCCTCGATGCTTGCTTCTCTTTCGTGTTCTTTATTTGCTTTCTTCCTTCTTACTTCATCACGTCCCATATGCCCCCTGCAAGTGTCTTTGAATATTTCCCCCTGCCGCCTTCCTCTCCTTAAGTTACATTTTCTTTGCTTGTTGTTTGCCTCTCCTCGTCGTCGGTGCTGGAAATGGGAAAATGACACTCCGGGAACCGACAACTTTGTGGGCAGAAAAGGGGTGGAATCATGGAGGACCATAGTCAGGAGGGACCGCGGTGTCACGCGCAGCAGGGAGTCTGTGGAAACCCGCCTATCTGAAAGTGCACGTGCACTATTTGTACACTCTCTGACCCTAACTAAATCGCCTGCAAGCTAAAACGTCAGGGACTTAAATCGCAAGCCGCAGAGGTATCTGTGCACCTATGGATCACCGGTAATAAAACTAGTAAGATCGTTTAGGGGGCTAATGCACCTTGAAGCGTGCTCCGAGGTACCTGTTTGTGCACTCGAAGTCTCGCTTTGCGAGCACCCCAGCTCTCGTGCACAGTAGTCAGTTGTGCACAGACCACAGGGGAGCTCTGGTACACACACACACACTACACAGGGTCGCATCGGCAGTACAGAGTCCGGGAGGGACTCAATACACACGGGGTCTAGAGAGACCCTCAGTACATTCTCAGGGGAACGATCATATACACAAAGGCGTAGGGTGCCCTACAGTTGATCGCCTAACAGGCTGCTCAGCACTATGAAATAAATGAGCACCGCCTCATTGATTTCCACCGCGCGCGCTCATTTGGCGAAGGCTCTAATTTGGAATGGCTGGCGAATGTATTGATTTCAATATAGTGTTTTGCTGCTGAAATTACTACCTCGAGCTGCTGCAGGTGAAGGACGAGTCCTTCGCTCTGGTCGCTTTCCCAGTCTCTTCCTTGTAGTGCACTGCGACAGTACATTAATCTGCCCACTTTCAAACTCTCCTCCCCTGCATATGTATCACAAACATTGTTTTCGTCTTTAAGCGCGCGCTGGTCGGATTCGTTCTAGCCATTTCACCGCCAAGTGTCATGAGAGGACCTTATGTAACCTCTTGGTTGTTGGCTGATTGGGCTCTGCACGCTTGTCTGGAGTGCTACTTTTTGGGGAATGCCCTGCATCCACCAAAATCTAAATCAGAAGTATTTCTGTTTAGCCACATAACGGACGGCTTTTTTGACCATCATGCAAAACTCGGGTGCACAAACATTTCAGTGAAATATAGTCATTGCATGGTATTGGTCTGTTTTTGCACCCAATTAGACGTTTTCCCACATGCCCTTAGGAATAAAATGTGGCAACAGTTTTAGCATCTGGTTCTAACACACAGTATTCACCTCTATGCAGAGCTGCAGCTCCGGCGCCAAAGTCTTAAAGTTCACATCAAAGTTCGGCGATAAGGGCAAGACTGTAACTCTCACCAGGGAATGAGGATGTACAGCTACCTATACATGATAACACTATATATAGTCTTTTGGTGCTGGTGCTGTTTGAGAGGTGCAAGGGATGGCGAGTCGTGACGTATGCCATCCCATGGAGGAGTGAGAAGAGGGAGCAGGAGGCTACCCTTGGAGGGTGACGGGGAGTCTCCACTGACTCAGTGATTTCGCATCCCAAGGTATGCTGTGGTGGAGTCTTCTGGCCCACTGTCCCTGTACGCACTGCTCTAGGGTTGGTATGGGGTGGTCTCCCAGTTTTGCCAGTCACTGTCTTTGTTAGAACTGATTCACAATTGCTTTATTAACCTTCCTGCTTTCTCAAATTTGCTTGAAAATGCACCATTTGTCCACACTTTTTTCAAAATTTTCTTGGGGGAGAACTGCCCCGTTCCCCCCTCGCCACAGTGCAGTACAACTATTATTTTACGCCCCACCACTTTCAAATGTCACCAGCCACCTTAATCCCAGAACTATTAGCTTTGCCCATTCTTGTTTTGTTTGTTACGTATTTTGTGAATACTAGGGATATAAGTGCTTTATTGAGAAAATAAATATTATTAAAAGTCTCTCTGCCCATTGAAACACAATTAATTAGTAAGAGTTCCCTTGAAGAATTTGGGTGCACTTGCCTTAACAGTAATGTACCTCGGAGGTATTTAACAATCTCAGCGACAGCAGGTTACTAGTTATTTCCAAATAATGTGTTAGAAGTTAGGTATTGCTGCTCAAACCTGTGGTGATGAGACACTGACTAGGTGGGAATGTGAAAGGAGACTGGGAAGATCTGGGTGCCCTTATAGCTGCAGAACAGATTAAAAAAGCTTGTTATGGAAATAGATATAACCACAAAAGTTCAAATTGAAAATTCTCAAAAGTAAGTAAGGCACGCCTTGAAACATCTCTTATTGAGAGATGGAGTCAGTGAACATTAAACTTGTTTTACAGCTCTTCTTTTCTTGTTCTCTGAAATATTGAACATGTGCTATACTACTCATCTTTTTATATGTATTAGTGCGCCTGTTATATGCCAGACGCCGGTCTCCTCCGTCGCCATAGCAGCCAAAGGCAACATTCTATTTAAAGGAGCGAGTCATCAGATGACATCTATAGAAACACTCTTAAAGTAGTTTCTTTTTTTAAATAAGAGTTTGCTTTTTAGTGCTGAAGCCATATTTGTAAACACCAAGATTGAGTTCCTTTTACAGCAAATACATTGGGTGACAGTACATTTACTGTAGGCTGTATAGTTTTTTATTTTTATATATTTAAAGTCAAAGACATTTTAAGGCATGGGCAAAGTGGGCAATTGCCCAGGGCCACCACCTCCCAAGGGGCCTCCTGTGAAAGTTAACCTTCTCTCTATTTGACACTTGTCTATTCTGTTTTTCTGTCTTAACCTATCTCCCTCTCTGCCTACCTCTATATATGTCTCTCTACACAATGTCATCTTAAGGATTTTTGGGGTTCCAGGCACGACACATTTCAGCTGTTTTAATGTGGCCCTCTTAAAATGTAACATATAATTTAGTACTGTATGGCATCAGGAAGGCTTGAATTATCAGGAAATGAATAATGAAAATCAAAGTTGTTCCGTACAAGGGCCCTCATAATATGTTTTATCCGGGCCCCCAAAATCCTTAAGACAACACTGCTTAAAGTACTCAATGGCATAACAAGAATCACAAAATCAGAACTGGAATTAAATGTTTTGAACTTTGATCCATGTGAACATTATACATTTGTTAAAGCAATAGTTATAATCATACTTACATGAATTTTAAAAAGTTTCCCATTTGCCAAACATCAGCTTCAGCTGTGGATACCGTGCTATAACTTTTTGTGGGTCCGAATTTCAAAAGGCCCTTCTTCCCGAGACGAATAGCGAGGGCCTCGGTTGTGACGCCGTGGCTCGTGGAAGACGAATAGCTTCAGCACTGCAGATTAGTTTATGCAAGTTGATTAGACTGTAATGACAGAGGGCCCGTGAATGTTACACCCTGACCACTACATGCAAAGCACTTAGCAGCAGGCAGCATGTGCCTGCCATTAGTAAAGCGCTTCACCAGCACATTCCCATCTAAACATGTCCTCTGAACTTATGGATTCATTTCACTGCTGCCAAACCGCCCTCATGACTCTAACTCAAGGAAAATACACACTGCGGAATAACGGATTCCTGCAATTGCTTTCTATTGAAATGCATTGAGAGAGTATCTCTATGCATAATAAGTGTGACATTGTTAGTTCAGTTCAGAGAGTGTAACGCATGCATAATTGACCCTGCCTTTGATCTTCCGCACTATAGAAATGCACTTCACGTAGAACTTTGGCTGGTTAAAAATACACAGCACAGTGACGGACCAAATGATGCAAGCACGATTTGAGGTGTGAGTAAACTCCAATTAATAATAAACAAAAGTGCCCTGAGGCACCCACTGTGGTATGCTAGCACTATGAAAAGTGAATGAGCAATAAATAGTAGTGTGTATATATGTTACATATGGCAACACTATGACAAACAAGAAATTGCTTTGGAGCGTACATGTGAGCCCGGGCATCTCAGACACAATTCTTTCATGGTACATTTATCCAAGTTTTACAGAGTTGCATGATCTTTCTGTATTATCATACTTATATTACTTTCTTTGTATTGCTATAAAAAGGTAATGTTAGTATTGTGTGAATGAAACAACACAAACTGTATATACATCAGGGGTGTGAAACGCTATGCAAATATGACAAGATAGCGCACAATCTATGTATCAAGACAATAACCACGTTTAACCTGTGTTCGCATGCACCTATTAGTGTAACTCATCTCAGACTGCATAGAATGAGTGACTATGGCCAGTCTGTGACAGCGGATTGTGGCAGTCGCTGCACCTGATCAGATGCTCTCACTCACAGTGGTGTGAGGTGACTCTGCACGCGAGCTGTCATCGAGTACGTGATTAATACAAGGCATAGAAACATACATAACTGACAATGTCGAGACCCCATCATTGTGATTGGTTCTGCAATCATGCCGCCTTTCTCACATGGCTAACTGTGAAATGCTCAGCATATTGATTGTGATCCTATCCAATCAATGCTTAATTTGTGCTGGTGTTTTCCAGTGCTCCCACAGGCACTTATTTATTAACACAAGCACTAATCTCTGACAGTCTACCATACACAGTCTATTTTGGAGTGAGTTCATCTACAAAATGTTTAAAAATTTAATATACGGTATATCGGTGGCCAACAGCATGACCGGGTAGCTGCGTTCTCCGCGAGCTCCGCCGGCCCGACTAAATCCTGTATTTTATCCTGCTCCTCGACACCTACAAATCACACCAGCGCTGATCGGAAGATCTACTGCGGCATTGGCGTGCAGGCAAAACGGAAAGCGGGGGACTCTACTTTATAAACAGAACGTTTCCAGCACCAACCTTGCTGTGTTGCATCTCAAAATGGCACCCTCCCGGAGAGGCCCGCGGTGACCGACTGGGCCCGAGCTCCGCCTGCACTGAGAACTGAGGGCGGGGTGCTCTGCCGGGGCAAGTGTGAAGTCGCCAGCGCCTTAGCGACGAACGGTGTCTCCCCCCCCCGCTGCTGTCGGGACTAGGAGCAGTGATTGTGCTCCCGACGCGGATGGTGGCCCTGAGTTGTGACGGCAGAGCGGGCGGACTGGGCATACTTCGCCGGCGGTGGTGTTGCTCCCTACCTGCAGACACCGCAACCGGCTGTGGCCCTGCATAACCACCGGATCCTGAGAAAGTGGAGCGCTGCAGGTGGAGTGGGCGGCCTGGGCGTGTCCCGCCAGCGGTGCTGCTGCTCCATTCCTTCGGCCATAGCTGCCGGCTGTGGCCCTGAACGACTGCCGGATCCCGCTAGAACAGAGCACTGAAGGCGGAGTGGGCGGACTGAGTGAACGATGCCGGCGATGGTGCTGCTCCTTGCCTTGAAGCACCGCAACCGGCTGGGACTCTGATTGAATGCCGGCTCCCGGTAAGGCGGTCTGGGGCTGCGGGTGGGCTCCGCACACTTCCCCCTGAGTAGAAGAGCATAGAGGCAGTAGTGGGGACAGTGCGGCTCAGCCTGCCTGAGGCAGACCGGCCCGGAAGACGTTTTCTTTCTGGAACAGCAGTGGGGCACTTGCGAGACTGTCCCCTGGGGACCACGGATTAGGTTCCACGCTGCAGCATTGACCCAGAGGGCCCAGTGGAACGCCAGACGGAGTCTGCGCTACCCTCCCCCACCCGGATCTTGCCACCGCTTCTGTGGGGTGTTGTGGGGGACGGTGTGGGAGCTGCTTGGGTCGCGTGGCCCAGGTGAATACTTCTGGATGTTGATCTCCTCGAGGAGGGGATTACAGCACCGCGGCCCCCATTGTGGATTCTCAGAAGTCATCGGCCACGGGGGTCTGAGAGTCGGCCTCATGCCCATGCTGTAACTCTATGAGGACACCAGAAAGGGGATACAGTGCTGCAGGGGGCTTACCAACCCATCGCCTGTCCGTGGTGGGACCATGGGAACGACCTACACGTGATCCGGTGGGCCTGAGCCCGGACCTGGCCTCTCCCCCCCCCTCCCGGGTGTCTTTAGGTACACTCAGCTGACATCGCAGCACGCAACGGAGGTGTGGTTGGAGATGTGGACCTCAGTGCCCCCTCAGGGGCTTGGACACGGTGGAGGGGGCAAGGGTATCAATTCGTTGACCTGTGTGACTCGGTGGATGCTGCACAAGCTGCTTTAAGGGCCCTGATATGCTAAAGGGTGTGAGCTCCCCGTAGATCACCAACAGTGCTCAAGGGGCCTCGACTGGGAAAGATACTCCCTGGATATAATCTAACAAACGATTGTAGAAGATGGCGCGAGACAAGGAGCCTAAATCGTCGCGGCAGGGCAAATTGGACCGGTTTGCAAAGGTGCTCCCTGCGCCGGCGGGGGCGGAGGGTTTTCTTGCTCCACCTCCAGATACCGCGGCCATACTACAGGCGATTCATGCATCAAGGGAGAGCCTGGAGGGGAAGATGGCGGAGATACGCTCGGAGGTCACACTACTACGCCAGGACCTACGGAAAGTCTCTGAGAGAGTCACCGAGGCGGAACACCGTATTTCGGATTTTGATGATACCTCCCATTCCACGCAGACAGACGTGGCTGGACTCTTAGCTTCAATGAAAGAGGTGGCCTGGAGGGTCGACGGTGCTGAAAATAGGGCCCGCAGGAACAACCTTAGATTTATTGGCTTTCCAGAAGAAGCGGAACGGACTGATCCGGGCCAGTTTCTCCTAGCATTCCTAAAGAAAGCCCTTCCGGATACACAATTCTCGACCTGTTTTGTCATAGAGCGAGCACATCGGATGCCTAACGTCCACCCCCCGCCGGGGGCTCCCCCTCGGCCCTTGATAGCTCATTTCTTGAACTTTCAAGATAGGGATCTAATACTTCAAGAATTGAGGAAGAAAGGAGAGATTAAGTATGGAAATACAAGAGTGATGGTATTCCCGGACTACTCACGTGATGTACAAAAGCAGAGACGAACTTTTGACCCTATCAAAGCGAAACTTCGAGCGCTTGGGATTCAATACATGCTACTGTTCCCAGCTAAGCTTAAAGTCATTTTCCAGGGCTCTACACTGTTTTTCCAGACCCCGGATGAGGCCTGGTCATGGGTCGAGGAGCGGCCCTTGCTACGACGCAGATCGCCCCAAACTCCCAGGTTGTATACAGAAAAGAGGATGGGTTCCAGCCAAGAAAGACCCAAGGAAAAGCGTCGGAGACGAGTGTTGAGGGTCCGTAGTACGGCGGAGGGCACACCGGGGAGGTCTCTGAGGCCCAGAGAAAACAAGTCGCAAATGTCGGACTCGGAGAATGACATCGTCCAGGATCGCATGGCACAGACCCTTCGGAGGTCGAGTGAGAATGTCAACATGGAACTATCCGAGAGGGAAGAGTCGGCGGATGCGGATAGTGAACATCCACTGCTCGAGAGCATACAAAGGCTGGAAGAGCCAGACCCAATCCCGCCTGAAACAAGTACGGAGCAACTGCAGCCGCCCAGCAATGGCAAAGAGGACTGAGAGGCAGGGGCCGGACGGCCGCCACAAGACAGTAAGATATTCCCGAGGCATGGTGGACATTGTAGAGCTTTGGCCTGCTACAGGGAAGTACACTTTGCGTTATTGTCATATCATTGTGTAGTTAATTGAATTGGGGAGGGAGGGTTACAGACCTCTTAGTGGAATACCCGTGCCAGAGTTGTCATGTTGACAAGTAGGGGGGTAGTGTGGGTACCTGAAGAGCGTAGGGTGGGGGGTTTGTTGGACACTGTCAAGAGTTGTGGGTTATGTTTACTGAGAGGGGGGACTGTTTCTTTCAACTTGACCACATGGATGCCGAGATTGAGATGGGAATACGAGATGTGGGTAGTGCTTCGAGGGAGGGCGAGACTTGTGAGGACTTACTAATTGTTTGGCAATGGCTGAGGCCAGGTACACAGTAATGACATGGAATGTCAATGGGTTAGGGAACAAAATTAAACGAGGTTTAGTATCCAATTATCTTAACAGACTTAAACCCGATATAATATTTTTGCAGGAGACACATCGGATGGGCTCACACTGTTCCTTCACGGGAAGAGGGCATTATATTACCCTGGCACATGCAGGTTTTACCAAGGGTTCGAGGGGAGTGGCAATCCTCATTAAAAAATCACCCCCCTTTCGCGTTACGCAACAGTGGGTGGATCCAGACGGGACATACGTTGCCGTCCAGGGTATTTGGAATCGCAAGACGTTCCTCCTTATTAGTGCTTATGCTCCCCCACGACTACAACAACGTACGCTCGATAAACTGACGGAACTCCTACTACACTCCGCACCCGCCATACAAATTATAGGTGGGGACTTTAATGATGTGATTGACCCCTCCTTAGATCGCACTCACGTGCGGCCTGGACTGCAGGGACACACACCACTGGCAAAATTCCGGGATGTCCTTGGGCTGACTGACATATGGCGCTGATATCACCCAACCACACGTGCCTACTCCTATTTCTCGGGATCTCACAGGGTGTTTTCGAGGCTTGACTACCTCTTTGCTCCAGCTGGGGAGCTCGTACATGTGGACAGGGTGGAATACTTAGCTAGGGGCATCTCAGACCATTCACCGCTCCTATTAACGGTGGGGGGGGGAGGGGTGGCATCCAGACAGTGAACTGGAGACTGAGCTCATGGGCCCTGAAAGATGAAAGAGTTGCCAGGGAGCTCAGGGTGGATTCAGAGCTCTATTTTAAGGAAAATGTTGGATCAGTGCAGTCGGCAGTTACTTTATGGGAAGCATTTAAAACGGTGCTCAGGGACAGGGCACAAAATATAATTGCACATAAAAAGAGACGAGAAATCCACGAGATAGAGGACCTAGAACGTAAGTTGTTAAGTCTTGAAGGAGGTGGAACCTCCGCACTGAATAGTCGCACCCTTCGCCAAATTGAACTAACCAAGAGAGAGTACCAAGCAGGCGCGGCCCGTGGTAGGAGTGCCGGTCGGGCGGTGACGCGGGGCGGGGGAGGGGCAGGGTGGGGGGTAGTAAACTACGGATTAAGGCTGAATACAGGTAAGTGAACATTTAAATAAATAAAACGAATTTCGTTGCGCGCACTGCATCGCATTTGGCAATGCAGCGCTCACAACGAAATTCGTTTTATTTATTTAAATGTTCACTTACCTGTATTCGGCCTTAATCCGTAGTTTACTACCCCCACCCTGCCCCTCCCCGCCCGTCACCGACCGACCGGCACTCCTACCACGGGCCGTGCCTGGTACCAAGCAATAGTCACTCATGAGGTACAGGCCCAGCACTTAGCAGTCCAACACCGGCTGTATGAGACGGGGGATAGGGCAGGGAAACTACTTGCATGGCTGGGCAGGAAGGAATTGGAGTCGCGATGGGTAATGACCATACAAGAACAAAGCCATACACGGAGCTATATGCAGCTAGACCACAAACAAGCGAGGCGCAAATGCTCCATTACTTAGAAACAATTGAGCTTCCCTCACTTTCCCAAGAGGAAAAGGACAGGTAGAGGAAGACCTTACTCTTGACAAGGTGGCAGAGGCCATTGGCCGCCAAAAGTCCGGGAAAGCCCTGGCCCGAACGGACTCCCAGGAGAATTTTTTTAATTAAATAGTAGTTTGCTGGCCCCACATTTACTAAACATGTTCAGGGAGTCAAAGGAGCAGGGGATCCTCCCAAAAGATCTCCAACTGGCTACCGTAGTAGTCATTCATAAGGCAGGGAAGCCTCCGGAAGATTGTGGGTCCTATCGACCCATATCGCTGCTCAATATTGAAACAAAAATTTTAGCCACTATTCTTGCACAGCGCCTCCTGACGGTTATTGCCCCCTGATACATAGAGACCAATCCGGGTTTATGCCGAAGCGAGCCATGCACTTTAACTTGAGGCGTCTGGCTAATTGGATGGATACGGTTCAGAGTCGGGATAGCCCTGATCTGCTCCTTTAATTAGACGCCGAGAAGGTGTTCGACACCATACATTGGCCCTTTATGAGATGTACCTTGGAAAAATTTGGATTTGGTCCAGTATTTTGGGTCTGGCTAGCGCTGTTCTATAATGCTCCCGAGGCTACTGTCCGGGTAAATGGAGCTACCTCATCGAGCTGGCCGATTCAAAGAGGCACTAGACAAGGCTGTCCCCTGTCTCCTCTCTTGTTTGCCCTCATTCTGGAGCCCTTGGCTTGTGTTGTTAGAGCCTCCCAAGGGCTGGGTGGTTTCATAGACGAGTCCCAATTCTTAAAGCAAGAACGCATATCTTTATATGCGGATGATATTTTGCTATATGTCACGGATCCCACGAGACGCTCCCAAAAATTTTGCAATTTTTTGAGGAATATGGCCGCCACGCGGGATACAGGATTAATTGGAGTAAATCCACCCTGTACCCGGTGGGAGGGGTGGTGGAACCCCAGTCCTACCCGTGCTGCCTGCGATTGTCCACAGAGGGATTCACCTACCTTGGGCTCTATATCACCACTGAGGTAGCATCCAGCCTAGACCGAAATGTAAGGCGAGTCCTTCTAAATTTTCAAGAAGATGTTAAAGAGGTGGCTGAAGCTTCCTCTGACAATCATGGGAGGGCCGTTATGTATAAGATGATCACACTTCCCCAGTTGCTCTATGTTTTGCAAAATACTTACTGTAAAATACCGGAGGCCGTGTTTACAACTCTCAACAGCGAATTACGCCTGCTTCTCTGGGATTGGGCTCATCCACGAATAGCACTGCAAACATTGCAGCAGAACCCGTACAATGGGGGTTTGGCCTTACCAGACATCAGAGCATATTACAGGGCGGCCCATCTCGTTGTAATCAATGAATGGATCCACGCTCCTAGGGACCACCCCACTTATATGCTGGAAAGACTGCAATTCCGGGAACGTACGCAATTGCACTATATAAATGGAGGTAAAGGTAGTAGCCGGCTCCTACCAGCTACCCAAAGAGTACTAGAGGCGTGGAAAGGTGCTGAGAAGCAAATGGGATGGGACAGGCGACCCACGAGGGAAACCCCCTTATGGGAAGGAGCACGATTAGTTGAACTTAGAAAGCTGAGAGGCTTTAAACAATGGGATTTAATTGGGATCTCTAAAATAGGGGATGTCTTAGAAAAAGGCACACTGGCCCCATTCACTACTCTCCAAGCTACTTATCAACTTCATGCCACTCAATCCTATGCCTATCTTAGACTAAAACATGCCTGGCAGGCTGAGGGACTAGATGAGGTGATATTGCCGGAATATGCCCCATTGGAAGGCAGGCTCCTGCAGGAAGAGATTCCTACTCAAGCCATCTCGTTGACCTATAAAACACTAATTAACAACATGCCTGATAAGTTGGGCCCGCTTAGAGCTAAATGGGAACTCACCACTGGCCCAATGGAAGACATAGATTGGGAGGCTGCCCTTATGCATCCGCGTGAAGTGGCGATTAAATTGAGACTGCGTCTTATTCAATACAAAATCCTCCACAGGACTTACTTTGACAGGGCGAGGCTCCACACTATGGGGAGGGCTGACACCCCGGACTGTCTTAGATGCCACACTGAACGCGGTACATTCATACACACCATATGGGAGTGCAACAGGATACAAACATATTGGAGTAAGGTAGTGAAGGAATTGAACAACATCTTGGGGGTACAAATTGAGCTGGAACCTCGATTTCTTCTACTGGGAATCCCCACGGACATGGATCTGCCCCGTCACAAACTTATATTAGCTAACTTAGGGCTGGTGGTTGCCAAAAGGGACATAGCTCATTACTGGGGGGCCCACCAACTCCCCACACTTAAGGAATGGAGGACATGTTTGGACCTTTATATGGTTGCGGAATGAGTGACATACAAAGCAAGGGGCTGTCCCCGAAAGTTCCGAAAGATATGGGCTCCATGGATAAAATATTTCGGTCTGGAACTGGGGGAGGAGGAGGAGGGAGTGGACTCATTACCGGGGGGATCGGGGAAAGAGCCTTGAAAGTTGTGATGCCTGACCCATTGTCGAGAACTGTAGATAAGATTGTTGTGACCCTCAACACATGTACGTCTCTGAATCTAGAGTTTAACCTCTTGCTCTCGCTCGAAGAGAACGCTGCCAGATTTTTAGTTTTATATCGATTGTTACTGCTCATCACTCCAATCGTATTGTGTATTCATGATCTTTCTGACTGTATGTTTATGTTGCAAACAATAAATAAAAACATTTGTAAAAAAAAAAAAAATTCAATACACATGTAAATTAGAATAACAATACCTAATTCAGGCCGTTCTTGCAGATTTAGTGGCCTAGAATAATGCAAACGGCCACTTTTTTGCAGTATTTTGGTCATAAGGTTAACAGTGGCACTGGCATTTGGCAGTGCCAGCAGGTTGCACAAATTGTAGTGGCCTAATGTGAAATAGCTTGGGCCCTGCCATGTATTATTATTATTTTTTTATTTACAAATTATGCTCTGTTTTTGGGTGACCACCCATCCATAATTTAGATAGACTGTCCGTAAATTAACCCTAATGTCCATTGTCCGTGATTGATGTTTCAATGGGTTGCATATGTCTGTAACATAGCCTTTCTGATAAAAGGTTAATTCAGACAGTTGAGATGGCTCAGCTAAAGTGGAAGGGAGGGAGTCTCCTGTGCTGTGATCCTAAGGGAGGGCGGACAGCTAAACAAGAAACCAGCCTTCTTGTCAGGGTGCCTGTTGCCTGAAAGAAATGCAAATGTGTGCAAATGGTTTATCTACAAATGTAAAGGCTGCCTGGAAGCCTGTATATGGTTAATTAATGGGGTCATTTTGAGCTTCCTGGTGACAAAGATTTATTCTTTTTGAGAAGTATTGTAATGGTGTTCCAAACTGAGTTGGGGAGTGTCTGCTTTTATGGACAGTTATGAAAATGTCTACAGCCGTAATGCACCTGTTACTAGCAGTAGTCAGGACTCGGGCGGAATGGAGTATCTAAGAACAACTGACTACTTGAATTAGTGTGGAAAAGGCTGCTTTAATGAAACAGGTGCACAAATAAATAAAACAACCTTGCTCGGAGCCTTACATACTAAACCAATTTTGACCTCACTATACATGTTCATAACTAGCCCCAAAACCCCTCCTCCACCCCTAAAGCCAACCTCCCCACGAAAACCCCAAGCAATGTCCAATCACCACTTTCCTAAGTCAAAAACCCCTGCATCCAAACCTCGTGCAATAGCACATTTGTAAACTCCCCCTCCCATCCAAAATTCAACTGGGTCTCAACATGACCAATGTTTCAATGCCTTAATTTAAAGTTGTGTGCCAAAACCGCCATGCACCTGTTCACAAAGCGACAACATACACTTATAAACCAACGAAACCTAAAAAAAACAGAATGAAAACAGCAGCTGCCTCAGCAAAACCCAGTAACAGAGTGGGTGGGAGCAAGAAATTTGCTATGGGGTCCCTGTCAGGCAGGTGTACCCAAAAACTAAAATGGCACCCTAGACCTAAAGTACGTGCCCTAAGACCCTTGGGAGAGCCCCGCCCCCTGCCTACAGACCAATCCTCTCCTCCCCCGCTCCTGGAACCTACTGCCCACCCGAAAATTCCAGGGGGAGATAGGTCATTCTGCCCACCCCCCAAAACTACATCGAGCGGGATGGGGTATCCAAGAACAATTGACATCTTGAATTAGTGTGGAAAAGGCCGCTTTAATGAAACAGGTGCACAAATCAATAAAACAACCTTGGCTCTCAGCCTTATATACTAAAATAATTTTGGCCTCACTATACATGTTCATAACTATCCACAAAGCCCCTCCCCTAAACCCAGCCTACCCATGAAAACCCCAAGCAAAGTGCAATCACCACTCTCGTCAGTCAAAAACCCCTGCATCCAAACCTCGTCCATACAGCTTATTCATAAACTCCCGCCCTCCTCCTCCCCAAACTTCAACTGGGTCCCAAAATGACCAACGTTTCTATGCCTTAACTTAAAGTTGCATACCAAAACTGCCACCAGAAAAACCCTGCGTTTTTCTGTCCAGTACCCTACCACCTCTGCTGAACTTGCATCCCCATTGGCAGATGTAACATTTCCGCTGAAACACTCCTGACCTTCATCAGATAAAGCTCAAGGCCAAAGATGGACAGATGCACCCCATCAGGACGAAGAAATTCCACCATATTATACCTGACATCAGAATGCTCCAAAAAACACCATGCCTTTGGTTTTGCAAAATTTTCTCAGTTCCCTATTGCTTTTTCACAGAGCCCTGTCAATCGCCCCGGGTTTCATGGGACCCGTCCAAACCCTTCTTGGCATCAATTCTGTCAGAACTACAATTGTGCCGGCCCACCACCCCTTTATCTACAACAAATCCCCTTTTATTCTCTTTACCAGCACCAGGCCCTTCAGTCTCATAAGATCATTTTCTCCTAGGTGCACAATTAAAACATCAGGACATGGACATCCCTCCACCAGCGAATTTACCAGTTTGTGCCACCTCATACCTCCTTTGCCAAACCATTTGATTTGAACCACCTTATCAGGCAGTCCCAACTGACGATCTCCATTTCTGATATCAGCATGCCACACTGCACACTTCACGAAGGAGTGGGCACATATCCACACCTCAATGTGCCCTCTGCTAGGGCCTGCAAACCAACATAGGAGAAAACAATCATAATTAAAGCACTTCGTGTAGAACCCAACCCAATCGTATGTAGCGCTGGTAACAATTAGACCGCCGCAGGCCCATCTGCTTGATCTCCGCCACAGTCCAACCCCTGTGCTCCATCTCCGTTGCCATCCCAACCCTAGATGGGTACCAAAGTCCCAAGCCCTATAACCCATAATCCCCAGGGCTTTTCTCAAAACCCCAATACCTGCCGTGCCGAGAAATGCACCCCATCCACATGAAGAAAAATAGCACCATGCCCCTCCTGTTGTCTTGTCAAAATCCCCCACCTTTCACAAAGACAAACCCATGCGTCCGGATACACTTTCATGGTGATGCATGTGCCCCTGCCCGAATGATCCATTTTTGACTTCGGAATTCACACTTGCACTGCTCCTGACAGCGTTCGGATATCCTGCCAACTAATCCCCACCTATACCCTCATGCCAACCACCTCCGTAACCCTGAAAACCCTACAAAACAGCCAAACCATGATCATCAAAAAGCCTAAAGTCTCCCAATCATCCCTGCACACCTGTGGCAGAATGTCAATCACTGCTTCAAAATATCCAGTGTAATGGGAAGCCGCACCCATATACCCATGCCCCTCTCCCTGGCCCAACCTTGCAAAATCTGCTTGCCCATTTCCCCACGGACGGTTCATAACCCCAGAACAACTTCCCAAAAAATGCCACCCCAGCCAACTTACCAGCTATTGTAACTGCTGACAAACCTTTACCAATCAGAAACAAAATGAAATGCACCATATTGTTTCGATGAGCTCAGCCTCCATCCGTACTGCTATGCCGAAGTGCCCCTGACTGCACAAACTCATCCCACGCCAGCCCATACGCCTGATGAGTTGATTCTGACAAAGAACCCAGGATAAACTGCATCACGCGCTCTCTCCCACAGCCTACAAGTGATTTGGCATTGCCGTCTTCCTCTCCTTGGCCCATGGTATAAGTCCACGGAACCTCATCGACTGAAAATGAGAAAGAGCATCAGCAATCTCATTGTTGACCCTCAGGACATGACGAGGTTTGTAAATGATGTTCGTGCGCAAACACTCCAAAACAAAAACTCACAGCAACTGCCAAGCCTTCGGATTCCGAGCAAATTGGCGATTAACAATGCTGACCATTGACATGTTGTCCACATTGAATTGCACCATCTTATTAGCAAATTCTCCCTCCCACAGGCACACAGCAACCATCAAAGGGAAAGATTCCAAGAAGGCGATACCCCGACCCCCTCTCTTCCATGCTTCTGGCCATTCCCCCACACACCACCGGCCTTGCCAAAAGATGCCAAAACCATGGCCATCTGCTGCATCTGAAAACATCTCGACTGACCATCCCATTTGTTCCCCCACTCACATGCAAAATTCCAGTGTCCCAGCAGGACCTAAATGTCCCACACCTGGACCATCGATTTTCCCAACATCCTGTCAAAAACTCAAGACAACTATGCTTCTTATCCTCCGGCAGTCTGATTTCCATTTTGACCGAATCAAGCTCAATGCCCAAAAACATAAGGACCTGCGCCAGAGCCACTATCATCTCTGGCGCCAGACGAAAACCCAGGTCTTCCATCAATACCTGAAACCAACCCAAACTGTCCTGGCAGTCCTGAGACTGTGGCTCTCCAACCATGAAGAAATAATCAAGGTAGTGGATCATGACCTCCTTTCCTGCCTTGTACAAAAACATTTTCTGCAGAAAAGTGCTGCAGGATTCAAACAAAGACCAGGACACCGAGCAACCCATCGGCAAAGCCTTGTCCACAAAAAACCTTCCCCCAAACTGCATGCCCAACAACTTGTGGTCCTCAGGGTGAATGGGTAACAAACGAATAGCCAAGTTCACATCACATTTTGACATCAACGCCCCCTGCCCCGCCGCATTCACCAGCTAAACTGCTGTATCCACCGAAGCATAATTTACCCTACAATGCTCCGGAATGAAGTAATTGACTGACAAACCTTTCCGGCCAAGACAGATGGTAAATCAAAGGAAACTCACTGGGTTCTTTCTTGTGGTCAACACCAATTGGTGACACCCACAAACGCTCCAAAAAAAGGGGCCCTTCCATCCTTCCTGCACCTCTTTCATCAGTGTGCTCCATACTAGCTCCTCGTGCCACTTCACCGAACGTAAATTGTCCGCCTATTGCCTTACCCTGGGACCACCATAGCACAAACGAAACCCCAACAGAAAACAAAGTAACAACAAATCCTTCTCCTGCTCGGAACCCAACAAACCAAGCCAATAACTCAACCTGTACACCTTAACTGGTGTTTGTGCCTTTTCCCTTAGGATTCTGGAGACCCCTGCCTCTCCCTCGCTTTCCTGCCCCAGACCACTGACTGGCATTTGAGCCCAGTTAGCTGTTTGCCTGATGAAGACCGCATTGGGTAAGCATATGTTTCCTCCCACACTTAGAACAATCATTGCAGTATTTGCAGACTTGCGCACACATTGTCTCCTGTTATAGGACCAACAAGCGCCTCTGCTTGTCCCCTGCCAGCTGCACCCACCCTCACTGGGGTGGGACGCCCCTGAAAAGGTTTGTAAATGACCGGCCAGCCACTCACCTTATAAGTCGATGGGGCTGGCCGCCCAGGTGTCATGGTCTGTAAAAACAACTCATTATTTAATTGACCCCACACCCCATCCTCCTCATCTGCAAGGCTAGCCCTGAACTCCTCATCGTACCTCACCAAGGCCCTCCCTCAAACGTGACCTGTGCCTTCCTCACCACTTTCAAATACTTGAATAGCGCAACACACCTCCTTCTGGCTGACCACCGACTTCGTCTTATCTGCTTTAGACTGCAAAACCCCTCCTGTTAGCCTCGCCCCGTTGAATGAATTAATGAATGATGGACATTTAATATAGCGCAACAGCTACTCAAAAAGAGTGTCCCGGTGCTGACAGAGCATGTGGCAGGATACTTGATACGCAACTAAGCTTTAAGATGTTGCTTGAAAATCGAAAGTTCTGAGATGGCTCTCAATGTAGCAGGTAGTTTGTTCCATGCCTGTGCGCCCAGGAACCCAAATGACCTGCCCCTCATACGGGCCAAACGAACTTTGGGGTTACGGACAAGATCCGAGGAAGAAGATCTTAAGGACTGTGCTGGAATCTAACATTTAACTCGTTTGCTGAGATAGCTTGCTCCTTTTCCATGAAGGGCCTTGAACAAAACAACTAGGGCTTTGAATGTAATCCTTTCTTTCAATCACAGCCATTAGAGGGATTTAAGAAGGGGGGACTTATGAGACCTGGGTTTAGGTCTGAGAATCGCCCTGGCCGCAGAGTTTTGCACCACTTGCAGGCGCTGGCTAAGATAGCAAGGTAGGCCCATGCACAGGATGTTAGCATAGTCCAGTCTTGACATCACCAAGGCTTGAACCACTATTTTCCTGGTATCTGTTGTCAAAAGTGGAAGAAATTTTTTTAACATACGCAGTATACCACTGCATGAGCCTACCAGGGTTTGAAATGGGTCCTCATGGAGAGGGAACTATCTAAAAAAAATGCCTACATTTTTAAATGTTGTTTGATCTACGCGTGGTGGCGGCGACAACTACTCCGGCCACCATACATTCCAATTACTCACTGCAGGTTGGCCAAAAAAGATGATCTCGGATTTATCCGGATTGCATTTCAACTGATTCACCTTGAGCCAATAAAACACCTTTGTAAGACACGGTCTGATGTTAACACCATCGAAGTCAGTTCCCTTTTCGCAGGTGAAAATCAGTTGAGTGTCGTCAGCGTAGGATATAATCTTAGCACCATTAGCCTCTGGCAAGGATGCAAAGGGGGACATATATAGGTTAAAAAGAGTCGGGCTAAGAATAGATCCCTGGGGTACTCCTACATTCATGCTGGGCATGGGGGATGAGAAAGGAGGTATCCATATTTTCTGGGATCTGTCCTGCAGAAAAGAGGTGATCCAGGCCAGTGCTGTCCCACCAATACCCAGATTTCTCAATCTGTCAATAAATCTCTCATGTGGAACAGTATCAAATGCCGCCGACAAGTCCAGCAATATAAGAACGGCGCCTCAACGACCTCATGAGGCGCCATGCACTCTCACCTTCATGCACCTCCATAATCTCTCCTTCGTCCAACTCATCCTCACCATAATCAAGCTCCCATTCAGATTCCTCACTCAAACCCCCAAAACCCGCACTGGTTCCCAGCACTTCCTCATCACCGACACCAACAACACCAAACTGTGCATCAAATAAATCTTGAGAGAAATCAAAGTCCTGCAAGGTGGGCATACAGCCCAATTCTTGATGCTCCATCGTTTAGTCCACCGCTTTCCCAGAGACGGCCTCACTGACACACGCTCTGCCTTCAGGCCGGGGTTGGCAAGCCGCACCAAACCTTCCTGGCTGCTCCGGTGCCTCTTCCGCTGGAGAACCTACCTGAAACCCCTAGCTGATGCTACACTGGCCCTACCCTGCTCAAACCCTGACACTAGGCGGCCCATCATAGCGCCACAGCCACCGCCAGGCCCCCCATCCTTAAAAACCGAGGGCCTGAGCCAAGTCACAGATCTTGCAACTGGACCAGGTGCTGCCCCAGATGCCGCCTCACTGTGAAACTGCCCACCTAACCCCTGGGAGGTGATCACCTGACAAACTGGGTGCCCCTTGCCCCCCCTACTCTGCCCTTATGTTTACCCGGGACCCCTGGCCTCAAAACTGGGTGCACAGTAACATTGTGCGCCACTTCCATAGTATACCTGGCCCATGCCCCCCTTTCTGCCTCAAAATGGGATCCACTGGAACCAAATGCTCCAAATCAACCTGCTCTGGAAGCTCATTTGCCTGCACCACCACCCCCTCCCTAAACTGCAGGCAGGGCCTTTTCAAGAGTGACGTAATACTTTTAATTGGAGAGTACCAGCACTTCTCAGAAACAAGCAGGTACTCTGGTACAGAGTACCTGCACTTCTATTTTTCCATTTCAAGAACTGCGTGTAGCGATAGCGGGTGTGGCAGCATCAGCATCAGCCCACGGTCCCTGGCTCAACCAGCCCCTCCTGGCCCCTGGCTGATCCACACTTCGCCCTGCCCCGAGGCGCCCCACATACACCATGGGGTGTCAGCTGTGCCCAGGGCTTTAAGTGGGATGAAAAAACTGGCGGGTCTGTCAAAGGGGCGTGGTCGGTGTAATTAAGGGCGTGGCTAAAAAACATGTAAACTGAAAATCTGTGCTTAGCATAGTGTGCCTCCTGACTAGTATTTTGCTGCTTCTGTCACTGCATCCAGAAATATAATAAAGCAAGTAACATTACACCTACAACAAGCCAGGGCTATTGGCTTTGTCAATGGTTGCTGGTTGCATAAGATAAATAAGCAACAACTATTGCTTCGTTGTACAGCATATTGAAAATGCTTCAGTTCTGAAATGATGAGACTGTGAAAGAACTATAATGAGTCTCTGAAGTTAAATCAAAGGCAGTGAAGTGTGGCACTGTTGCAGAGTTAAGAATTTTTTTTTTTCACAGAGTGTGAGGGCAAAAATGGAGAGCCCGATAGGGACTCGTTTCAGCACCTGCTTTTTAGAACTGCCGGTGCTGAGAGCCGGCAGGACCCGGCCCACTTAAAGCCCTGGCGGTGCCCGATCCTGCAGCACAGCTCAGCGTGGCAATGCAGCCCGCGATGGCTGGCCCACCACACTGGCTGCCGCCCTGAAAATACTCACCCTCACCTTGGTGTACTTGCAGGCGGGAGAGTTGCACAACATCACGGCCGATGCCACTCTGCCCGCTGAGCGTCTCTTTGGCCTCTAGCCGCGGGGCTCACCTGCTTGCAGCAGGGCCCCCTCCGCCAACAGGTCAAGCCTGCCTGCGCTCCTCAGGACCTCCAGAGCCTGCTTCACTGCGTCAGAAGCCCTCGCAAAAAACCCTCACAATCGTCATAAAGGGATTACCACTACCACCAGGGCCGGTCCTAGGATATGTGGGGCCCCGGGCAGAATAGGAACATGTGAGGCCCCTAAGCAGATACGACGCGGGATCGGATCGGGCCGGCTAAGAAAGTTATTTTTTTTCCTTTAAATTAAAATTACCCCCTGCCCCCACAGTTAACAGCTAACAACCATTGACAAAACGCAGCCGCGGCCGACTCGTGCCGGCCGCAACTGGGTTTTGTCAATGGTTGTTAGCAGTTTAAGCTAAATGAGTAACTACAATAAATGATTTTACTTTCACCTTGTTGTTTTGACCAATAAGTAGCTCCTTCACACACACTTGCATAGAATCACAACTGCAATGCAGGACCATTGTTCTTTGTGCTCTGTAGAGAGGCCATATTTTGAATGGTCATGTAATCTGAACACCTTTTTGACCCACAGACAGGCACAGTGTGAAAGTTGTACTGCCTGCAGCCTAAACTCCAAAGTGCTCAACTGTAGCCTGTTATAAACACCTGGAGGCGACTCAGTACAAAGGGTGCATCATCCAAGAGTAATATGTTGTGAAATAAAATACACAAACACACATGCTGGAAATAGCTAGCACTCTTGGGGAATGCAAGATTCAGTAAAGCATGGGAAATATAAACAGGAACAAAATTACTGCCATGGATTATCCTAACAGCAGGACCACTGGAATTATGTGGCAGGAGAGGGTTAAATTATGTGGCAGGATGAGTAAATTATGTGGCAAGAAAAGGCAAATTATGCGGCATAACCCGGCACATTTTGAAATAGTATTACTTCATTTTTTTGCCATTTTTAAACTTGGTAACACTGTTTGGGCACTGGTTGCACCCCATTAGTACCAATTTAACACCCAAATTTAGTAGTGGGAAACCAAAAGTTGACCATTCCAGCTTTTCAAAGGGCCTTCCCACTTGCGGCAAGGCGTGTCGCTGCATTTTTAGTAACTTTTGAACTGTTTGAGATAGAAAGCAATTTTGTTGTTAAAATCTGTAGATTATGCAGCAGCTGATGGATTATGTGGCAAATGCGTCAAATGCAGAAATCGCCGCCACCGCACAATCGCATAATTCCAGTGGCCCTGCCTAACATGCAGCATCAGACTGGGACAGAAAATAGGCCTCTGTTCCAAAATAAAAGGGGCTCCCATTAGGGAGTTAGTTAGCTAGAAAAGTGTCCCAAGTTTGCAAACTAGGGCAGTTTTAAACTTGTAAAGACCTGCTGTATACGTTTTTTGTAAGGTATGGCAGACTGCACTGATTTGAGTTTGCTACAGGCAATGGTTGCTTTAATATCATAAAAATCAACAGTAAAAACCGGCTCACCTGACCATAAAGCAGGTCAACAACTAGCCAAAAAAGCGGCCTACATACTGACCCGACAGCAGGGCTTTAAGTGCGGTGAAAAAACCTGTCATTGCCTCCAGATAAATATTGCAACAAGTAAAATTACACCTAGAACAAGCCAGTACTATTGGCTTTGTCAGTGGTTATTAGTTGCATAAGATGAATAAGCAGCATCCTCAGCTTCCTTGTATATAATATTGAAAATGCTCCAGTTCTGACAAGATGAGACTGTGAAAGAACTATAACGAGTCTCTTTGAAGTTTCATTGAAGGTAGCGAAGGGTGGCACTGCTGCAGAGTTAAGATTTGTTTTTTCCCTCTGAGGGTGATAACAAAAATGGAGAGCGGGCCCGTCTCGTCACCTGCATTTCAGAACTTTCATTCATTGTGCAGACACTGGATCAATGTTTTTGCAGGCAAAGTTAAGGACATGAATATAGGGCCCCTTTTCAATGTCCATTTTAGTTTACTACCGGGTCTAAGACTCGAGTGACCCAGCACACTTTAAACCCTGCTCCATCCACTTTTGCATGCGGATTCTGCTCCTCTGCGTGCACCTCTTGTCTCAATGCCGCGCACACACCTATCTGCTCCCCCCCACTGTATTCCATTTGTCTTGCCCCTTTTATTCGCCTCTCTGCTCCCTTTCCACTTGTCCTTGGTGAGCAGTTTCCATTGTGATGCGCCGCCATCGCCACTCTATCCTTTGCTGTGCCCCTGCAGGATATTCTGTCTTTTATTCATATAGGGGCAGGGCCACTTCACAGGCAAGGGCACTCAAATTACCTGTCTGATTGCAGTCATCAACATGCAGATGCAGCCATTAAGCCCACAGAGACGTGCCAGCAGGGGAGATTGACTTAAAAAAAGAAAAATATAAACTCACAGGGGGCCCCCTGCCCTGGGCCTCGGAACTCCTGATGTCTTTAAAGGTGCGAGGCCCCCTGGCTGCGAGCAGGCGCGGGGCCCTGGGCAGCTGCCCATGCTGCCCATGCCTAGCGCCGGCCCTGACTACCACCACTGGCCTACGCTAAAGAAAAAATGTCAGCTCCTGTCAGCCGGGGTGTACCCAAAAACTAAAATGGCACCGTAGACCTAACTTATGTGCCTTAAGGTGCTTGGGAAAACCCCGTCCCCGCGCCCCCAGACCAATCCTCTCGTTCTCTGCTCCTGGACCCTACCACCCCGCCTGAAAATTCTGAGTCTGGGGACGGGGGGGGTCGGGGGGGGGTGGGGGTAGGGCATTCTGCCCATCCCCCAAAAGCACAGTCTGTTGGTACAACAAGAAAACAACCACAGACACATCACGCCTGTTGTGAGTGTGCCCCCTCTGAACGCTCTAGCCTCTTAGGCTTTCGCCATCAGTTCCCTGGACACTTGAAGGGCAGGGGAAGAGCCAGGCTCGCACAGCAGACGAAGAAATAGGGGCCTCCAATCCAGGTGTGTCATCAAACCACCGTTTTAGTAGCTACAGCGGGGTTGGGGTTCTTGATGGACCTCTTCTGTCGGCAGCTTGGCAGACAAAGGCTCATAATAAACGTGAAAGGGTGGGAGGGTGAGTGGATGGATGAATGATTGAAAGGGTGGATGGATAGATGCATGGATGAATGAGTGAATGGATGTATGTAAGAATGGATGGGTGAAAGGGAGGATGGATGGATGGTTGAGTGAATGAATGAAAGGATGGATGATAAGTGAAAGGGTATATGGATGGATGGATGAGTTGACAGATGGATAGATGAAGTGAAAGGCTGGAAGGATAGATGGATTGAAGGGGTGAATGGATGGATGAGTGAAAGGATGGATGGATGACTGAAAGAATGGATGGATGGCTGAAAGGGAGGGTAGATGGGTGGCTGGATGAAAGAGTGGAAAGACGGATGAGTGAATTGATGGATGAGTGGAAGGAAAAATGAGTGGATTGATGAGTGGATGGATGGAGTAAAAGGCTAGATTGATGAATGGATGAGTGGATGAATGGATGGATGAGGGCAAGGGAGGGTAGAAGGGTGGTTGGATTGAAGGGTAGACGGGTGGATGAGTGAAAGGGTGAATAGATGGATGAGTGAAAGGATGGATGAATTAGTGAGTGAAAGGATGGATGGATGGATGTGTGAGTGAAATGGTAGATGGATGGGTGAGTGAAAGGGTGGATAGGTAGATGTATGGATGAATGAGTGAAGGGATAGATGTAAGGATGGATGAGTGAAAGGATGGATGGGTGAAAGGGTGAATGGAGGGATAAGTGTACGGGTGGATGGATGATCAGAGAAAGGCTTGATAGAAGAGTGGGTGGACAGATGAATGAGAAGGGGAAATTGACTGATGAGTGAAAGATTAAATGGATGAATCAATAAGTGGATAGATGAATGAGTGAAAGACTGGAAGGATGGACGGAGTGAAAGGGTGGATGGATGATCAGTGAAAGGATGGATGGATGAGTGAAAGGATGGATGTACGGAGGATTGAATGAAAGAATGGATGGATGAGTGAGTGAAAGGGAGGGCAGATGGATTACGGATAGATGAGTGAAAGTGTGAATGGATAGATGGATGAGTGAGAGGATGGATGGATGAGTGAGTGAAAGGATGGATATATGAGTGAAAGGATGGATAGATGAGTGAAAGGATAGATGGATGGATGAGTCGAAGGGTGGATGGATGAGTGAAAGGGTGTATACATGGATGAGTGAAAGGGTGGATGGATGAATGGAGTGAAAGGGTGAATTGATGAGTGAAAGGTTGGATGAGTGAGTGAAAGGATGGATGGGTGAGTGAAAGGGTAAATGGATGCATGGATGAGTGGATGGATGGGTCAAATGGTGGATGGATGAGTGAAAGGATGGATGGCTGAGTGAAAGGGTGTCTGAATGAGTGAAAAGGTTGATGGATGGATGGAGTGAAAGGGTGTATGGATGAGTGAAAGGATGGACGGATAAATGGATGGTTGAAAGGAGGATGGACAAGTGAAAGGATGGATGATTGAGTGAAAGGATGGATGGATGGGTGGATGGAAGGATGAAACGATGAATGGATCTAAGTGACAAGCAAGCTCTTCTGGGTAGGGTCGCGATGACTTGCTTGCTTGGTGCTGTAAGAGCTTTGGTTAAAAGAGGTTTTTTTAAAAAAATTCTGGCTACTCCCTTGCTCCAATCTCATGTATCTTAATCCCATCAAGAAACAAAGGGGCTTATTTACAAGGCCCTTGCGCCACTTTTGCGCCATTTTTAACATGGGAAAAGTGACTCAAAAGTGGCGCAATGGGCTTGTAAATCTGCCCCAAAATATGAAGCGCTCTAGCTGAAAGACACGCGGAAGCGCTGCATTTCCAGTAACTGGTGTGGTAGCTCTAGATCACAGGTTCAGCTTCCCTTTTAACATATGTCCTTTAGTGCGTTTTGTTTTATGTAGGAAGGGGGGACGCCTTCCAAAGTAAACTCTGAGGGGCTTATTTACAAGCCCCTTGCGCCACTTTTGCGTCATTTTTAACATGGGAAAAATGACGCAAAAGTGGCGCAAGGGGCTTGTAAATCTGCCCCTGAATGTATGAACTGTATAGAATTCACCGTCACGAGCCACCGTCACGTCAGACTTGAATTTAAGAAGCTGGGCACCACATCAAATTCTAAGACAAACTATGTCGTGGCAGGTTTTGTTGAGCGCTCCCGGGCAGGTGCAGATTCAGGGTGCCAAGCCCATGTCCATAGCCGAAAACAACTTTTAAAAAAAAGTAAATCGCGAGCCTCAAGAGTAAAGTGCTACACTGGGAGAGAGGGCATACAACGGTGGGAAGGTTATACTTTACAGGGACTCACAGTAGAGCACGTTTGCAGCAGCGGAAGCATCTCACTGCAGCGCGACAGAAAAAAACATGCACTAAAGGCAGAAACTGCACTGTATGCATTTTAAGTTTTCGTGTTGGTATTTGGCACCCTCCACTGGTCACAGCGTGAAACCGTTTATGTATAACATTTTATAAGAAGAGTATACGGTATTATGGAATTCCTATTTATCTGGGGGTGTTCTCTTTAATGTGTTTGTACTGCGACCAGCACACTTCATTTAGATCAGCTGATGTGTGCCACAAGAGTGAAAATCTTAGTAGATTCCAGAATCCAGTTGAATCTTGACACTGTGATAATGTCCCTGACTGTTGTTCAGTGGTGTCTGCTAGCATCTGTTGCTTTCATGTGGCGCTTTTGATCAACTAGAAAAATGCATCGTTTGTATCTAGTTATCTGTAATATTCCCCAGAACAGAAAAAAACAATTTAAAATAATAATAGACAATAAACTATCAAGAATAAACACGATCGACAAGTAGATCATACATACCAAGGGTGATTTTTACACGTATTGCAAACAAATGAGCAGAAAATACAAAAATCACAATTGAGCAAGAATACACATCAGGCACTCGATTACAACACCAGGTACAAAAAGGTCTTTGTTCCTCCTCATTCAGTAGCAGAGCACTTTGCACGACTACCGAAAAGTAAGTAGTACGTATACAATTAGGATAAGCTAGAACCTTTGTTGAAATATGTTTAACAACTGGATTGGAAGGGTTGGCAGATCTGGTCATTAAAGACTACTAAGGTAGCAAGTACATTGATACAGCAGCTCCATGGAAGTGGAAGCCGACAGCAACAATTCAATCAAAGGACGGCATCATTCTTTCAGTGCCACAGTTCAGAAAAGCCACACCACTTTGTAATTTCTTCCAAACTTTGAAAAAGAAGACGCTTTGCAAGAAATTAGACAGCTCCAGAATTTGCAGGAATTGGACACCAGAAGACGCCCAAAGCAGTAAAGGGAACGGTGACTGTGCCTGGATGTGTTCACTGGGGAGCTTGGTGTGGAGACTCGGTTCATGTGTGATTGCCTGAGGCTTACTTTTGGTTCTCGAGCTGGCCTGACGCCAGGCCCTCGTCGCTCCACATCGGTGTCTTGTTTGCGTCTAGCGATGCACTCACTCAGTCAGTGGCACGAGTCGGTAACAGGTGTGTGACTTTTAGGCCTGGCTCCACCTGCTCAGAGTTGGTCTTCTCTGATCTTCTCTCTGTCCAGGCTTGCTCGGTTGTCAGGATGCCCGTGTGAACCAGCATGGTCAACACTCCTTCCCTTTCCTTCTTCTTGGTGCTCCAGCATGCACCATCTTCTCGACTACACCAGTGACACTTCTTGTCATGCGAGTCTCTTCTCTTTCTTCGAGGTGTGCCGTCTTCTGGAACCGGCCAACAGGGCCTCTCAGTGGTCACCTGTCTTTGCGCCCAGGGCAATGGGCCTTGGGTACTTGGCTCCATCTTTGTGGGGATCAGGGCAGGCACTGATCCACTCCCCTTCGCTTCTTCTCCAGTGCTGTGTGGGGCTAGGCCAATGGCCCTAAGGATGCTGGACTCGGTTCTTGCACGGATCTGTGCAGGCGTTGATTGATCCACTCCTCTTTTCTTCTCTAGCTCTGTGTGGCTGCAGGCCACGTGTCGTCTGTTCCAGCCTCAGGGACCTATTTGGAGTTCCCACTCCTTGGACAGTGGGGAGCCAAGGTTCTGCCTTATCTTCTCTTGTGCTTGCACTTCGAGGCCTTGCAGTCAGGTGTGGTTTGAGTGGCTGGGCACTCAGGGCTTTGAGGATTCTACAAAAATCTATATGCAATGCAAAGAGTATGAAATAAATATCAATGAAGAATCAATAAGCTGATTGGTTTGAGGTTACCCACGAAACCTATAATTTGTTATGTTTGTATCGGCCTGGCTGGGCACCAGTCTAGTGGGTAGAGCTAGCGCCGGGTCTGTGGAATCATTGCCCATTCCCTATTGTGTAGATTAGAATCAAAATATTAATGACACGTATCAAAAGATTCCTGACAAATACAAATAAGTCTTTGGACCATCATACAAATCACCGATTCCAGTTCTTCGAGTGGAAGGCACTCAGAAAATAATTTTGACGTCACTTCCATGTTTTTCTTTGGTTGATCACATCAAAAAGCAGTTTGTGACCAGTTCTGTTCAGCAACCCTCCATAGGTCGACCCCCAAGGTGCCTCCAGAGTAGATCAACACATCTACTCCCTACCCCCTGGATGAAATACCCCACATTGAAATCTTCAACCCTATTCCGGGTATTGATAAGACTGCTTTTCACCAAGAGCTGATGACATCAAATGATGCAATACAAGTGACAGTTTTTATAAGTGAACCTGATGCTAGTATTAATAATAATTGCTGTGCAGATTATGCTATTTGAAAATGATTCTGAACCAGGTTTTGAAACCAGAGAAATAATCAGCCCTCCAGTCAGTTGGAGTTACAGATGCCTTCCTGCTTGGTGTAGATTTCATACCTTTTTTCACCATTGTCATATATCTGGATTGCTACTGGAGTTCTATCCATTCTAAAGTGGATTATAACTGTAGGAAGCTGGCTCTCTATATAGTGCACTAAAATGAAGGACACCGTGCAGAGGGTCCAGTGAGACCCAGATAGGTATACAGAGGCAAAAGTAGATAATACTAACGCTTTATTTGTGGTAGTATGGGCAAGCAGTTAGGCTTATCAGAGGGTAGTGCTAAGCATTTGTTGTACACACAGAGGCAATAAATGAGACACACACCCAAGAATAAATCCAAGACCAATATAAAAAATAACACCTATTATTATGTAATTTTTCAGACCAAGAACTTTGTTCTGCAGAATGTACTTTTTAGGATATGAATTTTCAAAGTTCACAAAATAAATTAATTTTATGCACACTTACGCACCATTGAAGACAATAGGGAAAAATGGAAAAATGCATATAAAATGATACAGTTGGATTTCGAGGTTCACTATCAGGATTTAGATAGGTAGCAAGGTCAGGTTCAATGTTTCACCAGCGGATTCTTGGGAGCATCCCGGATTCGACTGGGAGCTAGGTGCTGAGGTCGCTGGTAGCTACTGTGCTATGAAGAAGGGGATCACCTAAAAACATACTCCACACAGGAACTTAAAGGTAAATCTGAGAGGTCCCACTTGAGGGAGCAGGTCACAAGGGCCTCAGGACCATGGGAGCACAGCTGGTTTGTCGGTACCCAGGCCGGGATTGCTGGGTGAAGAGCAGATAGGTCAGCCGGAGCTGCGCACGTCAAGATGTCCTCGCGGTCAGGAGCCGGCAACTTGGAGAGGCGATTTTGGGACAGCTGGGCCACTCACAAAATGGGTCTCAGGGGTCTTGGTGTCCCTCAATGGGTGCTTGCTGCCTGGGCAGTTGGAGTCCGGAGTGGACTCTTCATCTTGGTGAATGCTGCAGAAGGTCAGGTACCACAGGCATTGGTGCAGCATGGCTGCGGTAGGTCCTGGTGTCTCCAAATATGGTGGGGAGACAGGTCTGACCCTCTGGAGCTGGTGTACTATGTTTGACTCAGATGCTGCATTTGATTCAGGTGCAGCGTCGGAGTTGCCAGGGAGCAGCAAGTCAGCAAAACTGGATTCTGCAGTCCGGCGCCTGTGGCCTGCAGGGGAGCAGTACCTCCACTCCAAGGGAGTTCTTTGGTGATTTGCAGAAGGCTGGAGGAGCTCTGGAGTTCTTGGAGGCCTCACAGTTGCAGGACGAGACAGCACACCACGATTGCCGAGTCCTTAAGGCAGCAGACAGGGTTTGGCTCCAATTTTCTGCAGCAGGGCTTCAGTCCTCGAGTCAGCAGCACTTCTTTGTCCTTTTCTTCTCTATGTCTATCGAATCTAAGTTCAGGGTCCAGGGATGCCACCTAAATACCAAATTTAGGGGCGTTAAAGGGGTTGACAGGTAGTAGCCAATGGGCTACCTACCTTTAGGGTGTCTACACCCTCCAGGTGACCACTTCCTGTGGGAAGGAGCACTACCCTGACCCTAATTGGCTGAGTCCCTCACAAGCCAAGATGGAGGGAAATGAAAAGTGCAACTCACCTACTAATTTAACTAATTTTCCCGCCTGTCCTCCCACCAAATTTGGAGCAGGAAAGGGGGGGTTTACATCCTCCACTAGCTGGAGCTGCCTAGGTCACATTTCAAAGGCGGCATCGGTCATGGTTATATGGTAAACACGTTTTAATAGTGAGTGATAACTTACAAGGGTATGTTTATGGGAACTGAGTAGAATATTTACGTGTCCTTTTTTACCGTTTCAGTTACCCCTGACGAAGGGCTGTAGAGCCCGAAATGCATTGGGTGAAAAAACATGAGGTTACCCAGGATATATTGTTAATCCCTACGTGCCATTGACAAGGCCTGGATGGGCATGCCAGTGGCATTTGAAAAAGTGTGGAATAATGCTGCCTTTGAAGCAAATGGATAAAGAATGGAAGAAGTCTAAAATAAAAATGAAATCATGGATTAAACATGGAATACTGGATGAACATTGGTTTATTGTGAGGAAAACGTTTTTTTCTCTCAAGGCTGTGCAACTGACAGTAGGCGCAAGAGGACGTGCCTCTCATACAGAGAATTACACAGGGATTGGTGCCATGTTGACTCTCCAGTTTTCTCTGCACCAAGACACATGGCCTGCAATGGCAGTTTGCATAGTCTTGGTGAGGAGTCCCTAGCGTGGAACAATTTGTGCTGCATTCCTGGTGGGCCCTCTGCAGTCCCAATGCCCTAGGTACCAGTGGTACCATTTACTAGGGACTTATAGGGGTTGCTGAAGTTGTGCCAATTGTTATACAGTTTTGGAGAAAGAACACTGGTACGGGGAGCCTGGTTAGCAGGGACCCAGTACTCCTCAGTCAAAGTTGCATCAAAAACCAGGCAAAAAAGTGTGTGTGTGTGTATGGGGGGGTTGCTGCAACAAGGATACCTTTTTTCACAGTAATGTTCATTATAATTTTGCTCTTGGTACATGGGAACTACATTCATGATAAAACAGCATAAAGTGCTGTAAACATCATTGTGCGCTGGGTGATGTTGTTTGGGGAAGAGCTCCAAATCAAATTATGGGTCCAGCAGAAATGATTCAAATCCCCTATATTTTAAAAACCCCTCTGGAGGACATCATGATTCCTGACTCTTTTGAAAATTCATGGATCATAAATTCTGTTAAACAATTAATGAATGATTGGAGTACATTTGCTTCATTGTGTAATGAAGATCCCTATGTATATGCAGAAAATTATCAAGAGCTGTTTTGTTTTTATTATTATGGACATCATTACATTCATTGATCCAACAGCCCTAGAGAAATATATAATTACACACAGCGGGAGCATTGTCAATCTCACCCATAAATAGTCCTAAAAATTTCCAGATAAGGTTTTCCTATTTTAATGGTTAAGATAGGTCTGAACAATCTATTTTTTATTATTCTCAAGAAGCAGAAAAATTAAAACCTATTCTGATCATAAATCCCAGATTTATTTTTTCTGCACAGTTTATTGAATCATTTGCAGAAAGGGTATGCATATTTGAAAGAAAAGTGGAAATGAAAAAAGTGCATGGGAGACTAGGTTTTGGCAAACAAAGGGCACAGATACCCGTTTTAGGGCATGCATGATTCCCACAGAAATGATATTTCTAAATTAGACATTGCAGCATACAATGTGCATGTCCTTTGCAACTTTTAAAGGTCTAAAGACACCATCAATTGCCTCAATCCATCTTCTGCTCCAGACATCCCGGCTTCAAGACAGGAAACAAAAAAGCAAACCTAGAGGAGGAATGGCCATCATGTAAAACAAGCATCATTTGCACCATCTCATTCACCAACTCCAGCGACCACCTCAAACACATGGCCTTTAAAATCAGCACCTCTAGCAACACCACATTAGGAGGCCCTAAGACACCAACATCCCAGACCCAGGGACAACTTCAGAACCATCCACATGGGTCTCGTCGTCTCCCTGGTGTCAACTCCAGGTCCTTCATCCTTCTCAGGAACTTCAACTTTCACCTCAAGGACATCACTGACCCAAACACCACCATCCTCCTGGAAGACATGAACATAATAGGACTCACCCAACTAGTAAACAAACCCACCCACATGGCCGGACACCGATTGGCCCTGTCTTCACCAGCTTCGCTGATATCACTGTAGACAAACCAACCACCCTAACTTGAACTGACCATGCCATTTTCTGCTTCACTTTACACCTATCCAATTAACACAAAACCACGCTCATCAAAACCTCCTGACACAACTGAAACAAGGTCTCTGAGGAAGTCTGGACCTCAGAACTCCTATCTCATCGCCCACAATACCACGGCAAACGTCCCCACTGGTCTTGAACTTTAACACCTGGATGATCTCCTGTGCAGATACACTAGCACTGCTCAAATCCACCCCACACCACAGAACAAGCCACAGACAAACTGGTACACAGAAGACATCTGACTCTCCAAACACCACTCCAAATAATGAGAGCAGATTTGGAAACACTCCCATGACAACGCTGAAAGTGACACATACAAAGTAGCCCTCCAGATCTACCACCACTGGTTTAGGATCACGATGCACTCTGCAATCACTGAATGAATTGAAAACAGCGCCAACCACACAAAAGAAATCTTTGACATTGTGAAGGAATTCACGTCCCTTTCTGTCAGCTCCATGACCATCACTCCGTCACAGGAACTCAGCGTCCAGCTTTCCCTCTATTTCAACACCAAAATCACCAACATATGCAACAATTTCTCACCCCAACCTGACCCCTCCATACTCGCCATCTTCCGCTCGGACAAGAAGGACACTCAAGAAACCACTCTAACATGCTGGCCGACTACAATCCCTCAGGAAACCGCCACCACTATGCCCTTTATCCACTCAGGAGATCCCTCAGACCCATGCCCGCACTTCAACAAAGGACTCAACCTCATCTGCAAGTCCCTCATACCAATCCTCAATCACTCTCACCAGAGTCAGCTTCCTGGACTCATGGAAACATGCCAATATCCTACCTCTCCTGAAAACACCCTCAGCGGACCCAAAATCACCAGGGAACTACAGGCCCATCGCTCTCCCCCCATACCTGGCCAAAGGCTTGGAAAAAATCATCAACAAGGGACTGGCTGATCAGAAGTGCCAACCACCTCCTGGACCCCTCCCAATCATGATTTGAACCAAACCACAGCACTTAGACTGCCCTTATTGCCCCCGCTGACAACATTAATCTAATCAAGGACAAAGGAGATACAGTGGCACTTATCCTACTCAATCTCTTTTCTGCTTTCCATACCATCTCCCATCCCACCCCACCCCACCCCATCCTCATCCAACACCTCCACGACAATGGAATACACAGAACCGCCCTCTGCTGGATCAGTTCCTTCATCTTGGGACACATCCAGCCTGAAAGCCTATCCCTGTGCTCATCCTCTGCCTACAACCTGATCTTCAGAGTCGCTAAAGGTTCTTTGCTCAGTCTAACACTCCTCAACGTCTACATAGCACCACTCACTGGAAACATCTGATCCCACGGACTCATCATTATATCCTACACAGAAGACAGCCAGCTCATCCTTTCCAATGATACCTCCAATGCCCAACTGAAGTTTACCAACTGCATGTCAGAAGGCACAAACTGGATGATGACCAAGAGCCCAAAACTCAACTCCGACAAGACGAAAGTGGTCTTTTTTAACACCTCCCTCTGGTCCTCAGCCTGGTGGCCCTCAAAATCTGGAAAACCCCCCTCTTCATCGAATTCAAAATGAAAACTGGAAATCAGGATTGCCAAGTAAATTTCAATGTCTAACCAGGTCAACACAGTCGTCTCCACCTGATTCTACAATCTCAAACTCCTCAAGAAAGATTTAAGATGGCTCTCACTAAACACTCCATGATCTGTCATTCAAGCATTGACTACCAGCTGACTAGACTAAGGAAATGTCCTCTATGGTTGAATCACCGTGCAACTCACCAAAAGTGTACAGGTTATTCAAAACACGGCAGCTAGACTGACTTTCAACTTCCACTCAGCACCAGGGCCGGACTGACCGTAGCGAGCACAGGGAGTTTTCCCAGTGGGCCAGAAGGGTGGGGGCCGGTTTTGGACCGATGGGGGCCGGTTTAGTTAATGGTGGCCGATTTTGCAGCAGTGCTGCAATATCGGCCCCCTGTAACAAAAGCAGCAGGGTTTCCCACCAGCACCCCGCCCACCCCTCCCTACCCCAGGGCCCGTCTGACTTAATTGCCAGAGCTGGTTTGCGTTCCCAGTCCGGCCCTGCTCAGCACTCACATATCCAAACACCTCAGAGACCTCCACTGGCTCCCCATACACAAACAAACCTTCTTCAACCTCCTTACCCTCACCTACAGAGTACTACACAATCAAGGCCCTGCATATCTGAACACCTCCATCTCCCTCCACACCCCGAACAGACACCTCTGCTCCGCCAACCTCCTGCTCGCCCATGTTCCCCACATCCGAAGAGCCAGAGCCTTAGGGCATGACTTTTCTTACCTGGCTCCTAAAGCCTGGAAATACCTCTCCTTACACATTAGATAGCCCTCCTGCCTCCTAGAATTTTGCAAGAAACTGAAAACCTGGCTTTCCAATAGGCTCCAGTCAGGGTCGCTCTACACTTCTTAGGTGCCAGACAATCCCCCAGGTGGCATGAGGGTCATTCAAATCTTCATAACATAACATACAACAAAACACCCTGTGGGACATTTATAGAACTATCATGAGGGTACAGACTGTCACATGTTGCTTATAAAAAAAAACATTGGTTCAGGAGATAATGGGTCTGGAGATGAAGATCATTGAGTTTGAGAAAGCTATCATCTTCCTCAAATTTGAATTGCAAAATAATACTGAATAGGCTAAAAGATGAATCTAGGAAAGTGGCTATAGATTCAGCCAAGGACCGCAATAAGGGGATTAAAAGGAGGGTTTATGAAATTGGAAGTAAAGTTGCTAAAACTGTGGATTGTTCAGTAGGAGAGATTAAACGTCCAGGTGAACTGAAAGTTAAAAACCTCACAGCGACGGACGATCACCTCTGACAAAGACTAGGCACGTGCATTCAAGCCTTAAAATTAGATAATGAACAGCTTCCATATCCTAATGACAAACTCTGGCATAGAGCGTTTCTTGAAAAAAATAAACCCATCTCAATTAACTGACACAGATAGATTGCTGCTGGAAGGAGAAAGTTTGATTGAGAAGATTTCCATCGCCATCATCTTGCTGCAGTCAGGAAACGTTTTAGGACTCAATCGTCTCCTTAATTGCGCAAGTGTCTCTCCAGAAAACTCAGGGCCTCCTTTATGAGTTTTTGCGTTGGGCAGAACCACAGGCCTTCCTGCTGCGCTGCCCTACGGCAAAAGAAAAGGTCAGAATATGCTGTATCTATCAGATACAGCGCATTCCTGTCCTTTTCCCTGCACTGGCGCACAATGGGCTGCCGTGCTCCAACTCAGACACCTTTGCACCATAGTGCAAGGGTGCCTGCATTGCGGTGATTATTATTTTTGTGCAGGAATGGAAACCTTCCTGCCCAAAAACAATCACAAGAGGCTTTTTCCTCTTTCTATGTGTGCTGTAAAATACAGTTCACATAGTAAAAGGAAAAACAAGGAGAAATAAAGATATTTCGCCTTGTTGTGCCTCCTTACACCTTGGGGGAGGCGTAAGTTTTTGGCGCTGCCTCAGAGTTACGATTTCTCGTAAATCTGGGGCACGGTCAAAAGCCATTGATGTTGCTGGGAACGCTCCCAGCAACACCCACTGCACGCCCCTTTAACGGAGAAAATTGCGTTAAAGGGAACAATATTTACAAGGCAGCATTAAGCCAAAAGAAAGTGGCTTAGTGCTGCCTGGTAAATATGGAGCAGGCTCGTGCGGCACCGGAGCGTCATAAAAAGTGACGCACCGGCGACGCAAGGGTCTTATAAATAAGCCCCTCAGTCCAGAACTGCTATGCATGTTTAACAGTGCATGATAGGCGGGTGGTTTGTCCCCATGTGGTTGTAGTTTAGATGAATCAGCAAAGGAAACCGGGAAAACCTATTTTTCTCATATAGGTCTATTTCATTTCTCAGTGCTTAATCAAAAGTCCGGGATAAGGACATTGCAAATTAGCTTCTATCTAAACTTGCCATGTGTGGTTGCACGTGTCCTGTGCTCCTGTCACTGGTGATGGCTGGGCCAACGACTTCCTCAGTTAGACGATTTGAGTCCCTAAGGCCAATGATGGTGTCATAATAGAAACAGCTGCTATCTAAACTCTCTTATTTGTTTCATCTTGATCAATCCAAGTTTAATCTACATAGGGCTTCTACGATGAACACACACCGCCTTCATATCTGTATAGATCAGCAGGATCAATAGCGAGCCCACTGTCATTTTGGGCCTTTGATGCCCAAAATGGCTTATGATTCTATTTGCTGTACACAAACCCCACTGCTGCTAAGTTTAATGGTGCATTGTTGCGTAAGTTCAGGCTGGAGCCCCCGTCTCCACTTTTGTCCACCTTGACTTTGGAACCCTTGGACTGTTGGATTTGAGAAGGACCCCCAAATAAGAAATGTTTGTTGCGCTGAGGGCAGTGGCGTAACGATAACTGAGGGGGCCCCCCTGCAAGGTACGTGGAGGGGCCCCCTCCGGACTCTATCAGGAGCTCTCCAGCCGAAGTGCTGTGTTGAGGGCCCCCCTGGAGCTAGGGGGCCCCCGCACTGCGGGGGCTGCGGGGGCTGCGGGGGCCTGTGTTACGCCCCTGGCTGAGGGCATTGAAGAGAGAGCATCGTTATACGCCGGCGACATTCTTGAATATATGTCAGACCAAGACTCCTCCATTGCTAGTCCACTCCAGTTGTTTGGGAATGTTGGTATCTATTCAGGATTTTCTGTGAAATGGAATAAATGCCGCTTTTTCTGATACGTGGATGGGTGTGGGATCCTCTGGGCAATGAACAAATTCAAGTACTTCACGAAGGGTTCCGACATCTAGGCATTGAAATATTCAAGGATTATAACACCTTCGATGAATGTACTCTCACTAAACTATTGACGAGATTGAAGTATGATGCTGCACAATGGGCAGAACTGTCGCCCTCCCAAAGGGGTTAGTTAGGTGGCCTTATTTAAAATGCTCTCTTTTCCAATATTCATTTACTTTCTGCATAACACCACATACTGTGTCCCGGAGATGTTTTGTCATCAGATTAGGTGGATGCCTCAATCCGTACACGCATGTGGAGCACTCAATATGTGCTGGATGCTTATCATTGACCAGCCTGAGGTGATATTACTGGGCCTCACAATCAGTGAACCATGAATGGTTGAGCAAATGCCCATTGGATGGGCCATTTAAACAGACTCACTATGGGCATGCAGACCTACCTTCTCTTCAGTTATGAGGGAAAGATGTGCAAGAAGCTACTCACTGTGATATTTGGGATTACTACCTCACAGACTGCCAAATTATAATTCTTTGGGTTGACCAATAAAGTGACAAAAGCGACCCTTCTAAGTGCAGAGTTTGCCTTGAAGGAAGTGATGGGGTTTGAAAGGTTATAAACCCTGGCACCTTAGAGGTATGTTTAAATTAGGTGACCTAATTTATGGCAGAGAGGTAAAACGGTGTTCGGAACTTCAGGAGAAATTTGGGTTGGTACAAAAAGAATATTTCAAAACACTCCTATTTCAAGAATTAGGGGATAAAGCGTTCAGAACTACAAGACCATTAGAGGCTAGAGTCCTGATGGAGGAATTAGAGAGACCCTGCTTCCAACATCTATAGGAAAATAAAAAATAACCACCCGGATACCCTGCTGGACTCAGAGAAATGGAGGGCGGATCTGTGGTCATTTGAAAGATGACAAAGCACTTCCAGAGCCTAGAGAGGCCGCCATCTAGTCGTTCTTTAGAGGCATACAGCTTAAGATCCTGCACAGGGCTTATTGGCATAGATTGCGCATGTATGCAATGGGTTTAGAGGGTTCCCCGATGTGTGCTGTACTAAAATGAACCAGGTACTTTCTCTCATAATAAATGTTGATGCCCCCTCAAACAGAGATTCGGAACATACATACATGCTGACCTGTTGGGACTAAAAGGAATAACACTGATCAATAACACTGACTCCTAGAATGACTCTTCTGGCTAATTTTGGGGGCATTACGAATGATGATGGTGCATTGAGAGATTGCACATGAGTTGGGCAACAGCATTGATCCCACCCTTAATAACTAAAGCAGGAGCATGGATTGGTGTATGGCCGAGAAATGATCTATATATGAAGGATGTGGGTGTCCCAATAACTGAGAGGGGATTTGGGGTTCCTGGAGATACTACTGAGGATGAACAGTTGGGGTTCATTGGAGGGGTAGTTTTGAAAGACTGTGGGGCAGATTAATCAAGCAGTTGCCTCACCCTTGTGGCACACACTGAGGCACAAGGGCAACACAACTACTAAGTAAGATTTATCAAGCCATGTAAGGCTACCTTTCGTGGCTCTGCGTGGCTTGATAAATCTAGAGTAACGCAACGTAGTACAAATCACTGTGTTGCATTACTCCAACCCATAAAGTCATTCCATGGGTGAAGCATGGGTGTTCCCACGCATCCACCCATGGATTTTGGCTCATTCTCAGATTTGCCATTACTGGTAGACCTGGGAATGTGTTAAAATGCTACGAATCATCATGTGAGGTGTAACAAGGAGAAATATCTTTATTTCTCCTTGTTTTTTCCTCTTTCTGTGTGTGCTGCATTCTGCAGCACACATAGAAAAAGGGTGAATGCCTCAGAGGATTGTTTTATGCAGGAAGGTGCCCTTTCCTGAACAAAAACAATCCTGTTTACAACGCAGGCATCCTTGCACATTGGCGCTAGGCAGCACATTGTGAACCAGTGCAAGGAAGCAACAGGAATGAGCCATACAATGTAAAATATGGCGCATTCCTACCCTTTCCATATCATGCAGCGCAGAAAGCCACTGTGCTGCTCTGCAAGAATTTTTGATAAATCTTCCCCTGTGGGTATAATTTGAAGTTCTGCGTACTTCAGATTACATCTCTTTCTTTACATAGTTTCTCACCATGCGAATGCTTGGGGGTCGTTGTATTTCATCAATGTATACATCTGATACTGCACATTTCATTTGCACTTCTTAAGATGAAACTTAATACAGTAGTAGCTTTGAACCTTGTTTTGTGAGGTAGATTTAGGCG
Organism: Calotriton arnoldi; assembly: GCA_963921515.1. Taxonomy (NCBI): domain Eukaryota; kingdom Metazoa; phylum Chordata; class Amphibia; order Caudata; family Salamandridae; genus Calotriton; species Calotriton arnoldi. The sequence goes on along the minus strand of CAWUFW010002082.1, from coordinate 1,005,203 downwards.
GTATTGACATATTTGTCTAATGTGTGTGGACATTAGTTGACATTTTGATGCGTTTTTTTCGTTTGTTATTTAGGGTTTACTATTCACTCAAGCCTTTAAGAATCTGGATTTTATATGACCGAGGTTTCGTGATCTGAAAGGGCATATATTCAAGCAAATTCCAGTTAAAACATACAGTTTATTCAGTTTAAAAAGTTGTAAGTCACTGATGTCTCTGTGCTTGAAAACACGCTCTCACGGTGAGCTTTCCAGCCACTGGAAGACAGAACACGAAGTGTTATTGTGTGGCTCATGTGTTGGGATTAGGGTTTATTTCAGAATTAAGATTTGGGTGTTGGTTGGGGCTTATTCTTAGAGGCTGAGTTTGAGCTTACTTTTAAACCTGGCCTTTTTGGGAGGGGTGGGCATAGAACTTAAAGTAGGTTTACCTTTATATTTAATCTGAGGTGTTTTGGGGAAAACTTTAGATTTAAATTTAAGAGCTGGAAATAGATTTAGGATAAACAGTCTCGGTTCAGGATAGGAAACAACGCATTTCTATTTCTACACAGTTCCCAATTTCCCAACGTGTCAAAAAACTTCAAAATAAGATCTGTCTCTATTTTCTAGAACAGGCGTGCCCAAAATAAGTCCAACAGGAGTGAATCCAATCCAGGTTTTTAGGTGATCCTCATAAATTAAGCTCATCTAAACATATACAGAGTTACCTTAAACAGAACGCATTTACCTAGTCAGAGGAGCTCCTGAACATCTAACATGGTTCTGTAATCGTGGACCTTTTAAATCCCCTGCTCTAGACCCTCAACTTCCACCATCCTTAGCATGGTACAGAGTCCTTCTGAACTACATCTGTAAATGGCATGCAGTCATAGACTACCTGCAATCAATCAATTTACATACATATATCAGTACCAACACAGCAAGCATCACCAACTCCATATGCAATACTCCCCAGTGACCCTAACAATAGATGTTAATGACATTACAGAATGCAACTTAACTGACCTAGTTTCCTTAACAGACACATGGGCATAACAGTTGCCTTTTCTCAATATCTAGTAAAATCGTTGTAACTAATCCTATAGTAAATGACTCACAGAGAAAGTTCTGCATACAGCCCCAACATACGCACACATTTCTACCTCTACCTGCTTGAATATATCTCCATTTACTATTTAAGCATAACTGTAGGAAGTCCACCTTTTCTCCGGTGTCACCCCAGATTTATTGCCTTTTATTGGACTCTATATGTTTGCTAGACTTAGGACTTTGTGCATTTTAACCCTGCTATCCAGTAGTAAAGTGCCCGTGCTGCTCCTTTTAACAAGCTCAAATTGGCATATTGCTGATTTGTATGTTTAACTTGCCTATAAGTCCCTAGTATATGGTATAAATTGTACTGTGGTGTTAGACCTGACAGCCTTAGGGTAATCTTCCCCAAAACATTAGACTTCTTGCCTCCCTTTTTTGCTGTATTCTTTTTGTAGGCTTTAGGACTCTGAGCACTTTACCACTGCTAACCAGTGCTAACGTGAATGTGCTTCTCCCTTAAACATGGTTTGATTGACTTATCCACAATTGGTATTTTTTATTTATCTGTGTGTCCTTAGTACAGTGCACTACATGCGCCCGGGCCTGTAAATTAAATGCTATTAGTGGGCCAGCAGCACTGACTGTGCCACCCACACAAGTAGTTCTTTAAACATGTCTCAGAGCTTGTGTGTGCAGTTTACACTGCCATGTTGATTTGACATTTAAAACCCCTTGTCAAGCCTTAAACTTCCCTTTTATTACATATAAGTTACCCGTAAGGTAGGCCCTATGTAGCCCATAGGGAAGTTAGGACGTACTTTTAAGTTTTGCAAGACCTGGTAGTGAAAAACACCAAAATTCGTTTTTCACTACTGTGAGGCCTACCGCTCTCAAAGGTTAACATTGGGGATTCCTTATTAAACTCATAAGCTGTAATTCCTGATTGAGAAGTAGCAACTCTGTCAGGTTTACTATAATTGGAATGGTAATGATAAATCCTCTTTGCTGACAAAGTTACATTTAATATTGCTATTTTAGAAATGCAACTTTTAAAAAGATGGCATTTCTCTGCTCTTAGCTCTGTGTGCCTGAAGCCTGTCTCCAATACACGTTTTGGGTGGGTGACAGATGGACTTTATGCATTCCCTCTAGTCAACCACACACAAAGAAAGGTTAGGTGTGACTGAGCGGCCATCTGCATCGTGATGGGAAATCCTGGGCAGGATGGGAGGGAGGAGATGACACTTACACCTTAATGGGCAGTGTCGTGTCCCCACAAAAAGGGTTGCATACCCCCTCAAGTGAGTCTGGAGCTAGGGCTGGGGAGGGAGGACCTCTGTGCACTTCAAAGCCCCTCTTTGGAGTCTCCTCCATCTTCAAAAGCACAAATGGGTATAAGTACTGGATCTCTGACCCCCCCCCCCAAATGAGACATTTATGAACTAGTAAAGAAACTCTGCTAGGAAGAAGGAGTGTTGTACTGCTACAAGGACTGCCACTCTACTGGATTGTTTCTCTGGAAGAACTGCTTTTCTGCTGTGCTGCCCTGCTGCCCTGCTGTCTGCTACCCTCTGCCCCTGATGAGGAAGAACTGGACTCTTGCTTGAACCCAGAGAGATCTCCAAGGGCATGATGGCATGCCTCCTGTTTTGAGACTCAGGGATATGAGAGTCTCCCCTCCTGGTCCATTGGAAGTGGATCCACGTGCTTGCTCCAGTGGAATCAATGCATCCTCTGCTGCATGAGCAGAACTTATGCATCGTCGATGCTGCGGGAACAGAACCGGTGCATCGCACTTAGAATCAGTGCATCGCCATCAGAACAGATGAATCGAAACCACCGCACTGCCGCCGCTGCAGGAGAGATGATTGACACATCCAGCGACTGCGTGGAGAAACCCAGCGCATCAGCTTCGGGGCCAACACATTTGGGCTCTGGCACTTTGTCTACGGAACTGTCGCATAGCCATTGTTGCATGGAGAAAATCGACTCATCACCTCGACTATGGGATCGACACTGACGCATCTGCTGCACCCCACATGTCACTGTTGTGACTAGGATCTAGGTACTTTTGTTCAGCAGGCCTTGTGTGGTTCCTGTAACCGGCCCGTGCTCTATTGCAGTCGGTCTGAACTATTGACGTTTCCCCAGTCCAGCGCGACCAGATAACATCCATAGACACTTACTTACTTCTAAGCGCTATTTTTACTTTTATACTTTAAAAATTCATATCTTGAATTCTACTTATTGAATTTTTGTTGTTTTGGTCTTGTTTTATTTATGAAGTCATAATCTATTTTTCTAAACTGGTGTGGAGTCTTTTTGTGGTGTTTTCACTATATTACAGTTTGAAGTGTTGCACAAATACTTTACACATTACCTCTTAAGTTAAGCCTGCTTGCTCTGTGCCAGGCTAATAGAGGGTGAACACAGGTTAATGTATGGTTTATATCTGACTTACTCTGACTAGGACTGTGGTTCCTGATTGGACAGTGTGCATACCTCTGCCAACCAAAAACCCAATTTCTGACACCTGGGCCTGGAGGTAAAATGCTACTTGTGGACTGCAGCACCCATTGTGCCTTCAACTACAGTGGCAGTGCAAATATAGTTTCATGCCTACCAATGCCGCCCGAACGTAACAGCGTAAAGACTGGAATTCAACCTGTCAAAATAAACCCTTTTGACAGGTCAAAATAAAACCTACCTTTTAAATATTAATGAGTTTCCCCTGATAGGCCTTGAAGCCCATAATGCAGGGTGCATGGTATTTAAAAGTAGGACATGTGAAAATGTAATTTTAACATGTCCTTACAGTGACTAACACCCAAAAAGATATTTCCACTGTGCCAGGCCTACCTGTCCAATGTAAAAAGCTAGAGTACAGATTCAACTACTAATACTGTATCTCAAGAACGGGACCAGCTAGAAAAAAATACTATTTTTAATAGTTATTAAAAATCCAATTCAATGGTGAAGCCGGATTTTTCATAGATTTTAAAACAAACGTAACTTTTATAAAGTTACCTTTCCCCTGCCTGAAATTCCTGGAGGCTAATTTGCATAGGCCCTCTGGCTTCTCCCAGGACAGTAATTAGCCTTGAATAGGTGTGAATAGGTGTGAAATACCGCCCAGGAACAACTAGAGTGTCTCATCCTGCTTTAGCATCAAATCCTGCTCGACAGATCTGCTGGGTTTACATATAACCCTTAGGTCACACTTAAAAGGGGAGAGAACACATTGCCAAGACAATTCTTGTGTATCCACTGTCTGGTTGCTGAAGGACTCTGGTTTGTCCAACCAGATTTCTGTCTCTGCATTTATACTTAACCCTTGGTGCACACTTGAAAGCGGAGAGAACAGGAGGCCAAATCAATCTTGTGGATCCACTATCTGGATACTGAAGGATTCTGCTTTTGTCCTACCTGACATCTATCTCTGGGTTGTTGTGTGTACAATGCGTACCTGAAACTGGATTTTAGTGTTAGATGAGAGGTGACACTAGGATTACTGTAGTACACTCTCCACACATACATACACACACACACACACACACACACACACGCACACACTCACAAACACACACAGCCTCAGAGCCCCGGTTTAGTGTGCTGAAGATTTTCACCATCTTAAAAATTCCCAAAGTGGATAGGGTTGGCCCGGGGAACTTTTACCCATTGGTTAGGGCATTCCTATGAGTCTTCCCTTTCCGCTAGCACGAGGCAGATATAAATATAGCACTTTCAGTCACCCACTTCAGAACAGTTTTTATACCTGTGGAAGATCGGAAGATGGCTGAACCTGTTGTCTGTGAGCTGAGAGGAGCTCAAGCATGGTCTTCGTCGCTTTTGGACATTATTACGTAGGAGTTTGCTTCCTTCAAATGTGTTAACTGCGAACTGGTTTAACGCCAGAAACAAAGAGAAAGTGTGCAATAAGGGTAGTCAGGATTTTAATCATGTATTATTTGTCTGCCCTGCACTGATCCTTCCGCGTCAATACGACAATTTCTTTTTTTTCCTAAAGATGAGGTTATCTGTATAAAATGTTTTAAAAAAATTGTATGCTTTTAAAATGTATAGTAATGTGATAAATGAATTTTGGTACTATATCTTGTTATATGTGGACCTCTTTTGAGTTCCAGATCATGAATAAAAAGGTAATTGAATTATATAGGTTTCCTGATCTTACCATGCCATATATTAACATATGTAGGAATTCAGTATACAGCAAATATTATGGAAAAATACTTTCCCCTTCTGGGTTGTCTCCTTAGCTTTACTATTCCTTTCTTTTTCTCTCTTCATCTGTGTTATTTAGCATCATATGGTACTACTTATTTAATGGACATACACAAGCTTATAGTAAACTCATGTGCAAACTTGTACATTTTGGGCCTAGTACTCAAACCTTACTGAACATCTTTTTTCATTGTGTATTTGGAAATGAGAAAAAACATGTGGTTATGAGCAACAATTAAATAACATTTTTCACAAAATAATAAATAAAACTGAAACATAAAGATTATTCCTATCTGGATTAAAGAATTACATAAATTTGTTTAAATAAATAAAGTACATACATATGTGTTTTTCACTTCTTCTTACCTCCAATGAACCATTGTGCTCAAGTTCCCCTTCATAAAGGGGGTTGTCTCACTCCTCGAGCTGTTGCAGCTCAGGCACCTCAAAGAATTATGAGGAGAGGTCGAGACTTTTTTTGATGGGTTTGTGGGTAGGACTGGATGTGTGTAAGGGAGGTGTAAGGACAGATTGGGTGGGTGAAGTTGTTGCTTGGGAAGTACTGGATGCTGGGATGGGTTTCGTGCTTTGGGCTGTTTGTGGGTGTTGAGGTGAGGGTGAGTGTGTATGTGGTGCTGGTGCTTTTGGGTGGGTGCTTGGGTGTGGGTGAGGTTGTGTTATTGATTGGATGTGTGGGAGTGGGAGAGGGTGGTTTTTGAGTGGGTGCTTGGGTGAGGTTGTGGGTTTGAGAGGTTGTTTGGGTGAGGATGTGGTTTTGGGTGGGTGCTTGGTTGAGGGTGTTGTATTAGGTGGGTGCTGGGTTATGGGTGAGTGTGTGGTGCTGGTATCTGTGGTGGTGCTTTGTGATGGATGCTGGGATGTGGGTGAGTGTATGTGTGTGATACTTGTGTCTTGCGTGGGGTTGCGGTGGTGGTACTTTGTGGTGGGTGTGAGAGATGTGGGTGAGTGTGTGTGTATGGAGGTGCCTGTGGTGGTGGCTGTGCTTTTTAGTGGGTGCTGGGGTGTAGGTGCGTGTGTGATGCTGGTATCTGTTGTGCTGTTTGTGATGGTGGTGCTTTAAGTTGTATTCTGTGTTTTGTTTTGTTTTGTTTTGTGCTTGTGGTTACTTTTGTGGGTGGGTGAGTGTATATTTGTGTTTCTGTTTTGGTGTATGCGTGAGTGTGTGTGTTGTGCTAGGTTCTGGGCTTGTGGTTGGTAGGGGAGAAGAGGTTGGTGGGGGAGAGGAGGATGGGTATTGGAAGAGGAAGGTTCCAGAGATGGAGGAGCAGGTGGTGGTGGGTGGGAGGCAGTACTGTCGGAGGGGCCTCTGCTCCGGCTCAAGTTTCTCTGTATGGCACACTGAGCAGAGAGTATGCAATCCAGGAATGCAAATAGCTGTGGAAGTTACTGGCTTATTTCCTGGATGGTACACAATAGTGCAATCTGCCTTACAGAGAGGCTTCACAACAGACCCTGAGCCTCCTCAGAGAGCAATGCTGATTGAAATGGGGCAGGAGCTGAGGTGCCTGTGACGAAGAAGGCCCTAGCCTTTCTAGGAGCTGGGTGTTGGCCTACACCGGGGATAGCAGGAGGGAGGGTGCTGATGGATCTGATGGTGGCGGACGAGGTGGTAAATCCTGTAGATGGTATAGGGTCCACCACCACCTGGGGTTGTTCCGATGTGAAGTCCCCTGAATCAATTGAAGTGTTGGCCTCCTTTCGAGCCCCATCACCATCCATGCCGCCCGGTGCTTCTGTATCATTGTTGCCACCTTCGACTCCTAGCCGTCGTCCTACTCCCCAGCTTCTTGTCAAATGTCCCCTTCACTTGCTTGGGAGATTACTTTAAAAAAAAAAAATTCATTGAGTATTGAGCTGTCGTTTTTTTGATATTTGTATGTACATTTCAAATTTCAACAGTTGTTGATGATGGGTTACTCTGGCACAGATGTGATGGTGTCTTTTTCCCTTATATTGCTAAAGCATTTTGTACTATGCCTCTTGTATTTTGGCAGACATAATTTAATTCTTATGAGTTACCCTTATTGTAGGCCATCTAAGTCCAGAGGGCAGGTTGCATGGACACAAAAAGTAGAACATGTATATTTAATGTTTAATCATGTCCTACTAGTGAAAAGAACCTAAAAGCAATTTTTAGCAGTGTAGGCCTAGCACTCCCATAGACTAACACTGGTTTACTTTATTAGTCCAAATTATAGCTAAATTCTGTTTGCGAAATGATAGAAACATGCTTTTTCACTCTTTCAAATAATATTTTAACATAGTCTTAAAAGTTAAAATCCAACTGTTACATTAAAGTTGGACTATATCTCTTTTGGAAAGTTGGCATTTTCCTACCTAAACTTTCTGCAGCCTGCCTGAAACTTTCCAGCTGCACCTGGTGCGTGAATTGCCCGCCTCCTGGAATGCGTATTGGGACCAGACAGTGGACAATAGGGCCTGGGTGTGGAAAGGAGTGGGCTATTCTGGCAGGATGGGTGTGGCTGAGCTATTCCTTGCCCATTTGTATTTCAAAGGGCACTGCTCCTTGCACTTACAAAGGAACCTGACACCAAGCCTCCCTTCAGTATTGTCATACTAAACAGGCTGGAGCCACACCTAGGAATGAAAAGGAATCTCACCAGAGATGCTTTTGAGGGACAAATGGACTTCTCCCCCACCCACAGGCCAGCACTGGATATAAAGATGGCACCCTCCAAAACTGAAATCAGATCACTAGTGGACTTGTGAAGACCAGAAGCAGGACGGCCTTGCTGTCTGTAACCTGGAAGGAAGACTGGACCTGCTTACCTTGACAGCAAGATCCCAGCAGTATCTGCAAGGGTCAGCTGACTTCCCGGCTTACCAGTTCCAACTTGACCCACACTGTACACATCTGTGGCCTCTGCTGAAGTACGTATTAGCTCCCCAAGAGGTGTACCCCATGTCCTAGAGACCAGGACAGAGCCTTGAAGTCTATTCTCCAAAGGTGCATCACTGGTCGAATAGGCAGTCCTGCACCTACTGCTTCGTTCTTCTATGTAGCAGAAAAATGTTATTCATCAGGACCTTCCAGCTAAGGTAACCGAGCTTGCAGAGCTCTTTTCGGCTACAGCCTGCAAATCCGTCCCGCTGAAGAAATACAACTACTCAAAAAATTACTTAGTCCGAATGTAACTTTTGACCGACCCCCAACCTCTTCCCTGTATCCGACCCACGCTCCATCGCGTTCAGCCGTAACGTTTGACTTTGCCCCGGTCTATTGCAACCAGAAGACCTCGATTGGCGCTTTCTATTTTTAAGCACTATCTTTTTATGAAAAGTTGAAAAAGTCACAACTCTGGTTCTGTTTATTGTAAAATTGTTTTTGGTATCATTTTATTTGTAAATTATTTCACAATTTCTAGAACATTGTTTGGGATTTTTCTGGTGTTGTTTTTCATTTTATTACTGTTTGAATGCTTCCAAAACACTTTACACATTGCCTATCAGTTAAGCCTGACTGCTTTTGTGCAAAGATCTTTAGGCACAGGTTAATTTAGTGACACCATGACAAGAATTGTGAGTTTTATTTGAAGTGGGTTTTCACCACCTTCAACCAATGACACAATATCTAACATTAACCTTTAGAGGATTGCCACAAATAATACTTATAGCAACTGTTTGAAGGCTAAAATATCAAAATGAGCATACTTAGGGAAGTCGTGTCACTACAGCTGAAGGCAATATCAGGATTTGAAGTATGTACAGTGCAAACTGGACATGCGTCCTTAATTTGAGAAAGTCCCTACTGCATTTCTAGAAGTCTCTCTATGTTGGCTATATATGACAATTCTGTGCCTTGCTAGACAATCTTGTGTTTTTGATTCTCAATTCTATGTTTGAAGTCAGGCCCAGGAGTCTCCTAAATCAGACATGCATTTTTTTGTATTCATCCTTTGCGGTGCCAACATGAGTATTAGATTCATGTAGGCTACCTTGAAAAGAATATGGGCAGGATATAAGGAGTTAGTTGGACTATGCAATGTCACATAAGCAAAAATTGCATAGAACATCAAAGTCATGGCAAGTTGGCACATTTATTAGAACTCAAACATAGAAAGGGGTGTCAGGTTAACAATGTCTGAGTAAGTACACACACCACACATATGCATTTGGTTGAATAATTGGGTGTCAGTTACTATGGACATTCAACATAAAGGCTGCATGTAAGACACTAGTACAAAGTACCCAATAATATGCCGCACAAATCTCTTGTGTGTACATGTCTGTGAAAATGTTAACTAAAAACCAAATTAAGATATCTATCTGTGAGAATAGTCCTGTCATGGACAATATTGTTGACCACAAAATCTACTAAACTCTACAACAACCATTGCTTGTAAAATTGTAAAAAAAATGCTTTAAACTTTGTTTGCTGTCCGAACATGGGTTTTGCATACGTCATTACACATATTACATCAATTGATTTAGATAGGCTAGACTTCAAATTGTTCGAGTTGTGGCTTGAGTTGTAATACTCTGACATTTTTTGCGAGCCTGAAGAAAAGTAGATTGATATTACAGTACAGCAAAATGTATCACACGTTTACCCCCTTGTTGCTCCTTGCTGGTCTTCAGCTTCCCATCCAGCTGTGGGTGGGCTAACGCCAAGATGCAGGCATTTAAGGGGGTCAGGGTGGGCCGCATCAGCTTTCTCGCCCAGGAGCACTTATCTAGGTGGATCTCAGCTGTTATTTTGGTTCAACGTTACAGGTCCTCCCACCGCTTCCGGCAATGCAGGCTATGACGTGTTTGGACCTCCAGGATCCGTGATTTTTTCACAATGGCCCACTAGATCTTCTTACTCTGAAGGGACTGACCAGGACATAGCACAAAAACATGGAAAAAGACACTTTTAAATGTATAATGTGACATCATCATAGTTGAACAATTTATAGATCAGATTGCATTTGATTTTAACACCTACACAGCATGTAATATGTTCTCACCATTAGTTTGCAAGTGTAATTGGCGATTTTTCATTATGAGAGTGCACTTTTTATATTTAACATAGAAACATATATATATAATACACAGTGGCCTTCACTTTGGGGGTCCGCCCGCCACCCTAGCGGTAACGGAACCGCCCGCCTGCCATGTGGCGGTCCCTCCACCCTAATTATGATGCGACCGCCACCGCGGCGGTCGCATCTGGCGATTTAACATTGCGGCGGGTGCTGCTGGCTGCAGCACCCGCCGCAATGGTAAAATGCCATGTTGTTCATTTCCATGCACAACGTGGCAGGCACCGCGCGGTGCCTGCCACCTTGTGCATGGACATGTACATGACATGCACCCCCCCCAGGGGCCTGCAACGGGCCCCCAAAGCAAATCCCCGCCAGCCTTTCCATGGCGGCATCGCCGCCATGGAAAGGCCTTGAAATCATAACATCATAATATGGATGGCGGTGCACCTCCACCATATATGAACCCCAGCTCCGCCAGGCCGACCAGCGGAAAAGCGGCGGATGGACTTACCGTCCGCAGCGATACCCACCGCCATCGTAATATGGCGGTTGGTAATTCACGTTACGATGGCGTGACGGTCGCCACCGCCGACACGGCGGTGGCGATCGTTACACCATTGTAATCAGCCCCTAAGTAGTTATAGTTAGAACCACGTTTCTACTGAAAATTGATTTTTTGGTTTCCTAATAACTTTGCACCCTTTGACGAATCTTCATTAAAATAGTCTCATCCACCTCAGTTCCTTCTTGGAAACTTTTGGGATGATTGGTCAAGCAGGGGCAGAGAAAATGGAGGGATTGTCCCAAAACGTGTTTTCCCCTTTCATTTTTCCATAGTAAAATTAAACAGCAGTACTACAAATACTGCTGAAAGAATTATACCTAATTTGGCAGGAAGTTACATCTTAGTCCAGAAAGCATGCTTTTTAGGTTTGGCCGAGAGGCAGCTTTAGCTGTCTTGCCAGACTTATGTTTTCTGAAAAATTCATAAATAGAATGAACATAGATATATACATCCATAGAGGGGATTTCGATCTGAGGTTGCCTCTATTGGTCAATTCAGCTGCCTTTCACATTTTGCTTCTGCCCACAACAGCATAAAAGTGGGGCAGTGCTTCAGCCCACTTCACCAATTGGCGCTACTCACTGTGAGTGACTGCATTTTGCCTCTGCACATGAGCATGTCCTCTCAAAAAATAGCCCACTGCTGTGACAGGGCTGATAGGCTATCTTTTTATTTATATTCTCTTATTTTTGCTTTCCAGTGGTACTTTTTTCTATCTGCAGCTTCGCACAGTAATGGACATTGATGCACTAAGGAGCTGTCTTGCTTGCTCTGCGAGTGGTGAGAGTACACCCACCAGTGTGACTTCAGCAATAAATATCCTACAAAGATGGCACCTTAAATCCGATATGATCAAATCGCCTTAAGCTCAAGCTTAAATTGGTGCACCAAACTCACCTGAATTTTTGTTATCAGCAGAAATATGGGAGGCGAAAGACGGAGCAAAAAATAGCAAAACATTTTAAATTGCCTCATAAGGGGGAATATGCTAATTTGGCATAACAGTTGAATAAACATTGAACAGTAAATGGTGTCATTTCCATCACTGTGCATCATGCCTCTGAAAGCTTTCCAACTACATTATTAATTCCAAAGAAACAACTCATCTTCCGAAATGGTTACTAAGCTTACATGCTGACACAAAAAAATATATATTTAGTAGGTTTTCTCACATCCGAATTTATATATAACATATCAACACTTCAATTAGGAGGATACACCATTAATTATTTATTTATTTATTTAAAGAGCTTGCAGAGCGCGCAGCTACCCCGAAGGGTCTCCCGGTGCTATTGAGGGGGCAGTAGCAGAGGGCTGGGTCTGAGGAAGGCAAGAATTTCGTCAGGGCTGCTAAAAAGTAGGGTTTTTAAGTTTTTACGAAATTGAAGCAGTGAGTTACAGGATCTGAGAGAGAGCGGCAGGGCATTCCAAAGTTTCTGGCCCAACACAGAAAAAGAGCGGACCCTAAGACGAGCTCTGCGGAACCTCGGCACTGAAAACAAAGCGAGGTTGGCTGACCTCAGCTCACGGGTGGGGACATATGGAGACACCAGAGCTTGGATGTAGGAGGGCGCGAGACCGTGGCAAGTCTGAAACATGTAGCACAGGGCTTTGAACTTGATCCGTTTGTCGACTCTTAGCCAGTGCAGTTTCTGCAGCAGGGGAGAAGTGGATGAGAATCTCGGCAGCCGAAAGAGAAGACGAGCAGCTGCATTTTGGATGATCTGCAGGCGGCGAATCACGGCTTTGTCAGCACCCAGATAAAGGACATTCCCATAATCCAGTCTGGAAGTGACCAAGGCTTGCAGCATAGTTCTCTGAGCATCTGGAGGGATCAGCCAGAGTATTGTCTTCATCCATTTCAGCGTGGAGAAGCAAGAGGCAGTGAGCTTAGAGACCTGTGGAGTCAGGGAGAGATTTTTGTCCATAATAAAATCAAGATTCTTCACTTTATCCACCGGCATGGGCAGTGGCGCTAGAATGGCCGGCCAGTGACTGACTCCCCAAAGACCAGGGTTATTTCCCAGGATCAGAACTTCGGTTTTGTCTCCATTGAGCTTAAGGGCGTTTTTATTCATCCAGAGAGCAACATTAGCCAAACCTTGCCTGAGGGGGGAGGGGTCTTTATTACGAGCCTCGATAGAGAGAAGATAATCTGAGAATCATCCGCATATGAGAAAACGGTGAGACCAGACTCTTCGATCACATCCATCAAGGGGTGTACTTAAATGTTAAACAACAGGGGGCTCAAAATGGACCCCTGCTGAACCCCCAAGGGTAGTGTTAGACTAGTAGAGGTGTTGTTTGCTGAAAAGACCTGAAAGGTTCGCTCCTTTAAAAAGGAGGATAGCCATTTCAGAGCAGTGTGGGTAATGCCTAGAGCCTCCAAACTATTCAAGAGGATAGAGTGTGAGATCGTGTCAAAGGCTGCACTTAGGTCTAAGAGGATGAGGGCGGCTGTCCCACCCGAATCAAGTTCTTTCCTCAAAAACTCAGTGACTCTGAGTAGGGCGGATTCCGTGCTGAAGTCTGCCCTGAAACCAGACTGGGAAGGGTGCAGCACATTGGCGGTGGTCACAAATGAAGAAAGGTGAGTATTGACATGCTTTTCCAAGATTTTGGAGAAAACCGAAAGAAGTGAAATTGTCCTAAAGTTGGACCAGCACTGGGGGTCGAGGTCCTTCTTCTTAAGCAGAGGGAGTATCAAGGCATGCTTCCAATTCTGGGGAACCTCCCCTGAGACCAGAGAGAAATTCAGAAGATCCAGCACTACCCTGAGGACAGCATCCTCAAGTGGGATAAATTTAGATGGTGGAAAGGGGTTGAGCGGGGAGCCAGATTTAATAGTAGTCAGTAAGGTTCGTAGCCATTCACGGTCTGGAGGAGGACACACGTTAATACTCAAGGGTGTGTCCGACTTCACCATATGCTGACCAACCCCGAGGTGAAAGACTAATGGGCTGGGTGGTTGGGCTTCCGGAGAAGGAGTCGCAAACTTGGATGCGTCATCTTCTAATTGTTGGTGAATAATCTCAACTTTGTTTAGGAAAAACAAGGCCAGTTTGTCACACTGTTGCCGGGCAAGGTATTGCGATGTGAAGCTAGGGCCCACAGTTATGCATATCAGTAATAATCGCATTCGATTCTTCATATTCCATTAGGGTTCACTGATAGAATATCGATGTCAAAAATATCGATGTTCTAAATAACGAAAAAAATATATAGAATACAAAAATATCGACTCCTATACCTAAACAGGTAAATACAAACATATTGAATCAAAAATATTGATGTAAAAAATATTGATTTAAATATATATATAAAATAAAACAATATATATTAAATATATTAAATATTAATATTAATTTGAACAAAAGTAATTAAATTTAATATACATTTTTACGAAATATAACAGATAAACTTAATAAAAAATAAACACACAAACATAATTTATACATATATATATTTACTTTAAAATAATTAATAAACTATTATCTTTAATTTTTTTTTTTTTTAAATTAATTATATCAAAATAAAATATATATATAAATAATATAATATAATATAATAATACATTCTAGAATAAATGAAAACATTAAACAATAAAAAAATATTTAAACTTGCCCAATACAATAAGTGCAACAGTAGAGAAAGTGTTGGATAGCAAAATAATTACATTTACTATTCCAACTCCAGTGAGTGCCACAGTAGGGAAAGTGTTGGATAGCGAAGATGTAAAAATTACTATTCCCACTCTAAAGAGTGCAACAGTAGGGAACGTGTTGGATAGCGGAGGGGTAAAAATTACTATTCCCACTCCAGTGAGAGCAACAGTATGGAAAGTGTTGGATAGCGGAGGGGAAAAAAATTACTATTCCCACTCCAGTAAGTGCAACAGTAGGGAAAGTGTTGGAAAGCGGAGGGGTAAAAATGACTATTCCCACTCCAGTAAGAGCAACAGTAGGGAAAGTGTTGGATAGCGGAGGGGTAAAAATGACTATTCCCACTCTGCTGAGTGCAACAGTAGAATAAGTATTGGATAGCGGAGGGGTAAAAATTACTATTCCAAATCCAGTGAGAGCAACAGTAGGGAAAATGTTGGACAGCGGAGAAGCAAAAATTACTATTCCCACTCCAAAGAGTGCAACAGTAGGGAAAGTGTTGGATAGCGGAGGGGTAAAGATTTCTAGTCCCACTCCAGTGAGAGCAACAGTAGGGAAAGTGTTGGATAGCAGATGGGAAAAAATTACGATTCCCACTCCAGTAAGTGGAACAGTAGGGAAAGTGTTGGATAGCGGAGGGGTAAAAATTACTATTCCCACTCCAATAAGAGCAACAGTAGGGAAAGTGTTGGATAGCGGAGAGGTCAAAATTACTATTCCCACTCCAGTGAATGCAACAGTAGGGAAAGTGTTGGATAGCAGAGAAAAAAAATACTATTCACACTCAAACACTTAATTTTTTAAATAAAAATAAAAATAATAAACAATATTTAAAAAATAAATATAAAAAATATTAAACATATAAAAAGAACACATATTAAATATTAATTACATATAACAAAAACCTAGAAATATTATATGAAATAAAATAATAAATACATTTACAAAAAAATAATTCTTTTAAACTAGAAAATATTTACAAACAAAAATTATTTAAAACATAAATGTATTTATTTTATTTCCTACCCTATAACACCACACCAATAGCAAAACACTTCAACATTTTAATTAAATTTATTTACATATTTAACATAATTAATAATCAATTAAAAAATATTATTAATAAAAAAACTAATGAACATTAATTAACTACACAAACTTTAACACTACAATATCCACAACACACACCTAAATAAAACTATTAAATAATAAAACACAATTAAAACTTATTTTAAAATGTAAAACGATTACTATTAACAACTAATAATTAAATTTAATTCAATACGCACCCTTTACCCCTTTAACCCCTTCGCTGCTAGGCCTTTTCCCCCCCTGTGCTAAGCCTTTTTTTGGCTATTTGGGGTAGTTCACGCTTAGGCCCCTGTAACTTTTTGACCACATAAGGTATCCACGCCAAATTTGCATCCTTTTTTCCAACACCATGGGGATACTAAAGGTACCCAGGGTTTATGGATTCCCCTGAGGGGACCCAGAAATTAGCCAAAATACAGCTAATTTTTTTGTTTTGAAAAATGGGAAAAAAGGGCTCCAGATGAAAGCATCTGGTTTTTTCCCTGCAAATGGTATCAAAAAAGGGGTTGTGGTGCTGAAATCACCATCTTCCCAGCTTTCAGGGACAAGCACACTTTTGTCAGAAAATCAACATTTTTTACACAGTTTTGGCATTTTTCAGGGACATAGCCTATTTTTGCTATTTTTTGTGCTTTCAACCTCCTTCCAGTTAATGGTAGAAATGGGTATGAAGGCAATAATGGATCCTGGAAAGCTATACATTTTAGAAAAGTAGACAAAATTCTGAATTTAGCAAGGGGTCATTTGTGTAGATCCTTCAAGGTTTCTTTATAGAAACTAACAGTTAAATATAGGAAAAATTGAAAATTAGTTGAAAAAAACAGCCGTTTGTGTCAACGTTTTCACCTGTAACTTTTTCTAATTATGACAGCTGTTTGAAAGCAATATACCATTACATCCGCTGGACCTTTCTGGTTGTGGGGATATATAGGACTTGTAGGTTCACCAAGAACCCGACGAACCCATAGCCAATAACTGAGCAGCGACTTGCAATGATTTTTTATTATATACCGGGTATATAGCAATTATTCTGGGAAAATGTATACATGGAAAAATCGGTATGAAAGACACTTATGTATTTCTGAAATGGGAACAAAATATAGAGTTTAGAAACAGTAGATATTGGCACATTTCCGAAATTGGGAATACCCATACTAGCATGAGAATTATAGGACATTTTTCAAAATGATTCTTTTTTACACATTGTCTTTCATTTGGAAGGCAGAAATGCATCAAAAGTCAATAGGTAATAACAGTTGCTCTACAATTCTGTGTTACCCTAAGTCTCCCGATAAAAATGGTACCTCACTTGTGTGGGTAGGCCTAGTGCCCACGACAGGAAACGGCTCAAAATGCAACGTGGGCACACCACATTTTCACAATGAAAAATTACCCCTTTTTTGCAAAGTGCCTAGCTGTAGTTTTTTAACCCTAGCTCCGCCGGCACCTAGGGAAACCTAGCAAACCTATACATTTTTGAAAACTAGACACCAGGGGTAATCCAGGATGGGGTGACTTGACTGGCTCTCACCAGGTTCTGTTACCCAGAATCCCTTGCAAACCTAAAACATTGTCAAAAAAACACATTTTCCTCACATTTCTGTGGTGCAAAGTTCTGGAATCTGCGTGGATCCACAAAATTCCACCCACCCCGCGTTCCCCAGAGTCTTCCGAGAAAAATGGTACCTCACTTGTGTGGGTAGGCCTAGTGCCCGCAACAGGAAATGGCCCAAAACGCAAGGTGGACACACCACATTTTCACAGTGAAAAATGACCCTTTTTTTGGAAAGTGCCTAGCTGTAGTTTTTTAACCCTAGCTCCGCCGGCACCTAGGGAAACCTAGCAAACCTATACATTTTTGAAAACTAGACACCCAAGGGAATCCAGGATGGGGTGACTTGACTGGCTCTCACCAGGTTCTGTTACCCAGAATCCCTTGCAAACCTAAAGAATTGTAAAAACAAACACATTTTCCTCACATTTCTGTGGTGCAAAGTACTGGAATCTGCGTGGATCCACAAAATTCTACCCACCCCGCGTTCCCCAAAGTCTTCCAAGAAAAATTATACCTCACTTGTGTGGGTAGGCCTAGTGCCCGCGACAGGAAACGGCCCAAAACGCAAGGTGGACACACCACATTTTCACAGTGAAAAATGACCCTTTTTTTGCAAAGTGCCTAGCTGTAGTTTTTTAACCCTAGCTCTGCCGGCACCTAGGGAAACCTAGCAAACCTATATATTTTTTAAAACTAGACACCCAGGGGAATCCAGGATGGGGTGACTTGACTGGCTCTCACCAGGTTCTGTAACCCAGAATCCCTTGCAAACCTAAAAAATTGTCAAAAAAACCACATTTTCCTCACATTTCTGTGGTGTAAAGTTCTGGAATCTGCGTGGATCCACAAAATTCCACCCACTCCACGTTCCCCAAAGTCTTCAGAGAAAAATGGTACCTCACTTGTGTGGATAGGCCTAGTGCCCGCAACAGGAAACGGCCCAAAATGCAAGGTGGACACACCACATTTTCACAGTGAAAAATGACCCTTTTTTTGCAAAGTGCCTAGCTGTAGTTTTTTAACCCTAGCTCCGCCGGCACCTAGGGAAACCTAGCAAACCTATACATTTTTGAAAACTAGACACCCGGGGAAATCCAGCATGGGGTGACTTGACTGGCTCTCTCCAGGTTCTGTTACCCAGAATCCCTTGCAAACCTAAACAATTGTCCAAAAAAACACATTTTCCTCACATTTCTGTGGTGCAAAGTTCTGGAATCTGCTTGGATCCACAAAATTCCACCCACCCCGCGTTCCCCAAAGTCTTACGAGAAAAATGGTACCTCACTTGTGTGGGTAGGCCTAGTCTCTGCGACAGGAAACGGCCCAAAACGCAAGGTGGACACACCACATTTTCACAGTGAAAAATGACCCTTTTTTTGCAAAGTGCCTAGCTGTAGTTTTTGAACCCTAGCTCTGCCGGCACCTAGGGAAACCTAGCAAACCTATACATTTTTGAACACTAGACACCCAGGGGAATCCAGGATGGGGTGACTTGACTGGCTCTCACCAGGTTCTGTTACCCAGAATCCCTTGCAAACCTAAACAATTGTCCAAAAAAACACATTTTCCTCACATTTCTGTGGTGGAAAGTTCTGGAATCTGCGTGGATCCACAAAATTCCACCCACCCCGCGTTCCCCAAAGTCTTCCGAGAAAAATGGTACCTCACTTGTGTGGGTAGGCCTAGTGCCCGCGACAGGAAACGGCCCAAAACGCAATGTGGACACACCACATTTTCACAGTGAAAAATGACCCTTTTTTTGCAAAGTGCCTAGCTGTAGTTTTTGATCCCTAGCTCTGCCGGCACCTAGGGAAACCTAGCAAACCTATACATTTTTGAAAACTAGACACCCAGGGGAATCCAGGATGGGGTGACTTGACTGGCTCTCACCAGGTTCTGTTACCCAGAATCCCTTGCAAACCTAAAAAATTGTCCAATAAAACACATTTTCCTCACATTTCTGTGGTGCAAAGTTCTGGAATCTGCGTGGATCCACAAAATTCCACCCACCCCGCGTCCCCCAAAGTCTTTCGAGAAAAATGGTACCTCACTTTTGTGGGTAGGCCTAGTGCCCGCGACAGGTAAGGCCCAAAACGAATTGAGGCGACATCAAAATTGCCTATCACAAAACAACCTGGCTTTGCAAGGGGGGTCACCTGGGTTTTTGGCCCCATGCACGGCGGCCAGCTAGGGAAACCTACCAAACCCACACATTTCTGAAAACTAGACACCCGGGGGATTCCAGGGAGGTATGGCTTGCGTGGATCCCCAACGTTTTCTTACCCAGAATCCCCTGCAAACCTCAAATTTAGCTGAAAAAATCACTTTTTCCACACATTTTTGTGTGGGAAAGCTGTGGCATCACCGGGCTGACACAAATTTCCTACCACCCAGCATTCTCCCAGGTCTCCCGATAAAAATGGTGCCTCACTCGTGTGGGAGGCCCAAGTACCCGCGACAGGCAAGGGCCCAAAACGTATTGAGGCGACATCAAAATTGCCTATCACAAAACAACCTGGTTTTGCAAGGGGGGTCACCTGGGTTTTTGGCCCCGTGCTCGGCGGGCAGCTATGAAAACCTACCAAACCCACACATTTCTGAAAACTAGACACCCGGGGATTCCAGGGAGGTATGGCTTGCGTGGATCCCCCAACGTTTTCTTACCCAGAATCCCCTGCAAACCTCAATTTTAGCTGAAAAAAATCACTTTTTCCACACATTTTTGTGTGGGAAAGTTGTGGCATCACCGGGCTGACACAAATTTCCTACTTCCCAGTGTTCCCCCAGGTCTCCCGATAAAAATGGTGCCTCGCTCGTGTGGGAGGCCCAAGTACCCGCGACAGGCAAGGGCCCAAAACGTATTGAGGCAACATCAAAATTGCCTATCACAAAACAACCTGGTTTTGCAAGGGGGGTCACCTGGGTTTTTGGCCCCGTGCTCGGCGGCCAGCTAGGGAAACCTACCAAACCCACACATTTCTGAAAACTAGACACCTGGAGGATTCCAGGGAGGTATGGCTTGCGTGGATCCCCCAACGTTTTCTTACCCAGAATCTCCTGCAAACCTCAAATTTAGCTGAAAAAATCACTTTTTCCAATCATTTTTGTGTGGGAAAGTTGTGGGATCACCGGGCTGACACAAATGTCCTACCACCCAGCGTTCCCCCAGGTCTCCCGATAAAAATGGTGCCTCACTCCTGTGGGAGGCCCAAGTACCCGAGACAGGCAAAGACCATTCACACCACCAGGCACGAAACCAACACATTACAACATTCACAAAAAGGGACAAGGTACACCCTGCTTGAGAAAGACAGAAAAGACAAATATTTCTGCACAACCACCTATTCTTCAAGCACACAGACATACTGGTTGGATTTGGCATGAGGGTGAGTGATGGTTCAGTATATACAGTTGTATTAACCAGAGATTTCACAAAAATGAAATGCACTGTCAATAATTGAAAGGACGAGAAACTGAACCATTGACTCACAGCTCGTGAGCTGTAAAGCCACGACAAGGCACCAACCGCTTTACAGGCCATTCATACACCTTTCATACGTGTGACACATACAAAACCATTCACACCGCCAGCCATGGGCCCAGCACATTACAACACTCACACCAGCAGACAGCGCCATTCAAGGGCCCATCACTTTCACACGCCCACATTCCTGACACAGCAACCACACCAGCTCACGGATTGCATGGAGTGGCGTTTAGCTAGCAGTGTGTGTAGTGACCAGCAGCATGTCACTAGTCACACACCGCCAGCCAAGAGCCCGTCCACGCACACCACCAGCCAAGCGCCAGTCCACGCACACCACCAGCCAAGCGTCAGTCCACGCACACCGCCAGCCAAGCGCCAATCCATGCACACCGCCAGCCATGCGCCAATCCACGCACACCGCCAGCCAAACGCCAGTCCACTCACAGCCAGCCAAGCACCAGTCCACGCACACCGCCAGCCAAGCGCCAATCCACACACACCGCCAGCCAAGCGCCAATGCACGCACACCGCCAGCCAAGCGCCAGTCCACGCACACCACCAGCTAAGCGCCAATTCACGCACACCGCCAGCCAAGCGCCAATCAACGCACACCGCCAGCCAAGCGCCAGTCCACTCACCGCCAGCCAAGTGCCAGTCCACGCACACCGCCAGCCAAGCGCCAGTCCACGCACACTGCCAGCCAAGCGCCAGTCCACGCACACCGTCATAAATTTTTTTTAAACAAGAAAGAAAACACAAACAAATTGCAACTAAATACAAAACTATAACTACAAAAACAACAGCAGTAACTGAAGACATCATTCTATTGCCAAACGTTAAACTGAACTATATAAAACCATACAGACCAGGCAAAACACTATTAGACTCATGGTTGCTCCCAAAAACTCTTTTGAGTGTGATACAATCTGAAACATGTGGGCACACACAGCCCAGGATTAGAAGGACAATCGGCACAGTGCATACGACTCTCCTTCCGCACACCTCTTCGCAAGCAGACTCCACATCTCTTACAGGGATTGGTTTTTTTGGGCATGGGAGGAATTAAATTAGGAAAGTGGCGATCTTTCAATCTAGCCACATCCTCCACCACTCCAACTCTAGGAACACTTGCCTGTTCCACAACAACAAGGCTGCCTATCACAGACTCCTGAAACTGAACAAAAGTCATCTTTGACGCAGGAGAACACTCCTTGTACACAACAAAAGCATTGAAAGTTGCTAAATTGAAGAGATGGATGGCCAACTTCTTATACCAAATATAAGCCTTACGAATAACAGTGTAAGGTTCCAACCTCTGATCTACTCTATCGACACCACCCATGTGCTTATTGTAGTCTACAATGCACACAGGTTTGCGCACTTCAGCAGCCTGACCCCAAACAGTCACAGGTGAAGTACTCTCATCATGAATGGTAGTCAGCATGTACACATCCCTCCTGTCCACAAATTTCACAGCTAGCAGTTCCTCACTATGCAAGGCACTGCACTGTCCCCTCTGAAGCTTTTTGCAAACAAGCTCTTTTGGGTAACCTTTACGGTTAGAGCGGATTGTGCCACAAGCAAAGTGTCCACTTTGAACAATTCCTTAAACAATTGCACAGCAGTGTAGAAGTTAACAAGGTACAAATGGTGGCCTCTGTTAAACAGTCCTCTAGCAAGATCCCACACAATTTTCTCAGAAACTCCAAAAGTGGACGGACAACCAGGGGAGTCAATAGTGGAATCCCTATCAGTGTACACCCGGAAATTATAGACATATCCTGTCCTACTCTCAGACAACATATACATCTTAATTCCATAACGTGCCCTCTTGCTAGGAATGTACTGCCTAAAAACCAAACGGCCCTTGAACAGGACCAAAGACTCATCAAGAGATATTTCTTTGCCTGGAGTATAGATCTCTGAAAATCGATCTACAAAGTGATCAAGAACAGGCCGAATCTTAAAAAGACGGTCACAGTCAGGGTTATCTCGTGGCAACGCCAAAGCATTATTAACAAAATGCAGCATCCGAAGCAAAAGTAAATACCGATCACGACTCATAATTTCAGGAAATATGGCCGTTGCCATCAAGGGACTGGTAGACCAATATGAAGCCAGGGACGGCTTCCTTATCAAGCCCATCAAAAAAGTCAAACCCAAAAACTTCTTCATCTCATCCAGATTTGTGGGAGTCCACCGGGTACCTCTAGAGCGCGGCCTAAGTCTGGCACTGTTGTCCCTCAAAAACTGTTCAGCATACAAATTAGTCTCACCCAAAAATACATCATCCATGAACCATGAACAACTGAAAAAACTGTATAGGCAAAAAAAAATTCACAATCCACTCTACACCTTGCATCACCACTAAAGGCAGGCAGCACCGGCTGCACCATGTTTGGATCAACCCAGAGTCCAGCACTTCCAGTAGGAAGCCTAGCAGCCTCAGGCTGCAATCCAGATGCCTCTTGCACCATCGGCACATCAGTGTCCTCCTCTAAAACAGGCACTTCATCCGCACTGAGAGTAGCTTCATCCGCACTGAGAGTAGCTTCATCATCCGATGATTCCATGTGGAGAGAAAACTCACTGCCTGAATCTTCCCCTCCCTCCTCTCCCTCAGACGCACTGTCAGTCTCATAATCCTGCTCAGAGGAAGACTCAAGAAGCATACCAACCACCTGCTGAGCAGTAATTCTACGGCTAGCCATATTGCTTACTAATAAAGGTAACTTGTCAAACAAGTCAACAACAACAAACCCTTTGTAAAAAAAGAAATAAACAAAATGTAGCTTTATCACAAAGACCTATATACTCCAACACTATACCACTCACTTGCCAGAAGCAGCTAGACTCACCACCACCTACTCTGCACAGACACAGTAAGGACCAACAGTATCCCACTAAAAAAGAAAAAAAAAGAAAATTACACATAAGACAATGCAAAACACATCGCAAAGAATTTTATGCACAAAACACTAACTAAATATGCTGCTATTATGACACCACTTACAAAAAATTCATCCATGCATGACAATAATACTCATTTGGAGTAAATACAACAAAAATGTTTTTCTTACCAAAAAATGCAAATACGCAAAACTGCAGAACAACCACTGCCGAAACCGCAAACAGGAATCAAAAGCTTAACACTAGAATAAAAAGGAGAAAAAAAAACATTACAATCACATATGCAAATAATGCACCAGTCCACACACAATCCACCAGCCAAGCTAAGGGGTAGGTGGGCCTAACAGTATAAATAAAATATTCACCCCCGTAAAAGGGGAGCAACCCTTGCCCAAGAGGCCACTCCCCAACACCAAAATTTAAAAAACCCTGGTGTCTAGTGACTTCTGCTCCCCTTGGGGGCAGATGGGCATAAAAACATACTGCTGATCTGCCACCCAAAGAGGGCAGAAATGGCCCCAATCATTCTCCCATAAAGGGGAGCGACCCTTGCCCAAGGGGCCGCTCCCCACAAATTAATCCCTAGTGGTCTAGTGGGCCACTAAATAAAAAATGGTGAGATCTGCCCCCCTAGGGGGGGGAACAGACAGCCAAAAACATTGCCCCCAAGGGGGAGCGACCCTTGCCCAAGGAGCCACTCCCCACAAATTAATCCCTGGTGGTCTAGTGGGCAACTACATAAAAAAAATGGCGATATCTGCCCCCCTAGGGGGACACAGACAGCCAAAAACATTGCCCCCAAGGGGGAGTGACCCTTGCCCAAGGGGCCACTCCCCACAAAATAATCCCTGGTGGTCTAGTGGGCCACTAAATAAATAAATATGGCGAGATCTGCCCCCCTAGGGGGACGCAGACAGCCAAAAACATTGCCCCCAAGGGGGAGTGACCCTTGCCCAAGGGGCCACTCCCCACAAAATAATCCCTGGTGGTCTAGTGGGCCACTAAATAAATAAATATGGCGAGATCTGCCCCCCCCAGGGGCAGACAGCCAAAAACATTGCCCCCAAGGGGGAGCGACCCTTGCCCAAGGGGCCACTCCCCATAAATGTATCCCTGGTGGTCTAGTGGGCCACTTTAATTTAAAAATAATGGCGTGATCTGCCCCCTAGGGGGGCAGACACAGCCAAAATATATTGCCCCCAAATAGGGGAGCGACCCTTGCCTAAGGGGCCGCTCCCCAAAACACAAAAAGGACATAAAAAAAAAATCCCTGGTGGCCCAGTGGGCACCTATACATAATTATAACTTTTTTTTTAGGCGATCTGCCCCCCCCCCCAAGTGGGGCAGAACAAAGTAAAAACATTGCTCCCCCAAGGGGAGCGACCCTTGCCCAAGGGGCCGCTCCCCAAAACAAAATAGCCATTTAAAAAAAATAAAAAATCCCTGGTGGCCTAGTGGGCACATAAACATATAAAAAAAAAATTTACGTCGATCTGCCCCCCCCCCCCAAGGGGGGCAGAACAAGGTAAAAACATTTTCCCCCAAGGGGAGCGACCCTTGCCCAAGGGGCTGCTCCCCAAAACAAAATGGCCATTTAAAAAAGAAAAAAAAAATCCCTGGTGGCCCAGTGGGCACCTATACATATAAATAATTAAATTTGTGGCTAATCTGCCCCCCCCCCAAGGGGGGCAGAACAAAGTACAAACATTGCTCCCTCAAGGGGAGCGACCCTTGCCCAAGGGGCCACTCCCCAAAACAAAATGTCCCTTTAAAAAAAAAAAAAACGGGCATTCCTGCTGCACGATCGAGCCCCAGGCACGATCGTGCAGCAGGAATGCTTTTTTAAAAGACATCGGAGGAAAGGAAAACCCTTCCTTTCCTCCGATGCCTTTTAAAAAGTAGCCCCCACCCTCCCCGAGGAGAAACTCACCTCCTCTTCCCTGAATGCACTGGAAGCAAATGGCTTCCAGTGCATCCGGTATCCTCTAATGATGCCAGCGCGCCTCACGTGCTGTTGTCATTAGATGACGTGGAGGGAGGGGGCAGGGGAAGGGCTTCGCCTGCCTTCCCCGGTGGGGGCAGCTTTTAGGGCGACCCACGGGGGGAGCGCCAGCGCTTCCCCAGTGGGTGGGTGCTAGGACGGCCGGGAGCCGTCCCACGCACACGCCACCCGTGACGTCGGACAGCTCCCGGCCGTCCGACGCACGGAAAGGGTTAAAAGTATAAAACAACACGCACAAAAATAAACAATTACCCAAAATAAATATCAAATAATTAACATTAATTAAGAACTATATTAATTAATTAAACACAAATTTCTTACCACACTTTACTCCTATAAACACCACAACACACACCTAAAATTAATTACACAATTACCATAATTAATTACCAATTAATTAATTAAAATTAATTAACAACCATTGAATAATTCATCAATTAAAAATAAATTACTTCCCACCCTTCTCACCCTTTACACCTATAAAAACCACAACACACACCTAAAAACTAATTACACAATTACCAAAATTAATTACAAATTGATTAATTAAAAATAATTAACAACCAATTATTAATTCTTAAATTAAAACATAAATTACTTCCCACCCATTACACCTATAAACACCACAACACACACCTAAAATGAATTACACAATTACCATAATTAATTACCAATTAAATAATTAAAATTAATTAACAACCAATTATTAATTCATCAATTAAAAATAAATTACTTCCCACCCTTTCCACCCTTTACACCTATAAAAACCACAACGCACACCTAACATTAATTACACAATTACCAAAATTAATAACCAATTAATTAATTAAAATTAATTAACAACCAATTAGTAAATCATAAATTAAAAATACATTACTTCCCACCCTTTACACCTATAAACACCACAACACACACCTAAAATTAATTACACAATTACCATAATTAATTACCAATTAATTAATTAAAATTAATTAACAACCAATTATTAATTAATTGATAATAATTTACTTTACACATTTAACACTATAACATCTCAATTAAACAAATATTAATAAATTAAATTAATAAATATTAGTAAATACAAATTAATCAATAAATTTAATATAATCAAATTACTTCCCACCCTATTCCCTATAAACCCACAACCCGCTACGAACTAAAAACGCAAAATTCAATTAAAAATAAATTAATTAATTTCATATAATTAAATTACTTCCCACCCTATTCCCCTATAAACCCACAACCCGCTGCAGAACTAAATTCTTATCTGACTCATCCAGTAATTACACTTTTATCAGAAATGGGAGAGGCTCCCTACTGGATTACATTCTAATCGATTGTAAATCCTGGCACAAGGTTATTGATTTCAAAGTTATGGCACGACAAGATAGTGACCACAATGCCCTTGTGCTAGAATTACACGAGCCCAATCCTGGGAGTGTAACAAGTGTCCATTCCCTTTCTGATGATAGGCTGTCCCTCTCAAATTGTAGGAGGAGAGTACGCTGGGCTGACATAAACCAGACACAGGATAAAATAGGCTCCCTGTATGAAGCCCTCATCCCGGTGCTCTTGACCGCAACTAATTCTGTACCCATTAATGGAGGCAGAATTGATCTCTCAATGGTCACCCAGAATCATACTAGGCTACTGGCTATTACGGTAGACTTCTTTTTTCCTATAAAAAACTCCAGGCCCAATAGGAAATCTTCCCACCCCTGGTATAATGACGAATGTCGTAAGGCCAAAACAGCCCTGATTGCCTCCATCAAGGCTAATGATCGTCCCTTAATCAAAACATCTAGAGTGGCCTATAAGGCCAGTGTTAGTGAGGCAAACAAAAGGTGGGAAAGCAGCAAGTGGGACATCTTGAGAAGTTCTCTGGGTGCCCGGGATATGAGGACCTTCTGGAAAGTGGTCAACACAGGCAGTTGTGAGCCAAAATCCCAGATAGAGCCAAACCTGGAGGCATGTGTATGGAGGGACCACTTTGAGTCCCTATACTCAAGGGTGGAAACATCGGTTGAACCAGCTGTCAATGTTTGTCCTGAGGGGATGGATCCTGAGGGGATGGACCCCCTGACTGTATCTATGCTCACCCCTATAACATCGGCTGACACCCCTGTGATATCCCTCAATGAGATAACTTGCGCCCTTTCCAAAATAGCACCGGGCAAAGCCCCCGGACTGGACAAGATCCCAGGGGACCTTCTCAGTAGTGAACCCATTGTCTGGACGCCATACCTTTGGGTACTATTCAATGCTATACTCCAAGGTATGGAGATCCCTCCTAGCTGGGCTGGAGCGGAAATAATCCCCATCTATAAAAAGGGCTCACCGCTGTTGCCAACAAATTATAGGCCAATTAGCCTTATAGACATCACACAAAAAATCTTCGCACGCGTGTTGTTGCTCCGGCTGCAGAGCTGGATGGAGGAGCATAAGATACTTACTCCCCTTCAGGCAGGGTTCAGGGAAAAATTGTCCACATTGGACCAAATCCTCAGGCTACAAATATTACACTGGAAGATCGTGTGTCTGGAGGGTGGCAGCCTCTACCTAATATTTGTAGACCTGAGGTCCGCGTTTGATTTGGTCCCCAGAGAGAAGTTGTGAGCAGTCCTGCATGAGTTGGGGGTTCCGCCTTACTTGTGCCAAGCTATAAAGCGTTTGCATGAGGAAAACTATGCCCAAATCAGATATGGGAAGGAGGGGTGCCTTACGGCCCCCATTCCCGTAAACAGAGGTGTCCGACAGGGATGCGTACTTGCCCCGACCCTATTTAGCCTATACATAAATGGGTTAGTAGATTATCTGCTCAGCGAGAAAGATTTGGACAACCCTAAGCTGGCAACACGCAAAATTCCAGCTATGATGTTTGCCGACGATACTCTACTAGTATCTAAATCACCCATGGGGATACAGAGGGTATTAAATAGGTTCGACGCATTTTGTAGGGAAAGAGGGCTTGAAATCAACCTCCAAAAAACCAAATTCATGGTGTTCAATTCCCCGAAAAGCACCCGACCAAATCCATCTTTATATGGCAAACCCCTTGAAAGAGTATCCTCTTTCGACTATCTAGGCATTACAATTACAGATTCTATGGACTGGGCTGCTCAAATTAAAAAATCATCCCTTAAGCTCTCACAATCATCTGGAGGACTAATGAAGGTTTTTCGAAAATCAAGTTATAAACCTGTGAGTCCAGCCATAGAAATCTACAAGGTCCAAGCTAGGAGAGGGGCACTGTATGGGGCAGAACTGTGGGGACACCGTAGCTCTGAGAGTCTTACACAGACAGAAAACATCTTTCTCAGGCAACTGTTTAGTCTCCCACAGAGTACCCCACTCACGCCGCTACGTCTGGACCTGGGGGTAAGGCCCATAGCGGACAAATCTAACCTTAGACCCCTCCTATTCTGGCGACGTCTGTGGGTTACCCCTGAACTTGTAGCATACAGAGATGAATTAAGAGAGGTGCTGAGCCTACCAGGGGCGGGCAAATTACCCTGGCTTTCCTATGTCCGTCATATGTTAACAAGCTTGGGACGGGGCAATCTTTGGGATGACCCGGAGGTTGCCTGTGCCTCAATCTCTAGGAAAATGCTGAGGGATTCCTACGGGGAATTCAAATTGGCCCAGCTTCAATCAAACCCCTTAGCAGGTAAACTGACTGTAACCTTCCTAGAGTTCAAGGATAGGTATAGCTTAGAGCCGGCCCTAAATGACATCAAGCCAGCAACCGCAAGAAAGCTCTTTTTGCAGTTTAGATACGGGGTCTTGCCTCTCCGCTCCTTTACAAACAACTGGGGCGGCTCACAAACTTTGGGGTGTCCGGCATGTGATTGCCCAATAGAATCTGACCTTCATGTATTTTTTAGCTGTCCCGGATACCACAAAGTGAGAAAACGGTGGCTGGCCCAGATTTGCAGAAACCTAGGGACCAGACGCGAGTGCGAGGCTTTCAGGATATTTAAACACGGTACCAGCCTCCCGATAGTTTATTCGGTAGCAGCTTTCCTATTCTCCATGTGGTGCACTCGTAGGGCCCTCTTAAAAACAAAACAATAGCAACAAATGAGGGCCTCAGCCATGCACAAATGTAATGAGGAATTTTATTGGGCCACTAATTTTTATTGTTTATCTGAGATCACCTGCTTTGATACATCAAATTTACATTTTTTTTCTTTATTTTTTTTTTATTTTTTTTTTACCTGGTTCGGTCTTCTGTCTCTAATCTCGCAATGTTATATATGTACTTTGTATCGTCAGAACTGTTACCAGTTATGATCAATCAAATGTTTTATATGATCAGGCTCTCCCATGCGCGGAACTAGTCGAACAGACTATACCATATATCTGTGATAGGCCACATTTGTGTATGTTTTATCTAAACTGTGCTTACTTTATGTAGCCATCCTTGCTCTATCTTTTTAGCTTTCTTTTTTTAATTGTAATCGATTTTAAAAGGAAATGAATTGTATGTAATTTTAGTTGTACTTTTAAGGTCTAATTGACCGAAATAAAGTTATTACTGACTGACTGACAAATTCTTATACAAAAAACACACATCACATACATATAAAATATATACTAAAATACATAACAATAATAAAAACGATATTTTTAACAGCTATATTTTTGCAAACGATATTAGACACTTCGATATTTTTAAAATCTATATTACTTACCTTAAATCTATATTCTTGACCACGATATTCTTGCTGTTGATATTTCTGACCCACGATATTTATGCCTCGATATTTGTGCAACTCGATATTTATGACTCGATATTCTGTCTCTGCCCCTTCCAATAGATATACAGTGTCTCTGAAGGTATATCCCCCCTCTGTTAAAGTTCACCAGGACAACCTTGTACAGAATACACTTTTCAATAAAATACAGAACATTAACCATCACCAAACAATGTAAACAATGTAAACATTTTGGTCTAAATGATTATCGAATCCCTTAATCCCCACGTACAAGCAGGGCCGGACTGGCTACCGGGCGTTTTGGCATGCTGCCGAGCTGGGGGCTGATTTCGTTGATGGGGACCTGCGTGTGCTGAAAGAAATTCGTTTTGCTTTGTTTATTTCGTAGCACACGCAGGTCTCCATCAACGAAATTAGCCCCCACCGCAGTGACATCAGCCCCCAGCTCGGCAGCATGCCAAAACGCCCGGTAGCCAATCCGGCCTTGCGTACAAGCTTCGGAGGTCAGGCCGATATTCTCCCCATACAATCAGGAAGACAGCATAGTCACAAACCGCCAGGGATACGCATCCCAAACATATGCCAACTAATGATGTGGTCCGCAGTCCCTACGTGGGTCCCCTGTCTCCTCCTACTAGGTGGCGTACAGCGTCTACAAGGGGCATTTAACACATTTGTTGCGCTGCCTTCCTCTATTTTTATGACACAGGATCATGAACACGATGGCACATGTCCCGGTGTTTTTGAGGGGCGGAGTATGGTGAGACAATTCGTTGCACAGAACACTAGTACTACTTAGGCACAAGCTTACATTTTTTATGGAGCCTCGGTGCACATTTTAACTTTGTGGAGTTTGAAGATCTGAAGGACTTGGTGGCAGTGTTCTGGACAGTGGGCAGTATGCTCACTCTTCCATCCATGCCAACATTTCGACACTACAAAGAGAGACATTTTGAATAGTAAATCGGGGGACTTATTTTCCCCATTGAATTACTTTGAAGCACAGACAATTTTAGGCGGGAGACAGGTAAAGTTAAGCCATTTTTGTCTTAAAAAATCTGGAGTCTCCCGCCTGAATCGGACCTATGGTATGTATGCTTTTCCGATGTGAACAGCTGTAGAGGAGTAGCGCGGCTGCGCACACTCCATAACGCGTCAGGTTGGAACAGTGTTTTATCAGGTATTTTATAGCTGCAGTTTGTCGCTTTGGGAACAAAGCAGAGCTGCTATTTATTTAACACGTGGGCTGTTTACAGATGAGTGCACCATGCACACAATATGTGAATTAAGGTTTTCTATTTCAGTCACATGTGGCTGAAGCGCACCGGAGACATGTTTTCTGCAAATAAAACAGCAGGTGGGCAGGGTGACGTCTTTTTGCAAAGTCCGGATGTGTAATAGGTAGAGGTGTATTGCTGAGCGCAAGGCTGACTAACTCTGGGCCATCCGGGGTCAGTCGAACCATTCTTCCTCAGTGTACTGAGAGAGCAGAGCTACTTTTAGAGACAATTGCCAAAAATTACATTCTAGGTCTGACCAGACTTGCATATTCCAAAAAGTGCCTAATAATAATACAAAAAGGAACATTTCACAACCCAGTCAATTAGCAACAGCTGCTTTCTCATGGCAGAAATAGCTGCTTGCTGATGCGCAGGGAATCTCTACCTGCTTTCATGTTTCAATGCACATTCTCCAAATGCATGTAGAGACCCCCAAGAGCTTTGGGATGTGTGAAACGACTGACCAGTATTCAGAGATGAGCCACCATCTCAGCAGTTGCATGTTTGACTTCAGCACTACATACATGGAACATAGGCATTGGCTGCTGAATTGATTTGATTCGTGTGAACACAAAATGACTACACATTTACGCACCTTAGCCACTTGCTTGACAGTCACTATTATTTCACAGGCAGGAGTGCGGAAATTGCAGACAAAAACGTTATCTGAGTTTATTTCTGAAAAAAAACACCATAGACATTGCTTTGTTAACAATCATTACTTAAATATTCGAGCCACGCATGTACACATTATTGTTTTTGTGGTTGTTGGTTATTTATAGCACTTTAAACCAATTCTAATTTCGAGGTGCCAATTCCACATCAAATCCTAATTTTGTAGCAATGCATTCTTTATTTATTTATTTATTTATTTATTTATTTTTTATTTAATTTTTTTATTAGGCCATGATATCAGAGTGGAGCTGTAATTAGTTTCTGATTACAATACGCCTTATATCAAGGTATAAAAAAATCATTCTTTTACATACATAATATTCAAATTTCATATTACATATTAAAAAAAGTTAAAAGCAATCATTGCTGATTTAAAACAGTAAGAGTGAGTAATATATTCAAAAACTGGCAGGCACGGTGGAATAGGGAAAGGGTGCAAAAAAAACCACAGAAAATGTATAATTCATTGTTTTCATATTTCATCATTCGCATAATCTATTATAGCTCCCCAGACTTCTAAGCCCAGATTCCTTCTGCAAGGACCCTTGAGAGAGTATTGATTGTGCTCTAAGCTAAAGAAAGCTAAAAACCTGGCTTCCACATTTCAAAAGAGGGTGATTCTTTCTGCAGCCATGCTGAGGTAATACAGAGCCGTGCTACAGCAGTGGCCATAAATATAATGTAGCCAACCTTTGGTGTACCAAGTCTAGACAGTGATTCCTCTGCCAAGCCTAGCAGCATAGCTGTCGGAGTAAGCATGATTTCTACCCCCGTCACAGAAGTTAAGAAATGTTCTATCCCCAATAGAAGCTGCTGCAGTTTCGTACATGCAAAAAACACGTGCAGACTATCAGCTGCATCGGCTCCGCACCGAAAGCATTTACCATCATTGACCCCGCCCCACTTCAGCATCTTCAAGAGCGTATGATACAGATTGTAGATGGTTTTATAATGATGAGCCCTGAGACTTGAGGAAATCAGATCGATCTCTGTAAAAGCCCCTCACCATGCTCCAGCCTGTCATTCCATTTCTTATCCTGCTCTTCCAGGTCATCCTCCTGCATTTCCAGAAGGCTCCCAAAGAGGCATCCCATTTTCTGCTTACGTTTAATAGCTTTGATCATGTCCTTTTCCCCCATCTCCCCATCTCCCCCAACTGCAATTTCTTTTTACCTAGATAATCCCGTATCTGTAGATACTTAAAAAAATCTACATTTAACAATCCATAAGTTTCCCTCAGTTGCGCAGAGGTTACCATTATCATAAAAATCCCCAATGATTGAAATCCCCTTTGATTTCCACCTGCCCATAATCATATCCCAAAAAATGGGGGGTAGTAACTGTGTTGCGTGAATAGGAGTATAATAATTGATTTTCCCAATATTCAGGCTCTTGCGAACCTGTTTCCACACTTTAAAAGCTGCCCATAATACCTTAAACCGGGTCTTTTTATAGTAGCTTGGTTCAATTACCTTTAAAAAACATCTCTCTGCTTCTGCACCTAGCAGCATATGGTAAATAGAAGGAGCATCGGCTGAGTTGTTACTTTTTTCTCCGGTTATTAAAAGACTCATATTCTGAAGAAGGGAAGCATAATAATAGAGCACAAAATTAGGGACTGCCCAACCTCCCCGAGATCTAGGGAGCGTCATACACTTCATTTCTCTCCGAGCTTGTTTCTGACCCCACATAAACCTTCCACAGATAGATTGCAGATTTTGTAGCTGTATTCTGCTGAGCTCTAAAGGAACCGACCTGAAAAAATACAGCACCTTAGGCAGAATTTTCATTCTCAGCAGGTTTCAGCGCCCTACCAGTGAGAGGTGTAAACACTCTATCCTCCCCAGTTCTTTCTCGATTCCAGCCAGCAGTGGGTCCCAGTTCGCAGTAACTAGATCGTCTAATGATGCTCTAATTTTAATACCTAGGTAAACTGCCTCCTGCACAACTCTCGGGTCATTGAAAATAGCCTGATTTGTACAAATGATCTGTGTTTTAGCAGTATTCAATTTATACCCTGACATTGATTCAAATGAGGCAGCCAACCATTGTATTTCGGGCATGGCTGTAGCAGGTGTTGTGGTGACGATTGCTACGTCATCGGCATAAGCCAATACTTTATACTTTTCCCGCTGAATCTGTACAGGTTGTATGACCATACTCTGCTCTATTTGGACCAGCAAAGGATTAATGTACAGCGCAAACAATAAAGGTGAGCACGGACAACCTTGCAGCGATCCCCTAGTTATAAAAACAGGTTCAGATTCCAATCCCATCACACAAATTCGAGCCACGGGGAGCCTATACATTGATTTAATTGCATTAATAAAGCCACGTCCAAAACCTGTGCGGCCCATCACTATCCAAAAAAACTCCCAAGAGACACAGTCAAACGCCTTTTCGGCATCAATAAGTATCAGTCCAAGTGGAGTCTGTTGAACTTTGGCTATATCAAACATAGTCACCACCCGATTAATATGGTTGACCGTGCCTCTTCCCGGGATAAAGCCATGCTGGCGTATTGAAACCAAAGGGGTTATTACCCTAGATAGCCGTGCTGCCAAAATTTTGCCATAGATCTTGCCGTCACAATTTAGAAGCGAGATAGGTCTGTATGAACCAGGGAGAGTTGGTGGTTTATCCCTTTTCTTAAAAATGATAATGTTAGCAGTATCCCATGATACTGGCGCCTGTCCTTGTTGTGCAGCCTGAAAGGCTGTCAACATTTCTGTCTTAAGTTCAGATAAAAAGGTCTTATAGAATTCCAACGGTAATGTATCAGGACCAGCTGCTCTACCCATTGCTAACGAATTAATAGCACTCTCAATCTCCTCCTGGGTTATAGACTTATCTATTTCTGCCGCATCTTCACTACTCAGAGTCTGATTAAACATGTCTTGCGGTAGACATAGGGCTGGATTTTCCTCTGTTCTATCTTCCCCTGTGTACAGATCCTGATAAAAGGATCTTAATACTGCTAAAATCTCTGGAGGTTTACTCACTAATTTCCCAGCAGAATCTTCTATTTGCGCAATGCCCCGTTCAGTCTCCTATTCCTGATTCGTTTAGTTAAGCATCTTCCAGCAGCCTCCCTAAATTCGTAACATTCTCTCCTATAGGTTAGGTATCTAGAGGCAATATCTTTGGACCATAGTAGGTTAATCTTAGCCTTACAGTGGGTGACGGTGGCTGGTGCCAAAGAGCTCGATATCTTATCAGTTACACATTGTATCAAGCCACATTCAGCCCGCCTGAGATCATCGTAGATACCCTGGAGCAGGATGTTATGCTGTTTTTGCTTATGTATGCAAAAGCTCAATATTTCCCCCTGAGACCTGCCTTCAGAGTATCCCATACTACAGCAGGGGAGCCGTGTTCTTATTTATATCCAGAAAATACGTAATCCAGTTCTTCATATGGATCACAAATACTTCATCGGACAGTAATTTCCTATCAAAGGTAAATCGTCTCTGTGGCCAAAATAGACTTTGAATCGATAAATCCATGACCACTGGGCTATGGTCGGAAGTGAGTCTGGGGAATAGTTGAATTCTGGACATAGCGGCCAGTCCTCTAGAGACAAAAAAGTAATCCAGTCTCACCCACTTGTTATGGGGACAGGAAAAGTATGTGAATCCTGGATCAGGATATCTATTTGTAACCCATAAATCTTCTAACCCATGCTCCAACACTAGCTGCTGTAGGGCCGTGAAGACTTTAGGATTCCTCCCCATATATATTCCATTGTCAGTTTGTAGCTCTGATCCAGCTAGATGTATATTAAAATCCCCGCACAGTATTAAAGGGGTTGCCCATGATGCCAACTCAGTATTAAGCAACACTATTTGCGCTTCATCCATATTTGACCCATACATCGAGCATATAACAAATTTCCATTCCCCAGCAGCACATTCAGCAATGGCCCACTGGCCATATTTATCTGCCATAACCCTTCCCACCAGCCGTACACAAGATTTGGCCAATATAGCCACCCCCCTAGTTGTAGCACTGTGTTGGGTGCACACTAATACCGTATATCCCAATTCGGCCAGAACCCCATGGTTCTCCCATGGAATACGTGTTTCCTGAAGGCACACCACGTCGAGATAAAAACTTCTCAGTTCCCTCGCAACCCGCTGCCTTTTGACCCTGTCGTTTAAGCCTGACACATTGAATGTACATACCCTTATCCTCCCTGCCATCATTCTATCCTCCATCTTCTCAAGACATACTCCTCCTGATTAAACACAGCATTTTAAGTGAACATTGCTCCTCCCACCTCTACAATGACCTCTTTTTTCCTTTCTCCCCAAACCCACCCAAGCCCCCCGCCCTGTGCCCCCACACTTCCTCCACCCACTCCCACTCCCACTCCCACCCATCCCCACCCCACTGACCCCCCACCCTAAGGACCCTCCCCCTCGCATCCCCCCGTCAACTGAGGCATAAGGACCCAGGGTCCCTGGTGATGGGAAGCTGACTTAAAAAAAACCCTGTTCCCCCCCGACATTACATCAAAAAATAACCGCCTAACATTAAACAGAATATATATCTGCTAAGCCAAAAGAACAATCCATATCTATATATATTTAATCGTAACCATTCTAGATTCTAAATTGATTGCAGATATTCCTTGGCTTGGATTTCAGAAGTAAAAAATTGTGTTTGACCTTTACAAATGACTTTTAATTTGGCCAGGTTAAGCAAGAAAACCTGTGCTGCTTTGGCCTGAAACATTGGCATCAATTGCCGCAACTGCCACCTCTTTTCTACTGTCGCATGACAGAAATCAGGCCTAATGAAGAATTTACTCCCCTTTCCTGCTTCTCGGGCCAAAAAATTATTCAAACAAATTAATATAGCTCTCGGTTTAGTTACGAGCTGCCCTGATCTTATTTGCTGCTTGAAGGGAAATCTGTACGCCCTTTGAACCTCTGAATTCCAGTTCCACTGTGTGAACTCGGGGAATGCCTCTGAAAAAAGATCTACAATAAATTTCCGCACATCCGTTCCCTCCGCCCCCTCAGGGATACCCAAGACCCTCAAATTGTTCCTTCTTAAGCGATTTTCCATGTCCGTTAACTTCCAGATGGTATCATCTTTCTGTGATTTTAAAGAGTCCGTAAGGGTTCTTTGAACAACAAGTTTGTCCTCCAGCGTAGAAATCCGAGTCTCGGCTTCCCTAATCCTGGCTGCAAATTTTGCACAGGACTTAGCCACTCTACGAATGGAGTTCTGCAGCTTTCGGTATGCGCCTTGAGTTTTTAGACTCTCTGACCGAGTCTCCTCCCTGTGTGCCATAATACTCTGGTAGATAATAGAGAGTGAAATTTCCTCTGCATTTTCCACTCCCTCGACCACCGCGTTTCCTATAGCTACATCTCCGTCACCCCCGAGATTGGGCGAAAAGGAATAATCCCATACCAATGAGCCTATGGCCCCTCTAGATTCTGTCATGGGTTCCTTTCTGCACTCTTTCTGCTTTCGAACAGTTAAGGGGTTAGTTAAGGGCCCACCTCCTGCAGCTCCGGTGACCTCCTCCTCGAGATGCAGGCTACTTGTATCACTCCCATCGCTCTGGGTAAGTTCTTCTCCAGTCCAGTCATTTAAGCCACCCAAGCTCTTATCACTTGACGAGTTCGAGGGATCTGACATTGAAAAAAACGTATCCCCAGAGTCCACCTCTTTCAGGAAGCCCGTATTATCACTATTACAGGATTGGTCCTCCATTGTCAGGGTACAACTTTCTGCTACTCCTCTTTCTTTAGCTTTTTTCCCCCTAGGTGTTCTCTCTGAGGCCCCTTTTTCACCTTTAATCACTGCCAAACCATCACTCTCCGTTCAGGGGTTAGCCGGTGCAGCTTCCCCCGAAACCCCACCAGGCGAGCATCGCCCACTATAGTCTCGGGATACACCGTGTTTGGCGTGGCCCCCCAGTCCATAATCATAGATTTCCCATTACCCTCGCTCTCACTCTCTGCCACCGAGTGATTCAAGCATAATAGGCTGGCGTGACACTTCTGCGTTCAGCGGGGGGCTCGCACTAGCCGTGGCTGCATTTTTTTTGCTCTCGATCTCAGCTGCCTGCATCTTTCTTGTCTTTGCCGTCTGGGTTAGGAAAATTGACGGTAGCGTTTTCCGGCCCCGGGCGGAGGATCCAGTCTTCAGCGTCTCCCCAGAATCTAGGGATCCCGCTCCAGCCGCCCGAGGTGCTCCCGCTCCAAGTCCGGCCCCCACTGTGGTTCCCTTCACCGTAGGCGGTCCGCGGCTTCTTGCACCTCTCGCGGGCTTCGGCGGCATTGGAACCGCAGGGAGACATGGCCGCGGCCAGGAAAGCAGCAGCCTCGCACCGGCAGAAAACGGCCAGGTGCACAGCGGCACCTGTAACTTGTGGCGCCTCACACAGAGCCTCCAGAGCATTTCCGCAGGGTAGAATCCGGTTATTCATCCATCAGGGCAGGTAGGTGGGGGGGTTCACTCCGGGGGGAGAGCCAGCTCACTCAGCCGCTGATGCGACCTCCATCTTGCCCCCGCATTCTTTATTTCTAAAGGAAATCTTGAGTTAAAAATAGTATTTGTGAGAAATTGGGATGTTGGTTGAGTGGAGTGTAAACTCTGCTCAAGCAACAACCACAATCTCTGTTAGGGTGAACCACAAAAGTCACTAAATTAACCTGTGCTTAACCCTCTGGTAGCTTGGCACAAAAGCAGTCAGGCAGGTTTAACTTAGAGGCAATAGGTAAAGTATTTATGCAGCACACAAACAGTAATAACATGGCAACACAACAAAAGATTAATCTTTTGTCTGAGTCTGAGGGTCCTCAGTTTATAGCTGGTGCCTACTTTGGATTTGCCGTTGCTTGTTGTGATTTGATGTAAATACATTCAGCAGATTTTGAGAAATTAAGGCTTATAAACTTTGCATATTTAATGCCACAGACAATCTGCGGAGTCAACAGATCTTAAGATAAGACCTGATTGGCTGCCACTACATCAACAAAGATGTGGCAGAATCCATTTTAGGAGTCGGGGACTCAGTCCTCTGTCCTGACAAACAGTAAAAAAAAAACAACAACATAAAAGGAGGCAGGATAGTGATACCCTGCCCCCTAGGCCTCTAAGAGCCCTCATCTTAGGGGTGAGTTATATGTAATAAAAGGGGAGTTTAAGGCTTGGCAAGGGGTTTATTTTGCGAAATCAAACTGGCAGATTCAAACTGCATTCATTCTGCTGTGGCAGACCTGGGACATGTTTTAAGGTGCTACTTAAGTGGGTGGCATAATAAGTGCTGCAGGCCCACTAGTATTTAATTTACAGGCCCTGGGTATATGGTATACCACTTAACACGAGTCCCAAGGCCAACAAAAACAAATTAATAAAAATAGGAGGGTGAAGAAAAACGTTTGGGGGTGACCCTATACAGAGGGCCAAGTCCTGCATTCTATTGTCTGAGTTTGAGGTCACCGCTTTTCATGACTCTTAATGTCCAGCTTCAAATGAGGCCTTATGTCTGTCCCTGTATCCGCAAAGATAATCTTTCTCACTAACCTCCAACTTATTGGGCGGCGCCCACCTATACCTCAATGTGAGTGCCTCTAGAAACACCCAAACAGAAGCTGAACACAATTCCACCCTCATGGTATGTACAGCAGAAACAACACCCTGAACATGTAGGCAGCGTTCTTCTCCCTCCTAGCCATGCCAATTGCACATCTGGCCAGTGGGAAGCGGTAAGTATTTAAAATCAAAAGATGCATGAACTTCCTGAACACAATTGGTATTCATGCGAGATATCAACCAACATTTAACATATGTGGAACAGTGGCAGAAACATGTAGCTAAGAATAAAATGCTAAAAGTATAAACATCATGCTGCAACAAATTGAGAAAATTGTAAGAGAAATATATTGAAGAGCAGATCGTAAGGCATATTTACTCACAGAACCTGGCAAGGGGATTCAGTGAGTAAATCGTTCCTGTCATCCTTATAACCTGCAGGTCACAAGTATAAATCACGGCAGGGCTAACATTGCCATTCATTCCTCTAAAGTCACTAACGTATGCACATGAAATTGATAGTAATATCACATGTTACTTACAGTGATGTAAAATATCAAACTGGCAATAGAAGGCTTCACCCAAAACACATTTTTATTCATTAGTGTAGAATATATACAGGTAGATACATTGCTTGAAAAGATTAGTACACACAACATAACCTACGATAATACTGGTCCTATACGAGGATTAATATACACACTGTAAATGTATGCATGTTAATACACTTCACCCATACATAATCACATGCACAGTGAATGTATATTTGTATACACAAATTCTCTGCCTGATTTTTATTTGCTATTGACGAAGCCTTGTGTTTGATATATCCCTTCATAATGCTATTGAGCCACTCACTTGCTGTGCTGTTACTTGTAGTGCACTGCATCCCACTCTGGCACCAAGTTAATGGTCAGCCATTTGCCTCTGCGTTCTTCCCTTGAAATTGTAATACTATTTGTAGGTAGCAACAAACAAGAATTGTTAGATCCAATAGCCTTTGGCACATTAAAGGCCAGACATATTGGATTTGCCAGTGCTTTTTGTGATGTGGTATAAATACATTCAATAGATTTTGAGAAATTAAGGCTTAAAAACTTTGCATATTTAATGCCACGAAGGATCTGTGGAGCTGACAGATCTGAAGATAGGATCTGATTGGCTGCCACCACATCAACAAAGATGTGGCGGAATCCATTTTAGGATTCGGGGACTCAACCCTCTGTCCTGACAAACAATAAAAAAAAAAACATATAAAGTGTCAGGGTCCCTTTTTTTGGGGGGGCGTGGCCTCCCACCCCAAGCCTTTTTCAGGGCCTGGGGACCCAATCCCCTGGGATGATTAATTTGTAAAAGGGAGAGGGCATGGGGCACCCCTTCCCATATCTTGCAGAGGCCCCGAGGAACCCATTACTTGGGGCAAATTTATATATAAAGGGGAGAGGGGCGTGTGGCCCCCCTCTCCAAGCCTTGGTTGGGTCCTGGGGACCCCATCCCCTGGGGCCAGTTCAGTGATTTTGATTTACCCAACTGAAATATGTTTCAGGGAACGGCTATCCTTTGCACTAAATTCATCGAAAATATTTGTTTGTGCAGTTTTCCTTTAACAACCACTGGAGCATACACCATTATGTTAAGTGATAGGAGCAGCTAACAATATGAAAGACAACTGGGAAGAAAAAAACAAGTTTCCACCTTCAATCATATGACCATTTAGCGTGCTTCTTTTGTACACTAAAGTAACCGTTTTACCACCAATGTGCGCAAACCCAAAATGAGAAAGGGAAGAAAAGAAGTCAATGTTGCTCATGCAAACAAATTAGGGAATCACAAATGTTTGGTCATCTAGATTCATGCGTCCAAGGGTAACGCACATGCATGCGCAATCACCACTATGTGCTTCCTTTCACGCGTGCATGTCCATTGGCCTATACAGGGTTATCCGGTTACTGAGACTCACATGGGCAGCCCCAACCCTCCTGGGTTGTGGGAAGCAGTGAGGCATGAAAAGGCTGTGGGAAAGGGACATTGTAATCCCGACGGCTGCACCTGCCACGGCACCACCGCCTTTCAGGGATTGCGAGATATGAGGATCAGATGTGGCAGTTGCTAGTTCTCCTCAGAAACAACAATGACAGCTGGGGGAGCAAAATGAGTTGCAGAGAGAGCACAATGATCGCCAGAAGGCCACCAATGACTTTTTAGAGTGTAACATATCCATCATGTGGTCCTCTTCTGGGGTGGTTCAGTATTTGCAGGGCAATTAGGGAAGCATCTGCCTCTTTCTGTGGACAATCCTCAACATCCACCACCCAACCAAGTACCGCTGCAGAAATAGAGGCCGAGTAAACCACAGAGGCATTAATGGTCAACTCTCTAATACATTTTTCCTTTTTAGAGGCACTCGTCAAGGTTGTCCCTTGTCACCTTTATTTTTCTCCTTGCTATTGAACCTTTACTCATTGCCATTAGAAATTACATGGAAATAATAGGTATTGCTTTTGATGATGTTGCTATAAAAACTTCATCTTATGCTGGTGATGTATTATTACATATTAGTAATCCTGATTCTTCTATTGCCTCTCTATTAAGCCTAATTCAAAAATACTCCCAGATTTCAGGATATACTGTACACACTAATAAGACAGAATGTTTTCCTTTAAATGTGCACTGTACCCCTGATATGCCCCCCAATAATGAAATAATATGGCAAAAGGAAAAACTAAAATATCTTGGTATCCTATTCTCTCATATCATTAAACAATTGATTACTTTGAACTGTGAATATATTCTTAATCATATCAAAGACAAAATTTATAAGTGGTCTGCTTTACACACTGGTGGGGAAAAGTTGACTCTACTAAAATGGTTATTGCTCCAACCATATTTTATACTTTATCTATAATACCTTCTCAAATTCCTCTTAAGTTTTATAAATCATTAGATAAACATACATCTAAATTTATTTGGAATAACAAAACGCCCGTATAAGCTATAAAAAATTAAAAATTGCAAACTTTAATGGCCGTTTTTGCTTATCAGATTTTTTAAATTATCATCAAGCGTTTATATTAAAACAAAGCACCTTTTGGTTCCCCAATAGAAACTTTCAAAATGCACCTTCATGGCTTCTCATTGAGCAAAGTTTGATATCACTGTTTCCGTTAACTGCATTAGTGACTACGTCTTCTTCTACTACATTTTAGAAGAAGATCTGCAATACTAAAATCTACAAAATTAATATTGCAGGATTTAGACTCTCTCTTTCAAACACCTATTTCCCATACCTAAAATATGTCCTTGTTAAAACATAATCAAAATATAAAATGTTGGCAATCTTGGATAAATGCTTGTTTTTTTACTCAAAAGATATATACTAAACAACACTTTTTAACTTTTGAAGAACTGCAACAAAAATGTATCACCCCCATTTGATATTTTTAAGTACGGACTTTTACGTAATCCATCCTTGATTCATTTCCTAATAATCTTCCTGTGATAAACCCATCTGATTTAGAGATTCACAACAATAGCTACTTCATCTCATGCTGTGTCAATGTATTACAAAAAATTTAATAATTTTGAAAGGAATAACATTAATTTTATCTCTTCTTTTGGAATAATTAACTCAATATATCTATTTCTCAAGACTCATAGAGAAAATATGGATGAATAGTGTCTCTGGATGGTTACCTGGATTGTTACCTGTGTCTTCATACCAAACTAATTCCTTCATATTATTTAATTGTTTATGGACCCCCGTTAAAAATGTTTAATGCAAAACTACTAAATTCTCCTAATTGTTGGCACTGTAAATCCAATCCAGGTTCATTAAAACATATGCTTTTTAGTGTAATATTGTCTCTAAGTTTTGGAAAGAGGTTTGGGATGTTATTATAAAACATTTTAATGTATCAGATAAACTTTCATACAATATGTTGATTTGTAAATCGATTTTACTTTCAACAAAACTGTCAGATTCAAATAACAAGCTCTCTGATTTCTTATCAACTGCTGCTCTCAAATCAATTACTGCCAAATGGAAAAACACTTAATTATTCATTATTATTATTATCAATCCATACATGGTGGGCATGGATAATTTTTACCAGAAAAGGAGCCGATTTGACTATGTTGGGTGTTGTTCACAACACATCTGATTATCAATCATTTTGGAAATCGATTGATAATTATATAGCACTATATTTATAAATAAGTATTATTATTATTATATATTATATATTAGGTAAAGTCTGTTGGATTTTAGTAAGTAGCTCTATTATGATATACTTGTAAAAATAATATTTATTGATTCCCCTCTTATTTTTCAGTTTTAGTTTCTATTATACTGCATTTCTCATTGAATAGGTACAATTAGTAAATCAATGTAAT
Source organism: Calotriton arnoldi (assembly GCA_963921515.1). NCBI lineage: Eukaryota > Metazoa > Chordata > Amphibia > Caudata > Salamandridae > Calotriton > Calotriton arnoldi. The sequence continues at coordinate 961,025 of CAWUFW010002082.1, read as the reverse complement.
ATGGTAAAATTCAATCTACCTCTTCTGTGCTCTTTTTTGTTTGGTGTATTACCTTATCATAAAATTCAATAAAATATTTTGAACACAGTAAAATGCACTTCACTCCATTCTTTTGAATTTTTTCATGAGGGAAGAAACCTTTTAAAAGAGGTCTGGTTTACTCGCTCAGGGCAAAGATCGTATAATGTCACTTCCTGTGATGTCATTAAGGTCAAAGGGTATGTGGTGTCACTACCCCAGGCATTTTGGTAAATATACACGCATGAAGTTCCCCCACCTCCTGGCTTAATAGGTGGAAAGCAGCATCCCTCAATTAGGCTGGCCTACTCTATTTGCTCCATTGGAAATGCAGCTGGCAAGATTGGCATGTCTAGTCGCCCCCACCTGCCCCCTCACAGTGTCACAACTCCTGGTGGGCTTTGTGAACATCTCCAGACTTAAGGCTGCTACCCATTCCTGCCTGTCTATGCGAAGTGGGGATAGGCCATTGCCACCTTTGCCACTCTATAGGTAGCTATGCTAAACATATGGAAGTCCAACCTTACGCTCCCAGTTTACCTTTGGAACTCCTCCCCGGCACGTACTCCTGTCATGGATGCCCGGAACTGGGAGCGTGGAAGGTCAGTGGGCTGGACACATGGGGGGACATGTATGCGGACTTGCAGCTGCAATTTGAGGAATTAGTGGACATATATGGAGTGCCACAGGGTTCCAATCTATTACATGCCTTGCTGGCACGTCAATCCCTGCAAGCATGGGACTCTGATCGGGCAGAGCCCACTACATCACACCTACTACACACACTGCTCACACACATCCACGGCCGACGTGCCATAACAGCCATTTATACTTCCATCAGATTGGACGATCCCCCCGTACTGGTGACATTGCGTGCGTATTGGGATAGCGAACTGTCCACCACCCTGACTGACAAGCAGTGGTTGCAATGTCTTAACCAACCAAAAATTATTTCAGCCAACGCTAGGGTAAAATATACTCAATTTAATTATTTACATCACACGTACCTCACTCCCCACAGGCTGGCACGCATGTACACTGCCACCATGGACATATGCCGAAGATGTCGAGACCAGGGAGCCACATTCACACACATGGTGTGGAACTGCACTACCATTCAAACATTCTGGCCTGAGGAGGCCACTGTGCTTACAGAAGCGGCAGGCACATGGGTGGAGGCGGAATCCCTTCACTTTCTATTGGGAGTTACGAGACGTAATTCGTCTCGCAAGGGCCTGAACAAATTTCTGGATCTCGCTTTGGGCTTGGCCAAACGCAAGATTGCCATGACATGGAAGGCACAAAAGGGTCCCACGGTCAATGCGTGGTTACTTGATCTTCATAGGGCATTGGTCTCGGAGCGTACAAATCAGCAAGAGACTGCGGCACGGGAGTCAGTCCCCTCGAGACAAACCCCTATACAATGGCAGGGATATTTATCCGTGATCGAGACTAAACTCTCTGCAGATCCCCTCCCTTCCTAAATTTGCTTGCTCCTGCTGTGACCCGTTGCTTCTCCTCTTCGCTTCCCCCCTCACGTCTGCACCCACCCCCCTCACCCTTGATACACACACAAATACACTGCCCATTACGCCCCTACAATTATACATATGTTAACTTATTATTGCATCAGACCGACAGACGCACCCACAATGGTATTTCCATGTAGAGATCGGTTCTTATTTTCTTTTTCTTTCTTATTCATCAATTCTTTTACCTTTATTCCTTGTTGTGTTCCTCTTGTTCAAGTTTATAATTTATTTTGCAACTGTATGCAATCTACTGTAGAACTGGTTTTGAGGAACAATGGCCCATTCTCTCTTTGGTGCTCCTGATACAATTTGACTGCGTTCGGCTGTGCGGCGCTGCGGAGTGAAGCAGCAAGCCAGCCAGCAAAATGGACACTTAGGGGTCGATTCCGATCCCGGCCGGAAGCGCACCTAACAGTATTTGTCCAGAAAAAAAACCAGCCGATTGCGTGTTTCCCGACCGATTCGAACATTCGTCCGGACGAACAAGTACGATGCGTATAACAACCCAGTTTCCGAGCGAGCCGTACTTACCCAATTCAGCTCCTGTTCCCCGCCCGAGCCGGATCCGTAAACGCCGAATCGAGTCGTACGGAAGCAAATACACAGCACCTTCCGGCCGGACGAGTACAATGCGCACTCCGTACGCGCCGAACCCGTCGCTACGTCCGGGACGTTTGAGCATCCGGGCGAGCCGTACATAAGCTCCGTTTCGCGCCACAAGACGATCCACGGCTACGAGACGAACAAGCCTGCTACGAGTACGACTCGAAGACACGAGAAACCCGAACGAGACGATCCAAGCATGAATCCCATTGCGCAGGTCCTACCTATACTCTACATCTATTACCGGGACTGGCAAGGACGCGTACGGCGCAGACGGTAAGTCAAACACCAACAATACAAACAAACGACACGTACCCGAAATATGTCACACACACATAGGGATGCACAAATGACGTACACTAGCAACAGCAGAACCATAGGGGTGGGATGGCCATCACCAATGCCATACACACCCATAGGGGGCTGGATGCCTGCCACTACCACCACCCCACTCAGGGGGGGCTGGATGCCTGTCACTACTACCATCCCCACCCTTAGGGGGATGGATGCCTACCACTACCACCACCCCTACTCAGGGGGGCCTGGATGCCTACCACGACCACCACCCCTACTCAGGGGGGGCTGGATGCCTGCCACCACCACCACCCCTACTCAGGGGGGCCTGGATGCCTACCACTACCACCACCCTACTCAGGGGGGGCTGGATGCCTGCCACTACCACCACCCCTACTCAGGGGGGGCTGGATGCACATCACTACTACCATCCCCACCCTTAGGGGGCTGGATGCCTGCCACTACCACCACCCCACTCAGGGGTGGCTGGATGCCTGTCACTACTACCATCCCCACCCTTAGGGGGATGGATGGCCACCACTACCACCACCCCTACTCAGGGGGGGCTGGATGCCTACCACTACCACCACCCCTACTCAGGGGTGCCTGGATGCCTGTCACTACTACCATCCCCACCCTCAGGGGGCTGGATGCCTACCACTACCACTACTCAGGGGGCTGGATGCCTGCCACTACCACCACCCCACTCAGGGGGGCTCGATGCCTGTCACTACTACCATCCCCACCGTTAGGGGATGGATGCCTACCACTACCACCACCCCTACTCAGGGGGCCTGGATGCCTACCACTACCACCACCCCTACTCAGGGGGGCTGGTTGCCTGCCACTACCACCACCCCTACTCAGGGGGGCTGGATGCCCGTCACTACTACCATCCCCACCCTTAGGGGCTGGATGCCTGCCACTACCACCACCCCACTCAGGGGGGCTGGATGCCTGTCACTACTACCATCCCCACCCTTAGGGGGATGGATGCCTGCCACTACCACCACCCCACTCAGGGGGGGCTGGATGCCTGTCACCACTTCCATCCCCACCCTTAGGGGGATGGATGCCTACCACTACCACCACCCCTACTCAGGGGTGGCTGGATGCCTGCCACTATCACCACCCCACTCAGGGGGGCTGGATGCCCGTCACTACTACCATCCCCACCCTTAGGGGGATGGATGCCCATCACTACTACCATCCCCACTCATAGGGGGCTGGATGCCTGTCACTACCCCCACCCCAGTCAGGGGGTCTGAATGCCTGTCACTACTACCATCCCCACCCTTAGGGGGCTGGATGCCTGCCACTACCACCACCCCACTCAGGGGGTGCTGGATGCCTGTCACTACTACTATCCCCACCCTTAGGGGGATGGATGGCCACCACTACCACCACCCCTACTCAGGGGGGCCTGGATGCCTACCACTACCACCACCCTTACTCAGGGGGGGCTGGATGCCTGCCACTACCACCACCCCTACTCAGGGGGCTGGATGCCTACCACTACCACCACCCCTACTCAGGGGGGCTGGATGCCTGCCACTACCACCACCCCACTCAGGGGGGCTCGATGCCTGTCACTACTGCCATCCCCACCCTCAGGGGCTGGATGCCTGTCACCACTACCATCCCCACCCTTAGGGGGATGGATGGCCACCACTACCACCACCCCTACTCAGGGGTGGCTGGATGCCTACCACTACCACCACCCTTACTCAGGAGTGCCTGGATGCCTGTCACTACTACCATCCCCACCCTCAGGGGGCTGGATGCCTACCACTACCACCACCCCTACTCAGGGGTGCCTGGATGCCTGTCACTACTACCATCCCCACCCTCAGGGGGCTGGATGCCTACCACTACCACCACCCCTACTCAGGGGGGGCTGGATGCCTGCCATTACCACCACCCCTACTAAGGGGGGCCTGGATGCCTACCACTACCACCACCCCTACTCAGGGGTGCCTGGATGCCTGTCACTACTACCATCCCCACCCTCAGGGGGCTGGATGCCTGCCACTACCACCACCCCACTCAGGGGGTGCTGGATGCCTGTCACTACTACCATCCCCACCCTTAGGGGGATGGATGGCCACCACTACCACCACCCCTACTCAGGGGGCTGGATGCCCATCACTACTACCATCCCCACCCTTAGGGGGCTGGATGCCTGCCACTACCACCACCCCACTCAGGGGTGGCTGGATGCCTGTCACTACTACCATCCCCACCCTCAGGGGGCTGGATGCCTACCACTACCACCACCCCTACTCAGGGGTGCCTGGATGCCTGTCACTACTACCATCCCCACCCTCAGGGGGCTGGATGCCTACCACTACCACTACTCAGGGGGGGCTGGATGCCTGCCACTACCACCACCCCACTCAGGGGGGGCTGGATGCCTGTCACTACTACCATCCCCACCGTTAGGGGGATGGATGCCTACCACTACCACCACCCCTACTCAGGGGGGCCTGGATGCCTACCACTACCACCACCCCTACTCAGGGGGGGCTGGTTGCCTGCCACTACCACCACCCCTACTCAGGGGGGGCTGGATGCCCGTCACTACTACCATCCCCACCCTTAGGGGGCTGGATGCCTGCCACTACCACCACCCCACTCAGGGGGGGCTGGATGCCTGTCACTACTACCATCCCCACCCTTAGGGGGATGGATGCCTGCCACTACCACCACCCCACTCAGGGGGGGCTGGATGCCTGTCACCACTTCCATCCCCACCCTTAGGGGGATGGATGCCTACCACTACCACCACCCCTACTCAGGGGTGGCTGGATGCCTGCCACTATCACCACCCCACTCAGGGGGGCTGGATGCCCGTCACTACTACCATCCCCACCCTTAGGGGGATGGATGCCCATCACTACTACCATCCCCACTCATAGGGGGCTGGATGCCTGTCACTACCACCACCCCAGTCAGGGGGTCTGAATGCCTGTCACTACTACCATCCCCACCCTTAGGGGGCTGGATGCCTGCCACTACCACCACCCCACTCAGGGGTGCTGGATGCCTGTCACTACTACTATCCCCACCCTTAGGGGATGGATGGCCACCACTACCACCACCCCTACTCAGGGGGCCTGGATGCCTACCACTACCACCACCCTTACTCAGGGGGGCTGGATGCCTGCCACTACCACCACCCCTACTCAGGGGGCTGGATGCCTACCACTACCACCACCCCTACTCAGGGGGGGCTGGATGCCTGCCACTACCACCACCCCACTCAGGGGGGGCTCGATGCCTGTCACTACTGCCATCCCCACCCTCAGGGGGCTGGATGCCTGTCACCACTACCATCCCCACCCTTAGGGGGATGGATGGCCACCACTACCACCACCCCTACTCAGGGGTGGCTGGATGCCTACCACTACCACCACCCTTACTCAGGAGTGCCTGGATGCCTGTCACTACTACCATCCCCACCCTCAGGGGGCTGGATGCCTACCACTACCACCACCCCTACTCAGGGGTGCCTGGATGCCTGTCACTACTACCATCCCCACCCTCAGGGGCTGGATGCCTACCACTACCACCACCCCTACTCAGGGGGGCTGGATGCCTGCCATTACCACCACCCCTACTAAGGGGGGCCTGGATGCCTACCACTACCACCACCCCTACTCAGGGGTGCCTGGATGCCTGTCACTACTACCATCCCCACCCTCAGGGGGCTGGATGCCTGCCACTACCACTACCCCACTCAGGGGGTGCTGGATGCCTGTCACTACTACCATCCCCACCCTTAGGGGGATGGATGGCCACCACTACCACCACCCCTACTCAGGGGGGGCTGGATGCCCATCACTACTACCATCCCCACCCTTAGGGGGCTGGATGCCTGCCACTACCACCACCCCACTCAGGGGTGGCTGGATGCCTGTCACTACTACCATCCCCACCCTCAGGGGGCTGGATGCCTACCACTACCACCACCCCTACTCAGGGGTGCCTGGATGCCTGTCACTACTACCATCCCCTCCCTCAAGGGGCTGGATGCCTACCACTACCACCACCCCTACTCAGGGGGGGCTGGATGCCTGCCACTACCACCACCCCTACTCAGGGGGGGCCTGGATGCCTACCACTACCACCACCCCTACTCAGCGGCCTGTCACTACTACCATCCCCACCCTTAGGGGGCTGGATGCCTGCCACTACCACCACGCCACTCAGGGGTGGCTGGATGCCTGTCACTACTACCATCCCCACCCTTAGGGGGATGGATGGCCACCACTACCACCACCCCGACTCAGGGGGGGCTGGATGCCTACCACTACCACCACCCCTACTCAGGGGTGCCTGGAGGCCTGTCACTACTACCATCCCCACCCTCAGGGGGCTGGATGCCTGTCACCACTACCATCCCCACGCTTAGGGGGATGGATGGCCACCACTACCACCACCCCTACTCAGGGGGGGCTGTATGCCTACCACTACCACCACCCCTACTCAGGGGGGGCTGGATGCCTGCCACCACCACCACCCCTACTCAGGGGGGCCTGGATGCCTACCACTACCACCACCCCTACTCAGGGGGGGCTGGATGCCCATCACTACTACCGTCCCCACCCTTAGGGGGCTGGATGCCTGCCACTACCACCACCCCACTCAGGGGGTGCTGGATGCCTGTCACTACTACCATCCCCACCCTTAGGGGGATGGATGGCCACCACTACCACCACCCCTACTCAGGGGGGGCTGGATGCCCATCACTACTACCATCCCCACCCTTAGGGGGCTGGATGCCTGCCACTACCACCACCCCACTCAGGGGTGGCTGGATGCCTGTCACTACTACCATCCCCACCCTTAGGGGGATGGATGGCCACCACTACCACCACCCCTACTCAGGGGGGGCTGGATGCCTACCACTACCACCACCCCTACTCAGGGGTGCCTGGATGCCTGTCACTACTACCATCCCCACCCTCAGGGGGCTGGATGCCTGTCACCACTACCATCCCCACCCTCAGGGGGCTGGATGCCTACCACCACCCCTACTCAGGGGGGGCTGGATGCCTGCCACTACCTCCACCCCTACTCATAGGACGGGTAATGCATGACACAACCAGCATACTCCCACATAAGGAATGTCTGAAAATTACATCCCCCCCAACACCATGACAAGCGTGTGTAGTCTGTGACAAATGCCTACAACACTGAACATGACATTGAACATACAATGTGACCCCCTAGCACATGTGTCACACATAAATGTGTGTGGCCTCCACAATGCAAGCCGACCATGGCCACTGTGGCAATGGGGTTGAACACCCCATCACCACAGTGACCAAAAGGTAGGTGTGGGGTCCATAGCTGATGCACCTTTTGAACAGTGTGGCAATGGGGCCCAAAGCCCCATCACCACAGTGATCAAAAGGGAAGTGTGGGGTCCATAGCTGATGCACCTTTTGAACTGTGTGGCAATGGGGCCCAAAGCCCCATCACCACAGCGACCAAAAGGTAGGTGTGGGGTCCATAGCTGATGCACCTTTTGAACAGTGTGGCAATGGGGCCCAAAGCCCCATCACCACAGCGACCAAAAGGGAAGTGTGGGGTCCATAGCTGATGCACCTTTTGAACAGTGTGGCAATGGGGCCCAAAGCCCCATACCCACAGTGACCAAAAGGGAAGTGTGGGGTCCATAGCTGATGCACCTTTTGAACAGTGTGGCAATGGGGCCCAAAGCCCCATCACCACAGTGACCAAAATGTAAGTGTTGTCATGGGAAAAGCTGCAAATGCCAAACTGCATGGATGATTCCTGGTCACACAACAACAAACACATCAGTGGCATAGTAGTGCTTGTGTCCCATAGCAACATAGATTGGGTGAGGCAAACAGTGCAGTGCAAATAAAACATACGTTTGGCCATGTGCATACAAACATCACCCATGGGGGCTCACATTGTCAACATTCACAAATAACACAATGACAGAAGTGACCATCATAATGCAGACCCACATATCTGCACCAATGGACACACAAATGTAGATATCCTAGGGAGACTGTAGATGTCAGGTGAACAAATACCATACCATGGCAGCAATGGGACATACAAACCATGATTATTGTGCTGACTGATGACCTAGGAGTCCCAGGGACAGCAGGGGAAAGCCACCAAACAACATACAGCCAATGGCACACTCAATATATGCCAATGCAGTGGTGCAAATGCACAAACACAAACAGGCAGACCCACACTGCATATCAAACACAACAGGTGATGGGGGTGTGTGCCAGGGTCCCCAGGCTACCACACAACACATGAGGAGGCCTGAATTCCAATTACACAGATGTGTATACAGTGCCATACAAAAGTAACTCATGGATCGGATTCCCCTATGTGGGCAAAGAGGCATTGTTAGATGAGAGGGAGCCCAAATTACACATGTCACAAAAGCTAGTAGGAACAGCAACTAACACAGCAAGAGACAGACCCACCACAGCACAACCCCCAGGGACCCCACATTGTGGTGACACTACCCTGCATGATAATCCTACTGTGATGACAAAGGTAGATGTCATTCACACTGTGAACCACAGCCATGTGTCCTGAGCAACAAACTACCATCACACCTACACAAGCACAAATCAAACAGCACGGCCTGCCAGCCATGGCCAATATGGAGGTAGGGGTCTAGCCGTGCAACAACTCACATTTGCACACACTCAACACCACACACCTTGATCTCCACCAATGTGCAGCAGTGAAGCTCACATGGACTGGTGACATTGCACATGCACCCATGACAATCCCAGGGGTGGTGGGGGGAACTAAGGTGCAGAAACCCATCACACATGGCCAGTCAACAAGACTCGTGAATGTCTGACACACTGCACATTACGCGGTACATGGGCATGACGTGAAATCCTCCACATTCAATGGGATCCTGGCCATAGTCACACACCAATGAAGAAGACAAGGTGACACACAAAGAACACACGTACACAACTTCCAACATTGCAGCTCTGACCCTGAGGAGTGGCAGCAGTCACACACACAACGTGTCACAATCACTGAAAGCTACCATAGACTGTAAATTACATGACATGTGTAACCAACAAGTGCCAAGGGGAATCCTGAATGTGTCCCATCTGCGTTTGCCCACATCCCCAGCCCTGACAACAAAGACAACCTGGGATGACAACCTGATGAACCTTAGTTAGCCATGCACCCACATCCCGGAGTAACCAGGTCCAAGATGCTTGATGAACACAGAACAACTCAGCAAGCATCAGAAACAGGAACATCCGTAGGGACACAGCCTGTGTAGGAAAAGGGAAGGGTACACGCACAGACATGCTTACATAACACAAAACACGGGCCCAGGCAATGTCACGGGATTACACACTGCCATGAGGGCACTCCACTGCTGTGGAAGGTCCGCTGTGCCAAGCCTTGTCTGTGCACGACTCAAACATGTCGGCAGAACACTCGGTCAGTGAGTCAACAACTACAACACACTGAAGGCTCTGCTCACATCAGCCTGGGTACGGGAGTGTCACGTCAGTCATCTGCATACACCCAAAACACGTGTCAAGCAAGGTGCACTGTATACACTGATGAGTCCTTCAACATTGGTGTGCTAAACTGCATGTCCAGTGGAGATGGGCACACAGTCAGGGAAATAGGAACATTGAACAGTGGTAAGCCCACCAGATGTGCATCACTGTAAGACAAAGATGTTAATTTACAAATGCAAAACGTACATCCCTGTGTCATATGCTGAACATCACACCCTCAGACTGCAGCAGAGGATGCCATAGATCCAGACTACAACAGGACACACATCCCATGGACCACATGGAGTCCATCACTGCAACACTTCATTTCCCTGATCTGAACACTATTACAACTGCAAATGCATGATGATAACCATGTACATCATGTACATCAAAAGAAAAACCACAAGTAAACAAAAATAGGCTTTAGTCAGTAAATGTAAATAAAAAATCAGAAGTCCAAATTAAACTAAGGCCAATGGCCAGTCCAAATACACAGTCCCAACAGGGTGACATGTGACAACTTGTCACCCATTGCTTGCCTGCACTGGTAGGGACAGGGGACATCCCCCTTGGAGGGGCATACAAGGGGCAGGCCAGGCACCGCAGGGACAGGATCAGGGGATGCCAGAGTGAGGCAGTGAAGGGGTGGTGGGTGCAGGAGTGTCACCAGCAACTGCAGTGGAGGTGTCTGACTCAGGGGGGCCGGCACCACTGCAGTGCCCGAGTCAGACGGGGTGGTTGTGGACTCCACTGCAGTGCATGCCTCCAAGGGAGTGGAAGGGGGGCAGATGAGGTGGGCAGGACAGAGGGGGGACCCGGTCTCCACACCAGTGGCACAAACAGGCTGAGCGTCTGGGTTGGGGGTGGAAGAGCAAGTGGCAGGGGGGAGGGCCTAAGCAGTTTGGGGATGCGGTATCGGTGTGTGGGGGAACCTGGGGCAGGGTGTGGCGGTGGAACCTGTGGAGTGGTGGCCTGGGGGATGGAGGAGAGAGACTGGGTGGTGGAGCTGCGTGGTGGTGGTGGGGGTCTTGCCCTTCCTGGTCCGGGGGACTTCCGAATGGGGTCCTCAGTCTGTCTGCGCCTGGGGGAGGGTGTCCGGGGGCGAGGGGCACTCCCCTCTGTGTGGGTGGACTTCCTCTTCCCCCGGTATGCCGGATCTGCAGGATCGGAGGGGAAGAGGCCGAGGTCACACAGGAAGACCTGCTGTGTAGGTGGGGTTGCAGGTGAGGCAAGGGAAGGGGTCTTGGAGGGAGAGGATTTGGAGGACTGCGGAGTGACTGTGGATGCCTGTGTGTGTGTCTGTTCCCCATCCCCTGTGTGTGGTATCTGTCCCCTGAGGATGCTTGTGTGCACGTCTTGCCTTTCTTTTGGGTGTGTCTGTGCTGCTCGTGTCTGTGTGCTTGGGTGAATGTGCAGGTGTGCATGTGCTTTGGACAGGTAGGGTGCCAGGAAGTGTGGATGGGGCAGAGGTAGGAGGTGGGAGGGACTGCTGGAGGAGGGACACTGCTGCCGTCAGGGAGGAGTCCATGGACTTATTGCTCCTCTGTAGGGCAGACATACCCGTCGAGATGCCCTCCATGAACGACACCAGCTGTGTCAACAGAGTGGTGTGTGCATGGAGGACACTCAGCATTGCTGTCTGCCCTACATGGAGCTGCCGAAGTAGGTACACAGACTCCTCACTCAGGGCAGCAGGGGACACAGGGGCAGGGGGTGCGGTGCCTGGCACGAAGGAGACACGCTCCCGAACACGGGAGCCTCCACGGACGTCTGGAATTGGAGCCAATGGGAGGGCGGTGCTGGTGGTGGTGGTGGTGGGGCCAGACAGACTAGCGGGGGTGTGGTGGCTGCTGACACCCGCCTCCACAAGGGAGTCATCTTCCAAGCTGCTGTGGTCCTCAGCTGAGGTGGATGGTGCTGAGGACTCCTCGGTGTGGCTCCCCTCGCCCTCCGTGCCACTGGGTCCCTCTGACCACTTGTCGGATGCTGACCCAGTCTGGCTCCACTGCTCCTCCTGGTCCGTGTAGCTGTCCCCTCCTGTGGCCATGGATGTATCTGCAAACAATTAGGGGAACAGACAAACATCAGTCACCTGCACTGACCGCACACACCACAGTAAGTACAGCACTTACAGAGCCAGCCCTGGCATCCTTAGTAGAACATTGCCAAAACTCCTCACACAGATTTGGAGAAGCCAATTGTCAGTCTGATGGTCAACCATGGGACTCACACCCCTCCTGCCCTTGCACCCATCTGTCTGGTGCCTGTCTGATGGTAAGACCCCAGTGTGGACACATGCACCACCTACACAGTTGTTGGACATTGCAGGGAACACAGTGAAGTATGTGAACATGCACACATCACATCTCTTGCCACTGAGTCAGTGCAGGTGTTCGGAGAAAGGGATGGCCAGAGTCTAAATAGAAATGCATGTGATGCATACCAGCACCAGACACCATGATGCACCCATGTCCGGATAGTCCATGCCACAATGGGGTGCATGTTGCACATGTCACTCCCCTGCAGGATCACTCTTAGGAAGTTTAATGCCATGACACAGGCATGCCTGCAAAGTCATACATCACTGTCTCCAGTCACATGGCCATGGCAGCCTGCCAACAACAGTCTGCACTGTGTCACAATCCTAGGACATGGGGAATGCAAGTTATGTAACTGACAAGTGCACATGTCCATCCCCCACACACCACATCATCTGAACTAGTATTTGTCCACGTCATGCCAATTGGACATATGGGGGACATGAAACACAACTCCCAGAACCTGAGCACCTCACAGTGTGCTGTGAATGAATAACAGCTGCCTGAAAGTCACAGTCGCATACACCTGTGTGCACAGTCAAGTGATCAAACATCTATAAGTCACAGAAGTATCGTCTCACATGGTAACATCTCAGATGGCATGCTGAACCCTAACCGACAAACATACCAGTAGTCCTGACAACGAAGCCACAGCACACTGACACAGAGGCAGACACCTGAGGGAACATGTCACTGATCACAACATGTCAGATGATCCACGGGAGTGGGAGTACAGAGTCTATTGTATGCCCTGGAGTAGGCATGACTGTTCAGCTCCACCTGTAAGAGGGATGAGTCCTGGACAGTAGGCGGGTGTCTAAGCATGTGTGACACACTTGATATACATACTCCTGAGGCCCAAACATTGTTCCCACCCACAGCATGGGGGTGTGCCAAATACCCCAGGGACATGTGGTGAATCAGATCAGCAAGTGGACCACATATCAAAGTTACACCCAGATTACATGTCAGGACTTGGGCATTGTGTGAGCAATTGACCCACCCATGAATCCCACAACATAGTCACCGGAACAAATGCTGTCCCCCACCTTGAGCAAAGCAAAATGCAATGACACAGTCCCCAAGTGACACAATTTCCTGACTGTAAGGGCCACACATATGCGTATCAGATGAGGAGTGGGCATGTCACAATAGAGGGACATGGGTCCTGGACCACAAGACTGATGTACTGTGGAAGTTTAACCAGGCCAGAGGAGGGCACATAGCATGTCAGACAAAGTGCACAGTGCTGTCATGGACTCACCCCCTCCTTGCTGCTGTCTGGCCTTCAGCTGCCCATCCAGGTCAGGGAAGACCACCGCCAGGATCCTGAGCATGTGGGGGGTCAGGGTCCGGTGTCCGCCCCTCCTGCGAGGAGGCGACAGCTTCAGCTGGACCCTTGCGATCCTCCGGGTCCAGCCTCGAAGGTCCTGCCACCTCTTCTGGCAGTTGGGGATCCGGCGCTTGTAGTCCCCCAAGGATCTTACTGCCCGGGCGATGGTCAGCCAGATTTCCTGCTTCTGGTGGGCATCAACCTGTGAGGATGACAAAGTGAAAATGCCATTACTACACATGCAACATATCCGTGCATCACACAGTTGGATATACATGTCTCAATCACTGGGGCACATGATGTACACAGGCAGTGCAACGATGGCTATGAACAGTTTGCCAGCAGTTACTACATGGTATCATTGCATGGAAAGTAAACCTTGTTGGAATGCACTGTTACTGCACTGTACCTGTTCAGTGCATGTAACTACACACTTTGGGGGCTCAGAACTACTCAGTGAGCATGCTAGCCAGTGGTGTGCACACTGTAAGTCCTGCTAGTCAGACAACATGCAAAATTAGTAAGGCAGTGGACAGCACACTCACCTGCTCCCCTGGTGTCCCATACAGCTTGCAGTACTGTGGAAGGAGGCTGTCCAGCAGGGCCTGGTTCTCCTCAAGGCTGAAGGCTGGGGCTCTCTCCACAGTACGTGCCATTGCAGTAGCCAGAGGATGCAGAGACAGCAGCAGTGTTGGTGGCAGATGTCGTCCTGGAGCATGTAGTGCAGGCAAGTGAGCTCTCAGGGGAACAGCCAGTATTATATGTGTGCTGCAGAGGCAGATACTGTCCCATGTGTCCAAAGTGATAGGTCCAAGTCGTTTGCATCTTCTGAATCTGACCAATCCATGGAATAGCAGCACTAATACACGCCCACAGCATCCTTCAAAAATCCAAGTTCATGACACCCATGATTTTGCAACATTGTTGTGGCTGGCCAACTGAATTCACTGCATCAGACTCATTGAAGCTTCGAATACGCGTCCGTTGCCATGCCAGGCCCCAGCCAACGCGTGCGCACCGTTCGATCCATTGCTGTACAACGCGTATTTCGAAATACAACGCGTACCCGCTCACAACAGATGCAATGGGCCGGCCGGGCACACCGATCGGTCCATTGCTGTACAACGCGTACCCGCTCACAACAGATGCAATGGGCCGGCCGGGCACACCGATCGGTCCATTGCTGTACAACGCGTACCCGCTCACAACAGATGCAATGGGCCGGACGGGCACACCGATCGGTCCATTGCTGTACAACGCGTATTTCGAGATACAACGCGTACCCGCTCACAACAGATGCAATGGGCCGGCCGGGCACACCGATCGGTCCATTGCTGTACAACGCGTACCTGCTCACAACAGATGCAATGGGCCGGACGGGCACACCGATCGGTCCATTGCTGTACAACGCGTATTTCGGGATACAACGCATACCCGCTCACAACAGATGCAATGGGCCGGCCGGGCACACCGATCGGTCCATTGCTGTACAATGCGTATTTCGGGATACAACGCGTACCCGCTCACAACAGATGCAATGGGCCGGCCGGGCACACCGATCGGTCCATTGCTGTACAACGCGTACCCGCTCACAACAGATGCAATGGGCCGGCCGGGCACACCGATCGGTCCATTGCTGTACAACGCGTACCCGCTCACAACAGATGCAATGGGCCGGACGGGCACACCGATCGGTCCATTGCTGTACAACCCGTATTTCGGGATACAACGCGTACCCGCTCACAACAGATGCAATGGGCCGGCCGGGCACACCGATCGGTCCATTGCTGTACAACGCGTATTTCGGGATACAACGCGTACCCGCTCACAACAGATGCAATGGGCCGGCCGGGCACACCGATCGGTCCATTGCTGTACAACGCGTACCCGCTCACAACAGATGCAATGGGCCGGCCGGGCACACCGATCGGTCCATTGCTGTACAACGCGTACCCGCTCACAACAGATGCAATGGGCCGGACGGGCACACCGATCGGTCCATTGCTGTACAACTCGTATTTCGGGATACAACGCGTACCCGCTCACAACAGATGCAATGGGCCGGCCGGGCACACCGATCGGGCCATTGCTGTACAATGCGTACCTGTACAGGTCAGTCGCATATGTCACCATGCTTGTCACTGGTGAACGTATGCCAGCCACATATACCTGCCAGAGACCCAGGGGCACACCTACAACACCACACCCAGTCCACACTGTTTCCTAAGGTATGTAAGGCTGCATTACCTTTTCTGTGTATGGGGGTTAACATGTGGTTTCTGTGGTGGCACTTGTGGGCAGCCACACCCAGGCTGTGCATGTGTTAATGGGGACAGGGTCCTTTGTGTGTTGTGCACATGACCACTGTGATGTGCAACAGTTCATTTCGGAGCATGTGGCATGGTCACATTTCCAGGTTGTGTATGTGTGTGACATGTCACATACCCCCAGGGTCCCATGGGGGAAGGCATGTACGTCACAGGGTGACCCATTGCCACAATAGTGATGTCCCTCCACAGTCTGTGTGCAAGTTGTGTTTCCGATGTCTCTGATTCCATGTGCACGATGGGAGACAGTCTCCACATCAACGTTGTTTGTGCATGGACTTTGATGTTGTGCGTCACTGGCGTCCATGTCTGTCCTGCGTAGGCGACAGGGGCCACTACCTGTGGGAGTCATGTTTGTTTTTCTGACATGTACATGATACGCCATGTCATGCCAGTGTCCATGTGGCAAGACAGGGTCACTGGGAATCTACCTGTCAATGAGCTGTGATGCCTGTGGCGCATCTGTCCAGACATGTCACTGTGGTGTGTGTGTGGAACGTGACAGCAGTAAATGGGTGCTGTGACACAGCCTAATGGTTTCCCATAGCACAACCTGGAACCTGTTGTCCACACATGTTGTACTGAGAAGTTAGATGATGGCCATGTAGGTGCGAGTTATGTCCGAACAGAACGGCACACACATCAAGTACTTGTGTCTCGTAATGATGTATCATGTGAAATTGAGTATGGTGAATGGCACATATGTGGGGTGACTGAAAATCTTTCTTTCCTCAAACTATGCACTGCAGGGCTCCAGCTGTCCATAGACCATTCCCTGACCTGGCAACGATGGTGGAACGTGACAGCATCCGACGGTACCGCTTCACCAGGCAGCTGATTGAGGATTTGGCAGTGCGCTTGGCACCACATTTGCAACCTGGCCGGCCGTACCCTACGGCGCTGACCCCCAAGGTGAAGGTAATGGCAGCCCTACACTTCTTTGCCACCGGTACCTTTCAACACACTGTGGCGACTGCTGGTGGGATGTCACAGACTATGTTCAGCTGTGTGCTACGCGATGTTTTGGAGGCAATGTTGAGATGCCTGAACCAGTACATCTATTTCCCTACACGTCAACAACTCACTGACATCAAGAGTGACTTCTGTTCCCTGGGGAGGATGCCACATGTCATTGGCTCCATTGATGGGACACATGTGGCTTTGGTACCACCACAGGCACATGAGCAGGCATACCGGAACCGGAAACATTACCATTCGATCAATGCTCTGGTGGTATGTCTTGCAGATATGAGCATCACACATGTGTGTGCCCGTTTCCCTGGTTCAGCACACGATGCCTACGTGATGAGGAGTAGTCGCATCCCGAGGATGATGGCACAGATGCAGAACCAGCGTGCCTGGCTTGTCGGTGTGTACTGACTTTGTACCATTGTGTGTGTTCTGCTCTGTAGTATACCGCCCACTTTTCCAACTCAGCTAATGTGCACTTGTCTGTCCGTAGGTGACTCCGGATACCCCAACATGCCGTGGTTGCTGACACCCCTCAGGAACCCTGTGACACCAGCCCAGATGCGCTACAATGAGGCACATGGTCGGACCAGGAGAGTGATTGAGCGGACCTTTGGTCTCCTGAAGAGCCGCTTCCGCTGCCTGGACAAGACAGGAGGGGCCCTCCCATATGCCCCAGCAAAGGTGTGCAAGATTGTCATCGTCTGCTGCATGCTACACAACCTGGCACTGCGGAATGAGTTGCCTCTCATCCTGGATGACGATGACCAACGTCCGCCACATGTGGAGGATCCTGGCCTGGACCACGATGCCAGTGATGATGATGATGATGATGGTGATGTCCGCACACAGCTCATCACCAACTTCTTCAGCTGAATGTGAGTATCCAGGGAGATGTAATGTGAATGATGTGAGTTTGCATGATATGTGTGGGTGGTGCTCTGGTGCTGTTTGAGTGTGGCCATGTGCTACTTGACTGGATGCGTGCAGCAATGTGTCCTTACAGGTAGTACGTACTCCCCAACAGTTTTGACATGCTAATTTGGTTTTGTGTACTTGTCTTGTGACATGTATTGGGCATGAGTATTGCAGTTCTGTCCTGTTCTTCAGTGGCTTTAACTGTGTGTCATGTCTGTCCTTCACAGGGTCCTTACTGAGTACTTTGGTCAACTTGGATCCCCCGACACCATGATTCAGCTTTCAGGGTGGCAGCAGTAGTTTCCCTACAGGTGATGTGCCACACACCCCTGGACTTCATATCTTCTGCACTTGTTGACTGTGTGGCCACTGCCACGTGGGATTACCTTGCATTTGTAGTGGAAACAACATGTTGCAAATGTGTAATAAACCTGTGCTTCACTTTGGGATGTGCGTTGTCTGTGGTCACACATCTGACTGACATTTGCTTACTGCACCTGTGGGCTAGTTGACACAGACTCTGAATAGGTGTGGTGTCTGTGCATTCCACAGTATTTCCTGGCAACATCACTGTAGGCGATGAGTCCGATGGCCCTGGTGTCTCTGTGTTGTGTAGCCCTAGTGGTGTGTCTCCCTCATATGTGTCACGTCACCATGACTCACATGACGGTGTTGTACTTGCTGTAGCAGTTAGCATACACAGTGTAATTTAGCAGATCATCATCACCATAACAGTATCCACATTTGAATAACAACAGAGGCAAGTATGGTGTGCTAGTGATTTTATTTACAGAAATGTGTGTGTGTATAGTGCACAGGATGGTGGGTGCTGTACATTGGGATTGTGATCCAAAGTTCCCAGATGAGTTGGAAGTCTTGGTAGCAGAAATGTCCTGAGTGAAGTCCACAGTCATATGATACATTAGTCCAACTTGAACTCCCCATGTCATGTGGGAGAGTTGTGTTGCATTCGACAGGGTGAAAAGTTTGCACACAAAGGAGAATTTCCGGAACAGGTGTTGGCTTCCTGGGGGATGTACGTGGCCATCAACCTCTCCTCGGACGACCCCTCTTCTTTGGGGGGGGACCCTCATGTGCAGGCTGCTGCGGTGCAGGGGAGTCTCCGCCAGAGTCCTCCTCCCTCCCTGTGGCGGTGTCAGTTGTTGCAGCACCAGATGTTGTGGGCACACAGGGAGGTGTGGCCATGTTGGTGCTAATCTGGCAGAGGCATGTCAATATGTCCCTATGCACCGCTGTGAGTTCTTGCAATGTGTCCCACTTGGACTCCATGCGAGACATGTGTGTCTCCACACGGGACATGTGGGAGTCCAAGCGGGCATGATGGGCAGCCTGCTGCTGTTGTATGTCCTTGAGGATCCCCACTACCTGTCTGACCCCTCCGGTGCTATCCTGGTACGCATCAGCGATGCGTGCCAGTTGTGGGTCATCATGCAGTCCAGACCCCTCTGCAAGCAGCGACCTATGTCACACCTATGGCGTCACATGCAGGACCTGCGGTGGCACGCACAGGTGACCCAAGGCCCCCTTGGGGGTTGTTAGTGGTGTTGTTGTCCGTTGCTCCACGGTGGGCCTGGGGCCCTGTGCTGTTATCATCGGTGGTCCTTGGTCTGTGCGTGTCGGCGGGGGTGGTCTGTGTGTTGGCAGTTGTTGGAGGGGTGGGTGCAGGGGGTGCAGATGTTGGTCCTGCTGGTGCTGCATGATGACTCACACCGGAGGTGCCAGGTAGGTCTTCGCCATCTGAGGAGGGCAGAGGCTGTTCCACACCAGTGAGCTCAGTGTCCCCCGGAGCCTGGGACAGGGACTCCTCCTCGCCTGCTGCTGTGTCCCCATCATCATCACCTGTATTTGGAAGAAACACACATTGTATGTTATGTTTCTACAGGCATCAATGGTTCACACACCTGACAGTTGTGACTGTACCTCTGGATGCGGGCATGTACATTGCATTGTCCTAAGTTGTCACAGTAAGAGGTTGATATTGGTGTAGCACATTGTCCTGCATACCTGGGGCATTTCAATATGAATGTTGAGGTGTGTGCATGGCCAGCATTGGTTGTATTTGGTGGACATCCGGCCATCCTTCTCCACCTAGCCCAGTTATCCCACCATGAAGCATGCCACCCTTGCAGTGGGTTCAGGTTGACTCTCAGGATGTCATTCAGTGGTGTTCTGCTGTTTGTTGGTGCACAGTTCCCAGCAGGGCCTTGTGCTCCCCACAGCAGTACCCAGTGTCAGCCATCTTGTCAGTCCTTATCCACTCCCTGTGATGTGAGCATGGTTCAGAGTGGTGTTGATGGGCCAATTGTGAGGGTGAGCAATATCTGTGACTACAACTCCCATCATGCTATTGCCTACACCCCCATTCCCAGCATGCCCATACTTCCTTCCTTTTGAGTGGACTTCACTGTGTGTGAGTGTGACAGCAATGGCAAGATGGCTGACAGTGTGGTCCTGTTGTTTGTTGGTGCACAGTTCCCAGCAGGGCCTTGTGCTCCCCACAGCAGTACCCAGTGTCAGCCATCTTGTCAGTCCTTATCCACTCCCTGTGATGTGAGCATGGTTCAGAGTGGTGTTGATGGGCCAATTGTGAGGGTGAGCAATATCTGTGACTACAACTCCCATCATGCTATTGCCTACACCCCCTTCCCAGCATGCCCGTACTTCCTTCCTTTTGACTCTGCTTCCCTGTGGGGTAGTGTGCCTGTGCTGACAGGAAGGCTGACAGTGTTGTCCTTGCGTTTGTTTGGCTACAAGTCCCAAGAGTGTCCCTGTGCGTCACACAGCATTACCAGGGGTGGTGGTTCTTTGTGGGATCTTCATTTGGTGTGTGAGGCATTGCATTCTCCCAGGTGGGTTATGTGGAGTTTGTGTTGAGGGGGTGTGTGAGGAGAGCTGCTTGTAACTATGGTCAGTGCTGTCAGTCCTCCTTCCCACCCAGCCAGATATCCCACCATGCAACGTGCTTGCATTGCAGGGAGTGCAAGTTGGCTTTCAGGATGTCAGGCAGTGGTGTTCTGCTGTTTGTTGGTGCACAGTTCCCAGCAGGGCCTTGTGCTCCCCACAGCAAGTCCCAGTGTCAGCCATCATGTCAGTCCTTATCCACTCCCTGTGATGTGAGCATGGCTCAGAGTGGTGTTGATGGGCCATTTGTGAGGGTGAGCAATATCTGTGACTACAACTCCCATCATGCTATTGCCTACACCCCCTTCCCAGCATGCCCGTACTTCCTTCCTTTTGACTCTGCTTCCCTGTGGGTGTAGTGTGCCTGTGCTGACAGGAAGGCTGACAGTGTTGTCCTTGCGTTTGTTTGGCTACAAGTCCCAAGAGTGTCCCTGTGCTTCACACAGCATTACCCAGGGTGGTGGTTCTTTGTGGGATCTTCATTTGGTGTGTGAGGCATTGCATTCTCCCAGGTGGGTTATGTGGAGTTTGTGTTGAGGGGTGTGTGAGGAGAGCTGCTTGTAACTATGGTCAGTGCTGTCAGTCCTCCTTCCCACCCAGCCAGATATCCCACCATGCAACGTGCTTGCATTGCAGGGAGTGCAAGTTGGCTTTCAGGATGTCAGGCAGTGGTGTTCTGCTGTTTGTTGGTGCACAGTTCCCAGCAGGGCCTTGTGCTCCCCACAGCAGTACCCAGTGTCAGCCATATTGTCAGTCCTTTTCCACTCCCTGTGTTGTGAGCATGGTTCAGAGTGGTGTTGATGGTCCAAATGTGAGGCTGCCCATTATCTGTTACTACGAGTCCCATCATGCTCTTGGCTACACTGACTTCACCAGCATACACAGGATTCCTTCCTTTCTGTGAGCTTCCCTGTGAGGTGGTGTTCTAGTGGTGGCTAAATATCTGACAGTGTTTGTTGGTTAGATTTGTGCCACTGCCTAGCTCTATTTGGTATTGGGTTTGTACATGTCATGACACAGTTACATATCACTATGACATGGCATGTATTGTGTTTATCTGACTAACATACACTTCTTGGGATGATTATCTTTTGGTTGCTGTTGATTTGCTAGGGGTGCATGGTTTGACTATCCCCTTGACAGTGATGTGTGTGTATTGGCACACAATATTGTGTATATTAGTTGTGTACTCACCAGGCTCTGGGATGTTTGTTAGTCCATATACGCTCACTGGTGGTAGGATGGCCCGCACCTTCTCCTCCCAGGGCCTGAGGTATACTGGTTTGGCAGGAGGGCCACTGCCGGTGTGCTGGCTCAGGAGGTAATCCTTCTTCAGTAGGTCCCTGACCCTCCTGCGCACATCATACCACCTGTTCTGGATGTCTTCCTTTGTGCACAAACATGGTGATTGTGCGTTCACCCTGTCGACGATCCTCGCCCACATCTTGGTTTTCTGTGCCATGGGGGTCTGTTGGACCAATGTGCCAAACAACTGTGGCTCTACCCTCAGGATCTCGTCTACCATGACTTCCAATTCACTATCTAGGAACTTTGGATTCTTCTTTAGGGGCATGGTGATGGGTGGTGGTGGTGATTGATGTGTGTGTGTGTGCAGGTGAGGGTGTGTGTGTGTGTGTGTGTAGGTTTTGCTGTGTGTGTGTGAGGGTGCTATTTGTTGAGGTGCTAATGGTGTGTGGCTTTTGTGTTGGATGAGCTGTGTGTGTGTCTGCTGGTGTTCTGTGCTGGCAGGTCAGTGGAATTTGCAAAGGATCATGGTAGGGATTTGTGGCCTTTATGTAGGTGGAGTTGGGGGTGTGTCCTTGTTGCATTTTTTTCACCCCCTGTATTTATTGGCTTTGTCATTGCTTGTTTGGCCCTCTTTTTTTATATTTTTTCATTTGTGATTATTGTGCATGTAGGAGTCGTTCTTCTGACCGAGTAGGACGTTGCAGTTATCTCGTGCGCGCCTCTCCGAGTCGTTCCCACTGTGTTTCAGCTCAGTTTCATATGCTGCGTACGCGTCGGTCGCGGAGTATTGTGTTTGTTCGGCTGGGTTTTGTATGCGTGTCGGTCGTACGGCTTGGGCTCCGTGCGAATCGGTCTGATTTTGCACTCATTGCATCGTACTGCGCGGGTCGGAGTTCGCTGGTACGTTTCGTTCGGGTTGATTCCTGGTGCGTGTCGGTCGGTTCGATTCGCGTGGTTTCCCGGCCGGATAGCTTGTTTCCGTCCGGGTCGGTCGTTCGCCTTGAGTTCCGTACGAGTCGGTCGTGATTCACATGCATTTCATCGTACTTCCCAGGTCGGGCAACGCCGGTACGTGTCGGTCGGACTATGATCCCGTACTGAGTCGGTCGGTATTTTTTCCGGCCCGAATCGGATTCGGCCCCTAAATGTTACCTAAATGAGTGTCTCCTTATACCCCCACCTATGCCATTCGATTTCATTGCTATTTTATAATGTTAAAAGCCAGATTGAGTCGTCATGCAGATGTTATTGATGTTACTTTATTAAAATTAATAAAAATCATCTAAAAAAAAAAAAACATATGGAAGTCCAAGACACACCAGTTGATTCAGAGTAGCTGACACACAAATTACTCAGGCCTCCATGCCCAGCAAAGAGGGGCAAATCAACTGTTTGTGCAAGAAAAGATTCCCTTCAAGCTGCATGTAGATAAAGTAATGCTTTCCTAAAAAAGATAATTTGCCCACTTAGTTGTCAATCTACCGACCACTATTAATTCTTCCTATCACCAGGAAGGTTATGAAAGCTACTGCATGTGAACAGTTCCAAATGCGCACTGAAAACTAGTAGATGCTTGACAGAAGTCAATCAGGTTTTTATCAAGGTCACCTGATTGAATCTGCATTGGTGGTTATAAAGGACAAGTCCTTATGAGCCAGTGACCAATGGCAGCAACATTCTTGATTTTACTGGACTTTTCAGGAAGTGATTATTTCGTCTTTGAGCCTCACATGCAAGAGTAATCTTGTGTACTCTTCCTCTCTCACACTGAAGGCTGCATACATAGTGACAGAAGGAATAGGGACTGCATAGCTTTCTATTTCTTTCGCAGAGCTATTTTTCAACTTGCTGCAGTTTTATCCATTTTCAGCATTGAATATGGGCTGTGTTTGACAACATGATCGCTCCTACTATTTATTGCATGTAAACCCAAGATGACTCAATAGATAAATGAATGTAGATGATGTAGCACATCGAGATTAACCTTTCTGCAAAGACATGGCTGGTTAAAGTGCAGCACCTAGTAGGAGAGAGGGAGTTGTAGCTCAAAATATAATCACCAACAAATCAAGGCCCAAATTATTGAGAAGGTAAATGCCTAAAGGTAAGGATACTATTCTTAACTCTACATCTATGTACCTTGAAGATATATATTGACAATGCACATCTATGTGGAGTCAAGTAAAGTAAACCATCACTTGCTGATATATACTAACCTTGTTGATATTTTGGTCCTCAAAATTTTGCCCTCTGACCGCCAACACGAAGCTCCAGCAATAACCGTCTGTGATGCCTGGCAGGACCTTCACACTACAGCCATGTTACCTGGCCTGCTCTTTATTCTACAGCAAAGACCTTCTGCGACGCGTCCCCTGCTCCTCATGGCCTCCTCTGCCGCAAACTGAACTCTTCGCACTGGACATTAGAAGTTAACTTTTTCAGCAGGACTAACCTGGTCCCTGAATTCAGCCCGTGCTCTATCACGGTCAGCATGAATTTGTGACTTTCGCCCGGTCTCATACAAGCAGATAACCGCAAGTGGTGCTTAGTGCTTTTAGGCAATATACTTACCTTAAATCTTTAAAATTGCATATCTCCGGTTCTATTGATTGGATTTTTGTCACTTTGATGTCAAATAATGTATTCAATTTTACTCTATTTTTCTAAATTGGTGTGGATTTTGCTTTTGTTGTGGTTTCACTTTATTACTGTTTGAGTTTTGCAAAGATACTTTACACATTGCCTCTAGGTTAAGCCTGACTGTTTTTGTGCCAAGCTACCAGAGGGTTAAGCATGGGTTAATTTAGTGACTTTTGTGGTTCACCCTGATAAGGATTGTGGCTGTTGCTTGAGAAGGGCTGGCACCTTCCTTAACCAACAACTCAATTTCTCACAAATGCCTATTCATTTTTGTTTTTCTAAACTTTATTTAAAGTTTTACATTAACACACCAACCATAAGTGTGCCCTTAGTAGCCAGCAAAGGAATTGTGTATACATATAATACAGTGGTAATGGTTGAAGACATTGGCCCATCCACAGTACCCCCACTCCAAACTTTGTAATAAGGCGATACATATTTAAAACATTTACGCCCCCTCCCCCTCAGAATTCTCAGAATTCCCCCCTGCTGTGGCACTTTGTGAGCCTATCTGGAGGCCATCAACCAATAAATCGTGACAGAGCTCCCTCCAAATCCTCAAGTCATCCTCTAATTTCTCATCTCTGCAACACCTTTTCATATGCACTTCCTCAGCTAGTGTCCATTCACGCACATCCCTAATCCATGCCGAGATCTACGGAGCCCGCACCCCCATCCATACAATTGCAACTCTGCGCCTTGCCAGCACCAACAATAATTGCTGGAGCCTGTACATCATCTTGCTTTGTTTTTTGCTTTTGCGTATCAATCCTAAGAGGCAGTGTTTAGGCGTTAATAGGACTCTACTATTCACATGGCCCCTTATCCGCCCCACTACCTCCGACCAAAAGTTGCTGACCGCGGGACATTCCCATGCCAAATATAAGAAATTGGCCCCTTCTTTATGACACCTAGGACATGAATTAGGCCTGTTGGGAGCCATGCGATGTATCCTTTCCGGAGTCATGTACGTGCGATGTGCGTAATTATATTGTATTAATCGGAAGCGAGCACTGCAAGAGATCGTGTGTGTGAGCACACCTACCACCTTCCAATCTTTATCTTCCAGTGGCTCCTCCAGGTCCACGTTCCAAGCAGTGAATGCGACGGGGGGGAGCACTGGCATCTGCCCTCATTGCCCTGTACAACAATGATATGATTCGCCTGCCTGACCCGCACGTAAGTATGATATCTAGTGTCTCTGTAAGCTGGGGTATCAAAGGATACGTGGGCCATATTACTTTAAATATGTCAGCTAAGGCACCGTACTGCAGATATTGTCCCTGCCCCAGTCCAAAATCGATACAGGCCTGTTGAAATGTGATGAAGCTCTCGCCCCGGGAATAGATCCGCAAGCGAGTCGCACCCGCCCTCCTGCCATGTCCGAAATGACATATTAGCCATCACTCTCCGGACCGGCGACAGATCCCACACCGACAATTCCCAATGAAACAGGGCATGTCTCAGGATTCGCTCCACAAATGTCTGCCACACGCATGCTGTCTGTCTAGCCACATACGGAGCTGCATCTGAGGTGCCCACGCCCCCCATGAATAAGGCTGGCAGCTCAGTGACTGGTACTCTAGCCAGAAGGAGCCGTTTCTCCCAATTGTGCCCCTCGGCAAACCGCCTAGCGGCGTGCTGCAGCTGAGCGGCATAATAGTAGAGCTCCATTCTGGGAGCCTCAAGTCCACCCCCCTCATACGTACAATTTAGTGTAGCGAGCGCCACTCTACTGTTTCGTCCCGCCCAGTAGAGGTCTATCAGTATGGAGTCCAGAGCCCTAAATATTCGTCTGGGTATGGGGCACAACGTGTTCTGCAGCATATAGAGGCAACGGGGGAGTATCACCATTTTAGCTATCGCTAACCTTCTCATTAAGGAGAGTGGAAGAGTTTCCAAAAGCCAACTGAACCCTTTAATGCATCCAGCATTTTCTAAATATTGAGCTGTAATATTTGTGAATTCTCACCCGCCACCTGTATGCCCAGGTACCTAAAGTGCCCAGTCTCCCATCTCAAGCCCAGTTGGGGGGAGAGACTCCGCACAGCGGCCAGCCAAACGAGCCAGTGGGAACACCAGAGATTTAGACCTATTTAGGCGCAACCCGGAGCTTCCACCCAACAACTCCTTTAGCACCCGCAGCAGCCTTGGGACCGCTTCCTGAGGCGAGGAGACATAGAATAATGCATCATCCGCGTACAGCGATATAACCTGAGGCTTCCCACCAACACTGATACCACAGCAGGCCAGGTCCCTGCGCACCCAGATCGCCAGGGGCTCTATTGCCAGGGCGAACAGTAGCGAGGAAAGCGGGCAGCCCTGTCGTGTCCCCCTCTCCAGCCTCCACTCGCCTGACCTGCTGTGTCCCACTCGGACTCTAGCGCTGCGTGCCGTATACAGGATCTGCACCCATCGTCTAAAACACGGGCCAAACCCGGCTACCCTAAGCACCTCCAGCAAGTACCCCCAATCCACAGAGTCAAAGGCCTTTTCCAGATCTATAGAAACTAGGGCAAGGTCCTCGTCTCTTTGTCCTACTTCGTGCAGGATATGTGACAACCTCCTGATATTCATGCCCGTATTACGGGTTGGTATGAACCCACATTGATCCTCATGTACTAAATGAGTCATATGAGGGGCCAGTCTAGCAGCAAGGACTTTGCATAAGATTTTAACATCTGAGTTTATCATCGTAAGGGGTCGGTATGCTGAGGGATCTTGATTGTTCCCCCCTGGCTTAAGGAGCATAACGATTTCTCCTTCACGCATTGAGTGGGGTAGAAACCCTACCTCAAAGGCCTCCTCATATACCTGCAGAAGAGGTTGCACAAGCTGATCCGAGTTGGTCTGCAAAAAGGCCACAGGAAACCCATCAGCCCCAGGAGCCTTGCTT
This sequence comes from Calotriton arnoldi, assembly GCA_963921515.1. NCBI lineage: Eukaryota > Metazoa > Chordata > Amphibia > Caudata > Salamandridae > Calotriton > Calotriton arnoldi. Next base: position 933,460 of record CAWUFW010002082.1, on the reverse strand, counting down.
CCAGGCATGGCTCGAATTGCCTCTTGCACTTCCTCAACAGTGATTTGGGCGTCAGGCTCCTCTACGCCATCCGGCGAGAACTGCGGAAGCGCCAAATCCTCAACGAATGGGGCATACCTTTCCGCTGATACTCCAGGGTCCACAGTGTAGACCCGCTGTAAATGTTGCCAGAACCCCTCCAATACGCCAGCCCTAGTATGGACAGGTCTCCCCCCTTGACTTTCAAAGTAGTCATCAAAGTGGGAGCTTTCTCTCTTCGTAATATCCAAACTAGCAAGCGACCTGACTTGTCACCCTCGGCATGCAACCGCTGTCGATAACGCGTCAGGGTGTACTTATCCAGCCTATCCCAGATGTCAGCTATACACTTGCGCTGGTCGCGTTCCCTCTTGCATGCGTCCAAATCAATTGGGCTCCCCGCCTGTATAGCCACCAAAGATTTCTCCTCTCTGTCAAGTTCCCCAAGCAGTTGTCTCCACACCCCGCACACAAGCCCCATACTCGCACCGCGAGTCACTGCCTTTAAGGCCTCCCACTCGGTGGCCCTCCCAGTGGTGCTCCCCCAGTACGTCTCTAAATAATCTGTAATTGACTTTGCTAATTCAGCCTTCCCCGCTTCATCTTCCAATAGATCGGGCGGAAATTCCAGCGCCTCGGGCCCAGGTTAGGAGTCCCCCACCTCACCATGCATCCCACCGGGGAATGGTCAAACAAGAAGCGCAACAAATGAGTTACCTCCACCTCCGGGAATGCCGGCACACCCGAGACCAACACTCTGTCCAGCCTACTCTTTGTTCCGTGCGTCAGTGATTGGCAGGTAAATAAAGGAAGTGTGGGATGTGACTCCCTCCATATATCGTGAGCCCCCAAATCATGCATGACCTTGCTGAGCATTTGAGACATTCTGGGTTTCGTTCCATACTTAGGGGGATATCTATCAAGAGCTGAATCCAAAACGCAATTAAAGTCGCCCATCCATATGAATGGAGCATCTAATTCGTTGGACAATAATTCCTGGGCGACCTGGAAAAACGAGGGTTCATCTATATTAGGCGCATATGTATTCAATATGACAATTTCCCTGCCATCTAGCAAACCTCGCAGCAGTACATATCTGCCATTCACATCGGATTCGCTATAAGTCGGAGTGAATGGTGTGCCCAGGGCCACCCAAATCATTGTACCCCTGGCGTAGGTGGAAAAGGAAGAATGATGCATCTGACCTCGCCACTTCTTGGATACTCTAGCTGCACCGCTATCATCCAGGTGCGTTTCCTAAAGGCAAGCAATTGCTATATGATGTTGTTTAAGAAATGTTAACACCCTGTGTCTCTTGGTGCAGGTGCCCAGTCCCCGGACATTCCAGGTCAAGAATTTATACTCAGTCCCCACAACGAAGTGTACTCACTTCAGCCACCAACGTCGAGCCCTTCCCACCCAGGCATTCGCCACTACTGTACACACCTTCTAAACAAACAAACACAAATGAACTAAAAAACCCAAAACCCATCCCCCCACCCACGGACATTGTGCAAACAACAATCTGGTCAGAAATGCCTCCCCTAATGACGTGCCAGGCCGCAGGCATCCCCCTGTATAGCCCAACTGGGGCAAACACTCTCAAGCCACCCTCTATGGAGAAATCTGAGCCCACCATCCCCAGCACCCCGAATTTCGACTTCATCAAGTATAAGTGTCCGGTGTCATGGATTCAGCTATCGCTGGGTAGGGGCAAACCTCATTATTTGCCCCCCCCCCCAGCACCTATAACAAGCTCCCACTCTTGCAATACCATAGCTCGCTTCTGTCTTTGAGTATTTCGCCTATTGATGGAGTGTCCCCCAGGCCAGCCCTGCCCAGCAGCTCCTACACCCCCGCCACCCCCGCACCCTCCAGGCATCCACCTCCTGGTCAAGCAACGTATCCGGAACCACATCCACTGACGCGTTTGGCCATTGTGTCGGTTCGCCAGTGACTGGATTGGCCGTGTCCCCCTCAGCCTCCAGAGCCGAAAGAGAGTCCGCACTCATATGCAGTGTTCCATCGCTCCCAACCCTATTCCTTTTGTCCGGGCCTATGTCATCGGCAGGTGACCCTTCTTCTCCCCCCCTGGTTTGTGTTCCTTGTAGGGGTCTGGTGCCCCATTTCTTGTTCCGGGTCCAAGGCTTTTGCGGGGGAGTGCATCCCCCCTTATCTCCAACCATTCCCACACTTCCTCAGGGGTCTCAAAGAAGTACGCCTTTCCCTGCACCAGGACCTTGAGCTTCGTGGGGTGCAGTAGCATGTATTGCAGGTGTAGGTCCCTTAGTTTCCTCTTTACAGCTAGAAATTATTTCCGTTGCTCCTGTACTTGCTTGCTATAATCAGGATAAATGGATATCTTACTGTTTTCGAAATAGATGTCTTGTTGTTCTCTGGCAGCTCGGAGGATGCAGTCCCTATCTCTATAGTTCAGGATTTTCGCAATGAATGCCCGCGGGGGGCCCCAGGGGGCGGAGGAGGCACCAGAGCCCTGTGTGCCCTTTCAATAGTGAACATGTCAGAGAATCCCTCTGGACACAACTGGGCCCTAATCCACTGCTCCAGAAACGACTCTACGGACCTCCCTCTGCCCTTTCAGGGAAGCCCTAAATGCGGACATTCTGTCAAGACCCTTGTTCTTCTCTTGTTATCTCAACTACACAGGAGCAGAACGACGCTAGTTCCAATGCCCTTCTAAGAACTCTCCTGCTAGGTTTGTAATTCTCCTTTGCAGGTAAATTCAAAGGGGGGAAAGGGGGATGGGACAGAGAAGAGACAGCTCCCGGTGCTCTGCCTGTTCTGCGAAGTCTTCTGTTCCTTCTTCTGGACAGTGAACAATTACAATATCAACTAACGCCTTTAACTTACTTTTAAACTCACTTATTTAATTTAAGATAACTTATCTTACCAGGAGAGCTTGGGCAGCCTACTTCTCTTCTTACTTCTCATGTTGATGCGTGTAAATTATGAGAAGACCTTATTCAGTTCTGTTGTTGTTCTTTTTCAGATGGTCCTGCCTCTGATTGGGTGTTGACTAATATGCAAGGGAGAAAACAAGGTAAGTACTGATCTTAAATGCAGTATGTCTTTCTGATTGAATCTTCACTGTTTCACTCACTGTTCTAGAACTGCTTAGGTGTTCTTAACTGGAGTCTGTACACGTTGCTGATCCCTCTGTTAGTGCTTGCCTTAATCCTTAAGCATTCTTTTTAATAGAGGTTGCTGGACTATGCTAGGAAGGACAGCGTATGTTTATTCTTTTATGTGGAATATTGTAGCCTGAGATGCAATACCTACGCGCGACGCATTGAACGGTAGCGTCCGCGCTGAGGTACTCCTTGAATTAATTTTAATTATAGCGCTTTTTCACACGCGCTGCGTACATACACGCGAACGCGTACATTCCTTATCTCTGAAGGATTAGATTATGGCTGCCTGAAATACGCGGTGCGCTGATTGAATACACCCGCTTTAGTATTTGCCTACAGCTGACTTGATGTTGCAGTTTAATGTCACGTGGCGCTTTGACACGTCGCGCCCGCATTAGCACTTGAATTCAGCTGACTGGAATTGTCTTTTTATCATCACGCGGCATGTTGAAAGGTCGCGCCCGCGTTAGCACTAGTATTCAGCTGACTGGAATTGTCTTTCAAGAATCACGCGGCACGTTGACAGGTCGTGCCTGCGTTAACCTTGTCTTCAACAGAATTTGAATGTTTATAGGATTCCACACGCTCCAAAAGCTCATCAGATTTTCAGAGAGAAAACCAAAGTCCAAAAGTTCTTTGGTTTCTAATTACTAGTTGATTTTGTTTTATCAAACGACAGTTTTCAAGGTGACCTACATGTGATTCACTAATTTGAACTGACCTGAATATTTCACGACGAACTAACCCCGGGTTAGGCGCAGCTACCCTGACTAACTTTCGCGACGCCTCAGGAACAGGTGTTGCCTCTGTGAATTCTTCAGTGAAGTGCACTGTGGAATGTTGGTGCGCGCTTCACCAGACTTTCCTAAACCTGCAAGACTAGGCTGCTAAACAGCGAAATGATGTAACAGTGTTGGAATGTTGGCAGCCATATTGGAATTCCTGCGATGCCAACAAGCGCTCCAACTAAGGGGGCCAACTGCCTTCCCATAAATTGGTAATGGGGAAATAGTAGCCAGAGTGGAATTAGCAGGAGGAAACCTCCCGTGAACCCTGACACATTCCTTCGTCAAGCACGGCCCTCCGCATCCTCAGCGCGTCTCTCCAAGGCTTTCATTGTGGAGGATAATTGCGACATTTGCTTCTTCAGGGCAGCCACTTCTCGCTTGAGGCCAGTTACATCCTCTTCGACCACAGTGACCTTGTCCGCCACTTTACAGAGGTCCGCCCGCAAGAGATTGACATTGATGAACACGGTATCAATCCTGGCCTCCAGCGCCTTTCGGGATCCCTGTATGGCGGCCAATAGCTCCGCCCGCGTCGGCTTCGCATCCCCTCCCCCATCCTCCTCATCCGTGCCAGCGCTTTGACATGTTATGCCCCGCGGGGGATGACGCGGCGTGGTATATTGTTTGATGGTGTTGGATACCCCTGCTTGGGCGGCTTTATCCTTGCCCATTTTGGCATGCAATTAAGTCCACCCCCTGCCAATCCGTATATCTCCACCCTCCCCGAATTGTGGTTGCGTTGAGTAGGTCCCGCTGCTACTGTCGGCCCCCAGTTTGCGCCCTTCCTGTGTAAGCCGCCCCTGATCCTGCAGGCCCAAAGATTCACAAGTCTCAGCCGTGAGGGTTAGACCATCCCACGTTTAGTTCAACCGTGATGTGCCTCTTGTATTAGGGGGCCCGCCATGGCCGATATCCATGTACTGCCAGCCACCACATGCAACTCATCCCTCAGCACTCAGCTAAAGCTTTGACCCACAGTTCAGCATGGGTAGGCACCTTTGGGATTATCCTACTCAAGGACCTCTTATCCTACTCAAGGACCTCTTATCCCTCTCGGACATGCAAAAGAACTCATCACTGCCCCCTGCAGGTGCCCAAGCTTACTACTCTACAAAATTCAACCTCAAAAACAACGCAACTTGGTCCTACTTCAACACTTACAGTGAAGACATCATACTAAAGACGATAACCGCCCTGAAACCTTCCAACCACTTCACAGACCCGCTTCCTGCCAACTACTTAAAAGACTTCATTCCTCTGTTACTACCTCTCTGGACCAAGATCATAAATACCTCCCTCCTTCAAGGATCCATTCCAGACATCCTGAAAACAGGTCAGGCATCCCCTATCCTAAAGAAACCAACAGCTGACCCTTCGGAGCTAAATAACTATCATCCGATATCCAACATACCTATGCTAGCCAAACTCTTGGAAAAATGTGTTAACTTGCAGCTGAACAGACACTTCGAACAATTCAATTCAAACTGCTTAACCAATTTCAATCAGGCTTCCGAGCAGGTCACAGTACCGAATCAGCCATGACACACATAATTGACGACGCTCTAAAAATCCTGGACCAAAACGAAGCCTGTTTACTAATCTTACTCGACCTGTCAGCAGCATTTGACACCGTCAAACATGGCAACTTGCTAGAGCTCCTGAAACACAGAATGGGATTGTCTGGAGCTGTATTTAACTGGTTCGCCTCTTTCCTCCAAAATAGATCTCAAAGATTCAAGGTCAATCAATCCCTGTCCAACCCCATGCCAGTCACGTTAGGAGTTCCGCAAGGCTCCTCCCTCTCACCCACTCTTTTCAACCTTTTTATGGAACCACTCACCGAACTTCTCAGTCTCTCCAAGATTCACTTCCATATGTATGCAGACGACACCCAAATCTACATCAAGATCCACTCACTTGAAGACATCAAATCGCTCAACACAACTCTACAAAAAACCCAAACATGGCTGGCCAAAAACCATTTGAAACTAAACTCCTCAAAACGGAGTTCCTCTTAATCGCTCCCCTAATAAAGCATCCACTATCCTGGACTGGATGAAGCACTTAACAGCTCTCAAAGGACAACCTCTCATTGTCGAATCAGCGAAATCGCTAGGTGTGACTCTGGACAGTAACCTAAAGATGCAAAAGCATATCAGCGCTTCCACAAAAGGAGCTAACTTCCACAAGAAGACCCTGTGAAAACTGAAACCCTTCCTGCCAGCTTACGATTTCAAACAAGCAGTTCAAGCCCTAGTAATCCCAAGAGTGGAATATGGGGCTGTAACCTTATGCGGCCTCCCAAGGTCGTCGACAGCCCCGCTAAGAGCCACTATCAACTCAGCGGCGAGACTCATCACGGGCTCAAAGAGAACCTCTCACATCTCTCCAGACCTTAGAGCTCTCAACTGGCTACCGTTTGAAGCTAGAATTCATCTGAAAATCGCTTGTATGACGCACAAGGCCCTACACCACAATTCTCTGCACTACCTAGCTCAGAAACTGGTGCTCTCTGCGGGCAATAGAGCCTCCAGGAGTGCCAAGACTCTTCTACTGAAACCACAACGATTTGCCAAGAAAAAAACCTATAACCGATCCTTCTCTGGTATGGCTCCCAGGATATGGAATGCTTTGCCCACTGAAACAAGACTGAACCCTTCCACCGCCTCCTTCAAAAAAGAAGTGAAAGTGATTCTCATGGCTAAATTCACGTGAATTTACTGACTTATTACTGTATTTTAATTACTAGTTCTGTTTTTTGAGCTCCATATTTTAATCGCTAGTTTTTTACCTTTTTGAGTATCGTATATCTGATTCACTTATAACTGTGTTTGCTATGTCTACTCTTGATTCCTACATCTGACATGTAAAGCGCTCTGATACCCGCAAGGGTCTTGTTCGCGCTATATAAAACCTTCAAAATAAATAAATAAATAAATAAATCCAGGGCCGCCCCCGCGCTCAAGGAAGTCTGACTGGCTCTCTTCCCCAATTCACGCCGGGCCCCCGCCTCTCCTCGGTCCCGTCTGCTTTGGAAGGGAGCCCCTCCGTACTGCAATCTCCCATGGGCGGTGACTCCCAGTAACGCACGCAAGGTTCCTGACCCATCCACCACAGCCGTACTGAAGAGGGAACACATCCAGTTTCACGCACTCCTACAACAGTATGCCGAGCCCAACCGCCCTGACGAGGCCCAGCCCCTGATGCTCCCTCCGCTCTATCAGGACCGAGCTAGGGCGTCAAGACATGTCCCACTGTCCCGGGCGGATCCCGCCACACACGGGACCAGGTGAGAGCAGAGGAGGCCTAGGCCAAGACCCCCAGGCCCCTCAAGTTCTCCTGCAATCCGCCTAGCCCTTGAGCCGGTACACCGAGGGAGAGGGGGCAATGCCCAAGTCCCACTGGCAGCGCGGGCCCCTCTGCAAGCGACCGCACCTCTCCCCAGTTAGCTCCCGCACGGCGCCGGGGTCCCACGTACAGTCCCTCATCTCTCCGGGATTTCTCTTGGGAAATGGCCGCTGGGAGGCGGCCTCACCTAATCGCTCCCCAATCAGGCCTGATCCGGCCTCTTTCACGCAGCTCGCATTGGGAGTCCGCCGCTCCGCTTCAGTCGTGTTCCCTCACACGGCTGTAGGGCTCCAGCCATCGGGATCAATGGAATGTTCGCCTGTGCCTCTCCAGCCCCCACGGAACCTGAGTCTCTCCCAGTCTGGGCTGAGCCTTGTCCGTAGGGCAACCCCCTTCACCGGAGCTCTTCCTCAGGGCCGCCAGCGCATTCCACACCAATGGAAGGGGATAGAGGCTCACAGGGACAGCCGGGCAATTGTACGCCCCAGGATTCACAGGCTGTATCGGGCTCCGGCCAACTTCCAGTCCCAGCCGCGTTCTCAAGCCACTGCGTCACAGCTCACCTTCTCGGCCCCGGAGAGGCCCCGCTCGAAGTGCTTCGATCCAAGTGTTGTTTTTTTGTGTTTTGTTTTTTTCAGCCGACTGTCGTGTCGCAGGAGCACCATGGGTTACTGGACACAGCGCAGTGCTCTGGGCTGGTGGACGGATCCAGACTTCAGGATTATGCAGGATTTTACGGCGGGCCGGCCAGGAGCTCAAGAGCTCACGTCCTGTCGGCCATGTTGCTAGGCCACGCCCCAATGCCTATTCATTTTAACGTTTTTGATTAGATGTTCCAATTCATACAATGTTTTCTATGCTGTAGGCGTTAAGTGTTACTGTAGTTCAGCCATATAGCCAATTTGTGATTATCATTTTATGATTAATGACACATTCAAAAAATACATTATGAAAAACAAAATGTATGAATGTGTCATGAGCTCATCACCAATACGTGGGCTATAGTTGCTTGGAAATTATCACATTGCCAACTAGCTTGGATCGCCAACATTTTTTTCAAATTCCTTTACAAGCTATTATAAATCAATACAAGCATGCGCATATTAAACTATATAGGAGATGTGTTAATTAATGACAATGCAGAACAGAGAGGTATCATGTTCCAAGTCTCTTAATAGAAGTTTAGAGACAGAAATAAGATGTCAACTAAATCAAATTGTATTAACTCGCCCAAAAGCAGATAGTAAAACGCTAAGAGAAGATGTTGTAGGTTATGTTACAGAGCACCTTGTTGTCATTTGCTCCAAGAATTTAGAAAAAGAGCACGGGGCATATTAGCAAGAACGGCGTTAAAATTATCGCCGCTTTAGCGGCAGGAAACTGCCGCTAAAGCGGCGATAATGGGCTTGATAATATGCCCTTGAGAATTCCAATAGAAGCCCAGGATCACAGCAGAACATGGGCATATTATCAAGCCCATTATCGCCGCTTTGCGGCAGTTTCCTGCCGCTAAAGCGGCGATAATTTTAACGCCGTTCTTGCTACACAAGTTCTATAGACATGTTCACAGGCAAGATGTAAGTCTTATCCTCCGAATACATATGAATATTTGTATAACTTCCTTCGGTTAGCTGTCATGGTATTTTTTAATAATTTCAATTTTATTTTATGTATGTTAAGATTATAATACAATGTCTCAGCGTTCTCCTCGCTTTACTGTCTTGAGGAAAGAAAGTACCTGACTGTGTTTGTAAAGTATACTGCATATCCGTATGCATTTTAAATGAAGAAATGTTCTTTGTAAATCGCAAAACGCGATACCGCAATGTAAATCTCCCACTAGCATCTATATATAGAGGCAGCAAAAACGAAACTGCAGATGTATTAAATGTAAACGTTCCTAGTTCCCAAATTGTGTGTTAAGGATGTAGAATTTGTTGTAAAGCGCTTTAAAATGAAGGCGCATATTTTAATTCCTATGATTATTAGCAGTGAAATCCACAAGGGCCGTGTGTTTTTAATTTTCAGAGCTACAAATGGAAGGACTGTAGCCTGCCTTCAGAAGATGCGTATCTCGGGTTTAAACGAAGTATGACTAGGCCTGTGTGTGTGGGAGGCAGAGCGACTCACCTGTGACTGCACTTCCTGTCAGAAAGACTACATTAGAGAGGACAGAAGGGCCGTTTGTCACATTAGATGCTGGGTGCTCTGCAGGAGCTCAGAGCATGTGGTGTGCTAGTGTTTCTAAGAATCAATTTCAAATGTTACTTTCCTTGTGGAAGGGGGGGGGGTGCCCCCCTTCTGTTTTGGTGCAATTAGACATATTGCTGGAGCTGGTAAAAACAAATCTGATAAACTCTTTCATCGTTTCCATGTCTTTCCAACATATAGTGGTGAACAGCGCTTTCATTGTGTGAAATACATATGGGCTCAATTTAACATGCAAACATCACGTGGGGAATTCTTCTGATTCAAAAGGCACACGTGTAGCCCGCCCTCCAAAAAAAACGCAGCACGGCGTTTAATCTATGTTAATATTATCACAATGGCGTCCTTTTGTACCCTCTTTATTTCTCGAACTCTCTCTCCGTTTGATCCTTTCATGTTGTGGATCGCAGGGCAACGCGCCTTCCTGAAGGATGTTTGCCTCGTTCTCTTCAGCTAATACCCCTTACAGGATCTGGCATTGGTACAGCCTCTTATTCATACATTAATAATAAACAGATGCACAGCGTACGAAATGCAAATGCAACTTCTTGGGAAAGCTTAAACTAAATATATTGTAATTTGCATGTTTAAAGGTTTTCCGTATTGCTAAACTGTTAGACCTGTCAGCCCTAGGGTGGTCTTACCCTGTTTTTTTCCCTTTCTGCGCCTCATTTTTGCCACCATATTTTTACTGGACCTAGGTCTCCGGGCGCCTTGCCACTGCTGGTCAGTGCTGAGGTGCAGGTGCTCTCTCACCAAAGATGGCTGCCACAGGCCCCTGCTACTGCAGAGGGCCTTCCACACATACACGCTAGTCGCCAGAGTCAGGCTGGGACAAGGGATACAGTAGCCATCCCGTCCCCGCCTCTGGGCCCCATAGCTAGGTAGGTGGAAGGTTCCAGAACCTTCCGGGCTGTGGGAGGAGTTACACTTTGCCGCCTTTGGGAGGGTCACCTGACCTAGGGGTATAAGAGGCTTGGAGGGAAAACCTGGAGTTAGTTAGGTTGAGGCACCGCTGAACCTGGGAGAACCTGCGCTGGAGTACAGACTTTAGGGCCTAGGGGGAGACCTACACTACTGCCGCTGACAGGGTCAAGGCCCTGCTGCCGTAAGATAGATGAGGAACGCCCACCACCCACTGATCTTGCCCAGTGTGAGGGGACCCAGGGAACCATCTCCAGCGTGCCAGGAGGCACATCAACTCCTCCAAGAATCACCAACTCACAACCCCCCCCTGTTCATAAAGAGACTTTACTGCATCCAAGAATTTCAGGACTACAAGTGAAAACCATTGAGAGGGGATCAGGAGGCGAAGCGCTGCGTCCTAAGCGCTAGGCCTCCACCCCTATCTACCTATACAGACAGCTGGACTGTCCCCCTAGAACCATCCCTTCACAGCCTGAGCATAAGGCTGTCAGCGCGCCTGCGCTGCAACCCCCAAGTGCGGAGAGAACTTGACCCCCCCCCTCTCGGTCACTGACCTGGTGACCGGATCACCGCCGCGGCCGCGGCCGCTGGAAGAAGGGAACTGAGGCCGGGAGATCTCGCCCCTATTCATAGCTGTGGTGAGGAGCGCCGTCCGCGCCCTCACCGAAATCCCCAAAAGTCACCGCCGGGCCCGAGACCCCTGCCGCTGCCAGCGCGGCCAAGAATATCGCCGCCGCAGCCCCGTGGGCCGCGTGAAGTGAACTGAGGCCTGCTGCGGCCTCCCGGCCCGTGGACGCTGTCGCCGAGGGGCCGGGGACGCTGACCGCGTCACAGGTCGCGCCCCGAAAGGCCGCGACGGGATTGGCCCGCCAAAGCCAATCGCCGGAGAAGAGGGCGTCGCCTGGCAACCACCAGAAGCCGCGACGTGATTGGCCCAGCAGAGCCGAACATCGACGTCAGAGGGGCTCCACTGTCATCGGGAGCCCCCGGAGGAAGAGAAGGCCGCGACGCGATTGGCTCAGCCGGAGCCAATCGGGAGGACGTCCCCGGGGCTCCACTGCCAACGGGAGCCCCGCGAAGAATCGCCGCCGCGCCCGGATTGGGCGCCGTGAAGAGCCCGCCTCCGCCCAGCACGCCGGGAGGTAAGGAAGGACCTCCTCACCTCTCGGGACGCCGGAGCCGACTGGCAGGACCGCCGGCTCCCGCACCGAGTCCTCACTCTCTCCCTGGACTCCACGGGGGCCGGAGGAGGGGCATACCGGCCCCCCAACGAAGGGGAAACAACGCGAGAGGCTCCATAGCCTCGAGAAAGCCAACCAGCACCGGCCGGAGGGCCGCAAGACTCGCGCCGGGCCCCGCCCCACCACAGAGGGCCGGGCCAGAGAGGAGTCCGCCGTAAGGCCCCACAGCCAGCAAGAACACCGCAGGTGAGCCCAGGAGGCCCCTAGGGCTCTAGGTTAAGCCCCTGGGGGCCGGGGGCCACCCTTGAGGAGGGATCACGGAGGGAGGGGGCCTTTAATGACTTTGGGATTACAGGCCAGGCACATCCTATGACCCTAGCCTCCCGGGGAGATAAAGAAGTTCCCCCTTATAGGAAACCCCCAGCTGCTGGACATGTTGAGGGGTTCCCGGTAGGATTCCCTCCCGCCTAGTGTATCATAGGCTGTATAGAGTACCTAGGCCTACTGTATATATGTTGATGTATAAACCGTGTTGCGCCTGTTCTAGGCCCTAGTTGGTAAAGAGCACCCGAATGAGCAGTGGTGCTGTGATTTTAATGCGGCCTTTTAGTGGCCAGAATTGTGAAGGGTCTTTTTAAATGAACGCGCACTAGTTACCCGAATGTATAATTTGAATAATTGCATGCCATCTTGATCAATATAAAGGAACCTGATTGTTACTTATACAAGCCTGGTGTGGTGTCCGGTTATTGCGTCGCATTTCTGAGTTAATGTGAGAGTGTGCTGCACAACTGCCTTACACATTGCCTTCGCGTGCCTTTCCCCGCTTTGCGCCATGCTACCATAACGGTCTCGGTAACCCCGTTTCCAACATTGGTGTTCAGCGGTGGGATAAGGACTGGTATTTGTGCAGCACCCTACAGTGACTCAGTGTGCGCCGCAATTGGACACCTAGGAAAATAATAAGTAGGAGGAATTCTATTGTAAATTGCCAGTTGTATTAGTCCTGTGTTAAGACCTGCTGCCTTCCATTTAGGACCCCTTCCTTAAGTTGTCTGGGACCCCACCTAGGAGGATGGAGTTTGAGCTAGCCGACCTAGAGAGGTACACGGTGAACCAGCTCAAGGAGTTCTGCCTAGAGAGGGGGTGGCCGTCAAGCGAGGTGCCAAGAAGGAGGTACTTCAGAAGGCTTTGAGGGCATGGGTCATGGCCCACCCGGAGGGAAGAGGGGAGGAGGAGGAGCAGAGGGAGACAGACGACCCAGGAGAACTGAGCCTACTGAACATTGACGTCAGCGAGAATGTGTTGCCAGGAAGACGTTCCAGGGCAGGCAGTAGTGCGTCAGGGGGAGTGTGTCACCAGAGGAATTCGAGGACAGAAGGCAGCAAAGGCAATTGACATTAGAATTGGCTAAGATGGAAAGGGAGCGAGAACAGGGAAGGCTAGCCATGGAGGAAAGAAGGCTTGTACATGAGCTTAGCCTGAAAGAACTGGAGCTCCGAGCCTTGCAAATGGAAATGGAAGGCAAAGGAAATGGTGGCAGCGTACCTACTGGGGTTCCACAGGAGCCCAAATTTTACCTACCCAGGGAGGTGATGGCCAGCTTTAGTGTGGGTGATGACATAGATAAGTGGTTGACGGCGTACGAGGTAGCTTTGGTGGCCCATAGAGTTCCTGAGAGCTACTGGGGAGGAGGACTTTATAGATACATACCTCCACTAGTCAGGGACACACTGCTAACCTTAGAAAAGGGGGATCGAACCAACTACCCTATCATGAGGAGGCCCTGCTCAGGAAGTTTGGCCTCACCCCTGAGAAGTACCGCCAAAAGTTTCGCAACAGCCACAAGCTCACCACACAAAACTGGGTAGATTTTTATGATTATGCCCGGAAGGCATTAGAGGGTTGGGTGCGTGGCAGCGAGGTTGACAATTACACTGGGCTGTACGACCTATTTTTGAGAGAGCACCTCCTCGAGAAATGTTTTCCGGAGCTGCGCCAGTACTTGGTGGACCGCAAGCTGACCAACCCAAGGGAGCTTGCAGAGGAGGCAGACACGTGGGTCAGCTCTAGGGTGTCCCACAAGGGAGCCGGGGCGGATCCCCCGAAGGGTGGACAGGTGTTCCCCCAGAAGAAAGAGGGGGAGATAAAAAGAGGGAGTTCTTTAAAGGTCCCCAAAATAGACCGCCTGGGAGAGGGGTAGGTTTCCCATCCCAATCTGGATACCAGAAACCCACTTACCCTGACAGGAGTCAGCAGCCCAGAACTGTCCGGTGCTACGAGTGCGGGGAGGTTGGACACTACAAGGGGGATGCCCAGTGTCGCAAGAGAGCCCCAGCCCCCACAGGAGGTAAGACCCCGGGGTGGCCAGTGTAGCGCTTGGGGAGGAGTTGTCCCTAGGTAGGGGAGGTGAGTGGACAGGCTTGACCTTAGTTTCCCTGGGGGATAGGGAGATCATCCCAAGGGTGCAGGTACCCGAGAACACTGCCAAGTATCGGCAGAGGGTCCTGGTGAACGGGGAGGAGGTGGAGGCTCTGAGGGACACAGGTGCCAGTATGACAATGGTGAAACGTCAGCTGGTGTCCCCAGAGCAGGTGATTCCTGAGGAGTTCCACCCAGTAGTGATGGCTGATAATAGCCTGGGTCATTACCCCGTGGCCCAAGTTCCCTTTGAGTGGGGAGGAGTGTCAGGTCTGATGAAGGTTGCGGTGAGCCCTGCCATGCCAGTTGACTGTCTGCTGGGCAACGATTTAGAACATACTGCCTGGAGAGAGGTAGAGTTCAATGCCCATGCTGAGATGTTGGGGTTACCAGGATGGACTTGCGTTATCACGCGGTCCATGGCTGCCCGACCAGGAACTCAGCCCGGGTTGGAGCCTGAAAGAAGGGCCCAGCCCACTGCTGGACGAGGAGATGTCCGGGAGGAAACACCCGGTGAGATGGATGGGGAGCCCGCGGAGGTGACCCCGGAGTCCGCTGAGGTGGTTGGTTTTCCCGTGGGGGACCTGCCGACCCCTGCAGAGTGGCAGGTGGAAGGAGGGCCTACCCGGGAAGAATTTTGCCGGGCACAGAGGGAGTGCCCTACGCTTGTTGGCATACGGCAACAGGCCGACGCCCAAGCAGCTGGAACAGAGACTGGTAATTACCATGTCTACTGGGAGGATGGTCTCCTCTACAGTGAGCCTAAGGCTCCGGTGCATGGGTCCTCAAGGGCCGTGGTGGTCCCCCAATGCCACCGAGCCTTTCTGCTAGAGTTGGCGCATGAGATACCACTAGCAGGACACCTGGGCCAGGACAAGACGTTTGCGCGCTTGGTCCCACATTTTTACTGGCCCAGGATGCGCGTCACTTCTGACACTTATTGCAAGACCTGCACCACTTGCCAAGCAAGCGGCAAGACAGGGACTAAGGTGAAGGTCCCTCTAGAACCTCTCCCAGTGGTCGATACCCCTTTGAGCGAGTGGGGATTGACATTGTCGGGCCGTTGGATCCGCCGACTTCAGCTGGGCATAGGTTCATTTTGGTGCTAGTAGACCACGCCACCCGGTACCCAGAGGCAATCCCTCTGAGGACCATCACAGCACCGGTGGTGGCGCGGGCCCTCATGGGGATTTTTACCCGAGTGGGATTCCCCAAGGTCGTGGTGTCAGATAGGGGCACGAATTTCATGTCGGCCTACATGCAGGCCATGTGGAAGGAGTGTGGAGTGACTCCACCGGTTCTCCACTCCTTACCACCCCCAGACGAACGGGCTCGTGGAGCGCTTCAACAAAACCTTGAAGGGGATGATCAGGAGCCTACCCGAGGACTTGAGAAGAAAGTGGGACGTCCTCTTACCCTGTCTGCTCTTCTCCTACCGAGAGGTGCCGCAGAAGGGGGTCGGTTTCAGCCCCTTTGAGCTGCTCTATGGCCACCCCGTTCGGGGGCCCTCAGTCTTGTCAAAGAGGGGTGGGAGAAGTCTTCCTCGAAGCTTCCCCGTGATGTGGTCAGCTATATGCTGGCGTTCCGCAGCCAAGTGGCCAAGCTGTGGAAGGAGGCCTCGGACAACTTAGAGGCAAGTCAGGCCGTCATGAAGCAATGGTATGACCGGAACGCGCGGACGGTAGAGTTAGACGCTGGACAGAAGGTGTGGGTCATGGAGCCAGGAGAGCTTAGCGCCCTCCAGGACCGATGGACTGGGCCGTTTGAGATCTTAGAACGAAAAGGCCAGACCACGTATGTCGTCGACATGAAGACCCCCGTCAACCCCACAGGGTGCTCCACGTCAACCGCCTGAAGCCACACCAGGAGCGTTCCGAGCTCACTCTCTTGATGATAACGGATGGGAGTGAGGAGGAAGAGAGTGAGCCTCTGCCAGACCTTCTGGCGGTCCACGAGAAGGATGGTTCGGTAGAGGGAGTAGTCCTCGCCCCATCCTTGACCCCAGAGCAACAGAGGGACTGCCGCCAGGTTTTGGGGCAGTACGCCTCGTTGTTTTCCCTCACGCCTGGAATCACGCACCTGTGTACCCATGATGTGGACACAGGGGACAGTCCGCCAGTGAAGAACAAGTCTTACCGGCTGTCCGATAAGGTCAAGGCTAGTATCCAGAGTGAGGTGGTAAAGATGCTAGAACTGGGGGTGATTGAGCCTTCCAGTAGCCCTTGGGCTAGTCCGGTAGTGTTGGTGCCGAAAGCGGCCCCTCGGGCACCACACCAGAACTTCGGTTCTGTGTGGATTATCGTGGACTCAATTCGGTCACCAAGACCGACGCTCACCCGATCCCTCGGGCGGATGAGCTCATTGACCGGCTGGGAGCAGCCCGGTATTTGAGTACCATTGATTTAACATCAGGATATTGGCAGATCGCCATGGCGGAAGGAGCAAGGGAGAAGACTGCGTTCTCCACCCCCGAGGGCCACTTTCAATTCCAGGTGATGCCCTTCGGGTTGAAAAATGCTCCCGCCACTTTCCAGCGGTTGGTGAACCAGGTGCTGTCTGGCCTAGAGGCCTTCTCTGCTGCCTACCTGGATGACATAGCTGTCTTCAGTAGCAGCTGGGAAGACCATCTGCAGCATCTCCAGGAGGTGCTGCAGGCTTTGCAAAGGGCTGGTCTAACCATCAAGGCCAGCAAGTGCCAGATTGGACAGGGATCTGTCGTGTACCTGGGACATCTGGTGGGCGGAGGTAAGGTGCAACCCCTCCAAGCCAAGATTGAGACCATCATGGCCTGGGAGCCCCCAAGACCCAAACAGAGGTCCGAGCTTTTCTCGGCCTCACGGGATACTACCGCCGGTTCGTCAAGGGATATGGAACCATCGTGGGCCCATTGACGGAATTGACTTCCAAGAAGCAGCCACGCAGAGTAATCTGGACGGCTGCCTGCCAAGATGCCTTTGAGACTCTTAAACGTGCCATGTGCACCGCACCGGTGCTCGGACCCCCGACTTCGGCCGGGAATTCATCGTGCAGACAGACGCTTCTGAGCATGGCATAGGAGCTGTGCTCTCGCAGCTGAATGACGATGGCCAAGACCAGCCAGTGGCCTTTATCTCCCGACGACTACTCCCCGGGAACAGCGGTGGAGTACCATCGAGCGGGGAAGCCTTTGCTGTGGTTTGGGCGGTGAAGAAGTTGAGGCCATACCTTTTTGGTTGTCACTTCTTGGTCCAGACCGACCACAGACCCCTTCGCTGGCTCATGCAGATGAGAGGCGAAAATCCCAAATTGTTGAGGTGGTCCATTTCCCTCCAGGGGATGGACTTTCGGGTGGAACATCGACCCGGTGTAGACCACGCCAACGCTGACGGTCTCTCCCGGTTTTTCCGCCTTAGTGAAGAGAACTCCCTAGAGGTTGGGAAGCTCTCCCCTCTTTCGGCTGGGGGGACGTGTGTTAGACCTGTCAGCCCTAGGGTGGTCTTACCCTGTTTTTTTCCCTTTCTGCGCCTCATTTTTGCCACCATATTTTTACTGGACCTAGGTCTCCGGGCGCCTTGCCACTGCTGGTCAGTGCTGAGGTGCAGGTGCTCTCTCACCAAAGATGGCTGCCACAGGCCCCTGCTACTGCAGAGGGCCTTCCACACATACACGCTAGTCGCCAGAGTCAGGCTGGGACAAGGGATACAGTAGCCATCCCGTCCCCGCCTCTGGGCCCCATAGCTAGGTAGGTGGAAGGTTCCAGAACCTTCCGGGCTGTGGGAGGAGTTACACTTTGCCGCCTTTGGGAGGGTCACCTGACCTAGGGGTATAAGAGGCTTGGAGGGAAAACCTGGAGTTAGTTAGGTTGAGGCACCGCTGAACCTGGGAGAACCTGCGCTGGAGTACAGACTTTAGGGCCTAGGGGGAGACCTACACTACTGCCGCTGACAGGGTCAAGGCCCTGCTGCCGTAAGATAGATGAGGAACGCCCACCACCCACTGATCTTGCCCAGTGTGAGGGGACCCAGGGAACCATCTCCAGCGTGCCAGGAGGCACATCAACTCCTCCAAGAATCACCAACTCACAACCCCCCCTGTTCATAAAGAGACTTTACTGCATCCAAGAATTTCAGGACTACAAGTGAAAACCATTGAGAGGGGATCAGGAGGCGAAGCGCTGCGTCCTAAGCGCTAGGCCTCCACCCCCTATCTACCTATACAGACAGCTGGACTGTCCCCTAGAACCATCCCTTCACAGCCTGAGCATAAGGCTGTCAGCGCGCCTGCGCTGCAACCCCCAAGTGCGGAGAGAACTTGACCCCCCTCTCGGTCACTGACCTGGTGACCGGATCACCGCCGCGGCCGCCGCCGCTGGAAGAAGGGAACTGAGGCCGGGAGATCTCGCCCCTATTCATAGCTGTGGTGAGGAGCGCCGTCCGCGCCCTCACCGAAATCCCCAAAAGTCACCGCCGGGCCCGAGACCCCTGCCGCTGCCAGCGCGGCCAAGAATATCGCCGCCGCAGCCCCGTGGGCCGCGTGAAGTGAACTGAGGCCTGCTGCGGCCTCCCGGCCCGTGGACGCTGTCGCCGAGGGGCCGGGGACGCTGACCGCGTCACAGGTCGCGCCCCGAAAAGGCCGCGACGGGATTGGCCCGCCAAAGCCAATCGCCGGAGAAGAGGGCGTCGCCTGGCAACCACCAGAAGCCGCGACGTGATTGGCCCAGCAGAGCCGAACATCGACGTCAGAGGGGCTCCACTGTCATCGGGAGCCCCCGGAGGAAGAGAAGGCCGCGACGCGATTGGCTCAGCCGGAGCCAATCGGGAGGACGTCCCCGGGGCTCCACTGCCAACGGGAGCCCCGCGAAGAATCGCCGCCGCGCCCGGATTGGGCGCCGTGAAGAGCCCGCCTCCGCCCAGCACGCCGGGAGGTAAGGAAGGACCTCCTCACCTCTCGGGACGCCGGAGCCGACTGGCAGGACCGCCGGCTCCCGCACCGAGTCCTCACTCTCTCCCTGGACTCCACGGGGGCCGGAGGAGGGGCATACCGGCCCCCAACGAAGGGGAAACAACGCGAGAGGCTCCATAGCCTCGAGAAAGCCAACCAGCACCGGCCGGAGGGCCGCAAGACTCGCGCCGGGCCCCGCCCCCACCACAGAGGGCCGGGCCAGAGAGGAGTCCGCCGTAAGGCCCCACAGCCAGCAAGAACACCGCAGGTGAGCCCAGGAGGCCCCTAGGGCTCTAGGTTAAGCCCCTGGGGCCGGGGGCCACCCTTGAGGAGGGATCACGGAGGGAGGGGCCTTTAATGACTTTGGGATTACAGGCCAGGCACATCCTATGACCCTAGCCTCCCGGGGAGATAAAGAAGTTCCCCCTTATAGGAAACCCCCAGCTGCTGGACATGTTGAGGGGTTCCCGGTAGGATTCCCTCCCGCCTAGTGTATCATAGGCTGTATAGAGTACCTAGGCCTACTGTATATATGTTGATGTATAAACCGTGTTGCGCCTGTTCTAGGCCCTAGTTGGTAAAGAGCACCCGAATGAGCAGTGGTGCTGTGATTTTAATGCGGCCTTTTAGTGGCCAGAATTGTGAAGGGTCTTTTTAAATGAACGCGCACTAGTTACCCGAATGTATAATTTGAATAATTGCATGCCATCTTGATCAATATAAAGGAACCTGATTGTTACTTATACAAGCCTGGTGTGGTGTCCGGTTATTGCGTCGCATTTCTGAGTTAATGTGAGAGTGTGCTGCACAACTGCCTTACACATTGCCTTCGCGTGCCTTTCCCCGCTTTGCGCCATGCTACCATAACGGTCTCGGTAACCCCGTTTCCAACATAAACCCATACGGAAAAAATAGCGATTTGTGATTTAAAACAGCGGCACAGGTTTAGAGTTTGGGTGGTGATATAAATCACAGATGGACTTTGAGATGATGTGCTGTTTGCGACTAAAATGTCTTAACCATGGTGTCAGTACATTGTTGGAATTTGGCAATTTATGTACTTTCATGGACTTATTTTGCGTTATGTTAGCATTTAGAAGGCTATGATTAGTAGCAGCTGCCACGCCTAAATGTACCCCACTGAGTTATCCTTATAATACAAGCTTAAGTTAGCATTTGCGGCTCCATTTTGTAGTTCGTAGGCCATGTTATGTGGTGACTGATTCAAGCTCCAATTATCCGTATTTCTTGCCTCAGCGGAAGACTGTGTTCAGCTATTTTTTTCTCTTGTGTTCAAGGTTGGATTCCGACTCACTAATGAATAGGCCATTCTGCCTCTGCATGCCTATCCCTCTTCGTAGCCCTGCTCCCACGTTAGGAGGAGCCGAGCCTAGCAATGCAACCTTGAGATAGTCATATTGTGTACCCATCACGCAGGTGGCAGCCCATCCTTCTGTGCCTTCTTTGTTCATGTACGGCTCAAGCCGGTAACTTTCCACTGGGGGCGTGGTTGGGGGTTGTCAGAAGAATGATTATGCGTTACCAAGTGTTGGGGAGTCAGTCCCCTCGACAGCCATCTCCGGGTGCTGGTCAGATTGGACTCCGCTGCAGTGTATTTTACTAATAAACGATTGTTTGTATTCTCTACTGTCTGACCGACTCTTCACTTGTCTGGAAGGCTATGAGGTGGTTGTAAGTGGCCCGGGTGACCCTAATCAGGTCACTTCCTTCAACATGTAAAGATTCAGTTAATCTGTGCCTACCATCTGGTAAACTGCGGGTATTATCAAGAGTAGTGGCTGGACCTCATTTGGGGGCCACAAAGCAAATATTGACTACCTGCCTCAGTCATGGCTTCAGGGGTCGTTTGCTTCTGATGTCCCGGGGTCTGTCCTACTATTCTGGTTCTGCAAACTAAGTCAGGTACAACCCATTCAGCATTTGACTCTCTGGGAGCGATGGCGAGCAGTCACAGGCTACTAAGGGAGGTTAACGTGGGTGTACAACAAGCTCAGCGCCCAAAAAACACCCAACAGCATAATAACTGTTGCCTAGCCCAGTGCTAGTCTTTATAACAGAGAAGCACTGTAATAAATTTTAAAATGTACTACAACACACAACAATATGAAGTTACTCAGAGATTTTGGCACAGGCCACCGCACCACGGACAGGGTGTAAAGACGAGATGTGGCAGCAAGGTAGGTTAAAATTGAGTTTATTTGCAGAGCGGCACAGTACATCTAGATCAAGGAAGGCAGTAGTTGTAACTGCCGTACAGTGGCTCTGGAACATGGAACCGCAGTTGTACAACGCAGGTACATCGTTCCATGTTCCATGCATGAGACAGGGCATGAGGGAAGAAGGAGGAAAGATGCAACACATCTCACCCCTAATAACAAGGAAAGAAGAAAGGAAATAAGGGGAAAAAACAAGAGGTCAAGACAAGTACCTTGCAGGTAAAGACCTGGTTCTGTTGTTCTTCTTAACTCTGGATGCTACGGTTTGAGCAGGTTGAGGTAGGCCATCTTTGGAATTGGGACGGCCGCACAACAGAAATTCGTTGTCACTGTCCATGCTTGGCCCTGAAACCCTGCATTTAGCAACTCTTCTTACATTCCACACTTTACCATCCTGTGTAACAATGCTGTTCTTGCAAACTTTAACAACTTTGATAGGATGACCGAACTTGGAATCTCCTTTCACCATGAAACCAGGTTTTTTAATCTTAACCCACTCTCCTACAAATAAATCAGGAACTCTCACACTCATATTAGTGTTGAATAGTTCTTTCATCTTGTCCTGCTTAACTTTCACACGCCTAGCGACAAGATCCAACTCAACGTTATCAACAATTTTGTTAGACTTCTTGATCCACCATGGGCAGATGTCTGAGACAGGTTCTCTACCCTTCAAGAGCCTAAAAGGGCTCACCCCTGTAATGGTGTGGGGAGTGATGCGGTACATCCATAATTTGTTTCTTAGCACATCCCTTTAAGGTTCACTGGACTTGCTGGCCAATTCAATACCTTCCTTAAGGTCACGGTTTAACCGTTCTACTTGCCCATTCTCCCTTGGTTCGTATAGGGAAGTGGTCACATGCCTGATGCTACACTTACGGAGGAAATCCTCCATCTCCTGTGAAGTGAGTTGTGCCCCGTTGTCCGTTATAAGAACTTCGGGAGACCCCTCACGCGCAAAAATCTCTTTGAAAAATGTGATGATGACTTGAGAAGTGGCATTGGCTACAAGCTTTACTTCCGGCCACTTAGAATGGTAGTCCACCATCACAAGTGCAAAACGGGCATCAGAGGGTAGGCGATTGAAAGGACCAGAAATATCAAAGGCCACCCTTTGCCAAGGGGACTCAGGCCAGGATACAGGCTTGAGGGGGGCAGAAAAGACTTTGAGCATTTTGTCACTAATGATGCAGTCAGGGCATTCTCTAACAGTTCTGTCAACCGTTTTGTCGAGGCCAGGCCACCAAAAGTTAGCTCTAATGAGATGTTTCATTGAGGACATACCTAAATGTGCCTCATGAGCAAGTAGTAAAATCTTGCTTTGCATAGACGTGGGAGGGAGGATCTTCCCCCCTTTGAAGAGAAGACCGCCATCTTCTTCAATTTCATCTGAGACTTGACAAAAAGGGGCTATCTCAGCAGTGGCCGACTTTTCTTTAGGCCAGCCATTCTTCAAACACTCACTGACAAGTTAACATACCGCATCATTATTCATCTCAGTCTTCCATTCACATTCAGACAAACCCAGAAACTCATTGGAAACAAAATCCTTGATGGTGGCAACCACAGCTACATCTTGTTCATCGTGAGGATCACAATCATCAGAGCAGGGCAACCTAAACAAAAAGTCGGCAGTAACGTTGTTTTTACTGGGGACATACACAACTTCAAAATCATATTTTTGTAGCCTAGACGTGAGTCTGGCAATGCAAGCTGTGGAATTCCATCTCCCCTCCCCCCCCAGAGATAGAATGCCAATGAGGGGCTTATGATCGGTTCTGAGCAAAAACGTACTGCCCCATACATAGTTGCGGAAATGTTCGATGGCCCAAATGCATGCTAACAACTCTCTTTCGATTACAGCATACCTTCTCTCCGTTGCTGAGAGAGTTCTAGACGCAAAAGCTACACACCATTCTTCCTTGCCACAGCATTGACTAAGCACGCCTCCCAACCCATACAAACTTGCATCAACAGTAATGATGCACTTCTTGTTCAAGCAAAAGGATTTAAGAGTAGGAGCGTTCACTATCTCGTTCTTAATTTGTTGAAAAGCTGTTTCTTGTTTATCCGACCAGGCAAACTCAGTGGATTTCCTGGTCAACTCT
This sequence comes from Calotriton arnoldi, assembly GCA_963921515.1. Lineage (NCBI taxonomy): Eukaryota > Metazoa > Chordata > Amphibia > Caudata > Salamandridae > Calotriton > Calotriton arnoldi. Next base: position 910,152 of record CAWUFW010002082.1, on the reverse strand, counting down.
CTGAGAGGTTCCATCTTAGTAGCGAAATTCTGTATAAATTTGCTATAGTACTCACAGCGTTCGCCATCAATAGCCTTTAAATAGGTAATGAACTCCTCCTTCCATCTGGTCCATGGAATGGGAGGTTCCCCTTGTTTTGCAAAAATTTACAGGGTGGATCAAATTGCATGGTAGCAAAATGGTAGTGACAATATAAGTGAAAGTATAAGGTATAGGTAGTAGAAACTACAACTAAACTCAAATACAATTTAGGTAAGTAGAAGGATATAGGTACACTTGAGAAGAAATAAAAGGTAGTCAGGTAAGCATTCAAAATTGCTATACAGTTAAAATAAACTAAAAGGTTTGCCTGTCACCGTAAACAGGCCACAGGGAAGCGTAGTGCGTAAAACAGTTAAGGTGTGCCTGTCACCGCGGAGGAGCAGGCTTTTCCTACCTGGACAATTGGCAGAAAGTGTGCTCATCACTGTGTACGGAGCTGCAGTAAACTGATGAGCATCCGGAGAACAGCAGATAAGAGGGTCTGTAAGTTCCGGATGCCGGAATACCTTCACAAGTCACAAGCGTGAAGGCGCGTAGCGTGACGTGTATCCAAAGAGGACGCTGCAGAGAATCAAAGGAAGGTTGATCCAAAATGGCCACCGGCGTGACTACGCACAGCGTGACTTGCGTAAGTAGCGGGATGATGAAGGACGTGAGGTCGAAGAAATCCGCAGGCTGTAGTTAGCGTTGTCCAGGAAGGCAGTATCCTAGCTACTGGTGCCAGGCTTCAAGCAAAGCAGCGTTCAGGAAAGGCGTTGACGTCACAGTGGGCCCGCAGAGGGATGGTCGTCAGCTCAGGCCAAGGAACGGCGGAGAAAAGCCAAAACAGACGAATATTCACAAGGAGGGCACCAAAAGAGTCAAAGACACCGGATCTTCAAAAGCAGACCCGGAGAGATGAAAGGATGAAGTTCGAGGTGTTCCGACAAGCGGGATATGAAAGGAACAACGTGGAAGAAAAACGAAGAAGGTTCAGAAAACGTCGCTGCGCCTGTGCCGCATTGAAGATGTAGCAGGCGAAGTCTTCTTCCACTCGTCGCCACTTGTAAAGACGAGATGTGGCAGCAAGGTAGGTTAAAATTGAGTTTATTTGCAGAGCGGCACAGTACATCTAGATCAAGGAAGGCAGTGGTTGTAACTGCCGTACAGTGGCTCTGGAACATGGAACCACAGTTGTACAACGCAGGTACATGGTTCCATGTTCCATGCATGAGACAGGGCATGAGGGAAGAAGGAGGAAAGATGCAACACAGGGGTACCTCCAATGCTTACTATTCACCTCCCCCCTCTCTCTCTCTCTCTCTACGATAGGACAGATCTTATGTGGGTCTCAGACACAAGCGCAAAGGCCCTCCCCCCTTCCGGCACGGCTGGCACAGGTAAGAGCGGTGGGGCGAGGCGGGTGGGGAGGGGGAAGTCAAGAGACGATGGGATAGGTAAAATGAAATACAAAAATTAATAAAACAACTTACCTTGCGCTCACCGCATTGCTGAGTTGGCAAGTGCTAAGTAAGTGGTTTTATTTATTTTTGTACATAATTTTACCTATCCTGTCATCTGTTGACTTCCCCCTCACCGCCCTGCCCCCGCCCCACCGCCCTTACCTGTGCCTGCTGTGCCTCCCACCCCCCAGCCAGAGTTGTGTGCTTGGTGTATCAGTTTTAAGTTTCCCACCAATTGCAAGTTCTCATGATAGACCTCGGCTAGACCTCAGCATTCAACAGTCCATGTTCTCCCTCTTCTTGGGGAAGCCGCACCCGTCTCAAATGCAGTGACCCTTAACTCCAATCCCTTGAGCCGATGCACGGCCACACAGCAAACTCAGGAGGTGGTTGTAAGCAGGAAAACAAGCTGTCTCCAGAGCCTAGGACCTTGTCTGGGCTCATGGTGAGTCAGCGGGAAGTCAGAGCCCACGAGTCTTGGCAGAAGTCATCTTACACTCATGCAGCTTGTTGAGTTGGCAGCTCAAATGGGCAGACCTTCCCTGGCTCAAAGCAGTGATGCAGTCCTCTTCAGGTTTCAGGTCTGGGTGGCAAGAGTTGGCCTGCTTCTGGGTGCATTACAGTCTCAGATGCACGAACATAGTCTGGTCGGGCACACCAATCAATCATCATCATCAATCCTTCCCCTTCAGCTGTTGTGCAAAAGTAACTTTAACAGAATGTCAATCCACTTCATATATCCAAAGAGCTCCCTCTGAAGCTTGAAACTACATGTTCTGGGGCGGCATGGCCAACAGGAGAATTGAGTTGACGCATCTTCCTGAGTCTGCGCTCAATATCCACTCATCAGCTGTTATTGGCATTCCGTCTGACACATCTTGGCAGTCTAGAGTGGGAAGAACCTATGTTGAGCTTGTACTACAATCACAGAAGAAAAAAACTTGCAACAACCACAGGCAACAGTGGTTGTTGCCCATTCAAGGGTGTGTTTATCCAATCTGATAGGATCATGTGAGTGTAGCCAAAACATACCTTGCCTTCTGAGGGCTTAGCAAGGGCTTACTTACAGATATGTCAGAAACTCCCCTGACAATACATTGATTGATTACTATGCTGGTGGAGAACTGTGAACTCATGATTCATGTGCTACTCAGAGGACAATGCTGAATGCTTGTGCACACTTTCCAAGATGGACTTGGAAATTACAATGTTTCATATATTTTTATACCTGCTTCGAATTTGTGACTAGTTGAGCGCGATTTGGTGCCGAACACGGCTTGAGTGACAGACTCCAGAACTGGGAATATTGGATCTCCATCATACTAGGAAATTGCATGCCTGAAGGTGCTCTGTACGTATGAAAGCTACCTTTTGAAAAGTGATCTCAGAATATTAATTGCAATTCATTGTCCCCTACGACGGTGTTCTTACCTCCTGGATAATGTTTATTTGCTATATGAGATTGCAGTGAGGAAGCCTCTTTGTTTGGGGCGAAACGCGTTGGTGGCGTTTGTGCGCTTTGAAGAAGAATAGAATTAAAAGGATGAATATACACCAAAGGGACCTATGAGTCTGATCTGTTCATAGTTTGTGTATAACTTTTGTTTTTTTAACACACCTGTTTTCTCTTGTTGCCTCTCAATTATATGCTTAATGTTTCAAATATAAATAAATATAAATATATATATATGTATATATATATATATATTCACTGTAAAAACCAAAGGTTACAGTGATGTTATAGTTGGGAAATTGAATTTAAAAACCTTAGAAAGTCATTGAAAAAACCAAAGGTTACAGGGACGTTATAGTTAGGAAATAGAATTAAAAAAGTTAAAAAATTCACTGATAAAACCAAAGGTTACAGAGACGTTATAGTTAAGCTCATATTTCACTTGTACAAAACCAGTGAAATTCAGCAGTTATCATTACATGAGCTAACTATAACTGATGCCCCCGCAATGCACTGGTTATGACCTCACATATTACATCACTCATGACATGGTCAGTGACATCACTCATGACATCTCAAATGACATCACTGACAACATCATTCACAGAAGCACTGACACACCCACTCACACCCCTATACAACCTCTCAGAGACCCACTCGCACAACCCCTCACACACCCATTTACAGACCCATACAAGTACTCACACAACCACTCACTCATCCATAGAGCCACTGAGACACCCAATCGCTCACTCATACAGGCACTCAAACAACCACTCACTCACCCATAAAGCTACTCATACAACCTGTCACTTACCCATACAGCTGTCAAGCGAGCAGGAAAACAAAAAATTGCTTTCACACACAGGGGGCAAGGTTAGCAGCTTCCTGTGTATGAAAGCAATGTCGGCTCCCACAGGAGGCGGGGAGCCGGCAGAGACCGCAGAGGCATTCAGGCTCCCCCTGTGCTCCCAATACAAACTGGGTGCCCTGCGGGCACCCAGAGAACCGTGGCTGGGCCCCTGGGGATGGGGTTCCCGGGGCCGAAATCAGCCCGGGGACAGGGGGTGCGTGGCCTCCCTCCCCCATTTGGTAATGGCTAGGCCCTGGGGGATGGGGTCCCCGGGACTGAAATCGGCCGGTGGAGAAAATAAAGGTCAGAAGGGAGTAAAAAGAGGCACAATAAAGGTCAGAAAGGAGCAGAAAGAGGCAGAATAAAAGTCAGCAACAAGCAGAAAGAGGCAAGATAAAGGTGAGAAACAAAAAGAATTGGGCAAAATAAAGGTGAGAAATAAGTTGAAAGAGGCAAAATAAAGGTGAGAAATTAATAAAAAGAGGCAAAATAGAGGTCAGAAATGAGCAAAAAGAGGCAAGATAAAGCTGAGAAATGAGCAGAAAGAGGAAAAATAGAGGTCAGAAACGAGCAGAAAGAGACAAAAAAAAAAATCAGAAACGGGCAGAAAGAGGCAAAATAAAGGCCAGCAACAAGCAGAAAGAGGCAAAATAGAGATCAGAAATTAGCAGAAAGAGGCAAAATAAAGGCCAGCAATGAGCAGAAAGAGGCAAAATAAAGGTCAGAAACGAGCAGAAAGAGACAAATTAGAGGTTAGAAACAAACTGAACAAGCATTGGCATAGCCAATAGGTCTCGCCTTTGGGACCTTGTAAGTAAAAAAAAAAAACTTAAGTATAAGACTTCACGTTTACATTTACTTCGTATTTAGGATGCAGTAAATGTAAAAGTGAAGTCTTACACTTCAGTTTTTTTTTTTACTTACAAGGTCCCAAAGGCGTGACCTATTGGCTATGCCAATGCTTGTTTTTATGTTCCGTTCCAGCCTCTAATAGAGCATATGCACTGCACTGTACTACTCTACGGAAAGTACCTGATATTTAAATGTTCATGCCAAAATAAAAATATTCTCAATAACCTGCAACATATATAGTAACCATCAACACGATCAGCTATTTCATTTGTCATTGTTCTGTGTTAAACTGGAGACATTTGTTATTCTTTGCAGCATATGCTTCCTGATTTCCTCACAGACTATATAGGAGGCATCAAACATTGATCTGAAACTAATACTAAGTCCTGAGCCTTTCCTACAACTTTGTTGTGTCATGTGATGGTTGAGCACTGGGTGGAGCTTTAAATGGGTAGGTACTGTCCAGTACCAAGTACATGACTTCTTTAATTTGGAAGTGAGAGTACCTGCACTTCTCAGAACGGCTGCAATACATGTAATGGGAGAGTACTGGCACTTCTCAAAAGCAACCAGGTATTCTGAATAGTAAGTACGTGCACTTCTATATTTCTTTTAAAGCACTTGGTTAATAGAAAGCGAATAGAAATGCATGACTCACCCTATCTTGGTGATAGGGTGAATCCTTGAAACAGTCACACACCGCAGCACGCCCAATGCTCAGTCTGTTTATACATGGTGTTATTTACTCTATGATGAGTTTAAGCCTGTGTTCGATGTGACTTATGTTTTATTAAATTTGCCCTACTGTGTTTGGGGTGTGCATAATATGCAGTATGAATAATAACCAAAACTAGATATTCACAGGATACAACAAAACTCAAATACTTTAAAATAAAATATCCTACACAAACCAAGATAAAGTGACCCTCTTGCACACTAGTTTAAGAGGACCTAACTCTCTGCACTAGAAAAATCCTTCCTACATGTAGGTATCCCCGGCTCTGTAGTTCAAACCTCTAACCTAAAATTCTCTACTCAATCCGCATTGTAAGTGATCCCACTAGCAGCGCAAGAAACCCCAACCAACAGAAATTACATCAGACTCCCACACCTTCCCGGTGCTGGAATCCGACTCCTACAGCGAATGCTTCAAATATACTTAGGCACAGAAAACCCAAACTTACATTCACAAAACTGCAAACAATGTTTGATTTTAAGACAGGAGTGTTTCAATAGTCAAAAGATGTTATCATGAAAAGGCTTTCACCTTTACAATTGAAGCAGCTTGTAAGAAACCCAGCTTCCTGCAAGTGAGGAGTTTACCGCCTAAAAGTGAAAGTAAAGTCCGACGAAGGAAAGGAAACCTCGTGATACAACCCTGTCTCTGTACACATGACACAGCGCAGCTGCTGCACTGCTTATCTTTCGTTTCTCTTTACACCCTTCCCAGTTCCTGTGACTCAGAGTGATGCGGCCCACAACATGGTCACTAGTGGAATCTGCAAGACGCAATGAGAGTGGGGGGGGGGGGGGGGGTATCGACGGAGGCGCTGGTGGTTCATTTCCATCACACTCTTTGAATAAAACACAACCAACCGAACGATAGGCGTAAACATAATTTCAGAGTCATTGCCTAATACCAGGAGTACTTTGGAGAGAGACAGAAAAACGTCTAAAAGACATGTGAAGCGAATTATCCTGATCACATTAAAAACTTTTTCGGTACTGACAAATGTACTTGTTGCACTTATCTGAGAAATAACATGCACCCAAATGGACCCTGCCTATATTGTGCAGACAAAAAAGTAGTAAAGTCTAGTAATCAATACAGTATTTTTAAAGATTGCATAGAAAGTAGTTGCATGATAAGTGAATATTACATTTAATTAGGATAAAATAAAAGGTGAAATTGTTGACATGTGTAGGTATTATTCATCAATGTACATGATACCTATGTGATGTATGAAAAGCACAGGTAATGCAAAAGTTGTAGGAACATGTGCATAAAAGATTAATTAGCAAAAAGCAATTAGCGTAAGCTTGCATTTAGTGCCTTTTCTGGCCTTGACGGTGTAAGAGCTCATAGCAGGCATAAGTAACCCAAAATATGACAAATTTACAAAAGGATGAAATGTGCACTCCAAACTCAATACGCAAAATATTTATAAAGCAGTATAGCCTACGTGAAAAAGTTGTAACTTATGGATATGCAGAATTCTAGTTTATGACTTGCCGTTACTCTCTTTTGCCAAGACATTTCTCAATCAGACTTCAAGTGATGTGCCCTATTCACCCAATATGGTCGAGAGAGAAACTTGGAAACCTGTCTCTTAGGTTCACAGACAGAAACTTTATTCTTACATCACATTATACGCAATAAAATTATTTTATCTTCAACATGAAGAATTGTACTTCTTTATTAGAACAATGAACTGACAGCTCTATCGATAAACGCAGTTAAAAGGTATGTAAGCCACATAGCTCGCGCTCCCATAGCTTCACTTGTTAAGGTTGTGATATGGGAATTTTCATGTGAAAATGTGTTGGTCCTGTCTGAATTTTCAGTTAGACTATTTTGAACACTAGACGAATGTATTGGATGCAAAAAGATAAAATAAAGTAAGAGAAATTAGAGGATATGTTGAGATTTTAACCCTCCCTGCAAATGCTCAATAACCTTATTTATTTTTTAGTTTTATATATGTTGTTTTTTAGCATTATCAACTATTTATTCAACTCCCCTTTTGTTAAGAAAAAAAAATATGCTGTAAAAGGTGCTAGCTGGTTCTCGAAGTTTCTTGAGCAGTCTATCATCTACGTATACAATACGTTTTGCTTACTGCCAGGGTAATTGCTGAGGCAGGACTGGAATCCGAGCTTCACTGTGAACACTGGATATAAAAGGAAACAGCCCTTCTCCACGCCTGCACCGCCTCAGAGCGTGGCCTTCCTACGGCTAGAAATAAAATACTGCCCTGGAATGTACAACTGCAGCGTGCTCCAAGAGAAAAGCAAACCGTTGTTTAAGGCATGCTGCCGTTAAACATACTGTAAAACGTATTATATGTGCATATATTACGCCTTTTCTATAACTTTCCAGAAATATAAACCGGGCGCATAATAAAGCTGCCAGACATGAACATACTCCCCCCACAAAGTCGGCGAAGTTTGCACCATGACCACTACTTCCACTGCCTCTGTGGGATCGATTTCCCACAAACCATCTGTCTACACTACATACCCAGCCCCTGCCAGACGCTTTGAATGTCTCGGCAATGTTCTTTTAATGTAGAACTTTACAAAAAATAATTTCGTTTGCAGAATTTCCTGGCACGTACTGAATGATGCGACAATTTGTTGCAAAGCACAACAAGGTAATAAATCACATCGAATCTGCATTTTCAAGAAATCATACAAGTCCAATGAGGTTACCACAAACACTAATGTAATTCATTTCTCCTGCCTGCTTTAACATTAATGACTTAATATTATCGTCTCACACGTTAACTTAAACAAAAAAATAACAGGGAACAAACTTACTGCCGTAGAGCCTGCAACATTAGCCACAAACACTTTGATAACCATTCTGAGTGCAGGAAAGGAGATCTACAGCTGCAAAGACCATGGGCTCCCGAGATTGACAAACGTGCCCCCCAACAACCAGATCTTCAGTGACCCACTTGTTAATATCAGTGTAGCCGGCTCTGTCAGTCTGCACGCTGTTGCTCCGCTCATTGGCCGGTGGGTATTTTGGGAAGCGACAGCTGGGTAAGAGATTGGTTCCCTGAGGCATCTGTTCGTGCCTAGAACTTCTTTGCAACAAATACAAACAGGAACCGCACTGCTATAAGGGTCGATGATCAACACACTCGCCATCTTGAAAGTCAGCATTTACAAACAAGCGCGCGCGCGCCTCGCGCGGCAGCAGGGGGAGGGGAGAGAGGAGGGGGCCTGCGCCGGATTCCCTTGCGGGAGCGAGCAGCAAGGCACGATAATTGCTATCATATGGCGCCGCTGCTCGCTCCCGGAAGGAAATCGCCAAACGTGCACGCGTTGCCATTCAAAGCAATGCAACTCGTGCACGTTTTTGCCTGCAAAGCTGTGCCCATTGCTAAAGGTCTTTTTCCTATGCAGCGCATGCACGCTTCGTAGGCGAGACCTAAAAAGGCAAAATAAAGGTTAGAAACAAGCAGAAAAAAGGCAGAAAATTAGCACAGAGCGAGCAGATCCCACTCAGGCACCCACTCACAGAACAACTCAGACACTCTCACAACCACTCACAGACCAATTCAGATACTCATTCCCCACTCACAGATGAACTAAGACACGTACACCCACTCACAGACCCAGTCAGATACTCATACACCGACTTACTCATACTCTGTCACCCACTCACCGACCTACTCAGAGACTCATACACCGACTCACATACCCACTGAGAGACTCACATACCCACTCACAGAGCCACTCAGAGGCTCATTTACCCTCTCACTGTCCCACTCAGAGACTCACACACCCACTCATACACTCACACACTCACTTACAGACTCACTTAGACACACATGCATCCAATCACAGACCCACTCAGATGCTCACGCACTCACTCACAGATCCACCTAGACACTCACACATCCTCTCGCATACCCACTCAGAGAGTCACGCACCCACTCACAGAAACACTCAGACACTCACTCAGACACTCATGCAATCACTCACAGACCCAGTCAAACACTCACACATTCACTTACACACCCAGTGAGACACTGACTCCCTCAGTCACACACCCACTGAGACACTGTTGCCCTCAATCACACACTCATTTTCAAAGGTTACAAGTTAGAGTTAGGAAATATAATTTCAAAAACCTTAGAAAGTCATTGGAAAAACAAAGGTTACAGGAACATTATAGTTAGGAAATTTTATTGACAAAATCTTAAAAATTCACTGAAAAAAACAAAGGTTACAGGGACGTTATAGTTAGGAAATCGAATAAAAAAAGACCCTAGGAATTCACTGAAAAAAACAAAAGTTACAGAAACATTATAGTTAGGCTCACATTTACTCGTACAAAACCAGTGAAATTCAGCAGTTATAGTTACCTGAGCTAACTATTACATATGCCCCCGTAATGCACTGCTTATGACCTCACATATTACATCACTCATGACGCGGTCAGTGACGTCACTGATGACATCACTCATGACATCTCAAATGACATCACTCATGACATCATTCACAGAAGCACTGACACACCCACTCACACCCCTATACAACCTCTCATACACTCACTCACACACACAACCACTCACATACCCATTCACAGACCCATACAAGAAGTCACACAACCACTCACTCATCAATAGAGCCACTGAGACACCCACTTACTCATACAGGCACTCACACAACCACTCACTCACCCAAAAAGCTACTCATACAACCAGTCACTTACCCGTACAACCCCTCACAGAGCCAGACACTCACCCATACAGCTACTCACACACCCACGTATTCACCTATACAGCCACTCACACATACCAATTCAAACATCCATATAAGCGCTCACACATCCACTCACTTACCCATACATCCATTCACACAGACACTTACGCTACAATATAGCCACTCATATAGCAACTCACTTGACCAAACACCCACTGAAACAGTCACTCACTCACCCATACAGCCACTTACACATCCAGTCACTCACTCATACAGCCATTCAGACACCCACTCACCCATACAGTCACTTACACACCCACTCACCTACCCATACAGCCACTCACACAGCCACTCAGTCACCCATACAGCCACTGACACACCCACTCACTCACAAATACAGTCCCTCGCATAGCCACTCACTCACACAGCTATTCACACACTTACTTATATACCCATACACTCACTCACACACCCCTTCACACACCCATAGAAGCACTCAGACACCCACTCACAAACGAATACACACAGTGACACAGCCACTCAAATAATATATGTTAGAAATAGTATCACTCAGTAGTACGGAAAGTATACTATTTTAAGTTTTGTAGTACCTTGGTATATATGTTTAACACTCATAAACTTTTAGAAAACACACACACTCACTGGATGATGTCATGAGTGATGTCATTTGAGATGTCATCAGCAGGTGATGTGTCGATTTCTTCAGATGCACAACATGGCCTGCGTCGGAGTCGGAGCCTCTGACGTTGGGGACATGGTGATCAGGACTCAGACTGCGGCAATCTTTTCAGCTGCACGGCAGGCACTGTGTCGATTTTTAGGCCACACTGCAGTAATGCGTTGGTTTTTCAACTGCACGTCAAGAATGCGGTGGGGAAAACACAGGCGCTGAAGGTCGACGCATGGATTTTCAGGCTTCTTTGCAGAAAAACCACCTCCAAGGGCCCAGACCTGGAATTGGCACCATATGGCAGGTCAGAACTCCCAGCATAGGAGTTCAGGGGCTGCAAATGAAGTATTTAATGGCACTGAGACAGGAGGCAAGCACACACAAGCCCTTGGAGAACATTGGAAGCAGGATACAGAAAGCAAAGTCCAGTCCTTTCATTGTCCAAGACCGAAGCAGCAAGCAGCAGGCCTGCCCAACACAGCAACAAGCAGAGTAGTAGTTCCCCTCCTACAGCTTCTCCAGCTCTTCTTCTTGGCAGAAACACCTCTTAGTCCAGAAGTGTTCTGAAGTTATGGTGCCCCAGCTCCAGTACTTATACCAGTTTCTGCCTTTGAAGTGGGCAAACTTCAAAGGAAAGCCTCTGTAGTACACAAGACCCTGCCTTTCCCTTACCTGGCTCCAGACACACTACAGGGGGGTGGAGACGGCTTTGTGTGAGGACAGGCACAGCCCTATCCATCAGCCTGGTGATGGGCCATCAGGATATGCAGTGCACACCTCAGCTCCCTTTGTGTGACTGTCTAGAGTAAATGCACAAATAGCCCAACTGTCAGTCTAAACCAGACGTGGATTACACAGGAAGGCAGAGGCATAGAGTGGTAAAGCATGAAAATGCCCACTTTCTAAAAGTGGCATTTTCATACACACAATTTAAAAACTAACTTTGATTAAAAGATGTATTTTTAAATTATAAGTTCAGGGACCCCAAACTCCAAATCTCTACCTCTTCCCAATTGGAAGTTACACTTGTAAGAGGCTACAAGGCAGCTGCAATGAAAACCTATGGGAGAGATAGTCCTTGGAATAGTGAAAAACGAAATTGGTAGTATTTCACAATCAGGACATGCAAAACACACCAGTGCATGCCCTACCTTTCACATACACTGCACCTTGCCCGTGGGGATACCCGGGGCCTACGTTAGGAGTGACTTACATGTAGAACAAGCATTGGCATAGCCAATAGGTCTCGCTTTTGGGACCTTATACGTATTTAGTTATGCAGCACAATATCCTTAGTGCAACAACATCAACTGTTGCATGGCTAAACACTTATAAGGTCCCAAAGGCGAGACCTATTGGCTATGCCAATGTCATCATACATGCAGGACCTGTAACTTAAATTATTATATTGAACTAAAATTATTGCCCAAGACCTGTAAAGCTGATGGAGATGTATTTATTGTTTTTATTTAATTATTCATTCATTTATTTGCCAATAAAGTAGCCTGATGGTGTTCAAACTGCAACTGACTGAATTAAATGTCTTTTGACTTAGAATTACTTTCTGTGGAGACATCTCTGTACTTTTCAAATAACCCATTTGAGGGTTGAAAACCTCAATTCAACTTAATTTTGTGAATGAGAACTGACAGCTCCAGTCCAACAAGCACTCTCAGAGCCCTGCATTGAAGTGTAGGGGCTGTAAAAATCCAAGTGTTATGCAAAGTGTAGCAAATGAGCCACGCCCTTCGGCACAAGAATGGTGTACAAGTAGTGTGTGTCCAGTGGTGCACTGTGCAGCTCATTGTCCCAAATATATGACTAAACATGGTGTGCTAGGGTGCTGCTTTTTACAGAGCATATTTTAAACTGAAATGGCCATTAGATTAGCATCAGCCATGCACCTTTACTGATAAACCTAGGTTCAAACGATAATGCGCAGAAATCTTATTTCTGTGTGTATTTATCATTTTTGCATCACACAAATGAAGTGTCTTGGTTCGTTTTGATCCTATTAAAATTCCCTCTTACCTCAGAATTACAAATACAACAATGTGTCTCAATGGAACTTTTCTTGTTGACAATATATTTTGGAATGGTTGAAAAGGTCATTACAAGTAATTACATTTTATTGTGTTAGAAAACATGTGACATTCTGCAGCTTTTCTATCAATACTCGCTGTACTCCTGCAAGACTGTCACTTACTTCACATTATAAAATTCACCCCATTTGTCATCCAGGAAAGAAAAGTAAACACCCATCTCCTTGTTAAATAAACAGCAGTATGTCATAATATATTGAATGACACTTTACCTCTGTCTTCAAACTCACACCAAATGCAACAGAATAAAAACAAAATGTACAGTCCTCTTTATGCCTTCAGAACACCAGCAGGGTTACCTTGGTGGTGCTGCCGCCTCCCCCCCACTTCCGGTGCTCCTAAGACCGAAAGGCTATGGAAATTATTTTTAGCCATGCTGTGCAGTAAGGCTGAAAATAATGTAAAAAAGAAAAAATGTGCTAAGACAGTATTTTTGTAGGCGTACGCCAAAACGGATGCACATGCCAACAAAATGAGGCGAGCATGTTTTTCTTATCTACCAAGCCGAGATGGATTAGTACATACAAAGGTGCACCAAATTCACTTTTTTGATATAACACTAGTGTGCTTTCTTGATACGGTGCTAATGTGCTTACAAAAAGAAAGTGAGTTGGGGTGGTGAGCGGAGCAACATAGAGGGAGGGCAGGAGAAAGGATGTGGCTCGGGGAGAGAAGGTCAAGCATGAGACAACAATAAGGAAGCACACAAACAACAGAGGGCGGGCGATGGGAAGCACAACGATGACAGACGTGAAAGCACACCAACAAACTATAAGTACACAGACAACGGAGGATGGGCAGCAAAGGGGAGCACACAGACTACGGAGGGCGGGAGGGATGGTGCAGCAAACTGACAATAGCTAGGGGTGGGGAGGCAAGAACGGAAACGGAAGGTGAGCACAAGGAAGCAACAAGCATTGGGAAGCACAACGATGACAGACGTGAAAGCACACCAACAAACTATAAGTACACAGACAACGGAGGATGGGCAGCAAAGGGGAGCACACGGACTACGCAGCAAGCATTGGGAAGCCCAATGATGACAGACGTGAAAGCACACCAACAAACTATAAGTACACAGACAACGGAGGATGGGCAGCAAAGGGGGAGCACACGGACTACAGAGGGCGAGAGGGATGGTGCAGCAAACTGACAATAGCTAGGGGTGGGGAGGCAACAACGGAAACGGAAGGTGAGCACAAGGAAGCAACAAGCATTGGGAAGCACAACGATGACAGACGTGAAAGCACACCAACAAACTATAAGTACACAGACAACGGAGGATGGGCAGCAAAGGGGGAGCACACGGACTACGGAGGGCGGGAGGGATGGTGCAGCAAACTGACAATAGCTAGGGGTGGGGAGGCAAGACCGGAAACGGAAGGTGAGCACAAGGAAGCAACAAGCATTGGGAAGCACAACGATGACAGACGTGAAAGCACACCAACAAACTATAAGTACACAGACAACGGAGGATGGGCAGCAAAGGGGGAGCACACGGACTACGCAACAAGCATTGGGAAGCACAACGATGACAGACGTGAAAGCACACCAACAAACTATAAGTACACAGACAACGGAGGATGGGCAGCAAAGGGGGAGCACACGGACTACGGAGGGCGGGAGGGATGGTGCAGCAAACTGACAATAGCTAGGGTTGGGGAGGCAAGAATGGAAACAGAAGGTGAGCACAAGGAAGCAACAAGCATTGGCCGCGCGGCCGTGAAAGTGACGCGGCCGTGCGGCCATGAAAGTGAAACTGATCGCAATCGCGCGCTGATTTGGTGCGCGCGCTTTAAGGGTGCCCGCGAGCGATGCGCTTGAGCGATGCGCTTAATGAGGAAGAGATAGGAAAGCCAGATGGCGGCTATGCGCGTAACCGCAAGATTTAGGCCACAAGCAAAAGCGTGTGGTCGGATTTTTAAAGCCCACACACTAAATGTCTCACCAGACCAGCGCATGCACTGGCTCAGGCGAGACCTAAAAAGGGAAGGGTTGGGCCGGACAAGTGGGTGCACTTGTTAGGCTGACATGGCAGATTAAAACTGCACACACAGACACTGCAGTGGCAGGTCTGAGACATGGATGCAGGTCCACTCATGTGGGTGGCACAATCAGTGCGGCAGCCTCACTAGTAGCAATTAATTTACATGCCCTGGGCACACACAGTGCACATTACCAGAGACTTACCAGTAAATCAAATATGCCATTCATGGATAGCCAATCATAATCACAATTTACACAGGGCGCACTTGCACTTTAGCACTGATCAGCAGTGCTAAAGTGCCCAGAGTTCTAAAACCAGCAAAAACTAAATGCAGCACACAGTCAAAAACAGGAGGTCAGAAGCAAAAAAGACAGGGGAAAAACACGCCAAATATGCCAGGTCTAACACACACCCACTCACACACCCATACAACCACTTAGACATACACACACACACCGATACAACCACTCACACACCCACAAAGCTAGTCAGAAACCCACTCACTCACCCATACAGCCACTCATGCACGCACTCACACACCCATACAGCCACTCAGACACCCACTCACACACTGATACAGATAGTCACACAGCCACTCAGATCACATATGTTAGAAATGGTATCACTCATTAGTAGTACAACTAGTATACTAACTAACTTTTGTAGTAGATTAGTATAAATGTTTAACACTCATAAACTCTTAGAAAACACTTACACTCACCTGATGATGTCATCAGTGATGTCACCAATGATCTAATTTGAGATGTCATCAGTGATGTCACTGACCATGTCATGAGTGATGTAATATGTGAGGTCATAAGCAATGCATTGCAGAGGCATAAGTTATAGTTAGCTCAGGTAAATATAGCTGCTGAATTCCAATGGTTTTGTATGAGTGAAATCTGAGCCTAACTATAACATCCCTTTAACCTTTGGTTTATTCAGTGAATATCTCTCTCTCTCTATATATATATATATATATATATATATATATATATATATATATATATATATATATATATATATATATATATCTATATATATAGCGTGGCTTTTCTTGGCCTTATAAATATGTGTCCCTTTCACGCAGAAAACTGCGTGAAAGGGGCGTTCCATGGGTGTTGCTGGGGGCGTTCCCAGCAACATCCATGGCTTTTTCACATTGCCCCAGATTTACGAGAAATCTTAAGTCTGAGGCAGCACCAAAAATGTCTGCCTCCCCAGGGGAGGCATAAGGAGGCACAACGAGAAGAAATACCTTTATTGTGCCTCGTTTTTCCTCTTTTTATGTGTGCTGCATTTTGCAGCACACATAGAAAGAGGAAAAAGCCTCTTGTGATTGTTTTTGTGCAGGAAGGTTACCCTTATGCACAATAAAAACCATCCCTGCAACGCAGGCACCCTTGCACCATGGTGCAAAGGTGCCTGCGTTGGCGCATGGCAGTCCATTGTGCGCCTGCGCTGGGGAAAAGGACAGGAATGCGCCATATCTAATAGGTACGGGGCATTCCTGCCCTTTTCTTTTGCCGTAGGCAGCGCAGCAGGAAGGCCTGCTGCGCTACCCTACGGCACAAAAAACATAAATGAGGCCCCTGGTGTCTCAAAGGATGATTTGTGAGGTGCACCTGATGAGCTACATAATCACTGTCTTTTCTTGAGATAATTTCAAAGTTAAAAAGGGGCTTATTTACAAGCCCCCTGCGCCGCCGGTGTGTCACTTTTAACATGGGATAAAGTGACGCACCTGCGGCGTAAGGGGCTTGTAAATAAGCCCCAAAGTTGTTTAAGTGATCTGCTAAAACAAACTATAATTAAGTACTGCGTTAACGGTGAATTCAGAAGTATGAGTATTTCATGGAGCAATCACTAGGAAACCTTCCATTCAAGGAACGTAACTATTAAAAGAGTGTAAAATCCTCAGCAGGTTGTACACTTTGATGAGGGGTGATCAATACTTGAATGCCCCAAATGGAATCTGTGTGCATGAAAAATGGCTGGTCCATTAAGATGTACACCAGGTTTAGGTTGAAATCACCGTTAGAATGATGCAAACATTCTTCTGGCCATCAAGGAGCGTGTTCAGTGAGTCAGTCAGTTTTTCAGTGGTAATTGGCTTGGGCTTATTTGCAGGATGGAGATATATGTTTACTAAAAGGGTCTGACGAAAGGTGTCATAGGTGCTGTTCCACTTAGACTGTAATGCCTGGATGTTTTCACAACCTAAG
The DNA here is from genome assembly GCA_963921515.1 of Calotriton arnoldi. Classification (NCBI taxonomy): domain Eukaryota; kingdom Metazoa; phylum Chordata; class Amphibia; order Caudata; family Salamandridae; genus Calotriton; species Calotriton arnoldi. Next base: position 893,066 of record CAWUFW010002082.1, on the reverse strand, counting down.
TCAACATCCTTAAAAGCACAGTCAAGAGCATTTGAAACAGACGGAGAGACCACCTTTCACTCTGCCCCTGCTCTTGTGTTTGCTGACAGTTAAATGATGGATTTGGTAGCTGAAAAAGGGAAGTGAATTGCAGCACCAAGTTTCATGAACACAGATTATGTCCTTTTGAAACATTAACAGACAAGGATCTTCTTCTTTAAGAAGTCTGGCTAGTCCTGCAACATTCCATGAGAGCAGAGAAAGACATTTTGGGGCAGAGTCAGAGTGTTTTTAGGCATTCGATCGGTTCTACCTTGACTGCGAGTAGTCTCTAGACAGTGTAATAGCCAGTCAATTCCAATCAGCTCCTGAAGTGTAATTTTGGATCTGTGGTTATCACGTGTGCACCTGCCTTCCAGAGTTAGGGCTCCTTTTGATTAATAACTTCTTGAAAAGTCAGCTTTGTTGTGCCTCGGTGCCTTTTAAAGTAGATTTTAAGTTGTGGGCTTTGCCCGTGTCAAATTTTATGCTTGAGTTAATTAGGTCAGCGTTTCCTATAGCAATTGGTTTGCAATTGAGAATGCCCCATATCGCAAACGTTCCTTTATGTCTCCAAACCAGGTTAGCTGCTTCGAGATCTAACCAAATTACCTTTGTAGACTCCTTCCCTGAAATGGTGGCACCGTTTATAAAATCAATTCCTTCCATTTTCTTTGAGTTCAGAGCTCTCAGCTCATGGTAAGAATGAAGAAGTCTGAAAATGCTGCCTGTAATTTGAAGGTCATGTTGACCCCTTAAGATATATTCTAGTGTTCAAAGGCGAGAGCGAATATGTTCATCCATTTTTTAAGTGCCTCCAACAGGCTGTTTGTGTTGTGTATTGATTTTGCAAGGTTTGTCGGGGGCTACAAGAGCCTTTTCACCAGTTTGGCACATTAAGGGAAGTTCTCGGTTTCTGTCTCCTCTGGGAGCAATAAAAGAATTAGAAATTAAATTAGAAGTATTAATATTTGGGGCATAAGAAAAAGAGGACGGATGACTTCCCAGGTTGTTCACTGTAGTTCAGGTATGGTTGTGCTGTTTCCAAATAGGATGGTTTGTCAACGTAATCTATTGTTCTAAAGCTTTTACTTGGTGTTGCTACGAATTTTTATATGCCTATGAGTTTATTTCTTACTGCTATCAAGTCAAAAAGCTAGTATGATTTGGTGAGGAATTTAATTGCTATATATTTTATCTACAAGATACTGAGGCACACAGAAAGTTATTCTTTACTTCACGAATCCCAAATCCTGATTCGTAAAATCAGGCTTTATATATTTTTTAGATCTGCAAATCCCAATTGCAAATGGCGAAAATCTGCAAGTTGGATTTATTTTCCTCAGTTCTAAGCCACCGGTAGGTGTAGGAAAGTGGACGTTATCAGTGCTTAATTTGTAAAATAATAAGTGAATATTAAGTGCTGAGGCCCAAAGTTGCAATTTGGAGTCTGCCGCAGGGGCAACAGAATGTCAGGGTTGCCAGGTACCAAGGCTGTCTGGTCGTGATTCTTCCTCACCCCTCTTTCATACGCCACCATACACTTTCTCCCCGTTTATTTCACTGTTACAGGTTATTTTTCATCCCTGCTTTCTCCCTTCATCACTGTTTTTCTTTCCTCCTTTTTCTGACTTTCTCTCTCTTGTTCTGGGTCAAAGTCTGATGATATAAAATAATAATCCTGGTCCCCATAAATGAGTGTCGAGAGGCACGTCCTGCAACCACTGACTCAAATTAAGCAATGGAGGTTATGGAGAGTGTCAAAGATGGTGTACATACTGGGAACGCCCACAAAGTTGAGTTTGTAGGTCTATTTCCACAGTGAGCAAAGGGTACTTGTAAAAGCAGTCGAAGTGTGTATTCAGAGTTGGAAATGGTATGCAACACTCCATTTTTTCATGGGGTTTAGGTGAACTTTGAAAAACATTATACAGGTAGGCAAAAATATATAACAAGAATTGGCAAAGACTTTTGGCTGTCAGTGCAGACCTGCTAACCTTGCCAATGCTATATGCTGATCCTATCCAGCATTGGCGTGTACATGCACTTTTGTCATCACACAAGTGCTTAGACGTTATGACAGCCTAGCGTGATGACGCATACAAACTCATGCATCACCATGCATGCACATGCACATCCACATGCCATGACATGTTAGCCATTTTGGGGGTTTTTCTATTTACCATTCTAAGATGGCGGAAAGCCCATCATAGAGTTGTACATAAAAAAAAAATTTAAAACAAGTATCAAAGCACATTTTGAGTAAAGAGTGGCCCAGAAGCAATTTGCGGTTGCCAGACCATTAAAAAAACAAATTGAAAAAAGACACCACTGTGGAGCACTTTAAAATGGGTGAGGGAAAACGGAAATGCTGCCAAGCGGAGAGAGCAAGCAGAAGAAGCAATGGAGGAGCTGGGTGGTTAGGGGTTAGATTAAAAAGCAAAAGTCAGATGAGAAGGGATGGAGGAAACAATGGAGGAGCTGGGGTGGCAGTGGGATTGATATTAAGAAAAAAGCCAGTTTCAATCAATCAGGGATCTATAAAGTGCAGCAAATCTCCTGTCAGGGTCTCGAGGTGCTGGAGTAGCTAACTGCTTTGTGGTGGTTTGTTCATTCGAACAGCCAGGTATTGAGTCCTTTCCTGAATTCCTGGAGCGATGGGGCGATTCTAAGGCACAGGGGAAGGTCGTTCCAAGCTTTGGCTGCCAGGTGTGAGAAGGTGCGTCCTCTGCTGTTGCTTCGGTGGATCTGGGGGTATCTGATAGGAAGAGGGAGGCGGATCGTAGGTGTCTGGTCGGTTGGTGGAAAGTCATGCATTTGTTGATGTATGCTGGTTCTTCATTGTGCAGAGCTTTGTATGCTTGGGTCAACATCTTGAACTGGCTTCTCTTCTAGATCGGAAGCCAGTGCATCTTCTTAAGGTGCGATGTGATGTGGGTCCATCTGGGGACGTCGAGGATGAGCCTTGCCTCTGAGTTTTGAATTGTCTGCGGTCTCTTCAGGAGGTGTGTGGTGACTGCTGCGTAGAATGTGTTCCCATAGTCCAGCCTGCTGGTGATTAGGGCCTGTGTGACAGTCCTTCTAGTGTTGACTGGGAGCCACCTGAAGATCTTGCGGAGCATGCGTTCGGTGTGGAAGCAGGCAGATAAGACCGCTTTTATCTGTTTCCACACAATTAGCTTGCTGTTCAAGAGGATGCCGAGGTTGCGGGCGTGGTCTGTCAGACGGAGGATGGGCAGAGTTCAGCATGGCGTTCCATGGCGAGCTGTTGGTCACAAAGATGAGGATTTCTGTCTTGTCTGTGTTGAGCTTGAGACAGTTGTCCTTGATTCAGTCGGCGACATTCATCATACATCTGTAGAAGTTGGCTTTGGTGGTCGAGGGGTCTTCTGACAGCGAGAGGATGAGCTTGGTATCATCGACGTAGGAGATTATGTTGAGTCTGTGTGATCTGACGGTGTTGGCCGGGGCGATCATGTACATGCTGAAGAGGGTAGGGCTGAGGAACGATCCTTGGGGGACGCCGCAGATGATCCTCTTGGGTTCTGAGGTGAAAGGTGAGAGACGGATTCTCTGGGTTCTTCCAGTGAGGTATGAGGTGATCCATTTAAGGGTGTCTCCCTGGATTTCGATGTGGTGGAGTCTGTTGATCAAGATGTGATGGAAGACGGTGTCAAATGCGGCTGACAGGTCCAGGAGAATGAGGGCTGCTGTTTTGCTGCGGTCCAGGAGGGCCCTGATGTTGTCGGTGGCTGCGATCAGGGCTGTGAAAGCAGTAGGGCAAGAAGCAGACAAACTGAGTGAGCAACACCTACAGTGTGGGCAGGGAGTTGAAGGATTGGAAGCAGCACATGAGGGAGAGAGTAACAAAACAGATACACCACCAGGGAGTGCAAAAAGAGAAAGAAAAAAGTAGCTCCCTGAATGTGAGCAATGGAAGGATACAAATCAACCTCTCAAAAGGATGGTAAAGAAGGTATGGTCCAGGACAAGCACAAGAAGAGGAAAGAAAGTCATTGATTAAGAAGCAAGCACAGGAGTTTGACAAAAAAAGGAAACCAATGGTAAATGAGGGCCAAAGTGTTGACATTGTCCACAACAGGTCTTCAACAGCAGAATGAGGTAAGCAACATGGAAGTGAGAACTGAAAAAGTAAATGTACTATTGTGCTTGTCTGCCATACTTACACCTCTGGATTGGTGACCCTTCAAACAATCATAAGCAATTATAAACAAGTATAGGCTGTTAGGGGTGCACATAGAAATCTATAAACTGAAAAGTTGCCCATGCTTACTCCAGGAGTTTACGTGACTCTACTAAAACTCAGAAATCAGGGGCGTGGCCGGGACAGGAATGGAGTGAGACGTGTGCCGCTGAGTCTCTGCTCCACCGCGGCCTGTAAAAGCTGGGTGCCCCGGTTGCCGGACCTGCTGGCCGCCGCTAAATGCTCTCCCTAGTATGGAGGCGGGGTGGGTGCACCCTCCTACCTGAAGAATGGCTCCGTAGACATCGGGCGACCCGCGAGCTGTCTCCGCCGAGGGCCGCAGCTCAATCCACTGGCACCATCTTGTGACTAGGGCAAGGAAGAGAAAACCTCACCCCTCGGCCCTGCCCTCGAGTCCAGTGCCTCTTCTTGCGGTGTTGGTGACCTCCTGGTGGTGACCGCTCCCTGGGGGAGCCTCCAAGTCCCCAGACCCCGGGCCTGGGGCTCCATGCACCGGGGGCGGAGGGAATCGAGCGCTGCACCGGAGCGGCCCCCCGGGCTTCTTCCGGCGCATCGGACCTGCGTGGCAGCCTTACTGAGGTGAGGAGATCGTCGCCGAGTGCCCGCCTTTGGGTTTGCGGGGGTGGGTGCCCCTCTTCGTCCTAAGCCTGCCGCGAGATCGGGCCTGTTGCTGTGGCCCCCTGCTGGGGAGAGGCTGCTCCTGAAAATAAAGCTGCGGTGCACGGAGGCCTTTCCCCGGCTCTGAACCCTGCTACATCGGCCTGCTGCCTTGCCTGCGAGCCCCCCGGTTGGAGCTGAGCACCGGGGGGACATTTGAAGCCCAGACCCTGAGACCCCGGGCCCGGACAGCTGTGCTGTTGGAGGAGGATTGTGGCAAGCCTCCACTGGGTTCCCTCTCTTGCAAGCAGAACTGTGGCTGCGAGGGGCGACCCTTGGGCTGGATCTGAACACAGCAGCCCTGTTGGGGAACCCTCAGCCCACTGAAGATACCCCTTGCGGTGGAGGGGTGCCCTCTGACCCCCGGTGCAGTGATACTGCACACTTGAGGCCAACTGGACAAAAAGCAATTCCGAAGTGCCCCAGTGCACGCCCGCAAAGTCTACATTTTATTGGGACTTGAAGTCACTTATCAGGAGATCGGGGGGGGCCCATAGCTCTTTGAACTATTGCTGGAGGGGCCTGTTTGAAGCCGGGGTAGCCCTAACAGCAGAGCTAAGTGCCACTGGGAAGATCGGAGCTACAATGGTGGTCTGGCCTCGCCTCTAATGCTGCAGACTTCCACGCCTGGGGTCCCCCACCCCAATTGGCTCCCCAGCCTGCTGCCTGGGGTTTCCTTGTGGACCGCGTCTCGCGACTGTGACATTGCATCTACTGATTCGCCCCAGACGCGATACTCAACGTGTTTACGGTCAACCTAGCCCTGCCCTGGTGATCAACTGTGCCTCCCTGTTGAAGTGGCAGTGGCGAGTTCTCGGCCCAGCAGTCCTTCCTTGGATTCGGGCCTTCACTCCTGCCCAACCTACTACTGGCCACCTATCTGCATGCCTCTTCCCATCTGATCTTCCCCTGAACCTGTCACAGATTTTGCTGCATTGCCTCAACACTGAAGCGATACCTAACTCGTAGCTGCCGGGACGCTGCCAGAAAGCAACCTCCAGCCATGCCTAAAACCAAAGCAAACAAGGAGACAGACCCTACCACGTCCAGGGACAACCCAGCGACCTCCAACCCGCAGTCTCAGTCTGTACCCGACTCCCAGGACCCAGCGCTAAATAAAGACCAAGATGGACTTCCGATTACGCAGGCTTTCATGACTTCTTTCCTTCAAGAAATTAAGGCTGAAATTGGGTCACTTAAGCAAGACTTCAAGTCCGCCTTGCAGGACATCCAGAGGGATGTCACGGAGATCAGGGGCGGGTCGACGACCTCGAGCGTACCATGGATGCAAGGTCGGAGAACCACGATAGCCTAGGGCGAAGGATGACGGAACTGGAAGATCAAAACATAAATCTGCAACTCAAGCAGGAGGACCTCGAAAATCGGAGCCGGCGTAATAACTTACGCATCAGAGGTGTCTCCCTTGGCGCAGAAGGCAAAGACATCATGGCTTTTACCGCGGACCTCCTCCAGGCGATTCAGGATAACGAAGAGTCATCTCCGCCCACTTTGGACAGAGCGCATCGAGTCCCGGGTCCTAGGGGCCGTCCAGACTTTATCCCGGACATCCTTACGCGGGTCCACTTCTTTGACGAGAAGGAAGCCATCCTGAAAAATATCCAAGGTTCCACATCCCTATCCTACAATGGCTACGCTATACAAGTCTTCCAAGACATACCCCTCGCCACTCTCCGGAGGCGTAAAGACTTTAAACCAATTACAGAAAAGCTGCTGGAACTCAATATTAAGTATCAGTGGGGCCATCCATTTGCGCTGATCTTCTCTTGGGAGGGCAGACGACGAGTGCTCCGATCGCTGCGTGAAGCTAAATAGCTCCTCCACCTCCCACTGGACTCTGGGGATGGGGGCTCCCCTCCACTGTGTGGGTGCTGTGGAGGTCCTTCCCGTTCTGAGTGGTCCACTGTTCCGCCGCCGAGGCGTGGGAGGCGATTCCAGGGGCAGGACTCCTCCCAGGCCAAACAGGATATTATTAATCACATTCAGACCCTGAATGACTCTCCCCCACAATCTCGATCACCTGAGCAAAAGGATTGATTCACGCAGGGACACTACCTAGCCCCAGTCACTCAAACCTCGGGGTGGATCCCGGGATCCCCGACATGCTCGAGGAGCACCAACAAACTATAATGCGCCTAAACAGCTTGAAACACTGGAGGAGCGGTGTTTCCCAGGAACAAACTTATGGGTGGGACCGCAGCTGACCTAAGGCCTTTATCATCACCCCCGTATGTCTCAACGCCGGCTCCAGATTCTCCAAGAGACAGCCCGGCGGCCGGGATTGCCAGCAGTGTTCGCTGTAGCGGGTCGCTGGGAGTGGAAACTTGAAGACCTGTTCGTTACAGCCGCCCTCCCACGTTTGCAGTGTCCTTTGGAAGAGTGACTTCTTCTTCACAATGGTCCGTCCTTTGGAATATGGACGATTCCTTGGTGACATTGACCTTGTTTGGCCCTGTTGGCCACCCCCTGTTGAGATTATTTCCCCCACCTCTTCCTTCCCCTTTTGCCTATATCTTTTGAATGCGTCTCACTTAAAGGGGATATGGGCGACTTCCTGCAGCCTTGAGGGTCTGACCACTGCTCTGGGGACTTCCACACGCTCGCCCTGTCCTACATATGCTCTTACTCATCTATCTCTATTAAGGGCCCCCCGGACGGGTGGATGGACTCACATAGGCATTCCTGATACACTCATCGTGCAGAAACCACAACCGAACTCATAATGACGAACCCATTCAAACTCCTCTCGTTAAACGTTCGGGGACTTAACTCCCCTAATAAGAGGCGTCAAATCTGGCGATATTTGCTCCTCCAGGATCCTGATGTAGTTTTCCTTCAGGAAACCCACCTCCTTTCCACAGACACCCGACTTATGTCACATCCTAAATACCCAACACAACACTTGGCTTGCTCACCCTCGAAAACGGCTGGAGTGGCCATATTTCTGAAGGCTGGTCTGGCGGGGGCCACCCAGAAGGTGACAAAAGACAGGGAAGGCCAGTATCTCAAGATCCACATACACTGGGGCATGCAACTTCTGACCCTTTTAAACATTTACGCTCCTAACCAGGCCCAAGATACCTTTTTGCTTTTCAACTTATGTGACCTCTTGAAACCTTCAGAAGAAGCGATTATCCTTGGGGGCGACTTTAATCTGGTGTGGGATCCTGGCTGGGACCGTAGTGCACAGCAATATCAAGGTACTGTGGCTATGTCAGCAGCCCTTAAAAACGCCATTACCGACCTGGGCTTCCTTGATGCCTGGAGATATCTCCACCCCGACACCAAAGACTTTTCCTTTTTCTCCCACATACATCGCTTCTATTCACGAATTGACTATTTCTTCCTCTCACTCCCCTTGCTTTGAACTTTAATCACTGCAGAAATGTCCAACATTTCCATATCCGACCATGCTCACATCGCGATATCACTTTCGCCTCCCAATCCCCGATACAACACTCAGCCTCGATAGAGACTACCCCCTCAGGTCCTGCACAACCCTGTTGACCTGGCAGAGAACCGTAAAGAGATCGAGGGTTTTTTCTGACTAATAACACCTCTGACACTTTGGAAGCTGTCAGATGGGATGCGTTTAAGGCAACCGTCTGGGGAGTAATCTCCTCCATTACAATAGCCCGAACTCGAGAGGCCCGTCTTCTCGAATCGTCCCTTTCTGCCTATATCAAAACATTAGAACGAAAAGACCACCAAAATCCCTCACCTCACAATAAAAAGCAACTTGCTGTGTTGCGAGGACAACTTTGAATACACCGCATTAACAAGGCGGAACGCCTTCTACTCGCTCTTAAACAAAAATTTTACACAGGGGGCGATAAAGTTGGGACATGCCTTGTGCGGTGCTTGCGAGCCCAGGCCACGCGCGCCCAGATCTCCAAACTTCTGCGTGCGGATGGCACTTGGGCCACATCGGAGTCCGACAAGGCCCTCACCCTCTCAAACTTCTACAGAGAGCTGTATGCGAATTAACCCTGTGCTCTGGAGAGGATTGGGTCATTTCTGGATTCCTGCCCCTGGGACCCCATCAGCTCCCACTGTATGAACATGCTAGAAGAGCCAATCTCACAGGAAGAGATAGCAAAAGCTCTTAAGCAGCTTCCAATAGGGAAAACTCCCGGTCCCGATGACCTCCCTGTGGCCTTTTATCGCATTTTTTATCCGCAGCTCCAAGATCACCTCCTTCACCTTTTTAATAATTTCACAGATGCCACTGGTCTCACCCCAACAATGTCAGACGCTGAGGTCGTCCTAGTCCCTAAACCAGGGAAGGATCCCTTTCATTGCTCCTCGTATCGCCCCATTGCACTAGTAAACACCGACACAAAGATTTACACAAAGATTCTTGCTAACCGTTTGGAACCCCACCTACCTGGTATCATTGATCCAGACCAGGTCGGATTTATCCAGCACCGTCAGGGTGCAGACAACATTCGTCGCATAGCCCACTTGATTGAAAAGGCCCAATATCGAGACATACCAGCTTGCCTGGTGTCACTGGATTCTGAGAAAGCCTTCGACCGGGTATACTGGCGCTTTCTCAAAGAAGTCTTGAAGCGTATAGGACTCGGTCCCATCATGATCTCTAGGCTGGTGGCTTCATACACGCAACCGACTACACGTATCCGATTTAATGGCCGTCTCACTTCTCCCATCCCCATTCACTGAGGCACTAGACAGGGATGTCCGTTGTCCCCACTCCTTTTTGCTCTGGTAGTGGAACCTCTTGTGATTGCCATTCGCCGTTCAACAGCTATTTCGGGCATTCCCCTCGGAGGATATGAACATAAGATCTCCCTGTTTGCGGACGACCTCCTCCTCTCCTTAACTACCCCGGCCGCATCACTCCCGGCGTTAGCAATACTCTTGCGGTCTTTTCAGGAAGCCTCCGGCTTTAAGATTAGGGCTCCCTGTTTTCCGTTTTTACGGATTTTTACACATAAATACAGACAGAAAACAATGTGTTTTCTGTCTGCATTTATTTTTAAAGGCGGATAAATACAGAAAATTGTGCTTCTTTAAGTGAACCTCCGTGCTTTCTTTCATGAATTATAGCCCAACAGCTGAGCAGATGGACAGCATGGAAAATGAAAAAACAGGATGAAATGTTTTAAATAATGGCATATGTCAACATGCATTTGTGGTATAATTCTAATATTTACCAATGGATGTATTGGTATGTAATATCTGGTAGCTTAAATAGCGAAAACATGACAGACATCAAAGTATGAGTATGCGTCGAACAGTTAAATAAATATGGAAATGTACAGTTTTACAACTTAATTTTTACGCAAAACACAAAATAAATATGGATAAATACAGATAAAATGGCCAAAAAATAAATATGGATAAATACAGACGGAAATGTTAAAAAAATACATACCATAAAACCGGGAGCCCTATTTAAGATTAACCTAGCCAAATCTCACGCTCTTAACCTCACCCTGCCGGCCTCTGAGGTACGAGATCTACAAAATCTAATCCCTCTGAAATGATCTGAGACGACTATACGATATCTCGGCCTGGACCTGACTCCTTCGCTCTCCACCTGGACTCAAGCCAACTGGCCGAGTTACAGACGCACCATATGGGAGGAAATCCTTATATGGCATAACCTCCCTCTTGCTTGGCTAGGATGTATCAACGCCGTAAAAATGTCACTCCTTCCAAAGATATTATATCTATTCCAAACTCTCCCTACCCCAATCCCGCAAGTCGATATTCAATCTCTCCAGCGGGACATAACCGGGTTCATCTGGGGCAAATCTCGCCCGCGTTTCTCTAACAAGGTCTTGATGTTGCCCCGAGATCTGGGAGGGTTAGCATGTCCCAACCTCCTTGAATATTACTGAGTCTGCCACCTTCGCAAAATCTCGAAATGGGTGGTCCGGGAAAGCGAAAAACACTGGTTCCATATGGACCAGGCAGTCGCTTGTAGACCTCTATGGGACCTTGCCTGGCTTCCTCGTGGGGCTCGCCCCCGGAGTGCATACATAGCCACCCTCATGAGAACGGTCCTGGACATATGGGACAAATTGGCATCATCGCGGGGTATGACCTCCTTCCCTTCTCCTAATACTCCCATAGCGCGCAACCCCATTTTTCCCCCTGCTTTGCAACCTCGGGCCTTTAGCTCCTGGACAGATGGCGAATGTCGCATAATACAAGACCTCTTTCAGGGCGACAAATTCCTCACCTTTGACCAGTGCAAAAAATCATTCCACCTCACTGGCGCGGCGCAGATGCAATACTACCAACTACGACACTGGTTAACATCTTCCGCTAACACACAAGGGGCGACTAGAGAGCTTACGGCCTTCGAGACTTTAGTCTGCAACTTTGAGGGCTCTAGATGACTGATCTCCCACACTTACAAAGTGCTACAACATTCGCATAAACCTCAACCCCACACTTATCAAAAACAATGGAATGCGGACCTTAACGAGGAGATTCCCCCGGAGGATTGGGACCGGCTATGGCGAGACATCCCCAAAATATATCAAAGCATCCCACAACGCGAATCGGCCTACAAGCTTATGACACAATGGTATTTTACCCCTACTCCCATCCAGCAGATGGTTCCGAGCTTTCCCCCAACCTGCTGGAGATGTCAGAACGATAGAGGTGACCTCTTCCACATTTGGTGGTCTTGCCCCGCCCTGACGTTATTCTGGAAGGAAATCCTTAGCCACATCAAAGATACAGTTGGATTCCCTATCCCTAGCTCTCTGAAAGTAGCCCTCCCAGGCATCAGGCCTTCAACACTGGTAGCCATGACCCATTCAGACTGGCGCTTAATAACACATATGTTAGGGGCAGCACGACAATCCATTGCTCTTTTTGGAAGAAGCTTAACCCCCCCTCCTATCGCCACGTGGTTTCTCCGCTCATGGCAAGTCCTAGCCTTGGAGCTTCTCACTGCCCGAATTAACCACACAGACACCAAATTCAGCCGCACCTGGCAGCCACTAATCCAGCACTTCTCCCAGATAAAGCATTCTCGCCTGGTACCCCCTCGCCTGAGAGCTTTACAGCTCTTTGATAACCCCCTTACGCCTTATTCAAGAGGCGTGCATCAGACCTCCCCTATTCGGTTAGACCCGAACGGAGTTGCGCCCCCCCCAAAAAAGGCTTTAATCATTCTCCCCAGTGAGTATCTGAACGCAATCTTCCCTCCAGTGTCCCCTCTCCCTGTGTTCTGTCTTCCCCTCCCCTGTTCGGAAGCTGGGTTCTATTTTCACCATCCCCAAACCCCGCCAATAACAATATGTTGCTCCTACCTCAGGAGTGCAGTATTACACGGATATACACGCACCCCAGTTATGCTCCTTACGCACTGGGGCTAACTCTATAACCTCCCCACACCATCTATCATTAACTTATGGAGACTCCCTCCTACAATAATCTTCACCAGTAGCTTACATCAAAGAAATAGCACGTTATTTTGCCTATCTTGTTTCCCTACTCCTCCTTGATACGCATTTTAGCTTCGATTTGTACAGTACTCTATCTGCACGCTTTTTTATTGGGGATGTACTCTATCGTATGTTTTCTGTTGATTTTTACTGTACAATTTATATTCAATAAAGAGAGTTGAAACAAAAAAAAACTCAGAAATCTATGCAAATCGCTGAAGGAAACCTACGATGTGTAGAATTCCAACGAGGGCTTTAAGTGGGCTGGGTCTCACCGGGTCTGAGCACCGGCAGTTTTTTAAAGGGGGCCTCGAAACGGGTCTCTATCGGGCTCTTTTTTGTGCCCTGGCACAGGCGGTCCGTTTTTTTACGGACTGCAGTGACAGCAGGCACATCGATGTGCGCGTGCTCACACTGCCCACTTCTCACTAGTGGAGAAGTTATGGCATGACGTCATGCCAGGTGAGCGTTGTAGGGGAAGGGAAATCCTTTAAAGAGTCATTTTCTCCCTGGATTTCCCTTCTCTTTTTGAAACTCAGGAGCAGCAACATTGTCGTGGTGTCACCAGTTCTTTAAGTGGAAGCTTTTTCATTATTATAACAAAGCCATATTTGCTGCTTATTTATCTTATGCAACTAACAACCATTGACAAAGCCAATAGTCCTGACTTGTTGTAGGTATGATGTTACTTGTTGTATCATATATCTGGATGCAATGACAGAAACAGCAAAATACAAGTGGGGCGGCACACTATGTTAAGCACAGATTTGTAGATTACATGTGTTTAAGCCACGCCCTTAATTACATTGGCCACGCCCCTGTGAGAGACCCCCCAGTTTTTTCATCCCACTTAAAGCCCTGATTCCAACTGTTGTAGTTTATAAAAATATAACTAAATTAGCCCCGTGGGCATGCGGTCATCCTAGGTTCAATAGGGTTATTAATATCTATGTCAAATGATAGTATTTAAAGTGTGTTTTTCTCAGTGTTCCGCCACTCTGCTGCGATGGTGTATTTTAAAGATTCGAAGGCTGGAGTCAGGGAAACACATTTTGGATGAGGCGCGTTACGTTAGGTGCGTTGCTCGAATGCTAGTTCTGGCCACGTTGAAATAACTATAACCTACTCAAACTTCACACACAAGCCATGAACACAAACACCCAATATCGACGATCCCAACTGTGAAAGCATTTATCTTCCCTACCTAAACGGTTTAGCCGGCATAAGATATGACATGGAATCGGATTTACCACAAACTGAAATGTTCATCATTCTGGCAAGGGGAGGGACCGTCGGAGCCAATGGAGAGAGAACTCTTTCCTGTTTGGAATTATTTATTTCTGGAAGCTCTGGCTCTTCAGGCGTCGGGAGCTTGGCAGATTCCCACAAGATGTACTCAGCCAAAGCACACAATACTCTGCAGCCGGGCGTGCTAAGCGTTTTCAACATGTTTTAATTTCCAACCAAAATGTTTAGGGAAACCCGTCATAGTCAGCAACGGAGGGGAGCTGCGCCAGCGGGACAAGGCCGGAATGTATGTATGACCCTATTGTCTTTGAGAAGGCCACACACATGGTGTGCAGTCAAACCCACCTGCACCTTTCACGTCACACCGCCACCAATAGCAAGCGCGGACGGCAAGCCTCATTTGAATAATCCTGGTCCCGAGCGGCGGGAGGAGGCTGAAGTCTGCCAAGAGCACCGCTTAGAGAGCCGCGGACGGACGAGAGCGCGCCCGTCTCCCTGCGCAGCTCAACGCGCACGACATCCCCTCGGGGTCCGCAGAGGTGCCCGAGACGTCTGCAGTGGAGCATCGTCTGGGACAGCTGTGTGTACAAGGTGAGAATAACTGGCGGTAATTAGGATTAGCACTGGCTGACTGCAGCCTCTCCTCCCAGATCTGAGGCCCGGTGGTCACCCAAGGGGAGGTTGTCACGGACAGGACACTACAAACTTGCTGAAGTGGGATGAAACAAGACTGCTCAAAATGGCAAACCTCTCTAGAGCAAATGCTTCTTGATGTTTGCGCGATTGACTGTTCAAGTGCCCGGTTATGGTCGTCATTTTCACTTGCGTTACTGTCTGTATCACTCCCCAGGTCGACCACGCATGTCATCATCTTAGCTGCTCCATTCACTCGCCCGCAGCTGGCGTGTATTTGCCCAGAGGCAGGTTCTCACATCACCAGATACATGGGCCCCTCGGGCGCTCTTTATACGTCACCTGAGCATCCTGTATCCCAGAGACGCTGCTATTTTGGTACCTCCTGAACCTTGCAGTGTTTACCGCGTAGCTTCTCCCTATTCTCTCATCACTTGGACCTGTATGGACACCCCAGGTGTTCGTCCCTCACCCCGTCTCATCTATTTACGGGGTTGGTTCCTATTTTCATAGCATCTGAACTGGTGTGGTACCCCTTGTTTGCGATTACTGGATGCGTGGCATCTTTTGTATCTTCTCACTTTACCTGAGATACCCGTGTCCCGGCGCTGCTTTTATAACTGCAGCGGACGCGGTGTGTTATCGCTATCCCAGTGAAACTCCTCGGGCCATATTATCAAGAACGGCGCAAAGATTATCGCCGCTTTAGCGGCAGGAAACTTCCGTTAAAGCGGCGATAAGGGGCTTGATAATATGCCCTAGAGAATTCCAATAGAAGCCCAGGTTCTGGTGTCAAGGACATCAAACCTGGGCTTCTATTGGAATTCTCTAGGGCATATTATCAAGCCCCTTATCACCGCTTTAGCGGCAGTTTCCTGATAATACGGCCCCTCATTTCAAAATCCCCTGCGCTGTGGTTTCTGCCAGTCTTCTGGGGATGCTGCTCTTTTTCCTATAACCTGAGCTGCAGTGTCGGTGACCAAGCCCCCCCACCCCCCCACCCCACGCACCTGAGACGCCTCTTCTACCCACTGGGGCGTAGAGTGCATGGCCCTAGAATCACTCCCATAATCTCCTCTCAACGGAGACGTCTTATTCTCTTTAGATCCGAGTTCACCGTAACTGTGTCACTTTGTTGTCGCCTCCACCTTTACGATGGCAATCCTCCGGTGGGGCCCAGGGCACTCATGTACCACATCTCCTAAAGTCTTGAATTTGAAGTGTGTGCACGGCGTACCCTCAGAATCCCCCTCACAGCAGCCTGGAAGGTACCCTGCGTCTTCTTCTCCCCCTCCTCCTCTTAGCCTCAGTTCCGACCGTGGCAGGCAGGATAGTCTCATTTTCAGGTTCTGAATGGGACAGAAAATAAGGCCTGGGCACCAACAGTGTTCGAATTGGGGGGAAAAATCATAAATTGAGGGTCAAGGTGTGACAGAGGAAAGGGAGTGGAGTGACTCGGGGCAGAGTCGTGAAAAGCAGAGTCTGACAATCATTTTATACATTTTTTCTTTTAAATATGCTGCAAATAAATTAGCTACAAGGACAAATGTGACAGTAAGTCTGTTATAGCTTACTTAGTTGGTCACATTGAGGCTCCATTTAAAATATACTACAGGGTTAAGACACCTGCTGCTGCAGAGATCTTGGTGCGCCCAGTCATTTTCAGGGGATTATAATAATGGTAAGATGCAGTGGCTGCTGCTACCAATACGACGTGGGGGGCAATGCAGGGGGAAAAAAAATGTACACTTACCTTTTGCTGCTGGCCGCCGCCTCTGTGATGTTCTGCTCCCGCACCTCTCCTCGCTGCTCGTCTGCTCCTGGCACTGCAATCCCCATGAGCACAGGCTCCCGGACTCCCCACGCAATCCCAACGCTGCTCTCATGCTATTACCCAGCATGAGAGAAGCGCTGGGATTGGACGGAGTGGGACTGTTTCACGCTCCAGCAGGGACTGGGAACCTGTGCTCCTGAGCCCTGCTGATATCCCCAAGGAACAGCCTGGAGATATCCAAGTGCGCATGTCAGTTTGGTCGTCATAAGATGGCCTGCCGAACCGACATACACACTTTCAGTGCCTACAACTCCTCCCCATGCTGCTGAAGCTGCGATGATGGTCCCACCCTAGACTCGGCAGACTCGAATGAAGTGAAAAATAGGAGGATAATAAAATAGATTTATTATCATTTTATTTTTCTTCTGCTGCCTTTCAGCAGTGGGGTGACGTTCTTCTGCCATAACGGAGGAGCCGCTCCTGGCAAAATAACTCTGGTTTCAGGAGAGTTCTGTGTTCTGGTCAGTCACAGTTTTGATTAAAAAGTAGCAAACAGTGTTAATGTGCCTGCTGCAAAGCACAAAATGTAACATGCAGATCACAGATTGTCTTTTATGTAGATAGGGAAGTGAGTTACTGCTTTTGACTCAGAGCTTTTTTTAATTACTTCCAGTTCATAAATTGCAGTCCTAATATAGCGCAGTGAGCTGTGAACTGGCATCAAGGAGTTGTATGCAAACTGCAAGTCATGGGTTTAGATCCTTATTGTTTATTTCTCAATCTGTTGTTATACTAAATTTGCAAAGAAGGGTTCCTTTGGGTAGTAATAAAGTCTTTTTGGTACAGACAACCCCAAACACTGCCTTATGGTTTAAATCTTGACTTAGTTTTTCTTTTGACCTAGCATTCTTAACATATAGGGCCTCATTTCGATGTCGGTCGGAGTTGGCTCCAACCAACACCCCGTCTTGGTGTGTAGACCGCCCTACTA
Source organism: Calotriton arnoldi (assembly GCA_963921515.1). Classification (NCBI taxonomy): domain Eukaryota; kingdom Metazoa; phylum Chordata; class Amphibia; order Caudata; family Salamandridae; genus Calotriton; species Calotriton arnoldi. The sequence goes on along the minus strand of CAWUFW010002082.1, from coordinate 876,072 downwards.
TAGGTCGGCAATTCCGCACACCCGAATTAGGATGCAGCCCCACATGGTGCAGTCGCAAACTCCCATTTCTCTATGGGAGCTTGTGCGGCGGGCGGAAACCGCCCATAGCACAAGCTCCCATAGAGAAATGGGAGTTTGTGTAAATCCCTGCAGTGTGTGGCAGGCATCTCAGGGTATATAGTTATCAAGGAGAGAGAGAGGACTAGATAGCCAGTCCGTATCCCCAGGTTATTTATATGTAATCAAAGAGGACTGACTGAATGTGACTGTTTAGAGACTCAGAACTGTATGAAGAAGAGAAGAAACATTTGGTTTCTTTATAAAGCCCTCACCCACCAACCTAGTTGGTGGCATGCTTCATCATCGGGCCCACCTAGTGACACCGAATGTGTCCCGGGTGTGCTACAACGCCTGTAATTACAGCGGAGCTGGTATATTTGCTGAGTGTGCTGTGAAAGTGGTGTGAATGTGAAAATTTAAAAGCTATTCAGTGGTCCCAGTGCCCAGAAGGGCATAGCATTTAATATCTGGGCCTCTGTTAGCGTTAAAAACAGAACAGTGGATGCTGGTGGAGCGAAGATTAGGCACTCCTACATCCAGGGTGTGGTCTACATGTTTCAGCCAGGTCTTTCATTAATACTGGCTTTCCTCAGGACCGGAAAGATATATGTGTAAGTGCATATAGCACTTATGTGAATGTGATTTAAAAATGTGTTGCACGCGCTAAGGTGCCTTATATGTGGGAGGGGGATTCCCTCTCCGAGCAATACTGGACGTACAACACATAACAAACAAACATACAGAGGAGAGTATAAGCATATGAGCATAGGTCACAGGGATATATCTTTGCCGATAGTAAAGTGCATAGCTGGCGGAAAAAACACGGCAAAGGTGGAACCGTACTGGTGGTGCGGTTTAAAGTGAATTAATTCATTATGCGCTAAAACGTGTGGTGGACAGGAGGCGGAAATACACATATGTGTAAAATGTGGTCACGCTCCAAATATAACCTCACGCTAGCGTTTTGTAGTATATGCCCCCGTAGAGAAATCCGGCAGAGATTCTGACCCTGTAATGATAAAGGGCAGGGCACAACGAGCCATGAGAAACCTGCAAGAGGAAAGCTTACCCGGTAATGGTGAGGTTTCAAGATTACTCACGCCTATGTGGATCAGGACCTGTGGGAAACCTGTTCAGCTGTCGCGGATCTCCGTGAATGAAGGTCCTGGCCGAGATCGGTATATAAAGACCTTTTCGGCGTGCTCAGGTGTAGCTAATTGAACCTGTGAGTAGCGTCCCTGAGAATGAAGGAAAAGGAAGAAGGACACGGGAGAAAAACAACACGCTCGCAGTGGGCGTTGGTATGGTAACAGTGCGCTGTGAGCCCTGTATTCGTCCCGGTCAAGAAGAAAGACTACATGCATGTAGTGAGCGTGTAGACATAATGAATATTCTCAATAGAATGTAAGTGAAGTTGTAAATGGTTGCGCAATGTTCAGAAAGTGCTGATGCAAATGAAATGGGTATATTCCAAAGCGTGATCAATTAGGAACATTGAACCATATGGGAGCCTGACAGAGGAGGCGCAAAGGAAAGGCAATAGGTGTGCCGAATGGGAACTTAACAAAGGAGGCGCAAAAGGAAAGGCAAATAGGTGTGCCTAGACTGAGGTCCAATGACGATATTAACTTCTCAGGGAGCACCACGGGATGGAATCGTTCAATCCCTGGTGTTGTGTAGACAAACGGTAAATCCATCGTTGTTCTTTAATCAGTAAGGTCTTTTCATTGTTATCTCGATTGAGATCGAATTGTTCGATCACTGTCCATGTCATATCATTGGGTGTATGACCATGCTGAAGGTAATGGTCAGTGAGTCTGCTGATGTTTTTTGCATCGGATAGTGCTGCGGTGCTCGACCACTCTGGTTCTCACTTTTCGCGTCGTCATTCCTATGTAGCGGAGGCCACATGGGCATGTGATCATGTAAACGACGTTAGTAGAGTTACAATTCGTGTGGTGTGATTGTGTCCAGACTTTACTAGGTTCCAGGTTAAGTGTCTTGGAATGTTTTGTAAGGTGGCACACACTACAATTATTACAAGGATAGTGTCCTGTAACATTAGGGAGGCCCCAAGCATTTAGGACGGAGTTGTTGACTGGTCTCTGCGGAAGCCTAGTGCGTGTGGACACTAATTGGTCTTTAAGATTGTTCGCACGTTTATAGGCAAAGAGGGGTTCTTCCCATTCTCTGGGGCCTGAATTTATAATCCGCCAGTTTTTGCGGATGATGCTAGAAACCTGGTTAGAAACCGTGTTATACGTAGTGACACATGTCATGGGTGGCGCGCCAGGTTCCTTGGTTATTGTTTCAAGGATGGCCTCTCTGTTCTGGTTGCGTGCCCTCTTTTTTGATTTCTCAATGACTCGTGTTGGGTAGCCTCGTTCCTGTAATTTGGAAGCAAGGGCTGCTGATTGTTGTTTGTAATCTGTAATTTTGTTACAATTCCTGCGTATACGCAGGAATTGTCCAAAAGGGAGGTTTTCCCTTAAGGATCTCGGATGAAAGCTGTTGAAATGTAATAAGGAATTTCGAGCAGTTGGTTTATAATAAGTTGTAGTCGTGAATGCTCCTTGCTCTGCTGTAATATTAAGATCAAGGAATGCCAAGGTAGTCGTACTTGATGTGCTAGTGAATCGAAGGTATGGATCACGCTCATTAAGCCAGATTAAGAATTGGCTCAAAGATTCAGTTGTGCCTTCCCAAATCATGAAAATATCATCTATGTAGCGACGCCACACTTTGATGTTTACTGAATGTGGGTTTGTAGTTGATGATATATGTCTCTGTTCAAAATGGTGTACATAGAGGCCTGCTACACTGGGGGCAAAAATGCTCCCCATAGATGTTCCGTTGGTTTGTAGGTAGAAGTCGCCTTCATATTCAAAATAATTTTCTTTAAGCGCCAGTGTGGCACATTTGAGTATGAATTCTCTGGGGGTGTTATATGACCAAGGTGTTTGCTCCAATACATCGCGTAGTACTTGGAGTGTGGCATCCTGTGGTAAACTGGTATACAGACTCTCTATATCCAGTCCCACCATTAGTTGGGCCATGGGATTAAAATCCATATCTTTGATGATATTCAGAAGATGTTTTGTGTCCTTGATGTAGGTCGGTGTTTGTTGGACCAAGGGATTGAGAAAATGGTCACAGTATCTTGACAGTGGTTCTAGGAGAGAATTAATCCCAGAGACAATGGGCCTACCAGGAGGTGGCAAGGTTCCTTTGTGGACCTTGGGGACAGTATAAAAATATGGAACTCTGGCATTTTTCGTGCACAGGAAATCGGCCTCTTGTTTGGTTATATGACAAGCTTCACTAGCAGCATCCACCAGAGTTTTGATGGTGGCTTGTAACGTCTTGGTGGGGTCATGTTTGAGTAATTTGTAGTTGCGTGTGTCACTTAACAATCTGCGACATTCATTCTTCCGGTCTTCTTCGGAAAGATTATTGAATGTCCCAACAACTAGATTGGACAAATTCAAACTACATGTGGAGCTTGCAGATTTCTTCAGAAAACTGAAACTGAAGGCCTTTTTTGAAAAACTCAACACAACTGATGATAACCCCACGGGGAGCAACAATGAGACGGGCTTGAAACTGAAGTCTAGCTTTGTACCCCCACCTACAAGTGTACCCGTGGAGATCACCACTTTCGAACAAGCTATCTACCATGACATAGAGCAGCTTGAACCAGCTAGACCATTCAATAATCTTTCCGAAGAAGACCGGAAGATTATCAAAAACCTACAGGACAACCCCACCCTCGTCATCAAACCAGCAGACAAGGGTGGCGGCATTGTCCTACAAGACAAAAAGATTACGACAATGAATGTCGCAGATTGTTAAGTGACACACGCAACTACAAATTACTCAAACATGACCCCACCAAGACGTTACAAGCCACCATCAAAACTCTGGTGGATGCTGCTAGTGAAGCTTGTCATATAACCAAACAAGAGGCCGATTTCCTGTGCACGAAAAATGCCAGAGTTCCATATTTTTATACTGTCCCCAAGGTCCACAAAGGAACCTTGCCACCTCCTGGTAGGCCCATTGTCTCTGGGATTAATTCTCTCCTAGAACCACTGTCAAGATACTGTGACCATTTTCTCAATCCCTTGGTCCAACAAACACCGACCTACATCAAGGACACAAAACATCTTCTGAATATCATCAAAGATATGGATTTTAATCCCATGGCCCAACTAATGGTGGGACTGGATATAGAGAGTCTGTATACCAGTTTACCACAGGATGCCACACTCCAAGTACTACGCGATGTATTGGAGCAAACACCTTGGTCATATAACACCCCCAGAGAATTCATACTCAAATGTGCCACACTGGCGCTTAAAGAAAATTATTTTGAATATGAAGGCGACTTCTACCTACAAACCAACGGAACATCTATGGGGAGCATTTTTGCCCCCAGTGTAGCAGGCCTCTATGTACACCATTTTGAACAGAGACATATATCATCAACTACAAACCCACATTCAGTAAACATCAAAGTGTGGCGTCGCTACATAGATGATATTTTCATGATTTGGGAAGGCACAACTGAATCTTTGAGCCAATTCTTAATCTGGCTTAATGAGCGTGATCCATACCTTCGATTCACTAGCACATCAAGTACGACTACCTTGGCATTCCTTGATCTTAATATTACAGCAGAGCAAGGAGCATTCACGACTACAACTTATTATAAACCAACTGCTCGAAATTCCTTATTACATTTCAACAGCTTTCATCCGAGATCCTTAAGGGAAAACCTCCCTTTCGGACAATTCCTGCGTATACGCAGGAATTGTAACAAAATTACAGATTACAAACAACAATCAGCAGCCCTTGCTTCCAAATTACAGGAACGAGGCTACCCAACACGAGTCATTGAGAAATCAAAAAAGAGGGCACGCAACCAGAACAGAGAGGCCATCCTTGAAACAATAACCAAGGAACCTGGCGCGCCACACATGACATGTGTCACTACGTATAACACGGTTTCTAACCAGGTTTCTAGCATCATCCGCAAAAACTGGCGGATTATAAATTCAGGCCCCAGAGAATGGGAAGAACCCCTCTTTGCCTATAAACGTGCGAACAATCTTAAAGACCAATTAGTGTCCACACGCACTAGGCTTCCGCAGAGACCAGTCAACAACTCCGTCCTAAATGCTTGGGGCCTCCCTAATGTTACAGGACACTATCCTTGTAATAATTGTAGTGTGTGCCACCTTACAAAACATTCCAAGACACTTAACCTGGAACCTAGTAAAGTCTGGACACAATCACACCACACGAATTGTAACTCTACTAACGTCGTTTACATGATCACATGCCCATGTGGCCTCCGCTACATAGGAATGACGACGCGAAAAGTGAGAACCAGAGTGGTCGAGCACCGCAGCACTATCCGATGCAAAAAAACATCAGCAGACTCACTGACCATTACCTTCAGCATGGTCATACACCCAATGATATGACATGGACAGTGATCGAACAATTCGATCTCAATCGAGATAACAATGAAAAGACCTTACTGATTAAAGAACAACGATGGATTTACCGTTTGTCTACACAACACCAGGGATTGAACGATTCCATCCCGTGGTGCTCCCTGAGAAGTTAATATCGTCATTGGACCTCAGTCTAGGCACACCTATTTGCCTTTCCTTTTGCGCCTCCTTTGTTAAGTTCCCATTCGGCACACCTATTGCCTTTCCTTTGCGCCTCCTCTGTCAGGCTCCCATATGGTTCAATGTTCCTAATTGATCACGCTTTGGAATATACCCATTTCATTTGCATCAGCACTTTCTGAACATTGCGCAACCATTTACAACTTCACTTACATTCTATTGAGAATATTCATTATGTCTACACGCTCACTACATGCATGTAGTCTTTCTTCTTGACCGGGACGAATACAGGGCTCACAGCGCACTGTTACCATACCAACGCCCACTGCGAGCGTGTTGTTTTTCTCCCGTGTCCTTCTTCCTTTTCCTTCATTCTCAGGGACGCTACTCACAGGTTCAATTAGCTACACCTGAGCACGCCGAAAAGGTCTTTATATACCGATCTCGGCCAGGACCTTCATTCACGGAGATCCGCGACAGCTGAACAGGTTTCCCACAGGTCCTGATCCACATAGGCGTGAGTAATCTTGAAACCTCACCATTACCGGGTAAGCTTTCCTCTTGCAGGTTTCTCATGGCTCGTTGTGCCCTGCCCTTTATCATTACAGGGTCAGAATCTCTGCCGGATTTCTCTACGGGGGCATATACTACAAAACGCTAGCGTGAGGTTATATTTGGAGCGTGACCACATTTTACACATATGTGTATTTCCGCCTCCTAGTCCACCACACGTTTTAGCGCATAATGAATTAATTCACTTTAAACCGCACCACCAGTACGGTTCCACCTTTGCCGTGTTTTTTCCGCCAGCTATGCACTTTACTATCGGCAAAGATATATCCCTGTGACCTATGCTCATATGCTTATACTCTCCTCTGTATGTTTGTTTGTTATGTGTTGTACGTCCAGTATTGCTCGGAGAGGGAATCCCCCTCCCACATATAAGGCACCTTAGCGCGTGCAACACATTTTTTAAATCACATTCACATAAGTGCTATATGCACTTACACATATATCTTTCCGGTCCTGAGGAAAGCCAGTATTAATGAAAGACCTGGCTGAAACATGTAGACCACACCCTGGATGTAGGAGTGCCTAATCTTCGCTCCACCAGCATCCACTGATCTGTTTTTAACGCTAACAGAGGCCCAGATATTAAATGCTATGCCCTTCTGGGCACTGGGACCACTGAATAGCTTTTAAATTTTCACATTCACACCACTTTCACAGCACACTCAGCAAATATACCAGCTCCGCTGTAATTACAGGCGTTGTAGCACACCCGGGACACATTCGGTGTCACTAGGTGGGCCCGATGATGAAGCATGCCACCAACTAGGTTGGTGGGTGAGGGCTTTATAAAGAAACCAAATGTTTCTTCTCTTCTTCATACAGTTCTGAGTCTCTAAACAGTCACATTCAGTCAGTCCTCTTTGATTACATAGGCATCTCAGGGTGCCTGCCACCCAGTGCAGGGATTTTCAGGGGGGCACCATAGGTGCACCTAGGGGCCACAACCATAGGGCTTTCCAACAGCCTTTCTGTGTCGGAAAGGCCGACATGGAAAGGCTGTCGGAAACCGACATCATAATCCAGACGGAGGAAACGCCGTCCTTAAGGGATTATGAGCGGTTTCCGACTGGCCAACAGGCTCCTTGAGCCCGTCGGAACCGAGTCGGTTTGCCCGGCTGGTTTACACTCTGACCGCCGACATTGTAATTAGGTGGTCGGAATGTAAACTTTCCACGTCAGTCAGAAAGCCTCCGACCAGTGGTCAGAGGCTTTCCTACCGACATCGAAATGAGGCCCATAATGTCTACAAGTCTGGACAATATGTCACTGTGCGACCTTATGATCCTCATTGTCTTTTGTAACATTTCCTGTACATTGATTTTCACACGTATAATTTATTGTCTCTTTGTGTGTGATGTAAAGCAATCTGACACCCTACACTGCGATGAGTAGCACTATGAAAGAATTACATAAAAAATAAATTAGTAAGTGTCCTTTAAGTCATCATTTGGTATAGTTACTCAAATACACAGATACAACTAGCATTCTTAAAGTGCATGCACATCTCTTACATAGGGGGGTTGAACAAAGACAAAAACTTGCCTCCAAATAATAGCTTCTCTAAAGTACTAATGAATTGATACTCTGTGTGGCATTGTTTCCTTTCATTACATTGGTGTCCAGATGGCGCCCCTCTCAACCAGGATAATACTTGAATGAAAGAAGGGCTGATGACCCTTAAAGATGTCCTTTCTTTTAGATAAAACTTCAATTGAATATAAGAAAGACCACTTGCTGCCTACACGTTGCTGTACACAAAAGAAAACAGACAACATGCAGGCATGTGTGAATTGTGTCCTGGTGTCAGAAAATTACACCAAGACAAATTCAGTATATTTCACGGGGTCGGTCAGATCTGGCCCAGAAATAGCTGCCCGAACCGAGATCTAGCAGGATCTCCTCTCATTTCCTGCACTGGTAACTAAAATAAAAGTGTCCACATTAGCAAATCAGATAGCTAAAAAAGCAGCCTAAGTTTGAAAATTGGGCAGGTTTGAATTTGTGAAAATACTCTGTATAGGTGTTTTGCTAAGTGTGGGAGACTCTATGCATTTGTGCTTGCTGCATGCAATGTTTGTGGTAATATCAGGATAATAAACAGTAAAAAACCGCCCGCCAGACCATAAAACAGTCCTGAACACTGACCTGTCGGGCCAGCCCTTCAGGCACTGCCAGAATACCTTAAAGTTTGTTATCAACAATGTTCATAAGGGACTCAATATATACTATTAGAATATTTATAAAATACCTTCAGTGTGTTCCGAATTATAGCTATTACCTTTGAATCTGATCAGACTTTATTTTTTAATTTCTTAGATCATATTATTTATTCATTATGTTTTCTTTTCATTCATTTAGTGACCCATACCACATGTGCTCAGCTAAATTCCTACTTGTGCTGATGATGACCCATGTATTTGCATAAGGGCCGTAACACCGTCAACAGCTTTACAGCATTAAAGGCATTTGTAATACACTCCTGAAGAGCACTATATGTAATGTTTACAAACTTTATTCTTGCTAAAGTGCTCTCCACAACGGTTCATTTGCAGTTTTTCGCTGTCTTTGTATCAAATTTTAATATGTGATCAGTTTTTCGGGCTACCTTAGCTATCAGCACCGTGCTGCCACTTTATACACTATTCAATATAATGGGAAACCCAATCTACCCTTGAGGGCTTAGGCAATTCAAATAAACGGGTAAACAACGCCTTCAAGGGATTTGTTTGAAATACTCTGTTCTATTGCTTTTGAAAAATATTTTTTAGCTGCAAGAATTGTTGATAAACTTGCCACAGAAATGTTATTCAAACATCTTTTATCTAAAAAATAATAATTTTGTTCCTTGTAAAAACATAAGGACCAATGAATCAATCACGGAACAATGAATATTCAAAACACGGGTATATAGAGAAAACAAATTTTTATCTTTTGAAATTTATCAAGGGTACTACACAGTTATATAAACAATGTAACACGAGGAAAATAGATACAATTGTATGATCCTTCAATGCCACTATTGTAAACACTTCTTCTCATTGTACAGTATTTTCCAGAAGAGAGTGTGAGTGTCGACGTTTCGGTCTCTATGCATTTGTCCATGAGACCATCTTCAGGACTACCATAAATATAACAAATGACCCCTGAAAGATGTTTCCAAAGATTCAAGAATTACAATTGACACACATATGTCAAATCAATCGTCGTTCTGTAACTTTTGTTTAAGGTGAATAATCATCAAGAGATACAGGTAAATGATATAGGTAAATGAACTCTGGTGCTTTATTGGACGGTGTAAATTTCCAACTGCTGACTGCTGAACTTTGGCTGCGCTACAAAATCTAACAGAATAAACTCTTTCAACTGAGAAGTGGCTGAGGACTGGAAATTTATTTACACCGTCCAATAAAGCACCAGAGTTCATTTACCTATATCATTTACCTGTATCTCTTGATGATTATTCACCTTAAACAAAAGTTACAGAACGACGATTGATTTGACATATGTGTGTCAATTGTAATTCTTGAATCTTTGGAAACATCATTCAGGGGTCATTTGTTATATTTATGGTAGTCCTGAAGATGGTCTCATGGACAAATGCATAGAGACCGAAACGTCGACACTCACACTCTCATCTGGAAAATAATGTACAATGAGAAGAAGTGTTTACAATAGTGGCATTGAAGGATCAAACAATTGTATCTATTTTCCTCGTGTTACATTGTTTATATAACTGTGTAGTACCCTTGATAAATTTCAAAAGATAAAAATTTGTTTTCTATATATACTCGTGTTTTGAATATACTTTATACACTAAGCACAAATATTTTCCCAATTTTTATTATTTAACAAATGTTTACATTGTGTCTTTGAATGCAAATACGAGAGTGACCCCTTTCTAGCCAAGAGCTAGGGTACAATCATCAGTTTTTTAAAAAAAACAACTCTTGGCAACTCAATATCCACTGCTTTTTTGCGAATCAATCAAACCATAAAACTTCACCAGTACTGAAAAGGAAACACCAAGGGGATGTATTTATCTATATCTTTCTTTTAATAAATTAAAACATCATCAGAATGTACATTACATAATTTAAAAAAAAACATATACCAGACAATCATTACAAAATATTTACACAATATTATTAAAAAGACATCAGAGAGAAATAGGAACAGAAATAAAAATTAATCTTTGACAATGGTTATTCCATCTGAATCGATGACAGTATTGACAATGTTTAATTTCTTTATAATCAATGCTATTTGTTCATTGGATGTAACCCCTTAAAAACCAGCGTCAACGCGTTTTGGTGGTACCCAACCTGCATAAGACCACCTTCTTCAGGACAACGTATATTCTATCTCTCTTTCAAATTCATAGCCTATATTGTTAAGATGATAATCATTTAGGTGAATCGTTCTTTCTGTATATCCTTGTCAATAGGACCACTCTTATCTGGTGTCTTTTGATCTTGCCCAACTCTTATTTCAAATGCATGGGTGACATCTTATTAAAAACAAACAAACAGGTACCGCTCAGCAGTCGGTCCTTATATTCGATATTTGTCAGGAATAAAATTCTTAGCCCAACTCCACCCAATGAGGCGTGAGGGGGATACACTGTGAGCGCGACCTGAAGAACCGCTTAGTGGTCGGTCCAATATGCACTTCTCACCTTATCTATAGGTAGAACGAGGCACCGGCTTCAAGTTCATACGTCTTTTTAAAAATTTTTGTTCACAGCAGTAGCGCTTGGTGTATTCCCTCTTTTCTTTATTAATTCCTTAGCGAAAATGCTCCGCGTCTCAATGTGTCTTTGAACATTTGTTTAAAGAAAGTCAGTTCTTGTGTAACTGTCATATTTGGTCATGTTCTCCTCTTTTTACATTTATCGTGTTTACAAATATGCTGAAGGTATTTTTTAAATATTCCATTTGTCTATATTGAATCCTTTATGGACAGTGGTGATAACAAATTTTAATACCCACATCCATGTGGGTTTGCAGATTGCTCCGGTGCCATCTATGAGATTGCCCTATCGGCCAGTCCGACCTTGCTCCTTTTTAGGTCTCGCCTACGCAGCGCGCATGCGCTGCATAGGAGGGGACCTCTTGGAATCGATCAGCTTTTTTGCCCAAAAACGTGCACGCTTTGCATTGCTTTCAATTGCAACGCGTGCACGTTTGGCGTTTCCCTTGCGGGAGCGAGCTTTGGCACCATCTGAAAACATCTGTAATTATCTTGAAAACAGATGGTGCCCCTGCTCGCTCCCGCAAGGGAAACGCTGTGTGTGTCTGGTCCACCCAGTCTTCTCCGTACACACCCTGATCCTTGTTTTATTTTTGGCATGTCACCGGAACCCTAGGGTTGTTAATCACTGTTCATCCTCAAGGCAGACACTTTCCTGCAATTTGTCCAATTACAACTATTAATATCTTTTGGGGGAAACATTTATTCATTCATTTAAAATTGGAAATAAAACTGTTTTCCACGTTTTTTACTTCAAATAACTCACTATCCCAATTTCTTGGTCTACGTTACTATTTAATTATTACAAAGTCACGTAGCCCTAGCTAGGGAATGTTCAAACATTACAATTAAAACTGTCTGCTTTAAAACTGGCTGTCTCTCTCAACCTCGCTCGCCCATTTGTACCAAGTCATCCTAAACAAGTGTCTACAATTACCGTTAACACACGCACTGTTCTATACACTACGCTACTGTCGCTACAATTTAAATACAACGCCAAGCACAGGCGGGGTTTCTAGCCTCTGGCTATAAATTACATTTGGTAATCACATCTCCTTTTTATATACTGCTTCTTTTAATGTGTTTGTTTTTGGGTACAACAAATTTTTGTTCTGTCTTTTCTATGTCACACAAACGTATTATAATAATGCGTGCACAAGTATGGAAAGGATAAAAATTACAGTCAGCCCCGGTTATTTTTAAACCTGTAGCTGCTGCGTGCGCACACAATTCTGGGGATATTTGCTTATAATTAGTGTATCAGCGCACGCTTATTTATATCTCGGTACTCTGTTATTTCACAGCCTGTCTCGCCCTAGTTCTCTCTTGTACTTTTTTGGGGGAACACTTCTTATTTTTTTTAAAACTTGTGTTATTCCATCTCAAAAGCTAACATTAACTTAAAAAATGTTACAAAATATAATAGCTGCAGTGTAATCTAACATCCAACAAATAAACACAATGACATCCAACACTAGCCCAGACCGAATTGAAACGTGCAGCGCTTTCAATCACTTTATCTGTCATCCCTGCACAGCTCACCTCGCTTAACGGGGCACAGTTCCTAGCGCACAAACCCATAACACACGCAAAGCGACTCATTTCCAAAGTTTCTTATTTTAGGGGACTTGTGAACAGAAACCCAAGGTTCTTACTGACTGTTGCTCCTCAAGGCACACACTTCCATTAAATAAGCTAATTGCAGTTACAGAGGATTTATGCACTACAGCAGCCTAAGAAATAGGATAACATAGTTTGTTAGGTTGTTTACAATTGTGTAGCACCCTTTGTGCTCAAGATATCACTGAAAATAACACATTCACTCCTCGGCTCTTAAGGTTTTTAAAAGTTTCAGTTGTGTTGTGGTAAAACTATATCGTTAGAGGCCGGATTTTAACAACTGTGTGTGATAATAAGGGTTCTTTACTATCAAACACATTCGTATTTCAATAATGCTTTCATAAGTGTGGGAAGGATAAAAGTTAGTCAGCCCTGCTACATTTTAAAACTGTAGATGCTGCATAAATAAATAAATACATATAATTTATATATTCCTTGTGTGGTTCTCCTTTCATATGCTCATTCAGGAGGTTCACAAATGGTAAAATCAGCTGCTTTACATTCCTTCAACACTTAGCCTAAAGGCTGCTCTCCATAGCTACCACTAGGATAGCTTTCAATAAAGGTTGTCTTTAACCTATTCATCAATAAGCGTTGTTTGGACGAGTACAAGGTGCCCACTATAATTAGTGGTCAGCATATACCAGGCCAACCTCTCACATTTATAAAAATGGAAATTAACATTACCAAAACCGTTCCTTCAAAACACTCTCTCAAGCATTGGCATCGCCAATAGGTCTCGCCTTTGGGACCTTATAACTGTTTCGCCATGCAACGGTTCATGTCCTTGCACCAAGGATATTGTGCTGCATAACTAAATACTTATAAGGTCCCAAAAGCAAGACATATTGGCATAGCCAATGGGACCTTATAAGTCTTTAGTTACCCAGCACAATATCCTTGGTGCAACAACATCAACTGTTGCATGGCTAAACACTTATAAGGTCCCAAAGGCGAGACCTATTGGCTATGCCAATGCTTGTTGTTCTAATGCAGCGATTCTTAACATTTTGACTTCTGTAGATCATTCCCAATCACTACAGAAAGCCGGGGACCGCAGCCTAAGAAGCTGCTATGATTTAAACCTCAAAAAAATATACAGAAACAAGAATACATCAAACAAACACATATTATGAAGTATTAAAATTCCTGAGCAAAAATAATTCTTACAGAAATTGAAATTTTAATTCAAAATGTAGTTTGTTTTCTAAAATATGAAGTAATATGCTGGATACTAACATATCACTTTGTCTTTTTGCTCCTAGAGCATACTCCCTGTTTGTTGGCACACACCAGTGCTTCAATGGAGGTCACCAATTGCACATACTAGATTCTGAATGCTGTACCTGCACTGCTCCCATGAAACGAACTAGGAATACTAACTTCATTTTAGCCTCAATTTTCCAAATTCCTTCACATTTACAGAGCTTTTTAATATTTGCAATTTTTCATTTTGATTTTTTATGTATATATACATTATTAATGTGCTAATATTATTTAAGTTTGTGATCAGTTGTTGATCTGCGGATAAACATTGAAGACCTGAGGTTAAGAACCACAGCTCAAATGTGTAGGCTTGATCACATTATCAGTGAGTGTTCTTCTGATACCCCTCCTCCAAATCCCACCCACCCCTGACTGTGCTGGTCCAACCTCGATACTGTAATCTGAATGTTTCCTCGAGTCTCTTAATTTCCTTCTGAGTAACTTTTATGTTTTACCTCTTGACCTTTTCTGGCCCTTCCCATTTTCTCTCTTTTTGCACATTTGCCATTTTCCCTTTCATTTGTCTCTTTCTTGTATGGAACTGAATTGACTATGTTCGCAGGTTTTGGTTGATTTACACCCTGTGTTGGACATGTCTTTGATTTTGTTTACCATTATTTGTAACTTATTTTTTATTCCTTTGTAAAATACTCGAATGGCCATTGGCCAATTTTGGGCTATAGGAAACTGCATAAATAAATACATTCAAATCCTGCACTTGTCAGGAGATAGTCCCTCCTAAGTACCGCATTGTCTCATTTTGTAACTTCCCATGAGGACACCCCCTGTTACATGTGTTGTTACTCGGTAGTCTTTAATTATAGTCTCCAAGCACTATTTTCTCAAATAGCTTTGTCCTGCCTGCTTTTGCAGGCAGGACATGCTCTCTCCTAATGTTTAAAAAATAAATCTTTATAGCACGGGCGCCGAATAAATTTGTAATGCAATAGGTCTCGCATGTGCGACAGTTTAAGCTATTGGCATTGTAAATGACAATGTCTTTTATTTATCTGTTTTAAAAACAACACATAAATAAAAGGCATTGTCATTTACAATGCCAGTAGCTCAAACTCTCGTAAATGTGAGACCTATTGCATTGCAAATGCTTGTTTGGCAATGGTGATGTCTTGGTAATGTATTGTCAATTGGCAGAGGTAATGGTTGTGTGTTGCTTTAGTGCTAGTGGGCTGCTTTAGTGATTTTGGATAATGTATCTATCTACAGCCGGGAAAAAGCTGAAGTAAAATACGTGAGTTGTTTCCTGTGTTTTTGTTTTCCTGCAGCTTTGGTGTCTATAGTCCTCAGTGGTGAAAGTACCTCCTCTATATTCTGTCTGCACTTCTCCCTAACTTTGTTTCACGCTCCCCCAGAAGATGCTGGGCCTCATGCTGCTCGTCCTGGCCCTCGGCTGCGTGGATCCTTCTCCGGCCCCGCGCATTTTCAAAAACAGCAAGGATGAGGTGGGCGCAGATTCCCTGGATCCAGTTTTTGGGTTCACTCGAGAAGAGTCCACTTTAAATGAGATGTTCAGAGAGGTGGAAGAACTGATGGAGGACACGCAGCTCAAACTCAGGAACGCCGTGCAGGAGGTAAGGCCACAGACATTTTTTTTCTTCGTTATACCATTTCATTGGGTTTTTGATGTTCAAAGAGCATCACATATGTATACCATACGGAAGTCCAGTCAAAACATAATGGGCACATTAATGGTACTGAGGCAGCATTGCATACAATAATCACAAAAACAGGCTCCGTAGAATGTCAATGAAGCGCCTTTAGGGTACAAATCACGCCCGAGGAAAATGCGCCCTCCTGTGTGTGTACCCGAGAAATAAGTAATAGCGTGATAACCAGCTTCTAACTTGGGGTTCAGAACCGGGGTGAGTGACCAGAGGGGAAAAAAGGGGGAGGGTGTATGTTGATGCTTTCTGAGTAGCTGGGGCTGCAGGCCTAGGCGAGGGAGAGTGCATAGTGACTCCGCGAGGTGTTGCCGGTGTCCAGTGCACATGTGCGCAATGAGGGGGGCCTTGAGAGAGCCGGCCTACCTCGACCCTAGGTAGGGCACTCTGTCCCTTTCTTTTTTCTCTTCCAATATCTGTATATTTTTATGCTTTTGATGTGACCTGCCATGCGCACATTCCTTCTGTGGTTGGCTCCAGTTTGTGTCTGCAGGGTGCTCTTTGTGGCTCCCTACACCTCTTATGGTACCCGACGTGTGTTTTCTAGAGAGGACACAGGTCTTATATTGATGATAATTCTACTTACGCGTTGCATCTATCGTTTTCGGGTTCTGATGAGAGAGAAGAGTTCTGTAGCAAAAAGAGAGCAGTGCCAGTCAGTGGCGATGCCAAATATTAAATACATTGTAAAGCACAATGTCTTACAGAAAAACACAAAGTGAAGACCAATCTGAGCACAGCACAGGAAGTCCATCAGAACTGTGGGAGGTTATAAGCAGCGAATGGCACTGCGGTAAGAGTAATCGAAACAAATCAAATAGTGTTGTCATTTACTGGCCTTTTATGGTATGTGCGTACGTCACCTTACCTTACCTGAAAGCAGCTTTCTTGGGATTGTGTAGCAGGGGGAAGGCATGACTCGGAGGCAGCTCCTTCCAGATCCAAACTCGGCCAAGTTAGGGACACCCCTAACAAGAGGACCCCCAGGGGGAGAGTTACTGTGCAAAAGAAAGAAAAGACCTGTCCTAGTCATGTAGCTGAGTCACAAGTAACCCTACTGCAAATCATACACGCAGGCAGCTGAACCACTAGTTGTTTGCAGGGGTCCAGTGAATTTGTCCGTTTAGGAGACCATGAACCAGTCAAAAATAATGTGAGACTTGGTAAGAATGAAAAAAAGCAATAGAAGGAGAATCAAGGGACCCAGAAAGATGTCAGGCTGTCTTCAGGCCGAAAGGTATAACAAAGAGAAATGCGGGAGAATTCAATGAAAGAGCCTCCCCTCCCAGAGTGGAATTCGAAAATTTCACAGCTATTTTATTTTGAGACACACAAGCATACACACACACTCTCATTCAAACACTAACCTACATTGGATTTACCTTTTTAAAATTAAACCTAATGTAAATTATATTCCAAAGCAACATAGCTAAATATTTTAATTAATTTTGCAGCGGTATTATAACAATGCCATCACATTTTGACTTTGAAGCTGAGACGAGACAGCCGAGAGAACTGAGCATCAGAGATAGGTTAACAAGGACACACTACCCGAATCGAAATCCTTTGCTTTTACTTATGTAAAAAAGAGTTACAAAAGGTTAGTCACTAGGAAAAGAATTCATTTAAAAGGTCTAACATCTGTTACTAATGGCCACAACTCACCACAGTGAGTAATGTTGTGTTGAGTGCCAAATAAAGTCAAACAAGGTCAGCTCAGAGACCCTAATATCACCCTCTGCCTGAACATATTTATTTATGAGTTGTACCATATGCCGCCTGTAACTTTTAGGTGACTTCAGTGCACAGGATGGAATTTCTTGGGAGACTGTCCGTAGTTCACACTCTCTGCCACACCCCAGGCACAAAAAGATTGTAATATATCTGTAACATACAAATTCACCAGCCTACGTGTTGTTCTCCAGACACATTTCCATGATAGTGAGCTCAGACGTCTACAGCTACTTCCTGTCTGCTGACGTCCAGTGCCATGAATGCTGACGTCCAGTGCCATGAAGCTCGGTAACCTGTTGTCCAAAGCATTCTGCTCCTGCTGTTTTAGTTTAAGAAGTGCTGAAGAATTGTGCAGTGGAGAGCCAGCACTATGATGTAAACAAGAGACACAAGAAATGAGTAAATAACTCTTGACATTAATTGGGATGGGGTAATTGAAAACAGACTTCTCTACTACTCTACTGTTCAGTTTTAAGTGCGGCTCATTGGTAACCAGTTGACATGATGAAAACCTCCATATTATGAAATTTGTAGATGGAAGTTGAAGAAGGTGATGCTGTGGAAATAAGACCAGATGTGGAACCGGGTATGCTACCTCTAAACTATCATAATGAATCCAACGCGGAGACGAAGGTTGGAAACGAAACTGTTCTTATTCATCAGGAAATTGATAAGGTATGACTGATATGTCTATTTGTATAGGTTTTTTGTTTCTAAATACTGTCATAGTGTGAACGAAAATAGTTTTCATGTTTTTATGAGGGATATTTTTATGCAGAATGATGTTACATTAAGTCCCACATAATCATACACATATGCTTTAGCAAACAAGATGGCTGAGTGTGATCGGCCATCTGCGGATAAGATAAGAAGAATCGCCTCATAAGCTTTAGTTCTCCGGTTGAAATCCAAGCACAGTCAACTTAACCTTTAATTAGCCCTAGCTTAATGCAAATAAGTACCCTTGAGTTAGAAATGTAGACGAACTATTGAAAACATTTCAAGAGCTAATTTAGTCTTACTACTTTTGTTTAATAAACTATGGAGCTAAATTGGTGGCTGGGGGAAACAGGAGAACCTCTCTTCCCAGCTGTCTACCATTCTAGTTTCAGGACAGTGGAAGGAAGGGGTCCTCAAGATGGAGCTGTTGTCCTTTCTATTATATTTGCTTGTGTTACTATCAAATTATGTCATATATCCTGATTTGCTGAATTTTAATCACAAACTTTAATGTAAGAGTTTTCTGTATCATTACAATACAGTAACCTCCTTTTATATCTTTGCTAAGGTGAAGCAGTGCTCACCCTATATGTGCCAAACTGGTATAACTACATTAGTATCAGTGGCATGATTGTTCAGTTTATCCCTCTACTAATGGTGCCACATTCACATAGATACAACATTAATATCTGTGGAAAGTGCCCAGTAGCATATTAAAAGAAAATGGCATAGTGAACTCGGGAATGTCTTTGCTGAGATTAAATGATACCCCTTATTATCTGTACCGGAATTCTAAATTGAACACTTTTTCGCGTAAGATATGTGTTAATATCATACAAAGATCCAACTAGCTGTACTGACACCTAATATCAGAGCCACAATTTCACTATATCATTCGCCACTGCCTGCTTCAAAATTCCACAGTGGTTTGTCTCTGGCAAGTAGCTGAAGTATTGCCCCACCTCAACAACTCTTCCTGAGCCACACAGAGATTCACAAATTGGCTTGTGATTTTTGTATTGAGAAACACAGAAGCTGGGGCAGAAAGGCACTGTTAAGGGACAAGAATTTGGACTGAAGGTAATGTGGGAGAAAACATACAACACCACAAATTCGTGCGTATCTGTCGAATCTGTCCCCTGCTGCCCATCTGGCGTGATTCCATTAGTTTCTCCTTTCTATACTCATCCTGATTCCATCCCTTTCCCTGCGCCCTCTCACTCCCAGTGTGGAAAGGATGGAAACAGGAAGAAGAGTGGTATGCTCAGCAGCACATCAAAGGCAGTGAAGTGAGGAAGGCAGGGCCAAAACGTTGAATGGGAGCGGGTTTTGCGTAATTTTGAAAATGCAGATGCAGAAAGTGAACATGAGCTATACACTCATCCAAAGGAGGGGCAGCAAAACACTAGTCTACCTCGCTTCTCTGTAGCCCTGCACAACGGTCTGGTATTAAACTTGTAGCCTGTGATCTACTTCGCTGCAGCACAAAGAGTACAAGACATATGTCCATGTCCTCCAAGTAGTCAGATTCAGCTGGACGGTGCCATGCATCTGTTACCTGCTCCCTCACATTGGCTCTTCACAACTCAGAATATGGTTTTGTAACCTCCACAATCCCACCCACCCAGCTGACCCACTTACTGATGTGTACTCTTGCTTCACATTGCTGTACATCTTTGGATTGAAGTAGCTTGCTAAAAATAGTTGTGGACAGTCCACACCATGTCATAGCTTATGCTAAAACTATCAGGAGGCACAATCATGTGGCACCGTTACACTATCATTAGATTTAACAAACTTGCAAGATTCTTTACACCAAAAATTACTGTCATTTATACTGCCTTCCCGGTAGAGTCTCAGAACGTCAAAGATCCTGCGAACCTTCGAGCCTCGCAGTGCCTCTGGATCTTGCCTGTCTACTCCTAGTCCCATTTGGATGGAGGACTCTTATGTCCTTATCAACTCTATAAAAGAGTTCTCTTCTTGACCTTGCTTCACCTCCCATGTCATTGACAAGGGCTCACATATAATCCATCCTATTCTTATAAAGCTACTTATTCCTCGATCTCTTCAGCAAAAGTCCCCCAATCATAGACATAAACGGTGGTTATCCACTCTTAATAAACCTTCTTTGGATCCTTCCAAACCTGAAAATGATCACCCCCAACTCTCTTCTTCCTCTTCGTTCTAAAGCTTTGGAAAGACATATCAATTGTCACCTCTCCAGCTGTCTTGAAACTCATAACCTATTCCATCTGTAGGAAAGTAGGATCTGCTTCTTATGGTTACCCTCACTTTTTGCTAAATGTGATACTGTTTTTGACTAGTCTGACTGGGAACCTGCTAATCAGGACCCCAGTCTATCTGCTTTCTCCTTAAATTTCATTTAACCAATAGTATAAGATTGCATTCTGGTAAAGCAAGCTGCTTAACATTCCTTCAAGACTAAGCCTGAAGGCTGCTCTCAACAGCTACCACTTGGATAGCTTTCTAAGGGTATCTTTGACCTCTTAAATCACCATAAGGGTTGTTTGGACTGGTGCAAGGTGCCCACTTTAATTAGTGGACAGCATATACCAGGCCCGCCTCTCACACCTTCCCTAGCAGTCAAGCTATTATCCGCACCACAGTATGGAGTCCGTCCTTTTAGCTGTTACTGAAGAGCTAAGATGAATACTTGACCAAGATGGCTCCATGGCATCCTGCTCAATATCAGCTCCTGCTTTGACATGGTGTCGCACACCTCACGGTTGCAGAGGCTACTGGACTGCGAATCCATAATAAGGCCTTAGAGTGGTGTGCCTCCTTTTTAGAGTAATACTATTTTCAAGTTTCTGCTAATCCTTTATCATCCACCACTTTACCAATGTCTTTTGGTGTCCTCCAGGGATTTTCCTTAAGCCGCGCTTTTTTAAAACATTTCTACCTGATCTTTGGCTGATATCGTCGAATCGCTTGGCTTTACCCTGGTCATCTATGCTGAAGACACCCAGCTTGTGATCTCACTCACTCACAACTTGGCAAACAACCCCTCGCGTTTGAGAAACTGTCTATCTGCCATAGCAAGAAGTGATGGTGGTTGATAACCAGCCTAAACTTTGGTGCACATAATGGAGGCCTGACGACCTGGAAACTTTCCCTGCCTCTAAACCTGTAGTAAATATCTGGGCGTCTGGCTTGATCATAATTCAGCATTTGAACATGAAATAATGAACCGGACTGCATGCTGTTTCGGTCTTTTGAAGTGTCTCAAGAGAGTGCTACGGGACCTCCAGCCCAAAACTAATGTCATCCAGGCTATCATTATGTCACGTCTAGACTATGGTAACATCTTAAGGAAGTTCTCAAAGCAGCTTCAATTAATACAAAATGTGGCGGCCCATCTGCTTTTGCATGTTCCCAAACATCATTCCATCTTGACCCATTTGACTGATTTACTTACACTGGGTACCGCTTGAAAGTTGAGTCATATTCAAAGCCGTTTACTTTGCAATTTGCGCTTTCGACAACACAAGCCCCCATTATATTCAACATCTGGTTCAGCCCATACTCATTCTAGGGCTCTTGGGTCATCTAATTCAAGGCTAGCTTACATTCCTAGAATCAAAAGAGCCAGTTTGGGAGGTCAGGTCTTCAGGTATTTGACACCTAAACTTTGGAACATCTTATCGCTTCATCTGCGCTAGCGCCCCGGCGAAGCACTCTTTAGGAGGCAACGGTATATCTGGCTGTTTTAACTCAGTACCACCTTTTGCTCCAAGAGGTTCTGTTGTTGCCAGTTATTAGCACTGAGACGCCCTGTTCAGAGCAGCCAGGCGCTTTACAAATCCTAAGCATTAATATACACACAAATACTAATACCACTGCTACCGTCTTGGTGTACGCAAGGCATCGCACAATGCTCTTGGCTTTCAGGTCAACTTCTCACAGCAGTACCTTCTAGGCGCTTTCTGTTCTGCTCTTTACAGTGCAGTTAGCAAGAGATATGTGACTGTCCCTTTTGACCTCTGTCCGGGAACAAAAGAGAAGTCACAAATACCCCTACTCCATAATTAAGGTTAGGAGACAGTGAGCGCAATTGTTACATGTCTGCCCTGTTTATACACCATCGTTTGCATTATGACTTAAAGTGAAAGCCTCATATGTTTTTAATATTAAACTAGAAGAGCTAGCTTAAGTAAATATATTCCGTCTTTTTTTTTTTTTAGAGCAGACGATGTTCCACATCTGTAGATGTTGACAATGGCAATGTACCAATGCTTACAAAATGAAACATACTTGGGAGTCGCTCTCCACTGGGCCCCTCCTAAGTTGACCAGAGTTGTACTAATGTCGTAAACTGATTTTTATCCTTGTCTTCTTAGTTAACAGATAACCAAGCCGGATCAACCATCTACTCTGAATCTGTAATCACATCCTTAAAAGGTGGCGAAGGCAAAAGGAACCATGTAAGTTAAATAAACCAATCGATCTGTTGATTTCATGTAGGGACACACCCTGCACGAGGCCATCAGCCACACATTTCCTTAACCAGTCATCTTCTCCTCTGAATGTGAAAACCACAGTAAACGGTGTTCAGGAGAAGTTGGCATTGGGACAGAGCAGCTCCCTGCCTTCTGTGGGAAGCATTTTGGCTGCGCTCAGATATTACCCTTCTGTGCTCTAAATCAATAGGTCTTTCTCATGCTCATGGTATACTGCTGGTTGCTTGGAAACCACGCATAAACTCAATTTGTGTCAAATGTTTTGCCAATTTTTCTTGTTACCCAGCAGCATTTATTTGAATATGTTATCTGGGCCTTCCATACAGAGAATGTTGCTCAGAACGGCCCGGAATGAGAATTATGTATTTGACGCCGCATTATGCATGGTGCCTTATTGGATGTGCAACTCATTATAGTGTTAACACCTTACGCTAGCATTGCCAAGTTTTAAGTTAGTCATGTGACCAGAGCTTCCTGCATAGTATGCCCCTAGTTTGTAACTCAGAAGTGTTTGCATCTATTTTCATCACCCATGGGGTGCTTTGTAACTGCGGACATTTGTGAATGTGCATTTGTGATAATCGTGAACGAGCAAAGTTTAGGACCACGCAATGTACGGTGAACGTTCTCTCATTTACAAAGGGGCGCGGTCTCAAGCAGATAAGGGAACAACTATTACTTGACATATTGCAAACACGTACATCAGAGGACAGGCCTTCGAAGCACATCTCAGGGACCTCTGATAAGATAGGTATAGTCACAAACTGCACCATCCCCTGTCAGGGAGTCCCTGGCCTCTCTCCATATTAAATATATGTGGCCCTGTGATAACACTGACAATGCAGCAGCAATCACACTTTTGTACATCTTGGGACACCCTGCACCCTGGAGCCTGAGGAGGTCGCTGAAGGCCACCAAGAGTGCCCCACGTTTGTGGCTGCACCCACAATTGTTGGATGCTTCGGTGCTCGTCTCATGGTTAATGAGATGATCTGCACAGAACATGAAGTGGCAGATAAACTGCTGCTCTGTTTCTGTGCTCTGCGTTATATAGCACGCGTTGCCTGGGAACAGCACCGTGTTTTTTATGTTAAGCGGGTGCATATCCTTGGTCAGCAAACTCAGTGAGGGGGCTCCCTGGTGCAAAGTGAGACCTTGTGCCTGACTACTCCCTAACCCTCAGATATCAACACCTTTAATCCCCTGAAAAGCCCGTCTTCATGGGGAAACTGTTGGGAAGGTTTAGGTTCCCCAGACACTTCATGGATGTGTTAGTTGTTGAGTATGCACCTTGGGGCACCTTTACAATTTGGAAACACGAAGCCTGACACCGGGCCAGCGCCTCTAATTAGCAAAAGAAATACAACATAGTCTGCAAAACCCATGATCTGCAGACAGTGCAGCGTGGAATAACAGAGCAGTGGATCACCCACTGCCCGACCCTCACCCGTGCCTGAAGGCTCCAACGACTGCAACAAACTATCAAGAGGATAAACAGCAATTTGTTTGGACAACCAGTCATTGAAGCCCACGGTACAAATTTTTACAAATTAAACAAACCTTCCTATTGCACTAATATTAAATGCATTTTTTTTGTTTTGTTAAAAAAGACATCAAATCCTGATTAAAATAGTTTTGGAAGGATCAGTATGGTCAGATGAATAATGTGACAGAGGTTCTTTCCTTGGGTGCCCATCAAGGCCTAATAACTCAGTTCACCATAAAGTGACTTATGCGGATGTTCATAAATTTCTTCATTTAATTATGATTATACTTGGGTAATATTAAGCATGAATAAATCTTTTTATGAGTGTAAAAGTGTGTTTGTGAATAGCAAAACTGAATTTACTCTCTTAAGAAAGATTATTTGCTGGTGTAACCTGAACATAGATTGGCTCAATGTGCTCACAAAGGGGCATATTTACAAGGGCATTTTGCCACCGGAGCGTCACTTTTTCCAATGTTCCGGTGGTGCAATGATCTGCTCCATATTTGCAAAGCAGCACTAAGCCACTTTGCTTGGCTTAACGCCGCTTTGTAAATATCGTACCCTTTGATGCAGGTATCTGCGTGAAAGCGGTGTGCAATGGGTGTTGCTGTGGGTGTTCCACCGCAACACCCATTGCTTTTTGATGCTGCCCCAGATTTACAAGGGTCTGTAAATCTGAGGCAGCGCCAAAAACAAACTCCATTGAAAAGCAGGTGCTGAAGTGGCGCAACGAGGAGAATACTTTTATTTCTCCTCGTTTTTGCTCTTTCTAAGGAGCAAATCGCCTTTAACGATTGTTTATGTGCCCCTTTCTGCACATAAACAATCATCCCTGGAACGCAGGCACTCTTGCACCATGGCACAAGGGTGTCTGCGTTGGAGTTAGGCAGCTTTTTTAGCACCGGTGCAAGGGAAAACACAGGGGTGCACCGTATTCTTGTGAATATGACACATCCCTGAATTTTCTAAATGACACAGCGTGGCACTGCTAAATTGCTTGCAGTGCCGCGCTGCGTCATTTCTTTGTAAATATGCCCCACACAGTTAAATATTAGCTGAAATTATTTGTCCTGTAACATTGACCCTGTATTGAGCTAGTTAAAGAGCAAAATTCATAATTCTCTTTCCGGCAGTTAAATTGGTGTATTTGATGTATGTCAAGATGCTCTATTCATTTTGTCACACAGACTATTGTTTCATGGACGAAAATTACTAAAATGGAGATGATATATTCGTGTGTATGCTTTCACACCCCGTTTCATAGATGTGATTTGTAATACATATTAAAGTTGTTAAACATAGTAACAAACCCTTTCTATGCTGAATACCCCATGGGTGCCTATTTCGAATCTGCAGTTCCAAAATACCTCACACCATTCGATGACCACATTTTTTTTTTGGTGCTGAACGCATAATGTTTAAGTATATTTTGTCGTTTTGATCTGTGGCTGGGCAGCTTTATAAATTGCACCGTTCCTTGTAATTTATTTTATTGGCGTCAGATCATCTGCTGGCTGTTGTCCAATAATTGTATAAACAAGTCTGCGATCATCCTACATGCAATTTGCTAAATTTTTACCAACATTCAATAAAGTTTGTGAGGGTGCTTGCATGACACAACGCCATTTAGCGCTGCACATGCGTGCCTTTACAGTAGTATGTAAATAGATGTTATCTTTTGTGTGGTGCAAGTGCACATTAAATACTTTAGTTAATGTAGGCCTTGGTGTTTAGAAAGAAATATGTTTTAAGCTGAACACCTAAATGGTGATGGCGAAGGCAGGACTAGAAAAGAACAAATTACAATACCTGACTGGTCAAGGCTCTTTCATCCAATGTGTCATAACCAAACACATTGCAGAATGGTTTGCTGGAAACTGGACCTAACCCCGGAACAGATAAATATTCGTGCCTGGTTCAAAATTTTGCAGAGATTTTTTGAGGCAAGGGTTGGAAGAGGTACTTCAGGTCATGGAGGGAGAGGACTGGGAGAGACATGGACAGAAAAAGGGAGTAAGATGAACTGGGAGAGGGAAATGCTTCAAAGAAGCAGATGACTGCGAAGGGAAAAGAGAGACGATAGAACGAGATGGTGTGAGAGAGAATGGACAGAGTGGAAAAGAAAGAGGGGCAGCAGCACAGAAAGAGAGAAAAAGAGAGACAAGGAGAAATGGAGTGGGTGTGTTTCCCATTTGTACCACCAGCATGGTTCTCACCTTAATATTTTATTGTGCTTATCAGCAGTGGCTCGTCCATATGGGCTGAGGGGCTATGCCCCCCCTCACCTTTTTCCTGGCTTGAAGAATGGTTGTCAGGCTGAACAAAGGTCAGCCTTACAGACACTCTTCTTGTTCAGGTTAGACACCAGGAGCTAGAGGCATCAGGAGCTAGACGTGCTAAATGTGTATGCTCCTGGCTGCCTGATCTGAACTTTGCCAGGCTGAGGATTTCACAGCCCTGTGGGTGAGACCTTCTCAGTCTGGCAAAAGTGCCTCGAGGCCCTCCCCTCCATGACGAGGGGGAGAGTCACCAATTGCATTGGATCTGGGCACTTCAGTTTGAAGCCCATGAAGTGCTCAGGGGCGAGTGTAAATCAGTGACACCTCATCACAGAGTGGGGTGTGGTGGGGTCAACAGTTTCATTGACCCCATCCCACTCTGTGATAAGTCAGTCTCAACCCTCCTGTGACCTCCGAGGCTTCCCTCTCTACAATGAAGGTAAGTTTTATGTTTTTTTTGTAAGTTTGGTGCGTGCATGTAGGAATGTATGTGCATTTTTCAGTGAGTGTTGTGAATGTGTGTGTGGGCACGCTCGCATGTGTGTGTGAATGCATGGGTGTGAGTGAGTGTGTATGTGCGCATGTGGCTCCATGCCCCCTTGCCAACCACCACTGGTGCTTATTATAGTTTCCAGGAGCGGGAAGTCACTGTATTGAGGTTAAAATATTGACCTACAAAAGTATCACATTCACAGTATCAACAACCTCTACATTATCAAGGTAGTCAATATTGTTGATGAGTTATTTCTGTAAGTTGGTATTTCTACAGCAATTTTGTGACATCTAATCTTTTCCAACATAACCAGCCGCTTCAACTATGCTGGTATACTAACTGTTTCCCTACACCGAACCTGTCATAACCAAGACAAAAAGGCTGTTATATTTTACAACTAGATCTATTCCAAAGTTGGGCAACCGACTCCATCCAAACTTGGGTTCAATTAGTCACTGAGAAGAACTGATGCTTGACTCAGCATTCAGTAGCTTGGCTAGGCTCAAATGCTTACTCGTAGGAGATGCCTCAGTAAGATCTTACTTCATGAGCTTACCGTACCAAAATCCCCATGTCTTGATATTTTCCCTCAGAAAGTTTTGGCAGGATTGACCTCCTTAAATTTACCCAGGAAATTGTAGGGTGTGATATTTACCATAAAACTTGGAATTCCATTATGTGCAGAACCATATGTTTTTGCACATACTATGATTCAGGGGCCACTCAAAATGAGGGCTATTGACTGAGGTGGATATATGATCTGGTGCTAGTGTCTGAGTCACAATTTGTATGCTGAATATTGATAATATAAAGGGTCATTAGACTTTGCCATATTTATACTTCCCCTCAACTATGGCAGATATTTTTTGATAAAATGACAAAGTGGGTGAAATATACTAAAAAATGTACTGTTGGGCACAAAGACAAATTGTTTTGCTCAGTAGAAATAAACCTCCAAGTCAGGAGTTTATTTCTCCAAAACAAGAATCAGTTTCCCTGATGTGCAAGTAGTTTTCCCAGTGTGTACTGGCTTGGGTTTATTCTTCTTGCTTGGGACCATGTCTGGTAACAATATAGAACGTCAGAAGACCTACCCCACAGAAGGCATGCCTTTTGACATTCATGGATCAGCGGCCATGTGCCAGAAGTGCTGCAGGTCAAACATGGCCAAAGGAGAGGGAGGGAAATATAAGACCTATCTTCGGAGGAGGGTAGTTATGCACTATAAGTGCAAAGGCTGCAATAGGTCAGTTGAAGGGAAAGGATGATTGGGGGATGAGGCTCGGGGCAAAGGAGTAAAACCGAAAGGAAAAGAATACATGGACCCCACAACACAAAAAAAGGACTTCACTGATGAAAAAACATATCAAATATAAACAACATGATTCAAAGCAATCAATGATTTCGCAAGTTTCAGGCATTATTTTGCCTACTGCATACCACTATTCTCTAACAACACCATCCTCCAGTCTCCGATTAA
Organism: Calotriton arnoldi; assembly: GCA_963921515.1. Lineage (NCBI taxonomy): Eukaryota > Metazoa > Chordata > Amphibia > Caudata > Salamandridae > Calotriton > Calotriton arnoldi. Next base: position 847,804 of record CAWUFW010002082.1, on the reverse strand, counting down.
ATCCTCGAAACATAAGCAAGAAGGAACCAGACCAGATTCACAATGCAAGACCATACCAATGGCAGATTGTGTGTCATGTAAATTTGTATAACATTACATTTGCACTTGTAACTAGGGGCCAGAGGTACTAAGAGTCTATATACAAAACTTGTTAACAAATTGTCCACTAACGTTTTGTGAACGTACTCTGATTATGCGAAGCAACCTATACTGATCCTTAATGCAGCACACATAGAAGTTGCAAAACATCATTTTTTTAATGATTGTTTATGTGCAGAAAGAGATACCTTCCTGCACATAAACAATCAATGGTGTTTTTCTCTTTCCATGTGTGCTGCACAATGCATGGAAACAGCAAAAACGAGGAGAAATTAAACATTTCTCCTCATTGCGCTAGGGTAAGACCAGGTTTTCCCTGGTCTTAATTTTGGTTCTGCCCCATATTTACGCCACCCTTGTAAATATGGGGCAGCGTCAAAATCAATGGGTGTTGCGGTGGAACGCCCACTGCAACACCCATTGCCCTCCCCTTTCACGCTAAGGATAGCATGAAAGGGTGCTTTATTTACAAGGCAGCGTTAACCTCTTCCATGCGTCGGACGGCCCCCGGTCGTCCGACATCACGGTGGGCGTGTGCGTCGGACGGCCGGGGGCCGTCCGATCTGCGCACGCGTGGAATTCGCCCGCACAGCGGGGGAATGTGCGCCGCGTCGAAGTGGTTAAGCCACATTAAGTGGCTGAACGCTGCCTTGTAAATAAGGCGAAGCCCCTATCGCCACCACAACGTTGTGAAAAGTGACGTTGTGGTGGCGATAGGGGCTTGTAAATATGCCTCTCAGTGCAGTAGCACCAATCTTATCAAAAATACTTATAATCCTGAAGTTGTATAACCCTACAGAAATGAAGATAAGCATGGTTTGGGTAAATCCAGATGCAAAATGAATGGATTGGTTTTACCGAAGTAGTAACACTTACAGGTCTTAGAGAGGACATAGGTACTTTGGAGGTAGGTTTACTCTAGAGCTTCAGTTATCCACGAGTCACGCATCACAACACAACTCTAAAAAACTTTCCTGTCTGGAGCAGACACACATGCTATTAAAAATAAACACAGAATATAGTGTTTTTCTAACGGTGCATTTTACAAAATAAAGTACATTTTTGCTGCTCTTGAAGCTGCAATATGGCCTGGACATAACCTTTAGTCAGAAACTTGTGAAACACTGGGCAGGGCCGTCGGGCCGAAAGCCTTACCACATGTCAGATTCCATTAAAATGAAATCACAAATTTTAGGGCTTAGGTGAAATAGTAATTCACACAATCAAAAATGAAAAATGTGCAAGTCAGACGTTTTTGAGTAATTTAAATATGTTTTATTTGAAATTTGTATTGAGGCTTTACATTTTGTTTATTCTGGCAGCTTCGTTGTGGTATAATGCAGCTGTTAGCAGCATTTCTCAAGAACCAAAATGTAGTTGACACTGCAAATACTGATTTTGTTACTTATTTTTGGCTCTTATTGAAGGCGTTTAGAGTGAACAGTGGAAGGCTCATGTCATGTACAAACCCTCTGATTCGTTAGATCACAGTGTTTCCGAACGATTAGACTCTTTTGAACGGGACTAAACCCATTTAACGATTCGGAAAAGAGTTTTCTTTCGTTAAATTGGGAAACATCACGGAATCCTTTTTTTTAAGAGGTGTTTCGAGGACGCCCCTTCCAAATACTGATTCTTTAAGGTATGCATTAATGTTTCTCGACCGAGATCTGGTTGCCAAACATTAAAATTTTACCACGAACTCAAATAGGTTGTAACCCATTCGCAAAAAGGAAGGGTTCCCGAAGGGACCCCTTCCCTTTTGTGAATAGTGAAAAACCAGGTAGGCACAGTGTTGCGAGTGTGGAGCAATGTGCAGTAGTAAACCCTACACAAAGGGTGGAAAATAAGCGGTTGAAGGTGTGATTCGGATTTGAAAGTTTGTGTGGGCCCAGGTTGGCATTTATAAACATTCAATCCAACTCTGGAAATGGTCAGTGTTTTACTCCTGCAAAAGGCTTGAAAAGTCTCCCTCCATCATCTCTAGACTTGGAGACGGTTTGGGGGAAAGGGTCTATCCAAGGATTTTTTTTTGTCATTTTAGATGTTGCAGTCATGTTATCAATGATGTCATAGATCATTCCACGAGTGATGTAATATGTAGGGTAACTAGCAGTGCATGGCGAGGGTATGAGTTTTAGTTACTTTATGGCATGAGTTATAGTTACTGCCTTGCATCCAAACTCCTGTGGATGCACATGTCTGACTATAAGGTGTCTCATTTTAAGTAGCGCAGAGATACTGACCTTGTCTAAGGCTAAGAGGAAAAATATTTTAAAAAGTGGGCCTATTGGCTTTATGACGGGGTCAGAATATCAACTTATAAAAAGCATATGCATTGTTTTTGACAGAAAATGACAAATAATTATAATGAAATATATATTTCATTAATTCACACTGTTCAATGTTTAATAAAAGTGATTCCCAATAAAAAGTTAACAAAGCTTTGTTAAAAAATAATCAACATGTCTTTGAATGTTTTTTTAACATTTTACAAGCTACAAAGTGTAGCTATAGAACCGACCACAAGAGCTGAAGAGCAGAGAGCTCCAGCTAGGAGGGCTTTAAAAAAATATATGGCAGGTTCTCCTGTAGTTATGGATTTAATGACCTAGGAGACTTAGGGCCTAATTTGGATGTCGGTCAGAGTTGCCTTCGACTGACAAAGGAGTAAGACCTTGACCTCTGGTCTGGGTCAAACTCTCTCCCCAGCAGCTCCGCTGTGCCGTCGCCGCGCCGCAGCACTTCAACCTCATCCTCCTGGTGAGATTTGCTCCTGCTGCCCGCTCCGCTGCCCAGATCCTGCCTGCCTCAGCTCTTGAGTCTTCGCCGGTTGTCCTGCATTTAATTATTGTTAACCACTTGGTTGCCCCCGCTTATTTTATTCTCCTTTAATTCTCCTTATTATCACTTTCACTTATTTTCACTTTCCTTGCCTGTTTTCCCGCCGCTGCTGCCCCCGCGGCCCCTCTCCCCCGGACAGCCCCCGCTCCCGCCTCCCAGCCTCTTGTCCCTCTCCCCCCCTACTTAATGGCGGCCGCTGCGGGGGAGCGCGAGTAAGACCTTGACCTCTGATCTGGGTCAAACTCTCTCCCCAGCAGCTCCTCTGTGCCGTCGCCACAGCACTTCAACCTCATCCTCCTGGTGAGGTTCGCGCCTGCTGCCCGCTCCGCTGCCCAGATCCTGCCTGCCTCAGCCCCTGAGCCTTCGCCGGTTGTCCTTTTTTAATTATTGTTAACCACTTGGTTGCCCCCGCTTATTTTATTCTCCTTTAATTCTCCTTATTTTCACTTTCACTTATTTTCACTTTCCTTGCCTGTTTTCCCGCTGCTGCTGCCCCCGTGGCCCCTCCCCCCCCGGACAGCCCCTGCTCCCGCCTCCCAGCCTCTCGTCCCTCTCCCCTCCCCTACTTAATGGCGGACGCTGCGGGGGAGCGCGAGTAAGACCTTGACCTCTGGTCTGGGTCAAACTCTCTCCCCAGCAGCTCCGCTGTGCCGTCGCCGCGCAGCAGCACTTCAACCTCATCTTCCTGCTGAGGTTCGCGCCTGCTGCCCGCTCCGCTGCCCAGATCCTGCCTGCTTCAGCCCCTGAGCCTTCGCCGGTTGTCCTGCTTTTAATTATTGTTAACAACTTGGTTGCCCCCGCTTATTTTATTCTCCTTTAATTCTCCTTATTTTCACTTTCACTTATTTTCACTTTCCTTGCCTGTTTTCCCGCTGCTGCTGCTCCCGCGGCCCCCTCCGGACAGCCCCCGCTCCCGCCTCCCAGCCTCTCGTCCCTCCCTCCTCCCCTACTTAATGGCGGCCGCTGTGCGGTCGCGCTGATGGCGCACCAAAGGCAAGCCCGTCTGCGACCATCCGTGACCCGACAGCGACCAGGGACCCTGGATCTCCCTCCACACACCGCTACGACCCTGCCACTCTCCTCGCTCTCAACCCCGGAAGAAACAACAACTGCCAGCAAGCCACGCCTAATACGACCCATGGCCAGTTCTCCTGCCGCCACTGCCGCCAGACCTTTGCCACCGCTCCGGCCGCCAACACTCCCGACGCCCTAAGATGCATCCTCCTCAACGTGCGCTCCCGGCACCGACACGCCGCGGAAGTCTGGAACCTCCTGGACTCACTCTCACCCGACATCGCCTTCTTCACGGAAACCTGGACCGGCGCCTCCTCGGCCCCCGACATCGCCATCGCCATCGCCATCCCAGTCGGGTACAAGATCCAGAGGAAGGACCGCCCCAACCACCCGGGAGGAGGCATCGCCATCGTGCACAAAAACTCCCTCCGCCTCACCACCTCCAGCGAAAACTTCCCCGCCGCCGAGCACCTGCACTTCCAGGTCCAGACCAGCCCCAACTCCACACTCCGCAGCACCCTCGCCTACAGACCCCCTGGCACCCGATCACTCTTCGCCGACACCATCAACGACCTCATTGCCCCGTACGCCATTGCCGCCACGGACTACATACTCATTGGAGACCTGAACTTCCACCTCAACAACCTCAATGACCCCAACACCGCCGCCCTCCGTGACAACCTCGCCAACATCGGACTGAAACAACTCATCACCACACCGACCCACAAGGCAGGACACACTCTCGACCCCATCTTCGCTGGAGGCAACAGCATTCACTTCAGCCACACCACGCAGCCCCCCTGGACCGACCACCACTGCGTACACTTCCTCGTCAACAAACTCAAGCCACCCGAACCTGCTCCGCGACCCCCGCGTAGGAACTGGAACAGAGTCACCGAAGAACAACTCAACTCCACCCTCAACGGCAACACCCCCTCCGCTACAACCAACGCCAACCTTGCGGCCAGGGAATTCCACACTTGGATCGCCAAATGCACAGACAAACTCGCCCCGCTGCAGAACCTAGACAAGCATCGCCCCAGGAAAGCCGCCTGGTTCACCACCGACATTCGAAAAACCAGACGCACCTGCAGACACCTGGAGAAGAACTGGAGAAACAGCAAGACACCTGAAAACTACACCACCTTCAAGGACGCTATGACGGAATATCATCAACGCATCAGAACCACCAAAAGGACCTTCATCCACAACAGAATCCTCGCCAACTCCAGCAACTCCAAGGAACTTTTCAGTGTCATCCAGGAATTCACCAAACCCGCAGCGAAGCCACTGACATCACCCCTCCCAGGACCTCTGCGACAAACTTGGATCCTGCTTCCACCTGAAGATAAAAAACCTCTACGACAACTTCAACGACCACACGCCCGACCCTACAGTCAGCCCGCCCGTCGGCAACGCCAGCCAGATCACCATCTCCGCCTGGACACCGATCACGACAAAGGCGACCCCGGCAACCATGAAAGGCATCCACTCCGGGGCCCCCACATACCCCTGCCCACCCCACATATACCACAGAGTCGCCACCACCATCGCACCCGTGTTGCAACGCACCATCAACACCACCTTCGAGACCGGCTCCTTCTCCGACGACTGGAAATGAGCAGAAGTCAGGCCCCTGCTCAAGAAGCCCTAAGCAGACCCGACTGACCTCAAGAACTACCAGCCCATCTCGCTCCTCCCTTTTGCAGCTAAAGTCGCCGAGAAGACAGTCAACACAGAACTGACAAGGTTCATCGAAGACAAAGCCATCCTCAACCCTTCCCAATCTGGATTCCGAAGCCACCACAGCACCGAGACCGCCCTACTCGCCGCCACCGATGACATCCGCACCCTCCTCGACCAAGGCCACACCGCAGCCCTGATTCTACTCGACCTATCAGCAGCTTTCGACACCGTCTCCCACCGCACACTCGTAGCTAGACTACACAACGCCGGCATACAAGGCACCGCCCTCGACTGGATCAGATCGTTCCTCACCGGCAGAAGCCAAAGGATCAGACTGCCACCCTTCCTCTCCGAACCCACAGAAATCAACTGCGGAGCCCCACAGGAGTCATCACTCAGCCCAACCCTTTTCAACATCTACATGGCTCCCCTCGCCGCCATCGTCCGACAGCACGGCCTCAACATAGTCTCCTACACCGACGACACCCAGCTCATCCTCTCCCTCACCAAGGACCCCACCACCACCAGACTCAACTTCCAGGAAGGAATTCAGGACGTTGCAGCCTGGATGAGCAACAGTTGCCTAAAACTAAACTCAGACAAGACGGAAGTCCTAGTCCTCGGAACCACTCCTTCGGCATGGAACAACTCCTGGTGGCCCACCGCCCTTGGCACCCCCACGGACCACGCCAAGAACCTCAGCATCATACTCGACTCCTCCATCTCCATGAATCGACAGGTCAACGCCGTCACCTCCAGCTGTTTCAACACCCTTCGCTTCCTCCGTAAGACCTTCAAATAGATCCCCCAGAGGCAAGAAAAACAGTCACTCACGCACTCATCACCAGCAGGCTGGACTACGGAAACGCCCTCTACGCCGGCATCAACAAGTCTCTACTCCGCAAGCTCCAGACAATAGAGAACACCGCCGCCAGACTCGCCCTCGGGGTCCCTCGACACGAACACATCAGCCAACACCTACGCAAGCTCCACTGGCTCCCTGTCGAGAAAAGAGTCACCTTTAAGATACTCACCTACACCTACAAATGCCTACACAACACCGGACCCCAATACCTCAATGACAGAATCACCCTCCATGTACCCAAACGTAACCTCCGTTCCACCAACCTCCTCCTCGCCAAAACCCCGCACATTCTCAGAGCCAGAACAGGGGGAAGATCCTTCTCCTACATCGCAGGCAAGACCTGGAATGAGCTCCCCACCGACATCAGATGTGCCCCCTCCCTGAGCACCTTCAGGAAGGCTCTGAAGACCTGGCTCTTCGACTGACACGGAACTGCTGACCCCCCCCAGCACCTTGAGACCCTCACGGGTGAGTAGTGAGCTTATAATTCCTCTGATTGATTGTGGTTTCGGAACCTGCCGACCTTGGGTTGGCGGTCGGTAACCGCAATTACAATGCGACCGGCCATGGCGCTGTCGCAGACTCCCATTTCCCTATGGGAGCTTGTGCGGCAGTCGGAAACCGGCCGCAGCACAAGCTCCCATAGAGAAATGGGAGTCACTGTAAATCACTGCACCGTGTGGCAGGCACCACACGGTGCACGGATTTACAGAGGGCACCTCGGCCCGCAACGGAGGCCGTGAAAAAAGGGGGGCCCTGCTAGGGGGCCCCAGAGTCGCTTTCCGACAGGCTTTCCATGTCGTAAAGCCCGACATGGAAAGTCTGTTAGAAACTGACATCATAATCCAGACTGCAGAAACGCTGTTTGCACGGGATTATGTTCAGTTGAAACCTTGGATGTTGATCGGAAAGCCTCCAACCTGCGCTCAGAGGCTTTCAGTCCGACATCCAAATTAGGCCCTTAGTGGTTTTTAAAAAAAATGTTGCCGAGGGGCTTCCAGACTCCCTGTAGCCACCCACAACATTAAATAAAATGCTTGCTGGTGCCTATACACCTTCAATGGACATCACCAAGCTTAAAAAAAAAAAAGTTAAATGAGCTGTCATAGGGCATTATGGGACGCTCCTTCAAGGAGCAATGAATAATAAATGAGCGGCTCCTGCAGCGCATGTATTATTCATTGTTTTATTTACATTTTATTTTCGGTGTCCTGGTGCCCACCCGGGACACCCTATTTAAAAATAACTTTTTGGGAGGGGGTGTGCTCAGGGCCCTGGGGGGGCTGTAATAGGTTCAGGAAGGGGGGCTTCAAAAGGTCATGGTGATGGGGTCCATGGTGCTGTACTCGGCTTGGCTTGGTGGGGCTGTGGGCCCCCCTCCCTTTTCAATATATTCTGCTGGGCCCTAGGGGATGGGGTCCCCAGAGCCATAATCGGCTCACGGGGGGCTCGCGCCCCTGTTCCTGTTCATTATTATACTGGGCCCCAGGAGATGGAGTCCATAAGAGTCTCAGGGAGTGGGGCCCACACACACGCCCCCTCCCCAATATATATTTTGATTGACCCCCGTGCCCTGCCTTACCCTGGGGGTCATTTTACTTAAAAACAAATGACACCCACAATTTATTTTCTTTAGCTGCAATCATGCGGGAGTACCCCATTTATTTTCATGTGCAGCCAGCCAATCAGACTGCTCACTCCTGCAGGAACCTCACTCCCGCAGAAGCGAGGAGACCCAAGAATGCTCTAGTTTTTAAAGTTGTTCACGCAGAATTCTAGCAAGAGTGCCTCGAACCCAACCGTCCAGATTTACAAATATTTTTTAGCCTTAATTTCTAAAAACTCCTGAACGGATTTACACCAAATTATAAAAAGCACACTTTATGAACTGAGATCTAGTTTCCTGTCAAATTTGGTGTAATTCCGTTCAGCCATTTCAAACTATTGTGTTCCAAAAACGTCTATGGAAAATGCATGGGGATTATGCGTTTTGGGACCTACCCTTTTTCGAGGTCCCTGCTTCACATATCACCCCAAAACTTTCCAGGAAGGAGCTGATCAAAAAAGAGAACTTTTTTGGAAAGTTTAGTGAAGATTAATCAAACAGCTTCAAAGTTATTAGGAAACCAAAAATGCTTAACTAACTACCCAGTGGCGATGCCCACTGGGGAATATCAAGACAATACCCTTACATGGTAGTTACCACGTTTAGCGGTGGAGAGCAGCTCCTTTATATGGAGCACCCTACAAGACTACCAGCACCAACACTCTGAATCTGCTCACTTCAAATGTTTATCTGATATATATCTATGTATATGTATGTAGCCCTCGTGTGCGTGCTCTCTTCCGTTGGGAGTGGGAGTTGCTTGGATATTTATTCAACGTCAGCGGCAGACATTTTACACGCACCACCAGTCGTTTTGGGCCACCGGTGTGACCGCAACTGGAATGGAGGAAGCATGGTAGTGCTAAACTGGTGAGCCCCCGGATCACACCTCTGGAAGAGTTAATAGAGGAGTGGACAGTGGGGGAGGTGCTCACTCGACGCGAGGAAATCTGGCGATTTTCAGCGGGGGGACAGCATTTCCCCTTCTCGTCCTGCATTCTCACTCAGCATGCCGAAGGAGAACCGGTGACTGGGCACCGTGAAAGCAGATGCCTAACGGTGAGGACTGTGGAGCTTTATTAATTTTTATAACAAGGCCTCCCCCGACCCTGGAAGTTTGTTTAATAGGTGCTGTTTAAGGAATTGCTGGAGATTTCAAACATGACGTGATTATGTGCTTTTGCCATTTGGGAAAGGCTCTGATAGTAACCCACGTTCAACCAACACTTTGGATTTGACTGTTTTTTTTAGTGCAAGTCTGGGGACATTGGGCGCACAGGATACGATTATATATCGGGTCTGTATTACAACAAGTCAGGCGAAACCTAGTAGACTGCGCATTTGGCCATGCGAACATTTCTGCAGCAAGATCGAGTTGGGAAACTCCTATGTATGTTGTCACATATTCAGGTTTTCGTACTGTGAGCATATAATGCATATGTTGGACAAATCCCTCAATGACAGTGCTGTGCCTCAATGACAGTAGTTTCGACTATGGAATGACTTGCACATGATCAATTGATCGGAATTATGTTGGTGGTGTGGTCCCTGAAAGTCGTAAAGTTTAAGTCTAAGTGCATCGTAAACATCCAGCTGTTTCTGCATTTGTTCAATGCAGTCCTCCTAATGCTCCAAATGATACAGCACCTATATAACGCTATATTTATTGTGAGATAGTTCTTGCTGTTTGGTAAAATCAGCAATAAGATGTTTTAAAATATGTAATAACATGGTTTACAATTATGTGCACAATGTAAACACATTTATCTGTTGGGCTAACCAGATATTATCAATTTGATTGTTTTAGTGCATTATGCCTTCTATCACAATTCATTTGGACATTGCAGGTAGTCCACCATGTTTCTGTGACACGTAATTTGTTATTTGTATCTCACTTTTACAATTGTTTTTAACATACGCTGTATTTTATCTATGTCTATGATTTAGACAATTCAAATGAAGTGAAAAAAATGGCGCCAACTAGATTGAAAAGGCTGCTGTGGCATCCGAAACGCGTCTCTCCTGGTCTTCCGGGTCGAGGAAGGCCTGATTTAATAAAAAAAAGCCTTAAAGTTGCAGCCCTCGTGTGCCTGCTCTCTTTCGTTGGGAGTTATATATATATATTATCTACTGGCGGTCGCCAGTAGATAGTTATAGTTACAACCTATTATCCATAGGAAATCCGCGACATTCTATTTGAAATAACTCTCTTGCCGGTTGACGTATCTTCGCGAAATTTTCAAACTTCGTGGGGCGCTCCGGTCCGCTCCTACCCTGAAAGTCTCGGGGTGATACGTCAAGCGGGGGCCGAGAAAAAGGGGGGTCCCAAAACGCGTTTTCCCCATGCATTTTCCCATAGGAAACTTTAGACACGGCTACAGCCCGAACTGCTGAACGGAATTACACCAAATTTGGCAAAGAGGTAGTTCTTGGTTCAGAAAGAACCCTTTTGTTAAATGGTGTAAATCCGTTCAGTAGTTGCTGAGAAAATCAAAAAGTAAAAGTACATATATATCTATGGGCACGGAGGATTCGCGCACCCTCCCGATCACGAGCTGCATGTTAATTGGCTGTCAGCTGGCTGTCAACATTCCGATTCAGGAAATGTTGGCAGCCATTTGTCCCTCGGTAGAACCGAGGGACAGAAACTAAGTGCGCAAAGCGCACAAAGGGGGAGGGTAGAAACACCCTGACCCCCTAGGTTTGCTCAGGGGTCCCACAAGGACCCCTGGGCAAAAAAAAATTTTTTTTTTAAAAATCGGCAGGATGCGCTCAGGGAGCGCGAACCCTGCCGAAAAAATTCGAAGCGCGGTCTCCCGCGCTCGATGTTAATTGGCCCCGGGTGGCCCAAGTCCCGGGGGCATGCTGGGGGGGGTTAATTTTATGTGTGGGGGGCCTCTAAGGGCCCCCAAGCCCCGGGGACCACCACCCCCGGGGCTTTATGTACAATGGTGCGGGAGGGCTCTGAGCCCTCCCGCAGCCCCGAGGACCACCACCTCCCCGGGGCTTCTTTTTTTAATTAAAAACCTGTGTGGGGGGCTCCAGCCCCCACACGCCCGGGACCACCACCTCCCGGGGCACTAAGAAAAATTACAATGGGGGTCCGTTTTGGACCCCAGAGCCCGGGGACCACCACCTCCCGGGGCTGTGCACTGAATGGGAGGGGGCCGCGCGGCCCCCTCCTGGAGCCCTTGATGGCCCTGGGGACCACCACCCCCAGGGCCGGCTCCTGCAGTGTCCCGGGGTGCCTACCCCCGGGACACTGCTGTTTGCAATGACAGGACGGGAGCCTCGCGGCTCCCGTCCTGTCATTGCAAACTGCTTTGGATATTGGAAGAGAGAGCAGGAAACCTGCTCTCTCTTCCAATATCCAAAGCCGATTGCTTTTCCACATGGGGAGCAGCATCTTAGCAGCTCCCCATGTGTAAAGCAATGCGGGACTGTGGGGGATTGGGGACCCCCACAGTCCCCAACGAGAGGCCAGCCCCGGGGGATGGGGTCCCGGGGCAAGTAGTGGCCCGGGAGGGGAGGCCACGCGGCCCCCTCCCCCAAAAAAAATTTTTTTAAAAACGATCGGGCCCGCAGGCCCCGCCCCTTCCTTCACCACTCTGCAAACGCGCCCCTGGCGCGTTTGCAGAGGGGAACAATTCCCCTTGAATACTGGGGGTCCCTGAGGGCCAACTAGCCCACCAGGAACCTCCAGTATGCGCCAGGGCTGCCTTGCAGAGAGGTGTACAGAGGCCACGCCCCTTTTACACCTCTCTGCAACGCAGCTCTATGGCGCTTTTGGAGGTATATGGTGGGCTAGTTGGACTCCGGGGACCCTCAGGATTCAAGGGGACTTAATCCCCCAACTTAAAACGCGCCACGGGGCGCGTTTGCACAGTGGTGAAGGGAGGGGCGGGGCTTGAGGTGACATGTGTGCAAACAGGCCCCATGGCGCGTTTTAAGATGGGGAATTAAATCCCCTTCAATCCTGAGGGTCCCTGGGGCCAACTAGCCCAACAGGTACATCCAGAAAGCGCCACAGAGCTGCGTTGCAGAGAGGTGTAAAAGGGTGTGGCCTCTCTACACGTCTCTGCAACGCAGCCCCTGGCGCATATTGGAGGTTCCTGGTGGTCTAGTTGGCCCCTAGGGACCCTCAGGATTCAAGGGAACTTAATCCCCCAACTTAAAACGCGCCACGGGGCGCGTTTGCAAAGATGTCACCTCAGGCCCCGCCCCTCCCTTCACCATTGTGCAAATATTCCTCTAAAATCAGCCGAAATAGGAATTCCGATTTACTCACCTGTTATAAGGAGAGACCTCAGTGCTGTATCTTTCAGCCCAGTACTGGTCCTGAAAAGTAATTTTAACCGTACTTACCGGTAACTTGAATTTCCTTCATAGGCTAACATTGACTGGTTTCACTTGGAAATTCTTCTAAGTGTGGAGTTTTGGAACTTTAAAATATTCCTCTAAAATCAGCCGAAATACGAATTCCGATTTACTCACCTGTTATCAGGAGAGACCTCAGTGCTGCATCTTTCAGCCCAGTACTGATCCTGAAAAGTAATTTTAACCGTACTTACCGGTAACTTGAATTTCCTTCATAGGGTAACATTGACTGGTTTCACTTGGAAATTCTTCTAAGTGTGGAGTTTTGGAACTTTAAAATATTCCTCTAAAATCAGCCGAAATACGAATTCCGATTTACTCACCTGTTATCAGGAGAGACCTCAGTGCTGCATCTTTCAGCCCAGTACTGATCCTGAAAAGTAATTTTAACCGTACTTACCGGTAACTTGAATTTCCTTCATAGGCTAACATTGACTGGTTTCACTTGGAAATTCTTCTAAGTGTTGATTTTTGAAACATACAAATATTCCTCTAAAATCAGCCGAAATCCGAATTCTGATTTACTCACCTGTTATCAGGAGAGACCTCAGTGCTGCATCTTTCAGCCCAGTACTGGTCCTGAAAAGTAATTTTAACCGTACTTACCAGTAACTTGAATTTCCTTCCATAGGCTAACATTGACTGGTTTTCAGCAAAAAGTTTCAGTGTTGATTTTCACAAACTACAAATATTCCTTAAAAATCGCCTGTATGACTTAAACGCATTCTTTCAACTGTTTACAGGAGATGCACCAGTGCTGGATCCAGGATCCAACACTGAGTAAGAAAAAGTAACGATAACAGTTTTTACCTGCTAAGTGAATTTCCTTCCATAGGATAACATTGGTGATTCTATGAGAAAAAGTTTCAAAGTGTCAACTTTTAAAATACAATAATATTCCTTAAAAATCACGACTGTAACCAAAACGCTTTTACTCAACTGTTTACAGGAGATGTACCAGGACTGAATCTAGGATCCAGTCCTGTGGTTACAAAAGTAATCCATAAAGTAACTAATTGCATTTAACTAGAAATTCACATTGAGCTGAATGTTGCATTGTGTTTGAAAATGTGTTGCCCATTGCAACAACTGTAACTACTGTACTTAAAAGTCTATTGCCTATCTGCAAAGTATTTAAACTAAAGTAATTCATTCTGAGAAAGTATTTTTTGTAATGTAATGTATAATGTAATTACAATGTAATTTGACAAATAAAATATGTAAAAAAAAATTGTTTCTAAAAATGTAGTAAATCAGTATGAAAAAATTAATATAACAATTAATACATTTAAAAATTGTCATTTACAAAACCTTTGAAATTCACTGAAAAAACCGTAGGTTTCAGGCACGTTATAGTTAGAAATTAGCATTTAAAAAACCTTTGAAATTCACTGAAAAAACCATAGGTTTCAGACACGTTATAGTTACAAATTAGCATTTAAAAAACCTTTGAAATTCACTGAAAAAACCATAGGTTTCAGACACGTTATAGTTACAAATTAGCATTTAAAAAACCTTTGAAATTCACTGAAAAAACCATAGGTTTTAGGGACAGTTATAGTTACTTGGACATTGCACTCGTACAAAACCCGTGAAATTCCCCCGTTATAGTTAGTTCAGCTAACTATAACTCGCGCTCCGCAATGCACTGCTGATGACGTCACATATTACATCACTCATGACATGGTCAGTGACATCACTGATGACATCACTGATGACATCTCAAATGACATCACTGATGACATCATCCACGTGATAATCTGATGCACCTCCTCACACCCTAATATAATCTTTGATACACCCACTCTAAATTACAGACTGCCATTCGCAAAACCATAGACACTCCAACACCAATAACTACATACCCACTCACTGATTCTTAGGTCTACACACACACATCCACTCACTCACCCGTACAGTCACTCATACTTACGGTCACTCAGTACAGGACTATCATATGCACTCTTACTCCTATATAGACACTCAAACAACGCCACTCATCCATAGAGATACTCACACACCTAGTCAGTCATGCAAATAATTAAACACACTGCCATTTACTCACCTATACAGTTATACACACACCAGCTCACTTACTCATACAAATAGTAGCACATTGTTACGCTCTTATACAATCACTGATACAAGCACACAATCATCCATACAGCCACTATCACAATCACTCACTCTTGCTTATAGCTATTTATATACTCCAACACACATATATACTGCCTTTCACATATGTAGTTACTCACACATGTACCACTGGGACATACATTCACTCACTAACACACTCTTACACACACTTACCCACCCATACAGTCTATCACAGATGCACTCTTGAAACCATCCACCCAGTGAATCACCCACTCACACATCTATGCACAGAGTTGCACACACCCCTCCCACACAAACACTCAGGCACCCATACAGATACTCAGACAAGCATTCAATAACTCATATAGAAAATCATTTAGCTATTTACAAACACATGCAGCCACTTACACAGCAACAGACAGACGGATACAGACATACACCCAGTTTAGTCACTAACCCATGCATTCAGTAAGATACGTTAAATCACTCACTTATAGAGTCAGTCACGCACCTACTAAATCATCCATACAGACACTTAGACACCCACTCATTCTTCAATACGTCTTTTCCTATATATTTTAAAAATATTTAAACTTTACAGAAACACACAGTCACTGGATGATGTCATCAGTGATGTCATTTGAGATGTCATCAGTGATGTCATCAGTGATGTCACTGACCATGTCATGAGTGATGTAATATGTGACGTCATCAGCAGTGCATTGCGGGGCGCGAGTTATAGTTAGCTGAACTAACTATAACGGGGAATTTCACGGGTTTTGTACGAGTGCAATGTCCAAGTAACTATAACTGTCCCTAAAACCTATGGTTTTTTCAGTGAATATATATATATATATATATATATATATATATACTACTATACAATATACATATGTATCTATTCACTGAAACAACTAAAGGTTGCAGGGGCATTATAGTTAGGTTGGCATTTTACCCACACAAAACCATAGATATTCAGCAGTTACAGTTATACTTATGTTAATGAACTAAAACTCGCTGCCTAAAGTTACTTAACATTATGAGTTATAGTTTTTTCAGATAAGTATAACTATAAGTATAACTATAACTTCTGAATTTCTATGGTTTTGAAGTGGGCAAAACTTGAACATAACTATAACCTCCCTGTAACCTTTGTTTTTTTCAGTGAATTTTATGTTTTTTTAATGTAAAGTAATATATAATTGGATCCACGGGTATATTTTATTTCTTTAATAGCGCCAAAACTACTGAACAGATTTACACCAAATTACAAAAAGGGCTCTTTCTGGACCAAGAGCTAGCAGCGGTTTTGCCTGTAGCTGTGTCTAAAAATTGCAAACTTCCCATAGACATTGCATGGGGTAAAATCATTTGGGACCACCCCTTTTATCACCCCAAAATTGTTAATGTAGAACTAGGCAAAGTAGGACAGTGTTTTGGAAAATTTCGTGAAGATTAGTCAAATGCTGCCTTATTTATAACCAAAACAAAAAACGCTTTGTCCATGGGAATAGTTGGTATTACTGGCTATCATCAGTAGGTAATATATATATATATACATACATACATACATATATATTCACTTAAAAAAGCAAAGGTTACAGAATGTTATAGTTAGGAAATAGTTTTTGAAAAACCTTAGAAATTCACTGAAAAAACCAATGGTTACAGGGTCGTTATAGTTAGGAAATAGAATTAAAAGAAACCTTCGAAATTCACTGAAAAAAAACAAAGGTTACAGGGACTTTATAGTTAGGCTCAGATTTCACTAGTCCAAAACCAGTGAAATTCCTTAGTTTTGACGTAACTATAAATTATGCCCCGCAATGCACTGCTTATGACCTCACATATTAAATCACTCATGACATGGTCATTGACATCACTGATGGCATCTCAAATGGCATCACTGATGATATCATCCACAGAACCACTCACATACCTGCCCACACCCCATTCAACCTCTCGTATGCCCACTCACACATCCGCACAACCACCGATATACCCATTCGCAGACCTATACCAGTACTCACACACCCACTCACTCCTCCATAGAGCCACTCACTCACACACTCACTCGTACAGCTATTCACACAACCATACACTCACCCATACAGTCACTCATAAAACCAGTTAATCACCCAGAAGGACAAACAACTCTAAAATTATTGGCAAAACAAAAAACGCTCTTCCTATGGAAACTAAGCTAGCTCTGTATATACTATACCAAAGTAAGGTATAGTGTGCACAGAGTCCAGTGGATCCCCAAAGGCTTACAGAGGTAAAAGTAAATAATACCATACTCTCTATTTGGGGTATTGTGGGCGAGCAGTAAGGCTTTATCAGAGGGTAGTGTTAAGCATTTATTGTACACACTCAGGCAAGAAATGATGTCACACACTCAAAGACTGAACTCAGACCAATTGTTTGTATCAAAAATATTTTACTTTTATTTTATTTTTAGAACCAAGCAGGACTTGGTACAGGTAAATGAAATTGTACTTTTCAAGACAGATTATTCAGCAAGCAAGCTGGATGAATATTACTTTTGTTACAGGTTTGTGCAAATATTCAATTACAGTTGAAATTACTTTTGGATTACTTTTGATCACTTTTCAGAGTACTTTTTTAGATTACTTTTTCTACTCAGTGTGATATGCCTAGATATCACACTGGGACATTTCCTAGAAAATAGGTAAGTAAAACAGTTTTTATCAAGACACAGTTGCTTAGGTTTCCATACAAACACCTTCAACACTTTTTCCGAGGGAAACAGCCAATGCAATCCTGTGGAGAAAAATGAGGTTATCGGTTTGTATGTAAGTACAGTGTCTTGAGGGGTGAGTTTCTGGGGTTATAACAAGGGTTCCCCCAGGGTCAAGGATGCACTCAAAAATCACCCTCAGCGGCACTAGGGCTGCTGGGTGCATAGTGCTGAGGCCCAATGTTAGCCTACGGGGCTAGGGGGCCATCAGTTGGTGGCTGCTCTCAGGCAGGCCACAAGGTTCAGGGAGCATAACTCCTAGAGTTAAGCTCAGGGCAAAGGGGGATCCAAGTTAGCACACAAGGTGCACCCACAGCGGTACAGGGGCTGCCAGGTGCAGAGTGCTGATTTGGCGTTGGGTGCCCTGTTGTTTTCAATGTTAGTTGCCGGTTTTGGATTGTGGCTGCAGGCTTGGTCCAAGTCTTCCGGAGGAACCAACAACTGGGCAGGTAAGTTGGAGGGCTCTGGGACATAGGTGCACCTCAGGTCCTCTTCTCCAGGGCGCAGGGCGGCTGGATGCAGGTGTGACTTTTGAGGTCGGATTTCACCTTACGGGGCCACCTGCAGGGGGGTCTCCGTGCATAGGCTGCAGGCGGCGTCGGGGAGTCCTGGTGGACTCAGACTCAGGAGCACTGGGGGACCTCGCTCGGACAGGTGGGCCACTCGGACTCAGGCCGTAGGCTACGGGTGCAGTGGTGGTTCCAGACATCAGGTTTCTTTGTCTTCAGCAGGCTCAGAGTCTTTCTTTGGAGATGCTTTTGAACAGAGCTGCTGTTCACAGGAGATTTGGTCTTTGTTGAAGGCAATCAGTCCTGCCAGGGGTTTTGGCGGTCAGTGGCTGCGACTTTTGGCGCAGGATCTCTGAAAAGTGCAGACAGGCCAGTAGGGATGGGGCCAAGTCAGTTAACCTCTGCAGTCCCTCTGCTGTGTGTCTTCTTTCATCCTTCTTCTTCATAGGTTGTGGGAATCTCCTTCTGGGTTCAGGGCTGCCCACTAAATACTATATTTAGGGGGCGTTTTAGGGGTCTTGGGTTAGTAGCCAATGGGCTACTGTCCTTAGGGTGACTACACACTTGTGGGCTCACCCCACGTGGGGGAGTGGGCACAATCCCTAATCCTGATTGGAGAGTGCCTGCCATCTGCAAGATGGCAGGCACTGAATAGTGGGCTTCACCTCGCCTCCCCCACCTGAGGGGTAGAGTTGGCAGAGGTGGGCACACCTTCTACGCTGTTCTAATTTTTCCCACCTGTCTTCCTGCTGAAAAGGGGGTGAGACAGGAAGGGGGCCAGCTCCTGAAAGCAGGAGAGGCTGGGGGTCACGTTGCAAAGGCGGCAAGGCCTTTGAAGCTCCCCTGCCACAGATGGCTCTTCCTGACGTGAGGAAGGTGTGAACACCTCTACCCAGGAAAGGCTTTGTTTCTGGGCTCAGGGAGCGAAGGCTCCCACCTAGGGGTCCAGAAACTTGTCTCGTGGTGGCAGGCTGGTGTTTACCAGTCAGGGGACCCACCAGAGGCTGTTTGTTTTTCAGGGGGCATCTCCAAGATGCCCTCTGAGTGCATTGTATAATAAATACCGCACTGGCATCAGTGTGGGTTTATTATGCTGAGACGTTTGCTACCAAACTTCATAGAATTCAGTAAAGCCATTATGGTGCTGTGGAGTTCGTAATGACAAACTCCCAGACCATATACTCTTTATGGCTTTACTACACTTACAATGTCTAAGAATGGACTTAGACACTGTAGGGGTACAGTGCTCATGCAACTGTACCCTCACCAGTGGTATAGTGCACCCAGCTAGAGGGGTGTCTTACCTATACAATAGGCAATGGGTTGCAGGCAAGGCACACAGGTATGTGTGCCATGTCGACTCTTCACTTTTCTCTGCACCACAACACTCAGCCTGTAAGGGCAGTGTGTGTGTATGTTACGGTAGAGGACCTCTAAGAGTGGCACAATATGTGCTGCAGCCCTTGAGGCCTTCCCTGGTCCCAGTGGCCTTGGCACCCATGGTACCTCTTACAAGAGACTTACATGTGGCCAGAGAGGTGCCAATTGGGCATACAAAGGTACAGTTTTGGGAAAGAACACAGGCCCTGGGAACCTGATTGACAGGGACCCAAGGCACATCGAGTCATAGTGCATCAGAAATCTGACAAAAGTGGGGGGAGTTACTGCAACAGAATACCCACTTTCCTACAACTACATTCTAACTATAAACTGGTGACCCCCAGTTGATAACATATATATATATATATATATATATATATATATATATATATAAGATTAAAGTAACATTATAGTTAGGTGAATATGTCAGTGACAACATTAATGTTTTGAAGTTTTAAAAAAACACAGAAATTCACCAGTTATAGTTAGCAGAGCTTACTATATAACTTGCACCCCCGGCATGCACTGATTATACCCTCATACATTACATCACTCATGACATGTTCTATGACAGTTATGATATCACTGGTGACATCTCAAATGAACTCCAAGGCATAATTATTTTTTACAGGGAGTGGGGCCAAGTGGCCCCCATCCCGAGCCTTAATAGGACCGGGGACCCCAGCCCCATTACCTTTTTTTTATAAAGGCGAGGGGGCCATGTGGCCCCTCTCAATTAGCCTCATTAGACCCTGGGGACCCCATCCTCCAAGATAGATTTTAAGGGGCGGTGGACTGCGCGGCCCCCTCCTGCAGCCTTTAAAAGGCCCTGGGGACCCCATCCCCAGGGCCATATCTCTTTTAAAGGGGAGGTAGGCATGTGCCCCCCTCCTCAAGCCTTATTAGGCAGTGAAGACCCCATCCCCCAGGGCCTTTTTATTTAAGGGGAGGCAGGCAGCGCAGCCCCCCGAGCCTTTAAAAGACCCTGTTGACTTCATCCCCCATGCTCTTGTTTTTTTTAAGCGGAGTGGGTTACACAGCCTCCTTCCCTGAACCTGTAAAAGGGCATGTGGACCCCATCCCCCAGGGCCCTTTGTATTTTCAAGGGGAAGGGGGCCAAATGTCCCCTTCGCCGAGCCTTATTAGGCCCTGGAGGCTCCATCCCCAGGCCCTTTTTTCTTTTAAAGGGGAGGATGCCCAAGGGGCCCACTTCGCCAAGCCATTACAGAGCCCGGGGAGCCCACCCCCTGGTCAAAACATTAGAAAAAGGAGAGGGTGGACGCACGACCCCCCTCCTCACCAAGCCTTATTAGGCTCTGGGGATCACAACTGCAAGGGTGGTTTTTTTTTTCTTTTAAATTAAAGGGAAGTGGCGCCGCGTGGCACCCCTCCCCAAAGCTCATTAAGCCTATTAGGGCCTGGGGACCCCAGGACCTTATGTTTTTTAAAGGGGAGTGGGGCCAAGTGCCCCCCTGAGCCTTATTAGGCCCTGGAGACCCCATCCCCAAAGACCTTTTCTTTTTCAAGGGGAAGGGGGCCACGTGGTCCCCCTCACCAAGCCTCATTAGGCCCTGGGGACACCATCCCCCAGGGCCACATTTTTTTTTTTTTTACAGGGCAGAAAGACCAAGTAACCCCCCCCCTCCTCCTCCAGCCTTATTAGGCCTTGGGGACACCATCCCCCAGGGCCACATCTCTTTTAAAGGGGAGGAGATTACTTGCACCCCCTCCCTCCCTCCCTGAGCCCCATTAGGCCCTGGAGACCCCATCCCCTGGGCTGTGTTTTTTTTTGTAAGGGGAGGCAGGCCTCACGCCCCCTTCCCCGAGCCTTTAAAAGGTCCTGGGGAGGTGCATGGCCAAGATGACAGATGGATACGATGTGCCTTCTCTATCCTCCGTCGCCACTGCTGACCCAGGTCTGCCTCCCACCCTTCCTGAGGCATCAGTATTGGGGGATGGGGGGCGCGGAGGTCCGAGATTACAATGGGAGGTGATTGAGGTACTCTAAAGGGCCCATGTACCTGGGATACCAATGGGACATTCTTGGCTGCTGCCAGTGCCTTAAGTTCTAATGGAACTCAGTTTTTGTTTTGGTTACAGTCTGTGTTTTTGTTGGGGGAGGACTCACAGTCTATGGGGATGCATTACACCTTCGGTTTCTATAAGCATGGGATCTGCCTGGGTCTACACCGGCTCTACCAGGGGGAGAGTTGGCCACACCTCTGGGTAACTGCTGTCGCGCATTCTTTCTCTCTCTCCCACACATGATAACCTAAAGATTGGCACCCTTAATGTGAAGGGGTTCAACAACCCAGTCAAGCGCACAGTGGTCATCTCTTATTTAGTAAATGCCGTCAAATCACCTCTACTCTATCACATGAGCAGAATCAGTCTCTAGAAGAACCGATCACGCAAGCCAAAATTAAAGCAGCTATACCCATCCTGAATAAATTCCAAAACCCCTGGGCCAAATGGCCTTCTGGCGGAATGGTACCAAACCTTCCCAGTAATACTGCCTGAAGAGGTCCTAGTGGTATATCAGGAAGCTCTTGAATGAGGTGAACTTTCTAAGAAAAAAGAGAGAAGCAGTGATTTTACTATTATTGAAACATGGTAAGGATCCAAAAGATCCAACAGATTGTCGGGTGTATAGACCATTGTCTATGTTAAATTGTGATAATAAAATATTAGGTAAAATATTAGCGAAGCGCCTGAAGGGCCCTAGAGCATATAGACCAGAATGGTTTTATACCAGGCAGGTGTACTGTAATAAATATTCAGTGCTTGACCAATGTGCTGGGTGAGGTTGAAAGTAGTATAGAAGATCCTCCTTTGGTTTTGGATACTGAAAAAGTGTTTGACACAATAGGCTGGCAATACTTATTCAGTGCTTTAGAAACCATTAATTTTGACCCTCATATCTTAAAAATGGTTGTCTTTTGATATGTGAGGCCACTAGCCTGGGTCAGAACTAACAAATATATTTCAGAAGAATGGGAGCTAGAGAGAGGCACTAGGCAAGGATGCCTTTTGTCCCCATTGCCGTTTGCTCTGATGATGGAGCCGTTAGCGTGTAAGCTGAGGCAGGTCATGACTAATGGGCCATAAAAACATGGGCGCAGAAGCATGTAGTCCCCTATACGCAGAGGACCTACTAGATTATTTGACAAAACCAAAAAATGCTTTGGGGATACTTCTAGATGAATTGGACCATTTTGGTAAGCAGACGGGATTGAAAGTGAATAAGCAGAATTCCACTTTATACCCCGGGAACCCTGCAGCACATGCCCCAATCTGACTCAATGCAAACAGCTATAGCCTGGAATGTAGACTCATTCCGGTATCTGTGAATAATAGTCACGAGTGAAGAAAATAAATGGCTGGAATTAAACCAATGAAGCTATTAATGTATATACGTAAAAATATTGATCACTGGTTGACTCTGCCCCTGTCATTTGCTGGGAGGATAGCCATACTGAAGTTGCTGGTGCTCCCATGCTGTTTGTATCTTTTTCAGTGCTCTATGTTCCCTATGCTATGTGTGTTGTTAAAGTAGTTTTGATTACTATAGTGTGGGGGGGCGGGGGAGTAGGGTAATTATGGAAACAGTATATTGCTCCTCTAACCTGGGCGGACTAAGATCTTGAGGCGTACTATCAGGCAGCACAGCTTCAGTTTTCTGTGGGTTTGTTTTATTTGCATAATAGTATAAATGGATGTCTACTGGAAGGGGCGCTAATAGCAGAGTCACTTACAAAGCTATGACAAGGAAACACACTTAACTAGATGACCCATAAATAATCCGGATCACTTTGCACGCCTGGCAGATGTTTTTGGCTAGATGGGGTAGATGAATTCCTTATTCCCAATATTTACCCCGAAGGACATACAAGCATTTTGATACAGAAATGAGAGTTTGGGCATGGCCAGGTGGAAATAGGGAGAATGCTGGGTAGGAGAGGATCTTTACAAAGATGGCCTTCTGGTCTCCTTGCAGCATGATATTGAGAAGTTGAGCTTGGGCCACAGACAGTTTTTGCATTACTATGCCAAATGCAATGCAGCATTGAAGGTGTAGGGAACAGTAACTGAAACTGCACGTAAATCCCATACAGTGGAACTGTTACTACAGACAGCCTGTGGCTGGGGTATCATAGCACGGGTATATTCAACCTTGCTGGCATACGTTCAGAAACCTCTGCTCAAAACTAGAACGAAATGATAGGCAAATTGTGGTAATTTCTTTACTGATAACTAATGGGATGAACCCTAGCATTGATCCATAGAATCACTAGCAATGGCAGGTTCATATTAATACAGTTCCATTTTGTTCACCAGGTGTATGTCTAACCTGTGACGCTGCACAGGATAGATACCACATAGTCTCAGAATTTCTCCAAATGCCACCAAATAGATGCTACGTATTTTCACTTCACATGGGACTGTCCTTTAGTTCATTCATACTGGACATAATAGCTGACAGTTGATCCAGAGCTCTGGGCCAACCCTCTTACCATTTGCCCTTCAATTGATTTTTTCTTTCCTGCCTGAGAGATGATGGGAGTTAACATTACATCAGTCAATTTCAATTAACAGTGTAACCCATATGGCTACACAATAAAGTACAGGAATCAGTGACTATAGTTAAGAAGGTTTATTACAAGTTAGCAGTCACGTTAAGGTGTTCGAATCTTAGCTCTATGCTATAAAGATACAGAATAACAACTGGGAAATCCAACCCCCTAAAGAAGTTTAGGCATACCAGTATGAGACAAACAAGAAGTTCGGTCTCCATAATACAAAAGATCAATAATAAACATTGGTGCCCAGAGAAGAGTTTCTGGTTCCCTCTTTTATACATGAGTAAAATCTAAAATCATCTAGGTTAAATTCCCACGTAGGAGGATGGTTTGATAGTCTAAGGAATCTCAAAATCCAGGGAAATGCAGAAAAATAGGAAAACACTGGACAGGTCGGGAAGTAAAAGAAATAAGGGAAGGTGTCAGCATCTCAGAAGCTCAGTCAAGAGTCTTCTTGGGTCAGGGAATACGTGTTAGCCTAAGCCACACTCAGCAAGAGTCAAAGGGAATAAACATAGAGGTCTAAACCTCTCAAAGTCCAAGGAAAAATGGCGTCATCTCAGACAGTGTAGACTCCAGTTATTTTCACCAAAATCACTCGGGTACTACCCCTCTGTTCGCATCATTAGGGGTTCCATTGGTCTTTTCCATTCTCACATTGTAAGCTGCACCATTTACGAAATGTCCCACACTGAACATGGGAACGGCATCATCTTTGTTCAACCACGCCATGTTGAAATAATGCTGAATAGGACTCTTCAGTTAACGCTATGGCTCTCCATGTTCCTTTGTCAAGGTCTTCTTCTCATGCTCTCTCTCGATCGCTAGTACAGTGTTGTATCTATTCTCAAACTAACAATCTATGTGAATGTTGTTATGTTATGTTAATAGAATTTATACAGCGCACGAATACCCACGGGTGTCTTGGCGCTTCCAGAGCTACATACTGTGCTTAGTGCTACTACTACTGAAAAAGCCAGGTCTTCAATTGTTTCCTGAATTCGAGAAGGGGGGACATTTTTCTGAGGTATAGGGGAAGGGAAATCCATTCCCTGATGGTGTTAAAAGTAAAACTCCTACCCCCCCAATTCGTCTTTTTAATCCTGACCGGCGACATCAAATATGCACTAGCCGAACGCAGAGTTCTGTTTGGAGAATGCCATGTAAAGAGGTCCTCTAGAAATTTCGGCCCTTCTTTGTGTAATGCCTTATGGGCCATGCAGAGTGCCTTGAACTTTATCCGCTGGCCAACTGGTAGCCAGTGGAGTTCTCGCAATGCTGATCTGACAGACTGATATTTTGGTATGCCCAGAATCAGTCTTGCGGCAGCATTTTGCACTGCCTGTAATTTCCTAAGAAGGGTGGATTGCAGATTGATGTACAATCCATTACAATAGTCAAGTTTGGACAAGACTAAGGAGTTTACAACCAACTTTCTACAGGATTTTGGAATAAAAGGCAAAATTTTCCTTATGGCCTTAATCATAAAAAAGGAAGAGGACACCACCTTAGACACTTGAGCTTTAAAACTGAGTTTTTCATCTACGATAACCCCGAGATTTTTTGCTTTATCTACCGGGGTCGGGAGGGGGCCAAGATTATCCGGCCACCAGGCTGGGGACCAAGGTGGAAAGAGATTTCCGAACATAATCACCTCCGTTTTGCTTGAATTTAATTTCAAGCAATGAGAACTCATCCAATGACTTAAGGAAAGCATACAGTCATGGAGTTTTAATGAATGGTTAATGTCCTTATCTACTGTCGAGATCACCAGCTGGGTGTCGTCGGCATATGATGTAGGAATCAAATCAAAACTTCTTATCAGTGGAGCTAATTCCGCTACATAAATATTAAAAAGTGTAGGGCTCAACGATGAGCCCTGCGGAACACCGCATGGAAGAGTGAAAGATGCCGACTTAAATTTACCCAGATGAACTGATTGGGTCCTCTCTGATAGGAATGATGTTAACAGGGAGAGGGCTTTACCTCTTATCCCAATTTCTTGTAGACGATAAATCAAAAGAGAATGGTCTACCGTATCAAATGCAGCGGATAGGTCAAGCAGCACCAAGGCTGCTGACCCACCGCTGTCTAGTGAGGAACGGATTTCTTCTGTAGTCTTAATCAAAGCTGACTCTGTGCTATTGTTAGCTCTAAAACCAAACTGGCTGCGATCTAGAATTTGGTTGGTTGCAATAAAAGCAGAGAGTTCCGCATTCATGGTTTTCTCAATTATCTTGGCCGGGAGTGGAATTCTCGCAATGGGCCGGTAGTTGGCTGTATCAGTTGCATCCAGATTGTTTTTTTTTAAAAGGGGCAAGATACAAACCTGCTTCCACACAGTGGGAAATGATCCTTGTTCTATCATCTGGTTAAATATCTTAGATAAGTGTGGACCAATGAAGTGGGAGATATTTTGTAGGATCTTAGGAGGGCATGGGTCTTCCGGGGAACCTGACTTGGCCATGGAAATCAGTTTAATAATTTGCATAGGAGAGGTCAGTGAGAAATTAAAAGGAGAGACTTTTTCGTTGATTTCTTGTTCAAGTTTTTTACCATTTGATACGGAATGGATGAACTGATCATAGATTAGATCTACCTTCGTTCTAAAAGAGAAAGCTAAAGCATCACAAAATTCTTGATTAAAATTAACAGACTCATCTTTTTTAATTGTGGTCAGATTTTTCACAGTTCGAAATAGTTCTTTACTGGAACCACTAGCTTTTTCTATCTTTGCTGTATAATAAAGAGTTTTCTCCCCAATCAACTTTTTTAAAACTCTGACAGCATGGATTTATAGCGATTTTTTTCTAGAAGTTCATAGTTTTTACGCCAAATCCTTTCTTGCCTTCTGCAAGCCTGTTTATCTATTCTTAAGGCTTCAGAAAACCAAGGGGCAGATGGTAATTTCCTATTTTTATTAATGCAAATACTAGGAACTAGATTTGCAAAATTGGTCTCAAGCCCGGTGGTATATTTTTTGGCTGTGATTTCTACCTCCTTCTCTACCTCCCATTCACTTTTTGCTAGCTCATTGACCAAAGTTGTAGAGTCAATTTTATGCCACGCTCTGCCCATAATCTTTGAATTAGCTGTATTAGTGCTATTGGTTCTTAAAAACTTATACTTAAAAAGAATGGCTTGATGGTCCGACCAGATTAACGGGAGGGTGGATAAATTGGAGATGGCCGGGTTGTTAGTAAACAGGCCATCTAGTGTGTGTCCTGCCGTATGCGTAGCACCATGGACCTGCTGTCTAAGGCCATACTCTAATGTCATATCAAGTAGTTCCTTCGAATCTCTATCATCCGTTGTTTCTAGGTGAAAATTCATATCCCCTAGGATTGTGAAGAAGTTAGAGTGGAGACTAAGCTCTAACAAGGAGTGAAAGTTAACTAAAAAGTTGGATCTAGGGCCTGGAGGGCGATAGATCAGGAGACCTTTAAACGAATCTTGACCAGAGGAAGTAAATTTAAAAAGCAAAGCTTCACAGTCAGGTGTATCTATTATTGAACAAAAATAACTTAATTCATCCTTATGGATCAATGCCAATCCGCCACCTCTTTTTAGTTGCCTATCATGTCTGAAGGTACTGTAGCCCTGTGGCGTCGCAATATTAAAATCCGAATCAGATGAATCATCACCCCACGTTTCTGTAACAAATAATATGTCAAGTTTATGGTCTATAATAAAATCAGCAATTTCATATTTGTGTCTGACCAATGACCTTGCATTAATAAGTGCTAGCTGAAGGTCAGTATCTGTTTGATCTTGAGTCGTTAAATCTCTCAGGGCGTTAAGTGGCAGATCCAAAATATTTGGTAATTTACTATCGCAGCCTAGACATTGGGGGTAATCTGGTTTTATTATATGTTTGCAGTTCAACTGATAGCAATTCTGGTGTATCGGCGGGCGTAGAGACAGAAGGCTCTTACCTGAATACACAATTGTAGATTTATTTGCCGAGTGAGAGCCAAGGTCTATGGCCCTAGCCCCGGTCCAGGCACGGACAAGCACGGACGGGCGCAGACGGGCTTGCCAGCGGCGCGCCCGCTGCGCGGCCGTTCCAGCGTGGCCCTAAATAGGAGTTCCCAAAGTCTAGAGCGCTAACCGCAGGAAGGGGATGAGCGGAAGTGAGTAACTGGGAATAATCCCTAAAGTGAGGTCCTTCCCTCCGCAGCAATCGGTACAATCCGTGGCGGACCAGGGAAGCCTCAATGCTCAAGTAAAAATATAGCAAACATCACACCAATAATAACAAGATGAATTAAGAATTAAAATGTACTGGCTAAAATAATTTAAAAACCACAGATTTGAACATGTGCAAAAAAGCGAGTAGCAGCGTTTTCGGACAGTGAGAAAGGTCCGTAAGAAGCCCTGAGCAAATAGCAGCGTGTTGTAGCTTTAGCAATAGCAGTATGAGAGCACTGCGCGGCCGTTACAGCGTGCACCTGCAGGGAAACGTTATGCAAGCAGAAATGGAAAAACACTATTTTATCCAGAATGGAAAACAGGCCTAGTCAGGGTAACCTTTAAAGTGTTAAATCAATGGTGTACATTTTAATTTGTGTGTGCACTTTCAAACACAAATGAATATAAATGTCAGTACATTTGTTTCATATTGCATGTGGCATACAGTACAATCTTTAATACTCATGTGTAAGTATGGCTAAGAACTACATTATAAATTAATACAAATGAAACATTAGTGCATACATTACATAAATCATTGTCGTTTTTAAAGTAAACACATTCTAAATACATGAGTATGGTTTATTCATCAAGTCTCCAAGGAATATCTCATTTAATACGGTTAAGGCACACAGCGTATGTCTGAATTCTCTAATTCTAAAGTGAATGCACTTCAATAATGATGCCAAGTGCAACACTTCATATCAATCTGGATTTGTAAAGCTCAACTTATCACCTTGGGTGGTATGCAGGCGCTGAGGATGTGCGGATTAGTCAAACAGCCAGGTCTTGAGCGCTCACCTGAAGTCGGAGAGGGTTGTGGAGGTCGCTAGGTGGAGGGGCAGGTCGTTCCAGGATTTGACAGTGAAGTAGGATGAGGATCGGCACCCTCCTCGGGCTCGACGGATGCGTGGGACGTGTGCAACGGATAGGTGGGCTGATTGGAGTTGTCTGGTGGGCTGGTGGAAGGTCAGTCAGTGGTCAAGGTAGGCTGGTCCTATGTTGTGGAGTAGTTTGAAGTGGCATCTCTTCTTGATAGGGAGCCAGAAGAGGTCCTTGAGGTGGGGGGCTCTGCTTGACCGTTTTGGGAGATCTAGGATGAGTCTGACAGCTGTGTTTTGGATGTTCTGGAATTGTTTCAGTAGTTGGGTTGTGATTCTGGATAGAGCATGTTACCGTAATCCAGTTGGCTGGTGATGAGGGCGTGTGTTACCATTTTCCTGGTTCTGGGTGGGATCCACCTGAAGATGTTGCGGAGCATTCAGAGAATGTGGAAGCTTGAGGTGGCTACTGCGTTCACCTGGTGCTTCATGGAGAGTTCGCTGTCCAGTATGATGCCCAGGTTCCTGGTGTGGGCGGTGGGGGTTGGTGCCGGTCCAAGGGCAACAGGCCACCAGGAGGCGTCCCTGGGGGAGGGGGTGCGACCAAGGATGAGCACTTCCGTCTTGTCTGTGTTCAGCTTCAGGCAGTTGGTCTTCATCCAGCCTGCGACGTCCATTATAGCGTTCTGGAAGTTTGATCTGGTGGTGGGGGTGTCTTCGGTAATAGAGAGGATGAGCCAAGTGTTGTCAGCGTATGAGATAATGCTGAGTCCGTGGCTGCGGATGATGGTGGTGGGTGGGATCATGTAACCGTTGAAGAGGTTACATGATCCCACAGCAAGGAGCCCTGGGGGACATTGCAGATAGTGTTTTGGGGTTCAGAGGTGAAGAGTGGGAGGCGTATTCTTTGCATGCGTCCTGTGAGAAAAGAGGTGATGAGTTTGAGTGTGTTGCAAGTGATGCAGTCTGTTAACCAGGATGTGGTGGAATACAGTGTTGAATGCTGCTGAGAGATCGAGGAGGATGAGGGCAGCTGATTCTGCGTGGTCGAGGATGTTCCTGATGTCGTCCGTTGTGGCTATGAGGGCTGTTTCAGTGCTGTGGTTTGGCCATAAGCCTAATTGGGAGTTGTCCAGTAGGTTGTTTCTCTCCATATGGTTTGTGTGCTGGTGGTTGATGGCTTTCTCAAGGACGTTTTCCGGAAATGGGAAGAGTGAGATGGGGTGGTAGTTTTTGAGGTCGTTGGTGTCTGCGGTGGGTTTCTTTATGAGGTACCTTACTTCTGCGTGTTTCCAGATTTCCCAGAAGGTGGCGGAGTTGATAGCGGATTTGAGGATGTGCCTGAGTGGAGGACAGATCTTCTCCCGTCCTAGGCTGAAGGTGTGGTGTGGGCAGGGGTCTGTCGGAGCGCCACAGTGTATGGAATTCATGATGATCGCGACTGTCTCGGTGCTGAGGGGTGTCCAGTCGGCTAGGTGGTTGATCAGGGTGTCGGCAGGGGTCCGGGATGGAGTAAATTCCGTAGGTTGGGGGTCGAAGTTGCCATAGGTGTCATATTAATGCCACTAGGCCACACAGGAAACATGGGCTAAGTGCATGTTTATGTTATATATTTGTGACATGTAAAGGTGGAGCCAAAATTACGCTGCTCTGCTGTTACCAAGTATAATTCAAATTAGGACTATACAATAGCCAACAAAATTGCCTACTGGACATGGGCACCAGCAAATCCAAGAATAAAATGAAGCAGAAATGCATGCATTTCACGCTCCTGTTAGTGAGGAGGCATTTGGCTATTCACTGGCTGAGCCCTCAAACCCTCAAGATCTCTAGGTGGAGAACACACATTGGAGAATGGTGTGGTGCTGAGGAGATTAGAATGAAAATAACAAGGTGACATGAGGAATTGGAGGAAGATTTGGAACTGTGGCAGTCCCTAACTAAAAAACTACAATTCCCATCAGATGAGTGATGTAAGGTTCTCGGAGTATAATGAGCGTACATAAAGTATGCTGAGAAACCCCCAGCTGTAACCAGGAGGCGAAATGATAACTTATTTTACCATGTGCTGTGAAACAGTATACTGGCAGTGTTCGAGATTGTGTTTTATTTCTGATATTTCTTCTTGGGACTCTGTCTCCCCATGGGCATATATAAATTTGTTGTAACTCATCATCTGTGATGTGTTGTATGGATAAATTAGATACAATTAAAAAAAAACAAAAAAACAGTAAGTGGAATGCGGATCCTTCAAACATATTGGTGCAAGCACTAAATATATAAGGAAATCGGTTTGCATAAATATATGACTACCCATAAATGCAGTGGTGGCTGGTGACCTTTAAAGGTTGGGGGCTCACATCCATGTCTGAATTTGGACTGAGCAAACAAAGCATGAAAGCTCAACTTTCCCCTGCAGGGCTCTTGTGGGCTCTCCCCCAGGCAACATTTTGGAAAAAGGAGGCTAAATAGTGCTTTTTACAACACAATTTCCACATAAATAGTCTAAAAGTCCAGAAAATCTGAAAGGGCACTAATGAAATATTGCAACGGGTGCCATGCAACCGTTACTATCCTTATCCTCCTTAAGGACATCAGAGGGAGGTAGGCTTTGATTTCGCTCTATATTGACTCAATCTCCTCTGAGCGGAAGATTCTGATGTGCCAGATCGGAGCTGTTGTGGTGGTGGATTGTTGTTGACACTAAACAACTTTACAAACTCTATGAAATATCAATGCTGTAAACAGAAATATAGTAACAATGTCTGTAAACAAATTCAGTAGATACCTTATCAGGAATTCTAGTAGTGCCTACGCTAAAATACCATGGCAATGTGTACGGAGAGCCTCCTTACGTTTTAAGTTGGCAGTCTATAGCTTAGGGGCGGATGCCTTTGAAGCAATCATGACTAGGATATTTGTTGGACTGTTTATCCTTCACCTAATATTCTGCATACATCATTCATCTTCAGTTTGTATTTCTCATGTCCTCCTTACTAACAACTGTGGTTTTGATTCCCGAAAATGTTGTGTCTATCTGTTGCTCTAGGGCTGCATGCTGCTTTCAGGTAAAAAGCCTGTTTGCTGTAATCGGACTGTGCTTCCTGCAGTGATTTTGCTTACTGTGCATCCTAAATCCACTACCAATGATTTTAAGTAACATGTGCTGCAAACTAAAACAATGAAATGAATCTCCTTTTCCACCTTGATGTTCCTTTGAAATGCATCCACTAGCCTATTTCCATATTGATGTCATCAAAAATATTATTGCACATTCTATATTATTTTTAAATTGATAAGGAGCGCAGGTTTTACTCTTGTATTTGCACGTGCTTACTTTGTTTTATTACACTAATGTAAGCCCTGCAGGTGGTGTCGTTAGTGATCTTATATGGTAGTTGTAGTTATTTCTACTTTATCAGGTCTCTATGTATTGTGCTAAGCAGTTCATATACATCCGTCCACTCTAGTGCAGCGCTGTGAGACCACAAGGGGTCTGTCTGCTGCTATTCAACAATATATATATTGTATAGCCCTAGATATATATATACAACCTTTTGAACTGGTTGGACTCTACGGCTCTGAAATCCTCATCCTTGCATTCTGACAATTAATCCCTCCTCCATAACAGGCAGCAAGGTAGAATCAAGAACTGGGGCCATCTTGTTTCTGAAGGAGTATTGTCCCTAGCACAGATTCAACACACAGATGAAGCAGCCTTGCAGTATGCCACTACACCAAGCTATAGGAGAACAGTTTTACATTTAATGCAGGACTGATAGATTGAAAGGTCCCAGGCACAGTTCAACACCTTTCTTCCATACTAATATCCCCCAAACCGCCGCAATTCCCTTGGGAGGCATTAGTTACATGAGTGGAACCATCTTAATTCCACCGTAATAAGCAGTGCACATTTCTTACTGTACTACTGTAAGAACGTGACTGTTTTGTAAACTACCCTAAGGAGGTGGCTCATTGGTGGTTCTTTGAAATGAGTCATTCAAATACTTCTAACCTTGATGCTGGAGCTCAGTACAGGGCTGCCACAAATCTCTAAATGGGAGCAGTTTAGCTCTGTTTCATGTGTGTAAATTAAGTCTTACGTTTCATTACTAACGTCTAGAAAAATACATCGTTTTTCTGTAATCGCCTTTCTGTCCTGTTGTGAAACTGAAGCTTGAACAGAATTTTAACCATTTGTCTTGTCTCTGACATTGCTGGTTCAAAGTCAAAAAATAAAACTATGACTAGAACAAAAAATGATGATAGACATATTTTACTTGTCTAATATTTCTTTGTTTGCTTTTAAACTGTACTTACATTTGCATCCTCATCCACCATGGTACCTCTCTCAAATACAAAATTAGGCATTTTCATAAATCATGTGACTTCTAAATTAGGTTTGAATTTTCTGTATGGTGAGATGGGGCTGTTTTTCCAGAAAATTCCAAATCTCACTGATTAGTACGATGCCTTTTCTCCGTATACTTCTAACTGAAATGTGCATCGTTTCTCTTCATAAATATAAAAAACACTAACATAGAAACATATCCAACCCCCACACTCTCCAAAACGACTCCAAAACTCACATTCTTCACATTCATAGATCACAATAGTGAGAAGAAAAAATGCTTTTGGGGTAGACATGTTATGTAAACTAGGATATAAACTGTTCTGACTGCATACGTTTCCTGATCTGCATCTAGCAAAATTGGGCTCTTAGCAATTTGGTGTGAAACTGAATCTTCTGCCTTGTACAACCACAGTGTCAGCTGAAGACTTTTCCCTATTTCTCATGTTAGTATTTAATTTGTGATGTCATTTATGTTCCTCTTTCCTGCACTACCACTACCACCTCGCACAGCAAAATTCAAAGTCCACAAAGATGAGACCGCACAATCTATGTGCACTGGTATTTATATAGGTATTGCCTAATACCATACTCTGTGGTGGATTAAAGCAAAATGTGAATTATAGTTGAGCAGGCCAAAGAGGATGAAGAGGGCGGGTGTGTTTTTTGGGGTTTTTTTTTGGGTTACACGTCTAGTGACACAGCTACAGCTGTCTAGAGGAAAGACCTGGAAACCCAATCTTTGTCTTATGTTCCTACATTTAAAGCTACTTCGTAAACGTGTATTTTTTTTATTTTTAATGAATGGTTTAGTTCTTTACACAACTATATTGTTGACAAAATCGTCCTTGCTTGATGGTTTTTCGGTGCATTCAGACATTGGCTGCAAAGCTGGATCTGGTCTGCAGGTTACTCCCTAGGGATCCACTCTCATTGAACAAGAAGCCTCCATCTTCTAGAGCCCTGGAATGGTGAGAAAGGATGCACTGAAGGCGCAAGCAGTGCTGCTCAGGCCCCCTGTACATCAGACTAGTGTTAACCGCATCATCAAACACTGATAAACATTGTGTGGATGCAGAGGAGTGGGTCACTCTTTTAGATAAGCTACCCGGGAGCCAAGCACACAACATGTTATTCGTCACTCAGCAACTGATATAATTTTAGCACATAATGAGGCCAAGGGAACAGGCGTTTGCCTCTGGAGTGCACTTTGAATGTTTCCTGTGCGCGTTTGTGGGTGAATAAGCTGAGGACACACATTCATTCAGGCGTGGATAATTAATGGCAAAATCGTAAACACCCCGGCTCCCTTTGCTTCAAAGATTATAATGACATAGTAGAGATATAAAGCATGCAACCACAGTCTCATCAATACGTTAATATCCCTGCAGTGCTCTTTGAAATGCACTAAATTAATAATGGCAGCTCAACATGTAGCTGTTTATATTCTGGCAGTGCTCATTTTACAAGCAGATATCAACGCTCGGGATTTGTTAAAAAGTAAATGCGCTGAAATAAGTCAAAGTAAAGAAGTTAGGCCTTCAAGAGAAGGCCGACCAGAAAGTGTGATAACAGCTCAAAGCAGATCTTGAGTTACTGTAGAAAATATTCAAACACGACTGCATAGTGTCCTACCCAGGCTTGCAGAGTTTACGCTCTTTTGCATCTACACAATTTCCTAGTTCGGCCACACTTGGAGAACAAACTTTGGCAAAGCTAATGCCAAAATAAAATGTGCCACCGCCAAAAGGAGTTGGTTATAAGCTTACAAAAATATTTGACATTTATAAATGAATTTACCAGAATGCTTCTTAGCTTGTAGCTGTATCTAGAACAAATATAGAAACTCTTTGTTAGTTTAAAAGCACATCACAGGATATAATATGATTCTTATTGACGGAAAGAAAAGGTGCTATTTGCTTTTAATTACAGAAAACTGAAGACAGTTGAAACACACAAGAGTGGTTTTAAAAACAAAAAAAGATAAAGAATGGAAAGAAAACGCATTGGAAGCATTGATAAAGTAAAAAACAGCTCAGCCAGTGAATTGCACTCCTATTTATGGAGTCGTGCACAAGTCAACGTTTAAAACGGCATCACTAACAGTTGAAGAGAGTCTGCACGGTGAGTGATGACTGAAGTGGGCTAACCAGTTGCCCCATGGTATATGCTGTGATGGATGGTAGCAAAATATGAATAACAGTTGAATAGATCAATGGATGACCACATCTGGTGCTCCTGATCTACTGCAAAATCTCAGGGGTAGGGACCTAAACTGCACCATTAAAGACAAGCTCAATGACAGACCCCTCCACAAAATGAAATGATAATTTTAATTGAGACATGAAAGATGGAAATTGAATCTCACAAAAAGTAAACAGAAAGCTCCTGAAGGTGCTATTCAGTGTAAATAGATGTAAATGTCTAAAACTTACTGAGATGCCTAGAAAAAGACATGGCTCCAAACAATACAATAAATGCATGCAATGACAGGAAATCACGCTCTGGGGATTGAGGTTTGCTAAACACCATTGTCCGTGCAACGTCTGAAACTGGACAGGCAAACACTCGCCAATAACTCGCCAATAAACTCGCCAAACCTAACCAACAACTGAACACAGATGATATTCTGAAATCCAAAGGACTGACGCTGCAGGCGAAAGATATTTAGATCTTCCACAAATTAATTACTATTTAAATCTCATAATTGTAAGTTCTGAACAAATGATTCACAGTTAGTGATTTGTGCAATTTGTTTTTATCTTTTTCAACGTGCACGATCTAAAGAGGATCAACCATCACTCAAGAGCAGCTGAAAACCGCTGTCCTCATCAGGTCAATTATAACAAAATTGTGCTTAGCACATTCCTCAAACTTAATATATGTCCATAAATGTAATATACTTAATAACTGGTAATGCACATAGATTTATATTTGTTCTAAATCCCCCTCTGAAAAGTGGTAAGCTTAGCCACTGGCTGATCTTAATTCCTGTTTGAAGGAAAATGCCTAGTGTGACTTATGGTTTTCACCATCTGAAACCATAACTATTATGGGGTTATCCCTCAACAATGGCTGCCTAAATATAGGCTGAGACAACAAAAAATGTTCTGCACCTGTAAGGAGCATCAGAGTGCTCATGAACAGGCGTTCATGTTTCAAAGGTCCCCCTGATATTCTATAGACATAAAAGGAGTATAGCAGTACAAACCCCCTTTTATAGCAAGAAGGCAGAAAAAGGCAGGGTGGACCCGGGGGCGGATAAAAGTCTTGCAGCACAAACCCCTCACACAGTGCCCACAATTCTGAGGAGAAAAATCTTCATATGTCTATAATCTGAAGCAAAAGGAACACATGATGGACGGAATGCTGAACAATGCAAAAATTCACCCCCAGTCACAAAGATCTTGGTTTAATCCATTGTTCTTTTGCTCCGCACGCCACCCAAGTTTGGACTCAGCCATATGCAATTCAGTCTTCACCCTGTTCCTTATGGAAACAGTCCAGCCCGAACTGCCAAGCCAGGTCCTCCCTGGACTGGAAACAAGCATCCTGGGACCGGTTTTGTGGCATCACCCCTCATCAGCCAGGCTAGCTTGAATCCAGTGGTGCAGTGAGCAAGGGATCCACGTCTGGGCATACCCTTCCCACTTATGGCGGCAAAAGGAACACATGATGGACGGAATGCTGAACAATGCAAACATTCCCCCCCCAGGCAGTTCGGAATGGACAATTCCCATTGGGCGCAGGGTCAAGACTGATTTTCATATGGCTGGGTTTAAACTGGAATGGCTTTAGGAGCCAAAAAAAAAATGATGGATTTAGGCCCAGATCTCTGTACTAGGGTGAATGTTTGATATTGATCAGCATTCTGTCCATCAATTGTTCTTTTGCTTATATTCGGAAGGCACCTCACAGACAAGGCCAAATAAACTAAAGATTTGGTTTGGCAATTAAAAATACTACAACAGAGCAAGACCAACAACCATGAACTCTATTGTTGTCCATTAGTATCATTTCAATGTAGGTATTGAAGTGATTGGGGCCCTCATTATGATTGCCATTTTAGTTCTCAATCGAGTAGAGTTTCTGCTGAATCAGAATTGCAAAATGTAGAACCCTGCTTCCTCTGCCACAGTCACATTTCTTTAGGAAAAACCTGGTGAAATCTGCATGGAGAAATGTACTGGAATGAAGGGAAACCTGCAGGAACACGCACAGACATTAGTTAATGAGGGCCTGAGGCTTGCAATCATATCTGACACCATGTGGTAGGATGAAAAGAAAGATTCCCTCTTTACACATTACATAAAAAATATTAATGATGTTGGGACAAAAAATGAAGCCAGCGCTTTTTGACTTTATGTAACAGATCTCTAGGTCCTTCTAGCTATTGTCTTTTTCTGCATTGGATGTTAAATTCGTCTCTGTAATGCGTGTTTAACTTTCATAAACTATTTTGTTATTGGCTGTTTGATTTCCTGTCACATTTTGTATGGATTCCTGATGCACCAGGGCTGGAAGGACAAATATGTGTTGCATCAAAACAGTCGAAAAGATATTTGGACTGCTTCAAATGTAAAACTATTGTAGAATTTTGAGGTCTTTGAACATTTTGAGCTTAAAAATCATATCTGTTATGCAAGTGGAGCCATCAGGCTATTTTACACCAGGTTCCTTAATTAGGAGTAAATCTACAGAACTAAGCCACAAATGGTTTGAACCGGGAAACAACCGTTACAACGCATGCTTTTACCCTGCATCCCATTACAACGAAAATGGCTTGATGTAGGGGAATAAGGTGTTGGGTTTAACTCCAACACCTTCCCTGCTGTTGCACAGACTGGAGTTGGAATAGTAAATTATACTATTCCAAACTCCAGCGCACCCCCCGACAGCAAGTCGGGGTAAAGATTTGTGTTGTAACGGCATGCGGGGTAAAAGCATGCGTTGTAACGTCATACAACCGTTTGAACCACATCTAATCAGAACGTCTATGTGGAAAAAGTAGACCTCGTTGTTAGACCAATTTACAAAGATATACTGATTTAGTTTGGTAATGTAATCAGAATGCAAAGAAAAAAACTGGACAGCTACTCATTATGGTATCTGGGGAACTTCAGAGCTATGTAGTCTGGAATGGTGCCTAAGAAGTCCTAGCTGTTGACATTTGAATTTGGGGACAATGTTGCAATGTCTGACCCAGCGTGAATGCAGGTCACGTGGCAGAGGAAAACGTGCCAGGAGGAAATTGACAGCATGCCATAGCTGTATGACAAACATGTCAGCGGGCCAGTAGTGGGGGATAGGCGGTTTTCCATGCGTGATTGATGTGTTCTCGACACATTCTAAGAGCACCTGTTTGCCTCAGTCGCGGGAGAGGCACGAAGCACCATTTTCAGACTCCAAGTGATTACATAGGTAAAAACAGGTTTTCTTTAATAATATTTTTTAAGTTTTAAATTCGTTTCACGGCTGCTGCTGGTCTCCGATAAGCGCCGGAATGATGTCATGCCTCACGTATTTTGGCCTTTGACAGGACATGCTGCTGGCTGTTCGTCAGGAAATACAGATGCCTTAAAAGCGAACCATGTGTCATCGACAGGTCCGTTGATAACATGCCTGCCTCTGTGACGATCAGCAGCTGGCCCCGAGCCCATCCTTCCGTCGTAGTCTGGTCCGCAGACGTGCTGCATAATTAAGAGGCGCCGTTTACGATTTCAGACTTGCACGACCTCTCTCAAATTTCCCCGCTGACTGGCAGGCACTGATCTATATTTCAAAGTAAGTAAGCACTTACATCACTCTAGGTGTATAGTTTATTTCCCTGGAAAATGCTGGCAGAGAAAGTGGAAACAGCCTGGTCGTCTATTCGCTCCACACACCGAGAACATTCCCCGTAATAAAGGCCAACACCTGCCGCATGGTAAATGTGGAACTACAGAAAATGCTCCGCCCGTACACCACGGGAACCCGGGCATACGATAAACAGAGGTTCACCTGGAGAACAAGATACTCTTAAGCAGAGAAATGTATACAATGCATACAGTTAATGTAAGACGCATAATTGTAGTCGAGCCGTATATCTGATTTTAATTTGTTCAGGAGACCAACATAAAGCGAATATAGTTATTCAAAAGACATGTACCTAGTATTCAGCATTGAATAAACAATCATCACAATGGTAAAGGTGCACTGTGTCCCTGTGTGAAAACACATAGAGGTGAACAAATGACAGTTCTGCACACAGACAAGGTGTAGGAAGCCAGCTCTTTATGTGGTTTACCAAAAACAGGTATACCGTGCAAAGAGTCCAGGTATTCCCTTACTAGCGGACTTCTGCTTGCTCTGGCAATCCCAAGGCGCTCTTTTAGGGGGTAGTGTGGTCAGGCAGCCTTAGGCCTATCAGAGAGAAGAGTTAGACATTTGATTCATACACACTTTTAACATATCACAAAACAGTACATGGAAAAATCAAAGTAAAGCTACAAATAATAAACATGATCAGACCTCACCTAAATTTAGTTCAGCAGGGGCGTGGCTGGAGCAGCCAAGATGGTGGACGCATCCTAGAGACGCTTCCTGGACCTCCTCCTTCATCCTGCCTAATCTACTGCCCCAGGTCACCCATGCATTGTTCTGCCCCCCCCTCCCCCCCCGATCACGTATGACACCCGACCACTGCGGGTGGGATGGACTACGCCCTCTTAAGTGCCTCCAGCTGTTCCAGCCCGTTCAAAATGGCGCAAGCGTGAGGATGCCAGGGGAGATTACGGAGCACCCCACCCATTGCCCGCAGGTGCCCGGAGAGCCCATTGGAGTCGCAGTGGTGGCTGGTGGGATGCAGCAGGTCCCTAGGGGGACTCCCCTGTGGGTGGCTTTTCGCCCCGCCCGATTGGGCCTTGGCTGCTGGGGAGGCTGGAGGTCAGTGACTGCAGGTGACAAGCTGTGCTTTGCGCTGGGGAGGAGACCTGGTCCCCCCTCCTCCCTGGTTCTCCTGCTGTTGTAGAACGGTTAATTGCACCCTGTTAACAGAACGGCCAGATAGGCGAATATGTGGCAGCACCTGTGGTTACATTGTGGAGGTGACATGGTACTTTCCTTATCCTCTCCGTGCCATCCAGATATGAAGCCCCCTATGCCCTCCTAGCCGCCATCTCACACCTTGACTGCATGTGCTGCCCCTGTTGCCAGTGGGGGTAAGTGGGTCAGATGCTGGTGAATGCCCCCTTGATCCACAATGCTACACCGCAGCTTAATGCCTGCCTGGACCTCATGAAATTCTGA
Organism: Calotriton arnoldi; assembly: GCA_963921515.1. Classification (NCBI taxonomy): domain Eukaryota; kingdom Metazoa; phylum Chordata; class Amphibia; order Caudata; family Salamandridae; genus Calotriton; species Calotriton arnoldi. The sequence continues at coordinate 807,336 of CAWUFW010002082.1, read as the reverse complement.
CACCTAGATCTGCTGCATCTTAGCAGCCCTTTTGCCCGTTGTGACAGTGGGTGGCACGAAGGCCCCCATTCACATATTACAATGAGGAAAGACAAGACCCCGACGATGGGCGCCCAATTCAAAATGGACAGATTAATGACGGGCCACCTGGACTCCTGGTAAGCGGCCTGTGATCGGTGAGCAGGCCATGGGGCCCCCTGCTGCCACAGATGTGACCCAAATACTGCAAGCCATTCAAGCCTGATGTGAGGCCCTTGAGTCAAAGATCTGCGAAGTTGGGGTGGATGTTACCATCCTGCGCCAAGATCTGAGTGGGCTGACTGGGAGAGTTACAGAGGTGGAGAGTAGGGTGTCCACCTATGAAGGTGACTACACTGCTCTCGACCGTATGCACCATGGAGGCCAGAGCTGAGGGCGTGGAAAACCGCTCTCGCCAGAGCAATTAGCGATTCGAGACCCCTCACCCGGAAACTTTAATTAGAAACTGGCTTAAATCATGGGTTCCTAGAGAGGCACTATCACCCTTGTTTGTGGTTGAGAGGGCACACCAGGCCTGACGCAGCATCCCCCCTCTGGGGCCACACCACGCTGTGTCAATGCCAAGATATTAAACTTTCATGATCGAGACGCTATTCTTCAGGAGGCATGTGCCCAAGGTAAGCTTTCTTTCCAATGGTTCCATATCATGGACTTCTCAGTCTACACCAAGTCGACGCAACTGCAGCACAGATCCTTTGACACAGTCAAGCAGAAGCTCAGGGCAATGTTGCTTCAATACATGCTGATCTTGTCGGCTTGGCTGCGGGTCATCCACGAGCCCCCGGGCGGTGATGTCCAGGTGGGCCATGGTTCGCTATGCTCGGTTGTCACCCGCTACCAAACCCAAAGGCGTCCTAAATCGAAAGGAAAGTGGGGTTGGCGCGGACGGTCTTCTGAGTCCTCAGAGACTGATCTAGGTGGGTCCCAGGTGGCGACTGAGATGCCTCTTGTGTCCCTGATGCCTAAGAAGGCCCCAGAGCCTAAAAGCAACTCCCTCAGTTGAAGTGGGAATCATTAGTGGCTCATAGTAACTCTTCAGTACTCAATGTTGAATTGTACTGGCCCTGGACTCGGGGCATGCACTGCATTGTAGTGTATGGTCTGACCGATTTGTTTTGGTTTTGGTTTGGTTTGTTTGGTTCCATCTTGACCGTTGACTAAAGATCCTTTACAGGAGAAGGTGCACCTTGAGAACCATGAGATGTATAGTACTTACCTTGTTATGGGAAGCTGGGCGATAGATGCTTCATGGGTAGAAGTGTGAGTAGGGTGTCTGTTAATGTTGGGGGGTTTTGTTGGGTTTATGTGTTCTGTGTTATGTTGTTTTCTGTCATGATTGCTCCCATACCTGCCTTAGGCCACCCCCTGCACCTGAAGTGGAGGGCCTGCCTGCCCCCATTTGACCCCTCACACCATCCCTTGATGGATTTTAGTCTTCTATCCTGGAATGTTAACTGTCTACTGGATCCTATGAAGCGCACAGCAGTCCTCAAGTTTTTTCCAACGCCATCAGCCCAGGGTCGCACTGCTGCAAAAGACACACCTCCTAGGTACCTTCTGCCCTGTCCTGCGCAGGTTCGGCTATGACAGTGTCTACTACTCAGGCTTCAGTAAAGGGTCTAGAGGGGTGGCGATCCTCCTACACAAAAACTTGCCATTAGTGGCCACACAGATCATACATGAACCCCAAGACTGTTATGTGGGATTCGTCAGGACCTTGGAGGGGAAACCCTATAATCTGCTGAGCGTCTATATATTTCTCCCCATTTATATGGGCAAACTCTTCAAGATGCGACTGAGGTGGTAGTGGGGCTACTATACGGGATGCTCCTCCTTCGGGCAGACTTCAATGCCATCCCAGACCCTGACATGGACGTCTCTGCTCCCCTCCCCCTCCTTTGCGGGCTCACTGAACTCTCTCCTGAATCCTGGGGTCTTGGACGTACTCCTTGGGACTCTGTGATATTTGTAGGGTGTGACACTCGTGGAAGAGGGCTTATACTCACACTTCTGCTTCCACAAAAGCTATGTCTCGTATAGGGCATATATTTCTCCCGGCTGTTGACGTGTCCTTCACTTCGGCCCTGGATTTGCTCCCTCGAGGTATCTTGGATTATTCCCCCCTGCTGCTTCTCTTTGGGGTACAGATGAGGCACAAAAGACCTATGTGGTGAAGGTCTCTTTGACCACCTGACCGAGGAACTACAATCTTATTTCGAGACTAATGAGGGGACAGTCTGCAGGGCAGGCACATTGTGGGCGGCGACTAAGTCCGTCATCCGTGGTGTAGCCAAAGCATACGTCAAGCGTATAGACCCAGATAGACGTCAGCGCACGACGGAGCTTAAATCCCACATACTCTGGATGGAGACTGCGGCACCAACGGATGTGACCGAATCCCTGACTCAACATTTAGAGTTTGACAAGGCGCCACTATGCCATTTGGCCTTCCGTGAAGCCCGCCAATGTTGGGGAGCCTCCACCCAAAGGGTATACAAATATGGCAGCAGAAGCAGTACGCTTCTCTACAGATTGCTTACCTGGAGTGTCAGCTCCCATCTCATACTGTCGGTTGACAATGCTTTTGGGTCTTTGGTTCCGACTTTGGAGGCCATTGCGAATGTGTTTGCAGACTATTATGAGACACCCTAAACCCATCAGCCTCGACCTGCCCCTGAGATTGCCCCACCGTTATTGTTGGATATTCCCCTTCCCCATCGGATGCAGCCCCAACAGAGGGCCTTAGACTCCCCTATCACAAAAGATGAGATTTAGGCGGCCATTCGAGATTTGAAACCTGGTTAGACCCCAGGCCCAGACGGATTCCCTCTCGAATACTACTCTAAACTCCGAGACATTGTCACTCTGCACCTTCTCCTACTGTATACGGAGGCAGAGAAGAGGGGGTCCTTTCCCCCAGACCTAGGCCAAGCGACCATTGTAGATATCCCTAAATCAGACCACCCAGTGATGAACTGCTCTTCCTATCGCCCCTTCTCCCTAATCAATACAGATCTTAAAATCTATGCTAAAATCCTGGCAACTAGGCTCCAAACAGTCCTACAGTCTCTGAACCATCCAGATCAATGCAGTTTTATGCCCAAATGCAGCACCAGATATTGTATTTGTCGAGTGCAGGTGGACCTGGCTCACGTGTGAAGCATTGAGGAGGCAGCAGACTTACTACTGGTTGACTTTGAAAAGGCCTTTGATACTGTTGATTGGCAATATCTAGAATCGGTGTTGCTCCATATGGGCCTCGGACCCCGCTTTCGGACTCTTGTGGCCCACCTGTATTTGCAACCCTTGGCCCAAGTCCTTGTCAACGTAATGCTATCTCGCGAATTTCGAATCCGTCATGGGACTCAGCAGGGGTATCCCCTCTCCCCACTCCTCTTTGCTCTGGCCATAGAACCCCTGGCCCGTATAATCCACTGCGATACTCAGATGCAGGGTTGGAGATGGAGAGGAGTGCTGAAGGACAGGATGATGCAGATGGTGTCCTCCTGTTTCTTGCTGACCCTTCGGTGTATGGCCTCTGACTTTTCAACCTCACTACCCTTCTCAAGAGGGCTAAAAATAGCTTAGCCTCCTAGAACAATCTCCCTCCAAACATCATGGGCCGAGTTGAATTGATTAAAATGATGATACTTCCCCACTTACTTTACTCCCAGCAGAAATTCCCGCTCCAAATTCCCAACGCCTGGTTCACTGAAATAGCGGTGGTACTCCGGTCTTTTCTGTGGCAAGGCAGTCTGTTGTGCATTGCTCAGGCTAAGTGTACAATGCAGAGCTGGGAGAAATTAACATCCGGCTATATTTACTGGGCATCCCACCTCTTCGTTATCAACAATTGTTTGACTGGTGGCTGGAATGACCTGGCATACCAGCTTGAGCCTGTCTTGCCTTGGTTTTGGTGGGGTGATGTACTATCTTTAAGGCCGACCGGTTCCCCTTGTCTTCCCGGATGTCACCAGAGTGATATTCCTGGTGTGGAGGGCAGCCAATAGGTTTACCTGCTGGGGCGGACAACTGACCCAACAAACCCCTCAATGGAGGAGATGATGGCTAGAACACGCTGTGCACCCAGAGGGCTTTAGATATTGGGATCTAATCAGAATTACGGTGCTGGGTGATGTATGGCACAGGACTTAGTGCTGTCTTAGCGCATGGGCACACTGTGCAGTTGCCCAGGGGCCCCACATGCATAGGGGCCCCCTACAGACCAGCATTTAACACTAATTTTCCGTTAAACATTTTTATTCCTGGGAGTGTTTGTGTAGGCAGGGCCCAAGGCACTGCTTTGCCCTGGGGCCTATAATGCTGTTAAGACGGCCCTGGTATGGGTCCTCTATGTTCTCCTTTGCAGACCTTCACAGTCAGTTCATACTCTCCCACACACAATTCCACAAATATCTGCAGTTGTGACATGCACTCAGACAATGTCACGCCCGCTTAGCAGACCTACCCGAGTTTAGTTCCCTGGAAGCGTGACTGTTGATAGGGCATGGGGCCATCTCCCAACTGTATCACTCCCTAGTCTGTAATGTTCCAGAGACACTGGACCTGCTCCGTCAGAAATGGGAGGGGTAGGTGGGAGATCTGGGGGAGGCAGAGTGGCGCGAGGCGTGCATGGCACTTTGATAACTTGCAATATCTGAAAGACCAATTAAACTATCTCAATTTTACTTACATGACACCAGAAAGACTCTGGCATGCATGCATTCTCCCAGAGCCTAACTGTATTCGGTGTTCGTCCCTTGGAGCAGACTTTTTCATGTGGTCTGGCAGTGTTCTGTGATTACCCCATATTGGGTCCGGATAACCAATGCTCTTTCAGTGATCTTGCCAGACCAATTGCGACGGACCCCAAAATTGGCCCTTCTACGGGTTATGGAGTACTTCGGTGGGACGAGTTGGGACAGGATATTGGTGGGTTTGGCAGCACTGGTGGCCAAGAGAGATATAGCAAGTGCCTGGAAGTAACCAGGGTCACGTAGCTTGTGGAGGTCCGGCATGGATTGGTGTGCCAAACAAGAAAAACAATCTATATCACTAGGGGCTGTTCATGGAAATGCAACAAAATCTGGAATAAATGGTGGGAGTACTATGGCCTGTCTTCTACTCTGGAAGCCTGATGATGCTATGCTACCTGAATAATCTGCTGGACGTGTGGGAGGGCTGGAGGATGGGGTTTTGATCCGGATGCAATGTTTATCTTGTTGTTACTATAACTTAATGAAAACCAATAAAGTCTGTTTATTAAAAAAAAAAATTCAGCATGCTTACACTGTCCAGCAAAATCACTGAGTCCATCGTTTGGCTATATTCCACTCAGAGGCCCCGATAGAGAAAGCTCTCCACTACCTTTGGTGCTGAGGCCGACGTGTGGAGTGCAATCTTGTGCTTGTTGCGCCACACAATGCACCAGGTTCTGCGACAGAGACAAAACTCAGGAAAGCTTATGAATGAGTAAAATACATTCAATGGAAAAATATAGGAAGCAGCAGAAATGTTCTAAGTGCGATTGGTAATGTCAATGGACCAGCGCTTCATTCTCTGAAACCGTTGGAGCACATAAGGCTAAATTTATTACATTTTCACATTTCTTTTATATTATTTCTTCAATGCAGTTTGCAGAAAGAAGAACACACGATTAAAGCGAAACTTAAAAGATAGACACTGACGAGCAGGTGCCTAGCTCTTCCCATTGGAAGAAGGCCAGGTCTAGAGAAGAAAATACAGTGAGTTACAGTAGAGAACATGCCTACACTAAATATGCACTTCTCGCTTGTCTATACCTGCTTCATAATGACGCTGCAAGCAAGTATAGAAATAAATTAATAAGGAGTTAATACAAGCAGACCAAATATACCTACTCACCAGTATACACATTCTTCCTTTCATTCTGTATGTTTTCTTTTAGTGCTTTGAAGTGACCAAAGTGGCAAGTTACTCATTATAAAACTCCATATCAAAGATAAAATTGCAAATCTTGTGAACCATTTCTCCTATGAAAGCGATTGGGGCGCGACTCCTATAGTTAGTCAAGAGGCTAACGTCCATAGTTCAGATGGAGAACCAAGGTAAACGCCTTTCTTCTGAACCTAGCATTTTCCAGAGCCTTCCAACAGATTAGCTGTTGTTACGGAATTGCTTCTTGACTTGTGTGTGAATAGCAATTATTTTGTAACACAGTCCAAGGAACCCTCCAACAAAGTTTTACATTGGGCGACAGTAACCTTGAGCAGGTACTCACTTCTGCAGAACCCTACTTCTCGTGGTTTTTAGCCATTCGCTATTTCCACTGTAGAAGCAGAAGGTTGAGGTAGGACATTTCCTTTGCCTGTGTAGTGGCCTATATAAACCCTTATAAGCAACCAGGAGCAAGTTATCTGGTTGTGATGTTCAGCAGACCAGTAACTTATCCAGATAGATTTATCGGGGTACCATTGACAGATGTGGCCATTTAGCTCAGCAGAAATATCTTCAAAAAGTGAATCACCTCTAGTAGTATTTTTTACCTTCTTTAAGCAGTTACAAAAAAAAGTTGCATCTCCGTTTCTCCAGCTGCACAGACTGTTGATGACAAGCTGCACAAGGTGGCACCAGTCAGCCTCTTTGTTAAGCGATATGGGAACTACGTCTGCAAGATACGAATTTTCAAATAAACATACAACACAATGACATCCCCTAATCCTAAATGTACTTGAATACCTGGTACAATCTTTGGCATTGTCGCATTAGTGTGTAGTTGAAGGTTCCCGGTGGTGTGAACCCTCCATGAGGTATCTGTGAATGGGAATTGCGTAGCCACACACAGTGAGCATGCTTTGTGTTTTCATTCCCTTCCTTAATCCATTGACAAATTTAGTTTCTCAAACAGATAAAAGACGTAGCGTTGTAGAGGTATGTGCGATACACAGTACAGACCAAAGTGATCACTTTGCTCCTGTCATCACTGACAGCCCTGAAAACCCTTGGATTTAACCTTCAAGTCACTGCTAGCAGGCGTGTTAGTCCAATGTGTTCAATTGAAGTGAATGAAGACTACAACAGCCACAAAGCAAGTGGTTGTCGCATGAACTGAACAATTGAATGCATTGATTTAGATGTCAGCACCACCCCTACCAGCAGCTGCTAACTGCATTATGCCAATTTCTTTGAGTATTCAAAGAGCATGTTTATACCTATCAAGCCTTAGGCACATTTTTGAATGTTTATGAGCATATTTTCGGAGCGTTGAGGAGAACTTTACTTTCACATGTTAATGTTAATGACTGATACTATATTTTTTAAATACAGGTATAGACGAGCAAGTTACTTACCTACGGTAACACCTTATCTTGTAGCGACATGATCTAGCCGCAGATTTCTTACCTTTGAATTTTCCTGACATCAGTCGGGATCCGAAATATTTTTCTCTGAGCAAGACCCCTGCGTGCCAGTAAGTGCTTCGGTTGGCTCCACGTGGCATGGTCGGCGTCGTCTGCGCCATAAGAGATGTCTGCGTCACCTATATAGGCGCCACCTCGGCAAGCTGATGTCAGGTACTTTTTCACGACTTTCCACACCAGAAGCGTGAAGCCATAAAGTGTACTGCCATTGGTGTGTCTGAAAACTAGGGCCCTGAAAGGGATCAGCCCTGACCCTAGAAACCTGTCCGCAGTTCGGGGAGGATGGGTGAGTCTGGAAGGAATCTGCGGCTAGATCATGTCTCTACCAGATAAGGCGTTACAAAAGGTAAGTAACTTGTTCATCTGAAATGTGCATTGGTGCAAACCCTGAACTGAAGCACAAGGACCAAAACATTTGCTAAATATTACCGTCTTTTGAAATTAAAAAAATATATATATGTTCACTCAACCTATGTTTGAAAAGTATTCTTAAAAACTAGTGGAAAGACCTCTTTTCTGGTCCCTGTTATGCTCCCATTGTTTATTCTGCTGATTTTTTGATTTTATTAGTTGAGTGTGCTGTTGAGGATGGATGTATGTGGTGTGAATGATATGCGTGTAGTTGGACTATTAGTATGAATGTGATGATTGGGAAGAGCGTCTAGAGTCATCCAGAGCGATGAAATGAGTTTATGTGAAAATACACGTTTATACTTTGTTAGCCTTTATATATATGGCTCATCTAATATAGACATCTAGCCGCAAATCTGTACCTTTGAATAGATACCTAAGCAATACCATCCCCAGAGAAGGGACTGCGGTCAAGGTTACACTAGAAAATCCTGCAGGATTGAGTGGCCAAAATGGCCGTCCCTGCGAACTTCAGTGTCTAGGCAGTAGTGCTGGGCAAACAAGTGCAGAGATGCCCATCTTGTCGCCTGACAGATGTCCAGGACTGGGACTCCACGCTGCAATGCCGTGGTAGCAGCCTTACCCTGGTGGAATGAGCCCTTAAGCCTTCAGGAAGCTGCTTCTTTGCCAGAGCATAGCAAATTTTGATGCAGACGATGCACCACCTGACCTTTCTTTGCTCCCACGTACCCCATGAATGGTTGGTCATCCACCCGGAACTCTTTTGTGCAGTCAAGGTAGAATGACAACGTTCTTTTTGGGTCCAGACGGTGGAGTCACTCCTCTTCTTTAGAAGGATGCGGAGGAGCGTAGAAAGTGGGTAAGTTGACAGATTGTCCCACATGGAAAGGTGTTACCACTTTCGTGAGGAAAGAAGCCTCTAGAGAGAAGCACCAATTTGTCAGGGAATATTGTCAAAAAGGGTGGTTTGGCAATAGAGCTTGCAGCTCACTCACCCTCCTGGCAGATGTAATTGCCACTAAGAAGGCTATTTTTATTGTGAGCTGCAGGAGGGGGCAATTATGCAGGGGTTTAAAAGGAGCGCACATTTGGAAATTGAGAACCAAATTAAGGTCCCACTGTGGTATAATGAAAGGGGCAGGTGGGAACATATCTACAAGGCCTTTCAGGAATCTTTGTACAATTGATGAATTAAATAAGGAGGGTTGATCTAGCAGCCTTAAGAAGGCAGACAAAGCTGAAATATACCCTTTTAGCATGCCCAGAGTAGAGCCCTGCTGGGCAAGGGTCAAAATAAAAAGCAACATATCCTAAAGTGAAGCAGAAAGAGGACCAATAGACTTTTCTGTACAATATATTACAAATTTCTTTAATCGGCAGGCGTAGACCATCTTGGTGAAGGGATGCCTGGCTGCCAGAATAACATTACAAACTTTGGGAGGAAGATCGTAAGCTATCAACTCAATCTCCACACAAGGAGGCGTAGAGTTGACAGGTTCGGGTGGGGGACCCCTCCCCTGCTGCTGCAACAGAAGATCCTCTCGAAAGGGCAGCCTGATCGGAGGATCAATGTTCATTTGCAGAAGCTCAGGATACCAGACTCTCCGTGCCCAATCCAGAGCCACAAGGATGACTTGGGCCCGGTCATTCCTGATCTTCTTGAGAACTCTGGGCAGGAGTGGTATGGGAGGAAAGGCATACAGAAGGCCTGAGCTGCACTCTAGACGAAAAGCGTATCAGAGCGAGAGACTTGGAAACACTAGCGTGCAAAACGGCTGACATTGCGTGTTCTCGGCGAAGGTGAACAGATCTAACCAAGGCTCTCCCCACTGATGAAAGAGGCTTTGCGCCACCTTCGGATGGATACTCCATTCGTGATCTGCTAGGCATCGACGGCTGAGTTTGTCCGCCCTGGAGTTCAAGGAACCTGCCAGGTGTTGAATCACCAGAGATATGCCCAGCCATTGCCAGAGATGTAGGGCCTCTTGACAAAGGCTCCATGACCCCACCCTGCCCTGTTTGTTGCAGTATCACATGGTGGTGGTGATGTGGATGAACACCGGCACTAGCTTTCCCTTGATGGAGGGTAGAAAGCTTGGAGCTCCAGCATATTGATGTGGAGTCCGGATTCCACCTCTTCCAGATGGCCGCCCCATCCCAGGAGTGACACAACTGTAACTACTGTGAGATCTGGTTGGGGAAGGGAGAGGGGTCTGTCTCTGACCCAATCACAGTTCGTCAGCCACCCCTGCAGGTCCTGTGCAGTTCCCTCTGGAACAAGTCAGAGAGATTTCCCTGATGCTGTGCCCATTGGAACTTCAGGTCCCACTGCAATGTCCACATATGCCATCTGGCATGTGTCATTAGCAGGATGCAGGAGGCCATGAGGCCCAACAGCCTCAGAATCATTCTCACCAAAATCCAGGATAGAGGCTGAAGCACCGGTATCATAGCCTGAATATCCTGGACTCGCCGCTCGGGAGGATAGGCCCGAAACTGCACTGTGTCAAGAACAGTGCCGATGAAAGGGCGCATCTGAGAGGGACTCAGGTGTGTCTTCGGCATGTTGATAGTGAACCCCAGCGAATGCAGGAGGTTCGCTGTAGTCTGGAGGTGGGAGACGACAGCCTGGGGCGAGCCTGCCTTCAGCAGCCAGTCATCAAGAAAGGGGAAGACTAACAGCCCAAATCTGCGCAGGAGAGTTGCGACCACCGCCGTCACCTTGGTGAACACCCAAGGAGCACTGGTAAGGCCAAAAGGGAGCATGGTGAAGTGAAAGGCCTCATGGCCTACCATAAACCCCAAGTAGCGCCAATAGGCCATCAGGACGGGGATATGAAAATAAGCATCCTGCAAGTCCAACACTACAATCCAGTCTCCTGGGTCCAGGGCAGACAGAACGTGAGCTAATGTCAGCATCTTGAATTTCTTCTTTCTGAGGAAGTAGTTGTGGGCTCGAAGGTCTAGGATAGGACGAAGGCCTATGTCCATTCTAAGGAGTGGAGAGGTGTGGTGGAGCGGCCAGGGCAGCTGACTTCGGAGCACAGGGTTTCACGGTTCGATCCCCGGCTCCGGCGGCAGCTCAGCTCAGCACCATGTGACTCTGGGCAATAGCTCACTTAATTTCCACTCCGGCCCCCAGCGCCTTGAGACCCGTAAGGGTGAGTAGCTGCGCTATATAAAAACGGACTTACATTTAAGGACCAGAAAGTAGCCGGAATAGCACCACAACCTACTTCTGGCACCGGAAACCTCTCTATGGCTCCCTTGGCCAAGAGAGTCATGACTACCGCCTTGAGCAAACTTAAATGATCCTCCATCAGCCGGTCATAGGAAGGAGGCATGGAGGGAGATGTGGTCTCAAAGGGGAGGGAGTAGCCCCTTCAGATTATTTGGAGGACCCACCTGTCTGATGTTATATTGTGCCAGCGGTGGAGGTGATGGCTGATCCTGCCACCAACTGGATGCCCATGATCTGGAAGGGCAAGACTAGGAGGGCTTGGAGGTGGAAACTTCCAGGGGGGTGGTGGTTTGACTGGACCTCTGGCTACCCGACCCACATGGTCGGAACGAACTGTGCCCTTGCCCGTGCAGGGGTTCTTGAACTGGTGCAGTTTGGTGGCTGGGATAGGGTTGGCGCAGTTGAAAGCCCCTTCCGTAGCCACAAAAGGAACAAAATCCAGACTGGGGACAGGGGACACCTGAGAGGTCCAGGGACTTTGCTGTAGCCCATGAGTCCTAGAAGTGCTCCAGTGCCGTATCTGCCTTGTCTCAGAAGAGGCGGGTGCCATCAAAGGGCATGTCCAAGAGCAAGGCCTGGACATCCCTCGAAAAGCCAGCCAGGTCCCTGTGCGACTATCAGTCCCAGTAAATGTATTTCTTCACACTCTGGTGCTTGTAGTCCACTTTTTCTAATGGGATAGACTAGAGCAGGGGTCTCCGACCGGTCGATTGCGAGCTACCGGTAGCTCGCCGAACCCCCATGAGTAGCTTGTACCTTGCAACTCAATTTTGTAGCCTGTCATTCTCATTCATTATTCTTAGGCCTTTTTCATAGCCGTTGCCTGCCCTCACCAAAACCAGCTGCTCAGATTGGTCTAAATGAGCTTAGCTGGGGCGGGGCAGGCCAAAGATGATGACGTTATTGCTGAACTGCATCTTCACACCACCTGGCTTTCACAGCCTGGCACCGTAGTCTTGATCGTGTGCAACGTGTGCCAGAGCAAGCAGCAGGTGGGCCGGAGTGGAGCAGCAGGTCCCGGAAAGCCTGCTAGCATGCAGGTGGCGCAAGCAGTATTGAACTGCTTCGAACCCGTGCCCCCTGCCTGGCACATATTTCAGCAGCAGATAATCGGTAAGCACTGGCCTGGCCAGTAAACACCTCAATGCTGTGTTATCTAGACTGGATTTGCGATGTGCGCCTTCTATACTTAGCCGCTGGTATGCCACGGGCATGAAAGACTAGGAATGTCTTTTTCTCCCGCTTTCCAGCGCTGGGTTATAAATCAGGAGAAGCAGGGTGTTGCCAAGTTTCAGTTTCCTTTACCGAAGGCACATGACAAACAAACTCTCCCCGTCTGCACTCCTAAAAAGAATGCAAATTGTTCCACTCTTCAGAACAGCTATGAATTTATGATCCAGTGTCAACTCTTTCATACCGTCTGTGGTCAGGTCACTGACAGAGCGTGGTCACACTCGTCCAAATTATATATGTGTTTATATCCAATATTCAGGGATAGTGATGTGTGTTTTCAATATTTAACACAGCAGCATCTCACTAACATTATTGCAAATAATCTCTGTGACGCCGTCTCATTTCTAATGGGATATCCCGTTTCGATCTAAAAGAAACTTTTTTATGGAGATTGCATGAAATATTAATTAACACAACATTTCTATTGCTTTAACCCGTTAAGTGCTTCTGTCGGCCAACGGCCGTCGCGAGCACTACCTCGGTAGTGCTGCGCACGTCCGTTGGCCGACGCGGCCCCGCCCGCTTAATAGAACGTTCCGCACTGGCGCGGAACGTTCGAAGCAGTTAAACCGGTTAAATATAATTTTCCTTTAATTCATTTTGAATGTGGGTGATGTTCGAGAGTGTCACAGACATTTTTCACATCTGTTTAAAAATTATTAAAGGTCATTCGGGCAAGGCTCTCTGCAGAACAGAGCTGGCTCTATCGGGCCCCCTGAAAGGGTGGGGCTTTGGGCAAGAGCCCACTTTGCCCATGCAGTCTCTGTTCCTAGCGCATGTGGTAATCAACACCAACACTACAGCAGTTTTTAGGTCTCGCCTGGCGTTAGCAGCGCGCATGCGCTGCTCTCGCCATGCAAGGGCCTTTTGGAATCAATACGGATTCCAGATGTGCACGCGGAAGGACAGAAGATGTGCACTGGAATGGATGCTTTACTCGCGGCGTGAGACGGACGCACTATATTTTTCTCACTGGCGGCGCTTTCGCTGACAGGACCATTCTTTTATAGCTACATGTTTACAATGATATACGTTTATGTGTATGGAGATGTGAATTGATATGCAATGTATTGTGTACGTCTCAGATTTGTAAGGATAGATAGATAGATAGATAGATATATAGATAGATAGATGTTCGTTCTAAATGAATTGGTTGACCTTTTTACGATTGTTGGCTTCACATGTGTCCCATGATTGTAAAAAAACTCTGTTTTTTTGGTATTGTTAAATGGGTCATACCTCTGCCTATAATTTCAAAGGTTGCCTCTCAGTTACCGTAATACAAGGTATAACTGCTCACTTACATGTTCGCAACGACGCATTGACAGGAGTGCTATCCATTTATAGCGTTCCGCTTCTCCTGGTGGCTGTGCACTGTGGCACAACGTGGGAGATAGTGTGTCTTTGTGCGTCTGCCCTTCCTTGCATTTGATGCACAATGCTAGTTTGCACATGCGTAGCAGGGCATCAGTTTCTTGAGTCTATTTGTAGATGTTTTGGTTTGGTGTGCGTGGAAGCGGAGCCAATGGGCAATGTATCACTATCTGCAGAGCGCTTCCCTCCATAAAGCTATTGCACGAGCTTGCACTGTTAACTGTTATCATTGGGGAGTGTTGTTCCATTGAAAGACGGGCGCATACCATCACACTGCCGCCTCTAACCGAAGGAACACGAAAATACCGCAGTGGTACAGCAGGCGGAGGAGTTCCCCCTGGGATGTAAGGGTTAATACTTGCAGTCTTTATTTAGAAATGGAAGTGGGGACTCGTGCTGCGAACCGACATGCAATTGGGGGAGCAGCGGCCGGGAGAGGGGATTTAGTGTTTTTGAACCGAGGGTCTCCATGTACTGGGGGTGAGACACCAAGGGGGTGTCTCAAAGCACAGCCACCCGTGCCCTCTGTGTGATCTTACTGCATGCACACCTTTTTCTTTTCTGTCCTCTGGTGTTCTGGGTTGTTAATGTGCACGTAGAATCACCAAGAGAGAGAGGGAATTAGTACAAAGGAACACTCTTAGTCCCCCAAAACAACGTATTTATAATCAACAAAAGAGTGTACTTTCAAGAAAAAAGAAGAGCGAATGCACAGGAACCTGCTGGGTTCTTTAAAAAAGCCCTCACTCACCAACCTAGTTGGTGACATGCTTCATCATTGGGCCCCACCGGGAACTGCCAAAAATAACCTCCTGCAATTTTCTAGCTTTCACCCAAGATCTCTACGGGAAAATTTGCCCTATGGGCAATTTTTACGATTAAGGAGAAATTGCAGTTATCTAGAGGACTTTCGTACACAGTCAGACAATCTAACTGTTAAATTGAGACATCGTGGCTATCCCGACAGTGTCCTAAAGAAAGGTTATAAAAGAGCACGAAACCAACCGAGAGAGGCTCTATTGGAGGACAACCCAAGAGAAACGGAGGAAATGCCACTAACTTGTGTTACAACCTATAGCAGTGCGTCCAATATGTTGAAAAAAGTCATTAATAAACATTGGAGAATACTAACTAGCAACAAAAGAGACTGGGAAAAACCTGTCTTTTCTTTTAAAAAAGCACGCAGTCTCAGAGACAGTTTGGTCCATACCCGTCCCAGAGATAGTTGTATCCAAGAGACCCGTTCTGTCACCGATGCATGGGGCCTTCCGAAGGTAACAGGACATTTTCCTTGTACCAACTGTAGCATTTGCCATCTCACGACAAGCACCAAAACACTGAATTTGGAACAAGGAAAAGTATGGACCCAACGTGCCCATACTAACAGTAACTCTTCTAATGTTGTGTATCTTATGAGCTGCCCATGTGGTCTGCGCTACGTGGGTATGACCACACGTAAGGTCAAAGTGCGTGTGTGTGAACATAGAAGCAACATTAGATGTAAGCGGGTTACCACCAAATTAAGTGAACATTTTTTGCAGGCCAACCATACCACCAATGATTTGAGGTGGACCATCATCGAACAAGTCAAAACACATAAGAATACACAACAAATTCTATATGAGAAAGAGCAGAG
The DNA here is from genome assembly GCA_963921515.1 of Calotriton arnoldi. Taxonomy (NCBI): domain Eukaryota; kingdom Metazoa; phylum Chordata; class Amphibia; order Caudata; family Salamandridae; genus Calotriton; species Calotriton arnoldi. The sequence goes on along the minus strand of CAWUFW010002082.1, from coordinate 792,044 downwards.
GTGGGTGTATCGTTTGGGAACATACAGAGAGGGTCTGAATGATAATATTCCATGGGGTACCATCCTACGACGCTAATCACAATGAGGTGTTTGTATTTGGATAGTTAGACCTATATGCATATATTATTTATATATCCCTTTTGAGGATATTTCCCCCTTTTGACAGACTTTTTGATAGATTTGAATGAATTATAAAGGATTATGTGAACCCTAATTGAACGCGATATAATGTTTTGATCACGAAACATTAGCACCACATTACAGACCCTTTTATTCCTGTGTCTATTTCATTTTTCATTTTTATTCAATTTTTTTCATAAGATGTCTCCTGACGATTGAGTAACATCTCTCTCCTTTCAAATTACAGTCAATTTGAATATTTAATTTAGAGTTTATTATTGATTATATCCTATATCCTTATATACAACCTCTAAATACTAACTTCATTTGTGTTTTTTTCCTTCCCCCCCTCTCTCTCTTTTTGATACCTCTCTCTCTCTCTCTTTTTGATACCTAGAGCTTGTTCTCTTCCATCTCTGCTAGCGATGTTTTTCCTTTTTATTTATATCCCTTTGCAGTTGTGAGGGTATATATATGTACATATAGATGCGTTTGCAAACTCACTGTAGGTCCCTCTGACAGTGTCACTCTGTGGCCAGACAGGGACGCGGTAATTTTGGTATACGATAGGGCTCTTTGCCTTTCCTCGTCGTTTCACGTGCGCACTCGTAATGACGCGCGCGTGATGACGAAAGCGGAAGTCCTTTGGCTCGAGGTGCTCGGCTTCGGCTTTATAAGCAGCTGACTTACGCCTTTTAGCACCAGCGGGGTCCGGTATAACGAGGGCCAGCACAGGTTCCAAGCGGGTGCCTGGCAACGAAGGCGTGAGTTCCGTCGATTCCGTCTAAGCCACATTTGAGATAAGTACTCGTGAAGCTCTGTGTAGGTCACACGGGTTGACCTTTTTATTTTTTATTTTCCTATTGTGCCTTTACAGGGTGTGCCATTTTGCCACCACCCCCCTCCCGAGACCCAGGGTGTAAGCAGCTGTTACACCATATGTAAGATATATTTTCTACCCCTCTTTTGATTCTTTTTCTGTTAAGATTTAACCTTGTGCCAATTAGCATCACTTCCTTTCTTTCTTTATCGTCTATAGATTAGGAAGTCACTATTTGCTATCGGCTAAGGTTTTTTCGTCCAAATGGTTTGTTGATTACTACAAGTATACTCGTTGGCACTACATTTTGTGTTAACAGTTATGTGCACATTATTTAGCACCGTAGCCTACGTGACTAAGTGTTAAAACCTAAGTGCACTTCGAAGAGCACTTGTGCATGGTTTTTACGAACATACTTGTGACCATCCAATTTAATAATAATTATTTGTTTGTGTCTTTTGTGTATGTTTGTTTGTCATTGTTAATCGTTCTATTCACAGAATAAACTCGGTTCCTCATAACCACGAGGTACTTTTGACCAGTATAGTCGTTTTTTACATATATACCCTCTGGTTAGGGTGGGCTTTTAGTAAGTCCATACCGCCGGGGTTCACTTTATCACACTTTCGGTCCTGACGAATGCCTGGATAATAACGCACACATAGGCAGAAACATGTTGACCAGACTCTAATGGACATGACTGAACAACTTATTCAGTATTTTGTCCACACATTGTATTTTTAACCATGTCTGATTGGCAATTTAATAAAGATTTTTTTGACACAATTTAGACATTTTTAACTCACTTCACAGTTCCTATCTTATTACAAAATTTTTTTCCAGCTCCGCAGTAATTCTGGCGTCGCAGCACACCGGGATGGCATTCGGCTGTTCCCGGTGGGGCCCAATGATGAAGCATGTCACCAACTAGGTTGGTGAGTGAGGGCTTTTTTAAAGAACCCAGCAGGTTCCTGTGCATTCGCTCTTCTTTTTTCTTGAAAGTACACTCTTTTGTTGATTGTTAATGTTCACGCCTGCAAAATATTCAGAATGTATGACAGTCAGATGTCTTTGTCACGGTCTGCTTGCTCCGGCGCAGCGATTATTGCTAATCTATGTGTGAAATAATCCTCTTATTATCCTTACTCCAATGTTCGTTCTGGCACCCGTGCCGGCACCGGTAGCCACCGAGCTGAGCTCGCATGGTCCCGGGGGAGCAGTCCCTGGTCTCCTCAGCTGCTTTGAGTCCTTCCACGCAGAGATGCCGTAGTGCCGTTTTGTGATGCACTCAGCAGAAACGCAACCTTGGCTGCAAAACGTGTCCAGAGACCACGGGGAAGGGTTCCCTCATCTCATCCTTCCATTGCCTGGGGATTCAGCAGCCCCCGCACTCAATCTGAGCACATGTTCGGGATAAACGGAGCTGCACGTAGTGCCCCAGGGACCGGCGACACCCCCCCCCCCTCCCTCGCCAAGATGTCACGGAGCAGGTGGTTTGCCCTGCATTTCCCCATGAATTATCTCATTGATGACGCTGTCACTCCAATATTTAGCTTGATACGGGATATGGGGTGGAGGAAGGTGGGTGCAGTATGTGCTTCACTGTCCCAGAGGAAATTGTGTACAACCAGGAAGTGTATTTCTTTATAAACAATTATAGCATAGGCCTTCCAAATTTATTTAGAGGTTTTATGTAGGCCTGTGCAATATTGTGCAAAATCTTCAGCGCCCCGAAAGGGCATTCTGGCAACACGAGGAGCTTTATTAGTATATTGAAATAAAATAACATATATTATATTATCGTATAGTCCTTGGCTGACCAAAGTTGGCCCGGGGCCCTTCTCGAGGCGGATTTTGCAGGTAATATTGGCTTTGAACATTGCTCCAACTAAAGTTTATTTTGTAAGTTTATCTCAAGCTAATATCCAGAAAACGTGGCAGAGATTGACTCCAATAAGGCAAAGATAAACAGCTGTGATCTGGTTTCCTCTGCTCCAGCCCCACCCAAAAAACTAAATGCTATCACAAATATTAGACCCACATCTGATGAGCTGACTAAGAAACATTTGGCTGATGGCTGTGGAGATATTCTAAGGCGATTATTGAGTGTGTATCAAGGTTTTAAAAACAACTAGATATCCTTTCACCCATTTTGATTTCGTAATTTATCAAATGACCCATTTGTGAGTCCAGTGAAAAATTTGCACCAAATATGATTTTCAAAGATTGTGATTCTGCCAAGTGGGCTAGCACTTATTTTTATGAGCCATGAACACACATCTTCAGCTTACGTTGCGAGATGAGTTTTTGCATATTACAAACTACAGTGCAATGCTGTTACACACCGTAATGCTAGTTATTACCTATTGTTTTTATTAAATTGAAAACTTGTTGTTTTATGTTATGTTATTGCATGAGTACTATCGCATGTCCCGTAAGGCATAGGGTCAGTTGAGCGCATTTATTTATTTCACAGTGGGAAACACATTTTAGGACGATACTCATCACAACACCTTTAATGAACCAGCACTAAATTTGTCCGCGATTGCAAATTGGAAGTGATAGCTGTACATGTGGGTACAAAAGCAATCAAGGTAATCATGAACCACGGATCAGTAGGCGTCCTACCCTCTACAGCAAACATTTCTAGACTGAAATAAAAGTTATTGCAAAGTCTAATGAGCACCATGCTATAAAGATGGAGCTTTATCCTAATGCAGGGGATTCCTGAGGGAGTGTCTTGAATATTTCACGGTATATCTTTCAGTAAAGCTATGAAAGGATGCAGAGGACTGACTGGGGTTCCCTTAAGTCCATACCACTAAGGATATTTCTTAACTCGCTACATGAGTTCTTTTATAGAAATGTCAGCAGAGCTATTGAGATGGTAATATTTGCTTCTAAACTGTTTCAGGACTTTGCTTTGTTTTAATTATTGTTCATTAGGAATTTGAATAATATTTGACTAGGCATCAGTGTACCTCGCATTAATTCCTGGATTGTCGAGCTACTTCATTCCTAAACAGGAGGTTAGTACATGTTTTATTATGCGTTGGAGCAGGTTTATTTTATTCAGTAGTCCACACTAAAAATGTGAGTTGTAACTTACCGATGTGCATTTCCTGCATCTCATAGTCCCAATGTAGGAGGTGCTGCACCAACTAATGGGGGCTGGAAAGGAAATCTTTGAAAGTGGAGAGGCACGACTGCCCTCAATTGCTAGCCAAGCAAGCTCTTTTTATTGGATAATGGGGTGAAGAGGTTCTCATCCAAAGAAAAAAATTAAAACTTTGTCCCAAAGGGCATTTTAGTGCAATATTTTCACACAAATGACCTAACAAGTCATAGGTTTTGAAGAGGTTCTCTTGACATATTCCAACACGTTTTTGGTGTGCCAAGCAAGGTTTACTGGGGGTGCGTATTGAAGAAAATCTTAAGAAAATGGTTGCAAGTTAGTGAATTTTTAGGACAACATCCTTAAGCATCCTTATACAGACAACTCAGAAAATTGAATTTCACATGCTCTATTATTTTTCATAGCATGCTTCCTCACTTTTATATATTACTAACTTTCAATTTTCCATCCTGTCTGTTCGAGTGATAAGTTATGACTAAGAATTTAATCTTTGAAATGGGTAGGATGAAAAAATGCATGAATAACACAAATAAGGCCATAGAAAGCACAGTTAAATATTCGAGTGGCTTATGCATCACTGACATCACTCAGGTTATGGAGTCTTAAAGGTTCGGAAGGCAGACGGTTAACACCAGACATACATACATGCATACATACATACATACATACGAGGATTATTACCAAATTTTAATATAAACATTTGAAAGCACAATCCCTTTGTGCCTGTACGTCAGTTTTTCAGTTAATGGGAACACACACATTTTGCTATCAAATAATAGTTTTTTCAAGTTGGAAAAATAAACTCAATACCCCAGAAAAGAGGTGCTAACTTTCAAGAAAAAACACACTTTTTTAGTAAATCCAGGTTTAGATATGATTTGGTGATTTTCATGAAGTATGCACATGCACTACAGCCACAGATGGACTGTTCTTGCTTGCACATCCAAGTATCATCACTTAATGCCATGGATGCCAACAGTATGCCATTAATTACCACCATAATGCCAAGGGACGCATAAGAAAAATTGTGCATATCATCATGGCATGGATGCCTATAATGCAGCAACAATTATCAAAATTATACCAGGGTTAGCCCTGTTACATGAAAGGGCACCATAAGGCCATGGATGCCCACAGTAAGCCATAGATTATGATTATATTGGGGTCAGCATTACCCCAAGCGTGAGCTCCATTATGTGATGAATGCTTGTGATATGACAACAAAACCTATCATTATGCCAGGGCCAGCATAATATCAAAAGTGGACACCATCATGTCATGGATTCTTACAATTTGTCACTAATTTCCAAAATTATTCCAGGGCAAGCATAATGCCAGGGGTGGGTATTATCCTACCAATGGATGCCAAAAATATGCAAAGTCTTACCTTCATCATGTCATGACCAAAATTATATCAGGTGTGGGCAGTGCAACATCACCCACATGCACAAGTACATGCATGCACACACACACACACCCACACACATGCACGCACGCACGCACCCCATACCTACACAAACTTCCACTCACACAGACAGGCAGTCACACATACAACATAATGGCACACACACACTCACAAACATGCACAGTGACTTTCAATACTTTTATATACTTTACTGCATCATGCTGTAGCCACCTTCTAGATGGTGCGCACCGGTTGCCCTCTCTGTTATTTGGCATGTTTAATCAATCCAGAGTCATGTTCCTGCTACATGGCAGGCTCTTTTTCACGCTTGCAGTGTGACTGAAAGAGAAGGGCCTGATTGACTGAATTACAGACTCTGGTTGTCAATCACACTTTAAATGCATCACATTGCCTGCTGTTGTCCTTTAAAGGCTGACATTAAGCATTCTGCTGGTGGACATCGGACTGAGATTTTTAGGCCCCACCTCTCTAAAAGAGACTTATGCATCAGTGTCTTCAACAACACACATTGTCCATGTGTGATGAATGTCTACGACCTATAGCCCATTAGGTGAGCATCTTCTGTGCATTTTTCCTACCAATTCATGAGTCTGAACTTGGAAATGTGAAAAAATATTGAGAGCCACACGAATGCCATAATGGGTGGCCTCAAAAAGCACCATCTCTGAAGGTCCGGCTTGGCAATTTTCTCAATATTTTTCTTCATTGACCCCCCAAAAATCCGTTCAGTTGGGTACACTTTTGAGACATTTAAATCACAGAATCATGCTTTTTACATTTTTTATTACCAATATAATTAATGAAATGGATTGATAGTATTTGTTATTAAAGCAATTAAATGTTTCTCAATTCATTGTATGCCAATATCGAGCGAGGTCGGTGAATACTAAGCTAAAACATTATTTCTTACGGTGGCCGGTCATATCTTCCATTTATCGTAAATACAGGTATAACAATTTGCTTTTTGTGTTGAGAAATTCTTAATAGCATCAAACATATTTTCCCATTCACTACCTTACAGACTTCCACATATATGTGTTCTAAATAAACTGATGTAAATGGTCAACATAGTTCTGAAGAGGTTCTGGAAAAGGCACTACACATGCGACAAGCAACAATGTGCGGAGACTCAGACCAAGACTATTGTTTAAGAAACATTCCCCTGCAGACTAGATAGCACCAATAAGCTACTTTTTAAATCTAATGAACGCAAACAACACATCCAAACTAAAATATTTGATAACAATAGGGATCTGCAGAATTAACATTAATTACCTTACTTCGCAAAGAACCCCTTCCCCACCCCTCCCCTTAAGAAAGATCTCACATGAAAGCAGGAGAGGAAAACTTTTTGTCGAACTTGATGCCCTGGGAGGCATTGCTGGATTGTAATCTTTTATGGAGAAGGGCTGTCCTGCTAAGGGCTGGCGGTTCTAAAAAAAAAAGCATTGAAAATGCAATAGGTCTCGCCTTTGATTAAGTTAAAGCCATTTGCTTTGCTAATGGTATTGTATAGCAAAGCAAATGGCTTTAACTTAATGAAAGGCGAGACCTATTGCATTTTTAATGCTTGTTCTGGGTAGCAACGTTCGTATCATTGACAGATTGCGAGTCTTGTAGTTAAATCCTCAGTTTGGAGGTTGAGTTTGACTGCTTCTTGGGAACAGAGGTTATCTGTTAAGAGTGCTTCGACACCAAAATAGCCAGCCTTACTCTTTATTCAAAAAAATCAGTTACAAAACAACAGGTGTTTCACATACTTACATAAAGAGTCAGATCCCAAGTTGTTTTACAGATGCATTCATTGTGAGCCTCTGCCCTGGCCTAGTAGCTGCATTGGCGAGGTGGTTTTGCAGATTTTACTTGCACATTAAATGCAGTGTAAAAAAAAACACAGTGTGAAACTCTGCTTTATTAATTACTACATTTAATCATTGTAATAAAGCAGCGTTTCAAACTATTTTTTCTCCAAATAAATAGCATCTGTCTCAGACGTTATCCTGTTTACAAAGGAAGCTATGGGATGGTACGTACCTGCCTAGACAGAATAGCCACATGAAGAACTGGAAACCTTCCCATTGGCCCCGGGCCTAGAGCATCTGTGAGCGGGAGTGTGGCCCCTTTTGTTCAAACCACAGTAGGGGCCCTGAAGAAATTAGGCTTACAGTCAATATAACTGGGTGGGGGGGGGGGGGTATCTCGAAAAAATGCACGAGTTGCTTGGCCTTTAGTAGCTCACAAAATTTTTCACTGATCAGAAGTAGCTCTCACTATAGAAAAGGTTGGAGACCCCTGGACTAGAGCAGTTAGTGACCTATGGACCATGAAAACTTGGCAGGACTGGGCTGTCCTCGTCGAACTCGAGTAACAGGAAGCAGGCCCCACTGACCAATCACAAGGCTAAAATGCTGCATTGTGATTGGTAAGCACCCAGGCTCCCCAGACCAATAACAACACTGCAGTGCAGCGTTGTGATTGGTTTTGAGCATCCTGGTTCGACGCTCAACCAGGGAATGGGGGACTGGGCTTGTTCTCCACGCAGGCTGTAATGCAGCCTTCATGGAGAACGGGGAAAGTGCGCATGACTGGTTTGGTCGGCCAGAGAGGGCCGACCAAACAGTCGTTGCGCACTTAGGAGTGGGAATACCACTCCTCCCCTGCTCCGAGAGCAGAGCAGCCCTGCCCGCCCGCAAAGCAGCATGAAGCATAAAATGATAAAAACTAAAAGTTATTATCATTTTATGTTTCTTCTTCGCCCTGCCTAAAAGCAGTGGGGCGACACTCCTCCGCCATAGTGGAGCAGCCGCCACTGTGACCCTGACAAATATATTTGTAAGCAGGAGCACCACAGAACTGCAGCCTAATAATGGTCTGCCAGGAGGGTTGTTTTAATCCTAATGACAGACTTGATCAGTGAGTAAGGTTTATTTCCTCTTATCGCACAAAGGTGCACTAAAATAATGAATTACTCCATTCCTCGTTATTCTTCATTATTATTTTTTACAGTGCCTCTTCCAGGAATTAACTTCACTGCACTGGGAATGGAAATCAATAACCTTTTGGTTCTTTACATGTTCCCTTCACTGATGGGTGATATTGTTTTCTGCAATTTACAGCTTTTATTGACCTGACCTCCTTTCGACGTTTTTCTAATATTATCTCTTTCTTTTTGCCTCCAGCTATGTGTGCGTCAATGCTTTAGTCCTGATGAGACCTCGTAAATGTATTTTGAGGTCTAAAGTCATGGGCACAATGACACGCAGACTTGGTCGCTACTTTCTGTTTGTTAAACATAGCCGCAGAGTGGGTTAATAACTGTACCCAGGGCCTCATTTATGAAAAGTGACGCATCGCTGCGTGAAAACTGCGATGCGTCACTTTTCACTGCGCCCTCCTTGCGACATGATGGATGCATCATATTTACTGTATGACGCATCATGTCGCAAGGAATGACAGATACTCAGTTTTACTGACGTATCTGTCTGCGCAAAAATGACGCATTGCTGGAGTTGCGTCGGAAGCGTGACGCAACTCCAGCAATGCAGGGGGTAGGGCTATGGACATAGCACTGCGTCACCGTTACGCCTGCCATGAAGCAGGCGTAAGGTTTTGACGCATTTGCATTCTAGAAGTGGCGCAGTGAAATCTCTTAGACTTTACAGCGTCACTTCTACGTGGCTTACTTGCGTGGGAATGCCTCCCTTGCATACATTATACCTGACGCAGATATAATGTAGCGCACAGGTTTACAAAGTGATGCATTTGCTTAGATGCGTCACTTTGTAAATAGGGCGCAACAGGGGGCATGTTTTACACCGCCGATGCGTCACAAAAAGTGACGCAACGGCAGCGCAAAACTGTCGCAAGGCCTCCTAAATAAGGCCCTCAGCTTTTTCAAATAGATGCAGCCGAGCTACATATACACGAGTACTGTTGATTTTAATGCCCTTTGCCTTTGTATGATCACTTGGCACACTACGGGCACTCCAAAGCCCCAATTTCTTATGTTTTTTACCTATTGTCTAATGGTTAAATAGGGTTTGCTTTACATACAGAGGCTGTTGGATCGCTTAAGTATTCATTGTTTGTAGTAATTGACATACTACCTAATGCATTTTTATTAAAAAAAAAAAAGTCCCGTGTGCATATGACAGTTTTCAGTGAGAGAACTATAATAGTGTGCACTGTCAGTAATCCTTCCTAGACAGTGGAACTAGCGACTGCGAATATTGTGTGTTTTGTCAGTTTCGGTATGATGAGATAGAACCATCTCTAGGGCCTATTCTTGCTTTATGTGTTTGCAAGGAACTAATAGTTGTTTTTAACAGTTTTTGTGCCTTTATCCTCATTTGTATAATTTCGGCATGTGGGTTGTAATATAACACCAATGAGGCTGGACTGGTGACAGTTTTACTCTTAACTACTATTTCGGCAGTTGATTCTTAAACAGAATTCAGATGATCAAAACACGGCATTCTTAAACAGAATTCAGATGATCAAAACACGGCTGTTCGATGCACGCTCATATTTTCAAATGCATTTTGTAAAGCTATGAACATCCGCAGCCAGGCAATTTGTTTCCCAACAACCTAATAAGTCAGGCTGAGCACATTTTTCCGAGGCAGCGGCCTTTCTAAATGGTTTGTTTAGTCAGTCTAGATCTGCAAGTAATTAGCTGTCATAACGGATCAAGGGGGTGCAAACGAGGAAGAAGCGATCAGCTTTTTACAGGAATCCCTTCTCACCCCCGAGGAAAGAGTCCTGTTATAGTCTGGACGAGAAACCAGAAACAATGAGTAACGCCTGCGACAGCTCATCCAGGTTCAGCGCCTTCCAGCTGAAAACATCTAGTCAGCATCCTCAGATTGGCTAGACAGGCGTGAGTCACCCACTGCTTTCAGGGAATAGAAAAGCTGTTTTTTTTAAATCTAAACTTAAAAAAGAATGCCATTTACTTCAGTCGATTAGTTGTGATGAAAAGAAATATCAAACACACAAAAGGTGATGGGAGGAATGCTTGCATTAAGTCTAACCGCTGGCAATTGCTTGGTGTAGCATTACAACCCACCAATCTTTGTCCCACCATGCCACCTCGGTTTAGACACAGAACATATGCAAATCAGTCTTGATCCTGCTCCAATAGGAACAGTCCAGCCTGAACTGCCAGTCCAGGTCCTCTCTGAACTGGAACACAAGCAACCCAGGATCATTTTCACCCTGATTGGGGTTCTTCAGTCAGGTGTAGCTTGGTTCCAGTTGCACATGGGAGCATGTGGCCCACGTCTTGGCATACCCTTGCCACTTACTGCAGTACATCAAACACACAAAAGTGTGGGTCCAAACTGAGATGGCATGGTTGGCAAAAGAACGATGGGTTGGAATGCTGTCCCGAGTGATTGCCAGTGGTTAGAATTAATCCTCCATCAGCCCCACCCTGTTTAACGTCTACATGGCTCTGCTCACAACCATTGCTAGATCCCACGGACACAACATTGTATCCTATGCAGACGATACCCAACTCATCCTCTCCCTATCCAACGAACCCAACATCTCCAAACACACCCTTCAAGAAGGAATGGAAGCTGTCGCCAGATGGATGAAGAACAGCTGCCTTCAACTCAACATGGACAAAACCGAAGTACTCATCATGGGCCCACACCCCGATGCCTGGAACAACACTTGGTGGCCCCCCGTCCTCGGGAACCCACCCTGCCCCACGGACCACGCTCGCAACCTCGGAATCACCCTGGACTCCGAACTCAAAATGGACCGCCAAATCAACGCCGTCTCCTCCTCCTGTTTCCACACCCTCCGTCTCCTATGAAAGACCTTCAACTGGATTCCTCTCGAGCACAGGAAAGCCGTCACCCACGCCCTCATCAGCAGCAGACTGGACTACGGTAACGCACTTTACCCCGGGATCAACAAGAACATCATCCGCAAACTCCAGGACATCCAGAACACCTCCGCCAGACTAGTCCTCAACCTACCTCGCCACTGCCACATCACCCAACACCTGTGGACACTAAATTGGCTCCCCGTCAAGAAGAGAATCACCTTCAAGCTTCTCACCCACGCCCACAGAACCCTCCACAACACAGGACCTGCCTACCTGAACCACCGCCTCTTGTTCCACGCACCCCAAAGATCCCTCCGCTCAGCCCAGCTCTCCCTTGCCACGGTAGCACGCATCAAGAAGACCAGAACAGGAGGTCGTTCCTTCTCCTCCCTCATGGCCAAAGCATGGAACATCCTCCCTCTCCGACAGACACCAACACTCTCCAAGTTTATGAAGAACCTCAAGACCTGGCTCTTCGGCGAATCACCGTGAACTTCCAGGAGCTGCGCCCCCCCCCCACAGCGCCTTGAGGCACATATAGGTGAGTAGTTGCGCTTTACCAACCCTTGATTGATTGATTGAATTCATGCAAGCATTCCTCCTATCACCTGTTGTGTGATTGAAAAGAAATATCGCCAGGCAGATCCATTCCTGTGACTATGCATTTCAGGTTGGCATCTCTGCGCCTCAGCGTGGCATTCGGGTGCTCATTCAGTGATCGCAGGGTGCTGGATATGCCCACCCATGTCTTGCACTGATAGGTCTAAGAGCTAACATCACAGTTTGTGCAGAGTGGAAGTCCACTTTCCCTTTCTTCACAGTCTCGTCATCTGCATCAACGTGACTGGTATGTGCCACTTTCCTTAAAACTACGGGATCTAATCTTTCCTTAGACAAATCCACGGGCCAAGGTTGAGGGGTATTTTTAAATAATTTGTCAGGTAGTCCTTTGCCAAAGGAGCATTATTTTCAGATGGAAGAGGGCGTGCAGGGCTGTATTACCTGCATGACACTTTCTATATTGAGTAGGTAGTCAGTAGTCACAGCATGGCCTCTTAGATGCAGACTAGAAAGCACAAAGATGGGGACGGACCCTGCCTACGCACAATACATGGTTAAAGTGGAATGTAGTTGGTACATTGGATTATGCATCATGCTATGTTACTTGATTTAGATCTATGGCTGGTGTACTTGGTGGGTCAGTGTGTGGTCTGCGGTCCCCACATCTGTGATCATATGTTTATTACGTTTTTTTGGTTTTTTTGCAGAGTTTTATATAGCGCAAACTTGACCCGAATCGGGTATCAGAGCGCTTTACATAGCACCAGTTACGTTACATTAGGACACACATTCATTTTTGTTAGGCACAGGGAGATTAAGTGATTTGCCCAGAATCACAGGATGTTCAGCGTCATTGCCGAGACTCGAACCCAGTTCCCCAGATTCGAGGTCGGACGCCCTAGCCGTTAGGCCAACTCCTCGCCCCAAAGTGTCTAAGTGTTGCTTAGACTTCCACCAGAGGTGTGCTTGCAGGTTAACCATTCCCATGTACCTTTCAGAGTGTATATAGGATGGCGCCAACTGCGCCTTAAGTCACAGGTCATACTGCCACAACAGTAGGTCTAATGATTTGCCACCCTCAGTGTATTAATCTTGCTCTAAATGTTTAACTACATGGCAATGTTTCACTTTCTAGCACATTGTGTACCCGCACATCGAATAATTGTATGAGCTCCTTTCTGACTCTATTGAGAAGACGGGTCGGTCCTCTATAATTACTTTTTGCAGTTTGGTAATATTACATGGTTCACAATAAATAATAGAAAGCATGGGAGAAAATGTGAGAGGGGCAAAAAGGTGTAATGCAACATGCTGATCTTGACAGTTCTTAATTCTTGGAGTAAATTGCCCCATGTATGTGTTGTTTATGTGTGATTCATATACACCTGTGCTGCGGCAGCAAATGATGGACGGAATGCTGAATGAATCAAACATTCACCCTCAGTCAAGGGATTTGGGTTAAATCCATTATTCTTTTGCTCACTATGCCACTCCAGTTTGGACCCAGCTATATGCAAATCAGCCTAGACCCTGCTCTTCATGGGAACAGTTCAGCCCGAACTGCAGAGCCGGGTCCTCCCTGGTTTGAAACAAGCATCCTGGGTTTAACCCAGAACTCTTGACTTTGGGTGAATGTTTGATTTATTCAACATTCCGTCCATCATGGGTATGCCCAGACGTGGGTCCCTTGCTCACTGTGCTACTGTATTGAAGCTAGCCTGGCTGATGAGGGGTGATACCCCAAAACCGGTCCCGGGATGCCAGAGCTGTGAAGGAGATTGCGGACATCAGGAGCTTTTTCCTCCCAAACAGCAAAGAGCATCATCTGAAACTGTGCATAACCTACTTGACCCGTTATTTTAGGTTTAGATTTGCCTTTGTTCATGTGGGCACCGGAGCCCGTGGATTAGTCCTGTAATTGCATATGTGGGAATGGCTGTACTCTTCTTATTTCACCATTGAAGCCCAGAAGTTGTGGACCTTCCTTTTCAAGTAAAAGTTATATATATTCTTTTTACCATCTCTGCAGTGGCACTATCTTCCCAATATAAGACGCTGGTGGTGATAGCAATGTTGCGTGCCATTATTTTTACTATGCAGCCTCCTCTCACACCTTCACAGTAATTAGATATGCTATTGAAGTAGAACAGGGCCCAGATTTTGTTGCCATATTAAACAGGACCAATCTTTACGTATGCAGAAACAAAATTGTCCATTGTCCTTCAAAACATTGTTCCCATTTTGTACATCTAGTGAGAAAACAATTACAAATATCAACTATTAACCAACGGTAAGAAAATCGTTTTCACTGGCTAGGACACTGGAAGTTAGTCGGGTGTACAAGGCCATATAGTTTCCACAGACCAAAGGGGGCATCCAATAAAACCACTGGATTCTATCTGTGGTCAAGCAGGGGTTAATAGGCTCTTTTCCTCTCTTCCCTCCCTCATTAGTGATCCGAACATGGATAAGTTCAAACAGACCACCTCAAATAAATCTGTAATTAATCAGGGCTTCTCCTTCATCATCTCTTTCCCGCTCTTTTCACCCTTTGTCCATCTAAATGTCTTCTAGCTGTTGCTCGAAATGCAGGAGGTACTGGAACTGGGAGTTCATAAAGCTACTTCTTCAAGCAGATATTGTTCTAGGATTCTATTCCCACTTTTTCACATGGAGTCTGTGCACTATGTTAAACCTCCATCTCTTCGACCTATTCCCACCGAATGAATCATTCAAGATCACCATAGCCCAGGTCCTGCTGCTCTCGAGATGGGGGATTGTTTCTGTTCAAAAGACTACAAATGCATCCATATGGCAATATAGCAGCCACAGATGAGATATCTCCAATAAAAGTGAGGGTGGTGCACTGCCACTACAAAGTGCTGCCATTCCAGCTGTTCTCATCATCCAGGTTTTTACAAAAATCATAACAATGGCTGTGATCTAAATCTGTTACAGTGGGGTGCACATCTACACCTCGCTTAATGACCTGGTTTTCAAAGCCTGAATCTGCCCAGAGATTCAAGGGATTTTCTCCAAGAACTGACATTCTCGCTTTTTGCCTGGGACTTTCTTTGTAGAAGCTAAAATTCTTACTGGCTGTCGAAGTGCAGTGTTTATTAAAGGTTATGAATTGCACATAGCGGCGGAGAAACATGAACCCTGTTGAGATTGTAGCTCTTCAGAATGCCTTTTGCTACTTTCTGTCCTGCTCTCTTACCTCAGTGGTGTTTTTGAAGTTGGCTGTTACAATACTCTCTTTCTCTGTGCAGCTAGTTGCCAAGGTTCAGCTCTATGACTCTGTTCTGTTACTGGGAAAGCGACTCTTAGTACCTGCTGGTACAATGTCTCAAGTAACAAAGAAGGAACATGGTTCTCAAGCAACTTCCTTCTGCTTTGGAGGCACCCATGATTACATGACATGAAACTTGCAATTACATATCACTAGGATATGCTGCTTCTGCGAAGAATCTAATCCGTCAATCTTGAACTTAGTTTCTTAGATTCTCTTTTTAAGTAGTCTAAAGAAAACATTGACAATCTACGGACAGATAGAGAGCATTTCAATGAGTATTTATATAAGGGCGAATGGCACAGGTTCTGCTAGTGAACACAACACTTTCCTGTACTGTGTACTGTGGACAGTGTTCTATCATTCGTTTCTCATACGGTCAGTTCTGAGATCCATATGAACTTGCGCATTTGCTGCATATAGAAATCCAAATGAAGAGTGTGTGTCTCTGCAGAATGCCATTGTTACCTAACATTTCACTCCCCGGAGGCCAGGCAAGATGACCAACAGGACGTGAATCCCTGCAGCTCCTGCTGGCCCTTCTGTAATTCTGTTTCATCCTGACACTGCTGCAGCTCTGGAGGGGTAAGTATCTGCCTTACAAGCCCCTGTGGTACCGTGCCTGATCCTTGGGGCGAGGTTGGGGGCAGCAGTTGCTCCAGAGCGGGAGGCCGGAGCGACGCGAGCTGGACCTGGGCTGTGCTGCTAGCTGCAGGGCGCCTACGGAAGGAGTTGTCCACACTGGCAATCGTGGGTCGAGAGGCCATGGGGTGGTGGCCCAGAAGCAGGGAGAGCCGTCCGGGGGAAGTGGCTGCCCATCAGAGGAGGCGTGCGTGGCTGACGGAATATGCTTGATCAGCTGGCTGAGCGGGGGCTGCTGAGTTCTGGCGGCCTGGTGACGGTGGAGCGCGCTGGGCCCCGGGGGAGTTTGGCATCATCAGGGCCTAGCGGGGTCCTGAGAGGAGAGCTGGGGCCCCGTGGACCTTGCTGGGAGTGTTGGGGGTCCACCCTGTAATCTGGAGGCTTGCATGGTGCCCTGGGCAATCACACTGAGCTGCAGGAGTGGCAGCGTGGAGTAAGACGGCCCCAGAGCGAGTGGCCTGCAGGGATGAGCCTGGGCCTGCGGTGCAGTGATGTCTGCTGCATCCTCTGTCCATCGTGGTCCACTGAGGACATGAAGCTGTGCTTCTGAATGTTTGTTCTCCCTTGAGACAATAAGCAGTCTTCATGGTCTACAGCAACCACCAAGCAGGGCGTAGGTGGGTGGCACTGTGCTGAGCAGTGCTGCATCACCAGGGTGCAAAGGGGAGCCGCCTCGGGTCGATCTTCTGGCAGTCATACATGTGTCACGCACCACCCTGGAACATAAGATCGAGACAATGTCCATTGATGTCAATTTGCTCAGGGTAGATCTCGTTAAGGTAGCAGAGAAAGTGACCATGACGTAGGGCAACATTAAGATACTCCATGGGGCGGTGGCGGCTCTTAAGCAGAAGATGTGTTGGGTTTATTGTCGCTTTTTTGAGATACTCTATCACTATTAGGATCAAATGGCCTCATATGAACCACTGTTTAAAAAAAAAAAAAAAACCTTAAGCAGAAGATGGCCTGAATGACCATTGTATCTGGGGATCTGGAGTCTAAAGTAGAGGACGCTGAAGACCTCTTCCACCACAGCAATATTCGTAGTGATGGAGTGAGGTTTGTAAAATACATCCTCATGAAATTAAGTAACCCCGTAATAATGTATTGACTGCATGAACTAACCAACTCTGAATGCACACATTTACACGAGGGTCAAACGCATTTTACATAATATACTAAACCATGTTGGCATGAGCATGTATTAACTGTTTGCGCTTTGAAAAACCGTACTAATGCATGTTTATGCTATGTTGTACATTGCACATTTTGCATGTTGTGCACAAATAACGAAAAGGTTGCTTTAAATTAATAGCTTTCGCTAGGATTTAATTAACACAGGGTATTAGTATGGTGGGAGGTAACCATAATGGGTTTTATTTCATGAATTAATATTCTTTTGTGTTTATTTACTTTAGTACGGGATTGGGCCTGCATGAAAATGGCCTCTCGTTTGAACCAACATGTGGTTGGCTTGGTCGGTATGGAGCGTGCATGCGCCAGGATGGGTTGCCTGCTTGCAGACTGCAGAATGTACCAGCTGATGTAATCCGTGTGAAGGCCATGTTGACCTGTGTCCTATTGTTTATGTGCCAAGACGCGACAGCATCTGTGGGAACAGCCATCACTACGTGCAATTTGAATGTGAAGCGGATATCATAATTAAGGCTCCCTGTTTTCCGTTTTTACGGATTTTTACAGATAAATACAGACAGAAAACAATGTGTTTCCTGTCTGCATTTATTTGTAAAGGTGGATAAATACAGAAAATGGCGCTTCTTTAAGTGAACCTCTTTGCTGTCTTTCACAAATAATAGCCCAACATCTGAGCAGATGGAGAGCATGGGAAATGAAAAAACAGGATGAAATTTCTTTAAATAAAGGCACTTGTCAACATACATTTGTGGTATAGTGCTAAGATTTACCAGTGGATGTATGGTTATGTAATATTTGGCAGCTTAAATAGCTAAAACATGACAGACATCAAAGTATGAGTGTGTGTCGATCAGTTAAATAAATATGGAAATGTACAGTTTTACAACTACATTTTTACACAAAACACAAAATAAATATGGATAAATACAGATAAAATGGCCCAAAAATAAATATGGATAAATACAGACGGAAATGTTAAAAAAATAAACACCATAAAACCGGGAGCCCTAATCATAATGTACAAATGTTGCAAAATCTATAATTATGAATGCTAGTGGTATACGAATGTATTTGTCTTAAATCCTTCCTTTGTTAGAACCGGTATAGGATGGATTTGTGAGGAGAACTGGATGAGGCGACCCTAGTATGATTTATGACAACCAATCACAGACCGAGTTTCTACTGATACTGCAACATTGTAAGATAGTGAGCTAAACAGTAGGGTATAATTGATATCCCAATTAAGGGTGTGTCAGACAGATCGGAAAACAGAGAGAGAAGGGTCGGAGAGAGATCAGACGAACCTGAGGAAGTGCAGTCCGGTATAGCAGTGCAGTTCGGGGTGGCAAATCAGAGAGAAGAGACGATCAGAACACACAGAGAAGCGCACCAAGACAGAGAGAGCAGAGCAGCACAAAGCCAGAGAACGCATTAGGTACGAGAACGTTGCGGGAGTGCTTGGGAGGAGACTGCGTCCGAGGAGAACTAGATCAAGGTAGATTGATTGGGAGATTAATTTTAGTTGTTAGTGTATGGCAAACTTAGCTGCATCTGTCCTGTTAACTTTGTCCTCTGAGCCTATCTCTGGGGACCTCTTGCCACAACCTCGGCCATGGAAGTGGTTTTCCTGATTCTTTGGTGGGTATCACCCTCCTTCATTGCTTTAATTTTGCAAATCTATTTCTGCAAGTATTTATGCTGTACTTTCTCTTCCCCATTCCTATGCACGCTTTGATATCGATGCAAATGATTCATTTGATTACATTGCTTGATAATTTGTTCTCTTATATGTAATCTTGTATGTGCACTGACAATCTAAATTAAGAGCATTTAATAAGATAAAATCATTAACTGAAGAAGTGACTCTGTGGTTATTTAGTTAAATATTAAACTGTTTAGTTAATCATAGTCACCATCAACTCTTCAACTAATGGTCCATCGACCAAAGGAAGAAGACAGTTGAGATTACGAATAGTTAGAATTATATACAAATGTTATTAATGTGAAGCATAGTACTTACTAAAACTGACAAATTAATCCCCCCAAATCCAGCGCCTGTCTTCAGGGATCATTTATGGGTAATGTGTGATGGGCCCCGTTGTTTGGTAAAGCAATTTATGTGTGTTGAGATTTCCCCTGATCCCTGGTTCATAAATTAGGGGTTGCGCTGGATCAGTTTTTCTGGTAGCAGAATGATGGTTATTATTGATTAGTTTGGTGATTTATTGATTATTGATTAAATGTTTAACATTCTATGTAAAGTGAGTTAGTATTGTGTTTTAGTATTGTGAGTTAGTATGTAGTCTTTGGAACACAGGTACAGAAGGGTATCTGGGAAGTTGGCAAAGTAAAAGTTAGCCTGAAATAAGGCAGAAGAAAAGTGTGAGAAGTGAAATCACACGGGAATAGGTGCATTGTCTGTTTAAATTAGTGATAACACTTATGTGTTATTTTAGGGACTATTTAGCGTGTATGTAGAAGAAGAGTGAGATAGCGAAGGGTCCACCTGTGAAACTTTGGCCTTATCCCCAGAAGAGTAGCGAGACCTCCTTTCCAATAAAAGGTCCTCTTGTGAAATTTTGGCCTTATCCCTAAAGAAGTAACAGGTCCTCTCCTAGCTTGGGTGAAGGGGAGGATAGCGGAATTGTTATACTTGCCCGTATTGAAAGGAATGTTCTTGAGAGTGAAAAACTATCTCTTTATTTAGTAAACAGACAGTGTGGTATTGTTTTCTGTTGTGACTAATAAGTTATTGTAAAGAAAAAGGACTTAGAAAAGTGCCGATAATTTTTGTAAAGGGAGGGTCAGCAGCAGGAGGAGAGGCTGACGTCGCAGAAAGCCGCGCTGGCATTGGTCAGACTGTAAAGACAGAGTAAGCTCAGATTGGCTGGTTGGTGTGAGCCACGCTGGTATTGGACAGGATAGCGGAGTCGTAGAAAGCTCCGATTGGAAGAGTTAGAGTGTGTCGCGCTGACATTGGTCAGGTGTTTAGGGAAGCAAAGGAGTTCGATTGGTGAATTATAGTGGATTGTGTTGACAAAGATTTGCATCGAGTAAAGTTGTTGACAAGCAACAAAAATGTATTTTGAACAACCAAAACAGGAGAAATTGACTTTGTTTGGCAAAATTAAAAGATTCTTTAAAAAGGATAAACCAGTAATAACGAGAGGAGTTCCTATCCCTCCACCAAAGACATCAGCGTCTTATATGATGTTAAAATATGGTTATCACACATGTATTTGGCAAGAAAATTGGGTAGGATATACGAAGAATGATGGTATGCTAGCTTTTCCAGAGCATGGTTCTTTTAATTTGGCAGTATTGCTTAATTTGAGAGAAAAGATGATGACATTAGACCCAAGACCTAGACCTACACAGTTTGAAGCATTAGTAGAATGGGAAGATGAAATGTATGAAAGAGAAAGACATAGAGGTGGTAGAGTTCATAGATTTATGTTTGGAAGATTTCATGATGAAAGACATGAAGACAGAATGAAGAGATGGAGAAATGGAGAGATAACTGAAGTATTGTATCCAGTTTTAATGGTAGGAGAGACTGCAGGAAACAAATGTAAGGAGAAAAAGAGACATTTAGAGCAATTTGGTTATGGATATAACCCGAATGAATCTGATGATGAGCTGCTGGATGATATATTAGTTAAACGACCACCACCTTATCAGGAGAATTCAGCGATGGTGACACCAAATGCACCGTCAATGGAAACCCCAATGACACCTCAAACAACACCAGTTCCAACTGTAAGCGATGTAGAGCAGGAAGGAGAAGCAGAATTTGCCATACAAACCAAAGAATTAGTTGAAAAATTGAATCAGATGAATATGAAAATAGACGCAATAACTGTGCCAGTAACTATAGGTACAGCAATAACCTGTATTCGAAAATAGACTTATCCATGAACCTTCCTTGACTGTCCCATTAAATTCTGCTATAACATCAGCTAGTAGTAGAATTAACGCCGTAAGTGTCCAAAGTGAACAGCCCACTACAGTTACTAGGTCAACACCTCCGACTAATCTAACAATAATTGAAACACCTAGGGAGATAATGCAGTTACAGCCCAAAAGAATAGAGTTGGATGAGATCCCCAGAAGTGAAGTTTCAATAGGTCCAACCACTGACGAATTAGATGATTGGGTGAAAGGGTTACAAAGGAGAAAAACACAGCCTATAGATGTCTGTAAGTTGAGAGTAGATCTGGAAGAAATTATCATTGGGACCATAAGTCCAGACAGGCTAAAGACTTATCAAGATGATGAATTGATGTATCTGTGTAAGAGTATTACTTGGAAAGCGAAAAATCTACATGAAAGGTTAGTGGAAGCTGCAGAGGAGTTGGGAATGGACATAGGAAGATCAAAGGTGTTGCAGAAGACATATAGAGTGGATTTTACTGAAAAGGATATAGAAAATATGAATACGTCTGGTAGACGATTGAAGATAAAAGAGTTAATGGTTGTTTTGAGAAAATGGGGAGACGTGGAAAGATGGAAGGGTAGATGTATGAGGAAGAAAGAAGAATTGGCTGCTAAAGAAATACATTTGCGTCCAGTAAGAGAAGTAGAAAATGTAGCTCTGGAATGTCCCATGAGAGAAGTTCCAGGAGGAGGTTATGTGCATGTTCCAGACAGGATATATTGTCTTTTACCAATGAGTTTCCCAGGTTGAGAGAAAAGCCAGTGGAATGGTATAAACAAGTTGAGAGGTTCGTGAAAGTCTCGAAAGTATTGTTAAAGGATTTAGATGGATTATTTGAAATTGTTGTCCCTGCAGATTTATGGACTTAATGTAAGATTACAGTTGATTGGCCAAAGGATGAGTATCCTAGGGATGCCAAAACAGGAGCACCTTCTGATGAGGTGATGAAAAAGTATCATCAAGTGATTACTTTCTTGAAAAGCAAAATTCCCCCTAAGGAAACTGATTGGGTAAAAATTGATAGAACAACCCAAGAGCCCCAAAGAATCTGTGCATGCATATTATGAGAGGCTATTACAAGTTTTTAAGCAGTATATTGGAGGCAAAGATATGGGTCATTTTGTCTATAGGTTTGTGTATGGATTAAGACCTGAGATTAGTCAGATGATACAGCAGCACATGTTGTGTTGGCAGGCCAAAACGATCGATGAGATTTTGAGGTATGCGAAATATTGCGGCGATGACATTGAGTCTCGCCATCGCAAATTAAAAGAAAAGATGATGTGAGCGCAAGCTAAGGTAGCAGAGCAGCAAGAAACTCAGTTGAATTCTCAGTCTATAAACCAAATGGGAGGAGTTAGTCAGAATGCTCAAAGACCCAGTAGAGGTAGAGGTCAAATGAGCAGAGAAGAGGCGAAAAAGAAATTTCCTTGTCATGGGTGCAGAAAGTATGGACACTGGAAGAATGAGTGTAGATCAGTGCAGAGGACTAATGGAGGAAATCTAATTTTAACCCCACAGGTGCAGAGTGAGGTAGTTGTGAAACAGACACCGCAGCAGCAGGTAGTTACTACCCAGGTCCCGCAACCACCGTTACCACATAATGTAAATGCTCAAAGATACAGTGCGGATACAGGGTTCCACGGAGGAGACCAGGTTGGTAAAAATACTAACACAAATGTGATTCCCCAATTTTGGATGCAATGTGATGGAAGTGATGTTGAGTCGAATCAATGACGGTGCCTGAGGGGGGAGGAAGAGTGCGTGTTTGGCGCTACTCTAGAGGTAGATCAGTCAGGTCCATTTGTTGATGGAAAAGTGGAAGGTAATGATATCACCTTTCTTGTGGACACTGGTGCTACCCGTTCTACTGTGAGAGCAGCAGAAATTACAAACCTACCCCTCTCGGGAGAAACTATCCAGGTAGTAGGAGTCTCAAATAAACAGATAAATACTCCAGTTACTAAACCAATTGAAGTGCATATTGGCCCCCTTAAAGACATGCATCGGTTTGTAGTGTGTGACTCGAGTCCAGTGAATTTGTTAGGAAGAGATTTGCTGTGCAAGATGAATTGCACAATTTACTGCGCACTGGATGGTATTGCATTTCAGACACCTGATGAGGATGTCGCGTTTAAAATGGTGCTAGCAAAGCAAGGAACAGAAGTGAATGAGTTATTTTCGCTTCTTACAAACAAAAGTGTGCCTGAAGAATTGATGAAGGTAGTGAATTCAGAGGTTTGGGATTTCACAGGACAGGAGATTGGGTTAATGAAGAAAGTGGATCCGATTAGAATTACAGTGAAAGATGGTGTTGACTATCCAAATACACCACAGTATAAAATGAAGCCAGAAGTTATAGCAGGAATAACTCCTGTAATTGATCAAATGATTGAACAAGGAATTTTAAAAGAAATAATGAGTAGTCCTTGTAATTCACCTATTATGGGATTGAAAAAGACAAATGGAACCTATAGAATAGTACAACATTTGAGAAAGGTAAATAAAATTGCTGTGCCTTGTTGTCCAGTTGTGCCAAACCCAACAGTGATTCTATACCAAATCCCACATGATGCGGAGTGGTATACTGTGATAGATTTGTGTCATGCATTCTTTTCGATTCCTCTGCATCCAGATAGCCAGTATTTATTTGCTTTCCGGTTTGGAGATCGTGTTTTGGCATGGTGCCGAGTACCTCAAGGCTATACTGAGAGTCCTTCAATTTTTAATCAGATATTGAAAAAGTGTCTGGAAGATTTGAGAATGTCTGAAGAGTCTGTTCTGGTTCAGTACATTGATGACCTACTGGTGGCATCAAAGACTCGAGAAGCCTGTGTTGCAGACACAGGTGCTTTACTGAACCATTTGGCAGAAGGTGGACATAAAGTGTCCCCTGCGAAATTACAATTCTGCCAGCGAAATGTCCAATACTTAGGTCACAATATTGAGAAGGGATCCAGAAAGATAACATCAGAGCGTATTCGAGTGATTAAGGACATGAAACCGCCAACGACACAAAGAGAAGTGCGAATATTTTTGGGAGTGGTTGGATATTGCAGACTGTGGATCAGTGGATTTTCACTGATGGCAAAACCTCTACAGAGGTTGACGAGGAATGATGTGAAAGACCCAGTTAAATTAGATGAAGAAAGTATGGATGCTTTTATTAAATTGAAAGACAGTCTGTGTCAGGCTCCGGCATTGGGAATGCCTGATTATTCAAAGGATTTTGCATTGTATTGCAGTGAAAGAGATGGGTGTGCACTTGCAGTTTTAACTCAGAGGCATGGAATGGCAAGACGACCTGTGGCATATTTTTCTGCTACTTTAGACTCAGTAGCTGCCACATTACCTGGATGTTTGTAAGCAGTAGCTGCTACTTGTGTGAGCCTGGAACAGAGTGAAGGGATCATAATGGGTCATCCTGTGAGAGTGTATGTGCCACATTCAGTTGAGATCCTTTTAACGAGAACACAGACTCAGCACCTCACCTATAGTCGGCTGACTAGGTATGAGAGAGTGATTCTAGGTGCAGAAAATGTGACAATAGAGAGATGTACAAATGTGAATCCTTCTACTCTATTGCCAGATGTTTGGGATGAAAAAGTAAAGGATGAAGCTGAACATGATTGTTTGGATGTGACTGAATTTTGTACCAAACCCCGTCCTGATATTAAAGATGTTCCTCTTGAAGAATCTGATCGTGTGATGTTTGTTGATGGTTCTTGTTTGCGAACTGGAGCAGGTGTGTTGAGTTCTGCTTATGCCGTCTGTACTGTAGCGGAAATCCTGGAAGCATCCTGTCTAAAAGGGGTAAAATCTGCACAACTTGCTGAATTGATAGCTCTAATTCAAGCCTGTAAATTGGGAAAAAGTCAGAAAGTGAATATAATTACTGATAGTCAATATGGCTTTGGCATTGTGCATGATTTGGGGAATTATGGATGCAGAGGGGATTTCTGACCTCTTCGGGGTCCCCCATCAGGAATAGTCAATTTGTAAAGGAATTGCTGGAAGCATTACAATTGCCAAAACGAATTGCAGTGGTCAAATGTGCTGCACATAAGTCAGGAAATGATTATGTGACTCAAGGCAACAGATTTGCTGACCAAGTAGCACAATATTGTGCAAAGAATGAGACTTCCATAAATCGAGGAAAAGCAAAAGAACGTACGGTTTGTCAACTTATGTTTACTAACACCATTGAAACATGGGATGAAGTGAGACAATTGCAGGAAGAGGCAGGTGATGAAGAGAGACAGAAATGGGAAAAGGCAGGATGTAGGAGACGAGAAGATGATGATGTATGGGTATACATTGATGGAAGACCAGTCATGCCAGATAGTTTACTTTCTCATATGGCAAGGATGTACCATGGAATGACACACATTGGCCGAGATGCCATGGTCAGATCATTCAAACAAACGTGGTTTAATACCAAGTTCAGGACTATTGCAGAGAGCCTTTGTCAGAGATGCTTGACGTACCAGCAGCAAAACCCAGGAAGAAATTCAATAGTTAGTCTGGGAACAATAGGGAGGGCCGGAGGTCCATTTACCAGACTACAACTCGATTTTATCGAGTTGCCTCCATGTAACAAGCTCAAATATGTGTTAGTAATTGTGTGTTTGTTTTCCCGATGGGTAGAAGCTTATCCCACAAGGAAGAATGACAGCCTGACGGTGGCAAAACTTTTGTTGAGGGAATACATTCCTAGATATGGTTTTCCGGTCACTATGGAAACAGATAGAGGAACACACTTCACTAGTGAAACAATCAAACTGATTTGTGAGGCATTGAGCATTCAACCAAAACTTCATTGTGCTTATCGTCCAGAGGCTTCTGGAATAGTAGAGCAGATAAATGGCACAATCAAGAGCAGGTTAGGGAAAGTGTGTAGATCCACAGCACTGAAATGGCCTGACGCTTTACCCCTAGTTTTGATGAGTCTCAGAAGCATTCCTGACAAAAAGACAGGATTGAGTCCACATGCGATCTTGATTGGAAGAGCAATGAGACAAGCATTTGTACCTGTCAACAAATTGATAAATATATCTGATGATCTCATCCTTGACTATTGCAAAGGATTGGCTGATATAGTACGTTCTGTGTTTCATCAGGTTGGAGCTGACGCGACCACAACACAACAGACTCAAGCGCATGATCTGAGCCCTGGTGAGTGGGTTCACATGAAAAGGCATAGAAGAAAAACTTGCCTAGAGCCCCGCTGGGAAGGACCCTATCAGGTCATATTGGTGACGACTACAGCAGTAAAGTGTGCTGGCCTACCAAATTGGATCCATGCCAGCCACACTCAGCGAGTCCGAAATCCACTTGAACCACGAGTAGAGCGGCATCTGGAGATCTCAAGTCTGAGCTCTGAATCAGAGGCTGAAGTACAAGAAATTGGTGAGGCTAGAGCAATAGACTCTGAAACTGGTGAACATAACCCGAAGGACTCTGAAGAGAGGCTTGATGAGGAATTGCTTAGCACAAGTCAAGTAAAGTGGGTACCAGCTACTGGGACTGAAGAAACTGCTGTTGAACAAGAAGAAAGACAACTCCTCGATAAAGAGGGAAAGGATAGAGAAGAAATAGGTGAGAGAAATACAGAAGAAGAAAAAGAAGACAGCAAACTTAAAGTAGGTGCAAAGAAACGAAGGTACGAATTGAACAAGGAAGAAGAAGAAGTACAACCAAAAAGGTCAAAGACAGATGATCCTTGGCCAAGTGGAGTTAAAAGACTGAAATACAGGGTGGTAAAAGGAAGACCCGAGAGCAGAACAGATAAAGGAAGTTTCAGGTGAAATTGAACAAGGAGAGTCGGATGACGAACCAGTGCTGCGACCAAAGAGAGTGAGAAAACCAAACAAAAAGTTCAAGTCACCTGACTGGATTTACATAGTGTTGGAAGAGATTAAAGAAGAAGATTTAAACAAGGAAAGAAACCGCACTGACAGCGAGCAAGAAGAAAAGAGTGATTTAAGAGGCTGTAAACAAATTAAGGTGTCACGTTAACAACTGAAGAAAATTTTCTGAAGACGTCCTGGAAATTTGGATTAGTTAAAATAAAAGAAGGGGTAAAGAAGAAAGCTTTGGAAGTGTGGGATCACACTACATTTTTATTTTAAATTTTTTCGTAGAAGATTTTTGAGATAGATTTAGAAAATCCATTTAGAATTTTATAAGGATTAACATTACTATGGCAGATACACAAGTAACAAGATCTAGATGTAGTTTTATGGGTAGGTGTTATAAAGCCTGTTTATGTTTATTTTGTATACTGATAGTATTTTGAATAATATTAACAATCATAATACCTTTACATTTGATTAAAGAAGATACATCTCGTCCTAACAACTTGACAGGTCCAAGGGTAGACACTGACATTAGGCAAATTCCTATTACTCACTTGAAACAGGTAGACGCTAGTAGTTTGCATTATGATAGATTAGTTACTAATTATTCCTTGAATGTTTTCACTAAACTACTCTACGAATATGTGGAAACAATGGATGTGAGGGACTGTTATGTATGTATACAGTTACCATTGTCTGTTTCAGAAGGTGTGACTTATCATCACCTTCCTTTGACTTATGGTGTGACCTGTAGTGTCTTATCAAGTTTATTGTATAGAACAGGTAAACTAGATTATTATTATTCCAATGTAGATACAATCTTTTCTAAAGTCCTGTAATACCCGAGTTGAATAAGATAGCACATGCAAATGTCATGGGAGGTTTTTTCCTGACAACAAAGCCTTTAGATATAGTGTATGCTAATAAAAATAATCTTACCTGTAAATTGAAGAAGGAAGAGAAAATCTTTTTGGAGATGGTGGAAGAAAGAAGGGCTAAGTTTCCGAGAAAAGCTGTTGAAGAGAAATTGAAAACACCACCTTGGGTTTTCAGAGAAGGCAACTATGACAAAGGCGAGACTTATGCTGCAATGGCTCTGGATTGGTCGCAGAAGGGAAAATTATGCTTACGTAGGGAGAAGACTAACTACAACAATTATTTCATCGGTTCCAGTGAATGTGAAGATACCTATAAAATGATTGGGGGTTGGGGATTAAAGGGAGGAACTGACCCTGTCTTGCCAGGCATATATTATGTCTGTGGGAGGAAAGCTTATTATCGGCTGCCAGATCACTGGTATGGAACTTGTTATCTTGGGATTGTCTTTCCAAAAGTCTACCATGTAGACAAAAGTACAAATGGAATCGATGAAGTAAAGCAAGGACTAAAACGTGTAAAAAGAGAAAGTTTTTCAGAAATTGTAGGTGATATATTTGGAGCATTGATACCTGGAGTTGTGGTTACACTGAATGCATACAAAATTCGACAATTGTCCACAGTGGTTGATTGTTTATCAACGGATGCTGCTGGAGGATTCTTGATGATTGACACTGAAATGATTGCCATGAGATCTATGGTTATGCAAAATCGACTTGCCCTTGATATATTGTTGGCAAAAGAGGGTGGAGTCTGCGGAATGCTGAAAGTTCAACATTGTTGTACTTACATTCCATACAAAAGTAAGAATTTGGAAGGATACATCCAGAATATCACTGATTTGCATAAGGAAGTAACCCAACTAGAGGTTGACGGTGTCTGGGAGAGAATAAGTAATAGTTTCTCTACTATAAGCGATTGGTTTTCTTCTATAGGTAGTTCCTTAGTAGGAAAAATAATAGTACCAATAGTTTCTGTAGCTACTATGATACTCATGATACGAATGACCTATGTTTGTGTGAAGAAAAGCCGCAAAGGAAAGAAAGAAAGGAAATTAAGTAAGGAACATAAAGAAAGGGAAAGAGAGATAGATGAGATAGAATTGGAAAGCTTTAAAGAAAAATTCTACGAAAAATGTAAGGAGCAAGGGCCAAAAGACAAAATAACAGCTATATAACTTGAAAAACCGTATGTTAAGGGATTTTATGATGGTAAAACCATCAAAGGGGGATTGATGGAGTGAGGTTTGTAAAATACATCCTCATGAAATTAAGTAACCCCGTAATAATGTATTGACTGCATGAACTAACCAACTCTGAATGCACACATTTACACGAGGAGCAAACGCATTTTACATAATATACTAAACCATGTTGGCATGAGCATGTATTAACTGTTTGAGCTTTGAAAAACCGTACTAATGCATGTTTATGCTATGTTGTACATTGCACATTTTGCATGTTGTGCACAAATAACGAAAAGGTTGCTTTAAATTAAAAGCTTTCCCTAGGATTTAATTAACACAGGGTATTAGTATGGTGGGAGGTAACCATAATGGGTTTTATTTCATGAATTAATATTCTTTTGTGTTTATTTACTTTAGTTCGGGATTGGGCCTGCATGAAAATGGCCTCTCGTTTGAACCAACATGTGGTTGACTTGGTCGGTATAGAGCGCGCATGCGCCAGGATGGGTTGCCTGCTTGCAGACTGCAGAATGTACCAGCTGATGTAATCCGTGTGAAGGCCATGTTGACCTGTGTCCTATTGTTTATGTGCCAAGACGCGACAGCGACTGTGGGAACAGCCATCACTACGTGCAATTTGAATGTGAAGCGGATATCATAATGTACAAATGTTGCAAAATGTATAATTATGAATGCTAGTGGTATACAAATGTATTGGTCTTAAATCCTTCCTTTGTTAGAACCGGTATAGGATGGATTTGTGAGGAGAACTGGATGAGGCGACCCTAGTATGATTTATGACAACCAATCACAGACCAAGTTTCTACTGATACTGCAACATTGTAAGATAGTGAGCTAAACAGTAGGGTATAATTGATATCCCAATTAGGGGTGTGTCAGACAGATCGGAAGACAGAGAGAGAAGGGTCGGAGAGAGATCAGACGAGCCTGAGGCAGTGCGGTCCGGTATAGCAGTGCAGTCAAGGGTGGCAAATCAGAGAGAAGAGACGATCAGAACGCACAGAGAAGCGCACCAAGACAGAGAGAGCAGACCAGCACAAAGCCAGAGAACGCATTAGGTACGAGAACGTTGCGGGAGTGCTTGGGAGGAGACTGCGTCCGAGGAGAACTAGATCAAGGTAGATTGATTGGGAGATTAATTTTAGTTGTTAGTCTATGGCAAACTTAGCTGCATCTGTCCTGTTAACTTTGTCCTCTGAGCCTATCTCTGGGGACCTCTTGCCACAACCTCGGTCAAGGAAGTGGTTTTCCTGATTCTTTGGTGGGTATCACCCTCCTTGATTGCTTTAATTTTGCAAATATATTTCTGCAAGTATTTATGCTGTACCTTCTCTTCCCCATTCCTATGCACGCTTTGATATCGATGCAAATGATTCATTTGATTACATTGCTTGATAATTTGTTCTCTTATATGTAATCTTGTATGTGCACTGACAATCTAAATTAAGAGCATTTAATAAGATAAAATCATTAACTGAAGAAGTGACTGTGGTTATTTAGTTAAATATTAAACTGTTTAGTTAATCATAGTCACCATCAACTCTTCAACTAATGGTCCATCGACCAAAGGAAGAAGACAGTTGAGATTACGAATAGTTAGAATTATATACAAATGTTATTAATGTGAAGCATAGTACTTACTAAAACTGACAAATGAAACCCCCCCCCAAATCCAGCGCCTGTCTTCAGGAATCATTTATGGGTAATGTGTGATGGGCCCCGTTGTTTGGTAAAGCAATTTATGTGTGTTGAGATTTCCCCTGGTTCATAAATTAGGGGTTGTGCTGGATCAGTAGCTTAGGCTTTTCGGAGCGGTTGGAACAGACACTCTGGAAGACTTTCTGGAACAGTAGGTACCACAGATTTGAAACCACAGGGCCTCTCAGACATTTTTGTTATTGAGCGAGCACATCGGGCGCTGGTGCCTTCGCTGCCACTTCGGTCTTCCCCTTGGGCCTTCATCGCAAAGATCCTGAACTATAGGGACATGGATTGCATACTTAGGGCTGCCCAGGAACAGGCAGTTCAAAAGTTTGAGAATCATTCAATTGCTATTTTCCATGGACACCAGGAAAGTGCAGGAGCAGCGCAAATTGTTTTTGGAGGCAAAGAAGAAGCTGCGTAACATGAACCTTAAATACATGCTGCTGTATCCTTCCAAATTCAAGGTCCTATCCAACGGAAAGGCACACTTCTTTGAGTATTCTGAGGAGGTCTGCAACTGGCTAGAAGTGAGGGACAAGGTTTCTGCTCTAAGTGTGGGCACTGGGGTACTCCCTAGGTCACAGTCGGAGTGGGGCAATTGGAGGGGCTGCTTCAGGAGGGACAAATTCTGAGCCCTTCTCTGATGTGCAAAGGGTCACGATCCAGGAAGATAGTACAATGCAGGTGGCTGAGTCAGAAGATTCGCAGGTGAAGGAACTGGGTCAGCAATTGCCCACGATGGAGGTCCTGCTGTCGGACACTCAGTCTATGCACAGACACAGACTTAGGCTAGACTGATCCCACATGACTGTGTTGTGGCCTGATTGGGAAGGGGCTGCGGAATGCTGATCATCCTGTGGTCATGTAGGCAGAGCTTAGGTTCCTTGTTTTCTTAGGACATAGGCAGTGCCGGCTGGGGAGTGAGTGGCGGTTGCTCTCCCGGTTGGATAGATTGGGGTACCTATGGGTGGTCCTGGCACGTGAGGTGGACTTATGTAGCAAAATGTTTTCACTATGTTTGTGCGGGGGAGGGGGAACTGTTCTTTGTTATTTGTTCTGGTAGTTTTAGTTCTTATTGCCGTGGATGCATGGTCAGATAGTCGCATATGGTGCTGCAGGGCAGCAAGCAGATTACGGAGTGGGTGCATGTATG
Source organism: Calotriton arnoldi (assembly GCA_963921515.1). Lineage (NCBI taxonomy): Eukaryota > Metazoa > Chordata > Amphibia > Caudata > Salamandridae > Calotriton > Calotriton arnoldi. The sequence goes on along the minus strand of CAWUFW010002082.1, from coordinate 760,318 downwards.
TGTGGAGTCTTAAAATCTTGACCTGGAAAGTGTGGGGGAACTGGGTACATAAATCAAAAGAAACAGAATTATGACCTTTTTTAAGGGCCTTGGAGTGTCCATAGCGTGCCTTCCGGAAACGCACCTAAATGAAGAGGGTGTTCAGAGGGTGCAGAAGAAATGGAAGGGGCAGGTTTTCCACACGTCCTATTCCACTTATGCAATGGGGGTGCCTATATGGGTTGCCCTAGGAACCCTTTCTGCGCTTACGTATATGGAGGCAGATGTCGAGGGGCAGTATGTGGTACTGCAGGGGAGGCTGGACAAAAGGCCCGTCTCCCTGGTTAATTTGTAGGCCCCCCAATGTGGACGATGCCACATTTTTTATAAGGTTCAGGAAGCAATGGGGGCAGGACTGGAGGGCCCGATACTGTGGTTGGGGGATTATTATTGTGTCCTGGATGAAGAGATAGACAGACATACCCCTAGACTTGACACAAAACCTCACATGTCGAAGGTGTTGCAAGAGGTGATGGATAATTTTGGGCGATGGGATGCCTGGAAGGCCAGCCGGCTGAATAATAAGTGCTTCACCTGCTACTCACCCGCACATAATGCTTATAGTAGGCTGGATAGGATTTTGCTGGCAAATGTGCAGTCAGGCGATCTGCGTGGGGTGGCTCAGCTAGCGCGATTTATGTTGGATCATTCAACAGTGTGCTATGAGCTGGCTCGGGGTGTGGGGGTCGGAGGTCGGGGGCACTGCAGGGGTTATGGAGGCACCTGACTGATATCCTGTCAGATGCAGTGAGCAGGGACACACTGTTACAAGCATTGACAGACTATCTGGAGGATAACTGGGGTACGGCTGGCTCGTGCCATGTAGAATAGGAGTTCATGAAGGCGGTTGTGAGAAGCTGCTGCCTGGGGCTGACCGTCAGGATGCGCAGGCAGCTACAGCGGGAGTTGTGTCAGGTGGAGATGGAGTTGGAGATATCGCCGGGGCGCGCAGCGGTGGACCAGAGTGATCAGCCGGAGGAGCTGCGGCTGCTTAGGAGCATTACAGGGAAATGGGATAGGCTGGACACATATACGCTCACCCAATATAGGCAGCACTTACATCGGATGGGGGACAAGCCAGGTAGGCTTCTGGCCTGGCTGTTGTGCAGGGAGACGGGTGTCCAGCCGGTTCTTCATCTGAGGGACAAGGCTGGCGCACAGGAGAGCACGTGTATGGCCGCAGTAGAAGTGTTTCAGCATCACCTGGAGAGGGTGTATTGTGGTGGAACCCGTAGCGAGCCGGATAAGGTTAGGGCCTTCCTGGTGCAACTAGAGGTTCCTAGAGTCAGGGCAGTCATGGCAGAAGAGCTGGAAGCTAGCACTACGTTGGAGGAGCTGCTGGCGATGCTCCGGATGCTCCCGCACACTACGGCTCCAGCGCGGGGGATGGGCTCCCCATTGAATTTTATCAAGTGTTGCCAGCAGTTCGCACTCAAAAATTGCTTGAGGTTTTCTTGGAGGCTGAGGAGCTGGGACAGCTTCCACCAGGTGTGAGAGAAGGGCTCATTTGCATGAAGACCAAACCAGGAGGAAGGAGATAGTTTGGACCCTGCCGCGTATCATCCACTGGAGATGATTAATTCTGATATCAATTCTGTGTAAATTGTTGGCCAACTGCTTGCGTCCTGCAATATGTGGGTTGGTCCACCGAATCAATGTGGTGTTCTACGGGGACGGAGTACGACCTGGAATTTGCGCCGTCTGACACATGTCCTGCATGAAGTGGAGGGTGCACAGGAGATGATGGCCTTGGCCTCCATTGATATTGAAAATTCTTTCAATTCTGTGGACTGTGTGTACCTTTCGGGGGTTATGGAAGCAATGGGATTCGGCCTGAGATTTTGGGCCTGGATCCACTTGTATACGGCTCTGGCGGCACGGGTTCGGGTTGAAAGGCTTGGTTTGGATTGATGGGGCATTGACCTTGGGACTCGGCAGGGAGCCGCTGGCCATTCTGATCTGCGGGTCATGCACGACTGGGGTATAGAGTTGGGATGAAGTACATATGTAGTGTCCCTCTACACCGACGATGCGTTGTTCTATGTGAGGACCCAGAGGGAATCTTTACCCATTCTGCTGTGGCTTCTAGAGGATTTTAGTGAGGCTCCGGCCTTAGGCTTAACTAGACGAAATCATTGATGTTCCCACTGGCGACGTTGGTAGGGGTGCCGGCGGAGAGCCTTCTGGATCTAGTGCTGCGCTGAGAAATAGGCTGGTTCCATTATCTGGAAGTAATGGGGGCACATACGGAAGCGAAGCAGTTGTGGCATAATGTGAAGCGTGTTCTGCCTTCGCTCCAGGGTTTGGTGAGGTTCTGAAACACTCTTGTGCTGTTGCTCATAGACAGAATAGCAGTGGCTAAAATGGTGTTGCTGCCGCGTTGCCTCTATACTATTTAACATTCGCTATGTCCGCTTCATGCAGGGATGTTCCGGCGATTGAATACCCTTCTCACATCGCTCTGCCATTGGCAGAGAAGTGAAGTAGGGTGGTCAGGATAACCATAATGCGGGGTTCTCAGGATGGGGGGCTTGGACCCCCTATTCTGGAGCATTACTATTATGCATCCCATGTTCAGCATGCAGCCCTCTGGCTCGCTCAGGGTGCCAACTGAGAAAAGGACCTTTTGGCAGGGCTGGTCGAGGATGGTGCTCTCTCTAAGATGTTGATGGCTGGCTCGGGGTGGCCAGGAGGGGTGCCCTACATTGTACGGCAGACAGCAATGATCTGACAGAGTTACAGTTGTGGTCAGGAGGATCTGTTCCAGAGGGAGCTCCTATTGTGGGTGTTGGACCCGTTTCGTCAAGTGGAAGAGGCCATGACATTCCAGGCTTGGCATGAGGGTGGCTGTGAGCTGGGGTGGGCCTCTATCACAATGAGTTTTTCATATTCTTTGAGGCTGCGCAGCAAAATTTTTGCCTGGTAGCTGGGCATTTCTTGCAGTACGCAGGTGTGGTCGAGATAGTCAAACAGCTTTGGGTCTCCTTTCTGGCTGCAGATTCTGCTGTGATGGGGCATTGGTGACGATGGGCGAGGACCACCATCTATTTTCCCAGATGTATAAGGCACATCAGGTGGATACCATGGGTAGACGGCTGAGGATACGGTGAGGTTGAGGGGATGACTTGGGTTCCCCTCTCTCGGATGTGGAGTCGAACTGGATTTGAGCGCTACTGAGAAAGTATCTAGCAACACTCGCTTCCGTCTGATACACTTTAATTTTTTTAATCGTACTTATGTGACCCCAGTGAAACTGCACAGGTTCGATCTTCATCCTGCCCCTGGTGTAAGTTCAGAGAGGCAGATTTATGCACTTCTCATGGAACTGCGCGGCGGTGGGGTCCTTCTTATCGGCTGTGGTGGATGTGGTGGCTGTGGTAGATTGCGCAGGACCACGGCTTTACGGTCCGAACTGACACTGCAACAGTGCTTGTTGGGCAATATTGTTAAACCTAAAAAGCATAAGATGCCTTATAGCTTTCTGCAGTTGGCTTTGGTGCTGGCTCGGAGAGGGGTGGATATCACTTGGATGGGAGCGGGGGCTCCCAGCAAGGCTCAGTTGTTCCGGGATGTTTCAGAGTGGTCCCTGGCTGAAGAGATGTATCTCCAGCGGGTGAGGATGGATGATAAATTTTAGGCAGACCTGAGGGCCTGGGGAGCTCTGAGTGTATGCTTCACAGGGAATGAGGGAAGTGAAACGGATGGCAGTGGCTTAGAGTGAGAGCAGGGGGTCTCTATCGGACGGGGGAGAGGGGTGTAAGATTGTATGGTGTGAGACCAAGGCTTTTGGGGGACTCTGTTTCAATCTGAGTAAGGCGTCACTTTGATGTGCTTCATTGTATGATTCATTGCCTGTATCAAGTTGTTCACCTGAAATGCGCCAAAAGTTACACATGTTTAACTGACTTATTTTGGACCATGTACACAGTTGTTTGTTCTGTGTTGGGAGAAAATGACAAATGTTATATTCTTTTATCAATTTTTTCCTCACTAGACGCCAGTGCATGGCTTCCAGATACACTACCCCTATGCAGTGATATCAGATAGGATGAAAGACACGGCTCTCGGCTATACTTGGAGTGTATCATTCAAATGACACACATTTATTTTGATACCTAAGGAATGCTCCAGGGTATTGCAGTGGTTCTTGATGCTAACGAGTCCCCAGTTATAAATTATAACCAAAAAAGAAAGTGTTTTCATCTAAGAATCAGGTTAGGGATTTCAGCAATATGATTTGGAGGATCCGAGGGTCCTATGTACTAAAGTTCCAGCAGTCGATCCCTTGCAGACAGATTGTAATGTGCTAGTAATCCTTCATCACTGCCTCATCAGCTCATTGTCACTGATTTACTGCACTTGTGCTGAGGCATCTTAAGGGGCCATGTGTACAGTAGGCCTGGACGGTGAACTCCGCTCCGTTTGCGGAGTTTGCAGAGTTTTTTGCTATCCGCGCTCCGCGGAGCTCGCGGAGTTCCGGAAAACTCCACTCCACAGAGCTTAGTTTTTTCCTCGCTCACACTCGCCAACGGTAAGTTGCCGAGCACGAGCGAGGAAAATCCAACGCTAGACCGTTTTCCCGCGCGAATGCTCAACGCGGGCGGTTGCGTATGGTCGCTACCGCTTGAGTTAAGAAACCTTCCGTTCGTGTTGAGGAAGCTGCCCCCCGAGTAGAACTTCTACTCGAGTGGCAGAAAGAAGCAGCACCCTTCTTGCGCTGCGCATGATGCAGTTCGCGCTGATTTTACAGTGTGGGCCAAACAACGGCTCGCGGTAACTCATTCCGAAGCTTGCGGAACTCCACGTAGCTTGGACGATTTTTTTTGTCACTTCGCAGAGTTCTGCATAGCCGAACTCCGCCCAGGCCTAGCGTACAGTTCCTTGTTGAAAGACTGTTGTCTCCTCCAAGAATAACTAGAGACCAGCTGCATGGGTGCTTGCCTCTGGAGCTTTCGACATACTATACATCTTGCCAGCTAACCAGACATAGAATAAACACTTGGATACAGTTTTAGAATGTGAAGGCTAGTTTCTCATAAGCCAATATGCGCCATCATGAGTTGGGAAAAATCATTTGAAATGCTAGGCCTGAGAGTATCCAATCTAGCTGTATGACTTGATTGACAGACATGTCACCAGAGATGCCAGCAGACCTGGAGTACGTGGCTATCAGCAATGTGTACACACCCAGGGTAAGAGCCAGTGAGCATTAGCTGTCAATTCGCAGGAGACAGTCTGACCAGAACTGCCAGATCAAGTTGCCTCTAGATGGGAACACACACAAACCAAGACTTGTTTCAGCTTTGCAGGGCGTCAGTTGTGAGGGGTACTGAATGGCTAAAATCCATTGATGCTCTTAACTGCAATCTTACCCTAGCCAACTCTGTAAAATCCCTGGGAATCACTCTGGACCCACGTCTAAACATGAGCAAACATTAAGAGCACTGCGAAGAGCGCACTCTACAACCTAAAACTACTCAACAAAATCAAACCCTTCATCCCTCCCAATGACCTTAAACAGGCCACACTATCTTTGGTTCTGTCCAGATTGGACTACGGGAATGCAACCCTCACAGGCACGGCATAATCTCACTTAGCTCCCCTCAGAACAACTCTAAATGCAGTTGCTAGGATGGTCACCAGAGTAAAGAAATACGACCACATCTCTCCCTCTCTAAGAGAACTAAAATGGCTCCTGATTGAAGCGCGTTCCAACTTCAGACCTGCATGTCTCACACACAAAGCTCTTCACACCGGTAAACCTGTCTACCTGGTGTCCAAATTCAAAAAGGCAGACTAGATGAGGAATCTCACGAGCACTAACACACTACTTCTCATTCCTCCCTAAACTCGCAAACAAAAAACGTTATCAAGCTCCTTCGCTGGAAATGCTCCTAAAATTTGGAACTCCATCCCAGTCCATATCAGGACCAACCCCTCCTTCATAAACTTCAAAAGACAGCTCAAAGACCTCTTCCTCAACCGAACTCATCCAACTGGATAGCTTCCACCCAACGAGACAGAGTTCCTCTGCCACAGGAATCTCGTCCAGCGGATAATATAGCCACCTCATTAAGAAGGCATTTACATTGCCTGCCTTTTGATTCGCTTCTATGATCCCCTACAGGCCTTAACAGGATTCGACAGGAGACAATGCTGTTTATTGAAATAATGTCTGTCCGATTGCATCATGATAAATGTCGTAAAGCGCTCTGATACCTTCAGGTCTGGCCAGTGCTATATAAAACTCTTAAATAAATCTTAAATAAATACTTCGAGACCTGTGGCCCTGCCAGAAACAGTTTAAGAACATGATTCTTCACATTCTAGTAGCACACAGGGTGTCCTTTTCTGCTTTGCTTGCTCCTACACTTTTATTTCTGCTGGGTGATCTTCCCTACAGAGCTGTTGTAAGGCATGTGCAAAGTGAACATTTACCCAGGGTTCCCACCTTCTAAGGGCCAGCTGGTAAATCAGAAAAAGCTCTCCCTCTCATTCTCTCTTTTTCTTCTTCTTTCAAATTGTCTGTCTAAACCTTTCTCTCTCATTCTACATCTTTCTCCAACTCCATCTTTGGCCACCTATCTATACCTCACCACTTTCTACTTTTAGATTTATCGCTTTCTCTACCTTTGCTATTTCTCTCTCTAACATCTCTCTTGCTCTTCCACGCCCAACCCACTTAAACAGTCTGTAAATGTTTGACTAATTTCCTTTAACTTATCCTTACCTCTTGGTTTACCTTGTCTGTCTATCAGGTCCCTTTCATTCTACCTCACTTCTCTTTTCTACATCTCTCCTTCTGTTGCATCCTCTCCTCTCTTTGTGTCACCAATCATTGAATCCTTACCTTTCTCACAACCTCATATCCCCATGTGCCCATTTGCCCCTTTTACTGACTACCTCTATGTCACTGCTGTCAGCCACTCTCAAATCTCTATCGCTGCTTCATCTATTTTCCTGTTCCAGGCCTCTCTCTTTACCTCACATCACCTCTTCTATCTCACCTCTCTCATATCTACTCTGCTTGTATCTCTACATTTACATGTACCTCTACCCACCTCTCTCTTTTTTGAACTCATTGGTGTCTCTACTTCGCCTCGTTTCTCATCTCTCCTTTTACCCTATACACCCAAGTCGCTACCTTCCTCTTGCCTCACTACTCTCTGTACCTAACATGTCTTTCAATACCTCAGTTCTCATTTTGCCCTCTCTCTATCTCACCACTCTTTCTACCCTGCTTTTTCTCCTTTTATACTTCTGTCACTATCCTATCACTCTACCTGTCTACCTCTCTCTCCCTCTCTCTAAACACTCATTCTACATTCCATCTTTTTTACTCAGCCATTGATGCGTCCCACCCCTCGCCCTTCTTTTGTTCGCCCAAACTTCAGCTCTCTCTACCTTACCCCAAAACCTTACCTCTCTCTACCACATTTTCTCTACCTTCCTCTTTCTACCTCTCTGTAAAATTCTTTCTGGCTACTTAACCACTCTCCTTTAACTCACATCTCTCCCTACCTCACCTCAGTCTCTAACTCCTGTCTCCCACTTCTTCATCTTTGTTGCTATACCATTCTCTTAAACTCTCTGTCCTTTGCCTGGCTTCTACATCCTCCAATTTCTCATACTTCTAAGAGCCGGAGCTCCCCGACTATCCACAGAAGATACACATAGATGAGAAGCAGGACAGGGAAAAGAAAGAGAAAAGTCCTTGGAGAAGTGCTTTGAATCACAGTGGTGCAGCGAGGATGTCAATTGTAAATTAGGATTTATTTGTGAGCATGAATATTCCTCAATTAAAGCTGCAATTTCAAACACTGTGCACTTTTTTGAGTATTATGCACTAGCTCCTTAAACAATCACTAAGTTACCCTTACTATATATCTTCCACAATATGAGGAACAGGCTCGGTGGACACAAAATTCTATGAAAAATGTTGTGTTTTTTGCAAAACAAAAAAGTTCATATTTAAGCGCAAAATTGAATGGTTTTATCTTTGCTTGCTCAAGTTTTTTTTGGTACTATCTGACTGGCAGATGACAGCCAACCTGGTTCAGATCAGTGAAGTGTTTATCTCTCACCTAATGCCATTGGCTGTTTGGGTGCATCTTTCTGCCTCGAATCGAATGCTTTCATTGAATCGAACCAGATCAGAAACTACAACTATAGGCACCTCCTTTACGTGCTTTCTCCCTCCCATATGTCTTGCTAGCACTATTAACCCCGACCTATTGACTTTGGAAATGGTTATTAAATGGACTTTTTACATAGATACAAAAGTACCCTCCCACAAGCTCTCGCTGAGCATATGCCTTGAGTTTACAGTAGAGGTTATTGACTCTAAGATGAAGCAGTGAGGCTAATGATGAATTGCTGGCTCGTAATTAGAACAATTAAACAATATAGTTTGTGTGATGACTACAAGGTGGTCTTGGTCCATCAAGCTGCGAGTTAAAGCAGGGTGTCTTATAAGGAGAATATGTTACTGGACATATAACTGCCCCGTTTTGTATTGTAATTAAACATGAAAACCGTTGGAAAACACCTGAAAGAGACAATAATGCAGGGTTTTGGGTTATTGTGTAATCCGGTATTATCTACAGATTTTACAATTAGGCCTGGGCAGAATTTCAATTGCGCAAGATTAATTTTGGTAATTCCCCATTACTCTTTGGCACAGAATTAGCAATAATTATGCGATTACCTCTGCTCATGTAATTAAGAGTAATTTGTGGGGAATCCTAGTGCGAGAGCACATTTAGTGAGCTCTGCTGCATTTAGCATTTTTTTCTTATTGAATATACATCCTCGCATGAATTTTGGATGCACGGTGCATTTTGCACTAAGAAAATAGCTCTAAATGCCGGTAGTAAGTTGGGAGGAAATCCTACCCCAAGAGCACATTTTGCGAGCGCGAGAGGGTCCTCGCACTCGCTATCCGTGTTCTATCGCATTTCGTACTATTTCTTAGAGCAAAATTCATTTTCGCGTTGGTCATTTTTGTGCTAAGAAATAGGGCTAAATTCAGAATTGCTCTTCTCGTGTAATTCAAGCGTTATCTTGCAGAATTCTTAGGTAATTCTATGTGATTATGCTACAGTAAATCACAGTAGTTATGCCCACCCCATTTACAATATTCTCAAATGGAATGAGGTCTAAATTTGCTTGGCTCTATAGGAAACACACCTAAGTTTAAATGTGTGCCTGTGAAACTTATAATAATATGAAGTAGACAAAGTGAACCACTGTGTCTGTGTTTCTTTTAGGAGTGTTTAATTGATGAAGATTGCGGATCAAGGAAATATTGCCAGATTTCGACGTTTGAGTACAGATGTATTAACTGCAAATCACAAGAAAAGGTAATTGTATATTTTTATAGTGCAGTGCACGTTGACATAAATTCCTTATAGGGGCTTAAGATAGGAACAACGGTAGGGCTCGTGTCAAAATTATTCTTTTGAATGAGATTTATTTCTTAAATGTATGAATTTTGGTAAAGTAAAAATTTTGCACGTTTTATTCTTTGCGTACCATCAGTAGTTAGTTAACTCCATCAGCGCTCTCTGGGTGTATGTGTCACCATCATGTAATACAGTTTTAGCGAGCTCTACAGTATAAATCTGAGTGTTAAACCGTTTTAGGATTTTTAGACATGTATGAACATATTTGATGAACGCTCTTATTGATACGTTACTTTAACACTTCCATCTGAACCATTTGTTCAACAACAAAGGGCATCAAGGTGAGATGAATGGAAAATCTCTATTACTGTGAAGTGTAATGTCTGATGATTGGTTGATAAACATTATGTATGTTGGAAGGAGGAAGGTCTCTTCTCATAAGTAGAACAAAGATGATTTGATTCCAAGATCCACAGCTAAGGAGCAGCAAAAGACCGCAGAGTTGGGAAAAGCAACTGACCTCCAGCCAATGAAGACCAAGCAGCCCCACATTAAAAATTCAATTTTCTACTCACACATTCCATTCTATCCACACATTCCATCACTCACAAAGCCTTCCACATGTATACCACACACCTTCCGCATTTTATAAACAAAACAAACAAGAACAAAAATAGACACATCAATAAGCTGAACAAAGTTATGGCTGCAACACGTACCTCCACTACAACATCATACTAATACATACTAGCCAAACTTTGTGATACCCTTCTCATGCTTTTCCTCCTGAACTCACTCTTACAATGTACAGGCGTACGGCAATTACCAAAACCACAACCTTGCTATCATCTCCTAACTCCTCAAAAATGTGTAACCCTTTTCCCCACCAAGAAACACACTTCCTGGAATGTTATCCCCATCATGCAATGAAGAATCGTCACTCAGCCGCCAGTTCTTACAAAGGGAAACACTAGTCTGATTGCACACTGACCCACCAACAACTCTCACTGCACCATTCAACACCTCAACAACTCTTACGGGTCACAACCCTTTGGTACTACCTCTTCTACGACCTGCAGGAAACTTCAGCTGTATAAACTAACCCTCAATAATCTTCCTCGAAGAAACTCGTCCCCTCCTTCGTTCCATGTCCTGCCTCATCCTTTGCTTATATTTGTTCAACTTCTGTCAAACTTCATGAAAGATCGCATCCCATTGTACTCTCCAGATATCCCTCATTTGCCTTTCCCTGGCTGGTTTCCTCCCTCCGAGCAATTCAAATAGAGAATCACCGGTAAAAGAATGTGGTGTGGTCCTGCACGGATTCCTTTATGACACAATTAAACCAAACTCCCATTACCCAATATGCCATGAATTTGGCACTTGTAAATTGCGGCTCATTGTCTAAAACAAGAAATTTGAGTAGACCTTCTCTTCAGAAACATCTTCAAGGAAATTGATCACAGTGTCAGACGTGACACTTTCCATAGTCGTTATTTCTGGCCACTTGGAGAAGTAGTTGATCAGAACCGCAGCAAATATGTTCTATTTGGTAGGTGCATAAAAGGGTTCCATACCAACAATACCCAATTTCCTCTAAGGTCATTCAGGAAGTGAAAAAACAGGAACTGGAGCTGTGATACATGCCTTGATAAACTTAGTCTTGCGTATCCTTACTGCCCCGTCTACCATCTCATCCAAACCTGGCATACAAACATACACACAAACCAGCCAGTTGGTGGCAGATATTCCCTTGTGGGCTTCATGGCCTTGGGCAATAATTTTTCCTCTCAGTGTGTCGAAAGGTACGGCCTGGTCACCCCTCATGAGAAATCCTCATTTACAAGCTAGCTCAATTTGGGGCATATTTACAGTGAAGTGACTGAGTGCGGCGTTAGTCTTCCTGGCTTAACGACGCACTCCGCCACTTCAGAAACTAAAGGCCTGCACCATATTTACAAAAATATGGTGGAGCCCTGCGTTTCCCCCTGCGCTGGTGCTAAATTAAGCTGCCTAGCGCCACCGCAGGCACCCTTGCACCATAGTGCAAGGGTGCCTGTGTTGAGGGGAAGATTGTTTATGCGCAGGAAGGTCCCCCTTCCTGCACATAAACAATCTTTAAATGGCGTTTTGTAACTTCTATGTGTGCTGCTTAATGCAGCACACATAGAAGTTGCAAAACAGCTTTTTTTTTTTAAATGATTGTTTATGTGCAGGAAGAGGGACCTTCCTGCACATAAACAATCATTGGCGCTTTGCTGTTCGGCAGCACCCATGGAAACAGCAAAAACAAGGAGAAATATAGCATTTCTCCTCGTTTCGCCTGTTTAAGACCATGTTTTCCGTGGTCTTAATTTTGGCACTGCCTCCTATTTACGCCTCCCTTGTAAATAGGGGGCAGCATCAAAATCAATGGGTGTTGCGGTGGAACGCCCTCCCCTTTCACGCTAAATACAGCGTGAAGGGGTGCCTTATTTACAAGACATCGTTAAGCCATGTTAAGTGGCTTAAGGGTGCCTTGTAAATAAGGCGAGGCCCCTATCGCCATCACAACGTCACTGAAAGTGACGTTGTGGTGGCGATAGGGGCTTGTAAATATGCCTCTTTGTATTTTCGCAAATTATTTAATGTATCTGGACTCTAAGTACTCGTCCAGCCATCCAAACTCAAAGCACTCCTTGATCTTCTTCAAAGCAGGTCATTCCTCAGGCATCCACCAACTCCTCCTCAGTACAACTATCCCTGGAATTGAACTCTACTAAAAGCACTGCATTACTGACACTGAAGGTAACCTCACCATCACAACCCATCCTGATCACCATGTTCAGAAAGAAGAAGGATGTTTCTCAGAAGTAGGACAGAGAAGGCTATATTCCAAGATCCACAGGATAAGGAGAAGCCAATATAAGCAGAGTTGGGGAAAACAACCAACTTCCAGCCAGTGAAGCTCAATCAGCCCTACATTCGAACCACAACATTCTACTTACATACTCCATTCTACCCACACGACCCATCATCCTCCAAACATTCCACATGGATGACCCCCTACAAAAGCAATGTGAGAAGAATGATTGACAACCAGTCAGAGCCACAAGAGATACATGTCTCTTGTGTTTGGTGATGCAACCAATTGGACATCAAGTGAGGTGTGTGCAGCCAACCGAGTGTCCAGTAAGATGTGGCTGGAATAAGGTCAGAGATTGTTACATTTGGGAGTAGGCAGTAGCAAAATCACAGAAGTACCAACACTTGATCCAGTGACCTCAAGAACATATTATGTAATGTGTGGCTGTACTGAAAGCCAGACAGGGACAAGTCTCCTGGACCAAGTACGCTGTGCATCAGAGGGCCAAATACAGACTGTTTGAACCATTATGGAGTGTATGCACAAACGTCCTGCAGCTGTACACGTGACTCATAACACCATTTGACAGAGTCTTGTGGTTTCATTCACCACTCTTTAAGTATATATATGCATCTAGCACAACCCCCCCAAATCTCTGGCTGGGAATATAGGGTGCCGACAACAATGGCACACTTCTTGGACTTAGAGGTAGTGCTGACTCTGCTCCACTGAACTCCAACATGGATGTGGGAGCGTTAGGCCAGCTGTCTCACAGGATTGTAGTCATAACTGCACATTGCTCTACAGTGTGGCACTCATTCCACATAGTGGTATTTCTCAAGAAGCTGTAACCCTGGGTGGAATGATACCACTCTCCATTCTGAGTGGCCAGATGCCTCAGTGTTTGGGCAGCGGCATTTGGCCAGGGCATAGCCTGGCCCTGTCTAACCACTGCAGCACCACAGCGGAGCAAAGTCTGCACACCCCTTACAGCACATATGCACCAGACGTCATTAAGATCACTCAATTTATTGTGCAAACCATTTAATCCCCCACCCTGACATACCTCCATAAAAAATTGTTGTCCAGAGATTTTCACTTTTGATCCGTGTGTTTGGATCAAGAGAAGCAATTTAGCTTGGGTAGACATTGCTGATCTGGGTCAAATATTTTCTTGATGCCATTTTTAAAAATGGCGGATGTGTTGCAGTGATGATGTAATGTTTCAGGAACCATGAGACCTATATACTTCATTTTGGTGTCAAAACATAGGTTTTAGGGGTCAAGTAGTCTTATAGAGACAATAAATAACTCCTCCCCAGAGCAACCCTTCTGCCATTTTCCCAAATGGCGGCTATAATAGAGGAGAAGAGCATTTGGACACGGACATCTTTTTGTAGCACAGGTTTTGCAAGTACATGTACGTGTAAGTTCTGTGGGTAGAGACTTTAGAAATTTCGTATGCTTTAGCACCCCATCAATATCTTCCCAACCAAATTCAGACAGATCTTTCTCTACATATGCATTATCCAAAACATTTACACATCTTCTGATCAAGTAGAACACTCTTTTAATGTGTCCACACACAGAATATGACATTGGTGGAAGGTCACCTAGCGGGACTGATCTCTTGAACTCATTGTACCGAAGATTGTCAAATGTGTGACAGCCACAACTGATTTTCCACACACACACAAGGACTTTTTCTACATCTTTAGAGTCACATTCTTCTTCTGTCTCATCAAATCCTTTTAGAAACTTCACAGGTTCAGCTGTTAAAGCTCAAAGATGTGTTCCAATTTTGCTCATAGTGTCATCACCCATAAGAATATGTGCCTTGATAAGAAAACTGGGCATCTCTTGGCCAAGTTTCTTGTACAGAATATGAAACGGGATTAAGTGTCTTTTTTGCCTGTTCCAAAATGTATCCATAACTCCGACAATCTTTGACTAATGAACATTGCAACAAATCTAAGTAGCACAATAATAACATCTGTGTCATTTGACAGTACAATCACTCTATTGGAACCATTTCGAACAGACCACACAGCATGTGGCACAACACAAAGGTCAGCTTCCTTCAATTTGCTGTTAAGGTCTTGAACTATATGACCCGTACCTTTTGAATATCTCTCTGCAGGCACCAACTCCTCATTGACAATCATTCCACTTACAATATTTGGAAATTCAGGGGCAGATTTACAAGCCCCTTGCGCCACTGGTGCGTCACTTTTTGTGCATTTTAGTGCCCCATATTAACAAGGACAGGAAAAGCCACCCTGCGTGGCTTTTCCTGTTCTTGTAAATATGGCCCCTTTGCACGCAGCACTTTGCGTGAAAGGGTCGTACCATGGGTGTTGCTGTGGGTGTTCCCACGCAACACCCATGGAACCAGGCACATTTCCAGATTTACGAGAAATCGTAAATCTGGAAATACGTCTGAATGCTACGCCTCCCCAGGGGAGGCGTAGGGAGGCGCAACGAGGAGAAATTTATTAATTTCTCCTCATTATTTTCAGTGATTGTTTATGTACAGGAAGGTGTTCCTTCCTGCACGTAAACACTCAGTAAAACAATGACGTTTTGCAAGTTCTATGTGTGCTAATGCAGCACACATAGAAGTTGAAAAATGCCATTTCTGATTGTTTATGTGCAGGAAGGGAACCCCTTCCTGCACATAAACAATCTCCCCACTACGCAGGCATCGTTGCAAGGGTGCCTTCGCCAGCGCATAGCAGTTTGTGCGCCAGTGCAGAGGAAAGCACAGGGATGCGACATATTGTTGTAAATATGTCGCATCCCTGTGCTTTGAAAGTGACTCAGTGCGGCACAGCAAAATGGATGCGGCACACACTGAGTCACCTTCCTTGTAAATCTGCCCCTAAGTGTTCACTGAAGTATCAGCAATGTTTGAGCAAGCTAATCCTGTTCAATGTTGATGACTAGAATTTATCAAGTTGCACAGGTATAGGGGTCACATTTTTGATGCAGGTAAGGTCCATTGTTCCACTTGTAGACATTCGTCTGATTCTCTCACAGTCTTTGACAGATAGTTCAAGATAACTGTCAAAGACAATGTGCAGTTCTTGCAAGGTGTACACTGACTTTGATATCTGTAGAACAGCCTGTACGACCTCTCCGAAGTTTTACATGGATGAAATCTTGACCATTCACAATTGTGATATATAGTCCACAGCAACAGCAGTTTTTAATGAGGACACCTTTTCAAATTGAAATTCTTCAGGTGAAAGTTTTTTTTCCGAGCTCTTTTACGAGTTTGTGCTTCACTGGTTTGGTTGCAGCATCTCCATCAAATAATAGGTTTGTTGAAAGAAGATCATGCGACAGAATGTCCTTGATCAATTCACTGCCTTCCTATGCGGCATCCATCTCTCTATGTGCTTGCGAAAGTTGGTTTTTTTGTAACCTGTATTGCATTGACTGGTTGGACGAAACTCTTACTATGGCAATTAAAGCGTGGTAGTTCAGCTTTAGTGATTATGTCAAACAGCTTTTTCTCTTTTAATACAAATCTCTCCTGCTTCAGTTCTGCGTATAGTATCGATCCATGTTCCAGGATATCTAGAAGACGTGTCTTTATATCGTTATCAACAAATTGTTGGGAAACGAAGTGGTGTAGTCACACAGGCTCAGTCATTTCAAAGGGGTTTCCTTGCTGCTGCATGAAATGAAGAAGGCTGTCAACATGTTTATTAAAACATTCCCCTCTCTTTCCCACAAGTTCGTGGTGAGGAACAGTTTCACGATGGTCCATTAACTTTGAATTTGCCCTCACTCTAAATACATTGCAAATATAAAGGACATCATGGTAAACTAGCTGCCATTGGCAACATATTCACTTTTATGTGTCTGACAAACAATTCCTTTGGAGCTTTTTTGTGATCTCTGGATCGTCTGTTCCAGTTTAATATCTGGAAGCCATAGCATTGAACATTCCCTCTCGGTCTTTCACCACAAAATGTCTTTGGATTAATTTCCTGTAGAGGTATGGTTTTTTCCACCTCTAGCTTCTTCACTCTTTCCAAATACCAGGACCCATATCTCAGGCAGTTTAAGCAATCGAATTCGCAAAGCACAGTAATCAGTGACGCCAAAGGCTTCACGTGCAGCTCCCAATCACAGTTCCAATCAGCATGTACCAAGTCTTTCACTAGAGCTACCATGTGTAAAACATTTCCCCAGTACTTGTAAAGTTCTGGTTTTTCTTTACATTCTTTGAAAAATTCTACCAACTTGGTTTTCTGATTTTGAACTGAGTATATTGAACATTGCCTGGCTTTGCATTATGTCTTTTGAATGAAGTGCACCCTGTGCCTTGTTCACTTCTGAGATAAGAGATGCAAAACCTAATTAGTCATTCTTGTTCCAGAAAGCATTCCAATGCAGTGTTTCTATAGCCTCAGATATGTTAAGCATACCTTGTAACGAACGAACATAATGAGTTCCACTCAATACTGACTGGGCAGTTTTGCTTCCAAAGATTTCAGTCTCAATAAGTGCATTGTCTATGCCACATCCACTAAGATAACTACCTGAACACAGCAACACTACTTTTGTCATGTGGAAAACGCCCATCATTGGATAAAGATCATCGAATTCTACTGGATTGTTCATAAAAATGTCAACTATAATATGGAAAACACCATCGCAGAAAATTGGCAGGATAGGGTGGTCTTCAAGCTGAGCACGTACATTTTGGAAATTTTATAGAGCTGTGTATACTGTTGTGTAGTTTGTGACTGGAGATGGTATTACTGGTAAACACCCAATCTTCTTCAGTGGGACGGTATTCTGGAAAATCAGAGCATGAATTCCAGCCCACAAAGGAATTGGCTTTTCCTTATCCTTCAGTCCGCACCGAATAAGCGATATTATAAATTCAGTTAAATCAGCTTTGCGGACGCAGGATCAGGTAGAAGAAGATCCATGTCCTCAGACACTTTGAAACTTTCTGGTAGACTGGGGCGTGTTGATGACTTATAACGATTTTGCACACGTTAGCAAGGAAGTTGGGTTATAAGTTTGTAGCCTCATTTGTTTATGCCTAAGGCTGACAGCTTGTTTTCCAGCAGCTACTTCATTGGTACAGTCTTGAAAAAGCACCATGGCAATATCATGTCTGCTGGATGTTCCAGACAAAGCAGAGCTGTGTTCAAAATCGAAATTATCAAGAGCAGCAATTGTAAATCGTTTCCTGGTAAAGTGACTTGGAAGTGGTGTGCTGTTGGATTCACAAGATTTTACAGCATGAGCTGCTAACAAGTTCCTGCTCTGTACTATGTCATTATAACTTGTTGATACCTCAGTCCTATTCATTGAAGTGATCAGCTCTCTACTGTTGCACTTGTCATAGATTCTGTGGGCAGTCATCATGTGTAGCGGAGTTTTCTTTTTGCTGTAATGTAATTCATAAAACATGATTTGGAAAAGACAGTACATTTTTACAGCATAGGCCTGTCAGTTCATGGGATTGTCTTCCACTTCTTCGCTTATATCTCCAAAGCCATCATCAGTGTTGCCGGCTGCTGTTCCGAACTCAAGAACTTTAGTTTGTAAAAGTTTTGCTTTGTTGATATTAAACAATGATGTAAAAAAATGTTGAGACAACATCAGGCATTCTTGTTGACTCCCAAGATTTGCGTAGCTCTGGGGCATCACAAAGTGTATCATTAAGTCCAAAATCTACATCTTTCAGGACATTTCTCAAAATGGTTCCTTCTGATTTTACTGCATCCTGTGATCTTATTTTGGTAGCAAGAACTTCAGGAGTCAAAATCAGCTGAAAACACAATAAGTAGCTCATTCTTTTTGTTACAATTTCGAAAAATTCTTAAGCAAGGAACCAATCATTAACGAATGCGGGAATATACATTTCATATCAAGAAGTACAATGAAAATTAAACCGAAAATTGGCCATGTACCAAAATATGGTGCATTCAAGATAGCAAAAAATATTTTATTAATTATGCCATTATAAAAAGGTTAAAATGTCATGGAAAAACTGCATCAGCAACAGTACAAAGATGTCCTTAACACTTATTCATACAGAGATTGATGTCTCCAACATATGCAATAAGACAAATTGATGTAAATATATGAGAAGTAAGATCATCTCATGATAAACATTGATATGGTTTGTGTATAACTCATGACAAAAGTGCATTAATAACCATGGACTATTCAACAGAACAACAAATTGTAAAATGGAGGGCTTGAAGATGGAGTTACTACGCGCGTTTGGGCAAAAGTGCCTTCATCAGGAAGCCGCCACATATATATCTTTCCAACAATTTGGAAGTTGAATGACTTGGTTTAATAGTTCTTAAAAGCAGGCTTATGTAGAAATCTGGAATGCTGGTCTAGCAATGAGATAGTGGCACAGGGGTTTAGAAATACTCTTGAATTTTGTCTTCCTTTATGATGTGTGATTCAATATTGTGTGTAGCAGTAGTGCCAAGGACAGTGAGCACTTGCCAAGAACCAACGTACGTCAAGACTGCATCATGAACGCTTGGCAATAGTGATTGGAAGCAGGTATTTCTTTTGGTGAACTAGGATACGATGGGGGCAGAATCCCTCCCAGAGAGGCAGACTCGCTGGATAGTGTGGTATGTAAATGGCTGATATTCTAACGTCGCTCTCTCTTGGACCCACAATATAGCTATATCGAGGGCCCAACAGAGAGAGCGACGTTAGAATATCAGCCATTTACATACGGCACTATTCAGCAAGTTGGTACTTCTTGATATGAAATGTATATGCCCGCATTTGTTAATGATTGGTTCCGTGCTTAAGAATTTTTCGAAATTGTATATGTTTCTCCCTGCTCTTGGCAAGCCATTTGTATGCAGGGGACCCCTTCGTCCCTAAATCATTCTTTTTGTTAGACTGACAAAAACGAATTCTGTCATTGAACATTCTCACTAGAAAAATCTTAATTTCATTATAATGGATCAATACAGTTTCATCAATGTTGACCATTATTTCTCTGATCTTACCGAGTGTGAACCCAAGAGTGGCTTTAAAACTCAACTTGCTTTTTCAAAAAATGCAAGCTTAACTTAAGGCTGGTGATTCTGTTGCTGCTGGGAGCTCATTGTGTGTATGTGTGTATGTATGTATATATATATATTCACTGAAAAAACCATAGGTTTCAGGCACGTTATAGTTAGAAATTAGCATTTAAAAAACCTTAGAAATTCACTGAAAAAACCATAGGTTTTAGGGACAGTTATAGTTAGTTGGACATTTCACTCGTACAAAACCATAGAAATTCCCCCGTTATAGTTAGTTCAGCTAACTATAACTTGCGCCCGCAATGCACTGCTGATGACGTCACATATTACATCACTCATGACATGGTCAGTGACATCACTGATGACATCTCAAATGACATCACTGATGACATCATCCAGTGACTGTGTGTTTCTGTAAAGTTTAAATATGTTTAATATATATAGGGAAAGGCGTATTGAAGAATGAGTGGGTGTATAAGTGTCTGGATGGATGATTTAGTAGGTGCGTGACTGACTCTATAAGTGAGTGATTAAACGTATCTTACTGAATGCATGGGTTAGTGACTAAACTGTGTGAATGTCTGTATCCGTCTGTCTGTTGGTGTGTAAGCGGCTGCATGGGTTTGCAAATAGCTACATGAGTGTCTACATGGGTTATTGATTGGTTGTCTGAGTATCTGTATGGGTGCCTGAGTGTTTGTGTGGGTGGGGTGTGTGTGACTCTGTGCATAGATGTGTGAGTGGGTGATTCATTGGGTGCATGGTTTGAAGAGTGTATCTGTGATGGACTGTATGGGTGGGTGAGTGTGTGTATGGGTGTGTTAGTGAGTGAATGGATGTCTCAGTGGTACATGTGTGAGTAACTACATATGTGAAAGGCAGTATATATGTGTGTTGGAGTATATAAATGGCTATAAGTGAGAGTGTGTGATTGTGAGAGTGGCTGTATGGATGAGTGTGTACTTGTATCAGTGATTGTATAAGAGCGTAAGAATGTGCTAGTATTTGTATGAGTAAGTGAGCTGGTGTGTGTATAACTGTATAGGTGAGTAAATGGCAGTGTGATTAATTATTTGCATGACTGACTAGGTGTGTGAGTACCTCTATGGATGAGTGGCGGTGTGTGTGTCTATATAGGTGTATGAGTGCATATGATAGTCCTGTACTGAGTGACCATAAGTATGAGTGACTGTACGGGTGAGTGAGTGGATGTGTGTGTAGACCTAAGAATCAGTGAGTGTGTATGTAGTTATTGGTGTTGGAGTGTCTATGGTTTTGAGAATGGCAGTCTGTAATTTAGAGTGGGTGTATCAAAAGTTATATTAGGGTGTGAGAAGATGCATCAAATTATCACATGGATGATGTCATCAGTGATGTCATCAGTGATGTCATTTGAGATGTCATCAGTGATGTCACTGACCATGTCATGAGTGATGTAATATGTGACGTCATCAGCAGTTCATTGCGGGCGCGAGTTATAGTTAGCTGAACTAACTATAACGGGGAATTTCTATGGTTTTGTACGAGTGAAATGTCCAACTAACTATAACTGTCCCTAAAACCTATGGTTTTTTCAGTGAATTTCTAAGGTTTTTTAAATGCTAATTTCTAACTATAACGTGCATGAAACCTACGTTTTTTTCAGTGAATTTCAAAGGTTTTTTAAATGCTAATTTCTAACTATAACGTGCCTGAAACCTATGGTTTTTTAAGTGAATTTCAAAGGTTTTTAAAATGCTAGTTTCTAACTATGCCTACAGAGGTAGGACATGTGAAGAAAGAAGAAAAAACGCACAGAAAGAAGCAACAGAAGTCCACAAAGACTAAGAAAAGAGCGGGAAGAAGCAAGACATGTGCAGAAAGAACCAACAGAGGAGCAGAAAGAGGCCTTGTTGCAAAATCATCCTGTGCCCACAACTTTTTCAGACGGGTACTGGTGGTAACTGACTCGGACTAACCAGAGCCAGTGCTATGCTAAAAGACACTTAGAATACAGTGAAAACACCTACATACACTAGGGAATACTATGCGTTGGGATACCCCTGTGATTAGCATGACCTCCTCTGTAAGGCCCTAGTACATAATAGGGCAGGGGGATTAAAACTTCCTCTTAAAACGCGCCCCGGGGCGCGTTTGCACAGTGGTGAAGGGAGGGGGGTCCCTGAGGTGATATGTGTGCAAACAAGCCCTGTGGCCGTTTTAAGTTGGGAGATTAACTCCCCTTGAATCCTGAGGGTCCCTGGTGTCCAACTAGCCCACTAGGTACCTCCAGTAAGCGCCACAGAGCTGCGTTGCACAGAGGTGTAAAAAGGGGTGTGGCCTGGATCACCTCTCTGCAACGCAACCCTGTGGCGCTTACTGGAGGTACCTGGTGGGCTAGTTGGACCCCAGGGACCCTCAGGATTCAAGGGGACTTAATCCCCCAACTTAAAACACGCCACAGGGCGTGTTTGCACATGTCACCTCAGGCCCCGCCCCCTCCCTTCACCACTGTGCAAACGCGCCCCGTGGCGCGTTTTAAGTTGGGGGATAAAGTCCCCTTGAATCCTGAGGGTCCCTGGGGTCCAACTAGCCTACCAGGTACCTCCAGTAAGCGCCACAGAGCTGCGTTGCAGAGAGGTGTAAAAAGGGGCGTGGCCTGCACCACCTCTCTGCAACACAGCCCTGTGGCGCGCACTGGAGGTACCTGGTGTGCTAGTTGGCCCCCAGGGACCCACAGTATTCAAGGGGAATTAATGCTCCAATTTAAAACGCGCCACAGGGCGCGTTTGCAGAGTGGTGAAGGGAGGGGGCGGGGCCTGAGGCACGATCGCGTCTTTTTTTTTGTAGAAGGGGTGCTTTGTGGCCCCCCTTCTTTTTTCCTTTTTTGGGCCCTGGGGACCCCATTCCCCAGGGCCTGACCCCTTTTTTTATTAAAAAAAGAAACTGAACGGGAAGGGGGCCGCGTGGCCCCCCTCCCGTGGCCAATTCCGGCCCCGGGGACCCCATCCCCCGGGGCATGGCCACATTTAAAAAAAAATTTAAGGAGGGGGGCTGTGTGGCCTTCCTCCTGAGGCCTCTATTGGCCCCGGGGACCCCATCCCCCGGGGCTGGCAATTTTTGTTTTTGTTTTATTTTTTAAAATTTTTGGGAGGGGGGCCGCGTGGCACCCCTCCAGGGCCACTACTAGCCCCGGGGACCCCATCCCCCGGGGCAGGCCCTATCCGTTGGGGACCGTGGGGGGAGCCCCAATGCCCCCACGGTCCCGCCGGCTCCCCGCGTCCTGCAGGAGCCGGCATTGCTTTTCCACATGGGGAGCTGCTAACATGCAGCTCCCCTTGTGGAAAGCAATCTGCTTAGATTTTGGAAGAGAGAGCAGGTTTCTCTTCCAAAATCCATAGCAAACAGCAGTGTCCCGGGGGTGGGCACCCCGGGACACTGCAGGAGCCGGCCCTGGGGGGTGGCGGTCCCCAGGGCCATCACAGGCTCCAAGAGGGGGGGCCGCGCGGCCCCCCTCCCTTCACTTGCACAGCCCCGGGGAGGTGGTGGTCCCCGGGGACCCCCAAATTTACATACTTAGTGCCCCGGGAAGGTGGCGTTCCCCGGGGCTGCGGGGGGCCGTGTGCCCCCCGCAAATATTCATGTAAAGCCCCGTGGGGTGGCGGTCCCCGGGGCTTTTGGGGGGCCTTGGAGGCCCCCTCATTAAAAAAGAAGCCCCGGGGGGGTGGCGGTCTCCGGGTCTGCGGGGGGGCTGCGTGCCTCCCCGCAACTCATAATAGAAGCCCCGGGGAGGTGGCGGTCCCCGGGGCAGTGTGGGGGGGATTGGGGCCCCCCCACACATTTTTTTTGTCACTGCCCCCGGGACTTGGCCCACCTGGGGGCTAAATAATAACGAAGCGCGGGAGGCCGCGCTTTGTTTTTTTTCGTTTCGCGGCTTGATCCGCGGATCCGGCTCGCATTTTGCCGATTTAAAAAAAAATGCTTTTTTGGGCCCTGGGGGTCCTTGTGGGACCCCCTAAGCAGGCCTAGGGGGTCAGGGGGTTTCTACCCTGCCCCCTTTTCTTCTTTTACGCGACTGTTTTTCTGTTTTCTTGTGACTCGGTTCTACTGAGTCACAAGATGGCTACCAACACTTCCTGGTTTGGAGTGTTGACAGCCAATTAGAATAAAGCTCGTGGTCGGGAGGGTCCGCGGATCCTCCGTGCCTCTAAATATCGAAACTTTTATTATTTTTGATTTTCTCAGCAACTACTGAACGGATTTACACCATTTTTAAAAAGGTCGCTTTCTGAGCCAAGCAGTACCTTTTTGCCAAATTTGGGGTAAATCCGTTCAGTAGTTTTGACTGTAGCCTTGCATAAAGTTTCCTATGGGAAATTGATTTTTTACTCTTATTTTTTGAATTTCTCTGGAATTACTGAACGGATTTACACCATTTAACAAAAGGTCTCTTTCTGAACCAAGGGCTACCTTTTTGCCAAGTTTGGTGTAATTCCGTTCAGCAGTTCGGGCTGTAGCTTTGTCTAAAATTTCCTATGGGAATTAACATGGAGAAAACACGTTTTGGGACCCCCCTTTTTTCTCGGCCCCCGCTTGCCGAATCACCCCGAAACTTTCAAGACCGGAGCGGGCTACGATTTTTGAAAATTTCGCGAAGATTCGTGAACCGGCACCAAAGATATTGAGAAAACAAAAAACGAGTTTCCTATGGAAACTAGGTCCTAACTATAACTATCTACTGGCGACCACCAGTAGATAATATATATATATATATATATATATATATATATATATATTCCAATCAAAAAGCACTCCTTAACTTCCTTGCGGAGATAAAGACTGCACGGACTCCTCTTGCTTGTGCGAGTGATTTTTATCGATTCGTCTCTCTTAGTTATGTCATGACGCGTTTCGGCCGATAAAACAGCCTTGATCACATAACGACTGCATTGCGGTGAGACATTTTATATTTTTTTCAACCTTGCATGTGACCCCAAACAGAAGAAATACTATAGTGCAATCATATATACGTTTCTTAAAAGCACATTGATGTATTCAATTATACACAGTTATGGTGTCAGTCAACACAATCAATTTGTATAATTTGTTGATTTTTAGCGTATTTTATACTTGGATCATAATTGTACATAAAATGATCGCGAAAACCAAAAAGTGCATATTGGCCTCCTTTGTAAACATGTATCACCTCTCATAGATTCAGTGACCTTAAAATATATATAAATTTATAAATAAATATCTAAATATTTAAATATATAATAACAAATAGTGATTTAAAATCAATAGATAAGGTCATTCTAAAAGTGTGTTCTAATATACATCAGTTTACAATTATCATATCTGCTTTAATGCACATTTTAAAAGCTTCAAAATGCAACTCATTGTTTCAACCAATATATCCGTTGTATTGCACCTTCTATAATATCCAGAACCTATGTCCAAGTTCCCCATCATTAGTCTATGATCTGCTATAAACGTATAAGATGTTCATTCTTCTTCCAACCTCCTAAAGTGCATAGTGCTTAAACTATTTATTATGTGCAAAATATGCTAAAAAAGTGCTATGTGCTATACAGTACCTTATTTATATAAAGTGCAAAATTGCCTATATTAAATACACATCTATAAGATCATATGCTTTTTTGGGGGGGATTTTTCTCTCTAGTTTTTATGACATTATTAGATAGAAAAAGTGAACTATATACAAGTGATTCTAAGACGGCTAGTAATTATGTATGTTGTATTATCTCAGTTACAGAATCTATTATATACCAGCAGCACTAACGATACAGTATTTCAGTATTGCATCATGATTGTTAAAGTGCAGGTAATGGTGAAATTACAGAAAGTTATGGAGGTCCTCTGTGGTGTTTAATCCTCTTGGGACCTTACTGTCAAGTTCCAGTATCATGCGAGTTTCCAATTGTCTCAGCATGCGTTCTCTATTGCCCCCTCATCGTAGTATAGGGATTGCATTTATCACATAATAAGACAGACATTCTAACTTATTATCATGCTCCTTCTTGAAATGACGTGCGACCGGGCAGGTACTGCCCTGTTCACAATATATATATATATATATATGTATGTATGTATGTATGTATGTATATATTTTTCGAATCTATGCATGCATGCAGTTCGGGTTGGCAAACAAATGTGCTGCAAATACATTTACCTCGCTGTTTAGATCAGCTACTCTGCTAAAAACTTCATCTTGGAAGAAGCTAGCTGCAGATAAAAACATTTTTGTCATTTGAGACTCACATACTCTGTACTTTGTTCTTCCATCAATCTCTGTGGCCCTTGTTCTGACTAAACCACAGATAACACATTGAAGATCGTCTGCTTTCTGATCAGCTGTTGGAGGTGGACGAGGGATAGTAATCGATCTAAGTGGATGGGCATCGGGCTTGGTTGTCGTCGCTTTCTCAGAAGACTCAGATTCTTGTTGAGAGTCACTGGTTTCTGCTATTTTTTTACAATTTTTTTCCAGGCTTTTTTCCATTGTATACGACTTTTAGCACTTTTTGTTACAATGATAAAATATTTGATCCTCTTCACCCATGAGTTTCAGTCTTTTGTGAACTTCGTCTTGCCGTATTTCTGCAGCATCTCATACTCTCTTCTGTTCACTTCTCTAATGATACAAAAACACAAATCAAAAATTAAAATCTCTGGACAAATTATTTTTTACAAAGGTATATCAAGGGGCCAGGACTAATTAGAACATTTTTCTTCTCATCGCTGTCCTCCAAGCACAAACAGTCCAAGATGGAAAAGGAAACAATTATCAGGTTTAGTACCAAGAAACTAGCTGATCCCCACCATGCTCGGCAAAACATCATACACAAAAATACAAATATGAAGAGACAGATATACCAAAACACACACACACACACACATACAACACACCTCTATGAATTTAACTCAAAGTTTTTCAGTCTTTACATTAACCTTGAAAACATACTATTCCTCATTTTTACCTTTTAGACATAGGTGTCCTTTACTCCATTTAGATCACCACTCTTTCCTGGAAGAGTCTACCTGCAGCAGTTCTCTGTTGAGGTCTTAGTCATGTCCTAGTCAACCTTGTACAAAACATTGTGCCTCATGCTCCACCTATTGTAACTGCTGCAGCTATATTCATCTCATTGTATTCTTCTGCGGAGTATTTTATGGGATCTTCACAGAAATCCCTTTGGATATTGAAGCTCCTTTCACTGGAATAAAAGGGTGATCAGCTTTGCATGTCTCTGCCAATAGAATGGTTATTTCAAGCATAAGAACCTGGGAACATACTGCTTGAGTCTATGGATTCCAAAACAGATAGATATTGAAATAAAATTCATATAATAAAGTCCATTCCTCAACGAATTTCCTGACCAGCAACAGTTTCACTTCTTTTATTCTCTGGAATTTATTTGGATCAAGGCCTCCTACCATGCATAGCATCCTAAGCTTCACATTTTATACTGAACAAGCACCAGCATTTCATCACAATCCTAAATTCCCCCACTCCAGAAATGTTTGAACTATGCTTCCCATCAATTTTTCAAGTAAATTCTGTCCCATACCACAGACAATGCCCTTGACAGTGTCCTCACTGCCCTGGACCTGACTTGAACCTTTTAAAACCAAATAAAAGCAAAATATCCTAACTCAGAGCTACAATAGTTGTGAGACAGACTGGAAGAGGGAACTTAAAAATCTAAATAAGACAGTGAAAGAGTAGTAGATGCCAGAGCAGCAGTAGATGTTGTCTGAGGGCCTAGTGAGGCTGCAGAATCATGCAGAGGAGGCATAGGAGGAGTACAATATGTTTGGTGTAGCACAGTGAGCGTCTTGTGATCGTGGTTCCGTGCAGTGACAAATCCCTTCCGGGGTTGGGGATCCTCTGTGTGGAGTCCATAAGACGGAGGGGGTCCTCTTCTTCATAGAATACCGCAGGTGTCAGCATGACCAGAACAGACACATATGGCAGCTTCGGACAGGGCAGTGGTTGGAGGGTGAGGCTGGCAGGAGGAGGCTTCACTGGCTGGAATAGTGGCAATCTGGCCTGATTGGCAGTGCTGCAGCCTGAATGGGGTATGCTCTACACCTGTGGCAGAATGGCTGGCAAGCAGACTCCGAAGTAACAAATAACTTTTTTCAGACATAAATAAGGAGGTGAAAATAGGAAGAGGAGAGTGGGGATCCTATGCATAATGATTCAAGGCCAAAAGGAGATGATGTAGACATTGGACTCCATTATTAAAAAAAAAAAAAGGGGAAAGAGCTGTGACTACGGCTGAAACCATAATGGGCAAAATAGAATCCAGTGTGTCTGAGACTGGAATGACGATAGCCTCTTTGGTGATGAGGCTACACAAAACAAAAGTCAATCAGATGAAAGGTGGTCCGAGCCACAGGAGTCAGTGGACTTCTGACACCAAGTGACAAAGACTATGGTGATGCTGAAGTCTGAATTGTAAATGTTCGGGAATGTGTGGACAGCAGCACACCTATCGATTCTTAGATTCCCTTACTTGTGCTTGGATGCGGACATGTCTGATCTGATGTAGTCCTTGTTTAAGGACTGTCTGACACCTACAGTTTACCCTAACTCTCACGTAGTAAAAAAGGCCTAGGAGCCACTTTCAAGAGCAGCAACAATACCACAAATGGGGAACAATTATGGGGATTCTTCAGTATCCTCTTTTGAAAGTGTTGGTCTTCCTCAAACACTATTTGGTGTATAGTTAAAGCTATGGCCTCCTTTTCCCTGCCCTGATGTAGGAATGGAAAGAGATGACAACGGTTGACTTTGGTGTGTCTGAACATCTATACAGCTGCCTGTAAAATAAAGTTGAGCTATGAAAAGAAATCATATCTCTTCTCAGTGCAAGAGGCTCATTCCTTCTTTTAGGACATTAAAATAGACATTCTCGAGGCCCGAATGAGATACTTAGCAGGCATCAATTTAGCTGCTCATGTCATAAGTGTATCGCCTCATTCCAGCTCTTGACACAACGATTGTGACATGAAGTAGAGGAGATTTTTTTTTTTTTGTCAAATGCTATGCACTTTTTCCTGTTTACCTCCCCCTCAATCTTTTCTTTTTCCCATTTCTCATCTTTTCCCCTCTCTTCTTGCCTACCAGCCTGATTGCATTTTTTGGTGGGTGTCAAACACTGTTTGGGGCAATCACAGGGTAGACAGGGACTACATCAACCTTGGTGGTTGATGGCCTTTGTCGCTGGAGACCTGGGGTCTGTAATACTATGGCTCCGCAAACTTAGTCAAGAACAACCCTTTCAACACTTGACTCTCAGGGTAGTGAGAGCGAGCAGTGAAAAGCTTCTCTGAAAGGTAGAGTGAGGAGCAAGAGCTTAGAACACAACAATCAACCAACCGAAACAACAATATAATGTCCTGCCCTGTGCTTATCTTTTATGGAAAAAGAAGATACTTTAATCTCAATTCAATAAGTACATTACACAGGGTTACCAAAATTGCATCCTAACAATGAGGTCCTACCCCCCCCGCTGCCCCCCCCCACTCCTGCTAGTGTCAAGTTTCCTGCTATTACCATCTCTACCTCTCTATGGGCTTAGACAAGATTATTCTCAAGTGAAGCTGGCTTAAAAGGTTTGCAATGTTTCAAGGGGCAACTCAGTTCAATGGCTCTTATCGTTTCTTTACACAATAGTCTCACACAGGCACAATGGACTTGCTCAGATGCCTTAATCCCCTGTCCCTCTGTGCAGGCTAAGCCTCATGGTTTATATACATACATTAGTTTGCAGTGGGACCTGGGCTGACACATCCGCTCTCTCAGCGTGGCTCTTCTTCCGCAAAGGAAGACACAGTGATGGCCTAACTTCACAGTAAGGTTCCCAGGTCTGTCTCGGGGGACATGGGCAGTGTGCACAACAGCACTCAGCTTTGGCATCATGGCTGTCCGGAGTAACTGCAGTACGGTGCTAGGCAATGACAGTTGTGGCCTTAGGGCCAAGTTTCTTGCAACAAGTATTTTGGGGAAAGTTGCGGCCTACAAGCTGGCTGCTGCGGTGAATTATGAAACTTTTCCTAATGTTTGTCTCTTGGGCCCACAGCAGACTACTTTGCAATACGTTCTGGCTTCTGTTCTCTTTAGGGAGACCCTCAGATCCTCCAGCAGAATATTTTGACTTCAGGTGATGTCCTGTCACCTCTGGTGTAATGACTGTCAGACCAACATCAGCCCTGGTTTCACAGAAGCTCTTCGAGTAGTAATATATGGATCACTCCCTTCCCTGTTCAAAAAGAACTTGGTACTGGAATAAAGTGGGATGGTTTGGAGTGCACTTTTATACACATTCTAGACAGGGCAATATGGGTCCGCTCTCTTATGCTTCAGAACCATTTTGGGTTTGTCCTCTTTCATATGTCACATTCAGGCTGCTCTTGAAACAGCCTTTTGTATCAAGTGTTGCTTTTCACAGCAGATAGCACAGGGGACACCTCCAAGCAGGCGCACCTAAAACATGAACACAATGAAGTCTGAGATCTCTGCATCCTGCTGTCATCAGCCTTCCTGAAATAGTAGTCAGAGACAGACAAAAGGGCACAACTGACTTCGAAACTGTATCAACTTGAACAACAAAAGCCCCATCCCTCAACCCTACGATTCAACAAATGGCAGTGCTCAGGAAGAACTAATCAGCAGCACTTTGCTGACAAATTCTACATGGAATTTCTAAAAGTAGCCCTGTCTCTATCCTTTCCACTTTTGTGTCTGGTTCTCCATCTTCCAGCCACAGGAATACAGACAATACACTTTCACTGTCTTAGGAAGCTATCCTCACTCTCTATCATATGGCATGATGCAACGGACCTCAGTGTGTGTACACACATACACACACTCCCATATGTGTCTCACACATGCACACTAATTGAACACGGGATGTCCGCGCTAAGTTCCAGTTTTCATATAACAGTTGAACTTTACACAACAATGCTGTCACTGACACTGAGAAGTCAGCCTGATCATAGCATAAATCACAAACAGGGTATGTTGTTCCTACCACCTTAAGAGATACACCTAAGACAGGGACAGTAGTTCACTGTCTACTACGAAAACAGTCAACTATAGGTCACAGGACCAGTGGCGTAACATAAGACCCCGCAGCCCCCGTGGTGTGGGGGTCCCCCCGAGCTCCAGGGTGCCCCCTCAGCAAAAGTGCTAGGTAGGTGGTGAGCCAGGGTGGGAGGCCTCCTCTGTGTACTTTGCAGGGACCCCCTCAAGCTTCGTTACGCCACTGCACAGGACCGATGAAGGATGTCTCACTGTCATGGAAAGGCCTATGCCTTTGCACACACATTAGATAAGTGTGATGCAAGGGCCAAAATAAAAGTCATGATACCAATCTCACATGCAATTAGGCAATCAGGGAATGGGTACATGCCCGTTTACCATGTAGGGGACATTCCCGTCCCAACAGTGGGTATGCTATAAGCATTACCTAATAAAAAGTGAAACCTAAAAAGTGCAAGTATAAAACGATGAAAGAAATATATTTTTTTCAAGCAATATCATTTAAAGACTGACAGATCAAAAATGTGAGACACAGAATTGTTCAAATCTTCTTTTCACCTGTAGCTCACCAGTGTTTTTCCTTTTAGTTACTCCACCACAATTGCTATGCAGTGGCCTTGCAATTTTCTTTAAGATAAACTGTAAAGAAGATTCGAGAAGCAGTTTCCAAAACTCCTAAACTGCACACCTAAGTATATATATATATATATATATATATATATATATATATATATATATATATATATATGTATATATATATATATATATATATATATATATATATATATAGAAAATGGACAAATCCACCCACATACCATCTTCTAAACGAGCAAGGCATCCACAGACTCTTCAGGAAATTTTACTATACTGCCACAAAGGCCCTGTCCTCCTAGTAAAATACTGCATTACTATAATTGACTACCTGAGTATAACATTATTCACAAACACGGCTGTTTTACTACATGAAATTCACCACCCTGAAATGTTTCCTGAAAAAAGAAAAGTTAGAGCACAGTAGCCCACGTTCTACAAAACGAGGGAGAAGAGAGTAGTAGCACAAGTGCAACATAATCTTCCCCTTTACTACTTCTTCACCGCATACAACTTGATTTTTACCAGGCCACGGGCTGTACTCATTGCTAGCTTGTAGACTAGATGAAAACCTAAAGATCATTGAAAATAATAGGTAGAGCACAAGATGGTACCCAGAGCATCACTGTGAATTTAGGACAGAGTTGTGGAATGTGGGGATGCATTGTTATGATTTGGAGGAGAAGACAGCTGGGCTCTGTAGGTTATCTGAGGAGAATGTGTTGTTGCTGCTCAGTGGGGAAAGTAGATGTTACTCTGCAACATCGTGGCCGAAGTGGACTGATCTTGGATGTGACGGATTCCTCTGCAGCTTAGCCAACAGGACTTTGCTACAGTATTGCTTGTACTCGGTTGCAAAAATTTCACAGGATTTCACAGTATGGTTTCCTTCCACCCTTCACAGAAGAAAGCACATGGTTAAACTGACAAAACTTCTCCTCTCTAGGTACAAGTCTGAACTTTGGCTCCCACTTACATAATTTCTAGCTCCAATACTCTAACATGTTCCTAGGACCACTGTTGGCTATCATAAAAGTTGACAACCTAAAATTGCATGCACATTCAGACTACACTGGTTTACTTCTGTCTCTCATGAAACACTGCTTTGATTGTTTGTAAACATTACTTTGGGCAGTCCAGTGCTACAAAATCTGAACTACTCTTTCTCTTCCACCCATCTAGGTAGAGAGCTACCTATGTCTCTGGACTCATATTTGTTTTACTTCAAAGTCACACCATCAATGCAGACTAAAGTTTGGGGCATCTCTCTAGCCCAAGACATCTCCTTGGCACACTAAACACACTAATAATCACTGCTACAGACCACCAATTTAGGATCCAGAGGCAGCTTCTCACCATAATCCTCTGTCATAGCAAGGCCAAAGTCTCTTCCGTGTCTGCCATCCACCAATATGTGTCAACAAGTAGGAGGACGTTTAAGATCGCTCTGTGTATTCTACATAAGAACAAGATTCTTCCTCCAGGGCACATTTTCCAAGTGTACCGTTAGCCACTAACTATGCCTAATTAACTCCCAGCTACATGGAGACCCACTCCCACCAACCACGCATTCAAGCAAAGGTAGGAGACATCACATGCTTCTACCAAAATACAACCCGTCTTGCATTCATTAAGGCCATGACAAAATGTCTCTCCCCGTAACCAGCTTCGGCTACCCAGAGGGTGTTAAGAAGTTTTGACTCTCTCACTACAAAAAGAGCTGTTTTAGTTCACTGTGTTACAAATGACCATTTAATTTAGCACAAGCTATTTAAATAGCTATCACATTTCTGAAGATAATTATTTGTTATTGTACCCAAAGGAGCAGATAAGCGGTTTTGCTGTGTTTGGCAAATAGCACAGACAAGCAAACCCATTTTCCACGTATGAAAAAAATGTGTGCCAAGTTGAACACCTTAGCTTCAGATATTTCCGTAAATGTCTCCGTAAAAAGTGGTTGGAATGTCACAAACTATTCATTGTAGTTAGCATACGATTACTGGTAAACCGGTAACAAGTGTGCAAACTTAGGGGGGTTGGTTATGGACCCAAAGACTTCTCCTAATTCAAGACAATAGGCAAGTCTATGGTGGACCTTCCACTGGAAAAGTACACTTGCGACGCACGGCTGCATCTGGAGTGTGTTCATATCATCATTGATAAAGACCCAACGAATGAAGCCAGATGCGCTGTCAGAGTCAAGGCAGAGGACAAGAACATGCACTGCAAGTGACGAACGCCCACAAAGTTACCTCTGCTGTTATTGTCAAGCAGCTGGCGTTTCATTGGCCCCACTCAAACGCACTAAGTTACACCCCAGTGGGCCAGGATCACATGCTGCTTAACTTCTGTTAAAGGGCATCAAAGTGGGCGACATGAGCACTGTGTGGATAAAAGGAGAAATGTTTACAGTAAAAGAGGTGGCAGTGAAAAGGATTTTTTTTAGAGAAAACGCAGCATTTGCCCATTTTTATCTAACCCCACGCATGTACGCGGTATGCAATGTATAGTGTAGAGCACACACATGTATGTTTAGGATAATAGGTTTATGTAATCTACACATTGGGTATACGTGTAAAACTCAAAACACTTGTAGATTAACAACATACAGTATAAAGATATAAATCATGCATGTGATAATTTGCAATGTTTTATGAGCCAGCCCAGTGTTCCCTAAATAGCATTACTAACCGCTTACTGTTTTTTTCTATCATCATTGAACTTTATTTCGATCTTATTTTTGCAAAATGGTCTTCCTTTTGTCTTTCGGCCAGTGCTCCCGAGATGGGGAATGCTGTGATGAGGAGGTGTGTGCCTGGGGTTTCTGCACCAATGCGATCACTAAAGGGGAGAATGGCACATTTTGTGAAACACAACAAGACTGCAATCCCGGGCTGTGCTGTGCAGTGCAACCAAGTAAGCTGTTGTTAATTCTTCTTGTCTCTACAAAATTCTTCTTTGAGACAGATGTCTCTTTGTTATTGCTAGTGAGTCCACTAAAAATTAAAGAACCACTTTTCAACTAGATGACTCCCCGAATGGTCTCGGAAACTGTAGTGTAAGGCAATTATGACGCTCTAAAAGACTAACACTAAAAACAAAGTGAAAATTATAAGGAAAAATACTGAATAGGCTACAGCATGCTAGATCACTGACAGATGTAGAAAAAAAGTCTATAAAAACAGAGATATAGACCTATGCTGTGAAATAATTTAGAGGGTATATCTAAACATACATGGAAGTTAAGATGGTAACTGTCAAAACTGAGAATGTACCAATTCCAATCTAGGTTTAGTCGCTTGTGGACTCTGTTTTGTTGATAGATGACTAAGAGATGACCAGTTGTTTAGTTGATGGATAACAAAGACTCAGGTGTTCTAAAAGGAATTGTAGCCTTTGGGATTGGAGCCTCATGCTAATGAGGAAGCTGCTATTTTCACTGGCAGCACTATTGCAAAAATATGTACTGTCTTTTACATATAATTGGTGGAAGATTATTATATCACTACTTTTCCTGAAATATATGATCAGTTTCAATATGGGCCAAAAGATTTTATCTTTTTATGTCCAATGTTAGAAGTGGGGTCTCTAGTTGACAAAGGTTTGCGCCCTGTCCACGTAGGGGGCCACAATGCTAGTCAGAGTAAGTGTAGTAAACACTGAGTTTACCTGTGCTCACCCTCGGCTAGCTTGGCTCAGAGCAGGAAGGCTAAACTAAAGTGGCAATGTGTAAAATATTTGTGTGTACACACACACACACACACACGCACGCACGCGCACACACACACACACTGACAACACCACAAAAGTACTCCACACCAGTTTAGAAAAATAACCAATAGTTATCTGATTAAAACAAGACCAAACTGATAAGAATCCAACATACACAAATCAAAATACTAATTATTCAATATTAAATGCAGTTCTAATACTCAGAAACACAAATAGCTCCAGCTGTGGCTATTACCACGTGCTTGACGAAGTTGAATCTCAAAGTTTGGGGCCGACTGCAAAGAGCTACGGACTCATACAGGCTCTGCTTAAAGTACCTTGGAAATTATGACAAAACAAAGACATTGCAAGGCACCGAGAAAGTGAGGCATCGCTGAGGCCAGTGCGGCTTCGGTTCCTTACTGTCAGTGCAGGTCATTGGCACGTCAGTGCTCAGAACAGTGGATTGCACAACTGAGGTAAAGCGTCACTGCAGCAAGTGAGGCGTCAGTTACTTGAGGCTATGCAGTCGAGCCGGTGACACCTGAGATGTTGCAAGGCACAGGGTAGGTGATGTGGTGTTGGCAGCGATGCGTCGGTTGCGTTGGCAGTGTGGGGTCGATGAAGCGTTGCGAGGCATCGACTTTGTGGTGTCGATGCCACACCATGGGGCCAAGGGTGCTGTTGCAGAGTCAGGTGTCATGGCCTTCGGTGAAGCTGTGCTCAAGACGCATGTTGTAGTGGTTCTTCGGAGGCACATCGGCTGCGTCAGTACCTGCATTGCAAGTTGCGCCGTTGCGTTCAGCAGACACTACGGCTTTGGTGCAGGCAGCGGTGGGTGTCGAAGTGCGGCGCCGATTCCGAAGAGGCACTCAAAGTCGATGTTTTGATGATCTTCTTTTTAGCACACCAACTCCCTTCCAAGGGCCCAGGAATATGGATCTGGCACCACTTGACTAAGTAGGGCTCTCAGCAGAAAAGCCCAGGTGCAGCAGGGGTTAGTCTTTGATGGCCCTGAGACCTCCAACAGGAGGCAAGCTCAACTCATGCCCTTGGAGAACCTTAGAAAGCAGGATGCAGGGAGCAAAATCCAGTCCTCTCACTCCCAAGACAAAAGCAGCAGGCAGCAGGCAAACACAGCAAAGCAAGTAGCAAAGTGGCAGTCCTTCCTGGCAGGCCAACAGCTCTTCTTCTTGGCAGAATGTCCTCAGTCCAGAAGTGTTCCGAGTATATGGTGTCAGAGGTCCAGTACTTTTACCCATTTTAGCCTTTGAAGTCGAGAGACTTCAAAAAAAGGTCTTTGTAGTGCACAGGATCCTGCCCTGCCTGGCCCTGGCTCCAGACACACTACAGTGGGATATGTAGCTCTTTGTGCACAGCCCTATTCAGGTACAAGTGTCAACTCCTCCCACCACTGTAGCTCAGGAAGACCCATCAGCCTAGTGATGGGCCATCAGGATATTCAGGGCATACCTCACCTCCCTTTGTGTGTGACTGTCTAGAGAGAATTTGCAAAGCCCAGCTTTTACCCTGACCCAGACATGTATTCTAGGGACATGCAGAGGCACAGAGTGGTTAAAGTAAGAAAAAGCCAACTTTCTAAAAGTGGCATTTTCAGACCTGCCATTTAAAAACCAACCTAACTAAAAGATATGTTTTTAAATTGTGAGTCCAGAGACACCAAACTCCAATTTTCTATCCAATCCCAGTTGGAAGATACACTTATAAAGGGTTTACAAAGCAGCTCCAATGCTAACCTATGGGAGAGATTGGCCTTGCTGTAGTGAAAAACAAATGTATAAGTTTTTCGCTACCAGGACGTGTAAAACTCAAAAGTACATGTCCTACCTTTTAAATACACTGGACCCTGCCCATGGGGCTACCTAGGGTCTACTTATGGGGTGCCTTACATGTAATAAAAGAGAAGGTTTGGGTCTGGCAAGTCAGTGAACTTGTCAGGTCAACATGGCAGTTTAAAACTGCACACACAGGCTCTGCAGTGGCAGGCCTGAGACAGGTTTGAAGGGCTACTTATGTGGGTGGCACAATCAGTGCTGAAGGCCCAATAGTAGCACATTTAGTGCACTGTACTAGGGACTTATTAGTAAATCAAATAGGCCAATCATGGAGAAACCAAACATACCATGTTTTAGGGGTTAGAGCATATGCTCTTTAGCACTGATTACCAGTGGTAAAGTGCCCAGAGTCCTAAAGTCAACAAAAAGAAAGTCAGAAAAATAGGCAGAGGAAGGTAAAAAGTCTGGGGATAACCCTACCAAAAAGGCCAGGTCCAACATCCAATTACAATGATCTCTCTTGGGGAATGCTATCTTACCCCCTACTTACCACGGTCAATTCCTGACTCATTCAAGGAACCGTCCCAGAAGCTCTCAAGACCGGCCCATTTCTTCCTACTCCTATAGAAGCTACACTAGACCTTGATGACCTTGCCAACTAACGGTCCATCACTCTCCTATCATTCATTGGCAAGATCACTGAAAAAGCAGTCTATGTTCAACTCCAAAATCATATCAATGCTAACCTTCTCCTGCACGACTACCAGTCTGGCTTTAGATCACACCGTACCATGGAGACTGCCACCTTACACATCATAGACAATGACCTCCTGACCACAGATGAAGATGACCCCTGACTCCTATATTTGCTGGACTTCTCAGCTGCCTTCAACACAACCACCCCACCCACATACACAGCCTCAAGTAACAAATGGGATTCACCGGCATTGTCCTTCAATGGTTCTCCTCCTACCTTTCCAAACAACACCAGGTTGTTCACATAGGCACCACCAGGTCACAAAAGGTCCCTATCACATGTGGAGTCCACCAGGGTTCCAAACTGTGTCCTTTACGTGGAGCTACTTGGTGCTCTACTCACAGATAACAGCATCAAGATTCATCAACATGCCGATGATACTGCATTCTAGTCTTCTCTGCTTCAGACATCTAACGCCTTAAAAACTGCTTGCACATCATCCAGACCTAGATGTCCAGCACCTACCTGAAGCTCAACCAAGACAGAATTTCTATTATTTGCCAAGAACAACAAAAAAGATACAGTACAAACCTTGCTCAATGACATGAACATTGACGGCTTCAAACCTCGTCGCTGAATGCCAAATCTTTTGGATTCACCCTGGACACCTACCTCTTCATCAAGGAACACATTGCCAAAAATCAAGGTCGGCCTGGTACCAGCTCTCTCATCTAAAGAAAGTCAAAGAGTTTCTTCCAGAAAGTGACCCCAGAACATCTGTTCAACCCTTTGTAGTCTTGCCTCTGGTTAGTGGTAATGAACTGCTCCATGGCCTCCCAGAATCCAAACTAGCATCCCTTAGGGGCATCTACATACCGTAGCGTGTCTCATTCGGGGCCTGAAGAGATATGAACACATCACTCCCATCCTGATGGAACTTCATTGGAGGCCCTTGCCAGCCAGCACCATCTTCAAAACCAGCTGCATCATTTACAAAGCCTCAACAACCAACACCGTATCCCTGGTGGTTTTCAGCACACCCACAGTTAGGAAACCATCAGACTGTAGACTAAGAAGTGTCAAAAAAGGAAAAAAACAAGACAACAGGTCTTTTCCATCTATGCATCCAGGATCTGGAACAACAACCTTGTGGCCATAAGGACCACCCCAGTGCTGCTCCAATTACACTTCAACCCCTTAATGTACATGGAAACTTTCATAATTAACACAACCACCCGAGGCCAGTTTCAACTATTGAACATACAGATAATCTGAGCAAATATTTACTTCTAAGCAGCCAAGATACCAATTTCTTCACTGCCTCTACAGTCTATTAGCAGGTCTCCTCCTATATTATTTGACACCAGTGGAAAAGGCTGTAAATTTGCACAATGACCCTCACAATCTTTCCAGGTACACTCCCGGCTCTCTGTACACTCACTAGGCTCTGGATGAAAACACAGCTCTGTACAAGCGAATGATCCTGGTACTGATGTACATTAACAGTGCATCCCGAAACTAAAGAAACAATGATGTTGTAGACTGACATCCCCAATGGTGTGATGGCTGAAAACGGTTTACAGAGTAATGACCGACCCGGACAGAATGAAAAATGTGGAATGCATTTGACAATAGTGATTAACTATGTGAACGATTGTTGACTGACATCCATAGGCATGATCGTATTCATGAAATATAAAAGACGTCATTGCTTGTTGATACAGCAATTTACAGTCTCATCTGCTCAGTGGTCACAGGAAAAATGTGCAAGGAACGGATTGATTACAAAACAAAACGCCGCTAAATGCAACCGGCAGTCTAGCAGGCCAGCATGGTCACCGGTATTGACAAAGACAATGGGTCATGACTATTTTAGATGTATGTGTTCTGTAATGCAATTGAGATATCTTGCTGTATAATATGTTTGGCTGCAAATACAGATAAACGTTAAGGCACTCGTATACACATAGGCAAAACCCAGAGGCACAGACAAACACAAGCAGTTAGAAAAGACACATGCAGTAAAACATCATATGTATGGAGGGCCACAGAAATTATGAGGCAGTGGAGGACCGAATTATACGTCAAGAAAAGGCAAATTACGTGGCGTAATGCCACACATTTTGTGTCAGTATTACTTCACTATTTGAACACTGTCTGGGCAAAGGTTTCACCTCATTAGTAACAGTTTAACATCAAATTAATGCAATCAGCAACTGAAAAGTAAAAAGTAAGTAGCCTGTGTGAGCAGGGAGGCTACAATTAAAATGTTATAAAGTAAGTCCTCCTCACACAATTTGACCAAAGCAATACCTACACTCATAACTCTTAAAAAATAATTCTTAGAAAAGGGCATGAGATGCTTCTTTGCCAAAGCTGCTAAAGGCACTAAGAACGCACACAGCATCACACCCCACCCGACACCACTCTCTTTCAGAACGACTCTATAACTCTTACATGTTCAACTGACCCACTGTCTTTCCCCGCGGCCTTATTCCCTCTGGGTCTCCTCCAGGTCCAGTCCATGAGACCACAGCTATCTTCAGCTGTACCTCATCATTTACCACCTCGTGGTTTTCTTGTTCTCGCAACTTGAGCGTGGGCAGCCTGAGTGACTCAACCGAAAAGGCAGACTACATCTAACAGCCACATTATAAATCCAGTAGGTATTCAACATTTTAGTACAGGCACACCTTTGCTCACATTACAAACATAGGGGCATATTTATAAGCCCATAGCGCCGTTCGAGGGTCACTTTTTTTGACGCTCCAGTGGCGCTCTATGCTAGCCAATATTTACAAGGCCGCACTAGGCCACTTTGCGTGGTTTAACACAGCCTTGTAAATAGGGCCTTCTGCAACGCAGTTTTCTGCGGCAAAGAGGCGTGCAATGGGTGTTGCGGTGGGCGTTCCCAGCAACACCCATGGCTTTTTGACACTGCTCCCGATTTACAAGGATCTTTAAATCTGAGGCAGTGCTAAAAAGTAACGCCTTTCAAAAGGAGGCGTTAATGTGGCGCAATGAGGAGAAATACTTTTTATTTATTTTATTTATTTATTTTTGTTCTTTCTATGTGTGCTGCATTCTGTAGCACTCATAGAAGGAGCAAAACACCATTAATGATTTTTTTTGTGCAGGAAGGTGTCCCTTCCGGCACAAACACAATAATTCCTGCAACACAAGCACCCTTGCACCATGGTGCATGGGTGCCTGCGTTGGCGCTAGGCAGGTTTTTTGGTGCAGGGGTGAGCACAGGGATGTGGTGCATTTTTGTTAATACGGCACATCCCTGAATTTTAAAAATGACGCAGCTCAGTGCAACAAAATTTCTTGCGGCCCCCCGCTCCGCCATTTTGATAGTAATATAGCCGATACACTGTAATGATGCCAGTTGTTACTTTATACTCTTGCAATTATCTCTGTACAATGTGTGTCACCAACAGCGCATGCTGAAGGACTGCATCTCAAATCATCCCTTACATGGCCGGATCCCAGGTAACCCTTCGTTTTATATAATTCTCTCTTCCTCCCGAAGAGAGCGTTGGGCATCTGCTCACTAGAGCTTCTAACTAGAATCTTCCCTGCTGCTCTGCCCCTGTAACTTGCATCCAACTGCCTTTTCCAAAGACTGTGGGGCATATTTACAAGGAAATGGCGGAGCGTGGGGCTGTGGCAAATTTTGCAGGGCCGTGCTCTGCCATTTCCAAAACACAGGGATGCACCATATTTACAACAATATAGCGCACCCCTGTGTTTTCCCTAGCGCTGGTGCTAAAAATAGCTGCCTAATGCCAACACAGATACCCTTATGCCATAGTGCAAGGGTGCCTGCGTTGCAGCGAAGGATGGTTTATGTGCTCTGCCATTTCCAGAACACAGGGATGCACCATATTTACAACAATATAGCGCACCCCTGTGTTTTCGCTGGCGCTAAAAATAGCTGCCTAATGCCAACACAGATACCCTTATGCCATAGTGCAAGGGTGCCTGCGTTGCAGCGAAGGATGGTTTATGTGCAGGAAGGAGTCATTTCCTGCACATAAACAATCACTAATGGTGAATGCAGCACACATAGAAGTAGCAAATCGTCATTATTTAATCATTGTTTATGTGCAGGAAGGGACACCTATCGGCACATAAACAATCACTAATGGCATTTTGCTCTATGTGTGCTGCAGAATGCAGCAAACATAGAAAAAGCAAAAATGAGGAGAAATAAAAGTATTTCTCTTGTAGCGCCATTGCATGGCATTAGTTTTTGGTACTGCCTCTGATTTACAGATCCTTGTAAATCTGGGACAGAGTCAAAAAGCAATTGGTGTTGCGGTTGTAAGTCCACAGCAACATCCTTTGCACGCCCCTTTCACGCAGATACCGGCATGAAAGGGTGCCATATTTACAAAGCGGCATTAAGCCATAAAAAGTGGTTTAACAGTACTTTATAAATATGGTGCAGGGCCTTGCGCCATCGGAACATCGGTAAAAGTGACGATCCAGTGGCACAATCGCCTTGTAAATATGCCCAGCCTTTCTAAACCGTATCAACACTTTTTAGGTCTCGCCTACGCAGCGCGCATGCGCTGCCTAGGCAAAAAGACCTTTTGCTATCGCCATGGCTTTTCAGCCAAAAACGCTGGCGATTCACTTGCGGGAGCGAGCGCCACCATATGGTAGCAATTATCGCTCTCGCAAGGGAATCGCGCAGCCCCCTCGTCCCCCTGCTGAGGCGTGCTTGTTGTAGTTGTATATAGAGCGAACTAGAACCAAAGCTATCAGAGCGCTTTAAATGAGTCCGGAGGACAAGAGATGTGCACGCGTACGGCTGGGCTCCCTTCCTGTCTGTGCGCACGCTTCACTGCGTGCACTAATGACAGGACATATGCGCTTTGGCTTTAATAAAATGCCGCTCCTATTTGCTTTCCTTCTTCCCCCTCGCTCCCTCCTTTTCTCCCTCCATTAGGCTCCTTGTCAAAGCTACTGAAAGCCAAACTTTGCTATCGCGGCTGCTGTATGTTTAACACCGTCCGCTACCAAGAAACAAAACGCTGCTACACATACCACGCGTTGGAAGAGACAGCATCCGGAGGACAGGAGATGTGCACGCGCACGGCTGGGCTCCCTCCCCGTCTGTGCGCACGCTTCAAAACGTGCACTAATAACCGGACAATGCCGCTCCTATTTGCTTTCCTTCTAAAAAAAATAATTAACAAAATAAACCAGCTAGCATTTCATTCTGAATTTAGACGAGGTAGGCAATCACTATATGATAAATGCTCAAATTTTGGGGGGCTCGTTTGGGGGGTATGGGGGACAGAGGTGCGCACACCCTGCCCTTTTACCTTCTTGTCAAAGGAACATCGCCGCTGGTTCTTCTTTTAAGGCTGTTAAAAGAGTCTCTCCCAGCACGAATATCTGCGCACCCCCTGGCCCTTGTAGCGCCGGCGCCAGATCAGGGCGCTATTCGGGCTCTGTCTGGAGCCGCTGAAGCCAGCAGTCTGGATGTTCCGGCGGACATTCGGGAACCCGCAGACCCCGATCTTGTCTGCAATGAGGGGTGCGGCTATTACCAGCTGTGTGGGCGCAATGAGCTTCTATTTTAATACATATTTTATTCTGTTTGTGCATTACCCACACGCACAAATATATATATATATATATATATATATATATATATATGTGTATATATATGGATGTGTGTATGTACATATATATATCACCAGAAGTCCCTCGTCTGCTCGTAGCGTTCCCAACGCTCCTTCCGCCACAAAGGACTCGCGAACCACCAAAAATGCAGGCAAATCAAATCTTTATTGCTGTTTCCTATATATATATTCTGCATACCAGCCGACTTAAAAACAATATGATAGTGACAGCGGTGTCTTAAAATTAGCTACAGGCTTTTAACGATTTTAGAAAAAGCTAAACAAATGAGCAATGCTCTCGGACACACGGACTCAAGTACACACTATCCGAATTATTTACATGTATATACTTTAGTTTGCATTTAGTAAAAAAAACGTGTTTGTGTGTGCATACATATGTATATATAAAATATATATATTGCATATTGTACATAAATACATTATAAACACACATATATCTATGCTTAATACAGAAATATATTACCATTATATATATATATATATATATATTCCCAAATGTATTTAAAGTTAATATATACATTTAGTATATTCACGAACACACATTCACACATACATCTTTATTTATTTATTACGGACAGTTGGTATAGTATAACTCACTCTGGGTGGGGCATCTCGGCGCTGCTCCTGAGAAGGATAGGCATTCTAAAACAACCGGGGCTCGAACCTCTTCTTGAAGGCAGTGAGATCCGGGCAGGAAGGGCGTTTATTTCCGTGATATGGGGCTGCATAATCTATGCTATCTATGCTTATATAGATATGCATATAATAACATTTGCATGTGGTTCTACAGAAGCAGTTTAATATAGTTATACCTTAGATAGTGTATACACTCACACATATATGCAATATGTAATCGTAGGCGTGCAGACACACGTCTGTGCACATTTGTGCTCGTGCCTGCAGTACGCACCCCCTGCCCCATTCCTCCTCTCACCTTTCCTTGAATGTGTGAATAACCCTGAATTAAACCCTCTCTGATGACGCGCAGTTGGTGCTAATAGCGCCACTTCACCCGTGACTGCTCCTCTTAATAACAGCTGAGAGTGCATGTGCTTGCCTCATCCTGGTTGTGTTTTCACGGGCGACCCTCCCTCCCCCCCACTCGTACACACACCAACGCCTGTCTCCTGCAAGCTTCTCAGGAGTGAATGCGTCGCCTCTTTAGTGTGTGTGTGTGTGTGTGTGTGTGTGTGTGTGTGTGTGTGTGTGTGTGTGCGTGTGTGTGTGTGTGCATGAGTGAGGGGGAGGGGCAGACTGGAAGAGGGATTGTGTGTAAAAGATAGACAGACAGGTTATGTGTGCGTGAGAGAGATTGCGTGTGAGAAAGATTGCAAGTGTTTGTGTGAGAGAGATTGTGTGTGTGTGTGCGAGTGCGAGAGAGAGACTTTGGGTGTGTGCATTTGTGAGATTGTTTGTGTGTGCTCGCAGACACTCTCTCGCAGACACTCTCTCGCAGACACTCTCTCGCAGACTCTCACAGACACTCTCACAGACTCAGACACTCTCTCACAGACACTCTCTCACAGACACTCTCTCACAGACACTCTCTCACAGACACTCTCTCACACTCAGACACTCTCTCACAGACTCTCACACTCTCTGACTCACAGACACTCTCTCACAGACTCTCACACTCTCTGACTCACAGACTCTCACAGACACTCTCACAGACTCTCACAGACACTCTCTCACAGACTCTCACAGACACTCTCTCACAGACTCTCTCACAGACTCTCTCTCACAGACTCTCTCTCACAGACTCTCTC
The DNA here is from genome assembly GCA_963921515.1 of Calotriton arnoldi. NCBI lineage: Eukaryota > Metazoa > Chordata > Amphibia > Caudata > Salamandridae > Calotriton > Calotriton arnoldi. The sequence goes on along the minus strand of CAWUFW010002082.1, from coordinate 715,716 downwards.
TCACAGACACTCTCTCACAGACACTCACAGACTCTCACAAACACACTCTCACAGACACTCTCTCACAAACTACATTTTTTAATATGGTCGTTCTGTTGGACATAATGCCTTCTCGGTCATATATAAGGTAACAAAAATGCTTCTGGCACTTTTTTATTACAACTTTTCAGCATGCTGCACAGCAGCCACACTTCTCTACAGCACAGCTTAAACACATTGGCAAAGTCAATAGCTCTTCCGAAACACTTATAAGGCCCCAAATGCGAGACCTATTGGCTATGCCAATGCTTGTTCTAACTTGTTTGCATCAAATGTAGAGTACCATTGTTGCTGTTGTATCATATAGAACAATATATCCCCATCGAAAAGGTTTTAAAGGGGCCATCCGGTGAATGATACCACAATAGATTTCAAAAACCTAAACTACTTCACCAAACAAACATTCTAGATTGCCTTCTGTTGCTGCTTGTTTGAGATGCAGGACTGAACAAAGAGAGCCTTGTGTTTTTTCTCTGCACTGCATGGGCCTTTTGTGCTAGTGGCCTTCACTACAGATGTCCTCGTAACATATAATGTACATTCAGGAGCACATCATTCTTGGTATTACATCAGGATACCTCTCATGTTCGCTAATGTTTGTAAAAGGTTACAATATTAGTTTGCATTGCAAATTGTTAATTGGTATGACGCTCAGAACCCTTGTTACATCGCACTGATGCTGTCCATTGAATTCATTATAAGAGTGTAAGTTAATGGCTGGGTAAAGGCCAGAGACATCAAATGGAGGCAGATTAAATGGAGTTAGCATTGCTTATTCTATGTTGGTTTTTACCGCACATGGAGACTGATTTATTACCCTCGCTTGAACCAACCAGATAAATACTGATCCCTTAAAATAACTATGACTTTAGCTATTGCAAGTTTAGTGGCTCATTTTGTACATGTTATCATTGATTGTTAACTAACATGCTTCTTCACCATGTTCCCAATAGAGTGTACACAAAAATGTACACTGGTTTACCACTGGGCTGAAATGACATATCACCGGATGTCATTACTAGGCAAAGGGTGTGTGATGTCACATCCGCTAGTCCTACTATTTTGCCGAAATAACATCATTTTTGGAAGCCCTACTCTCCGTGAACTATTCTATTGTGCTTTTTGAAACTTCGACAGCTCTGCACTCCACTAGCCTTTTGTGTATGTTATATGCATTTCAATAGCACCAGTGCTTAATTTGAGCCGATGGTTTCCAGTGCTCAGCACCAGCACTTAATCATCAACACTGGCACTTTTAATGAGCACCAGTTAAGGATACATTAATTTATTGGGAGATTAATTGATTTGCCAGGAATCACAAGATGTTGAGCCGATGCCGAGTCTCGAACCTGGTTCCCCAGCTCCAAAGTTAGCAGCTCTGGCCATTACGCCACATCCTCTCCTCACTTTCATGGTTAGTAGTTGGTTCTGTTTTAGGTGGCACTAACAGGAGCAATGCGCTGGTGCAAGTTGCCTCCTAACGAGAGCCCCAGCACTTATTTTTTTTTTACAAATTAACCACTGAATAGCACATTAGCACCAGCTGCTTGTACACCAACAGTACTTATGGAATTTATTTTGAAAGTTTTATAGAGCGCTAGCAAGACCCGTAGGTATCAGAGCGCTTTACATACACACTATAAACAGAAGGAAATTGCATTACATAGTAGGATGGCAGTAATGAAGCGCATGGAAATAAAGAAAATACAACAAGAAAAATCGGTAAACAGTGCATCGGAGGGAGAGAGAACAAACGAGGGTGGTTAACGCAGTCCGGTCACCCATTATCCTTGAATGTTAGAGAGAGAGGATTCGGCTCGGATGATGCCGTCTAGGTTAGTTGACGTTGGTCAGGGAAGTATTTGTTAAGGAGATGAAGTTTCAGGTCCCTTTTGAAACAGGAGAAGGAGGGGTTGCATCTGAGGACTCTAGGGAGAGCGTTCCACATCCTGGGAGCGTTGCCAGAAAACGATCGGTATTGGGTGGATTTCTTTTTCAGTTTCGGAGGGATAAGGAGAGAGTTGGAGCTTCTCAGCGTTCTAGATTGACCTGCTCTTACCAGTTTGTTATTCAAGTAGTTGGGGGCCGGTGAGTGTAGGGTTTTGTGTGTAATGCATGCCAGCTTGTAGATACACCTCCCTTCCAGGGGCAGCCAGTTGAGGGAGTTGAGAGCTGGAGTAATGTGCTCAAATCTTTTAACTCCAGATATGAGACGAGCGGCCATGTTTAGCACTGCCCTCAGTGGGGCTAGGTGAGCTTTTGGGGTCCCTGCTAGGATGGCGTTCTTGTAGTCGATTTTAGAGAGAACAAGGGATTGAACTACTGTCTTGAGGTCATCATGGGGAAGAAAAGGTTTCAATTTCTTGGTGTTTTAGTGAGAAAAGAGCACTTTTTGCAGAGTTATTGATGTGGGCCTCCATTGATAAGTTCTTGTCAAGGGTGATGCCTAGAGACTTAACTGAGTCTGAAAGGATGAGGGGGCAGTTTAGGGCAATCAGATTCTTGAGCCACTCTTGGATTGGTCGGTGGTTGCTTTTTGGAGAGAATAGGATTAGTTCCGTTTTATCTGGGTTGAGCTTTAGGTGGTTAGCGTTGAACCAAGATTGGATCTCGGTAAGGGTGACATTAAGGTGTCGGATGTCGCTGGGAGACTTGATTTTGAAATAGATTTGGGTGTCATCAGCGTATAGGTGGTATTTCACTCCAGCTTTTTTCAAGATGATTGTGAGGGGCTCCATGAAGAGATTGAAGAGGGACGGGGAGAGGATCGAGCCTTGCGGGACCCCTAGTGTGACTTTAGTTGGCTTCGAGAGACAGGAGTTGATTTTAATTCGTTGCGAGCGGTGTTGAAGGAAGGAGGTGAACCATTTTAGTACTGTGCCATTAATGCCGGAGCGCTTCGACAAGGTCTCCAGAAGGGCTGGATGATTTACTGTGTCGAATGCAGCAGAAAGGTCAATAAGGATGAGAAGGCAGGCATCACCTTCATCCAAAGCCTTGTGAATATCGTCCGAGACGTTGAGCATAGCTGTTTCAGTGCTACAGCCTTTCCTGAATCCCGATTGAAAGGTGTCAAGGAGGTTGAATTCATCTATGTGTTTGTTGAGTTGGTGGAGAATGCATTTCTCCAATGTTTTAGCAAGGAACGGGAGGTTGGAGATAGGTCTGAAGTTGTTAAGATCATTAGGGTCGGCCCCTGGTTTCTTGAGGATGGGAGTGATTTGTCCTAGTTGCAGGGATTCTGGGACGCAGCCTGAGGTGAGAGAGGCGTTGATGATTTTTGTCCAGAAAGGGGAAATGGTGTGGTTGAGTTCTTTAATAGTTGTGGGTGGGAGGGGGTCCATAGTGTGGGAGGAGGGTTTTAGGTTAGAAATTATACTGAAGACCTCGTTTTCCGACATTAGCTGAAAGTCGGACCAATGCGCATTGTTTTTTAGCTGGAGGCAGACCTGATTGTCCCTGGTAAGAACTCTTTCTGATTGGTCTGGTTGGATGAAGGATTGATCAATTTTTGCGACTTTATTAGTGAAGAAGGTGGCAATTTCTTCACATCGCTCTTCGGTGGCTTTGATTTCTTGAGAGGGAGTGTAGTTTGTTTGGCTTTTGACAATGTTGAAGAGTTCTCTCGGTCTGTTTTTCGCCAGGTCTAGTTGGTTGCGGAAGAAGGACGCCTTAGCACTGAAAATGTGTTTTTTGTATGTCTGCCTCGCAGATCTAAGTTGCGCAAGGTGCAAGGTCGAGGGGTTGAGTCTCCAAGACCTTTCCGTTTGTCTGAGTTGACGTCTTTCGTTATTCAGGTCCACGTTAAACCAGGGTTTAGATTTGGTTCGCCTCATTTGTTTGAGTTTGAGTGGGGCTACTTGGTCTAAAACCTCAGCCATTTTTGCGTTAAAGTGTGTGGTGAGGTCATCGGCTGTCCATGATGTAGGTTGGAGTTGCAGATGAGCATGAATCAAGGATTCAAGTTCAGGTAAAGGGACTTCTTTGATGTTTCTGGTCCAGTGTTTAGGTTTGTCATCGCGAATAGGTTGGTGGCTGACAGGTGCATCAATCTTGAACAGAATGAGGTGGTGGTCGGACCAGTCAATGGGAGAGATCGCTCTCAGAGAGACCAGCTCATTGTTGGTAATGATCGCATCCAGTGTTGCACCTTTGATGTGAGTTGGTTTGTTGCAGAGTTGTTTGAGGTTGTATATTTCAAGTAGGTTGGATAGGTTTTGGACAGTGGAGTCATCTTGGTCGTTCCAGTGTATATTGAGGTCACCCAGGAACACGTCTTTTGTGTCTGACATGGAGAAACGTGTTATTAGGTCTGTTAGTTCTTCGGGGAAAAGGGTACGCTCTCCAGGCGGATGGTAGATGGTGTGGAATTTGATGGGAGAGGTGCTTTTGGTAGTGAGTTCGACACCTAGGTATTCAAACGATAGGTATTCTGCAGGTTTAAGTTTGGTCAGCTGTATTCCATCTTTGTAAATGATGGCTAGTCCCCCCCCATTTTTGATCGGTCTGTCTTGTCTAATGATGTTGTACCCTGGAGGGGTGAGAATGTCAAGAATGGGGGTGGAGTGGACGTTGAGCCAGGATTCTGTGAGGAAAGCGATGTCAATTTCTTCAGTGAGAAGAACTTCAGAAATGTCTGTGGCGTGTTGAACTGCTGATCTGCAGTTTAGGAGCATGCAGGAGAGAGGGTGGGGGGCCTCGATGAAGGGGGGAGTTAGGTGGATAGAGGAGTATTGAGCAGGAGGTCTGGGCGAGTGGACAGTTTTGGGATTCTGTTAGTGCCAATAATAACAGGTATGGGGAGAGGGGCTGAGTTCAGGCTCATAGTGAGGTAAGAGTCGTTGATCTCAACAGGTTTCGGTACCGAAAAGGGTTGGCGATCCCGGTTGGGTCGAAGTGCTTGACTCGTTGACGGACTGGGGGGGTGAGGGGTGCTCTGAGGGGCCATGAGATGTGTATTGAGGGGGTAGGAGCACATCTACCCGGGGAGAGGGAGCACGGTGGCTTGGTCCTGTTGAGAAGGTCTTGCTGTAAGTATAGTAAATCGGACGCAAGGGAGTTAATTTTCCGCTCCATTCTGTTCAGTTGCTGTGTTACTGAGCTGAAAAAGTTTAAGGTTTTAGGTAGGGGCCGAGAATGACTTGGATCTATGGAGGGAGAGTGATCCGGTGTCAAGGGTTGTACGGAATCAGTGGGATTAGGAGAGGGGGGAGTTGGACGCGGGGAGCCAGATTAGTAGTGATCCCATTCAAGGAGTTTAGAGGGGGAGTAGTGGGTCTGCTGACCAAGTGAGGAGGGAGAGAAGTTCTAGGTAGGAAGTCAGAGTTCTGGGGAATGTCAATAAGATTAGCGGTGGGGGCAGTTAGTGTATGTGGGTGTGCGACGGTGGGAGGGTAGTGGGCAGTGGAGATAGGGGGGAGAGTGTCTGCTGGGTTGGTGAAGATGTTGGACACGGGGATGTCACGGGGGTTGTCAGTGAGGTAGGCGGTGGAGGCAGGTTGTGCCTGTGGACGTGGGACATCGGAAGGGGAGTGAGCAGTGGTAGAAGGGGGGAGAGTGACAACGGAAGGGGAGAGAGCAGTGGTAGTAGGGGGGAGAGTGACCGCTGGATTGGAGATGGCGTTGGACGAGGGGGAAGTGAGAGTCAGAGGAACAGGGTCAGTGTTGGAGGAATGGGTAGAATGTGCGGGAGGGTTCCGATTATCAGGGGTCAAGAGGGGAGTGCCTGTGGGGATTTCAGTCGCTGGAGGGCTAAGGTTAGGGTCCGAGCTGATGAGGTCGGCCTTGTGGGATTTGTTAATTGTGAGTTTGTTGTTCTTGGTGTGAGCAGTTGAAGTAATCATGGTGGGTGTTTGGCGACGGAGAGTAATGATAGGGGTAGTGAGATTGTAGTGAGTGATGGTGGATGTCCATGAGTTGTAGAGAGGTTCTTCAGGGCAGGGAGATTGGAACAGTTCCCCGTTGTTGGTGAGGGTGGTGGGGGATAGGGGAGATAGGGATTGATGTCTCTGTTGAGTTAGCGAGGAGAGAAATGTGGGGAAGTGGCCGTCAAAAGTGGTGAGGTGCGGGTCGGTGGCCTGTATGAGAATGGTTCCAGTTCTGTAGATGGAGATGGTGAGTTCCCCTTTGAAGGTCGGAGATATGGTAGTGGAGATTTTTTCACCATAGGGAATGATTACTGACTTGGCGACTTGCAGTTGGAGAGAGAAGGTGTTTTTCCATTTAGTCGGGCGATTAGTGTAAAAAATGAAGTTGGTTTTGGTGTTGCCGTTGGTCGCTGTGTGGTAGTTATCTACAATGAGTGTTTCCGGGTGTTGTTTTAGAGTGCTGTGTTTGAAGTTCTTTTTTGCATTACTGGACAATTTGGGTGGGTAGTTAATGGACCAGGAGTTGGGCCCGTAGCGCACGAGATTAGAGTTCCGGGAGGGGTTAGGCGGGCGCATGGTTGGATGGTAGAGATGTCGAGTCGCAATCAGGAATCAAGTAGTGGACTGGTAGTTATCATACAATAATATGCATTATGTACAATACACTCTAAGGTGCCATATTAATTGCAGTATAAAACAATTATAGCAGTGTAAACCCTAGGCTCAAAAGAGATCAGGGCCCCATCAATGAAAACAATAGAAAGTAACCTAGTCGGAATCCAGGCTCCCTTTCCCGTCTGTTAAATTTAGAGGTGGGCGAGCTACAGAAAGCCCAGGCCAGGCTCAAGCCTGGCTCTGCTCGAGTTCCTGTTGGAGGGAAACAACCTTTACAACGCATTACCATTACCACACACTCTTTACTACCCAATGCCTTTACCATGCATTGCCTTTACCATGCATGCCTGTACAATGAAAATGTAATTATATATCAGGTAAGTGAAACCCCTTTATATATATAAAGCAACTAAGTGAATAAAATTTGAAAATTTCAACTGAATCTGCAGTGTCGGTGTCCGGTTTCTAAAGGAGAACTGCCGTTTGTTTTGGATATATATACATACATATACATACATATATATATATACATATATACATATATATATACATATACATATACATATATATATATATATATATATATATATAATCTGTTTCGTGTTCCTCCTCCCCAACACCGGATCCAACGGCGGCACCCGTCCAACAAACACCAGCTCTGACTCCAACTTCCAGGTCAGTTTTAAAAATGCATATTTATTTGGCTTAAACAATTGGCATCATATAGTCCTTCTGTTTACAATCCCGGACCGACGCGTTTCGGCGAATTGCCTTCCACTGGGTCATATATATATACATACATATATACATATATACATACATATATATATACATACATATACACATATACATACATATATACATACATACATACATATATATATATTCACTGATAAAAACAAAAGTTACAGAGACGTTATAGTTAGGCTCAGATTCTACTCGTACAAAACCAGTGAAATTCAGCAGTGGATGAGTGAGTGTGTGCGTGTTTTTGTGTTAGCTGTTGTATGGGTCTCTGAATGGGTATGTGAGTGGTTGTGTGGGTGTATGAGCAGTTTAATGGGGGGTGTGAGTGGGTCTGTGAGCGGTTGTGTGGAAGATGTCCTCAGTGATGTCACAGACTATGCCGTGAATGATGTAGTATATGAGTTCATAAGGAGGGCATTGCAGGGGCATAAGTTTTAGTTAGCTCAGGTAATTATAACTGCTGAATTTCACTGGTTTTGTACTAGTGAAAAATGAGCACACTATACGTCCCTGTAATTTTTTTTCAGTGAATTTCTAAGGTTTAAAAAAAATTCTATTTCCTAACTATAACGTCCCTGCAACCTTTGTTTTCTTCAGTAAATTTCTATGGTTTTTTTAACTACTAGGCGTGTTTGCAGAGTGGTGGAGAATAGAGGTGGGGCATCCAATCAGCTCTCAGCAAACCCGCTGTGTGAGACTTACTGATGGTAACAGGAGGGGTTCTTGGACCCCAAGGACCCTCAGCATCCAAAGGTACTTCATCCCCCAACCAGTAGTGCACCAGGAGGCGCATTTGCAGAGTGTTGGAAAAAGGGGGCGTGGCCTCCGACGACCTCTCAGCAATCCCACTGTGTGGGACTTAGTGGAGGTAACAGGAGGTGTTCTTGGCCCCCAAGGACCCTCAGCATCCAAGGGGACTTCATCCCCCGACCAGTAGTGCACCAGGAGGCACATTGAAGAGTGGTGTAGAAAAGGGGCGGGGCTTCCAACGAGCTCTCAGCAATCCAGCTGGGTGGGACTTACTGGTGGTATCAGGAGGGGTTCTAGGCCCCCAAGGACCCTCAGCATTGAAGGGGACTTTATTACCCAATCAGTAGTGCGCCAGAGGGGTGGGACCTCTGACGAGCTGCATCAGTATTCGTGGTTCCACAGGGGACAAGGGTCACGATGAGCACCATGGGGGATCTGCGGATTCCCGTGCGTTGAGAATTTATTTTTATAATTTATTGGCCTTTATGGGTCCCTCTGGGACCCCTCTAACACACCCATTTGAGATGTCATCAGTGATGTCACTGACCAGGTCATGAGTGATGTAATATGTGAGGTCATAAGCAGTGCATTGCGGGGGTGCAAGTTATAGTTAAGCTCAGCTAACTATAACTGCTGAATTCCTCTGGTTTTGTACAAGTGAAACCTGAGCCTAACTAGAACATCTCTGTAACCTTTGCTTTTTTCAGTAAATTTCTAAGGTTTTTTAAATGCTAATTCCTAACTATAATGTCCCTGTAACCTTTGTTTTTTTCTGTGAATTTCTATAGTTTTTTAACTAGTAGTCGCGTTTGCAGAGTGGTGGGGAAAGGGGGCTGTGCCTCTGACCAGCTCTCAATCAACCAATCATGGGTTTATAGAGCGCAGCTACTCACCCAGAAGGGGTCTCAAGGTGCCGAGGGGGGGTGGGGGCGCGCAGCTCCCGGAATATTACGGAGCTCCGTCGAAGAGCCAGGTCTTGAGGTCCTTGAAGAACTTGGGGAGTGATGGAGTGGGAGGGAGTTCCATGCCTTGGCAGCAAGGAGGGAGAAGGAGCGTCCTCCTGATCTGGTCTTCTTGATGCGTGGTACCATTGGAAGGGAGAGCTGGGCCGAGTGGAGGGATCTTTGTAGGGCGTGGAACGTGAGGTTGTGCTTCATGTAGATGGGTCCGGTGTTGTGGGGGAATTTGTGGGCGTGGGTGAGAAGCTTGAAGGTGATTCTTTTCTCGACAGGGAGCCAGTGTAGAGTCCGTAGGTGTTGGCTGATGTGGCAGTGGCGTGGTAGCTTAAGGACTAGCCTGGCGGTGGCGTTCTGGACGTTCTGTAGTTTGCAGGTGAGGTTCTTGTTGATCCCCGCGTAGAGTGCATTGCCGTAGTCTAGTCTGCTGCTGATTAGGGCGTGGGTGATAGTTTTCCTGTGTGCGAGGGGAATCCAGTTGAAGTTCTTTCGGAGTAGGCGGAGGGTGTGGTAGCAGGAAGAGTTGATGGCGTGATCTGGCAGTCCATTTTAAGTTCGGAGTCCAGGATGATTCCGAGGTTATGTGCGTGGACCGTGGGGGATGGGGGGTTCCCGAGGGCAGGGGGCCACCAGGTGTTGTTCCAGGTGTCTGGGTTTGAGCTCATGATGAGCACCTCCGTTTTGTCCGTGTTGAGTTGTAGGCAGCTGTTCTTCATCCATCTGGCAACTGCTTCCATACCGTTTTGAAAGTTATGGTTGGAGAGGTTGCGTTCGTCTGCGTGCGATCCCAATGGAATCCCTCAGGAATCCCACTATGTAGGACTTACAGGAGGTACCAGGAGGGCTTCTTGGCCCCTAAGGCCCCTCAGGAGTAAAGTGGACTTCATCCCCAATCAGTAGTGCACCACAAGCCGCGTTTGCAGAGTGGTGGAGAAAGGGGGCATGGCCTCCGAAGACCACTTAGCAATCCCTCTGTGTGACACTTATTGGAGATAACAGGAGGAGTAGTTGGCCACCAAGGATGTCCTTGGGGGCTAACTACCCCTCCTATTAACTCCAGTATGTCTCACACAGCGGGATTGCTGAGACCTGATAGGAGGCCACGCCCCCTTTCTACACCACTCTGCAAATGCACCTCCTGGCGCACCACTAGTTGGGGGATGAAGTCTCCTTGGCTCTTGAAGGCCCTTGGGGGCCAACTAGCCCTCCTGTTACCACCATCCACACAGGTACATTGCTCAGAGGTCGTCAGAGGCCACGTCCCCTTTCTCCACCACTCTGCAAACGCACCTCCTGGTGCACTACTCGTTGGGGTAAGAAGTCCATTTTAGTCCTGAGCACTCAGGAGGCAAGGGGACCTCATCCCCCCACCTTACTGAAGGTAACAGGGTGTCTTGTTGGCCTCTAAGGACCCTCAGCAGTGAAGGGGACATAATCCCCCAACCAGGAGTGTGCCAGGAGGCATGTTTACAGTGTAGTGGGGAAAAGGGGAGGGCCTCCAGCGAGTTGCCAGCTTTTGCTTTTTTAGGAATGGGGGGCCGCATATTCCCCCTTCCCAGGACAATTTTGGGCCACGGGGGCCCCATACCCCGGGGCCCGTCCTTCATATATTTTTTTTTATAACTAGACCCTGGGGTCTGCCCCTTTTTTTTTTATTTATATTTTTTTTAAAGGAAGGTGAGCCCTAGGAGGGGGGCCCGTGCACCCCTCTCCTAAATTTACCATGTGCCCCTGGGACCTGGCCCACCCGAGGGTTATTTTAAAGCAAGCGAGGTAGCCCGTGCTTTTCTTTTTTTTTTATTTTGCAGCGGATCCACCCGCGAGTCTGCTTTTTACCCCCGGCGGGGTCCCTTAGAGACTCCGCCACCATATCTGGAGGGTCGGGGAATTCCTACCCTGCCCCCGTTTTTTTTTTTTACTTTTCTTCTGGGACTCGGCTTTAAGCCAAGTCCCAAGATGGCTGCTAACACTTCCTAGTTAAAGTGTCAACAGCCAATCAAATTTTTGTAGGATTCGTGAGTCCACTACAAGGACTGGCGTCCACAGAAATCTTTATTTTTTAAAGATAGATATCTCAAAAACTACTGAACGGATTTACATCAAATCACAAAACGCACGCTTTCTGGACCAATATCTAGTTTTCTGCCAAATTTGGTGTATTACCGTTCAGCAGTTCGGGCTGTAGTTGTGTTCAAAAAATGAAAAATGCTCTTAGACTTAACATGGGGAAATTGCGTTTTGGGAGCCCCCCCCCCTTTTTTCTTGGCCCCTGCTTAACGATCTCCCCAAAACCAGAAAGCAGCTGAACCAAAAAAAGGAAGTTTAGTGAAAATTTCATGGAGATTTGTCAAGCGCCGACAAAGTTATTGGTAAAACAAAAAACGCTTTTCTTATGGAAACTATGGTCCTAACTATAACTACCTACTGGCGACCGCCAATAGGTTATATATATATATATATCTATATATCTATATATATATAGATATATATATCTATATATCTATATATATACACACACATATACATATCTTTGTATGTGTGTATATATATATATATATATATATATATATGTATATATATATATATATATATATATTATCTACTGGCGGTAGACCTATTATCCATAGGAAATTCATAACATTCTATTCCCAATAACTTTGGCGTCGTTTGACTAATCATCGCGAAATTTTCAAAACTAGTGGGGCGCTCCGGTCCGCTCCGGTCTTGAAAGTTTCGGGGTGATTCATCAAGCGGGGGCCGAGAAAAAAGGGGGGTCCCAAAACGTTTTTTCTCCATGTTAATTCCCATAGGAAATTTTTGCCACGGCTACAGCCCGAACTGCTGAACGGAATTACACCAAATTTGGCAAAAAGGTAGTGCTTGGTTCAGAAAGCACCCTTTTTAAAAATGGTGTAAATCCGTTCAGTAGTTGCTGAGAAAATCCAAAATAAATGTTTCGATATCTATGGCCGCGGTGGATCCGCGCACCCTCCCGTTCACGAGCAGCATGCTAATTGGCTGTCAACACTCCAAACCAGGAAGTGTTGGTAGAACCGAGGAACAAGAATGCAGTAAAACAACTGCGCAAAACGCAAAAAGGGGGCAGGGTAGAAACACCCTGACCCCCTAGGCCTGCTCAGGGAGTCCTACAAGGACCCCCAGGGCCAAAATAATTTTTCTTTTTTTTTTTTTTTCTTTTTTAAATCGGCAAAAAACGCGCTGGGTGCGCGCATCCTGCTGATAAAAAAAAAAAAAAACGAAGCGCGGGCTCCCGCGTTTTGTGGTTAATTGGCCCCCTGGTGGGCCAAGTCCCGGGGGCATGCGGGGGATCATTAATAATTAATAATTAAATGGTGCGGGAGGGCTCTCAGCCCTCCCGCAGCCCCGGGACCGCCACCCCCCGGGGCTTCTTTTTTTAAAAATAAATTACCTGTGTGGGGTGGCTCGAGCCCCCCCACACGCCCCGGGGACCGCCACCTCCCCGGGGCACTAAATATTTCAATATGGGGGTCCGTTACGGACCCCCGAGCCCCGGGGACCACCACCTCCTGTGCATTGGTTGGGAGGGGGGGCCGCGCGGCCCCCCTCCTGGAGCCCTTGATGGCCCTGGGGACCACCACCCCCCAGGGCCGGCTCCTGCAGTGTCCCAGGGTGCCTACCCCCGGGACACTGTAGTTTGCTATGACAGGACGGGAGCCTCGCGGCTCCCGTCCTGTCATAGCAAACTGCTTTGGTTTTTGGAAGAGAGAGCAGGGAAACCTGCTCTCTCTTCCAAAAACCAAAGCCTATTGCTTTTCCACACGGGGAGCTGCATTTTAGCAGCTCCCCATGTGGAAAAGCAATGCCGGCTCCAGAGGGACGCAGGGAGCCGGCGGGACCGTGGGGGGATTGGGGACCCCCCCACAGTCCCCAACGGAGAGGGCCAGCCCCGGGGGATGGGGTCCCGGGGCAAGTAGTGGCCCGGGAGGGGGGCCACGCGGCCCCCCTCCCCAAAAAAAAATAATAATTAAAAAAGAAAAGAAAAATAAAGGCCTGCCCCGGGGGATGGGGTCCCCGGGGCAACAGGAGGCCTGAGGAGGGGGGCCACGCAGCCCCCCTCCTCAAAAAAATAATAAAAAGAGTGGCCATGCCCCGGGGGATGGGGTCCCCGGGGCCGGAATAGCCACGGGAGGGGGGCCACGCAGCCCCCTTCCCGTTTTAAAAAAAAATAAAAAATTGGAAAAAAGGGGTAAGGCCCTGGGGGATGGGGTCCCCAGGGCCCAAAAAAAGGAAAAGGAAGGGGGGCCACACAGCCCCCCTTCGGGGAAAAAAAACAACAACAAAAAACGATTGTGCCGCAGGCCCCGCCCCCTTCCTTTACCACTCTGCAAACGCGCCCCCTGGCTCGTTTGCAGAGGGGGAACGAATTCCCCTTGAATACGGGGGGTCCCTGGGGGCCAACTAGCCCACCAGGAACCTCCAGTATGCACCAGGGGGCTGTGTTGCAGAGAGGTGTACAGAGGCCACGCCCCTTTTTACACCTCTCTGCAACGCAGCTCTGTGGCGCTTACTGGAGGTACCTGGTGGGATAATTGGACCCCAGGTACCCTCAGGATTCAAGGGGACTTAATCCCCCAACTTAAAACACGCCACGGGGCGCGTTTGCACAGTGGTGAAGGGAGGGGGCGGGGCTTCAGGTGACATGTGTGCAAACAGGCCCCGTGGCGCGTTTTAAGATGGGGAATTAAATCCCCTTCAAACCTGAGGGTCCCTGGGGCCAACTAGCCCACCAGGTACCTCCAGTAAGCGCCACGGAGCTGCGTTGCAGAGTGTTGTAAAAGGGGCGTGGCCTCTGAACACCTCTCTGCAACGCAGCTCTCTGGCGCATACTGGGGTATCTGGTGGGCCAGTTGGCCCCTAGGGACCCTCGGGATTGAGGAGGAATTAATTCTCCAACTTAAAACGCGCCACAGGGCGTGTTTGCAGACATGTCACCTCAGGTCCCACCCCCTTCCTTCACCATTGTGCAAATATTCCTCTAAAATCAGCCGAACTACAAATTCCGATTTACTCACCTGTTATCAGGAGAGACCTCAGTACTGCATCTTTGAGCCCAGTACTGATCCTGAAAAGTAATTTTAACCGTACTTACCAGTAACTTGAATTTCCTTCCATAGGATATCATTGCCTGCTTTTTGCTGAAAAAGTTTCTAAGTGTCGATTTTTGAAACATACAAATATTCCTCTAAAATCAGCCGAACTACGAATTCCGATTTACTCACCTGTTATCAGGAGAGACCTCAGTGCTGCATCTTTGAGCCCAGTACTGATCCTGAAAAGTAATTTTAACCGTACTTACCAGTAACTTGAATTTCCTTCCATAGGATATCATTGCCTGCTTTTGGCTGAAAAAGTTTCTAAGTGTCGATTTTTGAAACATACAAATATTCCTCTAAAATCAGCAGAACTACGAATTCCGATTTACTCACCTGTTATCAGGAGAGACCACAGTGCTGCATCTTTGAGCCCAGTACTAATCCTGAAAAGTGATTTTAACCGTACTTACCAGTAACTTGAATTTCCTTCCATAGGCTAACATTGACTGGTTTCACTTGGAAATTCTTCTAAGTGTGGAGTTTTGGAACTTTATAATATTCCTCTAAAATCAGCCGAACTACGAATTCCGATTTACTCACCTGTTAGGAGAGAACCCAGTGCTGCATCTTTTAGCCCAGCACTGACCCTGATAAGTAATTCTAACCGTACTTACCAGTAACTTGTATTTCCTTCCATTGGAATCCATTGTCTGGTTTTCCGCAGAAAAGTTTCAAAGTGTCGTTTTTCACAAACTACAAATATTCCTTAAAAATCGCCTGTATGACTTAAACGCATTCTTTCAACTGTTTACAGGAGATGCACCAGTGCTGGATCCAGGATCCACCACTGAGTAAGAAAAAGTAACGATAACACTACTTACCTGCTAAGTGAATTTCCTCCCATAGGATAACATTGGTGATTCTATGTGAAAAAGTTTCGAAGTGTCAAGTTTTAAAATACAATAATATTCCTTAAAAATCACTACTGTAACCAAAACGCTTTTACTCAACTGTTTACAGGAGATGTCCCAGGACTGAATCTAGGATCCAGTCCTGTGGTTAGAAAAGTAATCCATAAAGTAACTAATTGCATTTAAGTAGAATTTCACATTGAGCTCAATGTTGCATTGTGTTTGAAATTGTGTTGCCCATTGCAACAACTGTAACTACTGTACTTAAAAGTCTATTGCCTATTTGTAAAGTATTTAAACTAAAGTAATTCATTCTGAGAAAGTATATTTTGTAATGTAATGTATAATGTAATTACAATGTAATTTAAAAAATAAAATATCTAAAAATAAATAGTTTAAAAAATGTAGTAAATCAGTATCAAAAAAATAAATATAACAATTAATACATTTAAAAATTGTCATTTACAAAACCTTTGAAATTCACTGAAAAAAACCATAGGTTTCAGGCACGTTATAGTTAGAAATTAGCATTTAAAAAACCTTTGAAATTCACTGAAAAAACCATAGGTTTCAGGCAGGTTATAGTTAGAAATTAGCATTTAAAAAACCTTTGAAATTCACTGAAAAAACCATAGGTTTCAGACACGTTATAGTTAGAAATTTGCATTTAAAAAATCTTACAAATTCACTGAAAAAACCATAGGTTTTAGGGACAGTTATAGTTAGTTGGACATTGCACTCGTACAAAACCCGTGAAATTCCCCCGTTATAGTTAGTTCAGCTAACTATAACTTGCGCCCCCGCAATGCACTGCTGATGACGTCACATATTACATCCCTCATGACATGGTCAGTGACATCACTGATGACATCACTGATGACATCTCAAATGACATCACTGATGACATCATCCACGTGATAATCTGATGCACCTCCTCACACCCTAATATAACCTTTGATACACCCACTCTAAATTACAGACTGCCATTCGCAAAACCATAGACACTCCAACACCAATAACTACATACCCACTCATTGATTCTTAGGTCTACACACACATCCACTCACTCACCTGTACAGTCACTCATACTTACGGTCACTCAGTACAGGACTATCATATGCACTCATACTCCTATATAGACACTCAAACACCGCCACTCATCCATAGAGGTACTCACACACCTAGTCAGTCATGCAAATAATTAAACACACTGCCATTTACTCACCTATACAGTTATACACACACCAGCTCACTTACTCATACAAATACTAGCACATTCTTACGCTCTTATACAATCACTGATGCAAGCACACACTCATCCATACAGTCACTCTCACAATCACACACTCTCGCTTATAGCTATTTATATACTCCAACACACATATATACTGCCTTTCACATATGTAGTTACTCACACATGTACCACTGGGACATACATTCACTCACTAATACACTCTTACACACACTTACCCACCCATACAGTCTATCACAGATGCACTCTTGAAACCATCGACCCAGTGAATCACCCACTCACACATCTATGCACAGAGTCGCACCCACCTCACCCACACAAACACTCAGGCACCCATACAGATACTCAGACAACCAATCAATAACTCATATAGACACTCATGTAGCTATTCACAAACCCATGCAGCCACTTACACAGCAACAGACAGACGGATACAGACATTCACCCAGTTTAGTCACTAACCCATGCATTCAGTAAGATATGTTTAATCACTCACTTATAGAGTTAGTCACGCACCTACTAAATCATCCATACAGACACTTATACACCCACTCATTCTTCAATACGCCTTTCCCGATATATATTAAACATATTTAAACTTTACAGAAACACACAGTCACTGGATGATGTCATCAGTGATGTCATTTGAGATGTCATCAGTGATGTCATCAGTGATGTCACTGACCATGTCATGAGTGATGTAATATGTGACGTCATCAGCAGTGCATTGCGGGGGTGCGAGTTATAGTTAGCTGAACTAACTATAACGGGGGAATTTCACGGGTTTTGTACGAGTGCAATGTCCAACTAACTATAACTGTCCCTAAAACCTATGGTTTTTTCAGTGAATTTGTAAGGTTTTTTAAATGCAAATTTCTAACTATAACGTGTCTGAAACCTATGGTTTTTTCAGTGAATATATATATATATATATATATAGATGTATATATATGTTTATATATATATATAAATATTTGTGGTAAAAATAAAAAAGGGGTTTCATGTACCTGATCTATACTTACATTTTTGTTGTAAAGGCATGCGTAGCAAAGGCATGCAAGCTTCCATCATACATCCCTTGTTGGAACCTCAAGTCCATAACGAGCCGAGCTTTTATGTGGCTTCTGCCAGCCACCCTCCCTCTACCCAGGATATGGCCTTATGGCTGCCGACTATGGAACTGGGGAAGCAGGTTCGAGTCACTGCGTCCGGTTGACATCCTGTGAGTCTGAGTAAATCACTTAATTTTCCCGGGCCTATAACACTTGCTTTGTCCTTGTGTAATGTAACTGGTGTTTATGTAAAGTGCTCCAAAACCTTCACGTTGAGTTTACACTATATTTAAAAAAAATTGCAGAAAGAAATGCACCAAGAGGTAAAAACAAAGCCCTAACATAGGTAAAAGACAAATAGATACCCATTTACTGGCTGATTTGTACATAGTGAAACCAGAAAACATGGATAAATTGCAGCTTCTCCATTTAAATGTAGTCTTCTTAGGCAAATATTTTATTCCACCAAAACTCTTTTTTCTTCATTATTGCATATGAAAGCATTTTCAAATATGTGAGACCAGGCTAGCAGTTGTACAAAACAATCACTTTTAATAAGAACTTCTCAGGGCAGTGCTATAATGTGCCCTATTAATGTCAAAGCTTCCACATGCTAAAGAAATTCAATTTCTTACATTTTTAAATAGATTTTGTCATGTTTTTTACGTGATGTTTGTTGTATGATTTACATAGCAAATATTTTCAGGGCTCAGCCCGTGCATGGGCTCTAAGATCCGAGCCAGACCCTTGGCTCGGCTCACCTTGTTAATTTGTTGGCTCGCCAACTTCTAGTTAACTTAGACTCAAATTACTGAAGGTAGAAAAAAGAGGAAGAAAAGGAAAAAGGTAAGTCCGCAGAGCCTTAACTCTGCTCTGCACCCTTACATAGCGATGTGCGTGTGGCAGCCTGACATCTGTTGGAGGGTTAGACCTCAAGTATATTTATAGATAAAAATGCATTTTCATGACATGCCTTGTGTTCTTTTGCTGCAGATAGTCTGTTTCCTATGTGCACCCCCTGGCCCACAGAGGGAGAAAAGTGCCATGATCCCTCAAGCAAACTCCTGGATGTGATCACGTGGGAAATGGAATCGGAGAGTGTGATGGATCGATGCCCCTGTGCTGCTGGACTGACCTGTCAGCTTCAAAGGTAAGCCATTATGTGAGGTACTGGTAACTCCAATGGGGCAGAGATAACTAGCATTAGAGTGGAACCTTAAGGTTTCCATAAGAAATTAGGAATTACTGTGGGATTTGGTAATTTTGATACAATTCCAAAGGTATTTTAATTTATTTTTTTACCAGACTTTCATGCAGAGTTCTGCTGCTTTCAGCAGTGGGCACTTATAAAAAGGACCTTTGTGAGAGTTGCAGAATTTGGATTTAAAGCACTCAACTGTCATTACAAAGCATTGTAGGAGTTCTCAAGACATTGAAGTTTCTAGGCAAATTCAGTATGAAACCCCAGAAACCAGATGTCTTTGTGTTCCCCCCTCTGCACTGCACCACCCATTTTCAAGCCTGGCTTGATCAAATAACTCTACTCAAATAACTCTAAGTCATCCTTTGTCAAAAACGTGAAATCCCTGAGCTTGACCGTAGACAGAAATTTGAACCTACATATCCTCATTAACACATTAGATCAAGGGGACAACATCAGATCAGACTTCTTTAGAGAATCAAGTCCCTTATCCCTTCAGAACACTTTAAAACAGTTGTCCAACCACTGGTATTCTGAAGATACGATTACATCAACTTCTTACTGTGTGGAATACCCAGAAAAACTCCTGGCACAAAAACTCAGCCCTCAATGCTTCGGCTAGACTAATATCTGTTCCAGGAAATCAGACCACATTAATCTGATCCTTGTCACCTTTGAATGGCTCCCCAATGAGGTCAGGCACTTATTTAAGCTGATCTGTTAGTTCCCACAAGGCCATACACGTGAGAACCACTTACTACCTAGCCTACAGACTGGTCGTCTCAGGTGGCTCAAACTCGCTCCTTAGTGACAATCTCTCCTTATAGAAACCACTTCCGTTAAAAAAACAAATAACTTTGAGGCAGTCATTACCATGAAATGCTCATAGGATATGGAACTCCATCAATCCGGTTATTAACAGACCCTTCCTAAACCAACTTCAACTTCATCTAAAAGGTTCCAAATATGACAGGAAGTGCTTTAATTATGGACCAAGGGAAAATATGTCACGAAAACTTGTTGTTGAAAGCAAGATCAACTTCAAGCCTGTGTCCTAGCTCTTTGAAACGGAGGCTATGCCTCTCTGCGTAACTACAGTCATCACTCCCTATGTTGTTCTTGAGTAAGGCAAGATACTTTTTAGATAATAGTACAATTGAAAACATGTATGTATGGTTCTTTCTTCAAATGAACTCTCATAGAGCGCCAATGAAGTGAACCTCAAACAGATTTATTAAAGCACTGGCTGCAAGTCAATCCCAGAGTGAATTTTGAGATCATGCCTAAATTATTCTTATGTACAGGGCACATATATTCAGTTCTGTGGTCCACCATATGCACAGATCCTCAAATACAAATCTAAGGAACACCCTCAAAATCTCAAGTGACCAACTGCCTGTTGTGGAATGCACTGCCAATACCAAATAGAATGCTAGGCACATATGTTCACTTTCCAAAACTATTAAAATCCTGTTCATTTAGAGAATAAGCAGAACAATTCTGCATACTCATAATTTCAAATTTAGGCTTATTTAAGCAAGCAAGCAATTAACCCTTTACAATGACAGATATGGAGGGAAACAGCATTTACAACGCTGTCTCCACAATGCGGTACCATTACAATGCGGTCGTTACAACGACCACGTTGTTACCACGCATACAATTACATCGCAAGTCATTAGTACGACTTGCTGTAGGGGGTGCAATGGTGTTGGATTTAGAATCCAACACCTTCCCTGCTGTTGCGCAAACTGGAGTAGGAATAGTAAATAATACTATTCCTAATTCCAGCGCACACCCTACAGCAAGTCGTAGTAATGATTTGCGATTTAATGGTATGCGTTCTAACAACACAGTCGTTGTAACGACCGCGATGTAATTGCATGCGATGTATTCGCATGCGTTGTAAGGGTATATATTCGATAGGGAGAGCATTAACATCCTGCATGTCATGGGTACAATTAACCATTTCCAGCTTCTGCAACAATAAAACAGATTAAATAGTCAAAAATACCCCTGAGGGGGCTTGGCCAGCAGGGGAATGGAGTAGACACCAGGCTTGGGTGCTCCGCTCCATATCACTCCAAATACCTTCATACAGACCACCCCCCTGGAGCCCGGGACGTCGGAATGATTGAGTGGAATTCGGCTCTCGGGAATCTGCCACTGTTGCAGATTCCCAAGAGCTGGTGTTGTCAGTGTTGTTCAGCTGCGCTCTCTGATGGCCCCAGGCTTCTGCGGTGCCATCAATCTTGGGCATTCTTAGGACGACCCAGGTCTCACACTGAGGAGTTCAAGAGGTTGGAAATTGTGGTAGTCGGGAGCAGCAGCTGGGCAGCTAGTGAATAGAGGCTTTAGGGGAACAGCAACCATCTAGGAGCGGTCCGGTGACCCACCAAGAACACAAACCGGGTTTTCAGCCACAATAGTGAATCGGAGAAACAGTGAGTGGTGCCCAGGCCCGGAGGCCTTCCTGCAACATGACTTAGGCCCCAGCTACCATCCTAACTCAGAGCCCTGAAGTGCACCACGAGCGTCGACCACACACACAGGTGGAGCACCTCCAGGCCTCCTGGGGGAAAGGGCGTCAAACTATGTGACTTTGGGCTAGAGACTTGTGACCCTCAATCCCCCGAGGAGAGAGGATTTCTTCCTCTTTCCACTATAGCCACACCACACACAGTTTCAGGGGACCTTTCTTGCCTCAACGACATGGGGCTGAGGAGCTTGTGTCCCAGGCAAGGCGCATAGATCAGTGGCAGCCTTTTATAGTTCCCTGTGGAAGGTGCCTGAGTGGATTCTCCCCGCAGAGAACTGGTGCCGATGACCAGCAGGCCTGCACTCAAGGTCCTGCACACACCCTGGCAAATGCAGAGTGGGAGGCAAGGAAGTTTCTACTGGCCGGGGACATCTACATCAGGAAGATGGGAGATGCAAGATCTGTGTTGAACTCAGCACCCATTGGCACGAATACAGCACACCCTGGATGAATAGGACTGTAGGACGTATATAAGAGGGGTGCACTGAGGAACATCTCCCAGCAGGCAGTTAATCTTCCAAGTGGGCAATATCATCGCCACTGTGGTGGCTCTTCACTTTGGAGACCCTGCACACATCCACGGAACAATGTTGACCACTAGACCAAGGAGAGATACAACAATAAAGGGCATGCTGGCACCAAGAGCAACAAAGCAGGATAAACTTGACATATCAGCAATTATGCCCACCTCTGAAGCGGAGACCGAACCCCCTAGTCAAGGGGGGGCACAATATCTCCCAAGACTATTTGGAAGGAAGGAAGAGGTCAGTACCATATGTACAGATCTCAAGGGATCCTTGAAATAAGGATATAACTGATATAACTGATCTTGGGGCCCAAGTGGATGAATGGGAACAGAATATTGACATAAGACCAAATAAGACTCATCAACTAGGTACCAGTCTGCTGGCACATGAAGACAGATATGATGAGTTAGCCCTAAAGCAAGAGGACCTGGGCAATAGGTCAAGACGAAACAACACACACATTTGAGGTCTCTCGCAAGGAGCAGAAGTCCCAGACAGTTCAGAGTCTTCTGCATTGTCTTAGAGATTGACCCAACGATCCTCCTATATGTTTGGACTGCACCCACAGAACGACCCCCAGGGGAAAGAGGCCACCCCATATCTTAATCAGAGTACACTTCTTTGAGGAAAAGGAAGCTCATACGGCACCAGCTCAGACACAGTGTGAGATTACATTTGAGAGCCATAAACTGACTTTCCACCACAATATTGCTAGGCCAACACACCAAAGATGTCGGGGTATGAGACAGATTACAGATTTCTTTTGCAACCACAAGGTCCCCTACCAATGGGAACACTAGTTCTGGTTGATATTCGAATGGCAGGAGCAGAAACACTACGTCCATAAACCACAGGAAGTACAGCATATATTGGAGATGTTTGAACTCCATCTGGGTAGGACCAGGTGGACCTGAATCTGTTACAGCAATGGCACACTGTGAAAAGAAATCGCAGGGCAAGGCCCCTGCCAAGGAGAGAGACTGAGAAGACGAAATGAGCGGCACTCCAGGAAGCTTGAAAAATTAACAGGACCAACTGGTCCCTGGGAGAGGACAGTCACGACCCTCAGATGATCCTGGACGATCACATAGAACAGTGAGTCCAGATCGCCCCTGGGCTAAAGGGGGTATATGTGGCAGGAATGGGGAGGAGTGGGGTGAGCATGGGATGCTTCATTTGGACCAAGATGATCACCGGAGTTTGGACCTCGAGTTTAGCAGTTCTGTTCAATTTTATAGGTTCGTGCTTTCAGGGAAAGGGAGGGTTGAAAGGAGGAGATTTCACAAAGTCAAAATCAAGCTACTGCGTCGAGGGCTTACATGTAGGCTTGGCACACAGGGGGCTACAGCATACACTCAGGGAAACTGATATGAAAGTCCAGACTACACGGCAAGAAGTTAAGACGTAAGGGATGAAAATTGTCAGTCTGAACATCAAAGAGCTTAATTCACCTTCCAAGAGACTGGTAATTATTAAGTTCTTAAAAAGCATGGAAGCTGATATCTGCTTACTGTAAGAGACTCACCTACTTGCAGAGGATCACCACAGACTACGGACGAAAAATGTCCCAAGCAAAATTTCTCCTTCACACCCACAAAAAGAGATTGAGTGGCGATTTTATTTAGTAGGGTCTTTCTAGGGAAAGTGCTGAAAGTCTTTCCTGACAAAAAGGGAAGGACTCTGGGAGCGGGATTTCAAATTGGTATCCACAAGCACACCATTCTCAATATGTATGCACCTAACACCCAACAGAAGCCATTCCTTAAATCGGCCATCTCCACAAGGATATAGCTCCCAGGGAAATGGGGGTACCTCACAAACGATTGTTATAGAGAGGGTAACGAGAAAGTCTGGCGCCCTGTCATCTCTTCTGTTTGCCCCTACCTTGGAGATGTTTACTCACAGAGTCAGACAGAAAGTCATATCAAGGGGGTACCTATAGAGAGGATCACATTCAAACTTTGCATGTTTGCAGACAATATTATGATCTCCCTGAAGAGCCCGGAGTGATCACTACCCACAATCATTCAGCTGCAGATATTACAGAGGATTTCCGGGTATAAAATTAACGTAACTAGGTCAGAGGTCCTCCTGTTGAATTCTCACCCATGACAGCAGGACACCCTGTATCAGCATATGCTTATCTTGTAGACAGCTGACAGTCACAATCAATTACTCTGATCTTCTCAATGCCATTAAGCAGGATTTGTAATGCAGGTACACTAAGGAATAGGTAGAGGATCTAGGGATATCCTCCCCAGCAATGAGAATTATTAATTATAGTGCTCCCAGTTTCACCCACCACACTTAACTCCAACCAAAGAGCAACTTCTATATATGGCAGGAGAAAGTCCCCACTTATTGCGACTGAAAAACTATATAGGGCTCTGGAGAGGGGGTATTAACAGTGTCGCACATAACTTCTTACTTCCAAGCGGCCCAGTTGTGCTTTCTGATTGAGTCGGGGGAGGGGCCTCGAAGCAGTGGTGCTTTATTGAACAGCTTATAGTGGAGACTCCGCTCTGGCTAGCCCCATGGCTGAAGTGGGCACAGAAAATCTGGGACAAAGTAGCTCTTCTGGTGAGCTTCACCACATTGTCTCTGCCGTTCACCCCTATTTCTTTCAATACGCATTTCACTCCAGCCGTAGACCTGGTGAGTTTTAGGCAATGGAAGGAGAAGGGGTGCCTGATGGTGGGTTCACTGTTTAAAAATACACAGATCCTCCCATTCGAGTCCCTTTGGCAGAAATTCATCCTCCTGGAGCAGGAAAGGTTTGCATATAGACAGGTGCGACAATGGCTTATGCACCAGACAACGAAGGTGGGAGCCTTCCCGGCTCTCAGCCTAGTCAAACGATGGTTTAAAGACGGACCTCACATAAAGGCTCTCAGATCTACATCATATAGGTTTCCTTTTGGTACCCCCCCCCCCAGCAGACTAAAACACCGGGTCAACAAAGAGGGGAAAGGAACTACGGGAACCTCTCATACAAAAATGGTGAAAAATATTTGAGAAGTCACGCAGGTCCGCACTCAATGTCCACGAATGAGAAACCTGATACAATATACTAGCATTGTAGCACTTTACCCTAGAATTGGTAAGGAAATGGAATAGCACCAAAAGTAAGCTTTGCTGGAGAGGCTGTTGGCCTGAGGAGTCTCTCCTCCATCTTCTGTGGCACAGTCCCAAGCTGGGGAGATTCTGGGACGATGCACTTACCGACTTGGATCGTGTCTCTGGGACACAGTTACTGAGAGTACCGGGAGTGGTCATTCTGGGTAGATCCTTCCTGCTGACAGGTTGGGTAAATAACTGATGATGGCACTAACAGCAGCTACACAAGTTATTTTCGCACTGGGGGGCAAAGACACAACACTTACACTCTTGGATTGGCTCTGGCACCTCTAGGACACCCTAGCTATGGAAAAGTTGTCTCTTTCCGTACCTAATAATCTTAAAACCTTTGAAGTCATCTGGCACCCATTTATGCACCTTCTGGCGTATGATTTCAGACAATTGACATGCTTGAACTATCTCAAGGTCTTGAGACTCATCCCCTAGGAAGAGTCCAGAGTTGCAACCAAACACGCACCTCTACTTTTCGTTCTATAACACATGACAAACTGACCATGGGTGGACTGTTATATTGGAGGGGGGGGTGAAGGAGTTTCAAGTTACAGTTAAAACCTCTTCCTTATTATATAACATCAATAGCATTCCTTGACAGCTGGATGGTTGTAGGCAATGTTATGTGTCAAAGTAGTAAAAATATAGTTGAATATGAAAATACCCTATAGCATTTCAAAAAGTGTTTTACTGCAATACAATTTATTTTATTCAGGAGCCTTCAAACATAGTTCTAACAACTGCTTTGCAGGTCCTAAAACCGTTTTATACGAAGAATGGCTTTATCTGAGTGCAGGTGCCGTTCTATTCAGAGCAAACATATAATGGTGATTCATTGAGAAAGGTACAAAAAATCAATTTCCTATCTCCTATTGGTACGAAATGTCTTGCACCTAGAGTCATTAATAAGAGTATCTCTACAAAGCATAATAATATGACTTCTGTCTATTCAGTATGATGTGAAACCTTTGTCAAATGTTGCTGGCATGGAATACGACTGTTCGGCTATTGGGGCGGGAGGTAACACTCTTTATGTGTACTGACTGCTCCCACACTTACCACAGACAAGGACCCACACAAGTAAATATGTTTCACTAAGGGTATCAGTAGTTCACAATGTGTATCTTGGCGTGAGAAGCAAGGCCATCACCAGAGAAAAAGTATTACATGTTATGTGTAACAAAACAACTCATGACTGTGAAAGAATTAAGAATGTTAACATCCAGACCAAGTTGAGGTAAAAAGATTTAAAAATGAACATGAAAAAAGGTGTAAAAATATAAAAAATTAATGAGTATTGAAAATGATAATATATCACTATTGGAAAACCTTGGTAAAACATACCATCTTAAACAAGCATTAGAAATGCAATAGGTCTCACATTAGCTTAAGTTAGAGCTATTGGCGTTGTGAATGACAATGTTTTTTACCTATGTGTTATGCAGTGTATGTATGTGGTGTGTAGTGGACATATGTGGTTTGGATTGTAATTGTTAGTTGTGGAATTGTGTGCTGTGGTTTTATGTAGTGGGATTATGTGGCGTGGTGTGCAGTGTAATTGTGTGGATAGAAATGATGTGGTATTGAGTGTACTGAAATTATGTGGAATGGTATTTTGTGTTGTGGAGTGGTATGTAGTTGAGTTTAATTATGTGGTATGCTGTTGAATTTTGTGGCATGATGTGTAATTCTGTGGTGTGGATTGTATGTATGTGGTGTGTTGAGTTGAATTATGTGGTTTGGTGTAGAATTATGTGGTGTGGGTTGGAAATGTGGGGAGTTGAATTGTATGTCATTGTACTGTTTGGATAGCTTTGCCTTTTTGGTGACGAAAAACAAATAGGTAGGAGCTAAGCTCCAGATCTGTGTCTTTGGGTGTTAAAAGAAAAGAAAAACTGATGCCAGGACACAGAACTGGAGCCTTTATGGGGCTCCTTGTCATCATCTTTATGCGCAGGGTGAAGTAGAGGCAAAAGGTGCGACCTACCAGAGGACAGAAGGTAGTGCACGAATAATTACCACAAAAAAAAGGAGGCAGATGGTCCCACCTACCAGAGTAGAAAAGCTATTGCATGAAGGCTGCCACAGAAAGGCTGGTGCCTGCGGAGATTCACAAGTAAAATCACCAAATACAGAACGATAGACTGCAGCAAAATGGTATTGAGGTATGACTGGTTTTTATCATACTTTCTCAGGGCTGCCTGCACACTGCTCCTAGAGGACTCTCTTTTATGGCATTTATTTAAGGAGGTGCCATACGTCGACCACTGTGGTGAACTCCAATAATCCAAGGACTGTAGAATAATCACTCTGGATTGACTTTGCAGGTCACCTTCTATGGTAGCATGGCAATAATTGCTAAAGCTGCAACATAATTTTGCTCTTGGGTGGTGCAAGAAACATCTTTGGTGGAAAGCTTTACTTCGTGCTGTACGCTATTAAACCCTTTCTGCATCTGTGAAGCATAGTTTCTGCCGCTCCAGAGATAAGAATTGCCATACCTAAAGAAATCTCCACATGGTTTTGGCACTCACCTGCAGCTGCTAATACCAGATCAAAGCAACAGCATCTCATTTCAAAATTGAAACCCAATACATGTACAGAACCAGCCTCAAAGCCAAAGCTTTTGGTTCTTCGATCTCACCATGTTCCAAAGATTGTCTGGTCACCAGCTCCTTGAGCAGTACCATGCAAATTTGTGTACTTGCATAGCTGCCAAGGTTTCAGATTGCTTATGTGTGACATTTTCATAATTTCAGTGTAATTATGAGTGACATTGAACGACTATGAGTGACACTTTCTCGCGAGCAAAAGTCAAGCAATGAAGACAAGGGAAACACATAAATATCAGAAATTACACCCATGTGAGCAATAAAAAACGACGTGTCGCACCATTCTATTGAAAGCCTCAAAAACTTTCCATTTATTGCTATCTTTAGTAGCACAACAAAATCAAGTCACATCCAGTACCCTTACCCCACTCCCTCACATTAAAAGCACTTGTTCATTTTGGGCCAGTCCAATAAACAAATTCGCATGTAACATGTTCTGCCCTGCCTTTAATCTAATCAACTTTTGTTGGCCTTTTTGCCCTGCATTGCATCAAGCATGGTTGTGAAATGCGAGCGATACACCTTTCGTTCAAGGCATAAATAAAAAATGTTTCTTCCATAGATCGTCTTCATGGAGCCTTGAAGCTATTTATCTGAAACGCAGTTTCAGCGCGTATTGGGTTTGTAGCCAGCATACAGTATCAACAGCAAAACTACAATTGTGAATGCGAGGTCATATTCCCTATAAAAGCCAGCACGGGCTGAAGGGTATAATGAAATGTGAAGCAAAAAGTGTCAAGTGTCATATATAAGACATTGATTGAAGTGTCACACATATGTTTGCTGAAACTTGTAAAATATGACACAAACTAGTTGATGAACTTGGCAGCTATGCCATGCTCTGACTGTGCACCACACAGCACGACATTCAGAATAAAGTTATTTTCACTCAGTAAATGAATAAAGGTCACCTTTTCCGGGAGTACGCCTCCTGCTCCCTGCCTCAGCCTGGCAGCAGCAATGACTCTGTCCTCACAGTTCCACTTGCGGTCAGCAGGAAAGGGACGGGGGTGTCCTCCTTCCCTTCAGGTACAGCGTGAGGATGGGCGCGCAGGGTGGCGCTCGGTTACAGGTCTCTGCGGAGGTGCACTGACAGCAAGTCAAGCAGGACCAAAGTGGGTGCCTGGCAGGCAGACGCTCGGCTTCTGCTGGGAATCACTGGACTACTCCTGAGCGATTGACGAAGCCTCCTCTACAGCACGGTAATTCACGGCAAGTTCCTGTGTTTTACCTTGTTTTTACTCTCAAAGGAGAGACTGAGGCAGACGCTGCACACTCACTTGGGAGAGTAACACTTACTTGTCTGTGCAAGCCCCAGGAATAAGCCAGCCAGCCGGGATGTGTCAGGAATCAGAGCGGAGTGCTGATTCGAACCTACCGAGTGGTGGGATCTGTGTTGTTGAGGAAGCAGAGGAGAAGCTTCGGTGCTCGGAGGATGGACTCCTGTGGTCTCCGACTTCGGAGAGAGTGCAAACACTCCTCATGGACCACCTTGCTTAACTCGCGGTTTTCCAAGATGGCAGCCGTCAGTGGTTTGCGGTCAGCGTTCCAGTCTTCCAACTGTGAGCGGGAGGACCACTGATTCGAGCTTTGGCTCCGGTGCACCCTTTCAACTGCGCACTTCACTGAGTCTTCTCAGGAGAATAGTGGCGTTTCTCGAACCTGCGCATTTGAGTTCTAGTTCAGGGTAGTTTAGTTTGACGTTGCGCATGCTCGTCGGCAGAGTTAGTTTCCGTCTCTCGTCAAGCGTGTCACAGGTTCAAGAAGGAGTCTGCAGAAAGAAAAGAAAAAGACCAAAGAAGTTGTAAAAAAAACAAAGTTGAGTTACAACAGAGTTCCAGTCAGAAGAACTTCACTTACCTCATAATACCAGAGAATTCCAGTACCAGTTCACGCAAGTACCTTAAAAGAAAGAAAGAAAATATTATTAATAAGGAAGTTATTCAGGACATTATCTTTATTCTAGTTTTGGAGAAAACGTATCAATTTTGAATATTAATGAGCAATAGAGGGAAATTCTACTTACCTGTTTCTTCGTATAAGAATACCAGTAACCAGAAGGGCTTTTTCCTCATTAGCTCTAGAAGAGTATAGGAGATAATTTAAAATTACTTAAGAGAAAAATACATTTGCTCTTCAAGAAAAGAAATATCAGAAGAGGAGCAATAGCCTGACACATAAAGGGTATGTTCATAGAATGAGTAAAGAATACAGAAGTATAGAGGTAGTTGAGGTTATTCTAGAGTGTAGTAATGTGTATTTTTTGCTTACAGTGTTCAAGATACCTACGCTAAAAGTATAAAAGTAGCTGAAGACGTTGAGAACACCTAATAAGAAGACGAGGCTGTCTCTTCTCAATCCCCATCCCCTTTCCCCCCCGGGAGACTCTAATCATCCCTTGTTCAAGTAGGAGGGGTGTGGAGAGGATTCCGGAGAAGCATTGGGAAAAGGCTTCATTCTGCTCCTGTGAAGTTTTAAGGTATTGAACGGCACCTTGACAGGACGATGGACTTTCCCTGGCCGGGCAGTGCATGGGCCGTGGACGGGCCAGGACTCTCCACTCGCTACGGCATAATGGCTGTGCACTGCCTGACTGCAGTGCAGGCTCAGTTGAGGCACCACTCCGGCGGGTCCAAAAACAGTAGTACCATTACGTCGCTTGATGTGAGCAGCGGCAGGAGTTGCCTGCGCAGTTTAAAACTTATGCACTGCAGTGCCTTGCTCTCGCGCAGCCCGCCTATAGGTGAGGTTCTGATTGACAAGAGTCTGTTCTTGCTATCTTATTGGGCAAAATCAAAACTGACTCTCCTGACGTCAGTGATAATGCTGCGCTGGTGTGGGGGGGAATAGGTTACATTGTAGCCTACGCCAGAAGGAGCTCAGCTAAGCCAGCCCCCAAGCCTGTCCCAAGAAAAACAGACCACGTGCTGCCACTACCTTGCTCACTCTACTCACATAGTGGTAAAGAGCACTCCAGACAGCTGAGGAGGCACTATAAATGCGTGACTTTTCATTTCAGTGGGGTGATGCGGATCAGCACACTGAAATGCGTTAGTCTAACGGGAAACAGCCTTTACAACACGGCTGTTACATCGCGTTACATTTACAACGCGGTCGTTACAACGACCGCGTTGTTACAACCCGATGCCTTTACCACGCAAGTCATTAGATTGACTTGCTCTAGATGGCGCTCCAACCTAAAGAATAGTATAATTTACTATTCCAACACCTTCCCTACTGTTGCGCAGGGTGGAGTTGGAATAGTAAATTATACTATTCCTAAGGTTGGAGCGCCATCTAGAGCAAGTCGATCTAATGACTTGCGTGGGAAAGGTATCGCTTTCTAACAACCGCGATGTAATGGACGCGAAGTAAAAGCATGCGTTGTAGCATGCTATATTTTAGTCTAACGCCTGATGCGTGGTACTTGGCAGGGCTGTACTTGGATCGCCAATGTGTTGGACAGTGCAGTCAAAGAATGTTTTATTGAGTGTTTAGACACAAAATGCTCGTTCAGGGAAGGATTTGCTAAGACTGTGGTCTGCCTCAAGGGAGAAGCTGCATTTAGGGCGGGCATATGTGCCAGCCTTGGCAGTTCATTAGCAAAATTTGAAGTTACCCTGCAAAAATGTATACATTCACAAATAGCATTCAGAACATCAAGAGAACATGATAGATTGTGAGAGGAAAAGCACGGTTCACTCCATTCATTAATTCAACTTTGAAAAACAGAAGTACATCAAATTGCACACACTAATTTGTGAAAACCCTCCAACTGAATCTGTTACTTTAATAATATATTAATCGAGAGCCTCTACTGACGTGACTCTAGGCTGCCACCTCAATCAAGAGACACCACAGAGACGTAGATAGACAAGTACACAAGTAAACATGTAAACACACTATTGTTCACACATGCATTCATACACGTTCAACTGCAGAGTTACAAATAAACATTGACACATATGCACATAGGTGCATATACACAGATGCATACTCGCAAGCATAAAGGCATGCACACATGCACTCAAATGATCACACATGCATAGAAGGAATCAAGCGCAGACATATATACACAGGTACAGAGGCAAACATGTACATGCGTGAATGAATACACACCCAAAAATATGCAGTCTGCCTTTTACAATCACGTACGCACAGATATCTACAAGTACACAAGCATGCTGAGTGCGTATGCACAAAATGTGGATACACACATGTACACAGTCGTATGCATGCATGTATGTATGCAGAATGTTCACACAGAAACATATGCACTCATATTCTCACATACACATGTAAATATATAAGTGTACACACATGCAAACATGCACGCATAAACACGACACGAGTAGACACACAGAGCATGCTGAGCCTAGCTGATGAGCCGTCTCATTAAGGGAAACCCTGCGTTAGTGCTCGGAGGGTGGGCTCATAACACGAAGTGGAAGGGGGAAGCAACATTTAAAACAAGCAGCAACGGGCGGAAAGCATCAATAAAAAAAAAAAAAAGAGTTCTCCCAAACATGAGATAAAGAAGGCAAGTGTGTGGAAACTGTAATTGTCTGGTGCTCCTCAGCCTTGACCGGAAGTGAGGTATCGGCTGCGCCAACGAGTTAGGAGGCAGTAAAGAAGAGCGACGCTGGAGTGAACCTATGGTAAGCAGCAGGCGGGAAGAAAGTCGTTTTATTGAATACAGCAGGTCTTGCAGATAGCGCATGTGCGCTGCCTAGCCTCGACCTAAACACAAAGATTTATGAAGTAAAAACTGCGAACTGAAGTGTACTAGTATGGCCCAAAGCAACACACTATGATTGTTAAGACTCAGCTGTTCTTCGAAAATAAAAACAGAAACACATGGCACAGGATCATTTTTGGCTGACCGACAAAATAAACACTTACTCCCTGGATTACAAAAATAATACAAATTCTATATCTAGAATTAATTTGCACAAGACTCTAGCCTGCTGATTTACAAAAGGAAACAAATTCAAATGGCGTGCAATTGTGAACATCTTATTCTTAACATTCACCTAAATTAAGATAAAATGGGTGTAACCAGGAACGTGCCCAAGGCATGGCCTAGGGCAGGAAACTGAAAGATTGTATGCCCTACATAAGGAACAAGTCTAAAATCAGGTTAGCTCATTCACAAAAACAGAAGCACATGTTTGGTCTTCGTGGTAAAGTGATAAGTGTGACTTTTTTCGATGAACGTACTTGTTTCATCCTGGTCTACGTCATGAGGTTTACCTAAGAATATGTGACGTAAAAATATTTTTCATTATTTTCCTGGAAGAGAACTTTGCCTCCTATTGAATATGTCCACTTTTGTACCTACAGGGTTTTCTTTATCAGTCGGGAAGCTAAAATGGCCAGATGTTCCTCACACTTAAAGCAGAGTTTTGAAATAAATAATTGTGTGTCTTTGTGAAAACACGGAGGAAAAATCATTGTTCATTTTCTTGGCTGAGTGTTCTAGGCTTTCGGCAGGATTGAGGTCAAAATTTATTTATTTATTTATTTATTTTTTGAATTTATAAAGCGCAAAACTGTCACCCTACGGGTATCCTGGCGCTGTGACTTGCCCAGATGACGTTGTGCATAAAAAAGTCTGTACGATATGCTTTGTGACACTAATTCTTAGGAAAGAGCCACGTTTTTAGGCTCTTTCTGAATGGAAGTAAAGATTTCAATTGCCTGATATTCAAAGGAAGGTCATTCCAAAGTCGGGAGGCTGCTACCCCAAAGGCTCTGCCACCTGTCCTAGTTTTCTTAAATCTGGTGGTGGTTACCAAATGCATACCTGATGATCGTAAGTTTCTCCCTGGAGTATACCAGGTAAATCTCTCCTGCATAGATATTGGACCTAAGTCATGTAATGCTTTGAACACTATGCATAGAGATTTAAAATGAATTCTCTCCTTTAAGGGCAGCCAATGGAGATCTCTTAGGGCTAGAGATGTAGAGGACCTGCGTTGCCTATTTAATGCCAATTTAGCTGCTATAGACTGAATCCTCTGTAATTTCCGCAATGCTGATTGTGGTGCTCCCAGATACAGGGAGTTACAGTAATCCAACCTGCTCAATATAAGACTCCTCAACACTAAGGGTCTGGAGGTAGCAGGCAGGAGCGGGAGGATCTGACGCAGTGCTCTTAACACAGAGAAGCAAGTACTGACTGTCTTGTTAATCTGTGATTCCAGCTGGAGATTGTCATCCATTAAAACCCCCAGATTACGTACTGTACTGGCGGGAGTCAGTGGTTTATCCATAGGGGTAAGTCTGAATTCGGCAGGGTAGGGCCGAGCTATTTTGGCCGCAGAGCAGTATACTATCTCGGTTTTTCTCCATTAAATTGTAAGGAGTTTTTCCTGAGCCAGCTAGGAGGTCTTAAGCATGCACTCCTGAAATTTCTCAATGGATACTGCCTGGTTTCCTTCCAGCGAGAACACGAGTTGCGTATCGTCTGCATAATTAACTAGGTCGATGCCAAAGGACTTAATGATTGGGAATAAAGGGCGCAAATAGATATTAAATAGAATAGGGCTTATTGCTGAGCCCTGTGGTACCCCGTGTCGCACGGGGGTCTTAGGAGAGGCAAACGGTGGGATAGTTACCACCTGTTGCCTGTCCGTCAGATACGATTGCAGCCACTTTAAAGCCTGTCCTTTCACTCCGATATTCTCTAGTCTTCTCAGCAGGATACTGTGATTTACTGTGTCGAATGCGGCCGACATGTCCAGTAGTACCAATACGGACATATTACCATTGTCGGCTCGCATTCTTAGGTTGTCCAGGACCGTTGCTAAGGCTGTTTCCGTTCCGTGCCCTGGTCGGAAGCCGAATTGATCCTTGTCCAGTAATTTATTTTCTTCCAGATAGAGGGACAAAGATTTACTGACAAAACGTTCCAGAATTTTCACTGGATACGGAAGAAGAGATATCGGTCTAAAGCTTGATGGACACTTGGGGTCAAGTGACGGCTTTTGAGCAGCGGGGTTACCACTGCCTGCTTCCAACTTTCCGGGACTGATCCCTTTTCTAGTGACTGACAGCAAATCTGCCATAACCATGGAAATAGTTCCAACTGGAACTCTTTCCAGATTGCCTCATGGAAGAGGGTCCAGAGGGGACCCGGAAGAAACGCTTTGAGCTAAGCTGTTAAATATATCCACAGTGGGAATTTCAAAGCGCTCTAAAGCAGGTGACGAATGGTCCTTGAGTACCTCTTTCTGTTGCTCTGTTGCTGGTTTTATAGGGGGTTCCTCATTGATGATACTGTCATTACTGAAATTTAAACCACTGACTATCTTATTGATTTTTTCGTCGAAGTGGGTGGCGATATTATTGCAAAGTTCTTGTGTCGCAGTAACTTTATTGCCCGTACACGTTGGGTTTGATAGATCTTTTATGATGGTGAAGAGCATTTTTGTGCTATTGGGTGCCTGCAGAATTGTTTTGGCATAATATTCTGCTTTGGCCCTCACAATTGCTTCCTTATATATGCCCTGTAATGACTTCAGCTTAACTTTGTCTGCTTCCTCATATGCCCTTCTCCACTTCCTTTCGGCTTGTTTACGTGTTTTCCTCAATGATTTTAGCTCTTCGTTATACCAGGGAGCTGAGGGTTTTTTCTATTCTTCATTCTTTTTCTGGGACAATCTCGTCTAGTGTACCCTTAATATAGTCACAAAATGCTAGTTTTGTGAATTATATACTCTATGTGTGAGCATTTTACGATGTATTGTGATGGAATATATACGAATGAGCAAATATGTGCAGCTTACACTTCGGGGAAGTTACCCTTAGCTTTTGTGAAGTAGCTCTTTTGAGTGCATAGCCACAGCTGTGGCTGTGTGTGTGTTTTGGTGAGTGTTATTGAGTCTCTGTGAGAAGTGTGAGGCTGGGTGGCATTCTACACTAATGTGATGTTAAGCGCAGAGTGATGTTTTGACTGGGATCTGTCCCAAAGGCTGCATCGTTTATCACCCGTACCCCATCCCCAACTACTCCTCACCCATCTGTCCCAGTGGAGGCCGTATTCCTGAGACCCCACAGAAAACCTCTCTTGAAAGGCACAAAGGCCCCCACTGAGCCTGCAGTTAGCCCCTTTTGCTCACAGACAAGACACACAGTGTGTGACCAGACAGCACCAGCATGCGACGCTTGTGGGGTCACACAGTGAGCAGGATATGGGGGCGATGGCTGGACTTGAGCGACCCAAGACACATTCCGGCATCCCTTTCCCAACCTGCCGAATTTCAGGTGGGATCCCACAGAGCGGGGAGAGAGGGTTTCGGAGTAGAAAATGTAGAGACCTAAAGGACAGTCGGGGGGTTGGTGGGAAGACGGGAACAAGGGTCAAGCCAACAGGGCACAAGAGGTTCTGACATACACGCTTTTATATCTATAAAGCTTTTTACAAAGGTAAGGCTAACTTTGTGAAGTACAAGATTTATGTGCAGTCACATGGTTTTCTCACAAACCATGTATTTATAGGTGCCCATTTTCTCGTTAGTGCATCATGGGCAGAGATGCTGGTAAGCGCATCTCCCAGGTGGGCAATTAGAAAACTGAACTGGGGGGAGTAGGACCTCTCTAATGGGTGAGGGCGAAGATGCCTGCAGGGAAGAGCAACATATCTTTTGGTAAACAGAAATGTGTTTGCAGGGCAGCGTGATATCTCTGAGTATGGAAGTGTTGGAAGGGCAGTGTGACGTCTCTATGGAGCCCCTGCAGTGGCACTTAGGGCTTCCGTTCCGGTCAGGGTATGCAGGCGGCCCTAATCCTTGCGGGGGAGGTACCTCATCCACGGCGTGCTAAGCCCAACTGATGAGCTGTCTGTTTAAGGGAAACGCTGCATTTGTGCTCGAAGGGTGAGGGGAGGGCTCATTACGCGAAGCAGAATGGGGAAGCAAAACTGGCAGAAAGCAACATTTATTGGAAATAGTGAAAAAATTGCTCAGGGTCCGATTTAAACTTGAGTGGTAATGGAAAATTTTCACATTTTGGAGTAAGTGGAAAATCCTCCATGGAGGGTTGTGCACCTGTGAAGAAATCTCCAGCGAAATTAGCTCCACATTTCTATCCAATTGGAGTGGGTAATTCCTCTAAAGTACTGTCCACCCACAGAAAATCCTTAAGGAGTATATTTAACCCTTACTCTATAAATGAAAGGATATTTCAACACCATCCAACTATATATGATGCCCTTATTGTCTTCCAGAGGACTAATTATGCATATATACCTATAGAGGCTGCATGATCAGAATGAAGCAAGGTTGGATGATTTTACATTTGCACTAAGAAATAATGATTGATTAAGAAAATATCCACTGCAAGAAAGTTTGAGACAGTA
The DNA here is from genome assembly GCA_963921515.1 of Calotriton arnoldi. Classification (NCBI taxonomy): domain Eukaryota; kingdom Metazoa; phylum Chordata; class Amphibia; order Caudata; family Salamandridae; genus Calotriton; species Calotriton arnoldi. The sequence goes on along the minus strand of CAWUFW010002082.1, from coordinate 679,083 downwards.
CATAAACAGGACTCCCTGAGGTGCGGCAAAGGCCTTTGGTAAAATCTTCATATATGGATAAAAGAAAAGTCTAAATGGGGCTGCAAATGATCCAGGAGTGTGGATAGTATGATTGAAATTAGTGGTTCTGCTAGGTCTTACATTCAAACACACAAAATGGTGGAAGTCGATTCGACCCAGCAGGTTGAAGCCAAGAGGGTAAATTCATTGAGGAAGGCTTGAAGCAGAATACACTGGGCTCCAAGTCCATGTGAATACACTTTCCAAATTTCATGAGGCTCAGAATGGGATAATACTCTGCATCTATGCAAAGCGGATGCAGTTTTGTTGGCTGGATGCTTCAGTTACACCCTGATCAATACTTCTGGTTTAAACATTCAGCTTCCAGATACCCATTTGCATTAAGGGAAAGTACATTGCTTGAATATTCTTGCCTTCTAAATAACTATAATCCTCTCCAGTGGCCCTTTGACAAACCTATTTTTCAATGGATATTATAACGCTCATCAGAAATTGAGTGATTCATTTTGGAGGGAGGTAGCTCTATCAACTAAATAAACACAATCTGGTTATGTTACAACACTAAAATATACTCCATACAAACCTCGGTAGCAATGGCACAAGCAGCAGGCAATTTCCCAGTTAAATGTGTGTATGTCTAAGCAGCACCAAACAATTGTAAAGTCAAGAACACAACACAATAAAATCCCCAAACCAATTCAGAAAACATCAAAAAAAATACAATGAGTTTAAAGACACACAAATTATTAAAACCGGATGAGAACCAAAGATATGAATATTTAAATTGTTGTAGGGATTCTGCACATACACAGAGCTATGCACAGGATAATAGGACCTCGGAATATAGTGGTGAGCCAACCATAAACCTTAGCACCTAAAACCCCAACCCGACTAGCTGTAGCGTCTCATTAGCAACAATGCTACCAATGATTAGACAACCCAGAACACGGTATCTCTCTCTCAGGACTCGCAGTAGCAAGAACACCCTTTCATAACTCACTCATACCTGTCCACAACGCGCGTAAGAAGAGACACTGTATAGTTTAAAATGTTTATTTCAACTACCGTGCTCTAAGATACAGTACACGTGCCAGTACTATCAGCATAATGCATAAGGATAATATAATCAGCATAGTTACAACTCCATAGAATACAAACGGGGAAAGCATTTCATAAAGCAGTGGATAAATGACCTTACCACCCTCCCCGTGCTAGTATCTAATTTATTATAAAAACAGAAGACCTCTGGGCTTTGTCTAGCGAACCCCCATACCTCAATATCTAGATGCAAGGTTTACATCATCAGACAAGCACAGCTCTTCTCTCTGGAAAGGTTTTTCTCCAAGTGTCTCTAACCGTGAAATCACAATATTAAAAGCACACTAATTTCTCCAGGGCAGCTGTACATAGTGTTATGTCTAAGTGCGAGGGACTGGCCAGATCAGCAAGAACAAGGGACGTTGTTTTTCGACCTTGTACATGGTGTGCAGACGTAGCCCAAAGGGAACAGGAGAAAAGGTGAAAGACAAATATGCAGACAGCTCTAAAATAGCAGGGCAGAAGCGGAGGCTGCAAAAACAACAGCACAAAGTAACGTGCGCAAAAAGGCATCATGGCAGCCAGGCCTAAGACAACGTAGCAAGGCAGACCAGGAGGCCACAAACCACAAGACACCCTCCCCTGGGCAGTCCATCGGCCAAGACATAGGACGAAGACAGAGTTCAAATAGATGGAGCAGAACAGAAACGTCTGTTGTGGAGCAGTCCCCACGAAGGACAACGAATGGGAGATGAAAAAATAATTGCAGAGGTAAAAAAAATCCAGCGAGGTAGGTCGCAGAAAGCGAAGGCCCTGTCAATCCAACAGAGTGTAAGTGCAGAAAAACGCTACACCCTCCAAGAGGACATCATTAGAATCGTCGGATAAAAGCAACGCCATCCAGTCCAATAAATCAAAGCTGCAGTCATGTTCCTCGCAAGAGGGAGCAGCGAACAGCATTGCGGGACAACTTGCGTGGTACTCAATATAACTTTGTTGTAGGAGATTCTGAGCGGCCGCCCAGATATCCCATTGTGCCACAATCCCCAGTGCAGCCGCACGCGCCATATAGCCCGCACCAGAACAGTCCCGTTCATGGGCCTCTAAGGGACTCACCAACTGAACAAAATCTGGAACCGACAAAGTCGTATTGGAGAGGCAATAATCCATGGTCCACGAGAAAGGACAGCGGATGCAAGACATCACAGGCTGCACGCAAGTGAAATACGCAAAGCGAAAAGAAAGTGTATAGGACACACTCAGTGTCGCCAATGGCAGGATGCCGAAGCCAGCGAGGATGCGCTCACGGAGCATCTGGAGTCGACCTGGGTCGAGAAGGGCCCAAGGAGGTGCAGCCATTGCGTAGTAAACAGACCAACAGCAGTATACCAGCCGCGAAGGCGAGGATCAACGGAAAGCCACCAAAGACGCTGGAAAAAATGGAATGAATAAAAGCCGGATTTACTCCAAAAATAGTCTGAAAAGAGGTCACAAGGCCAGAGCCCACAACTTTAAAAAAGTGCACCAGACCTTCAGTGCGTGATGCATTAAAAACACGGTGAATCAGTTCACCGAAATGTTGTGGGAGGTTAGTGTTCAAAAGGGCCTGTATTTCACTGTGGGTGCTCGCCACCTGGAGAATGAATGTCTCCCGGGCGGATGTGAGCATAACCTCCTGGTTCAATAATAGCACCTTTATTCTGCTCAATTTATTGAAATCCGCCTTCAGAGTAGGAATGGAAGGCCAAACGGAACTATCTATGATGTCGTGCGGGGGAGGAAAAAGCAAATTTTTGCAGCAGACAACCCTGTGTGAAACTGTAACAATATAGGGTATGCCGGCTAGCATGCCACAACAGTCTTGGTTATTCAAAAGCAAATAGCTACCATTCGCAAGCACAGTAAAAGTAGGAGAAATAGTAGGAGCAGGAATACCCTTTAACACACAAGCAAGATTCGGAGCCGAAAGGTTACAAGCTCCGTGCAATTTTATGTGTTTGCAAATAAGGGAATGACCCACAGTTGAATCACATGACTCCCCCGTGAGAAAAACTTCCTTCCCGTCTCTAAGGCATTTATACATGAAAGGCAGGGACCAAAGTTCATGCAGGAAGGCACGGCCCAAGGGCTGGAAACGGCCCACAGGATAATGTTTCATGCACAAACTAAATTCAAACAAAGAAAAAGGCAAGGCGATAACCCCATGAACTAGCCACACGGCAGAATCCAATTCCGCCACAGAGAATGGTAAGGGGTCTATTTTCTCGATATGTAACAGAGTGTATGCTGCATCCTTCATGGACATGAACTGCTGTTTGTCAGTTAAATTAAAGGGCAGGAATAAGGCAGAGGTGTTCAAAAATGCCAAGGAACTTTACCCAACTTAAGCGTTTGCAAAGTCCATGCAAACTGCATAACTGAACGCAATTGATTCTGACCATGATATAACACCGAAACATCATCTTGTACAATATCAACAACAGAGGACACAATATCCTCTAATGTGTAAATGCGGGAAGACAGGGTATTAATACTATTGTCAACAACAGCAAGCACCTTTTCCAAATTTGCTTGATCTATTTCCCGTAGACGGGAAGCAGCTTCAATTTGCGAAAGCTTCCAGAGTTCATTATAAGTTTCATAAATGAATCTCTTAGGTCGTGGACCACGAGGTCCCAAAATAAAGTCGGACAGATCAATGTTGCCTGATAGGAGGGATAAATGTTGTTTAACAGAATCTAGGGAAGAGTGCTGCAACCACTGTTTACATAATTTACCAACAGAATATGTTGTTACAGTACGAGAGTCAGAAAACCTTGGATCTGGCCTATCCTGTTTGTAACCAGGAACAGAGTCATGAAAACGCAGTTGGCAGGCATTAGATGCTATCGGCCAAGCCAACCAGGGTGACTGAACAAGCGTAGAGACATTAAACGAATTGTTCTGAAACAGAGCTTGCAAAATTGTAAGGGACACATTGAAAGGCAAGCTCCCGTTGGGAGTGGAAGACAATGCAGGAATGGAAGGTGCATTCAATTGTTTGGAAGTAGCCAAACCCCAACACGTAGTTTGATAGATGGTATTATTCAGAAATAAAATTTGGGCCGGGATAAGGCAAGCACGGTGCAAGGCTTCGGTGCCTTGCACCTGCCATGGTTTGGAGCCCCAGATTGATTTCAAGTCAACAGTGTCCTTCCAGTACTCATAACCACCCACAGCTAAGGCGCTCAAAAAGGAACCCGAATATAGCAATTTGGTGTGGGTCAACATGATTTTCTGAGTGGATGGAATGTTTAATTTAAAATAAGGACCCAGGGTTCGATCTATCAAAGTCTGTGAAGTAAGTAAATTTATTTCTAAGAGTCTGGGAGCTACCTGGCAAAGGGGTTGGACAATGCTCCCATTGGGTGTAGTTAAAAGGACCACGCAGTGCACTTGGTTTATGGACAAAGTGATTGCCCCAATGCTGGTAACAATATAAATCAGCATAACTTGCAGAATTCATGTACAAATCCTCAGCATTAAAAGCAGCATAATATTTCAAATCAGTAAATAATGCTTCAACTGCATGCACATCTCAATCGTCAGAATGAATATTACTTTTTACGACATCACCCATTGAAACACGAAGGACATTTGGCACATTAATAATTTCGGTTGGTCCATGAATTTGGAAGTTTACCGCATCCCAAATGATGTCATCAGCGACTGAAAAAGCTGAAATGTTCACAAATGTGTGGTCTCGCTTCTAATGTGAGATGAAGAATGTGGAGCCAAAGTTCCAGCGACACAATTCACTGCAGAGCGTTCTGGTAAATAGTGACCATTGATGAGTAGAAAAACACTGACAAAGCCAATGGACATGAACAAAAAAATCAGGAATAGCACCAACCAGATGTATGTCCAGGGGGAATTAAAAATTGTCTCTGAACTAGGATACAAGAATGCTGAATTTGGACGGGACAAGTGATGAGGTGGAATCTGAGTCAAAGGAATAACGTGTTGGGCTCAGTGGCGTTGTTGGTAGGTGTGCCACCGACTCGTTGGCGGGGTAGGTATACTCAGACTCGTCGTTGCAGGGGGAGTCTGGGTAGTCGAGTAAGCGATCAGGCAAATCTACCATCTTGATTGCAACATCAGTGACCGTTCGGGCAGGAGGGCCACGAACATTCGTCCGGGAAATGACAGGACAAGAGACCGCTGGATCTTCAAGTGGATCCCCACCGAAACAAGAAAAACAGTCACCCAGGCCCTCGTCACCAGCAGGCTGGACTACGGAAACGCCCTCTACGCAGGAACGACGGCTAAGCTCCTGAGACGGCTGCAACGCATCCAGAACGCCTCTGCACGTCTTATCCTCGACATCCCCCGACGCAGCCACATCACACCCCACCTGAGAGACCTGCACTGGCTCCCTGTCAACAAGAGGATAACCTTCAAGCTCCTCACCCACGCACACAAAGCACTCCACAACTCCGGACCAGCCTACCTCAACAGACGACTCAGCTTCTACACCCCCACCCGCCAGCTCCGCTCGACCAGCCTCGCCTCGCCACAGTCCCCCGCATCCGGAAAACGACCGCCGGCGGCAGATCCTTCTCCCACCTCGCCGCCAAGACCTGGAACACCCTCCCCACCAACCTCCGACAGACCCAAGACCTACTGGCCTTCAGAAGACTCCTCAAGACCTGGCTCTTCGATCAGTAGCAGCACCACCCCCCTCTTCCCCCAGCGCCTTGAGACCCTCGCGGGTATGTAGTGCGCTTTATAAGTGACATGATTGATTGATTGATTGATTAACACTATTCAGGATCGGCCAGATGTTGTAGCTTGACATTTTCCACTGAGATGTATCTGTTCTCTTTGCGACCAGGAAGCGGTGGTAAGATGACTGTACGAGTTCCCTTCAAGCCCAGGACTGGAACTGGTGCACGATAAGAGGGGCCGAATTCTTTTTGTTCTCCACCTTCTCTCGAACCAGATCTCCACCTTCGGAAGCCAGCCGGCAACCGGAATCTGCAGCGCAGCGTCTGTGGCTGAAGGTAAATGTGCGATTGCAAGTTTGTCTCGGGCTTCTTGTAAGTCCTGTAACATAGTAGAATGATTATCTACATCAAAGATGGCGGATTGCGCCGCCATGTCTAGACCATCAAGGTCGGGCACAAACATTCGTATGCCAAAGAGCATTTCGTATGGGGTCCGCCCACCCAGAGGTCTTCTAGGGAGATTATTAAGTGCCCGTTGTACAATATACAAGTGAGCCAGCCAGTTCCTGCCAGTACCTAAGACTCTAGCTGTCAAGGATTGCTTTAAGTCACGGTTCATTCGTTCAACAATCGAGTTGCCCTCAGGCCGATATGGAGACGAAAATTTCACCCGCACCCCCAGTGAACCCATTGCGTCCTTGTAAGCCTTAGAGGCGAACGCTGGACCTTGGTCAGAATGGAAGGTGCCACAGGCGAAAATTCCCACAAAGACACGCAAATCCCTTATGACATTTCGAGCGTCAGCACTTCGTTGTGGCCAAACCCAGATGAAACGTGTGCACGAATCCACTGCCACTAAGATATATTTATAGGCAGTGTCTGAAGAAAATGGACCGCAGTGATCCAGGTAAACACACCCAAAAGGTCTGTTAGAAATGCAGAGCGGGGTCTGTGGTGGTCGTGTAACCGTGGAAGGCTTAATCTGCTGACAAACGTCACAAGAAAGCACATAAGTACGGGTTTGTTTGTATAAACCACGCCACCAGTAACGCTGCTGCAAGATGGAAACAGTCGCAGACACTCCAGCATGAGCCGAAGCCATGCCTTCGTGTGCTGCCGTTATCAAGGAAATTCTGCGGTCCGCGTTGGGAATCAGCCGATCACCAACATCGGGTATTTTTTTACATAAGGAGCCTGTTCGGGACCTAACTGATAAGAATATTTGGAAGGAAAACCCCTAGGGTAATTAGCACTTTCCTTTGTTGCAGCAATAGCTGCTAAAATATCAGTATCAATTTTAGACATGGTTCTGGTAACTGCTGCGACTGAGCACGTGACTACTGCTGATTTGGCAGCTTCGTCTGCCAAACCGTTACCGACAGCGTGTGCGCCCACACGCTGGTGGCCAAGGGTGTGAACCACCTGTGTGAGAGGCAGACGTTGTTTCAAATCTGCCACTCGAACCCAAAGCATTTTATGCTTAATTGTGCTACCTTTGGCGTCTCTGTAGTCGTTTTGCGACCAAAAGAACAGATTGTCATTGTAAGACTGAACACAGTAGTAAGAATCGCATACAACTAGAGTTGTCACATCCGGATTAGCGAACTCAAGTGCGAGCACCAATGCGCGCAGCTCGGCCAATTGTGCAGTACTGTCTCCCAGTGCCTGAGTATGCACTACAGTTGATTTGAACTTTCCGTTCACAAAGGTACCTGCAACAATAGCACATGCGGCTGAATAAGCATGCTTGGAACCCGTGGCCGGTTGTGCCGAACCATCGGTATAAATAACACATTCGTATTCCTCAAGCGGTAGCAAGGACAGAGGAGGAGGATGAACGAATTCATACTGTAAAAACTCCTGAGTCTGAAGAGAAGAATCAAAGATAAAAGTGACATCCGGAGACGTCAATGATGTTGCCCATTGTTTCCAACGGGGTGCAAAGCTTTAGAGTTTGGAACACTTGCTTTCGTCACTGCCTCTAGGGCAGGATATGGTGTTACCACCAGAATGCGTTTTCCCTGTGCCAGTGCACAGATGAAAAACGCATTTCTGCGGAAGTGTAAAGATGTGACTTGTATGCGATGGGTACTGTGTCACCTTCGTTAAAGGTTAAGTACGTGAAACCCACTGCCCCTGGAATTATTCTAATCACCAGGTTTGTGTGGTTGTCACGAGTCAACAAGAATTTAGACTCAAGAAGGTCTGTCTGCAAAGACTGCAGAATGGAGGAATGCTCCGGAAGCCAGCATGACTTCGAAAAGTTAGGTTGTATCAAGGCATACAGTGGCTTGATACGCTGGGCATATTCGGGAATGTAAGTACGCCCAAAGTTCAGAAAACCCAGTAAAGACTGAAGTTTCTTCAGAGTAGTAGGAGGGCACAGAAGTGCACATTTCTCTAGGAAATGGGGGGCTAAGCCCTTACCTTCATTGTTGAGCTCATAGCCCAAAAACAAAATGGTAAATTCAGCAATGTGAGATTTGGCAAAGTTAAACTTGTAACCTAAAACCGCAAATTCTAGAATAATGCGGTCCACTCGGGAAAGATGCGGGAATAATTTGTCGTCTGTCAGATAGATATCATCGACGTACGAACATGCATCTGGGTCTATGCCGTCTAACAAAGAGACAACACGGGCAGCGAATACGCCTGGACTGTTCTTGTAGCCCATAGGTAAACGCCTGAATTTGAATAATTTACCACCGGAGGTATAAGCGCTCCATTGGCTACTCTCCAGGGCTAAGTTGTGCGTGTAGAATCCATTGGATAGGTCAAGTGTAGTTTTATATTTTTTACGAACAAGACTGTCTACAAGCGCAGAACTGTGTGTGTTTTGCACCGCAAAGGTCCGACAATGAGAGTTCAAATGTCGGTAATCCAAAACTAGGCGGTACGATCCATCGGGTTTAGAAACCGCGAAAAGGGGATTATTCATTGTTGATACGCATGTTTCAATTACTCCCTGATATTCTAACTGAGTCAGAATTTCGGAAACGGGGCCTTTTGCTTCCCGTTTGATGGGATATTGGGGTTGTGGCTGTGGCAACGACCGCAAAGGTATTTCATGGGGGGGAGAGTCTTCATCCCAGCCCACGTGGTTGCGGTAGAACGCTGGAGCCAGGGACACAGCCCACTCAGCTGCTAGAGCCTCCGCTTTGTCCTTGGGGACATGACGAGAAAAGCTCAGAAGGATTACCTCCTCCCCTTTACACGCAGCAAGTACGAATGGGGGCGCAAATCCGCCTCTGCTAACAAAATGTCGTACGAAGAGGTCAGATTTTCCCAAAAATCCCTTTAATAACACGCTGTATATCACCTTCGATTTGAATGACAATATTATATAGTCTGTCAGGGGGTGCCACTCTGGTGTCTGCTGTCTCGACAGTAATGAGTGTTTCAGTTGCTGTCGCCTCCACATGAGGACGTAGCACCTCCCGCACTATGGTAACTTCCGCGGCGCTGTCTAGGAGGGTCACTGCCCACGTCCAATTCAGGAGTCTCGTTCTCACCGTCTGTGGCATATCTCGCTGTTACAGCGGCAACTTTCTTCTTCTGAAACTGTGGGCGAGAGCGTTGAAATTCTTCTGCTTTCCCTCTGACCTGTTGTCGTGGTTGGTCTCGTCCCTGTGGAGCCTCTCGACCCCTTCCTCTATCCTGGCGATCTCCTCCACCAGCCTGCGAAGTTGTTGGTGCCTGTGAAGAATGAGGAGAACGCGAATCAGGGACTTGAAATCTCTGGAGATTTAATTCTCGCCCTATCGCACAAATTATAAGTGCGTTCAGAAGAGACGGAAACCGGGGATGCGCCTCACGACCCCGGCTTCTTCTGTTGCTTACCCTGTTTTTTCAACCTCCAGCTCTTTTTAGTAAAAACTGGTTTCTCATCTTTCTCAGATTGAGTTTTTGGTTGTTGTTGCGATTGTGCTTGCGATTTAGCAAAAGGCTTAACTCCCAGGCTATTGCGGCCAATTGTTTTGTAAGCCTGTGCAATAATTTTCGGTAATTCGTGCGGCTTGTCCGGATCTGGGACCAAAGCCAAAGCATTAGCTACTTGAAAGTTAACTGCATCGCCCTTGACATTCGCAAGGATCAAATCAGCTACTACGTCGAACACTTCCACCAGTCTCATCCCTAATTCCACAGCCGCTTCAGGGCCATGCTCATCCTGCACTCGTTTAATTACAGAGGGGAGAACCGTCATGGAAGGAGTGCCGAAACACTTCGCATATACTGCTGCGAATACCCTACCCCAGTTGTTGCATTCTGCCAACTCGGGGATTAAGTCTTTGGCAAACTAATCGTCAAAATCCTGTGTTTTTCCACCGGAGATGTATTTGGAAAAACTGCCTCCAGCTGGTCAAATTTTTTCTGCAAGCCAATAAGGAAAATCATCCTTATTTTGTGGGCGCTTGCCCATCACCGAATTGACCATGACAGGACTTATGGTTACACCGCCTGCTCCAGCTGGATGGGCTGCAACTCCAGGCGGGGCTCCCTGGATGTTGCCTGTAACATACTGTACTAAAGCTCTATGCACTCGTATCAAAGACGAATGCAAATTACGCAGTTCACCGACTGCCGCCGTCATATAACGCGGATGTGGGGTATACCCAGCCAAGACAGGCCAAGTGGCCCCTTCAATTGATAAGGGGCCTAAACGAACCGCGGTAACCGGTTGGGGGAGGGCGCCATCAAACCAAACACGGTGTTGCCAAGCCGTGAGCGGTACTTCAAGATTCCTATACGGTCTATAGTGATTAGGAACAACGGTGGCTTCATATTCATGGAACATATTATCAGTCCCATCCACCGCCGGAAAGGTGACCCAAGAGTAGAACACCTCAAAGTGGTAAGCAGGATCCGCTTGTACCACAAAGATCAGATCGACACCCACGTCAGGCACTCCATACACTGTCAAGTGAGCCCGGAGCGCTGCGCGGCTATGTGCCGCAATTTGAACAGCCATTTCAGGCTAAAATTTTTCGACAACCTAATATGAGGCAGCACAATAGAGGGTATTATTTAAAAAACCTTTTAACAACTTCAAGCTTGAAAGAACCTATAAAAACTTCAATATAGGAGGTATCACCGTCACACGCTTCCGGAAGCGTCTGTGAAGGGGGTTGTGGACAAGCACAAATACTACTCAAGCGTCTCGCAGATAAGCAGCCCACTCGTTGGTTGCGCCATGTTGTAGGGATTCTGCACATACACAGAGCTATGCACAGGATAATAGGACCTCGGAATATAGTGGTGAGCCAACCATAAACCTTAGCATCTAAAACCCCAACCCGACTAGCTGTAGCGTCTCATTAGCAACAATGCTACCAATGATTAGACAACCCAGAACACGGTATCTCTCTCTCAGGACTCGCAGTAGCAAGAACACCCTTTCATAACTCACTCATACCTGTCCACAACGCGCGTAAGAAGAGACACTGTATAGTTTAAAATGTTTATTTCAACTACCGTGCTCTAAGATACAGTACACGTGCCAGTACTATCAGCATAATGCATAAGAATAATATAATCAGCATAGTTACAACTCCATAGAATACAAATGGGGAAAGCATTTCATAAAGCAGTGGATAAATGACCTTACCACCCTCCCCGTGCTAGTAGCTAATTTATTATAAAAACAGAAGACCTCTGGGCTTTGTCTAGCGAACCCCCATACCTCAATATCTAGATGCAAGGTTTACATCATCAGACAAGCACAGCTCTTCTCTCTGGAAAGGTTTTTCTCCAAGTGTCTCTAACCGTGAAATCACAATATTAAAAGCACACAAATTTCTCCAGGGCAGCTGTACATAGTGTTATGTCTAAGTGCGAGGGACTGGCCAGATCAGCAAGAACAAGGGACGTTGTTTTTCGACCACGTACATGGTGTGCAGACATAGCCCAAAGGGAACAGGAGAAAAGGTGAAAGACAAATATGCAGACAGCTCTAAAATAGCAGGGCAGAAGCAGAGGCTGCAAAAACAACGGCACAAAGTAACGTGCGCAAAAAGTCATCATGGCAGCCAGGCATAAGACAACGTAGCAAGGCAGACCAGGAGGCCACAAACCACAAGACAAAATTTGTAAGGCAAATCGTGCCAAGAAAACACAAAGTGCTAATTGAAAGTCACAGTTCACATTTAACCAGGATCTAAGCATGATTTCAGGATGATTGCAATGGAGTGGAAGCTAGTTAGACCAAGTGTGTCACACCGTCAAAGTTAATTGCGTCTGAATTACAAGTTTTTGGAGTTGCAAATCAAGGCAGGAAGTGAAGCTGTCTGATACCTTGTCATTGTGCTCCCAATGAAAACTTCAGTTTTGGCACAAAAACTCAGCCTGTGACAAAACAGGATTTCGTACCTTCCAAGGTTGCTTCACAACTGGATTAAACTTGCTGCCTTACCCCATTCAAAGTTTTACCTTCAAACTCCTTTTTTGGTGCTTGAAATCCTACAGCAGGGCAAAGCTGGAAGCTGTAATCAGGCAGGGATAATATCTTCACTAAGAGGTCCCACTGAAGTCTTTGATTTTCATTGTTAAGGGCTTAGAGCAGGATAAACCTGGATATCTTGTCCAGTAAGCGTGTGCCTTCTCAGGGGAATTCTCGGCACCTTGTCCCAGTCCTCTAGGGGTAGAAAAATTACTAAGTTCCACCTAGTTATTGTGCTGGGAAAAGCACTCCTGGTCATTCCCGCAACCTTCAGACAAGGCTTCTGTGCTCCATGTCCAACTCCCAACCAGGAACCTGCATAGATCAGTTCATAGTGGTCAGTTGGTCCTTCACAGAGTCACAAATCCTTCTGCCTTTGTGTATCTGTAGCATCAACAGGAAGCCAACCATTTGACCCTTCAATAACACTTCAAGTCCCAGGGTGCCAGCAGGAGCTAGGGGTCCTTCTGCCTTCTTTCATCCAGCTTTCAGGTGTTGCCTTCCTAGGCCCAGGAATGTTCTATGGGAAAGGGAGTGATTCACCACTCTTATCCTGTGTACTAGTCAGTAATTGGAGACGTTCCTACACCCAATACTGACAACTTTCTCACAAAGTCCCAAACCCTTTTTACAGAATTTCCTTACTTGGTGTACTGAAACCCCACCCCCAGAGTCCTTCATTCAAAATGGCCCCAGCCTTCCTTTTACAGCAGGAGCCTCATTTAACCTTCTAGCCACTCCCCTATGGAGAGGAGTATTCTCCCCCTCTATCGGTGGTAGGATTTGGTTTCCCTCCTGCTGGGTGCACAGACAGAAGTCAAGGGAGTCTCTGGGTATGAATGGTTTCAGTTCCTGACAGGCTTTCTTGAGAGTTTCACTTCAAATGAAGAGCTTTGAAAGCTGCCCTTTACACTGCCACTGTTCCTGCCCCTCTCCACAGTCGCAAATCCATGTCAAATGACCACTGTTAACACCAGTCCCGTGTCTGCAGTCAGGGGGCAAGCCTTCTGTTCAGACACCTATATGTAATAAGTAATTATGGCAAGGCAATACGACCCGGCAAAAGACAAAGCACAAGACAAATGTGGAAAGAAGTAGAAAGCTAGGTTGCATAGAGTTATTTGCCTTTTGAACTCATCTGAGACATTGTTCATTCTGTACAGTACAGATACGAAAGGCTGCACAACAACTCCGCTCACCATAGAAAATCATTAGGGAGAAAGGTATAAAGAGACCTTAGATTTTGGAGGGGCCAGGCATGAGGACTGATTGTTGAGGGAAGATGCTGGATCTCCATTATTCGACTGCAGCCCAAGCAGTTTTCTAAGGTATGTAGGGATACGTACATGGCTTGGCATAATTTAGTTAGGGGAAATACATATCAGCCAATATCCATTAGTCTGATAATATAATATGCATAAGCTTAAGGTAGGTTTAAAAACTAATTCATTACAGATTATTGGGTTGTGTGATGTAAAATGCTTTAGGTTTTTCCAATGTTCTTTTTATTTCATATTATGAATGCTGAGATGCCAGTAATTGGTCGTTTCCATCATTCTGATACACAAGGTTTAAGACAACCCAGCCCTGTGGACTTACAAGGTAGACTTCAGGGGTGAATAAGATAGTATATAAAAGTATTTTTTTCTTCATAGCAAAGCACTCTTCCTTGGCATGTGTCAATGAAGTGCGTTTAAAGTACAGTCTAGAGAGACCACATTAGTGCTCGCTGGAGCCTTTTTATGTCAATGGTGCAAATACACACTGCAGTCCACTTGTGACAATTAACTTCCATGTCACTGGTGCAATTTCTGCACCATCTACTATGGCCTTACAGAAAAGTTAAATAAGTCAATTAGATGAAACTGAAGCACAATGCATGTGTTACAGAAAAGGGACATGCTGTGTAACACTGTCCTGAAGCGACCAAAAGCAAACAGGAACAAGCATTGGCAGAGCCAATAGGTCTCACCTTTAACAGATGATTGCCAAAGTATTGGTGTGGCTCCTAAATGCTACTGGGATGCTCTCTTCCTTTGCTGTGCTCCAGCGCAATTTATTTTGATATTTTCGCTGTACTATTCAGAAACGGCATTCACCCATGTTGGAACAGTAAAGTAGAAAAGGCAAAATTGCTGCTGGTGCGGCATGACACATGAGCACAGAATGATGATTTTGGAATGGTATAATTCCAAGACTACTGTGTGCTCCCATGAGTGAACATGCATGAAGAAGCATGTGCCATGATGAGCCAGTGGCCACTTAAATAACAACAAAATAAAGTGCAATACAGCACTAAGAAGGAAGAGAGCGGTCTGGTAGCACCTAACGCGCATCAGCCCTTGAAAAAAGAAAATGTTAAAATCTTAAATGATGAGAGAGGAGAAAGGGGATGGGCCAGGGAACACTGGAGAGCAAAGGATGACTGAGGGAAAGGAAAGTTTAAACTATTAGAGAGAACGTGTGACCACAGAAGAGCATGTTACTTACCTTTGGCAATGCTCTTTTAGTGTATAATCTATCTAACCACAGATTCTTCACCTTTAGCATATCCCCGGGTGCTAAACTGAATCTGGAAGATTTAAAAGCACTGCTCTCAACATCCTGGAAGGTGACGTTGTACAGCTCAGCGATGACTTCTTTTCACCCCAGAAGTGAAGGATGTAGCCACATATAAGTGCCACCCTTGCGTGCTGACATACGTTTCTTTCTTGACAGTCTGCGCCCTCACACGCAAAGTTCAACAACAATCAACCATACTAGTGTGCAGATTCCTAGTTTGAGCCCTTTTAGATAAGAAAGGAGAACGTTTTACAGAACGGGCAGGTGGGAGGGCAGTGAGGAATCTGCTATTAGATAGAGTATCCACCAGAAAGAGCATTACCAAAGTTAAGTAACTTGTTCTCCTGATGAATACTTCTAACTGTAGATTCCACACCTTTAGAATAGATATCAAAACAGTACTTCCTACGGTAGTGGGACTGTGGAATGGCACAGATCAAAAAGTCTGGCAGGACCAAATGGACAAAAAGCCGTTCCCTTGAGACATGGCTGTCAAGACAGGAGCGTGTGTTCTGACACTCACTTCGCAGTTTGACAGATGTCAAGTACAGGCACACTCCGCATGCTAGCGCAGTGGTAGCAACTTTGGCCCTGGTGGAATGAGCCCTCAACCCTTCCAGAGGCTGCTCTTGGCCAGTGCTTAGCAGATCTTGATGGAAAGGACTATCCATCTAGACAAAGTCCTTTTCTGCACTGTCTTGCCTTTCTTTGCACAGAGAAACCCACAAAGAGCTGACTGTATATGCAGTGGTCTCCGGCACATTCAATGTAGAAGCTTAAAGCTCTTTTAGGGTCCAGTCGATGAAGTTTCTCCTCCTCTTTTGAGGTGTGAGATGGAGCAAAGAATGTTGAAAGAGTGATGAATTGCCCAACTTCAAAAGCAGTAACAACCTTAGACAAAAAGGCTGCATTGATCTGCAATACCACCTTGTCAGGGAAAAAGGCGGTATAAGGGGGGCTGCACCGATAGAGCTCGGAGTTCGCTCATACAACAAGCCGAAGTCACTACAACCAGAAACACTGTCTTCAGAATCAGAAGACAAAGCAAACAAATGTTGCAAGGGCTCAATTGGGGTGCACATTAGAAAAATGAGGACAAAGTTAAGGTCCCACTGTGTCATCACAAAGAAATTTGGAGAAAATAAATGAGTCAAACCTTTCAAAGAAGGTCAACACAATGGCTGACTTGAACAGGGGCGGTTGGTCGGGTAAATGTAAAAGGGCCAAAACGGCAGACAAATAACCATTAACAGTGCGCAATGCAAGTCCTTGTTTGGCCTTAGATAATACAAACCATACGACATCCGAAAGTTAGGCCTGCAATGAATCAGGATTGCAGTTGCCACACCAGGCTAAAAACTCGTCTCAGCACCTGGTTTGGACATATTTTGAAGAAGGATGCCTGGCAGCCACATTCCATCAACTGTCACTGCACAATCACCACAGATGCAGGTACAGACTGTGCACAACCCTGCCATGCTGCTGCGACAGAAGGTCTTCCCAAAGCGGTGGCCTGATTGGAGGACAGATGCTCATGCCCAGAAGTTATGAGTACCACACGCTCTGTGTCCTATCCACAGCCACCAGGATCACTTGGGCCCGGTTGTTCCTGATCGTCTTCAGAACTTGTGGCAGGAGAGGCAGCAATGGAAAGGTGTACTGGAATACTGTGCTCTACTTTATCCGGAATGCATATCAGAGCAATAAAGACTTCTTAGAAACTCAATGCAAAGTTTTGACATTGTGCAGTCTGTGCAGTGGAGAAAAGATCTAGCCAGGATTTTACCCAATGCTGGAAGATGCCACCTCAGAGTGTAACAGCCATTTGTGATCCACCAGGAGTCGATGGGTGAGTTCTTTCACCCTTGTGTTCAAAGATCCCATCCGATAGTTCACCACCAGGGAAATGCTCTGGCTTTCCAGCCAGCTCAAGAGGCGAAGGGCTTCCTGGCACAGTACCAAGGAAACCACCTTGCACTGCTTGTTGTAGTACCACAAGGCGATGGTGTTGTCCGTGAGAACATGAACCAGCATCCCTTTAATGGATGCTAGGTAGGCCATCAGCGCCAGGCGAATGGCCCGTTAATCCAACTGGTTGAGGGCCTCTGGTCTCTGCATCAGAAGACCTCCTCTTCCCAGCAGTGATGCAGCTGTCACCACCATCAGCTCTGGTTAGGGCAGGGAGTAGGGTCTGCCACTGGTCCAACTGCAGTTGAACCATCACTGCAGATCTTTTGTAGTCTCTTCAGAAACACAAGGGGCTCAGAAGCCTCAGAGCCACTCTCACTGAGACGCAGGACCGAGGATGGAACATCAAGGTAATAGTTGAATGTCCAAGACTCCTTGTGGGAAAGGAAGGCCTGAAACTGCACTGTATTGAGGATGACTCAATTTAAAGGGAGTTTCTGCGAAGGAGCCAGTGTGACTTTGGCACGTTGATCATGAACCCCAACAATGTCAGGAGGTTCGCCGTTGTCCTTGGGCAAGAAGCCATTCAGAAGGTGGCGATCTAAAATAGAACGAAAGCCTCTGTCTTCTTTGACATGAGAAAATAATGGGCATAACAGTCCCTCTTTTCCGGCACGGAATCCTTTCTATGGTTCCTTTGGCTAAAAGAGCCTGCACTTCTTGGAGCAAGATGGAGAAGTAATCTTCAGAGAGATGTTCTGATGTGGGTGGGAAGTGTGGTGGGTCGAAAAGTACTGGCAGGACATAGCCCCGTAGGGCTATCTGGAGAATCCACCTGTCAGATGTTTCATCTTGCCACACCTGGAGAAAGAATCTGATCCTACTTCCCAAACGGTGGTCGTCAACCTAAAGCAGTTCGGAGGGGCAGGGGACTGGAAGCGTGCTCCCTTTGATGGTCTAAGTATTGTCTGCTTGATCCTAGACCCTGACCCCAAAAGGACTGCGGTGCCTGTTGTGGGGGCAGTGGGCCCTGGAGTGGGTGGTACATTATCGTTCGGGAGTAGCCTCCAAAGGAGTGAAACTCATGAAGATACTGTCTCAGTGGGGAGGGGGGGTAGAAAGGCCTAGGCCTTCTCATCAGGCATGAGACCCAACAAACGGCATGTCTATTAAAGAGGCTTTATGTCACAAAAAGTACCCCACAGTTATCTATACAGGAATAGATGGGAATTTAGAAAGAAGCCTTTCAATTCTTTTTACCCACTAAATCATGGGAAAGGAAGCAATTCCTTTTTATAATATAACCCTCACACACTATAGTAGTGTCATGCTTCATCATCGGGTTCACCCTGACTCCTAAAGGTCAGGGTGGGCTCAACCATATTTCAGGGAGCGTAAAAGAAAAAAGGCCAGGGGGTATAAAGATTAAAACTCCTCCTGCAGGTCCAGGTATCCCTTGATTAGTGGAACTGCAGGGGATATTAAAATTTAAAAAATATATATATGGGTCGTAAGGGGATTTATTGTCCTATGCCCCTAGTGCCAACATGTTTCAGTCCGAAAATTGGTGGCCCAATCGGGTCCCAGACTTTCTTCAGGGCAAAAAAGTGTCCTCCCTGGTTTAATTATCACCGGAATGTTTCCTATCTTTATGTATGTAAAGGGCAGATAGCTGCTCCTTTGTTAAAATTTGCGGAAAATAGATAACTCATCTTTTCTCCTGTGGTTCTGTATTTTACATCATCTGTAAAAAGAAGAACAGAAAAAAGAAAGGATTTTTGCATTTCAAAATACCCATCTGTGACGTACTCTGTACACCCATGCTTGTCACTGAGGAGGGGTGTGTGGTAGCCATCAAACTCCATACGTAAACAGGAAGTCCAGTACCTAGGACACAGAATAGAAAAAGGAGTCAGAAAAGTGACACCAGAAAGAATTAGTGTAATTAAACAAATGAGTCCACCAAAAACTCAGAGAGAGGTTCGAATGTTTTTGGGAATGGTTGCATACTGCAGGCAGTGGATCAGTGGTTTCTCACTGATTGCAAAACCTCTACAGAGGTTGACACGAAAAGATGTGAAAGATCTGATTGTGTTGGATGAGGAAAGTATGGAAGCTTTTACTAAACTGAGAAATAGTCTTTGTCGAGCACCTGCATTGGGAATGCCTGATTATGCAAAGGATTTTTCATTGTATTGTTGTGAAAGAGATGGGTGTGCACTTTCAGTTTTAACTCAAAAATATGGAATGGCACGACGTCCAGTAGCATATTTTTCTGCTACTTTGGATTCAGTGGCCGCAGCGTTACCAGGCTGTTTGAAAGCAGTAGCTGCCACTTGTGTGAGTCTGGAACAGAGTGAAGCAATTGTGATGGGACATCCAGTTAAGGTGTATGTGTCACATTCAGTTGAGATCCTTTTGACGCACACAAGGACACAGTAGAGGACCTCAAATCGGCTGACTAAGTATGAAAGAGTGATCTTGGGTGCTGAAAATGTGACTGTGGTAAGGTGCACAACCGTAAATCCGGCAACCCTGTTGCCGAATTCATATTGTGAGGAAGTGAGAGAGGAGGTGGATCATGATTGTTTGGATGTGACAGAGTTGTGCACAAAACCCAGGCCCGATATTGAGGACCTCCCATTAGAAGAATCCGACTGTGAGATGTTTATTGATGGATCATGTTTAAGAAATGAGAGAGGAGAATTGTGTTCTGCCTATGCTGTTTGCACCATAGCGGGAGTTCTAGAAGCATCCTGTTTAAAGGGGGTAAACTCTGCCCAAATTGCTGAATTGATAGCTCTGATTAGAGCGCGCAAAATTGCCAAAAGTCTGAGGGTAACCATATTTACTGACAGTCAATATGCTTTCGGGGTTGTCCACGACTTCGGTCAGCTATGGATGCAAAGGGGATTTCGGACTTCTTCAGGTTCCCCTATAAGGAACAGCAAAACTGTAAAAGATTTATTGGATGCTTTACAATTGCCCAAAAGGATTGCAGTGGTCAAATGTTCCGCACATAAGTCAGGAGATGACTATGTGACGAAGGGCAACAGATACCAACCAAGTAGCGCGTTTCTGTGCACGAAATTTAATTGCCCTAAACAGAGGGATAGAAAAAGAAAATACCAATTGCCATCTTATGTTCTCTTCTTCATTTGAAACTTAGGACGAAATTAGACAGCTACAGGAAGAAGCAAGTGATGAGGAAAAGGGAATTTGGATAAATTCAGGCTGCAGAAAGAGAGCAGAGGACGAAGTGTGGGTCAATATAGACAAAAGACCAGTCATGCCAGATAGTTTACTATCCCAAATGGCAAGGGTATGCCATGGAATTGCACACGTTGGAATAGATGCAATGATCAGGCTCTTCAAGCAATCATGGTATAACCCAAAAATCAGGGTCATTGCAGAGAGTCTCTGCCAGAGGTGCGTCACCCGTCAGCAGCAAAATCCAGGCAGAAAGACAGTTGTTAGTTGGGGACGAATTGGAAAGGCAGCAGGACCATTCACCCGACTCCAGTTGGATTTTATTGAGCTCCCCCCGTGCAATGGGCTGAAATATGTGTTGGTTGTCGTCTGCTTGTTTTCTCGCTGGGTGGAAGCCTATCCAACGAGAAGGAATAACAGTTTAACAGTCGCCAAGCTACTTCTAAGAGAGCTAATACCTAGATTCGGATTTCCAGTCACTTTAGAAACAGATAGAGGAACCCATTTTAACAATGAGATAATTCGGATGATTTGTGCAGCATTACACATTGAACAGAAGCTGCATTGTGCCTATCAACCCGAAGCATCTGGAGTGGTTGAGCAGATAAATGGCACAATAAAATCTAAGTTAGGAAAGGGGTGTGCATCCACAACACTGAGATGGCCTGACGCTTTACCCCTTGTATTGATGAGTCTTAGAAGCATTCCTGACAAAAAGAGGGGTTTGAGTCCTCGCGAGATCCTAATGGGAAGAGCAATGAGACAAGCATTTATACCAGCGAATAAACTGATGAATATATCTGATGATCTAGTGCTTGACTATTGCCGAGGCTTGGCTGATCTGGTGCGTTCTGTGTCTCACCAGGTTGGAGAAAATGCCACTACAACACAGCCGAATCAAGCTCATGATTTGAGTCCTGGAGAGTGGGTTCTTGTGAAGAAACACGTGAGGAAATCGTGTTTAGAACCCAGGTCGAATGGGCCTTACCAAGTAATTCTGGTGATGACGACAGCAGTGAAGTGTGGTGGTTTGCCAAATTGGATCCATGCGAGCCATACAAGACGAGTCCCAAGTCCACTTGAAAGACAAGAAGAGCAGCAACTGGTAAACCAAAGCCAAAGACCAGAGGCTGAAGTGTGTGAAGCTGAAGAATCTAAAGTGACAGATTCTGAAGAACAAACAGATGACAAACAGCCAAGCACAATTCAAGTAGAGTGGGCGACAGTTACTGGGTCTCATGAGACTGCTGTAGAACCAGAAGAAAGGGAAGTTACTGAAAGTCAAGAAGAAGAACATGATCTTGGAAGAAGAAATTGAAAGCTCAGATCCAAGTGAAGAAAAAGACGATACTGACACTGTTTTCCCAGGAGTTTATTATGTGTGTAGTAAGAAAGCCTATTACAGGTTGCCTGCACATTGGTATGGTAGTTGTTACTTTGCAATTGTTTTCCCAAAGGTCTACCATGTAGACAAAGGTAATAATAGAATCAATGAAAATAAAACAAGGACTAACACGTAAGAAGAGAGCTAGTTTCTCAGAAATAGTAGGTGATATTTTTGGTGCACTGATACCATCAGTTGGAGTCGTTCTGAATTTGCATAAAATTCAAAAATTGGCCACAGTGGTTGATCGTTTATCGACAGATACTGCTGGTGGGTTGTTGATGATTGACAACGAAATGGTTGCAATCAGATCAATGGTTTTGCAAAATCGACTTGCCCTTGATATCTTATTGGCAAAAGAGGGTGGAGTCTGTGGCATGTTGAAAATTCAACACTGCTGTACTTATATCCCTGACAAAAGTAAAGGTATTGAGGGATATATTAAGAATATTACAAAATTACATGAAGATTTGACCCAACTGGAGGTTGACGGTGTCTGGGAGAGACTTGGTAAGAGTTTCTCTTCTGTAGGTAAATGGTTTTCTACCTTTGGGAGTAGTTTATTAGGAAAAATAATAATGCCAATGATTTTAGTAGCTGGAGTAGCCTTAGTAATAATAACAATATATCAATGTTGTAAGTGTCAGTGTGGAAGAAAAGAGATGACAGAATCAAATAAGAAACGAAAAGCAAGAAAGAGAAAAAGCGATGAAATAGAACTAGAAGATATGAAAGAAGATTACTATGACGAAATGAAGGAGTTAGATAAGAAGTTGATGAGAAGAGAAAAGAATACTAATCTTTAGATAAATAAAGATGGCACTTGGTATGGTGGGTATTTTATGACGGCTCCAGGAAGCCATCAGAGGGGGGATTGATGGAGCAAGGTTTTACAGAAAGAAACTTGCTCGAATTAACTCCCCCATAATACATACTAACAGTGTACAGTGAAAACTAATATGCAAATCACATGAACACGTGGGAAACCGCTTTGCGCATGCGCGCACTAATGTGAACTAAATGCATGAAAGAACAAGGCCTTATTTTACATTGCGTTTCGAAAGAAACAAAGTTAATGCATGTTTAGGCCGCATTTCGCATCTTGCTTTAAACGATAATAAATAATGCCGTTTTGCATGAAGCTTATGCTAGGAAAAGTATTAACAGGAGATAGTGCAAAAGTGGGTGGTAAACAGTGAAAAGTGCATTATCATGTAATTAATGAATGCTTATGTTCTATTTGCTGTAGTGAGCCGAATGGGCCTGTATTTCCTTAAGTTGCCCGGATAGATGAGGGGCTGGAGAGTGAACAAAAATGACATGACAAAGCAGACTGAAGCGTTGAGCGCTGCAGAGAAAGTGTAAAGGTTCAAGGCTAACCAGCTCAAAGAACATTGTTCACCTGCCAAAAGATGAGCCTGGCTGTGGGATCCAAGACTTCTACCGAGGACGAAGCAGAGAAATACATGTGAATTAATGTGAAAGTGTCCAATATAGAATTAAACGAGCGAGTCAAAAATTATGTAATGGGAGAGGATATAGAACAATGAATGTACAGAAATTATGAATGGGAACCTGGTGGTGTGATACACCACCTCTTAAATTGACCAATAGAAAGTCGAATCCAGTGAATTGTTTCAACTAATGTGGGTTGGACATGTAGGTTTTAGGGTATAACTGGGGTCCCTTTGGGGGTGTGGTTAGGCGTAGCTCTGATCGAGTGCAGAGGAGAAAGGGGTGATGCGTCGCTGTCCGTCGGTTTGCAGAGAGGCCTAGCTGTTCCTGTCCCTGTCCTGTCTCCTGAAGTCTTTGTCTCCTGACTATTTCAGGAGACCCCCACTACTCCCTTGGCCAGGGGGGTGGTATTTCACAGATCCTTTGGGTTTGTATTATCTTTCTGACTCGTACTTTGCATAAATTACTTGCAAATGCATTTTTGTCTCTGAAACTTATGTCTCTTCATCTATCCACTCCGTCATATGTATATTTGTTTCGCATTTGCTGAAACTTATGTCTCTTCATCTATCCACTCCTTCATGTGCATATCGTTTATTGAGGATGAGTATGACACTGTTTGCATTGTTGATTGATTTTCGCTCCCTTATGTGAGATTCTTTGTTTGCATTGTGACCTGTATGCAATGAGCATTGATCATTTACATTTAATTGAGATAAACTTTATTAATCTTATCGAGAGTCTGTGATCATTTAACTGATTAGATAGTTAGTTAGTTCTATTATTACCATCAACTACTCAACTAATTGGTCCGTCGACCGAGAGGAAAGAGAGTTGATATACAGGTATAGTTATGTATTTAGAAATGATAAACATGAATCTGTGAAGGAAACAATTTTCCACGTCATTAAAGCTTGACCCCCAGTGCAACAGGGATTTATGAGTTGGGTGAATGTGTATGGGCCCTTTGTATGAAAAATATTGATGAGTATCGATCCCTGATAAAGTGTAGCGCTGGATCAGTCTTGAGCTGAACGGAAGAGGGCTGCAGGTAGAGGTTTTCTGCTGTCCTCCCCACCACCATGCTGAAGGATGTCCATTCCTCTGGAGAGGGTCCAGGAGGTGAGACCAGGCCAGGAGTTGTAGACGTGTCCAGTTCTCTGCATCTCCCAGCTCCCCATACCAGTTGTCCTTATGGGAGGAGCGTGCCGGTTCATCAGATGGATCATTGAACTGGCAGCTATCATCATCACCACCCCTATAATTCAAGTACACACTGGGTCGGTCAAGGGACAAGGCAGCGTGTCCGAGCCGGACGGTTGACATGGTCGGTCAGCACCGAAGTTTATTTTGAATGACGCCGTGGCAGCACCGTATTGGAGTCAGACAGGAGAATTGGCTTTGTGTCATCAAGTGGCTTAGGCGACGTCGGGTGTGGGTTGGGAGCAAATGATCTGGTGTAGGTCTCGGCCTCGACACTGGAGGTAGTCCGCATCTGGGGGTGGGGTGGGTGGATCCAGAGTGTCCAGCTGGCATCGGGACCAGACTCGTCAGCGGTATCCCAGTTGGGGAAGCTCTCAGCTCCATGGGGTCTGAAGGCACGTCAGAGGGAGTTGGTGGCTCAAAGATGGAGTGTATGGCCTGATAGAACTCACTAATTCAGGCACAGATTGCTCTGGCTCCAGGGAATTCAGGGAGGCATGGAACAGGCTCTGCAGGAGAAGTGTGGGAGCAGGGCCTAAAAGCATGAGTTCAAGCAAGAAAAGTCGAAGAATGTTTCAACTTCTTTTAGAGCTTCTTGGACTTAGCCAACTTTGATGAAAAGGAGTTCGATTTGGAAGCAGACTGATCGCGAGACCGACTCCATGACCAAGCCCAAGATCTCCCTTGGGACTGGGCTGGAAACGACAGAGTGCCTTCTTGTGTCGTTCCACTAGGAGCTTCATGGCTCGCTCCCGGATCACTTTCAGGTGCATTGAACGACAGTCACCGCAGTCCCTGGAGTTCTCGTCCAGCCCCAGGCACCTCAGACACAAAGTTAGCTTCAGAAACAGACATCGGTCAGTGACATCTCCTACAAGGTTTGAATCCTGTATGTTTGTTGGGGGACATGACCCTAGCACACGCAATAGCTCATAAATAGTTGACAAAAATATTGAAAAAGTGGTCAAAAAAAGGTAGTGCTCCAGATCTGCTCTGTTGGCACAGAAAGAAGGGATGTCAGCGTGCCGGGGGTGGGGGGTCACCTATATAAGCACTGCGCACGTCACTTCTGATGCAGACGACATTGATGCAGAGTCGGCGATGCCACCTACTAGAACGCAGAGTTACTGCTCAAGATTTTCCAGATCCAGTCTCATGCCTGAGAAATATTCTAAGGTGATAACTTTGCGATTAGAGGTCTGTATCAGAAAGACTAGATATTAAAATAAGTGGCAGCCTGGACACACAGATAGACTTTTTCCTTGTGGTTCCTCCATATTTAGTTTATGAAGGTATATCGGCTGGAAGAGAAAAGATGCTAGTCTCCGGACTGCTCATTACGTTGCTTGTTTTTGGCAATTGTGTGTCAATTTGCTGAAAAACAAGCTATCCTTTACCCACGTAACTCCTCTGAAGGCTGGTGCACCATTAATTTATTTGTCCAGAAACATGAGAACAACCACACGGATCCAAACACCATCTTACTTCGGAACAGCTAAAGAAATTATGCCTCAGTAGGGCATTAACGCTTAATTACTCCATATGTTTCAACAATATTAATCCACAAATATGGGGATACACCTTTTAATTATTTATAGAGCTATACACATGTCGTATGTTTTAACTACTTGCTTTATGGATACACTGAATACATTGTTTTATAACTATAATTTGAAACAACGTAGTATGGAAAGTTGTAAGGAAATACATGAATAAACAGTGTGAAGAAAGAGCTGAAAAATAATTTCTTTCAGACCTCAAAGTGATAAGATGTAGAATGCAAGCCGTGTGTGTTTCTTTAAGAAATATTTTATCACTATGTGTATTACTGTGGGTTTTTTTAAAGTCAGACTTGCATAATCTCTGAAATGCCATCACAATGTGAATCATGAACGCAGTATATATCACAGGACATTATTGTATTTATTTTGGCAGAACCTGAAAGAGCAAATTTGTGGAAAAAGATAGAATGTGAATAAACAGTAAAGGTTGTGCTAAGTCTTTCATATTTGCAATTCATTTTTTAATTGTTCAAAAACCTAACAGTATTTAGTGTATGCAAATTTCTGCACCTATTTGTGGCTTTTAAACTGCTCAGCAAATTTTTTATTAAACCACAACACAGAAATGCTGGAATGTTAGACCTCTTAAGTCCTAGATCTCTCTTCCCACATGCAACACAATTGACAACATGATGCTTTTCCAGCTTATTTTGGCTGCTGCAGTTTCGTAATGGAGAAGAAACCCCATTACTTCTTTTTCCGCTACCCTGGTTTCACCTTTGTGATTTCTATTTTTAGAGATTTAGAGGAAATGTTCAAGGAAGAGGAACAGTAGAACCCTCTGTAAATGGTATACATACTTCGTGATACTTAAGTGATGATCAGGCTGAGAAAGGAGCTGCATATCCCAGCTTCACCAACTCAGCCAAGCTCTACGATTGACTACACATCTGTGTCAGGAGATATGTTTGAGTCAATAAAAGAAGTTTTGTTTTTACACTATCTTGGGAGCGACCACTGGGCACAAATTATTGAGCTGGACATCAGGGCGGAGGCCCCTAGTCATACAATGCAGCAAGCTGTCACTATTTACATGGAGATGTAGAAAGGCTACGAGATAGTCCGAGGAGAAGGAAGCAGGGCCTGATGCCAGAGAAGTAGCACACACTAAGCTCAGCTCCCTGCCTGCGCTCATCATTTCAGCTCCCTTGCAGCACTGCCTGAAACCCAATTCTTCACATAAAACGAGTGGAGCTGCTGTTGGAGTGCTGGGACCCGCCAAGAACCAATATAGGTGGATGCAGCAGAGATGTAGCTGAATCAGAGACAAGAAAGCCACTTGTTGCGGCAAATTAAGATGGTGGCTGGTATACAGGGTTGGATTGGGATTAGAAATCGGCCCGGGCACGCTAAAAAAAAGTAGCCCACATTTGCATATTGCCTTTCCGCAAAACACTGCTTCGGCGAAGTTCTAAATACACCTGAAAACAAGTGAGCCCACTTCTGCTCTTGTCCCCTGTCCCCCGCTCAGTAGGCACACATTAATTGGCCGGCCCAGCGAGAGAAAGGGAGTGACACCTCTGCCCGTTGATAAAAGGGAGGTAATGGACGCCCATCTGCCTCGAGAAAGGCAACTCAGGGCCCCACTGGGCCGCTGGCAACATCTGAACACACCAGACACAGACCAAACCGGCCCCCCAGGCTGCCAAAAAAGCAGCCCACAGCTGGAACTTCGATTCGGCCCCTCGACCATTGCCCGAGTGCCCGCCTTACCAATCCGACCCTGCTGGTATGGGCCCAACAGAAGAGGGCGCTGTGACTGGAAAGATGAGGCTCAAGAAAGACCCGGTCAGCAGCAAGGAGGAGTTTGGGAGCGGTGGTCTAGGAAAATTGATAGCGACTGGCGCCCCCTCACTTCTACATGGTCTCCATGGGCCCAGGCAGAGTAGGAGCATGGTGCAGCTGAACTCTACATCCCCCCTCCCCCTCAAGTGCACAGGACAAGGAAGTTAGCAGTGAGCATGGGGATTTGGGGTAAAGAAGGGGGCCCAGTTTTGACACTTTACCTGACACAGCCCATGGAACAGACAATAGAGGGGTGCCGCCTTGTACTATTAATTACAGCCGCCCAAGGAAGGACTGAGGAGTCTAACAAAGAGTGCCGCACTGGGAGGATGTAGGCCTGTAGCACATGGGACACACTGGTGATGCTGTGAAGCCTGCTCACCCTACTAGCACTAAGGTGAAACTGAGAGAAAGATAAGTGTGCCTTGTCAATGAGCTGAGTGCTGACCTAGTCATGTGTAGAGGGAGGACACATCGTAACATGACAGAAAAAAACATGGGTAATATCCGTAATCAAAGGAAAGTGAGCTCTGCTAGTTTTCAGGAGTCTAGGTGTCTCAAGTGTCAACCCGAAACTGTCAAACAATCTTTGTCACTGGTGGTGTAAGTAATCACCACTATGGTGTCTTGTTGGATGGCGTCATCATTGGTTTTTGCACCTAGGTACTTGCTTCCATAGGTACCGCCTCCTACCGAGAGAAAGTACTGGTGGGATCTATGTGGTGGTGCGTGAAACCACCTTCTATATCTAAGAATAAATAATATAAGTGAAGTATACTGGGGTAAGATTAAAAGGTGAATTAGGGATGTTGTTCAGACGTGTTATTTGTCCTTAGCATCACATGTGAACGGTCTACATGTTTCAGCCTCTGGTGCCCATGAGGGTCTAGGCCTTCGTCAGGACCAAATTACAAGATCAACGGGTCCCTTTCCGTTGAATATTGTGGACTCGTAAGTCTTTACCTATGTGTCTTCATTTCGATTAATTCGGTTGGAAAGATATGTCGGATTTCATTGAGCCTATGACTTAGAACAAAAAAAATTCTGCATTCTGTCCATCAATTGCTCTTTTTGCATTTGTCACCCCGAGTGGGACGGGTATGCCCAGACGTGGGTCCCGTGCTCTCCATGCCACTGGAGTCAAGCTATCCTGGCTGATGAGGGGTGAAACCCCGAAACCGGTCCTAGGATGCTTGTTTCTAGTCCAGGGAGGACCTGGCCTGGCAGTTCGGGCTGCACTGTTCCCATGAGGCACAGGGTCAAGACTGATTTGCATATGGCTGGGTTCAAACTGGAATGGCATGGTGAGCAAAAAAACGATGGATTTAGGCCCAAATCTCTGTACTGGGGTGAATGTATGACATTGTTCTGCATTCTGTCCATCAATTGTTCTTTTTGGATTTCATTGAGCCTATGACTTAGAACAAAAAAGAGAATTGCAGTTAGAGAGAGTAGCCCCTATTGGTGTGCCATACAACAATCTTGTGTGTATTACACCATATCTCATATTTATTAAATCCTATGTGAACAAGGATGTCCATAATTTATGTCTGGGGCATATTTAAGTAGAACAAGTTACTTACCTTTGGTAATGCTGCATCTGTAAGAGACATATGTAGTTATAGATTCCTTACCTTTAGAATGACCCCCAGGCGTCAGACTGGATCCGGAGAATTGTTTCATAGCTGTACCCCTGCGCGTCAGTAGATGGTATCGGTCAACTCTGCGTCTGTCGTCGGCGTCGTGGTCGCTGGGATGATGTTGCGGTGTCTACTTAGACGCCGCCCCTGCGCGCTGACGTCAGTTCTGACACGACTTTCCACGCCAGAAGCGCAGAGCCATGCAAGACACTGACCACTGGTGCACATAATTAGGGCCCTAGAAGGGAGTCCCTATCCCTAGAAGTCAGTTTGCAGAACGGGGAGGAAGGGTGGGGCGTTAAGGAATCTATAACTACATATGTCTCTTACAGATACATTGTTACCGAAGGTAAGTAACTTGTTCATCTGAAAGAGACTATAGTTGTAGATTCCTTACCTTTAGAATAGATACCCCAGCAATGCCAACCCCGGTGGTGGGTCTGCGAACTAAGTTCACACCAGGAAGTCCTGGAGAACAGAACGGCCAAAAAAGCCGTCTCTCCGGACTTGGCTATCCAGGCAGTAATGTTTTGTGAACGTGTGCAGGGATGCCCACGTGGCTGCCTAGCAGATGTCAATCAGTGGAACTCTACGTCCCAAAGCAGGAGTGGCTGCCGTCGCCCTGGTAGAGTGGGCGCTTAGTCCTACTGGAGTTTCCTTTTTTTGCCACAGAATAGCAGATTTTGATGCATAGGACAACCCATCAAGAGATAGTACATATGTGCACGGCCCAACCTTTCTTGGTGCCCACATAACCCACGAAAATCTTTAGTGCGGTCAAGGTAGAAGGACAGCACACGTTTTGGGTCCAGACAGTGGAGTCTCTCTTCCTCTTTGGAAGGGTGAGGAGGTGGGAAGAAGGTGGGCAATGTGATGGTCTGACCTATGTGGAAAGAGGTAACCACTTTGGGCAGAAAAGAGGGCCTAGTGCAAAGGACCACTTTGTCCGGATGAACAGCAAGAAAATGAGGCTTGGAGGACAGAGCCCGAAGGTCACTCACCCTGCGGGCAGAGGTGATGGCGAGCAGGAAAGCAGTCTTTAAAGTAAGAAGACGAAGAGGACAATCATGTAGTGACTCGAAGGGAGCACACATAAGATAAGTAAGGACAAGATTTAAGTCCCATTGGAGCATTACGAAAGGAGAAGGAGGAAAGAGATGGGTAATGCCCTTCAGGAATCTGTTTACAATAGGGGACTTGAAAAGAGAAGGCTGATCAGGAAGGCGAAGAAAGGCCGAAATGGCCAAAATATTGCCTTTAAGGGTGCCCAGAGCAGAGCCCTGCTTGGCCAAAGATAGAATGAAGAGAATAACCTCTGAAAGAGGGGCAGAAAGGGGATTCATAGCCTTTGCTGTGCACCATGCCACAAATTTGTTCCATCTACAGGTGCATACCATTTTAGTGGAGAGACGCCTGGCTGCAAAGATGACGTTACAGACTTCGGAAGGAAGGTCAAAAGCTGTCAACTGTTGCCGCTGAATGTCCACGCAAGGAGGTGGAGGCTGGACAGGTTCGGGTGAAGGACTGTCCCCTGCTGCTGCGACAATGGATCCTCCCGAAGAGGCAGTCTGATCGGAGGAACGATGGCCATGTTCAAGAGTTCGGGGTACCAGACTCTTCGTGCCCAGTCCGGAGCCACAAGAATGACTTGGGCCCGGT
The DNA here is from genome assembly GCA_963921515.1 of Calotriton arnoldi. Taxonomy (NCBI): domain Eukaryota; kingdom Metazoa; phylum Chordata; class Amphibia; order Caudata; family Salamandridae; genus Calotriton; species Calotriton arnoldi. The sequence goes on along the minus strand of CAWUFW010002082.1, from coordinate 648,514 downwards.
CGCGCTTGATCTTCTTCAGCACTCTGGGTAGAAGTGGTACAGGCGGAAAGGCGTACAGGAGGCAGCAACTCCACTCGCGATGAAAAGCGCCACTGAGCGAGTGCCGCCTTGGAAACTCCAACGCGCAGAACTGCTGACATTGCACGTTCTCTTCGGAGGCGAACAGATCTAACCAAGGCTCTTCCCACTGCTGAAAGAGACCTTCCACCACCTCCGAGTGAAGATGCCATTCGTGATCCATCATGCACTGGTGGCTGAGTTCATCCGCCCTGGCGTTCCGGTGTTGAACCACCAGGGATATCCCCTGATGTTCCAGCCATGTCCAAAGGTGAAGAGCCTCTTGACATAGGGTCCACGACCCCACCCCGCCCAGTTTGTTGCAGTACAACATGGCTGTGGTGTTGTCCATGAACACCTGCACTACTCTTCCTTTGACAGAAGGAAGGAATGCCTTTAGTGCGAGATGGATTGCCCAAAGCTCCAGAAGGTTGATGTTGAGCCCAGACTCCGCCAGAGACCGGAGACCCCGGATCTCCGCCTCTCCCATGTGGCCGCCTCACCCCAGGAGTGACGCTTCTGTCACCACTGTGAACTCTGGTTGGGGAAGGGAGAGGGATCTGCCGTTGACCCAATCCTGGTTCGTGAGCCACCACTGCAACAGACGTGCAGTCCCCTCCGTGATCTGGACTACATCGGAAACATTCCCCTGATGCTGCGCCCATTGGAACTTCAGGTCCCACTGCAGAGCCCGCATGTGCCATCTGGCGTGATTTACCAGCAGGATGCAGGAGGCCATGAGGCCCAGCAGCCTCAGGGTCATTCTCACCGAAATCCGGGATAGAGGCTGAAACATCAGTATCATGGCCCGAATATCCCGGACTCGCTGCTCGGGAGGATAAGCCTGAAACTGCGCTGTATCCAGAACTGCTCTGATGAAAAGGAGCTCTGAGAGGGAATCAGGTGTAACTTCGGCACGTTGATAGTGAACTCCAGCAAATGCAGGAGATCCGCCCTAGTCTGGAGGTGGGAGACGACAGCCTGGGGAGAACCCGCCTTCAACAGCCAGTCGTCGAGATAGGAGAAGACTGGAACCCCTGATCTGCGCAGATGAGCTGCGACCACCGCCATCACTTTCGTGAACACCCGAGGGGCGCTGCTAAGGCCAAAGCGTTAGCACGGTAAAGATGTCAACAAAAGTTGAAAAGGTATAGTCAAAAAATGACTAAGGGGCACGCTCTCTCTGGATCTACGCTGGCTGACATGGAAAAAGAAAGAAATGACGTCAGCGTGCCGGGGCGGCGTCTAAGTAGACACCCCGACGTCATCCCGGCGACCACGACGCCGACGACGGACACGGAGTCAACCGACACCACCTACCGACGCGCAGGGGTACTGCTACGAAAAAATTCTCCGGATCCAGTCTGACACCTGGGGGTAATTCGAAAGGTAAGGAATCTATAACTACAGTCTCTTTCAGATAACATGTTACAACCGGGACCTGTAATCATGTTGTGCATCCAATCAAACAGTGTTCATTGTGGTACTTTGCAAACAGTTACCCATACATGCGGGGGAGGTGGGGTTTAAAGTAAAACAGTCCTCTTATGACTGGGGAGGGGATAAGGTGAACAGGGGTGGAAAAGAGTAGAGGGAGAGAACATATTTCTTCAGTTTGATTACGAGGCCAACATGATTAAAGATACTCGCTTGTTATGTACAGGTATTGTGCTATTAACAAACGAATAATACTTTGGTCGCATTATGAAAAAAGTATATTAGTTAGATGTAGAAATTGTCTTAAGTAACTCCTCACATTCATAGATCTGCCTCATAGGTATCGTGTAAGGCAGGTGTGTTGTGGCAACCTAAAAAGTGAGTATGACTATGGATGCCTCAATCTGAATAGGGTTTTTCATATACATGAGGTACCAAGCTTGGATGTGCCCGCAAATGTAGTAGTATGGATTTTAAGCAGTGAGATTAAATCTCAACTGATGTTAAATTGGGAATTTATATGTAGTAATTAATGAGTCTTTGCTAGATAGTATATGTGTATTTTTCACCATTGAATGGTGAACCCTGGGTGACACTCTTGTAGGGTAATCATAATCCTCTGTTGTCCGTATGACTATATAGTGCCATGGGTCTAGTAAAAAAAAAAACATCTATGTGCTGTATACCCCAAGGTGCTCAGATCTACTATCATTTTGAGATTCCGGTGTCTCTGGCACGACCGGTACACTCTTGTTGTGCTTAAGGTGTATTGTATCTTTTTTTCAAGAGGGGCCGTATTTTCACAATTAATCATGACGTTAAAAGGTGTCCCTCTGTGCTGGTTTTTAATTTCAGTTATGGGAGTTGGAACTGCTGTGCGCATAGGGGGTGTGTCGAATCCCCCCAGGGGCCACATGTTACTGCTAATCAAAGTGTTCAAAAGTGTCCCTCTGTACCGATTTTCTACTCCGGTTAGAGACGTGGCAACTGCTATGCACATAGAGAGTGTGGCAACGGCTAGGGCGGTCGAACTCGGAGCTGGGGAACCAGGTTTGAGTCTCGGCAGGGACGCACAACATCCTGTGATTCTGGGCAAATCACTTTATCTCCCCGTGCCTAACAAAAATGAATGTGTCCTCATGTAACGCAACTGGTGCTCATGTAAAGCGCTCTGATACCCGAATCGGGTCAAGTTCACGCTATATAAAACTCCGTAAAAAAAAAAAACTATGCTTTCTAGCAGGGCAAAAATGTTAATCTACAGTAACGAGGAACAACTAGAATAAATTGTATTCCGTGTAGTAAAAATGTACAAAATGGTGTGTGACGGCTAAATTACATAACATGGTGAAAGAGATGAAGTCTCTACAGGCTCGTAATTTACTTGTCACTTTATTTCCCCACCTAGGTCATCCTTATCCGTCCTGAAGGGAGGATGAGTTGTTGTGAAGGAGCAGTTTTTAAACCCTACAACAGTGGTCTTCAAACTTTTTAATGCTGCACCCCCCCACCCCCAGTTAAAAAATAAAATTCATCTGTTTTTTCACTATTATTCTAGTGAGTTGGCAATGTTTAAATATGTCTCGACTTCTGTAAACATGTGACATATTTAAACATTGCAGCTAAGTTCTGTTACCAGTTTAAAAATGCATTCAAATACGTGATTGCCATACATACTATTCTGGTTAGGCAGGCCTTACTATTGTGTAAAAGTATCCACAGTGTGATTATTAGAATTGGGGGTGGGGGTTTTGAAGAACAATTGGAGTCCCTTCCCTTTTGCCACATACTCCCAGCTAGGATATAAATGACAAAAGATATTAGTGATGGCCCATTACAGAGATGTTTACTGCCGCTCATTTTTTCCCCACTATTAAAACAAAGCACTGCTATCAGCATGATGCTTCTTTTGGCCAGAGCCTGGTGCCCCTCCTGGGATCACCTGAGGCCCCCTCTAGGGGGGCCCAACCCCAGTTTGAAGACCCCTGCCCTAGAAGATCACTTCCAAATTACTGAAGTGATATTAGGTATGGGGTATAGATGATCGTCTGTAAAAAAAGATCCAAAAGTTCTCTTTTTTCAGTAATGACGCTAACGGGTTACAGAGAATAGTTCAGTGAGTAGTAATGGGCATAGAAGTTCCCGATATGATGCAACAGTTACCATAAAACTCCCAGGCTATGGCTTAAAAGATGAAAGTGAGACTTGTATATATCTTTGCAAGATTTATTAACGTTTTTGTCGGTTTCAGATCCACTTGTTGTGTGATCTGTTGTTTTTTACTGACTACTTTTGACTCCTCTGTGGTCACTACCATTCTAGGGTATATGAAGACTATCACATGATCTGTATATTATAATGGGGTACAATATGTAGATTTGGGTAGAACTTTTGGCTTGCTATATCAACAGATCATGTAGCCCTTTGCAGTACTGTCTTCTCTAGAATGAATATCTTGGGTAAAGAGTGTATATTCATGTTTTCATGGGGGAGCGCCATTGTTTGTTGATGACTTATGATTCATTTGCTGAATGCTAGCCAGGGAATATTGTCGTTCAGGCCTCTGTCAAAGGTTCTGAGTTGATATACCCATCGCTTTTCTTGTTGGAAGAGTATTCTCTCTGGGTATCGATCTTGTCAAGGGTTTCCAGAACAATCCATTCCAGGTCATACTTTGTATGTTTCTCCCTGCAGAAATGATTACTCATCCGTGTGGTTATCTTGCATCATCGGATATTACTGAGGTGTTCCCCTTTCCGTACTTTTGCCTTCCTGCAGGTCATTCCTATGCACTTAAGCTGGCAAGGGCAGGTGATCATATAAATAACGTGTGTGATGTTACAGTTGGTATGTTTTCTTATTGTCCAGCTCAAGTTTGTATCCAAGTCAATGGCTTTGGTTCTTTTTGTGAGATGGCATACTGAGCATGTTCCACACGGAAAATGTCCCATGACAGGTTGTAAACCCCAAGCTGTGTACACCATGCTTCTCTGCTGTGGGTGTGATGTGGGTCTATTGTGAACCAGGTAGTCCTGTATGTTTTTTCCGTGTTTTTGGGTAAACCTGTAGGTGATAATGTTCAAATGTTTACTGATCACTTTCTTACCCTGGTTGGATGTTGTGCAGTAGGTGGAGCACAGGTCAGGATGTCTTAGTTTGTGAATCTGTTTGTCTGTTCCAGGAGGCTTCCTCTGTTTTGATTCTTTGCGCGTTTGTTGCACTTTTTATGATCTGAATTGGGCATTTCCTCTCTGCTATTTTTCCTGTCAGGTGACTGGCTTGTTTTTTTTAGTCTTGGAGATTGCTACAATTACGGCGAATTCAAACACGATGCAAGATTTGACCGAAAAAGCTTGATATTTAGAATACAGAGCTGAAGATTAAGAGGGGCAAGCCCGTCATAGTCATCAGGGTTGAGGGGATACCTGAATGCGTTATAGGGAAATGCATGGTTCCGTTTCTGGAGGCATGGCTGAAGCAGGTTTGGGCCTGGGGGAGGGGGGCTGTCCGCTTCTTTGCACCAAAGAGGGCAAACAGGGTCCTGGTGTTTGCACCGCCACCTAGAATATCCCCCAGACATGAGGTTTCTAGGCTCCTACATTTCAGAAATTGGGACTACACATAACAGCAATCACGATATAGGGGCCCCATAGGTTTGACAATAAAAGTAAAGTTATTTCCAGACAGTGGAGCAGCTGGGGAGCCTTCTTCAGTGAAGCAAAACGCAGACTCGGGAAAAGGGTAGTGAAATATGCACTCCTTTTTCTGGCTAAACTGAAGATCCTGACAGCGTCCGGTTGTAGATTGTTCACAGACACCCAGGAGGTCTGAAACTGGATAGAAGGACAACATAACGAAGAGCCGCTTAAAGACTGAGCCACGGATTCCAGATCCCCAAACAATGAAAACAGAGCAGGAAAAGGTGATATCTCAAACGCCCATCTTGACGTCAACTTGGAGTCAACAGAGAAAGTGCAGTTGTGGCGGCAGCAGCAGCTGGCCTTAAAAGGATTATGTCTAATGGGGTAACGGCCAATCCCCAAGAATGGGTAAGGCTCAGACTCTGGCTTGTCGCGTAGAGTACGCAAAGAGGAACAGATGCCCAGGATCACCCCAAGCACAGTAGATGAAATTATGTAGAAACCCCGATTATCTGCATAATCAGACAATTTACCAAACATGCAGAGCCAGGGACAAACGATGTCCTACCAACGTTGGATTTAAATTGCTGTGCAAATTTTGGACGGGCTAGTGGTCGGCCAGAGGCTTACACGCTCCAAGTGTTTGCCTTCTTTTTATTTTTGGTATTGACTTGGCAGTCCGAAAGGAGTGCAAGATGAGCAGTGAGTGTAGTTGCTGTTTTATTGCTCATCTTAGGGCCAGATTACGATCTTGGCAGATGGGATATTCCGTCACAAAATGACTGATATCCCATCCGCCAAATTACAATTCCATTTCATCCTATGGAACTTATAATACGGCGGACGGGATATCTGTGATGGAAATTCCCATCCGCCAAGATCGTATTCAGGCCCTTAGTTTGGAAGGGGAGCTTTTGCCTTCCAAATGGGGGATGGGAAAGTTGTGACTGTTATGGTTTTATATCAAATTAGATTAGTTGGCGATGGGGAAAGCAGCACGGCCAGTTTATGAAGCTAGTGTGAAATGTGAACAGGGGTTCTATTTAAAACACAGGAGTATCCTGCATATCACTACTGCAACCGGTAGGAGTTGTCTAATAGGAATTCCCAAAAAGCAAACGGGAATCCAGAGGATGAATTTGCTTACATGGAAGGTTAGCGGGTTAATAATATGAACAAAAGGTATGAGGTTCAGGCATACATGAAGAGGAGAGGGGTACAAATTGCCCTACTACAGGAAACCCACCTCACTGTAGCCGAAGGGAAACCCCTTAAGACAAGTTGGAGAGCCCAACTTTACTTCATAGAGTATTCAGCTTTTGCCTGGGATATGGGTCAAGCAGGATTCCTAGATACGCTAACCAAGAAGTTAGGGGGAGATTATCCAATATCTATTCATAATAGGGGGTGATTTTAATTGTCTGGCCTTCTCAATTCAGGAACTGTTTGTCGGCATTTGCAGAATGGATGAGCGTTAACTGTTTAAAGCTAAACGGAAGCAAAACAGAAGTTATGGTTACAGGGAACAATCCCAACATGTAAGGCCCTCACTGCTGGGTGAAAACTTTGGCGGGCATTCCCACTCCTACACTGGTGATGAACAATCTTGGTATCTAGCTAGACAGAGGCCTTACCTTTGAACATCAAATTAAAATGGTCAACACCCCCTGTTTTGGCTTCCTCAGATGCCTAAGAAAAATCATTTGGACTTTCTCGACCTATGTCCAAAAGATTATTATTCAGGCTGTCATAATATGACTATGATACATTATGCTAACATTTATCTAGGCGTGACTGAGGCCTCAGTCAAGAGAATCCAACTTATACAAAATGCATTAGCATGACTTTTGGAACACATCAATAAGTACCAGCTGATGATCACCCAGCAACTCCATCAGCTGCAATGGCTTCCAATTGAAAAGAGAATACAATTCAGAGCCCTTTTATTTGTCTGCCGAGCTTTCAGTAATGTGGGGCCTGGGTACATCAGAAAATTCATTCAATCCTATTCCCCACCCGTATGCTCTCAAGATCATCAAATCGCAGATTAGTTGTAATTATTCAACTAGAAAGAAGCCGACACCCAGAGTGTGTGCCTTCAGTTATTTATCTTCCAAACTTTGGAATGATCTTCACTTTCATTGTGCTCCAGTCCAAATTAATTTACCTTTCTCAAACTCATGAAGACCTACCTCTTTTGAGTAGTGAAGGTATAGGTTTGTTGGCAGTAGCTTGGTGTTTGTGAGCTCTGGGAACCCCTGGTCTGGGGCAGCTATGCGTGGTACAAATCCAACTAACACAACCCTGGACAGATCTCACCCTCCATTATATGAATCACCTGTAACTAAGGCTGCGAAAGCACGGAGGAGATGGCCGTCCCAGTGAGGATTGATTGACTTCTGGAAGGTACATCATCCCAAGGATAAAGATTATTCGTTCTACTCTGTAATGCATGACTTGTGTGTGAGATTGGATATGTTTATGTGTTCTCCATGAATACATGGGTAAATAGATATATAGAAAGCCTGACTACAATACTGTTTGATCATAACCTCTTACTTCTGGCCTTGAAACGAGGGTGATTGCAGACAGCCTGGAAATTTAAAGTCAGTGGAGGATCCAGCCTTTCGTCAGACGTTTGGGGAGGGTATACAACTATATGTTGCTGAGAATAAGGTCTCAACCTCTTCTGGACTAATGGAGTTTGAAGCCTTTAAAGTTGTAATCCGTGGGCAATGTATTAATACAACCAATGGGATTAGGTCCTTGCTGCTGCAGGATATAAGTAAACAGGAACAGGTAGTCAGAGCCTTGGGAGAAAGTTCACACAGGCTGCACAAAATCACACACTGAATTTGCTACTCAGAAAGAGAGGCTTTTAAAATTAATAGAACAGTTACGACTACCAAGAGTACATGATTTAGTCACACGACAAGCAGGAACAAGGCAGAGAGGCTGTTGGTATGGCTAGCTAATCCCATCAGAGGTGTAACCAGATACTGGGAATCCACGCAGAACAAGGAATATTGGTGCAGTCACAAGCTGAAATAAATGAAGTATTCCAAACTTACTATAAGGTTCTGTACTCTGAAACAGGCTCAGCAGATGCCCTGAATAGCCCTACCTTTCTATGAGAGGTGGATCTCCCTGCTTTACTCTCAGATGAAGCTATCACACTGGGGGAAGGTATCTCAGAAGGGGAGATCAAGGGCACCAGTGAAGGGGATGGTTGCAGGAAAAACTCCAGGCTCCAATTGCTTGCCAGTTGAATTTTGAAACACCTACATTACTTAGTTGGCCCCCATTTTGGTAGAGATGTTGAACAGTGCAAATAGAGTGTGCCCTTCTCCCCTTCGCTAGGGAGGCTCTGGTAGTTGTCCTGCATATACAAGGCAGAGATAAAGAGGACGTCACAGCGCATAGACCGCTGTTAAAGCTCAATGTTGACTAATAGACATCGAGTAGGGTGCTTGTGACTAGGCAGTTACCCTACTTGCAGCAACAATCTATATGGATAGCTTCGTACTCAGGAGAAATACCATCATGGCCATCAGAAAGGCAGCAAATATTCTTGCTCACCCAGATGGCACTTGCCCAGATGCCCTGACTCTATCAGTGAACATAGAAAAAGCCTTTGATACTCTGAGGTTGGAATATCTGCATGGAATACTAGTGATAGAATGGGATTAAAGAAATGGGTGCAATTAGTATATATGTACCCCACAGCCCGTGTTTGAGCTGGCCTTATAATTTTGTACTTATATGAGATGGAGAGGAGAATGAGGCAGGGCGTTGGCTGTCTCCCCCTTCTCTTGGGACTAGTGATGGAACCACTAGCTGGTACAGCCAGGTAGGAGACCCTGTTTAAGGGTACTCCAGAACACACTGGAACACATTACAACTCCCTGTACACTGATGATATGCTGTTATTCTTACGGGATATGAATGCAAAGGCCAGATATGCAATGAATGCCCTCAACTAATTTGGGGATTATTCAGGACTTCGGGTGAACTGGAGTAAATTCAGCACATTCGCCAAACTAGAGAGTGAGAAGTCATTCCAGAGAAGCTTGTAAAGCTATCATGGGAACAGACAACAGACTGAGTGTGTGCAGGCTTGCATCATGCACACTGTTCAAAACGCATTAAGACATGGTGGGATAAAGGCAGACAGGCGGCAAGGGACCTATAGAGAGGGAGCACGCTACTGGAGTACCACAAGGATTACTTTGAGTTACCCCCAAGAATCTTTCCCCTTACTGGTCTGTGACAGCAACTTTAAAACATACATGGAAGGTAGGAAATAGTGAACCCATCAACCACAAAGGATTTTAAATGAATGTACACTGTTAATGGTAGACACTAAACAATCACACAGGTATACAAAATACTTGTAAGTCAGGTTACATCTACAATAGGCTAAAACTACAATAGATGGGTTGATAGAAAGATGGGTGGAGGATATGAATAGAGTGATTAGTTGGTCTGATTCAAACTGATTGACTTTCACCATATACAAAATGGACACATCACACCCCAGAAAAAAATTATACTTTACTGGTGCCCCTGCGCAACGCGCTAGGTGTAATGAAAAGGGAGCAGGCCTGTTTCATATGGTTTGCCCCTGTCCCAATTTAGCACAATACTGACAGAAAGTAAACCAGCACATTGTGACAGCCACAGACAGACACCTCACCTTGAGGCCCGATAGTTGTATACTGGGAATAAGTGACAAGTAAGTTCATAGAACTTAGGCTTCTCAGCAATACCACCTTATTGGACACTAGCGCCAAGACGCCTTCGAGCATTCGTCGTGCACTACAAAATAAAAAATTCAAATCAAAACAGACCTAGCGTTGTTGCTGGCCAAACATCAAATTACCATGAGTTGGAAAATAACTGGAGGACCTAGCATAAGCTGCTAGAAAAACAAAGAGTTGCTAAAATGGGCAGTACATAAGGCATGCTGCTATTGAAAGATACAAAGAGGGGCATGGGCAGGGGCAAAATGGATATAGCTAGATACTGGGAGACAATTATGATCACATTAAGAAAGCATGAAGAAGATGTAGGAAGCACGGCTGATTCCCCAAGATCCCCACAGATCCTCTCTCTACTTGGTGGGCTAAACGGCTATAAGGCAGCACGCTGAGATAGTTCTTGACTCGCAGGGTACTCCCTCAACATTATTCCGACCCCTAGCTCCTGTTTTCTTTACTGGGATAGCAAACACAATAATATCTAGGATATAGAGCAATGTGTGAGATTTACAATCTGTGAAACTGATAATCCGCTTAACCTACCTCCTCACAAATCTTGACCTATATGTCCACCCCTGAAAACCGCTCCAGAATGGTTGGATTAGTTTAGTAAGTTACAAAAACTTGTTAATGTTCCAGGATGATGATGAGATGGAGTGTTGGCTTGTCACGGGCCATAGATGGCCCTGAATGGAAGCATCTGGTGGGAAGAGCATGGGATTGTACTTGCTCACCAGGGGTAGAGGGTTTAAGCACTAGAGCTATTGTCACTAATGATTAGACCGGGCCTTTAGCTCTCTGTAGAGATCGTTATACTATGCCCTGACCATCCTTGCTTAATCACATCAGATATACGCTTAATGTACGTTATGCTGATGGTTGAGAATTGTAACACTAACAAAATCTGTCTTGATAAAAAGTTGATCTGTGGAGAGGATATGTGATGTTGTTTGCAAGGTTTAATTGGGCATCATGGAGGTTATTCGATTCTAGCCTATAGGAGCGCAGGTTTGGCTTAGATCTTGGCTACCATAGTTTATGGGGCTGCTAATTTTTTCCCCTCTGTAATATAGATCATGACGCACTCTAGGCACCGATGTGGAGGTGAAATTCTGCTTCCTCTGAGACAATTACACTGGAATTGTCTTGTAAAACTGCCTGGGAAAGCTCTATGGGTGCCCACTTGAATGGACAGTAAAGTGTTTCACAGGTATCTTTTGATACACTTCTCTCCAATTAAAGCTGAGAAAAATGAATTTGAAAAATGCTGTTGTAATCAATAGCAGAGCTGTGATTTAACAATCAAATCCTTCGTTTAAGTTTTTTTTTTTAAACAGCCAGTATGTCTAAGAGATATTTAACGCCGCTGTGTTTGCCATCTCAAGTAAAGGATCCAGGATTGCACAACTGTACCCTCTAGAAAGCAAGCCCACTTTGTCTGTGTGCATTAGTGTTTTTTCAAGTCTGTAACTACACAAACCTATCTTTATTTCGATTATGATGTTTAGGCTTGGGGTTCTCCTTTTTAGGTCCAGCGTTAGCCAAGACCTTTTGCTTTCACTAAAATACTATGTATAGCATACTTCCCTAAAGAGGCTTTCAGCCACCTCTCGACACCCATTTGTCTGTGGTTGTGTCATTCCCAATTTGCATCTGCCTCTACAGCATAGAGCATAGGGCAATAGATCAGTCTGCTTAAGCCTCTGGTTAACGTCACTTTGAGTGACTGCATTTTGCTCTTTCACAAGGTGCACATCTGCACACCAGGAGTTCTCTTTAGTGCCAGTGTTGCCTGATGTGATAGTAGAACCCTTCTGAAGTGAGCACATGGCACATTTCAGTTTTATCAGTTCCAGTCTCCTTCCAATGCTGTTGTAAATTCCTTTTGAAGTGGATTGTGTGCTATTTCACAGATACCTTACTGTGTTCATGGACTCGGTTTCACCAATTGTTATTTTATAAACTTTGCCCAGGAAGAAAACCAAACTTTATGGTGCTCAATTTGCCTCACTCTTGTAACAGTATTATTTAAACAGGGGTGGGGTGTAATTTGGGTTTTAGTATCCAATATTTTATAGTGTGAGCCCTCTTTCCTTCCTTCTTTCCATCTTCCTACTTTCATTTTTACTTTATTCTTTTCTTTTTTCTTTCCTTCTATCATTTTTGCTTTGTTTCTTTCTTTTTTTGCCTTCTTTGTCTTTTGATCCTTCTTTCTTTCTTGTCTTCCCTTTTTTGCCTCCTTCCCTTCTTTCCTTTTTTCTTTTCTTAATTTCTTGGCTTATTTCCTTCTTTTGTTCCTTCTTTCTGTTTTTCCTTTCCTTTTTTCCGTTTTAACCTTCTTTCCGCCTATCATTCTTTCTTTTGCCTTCGTTCATTTATTATTTTGGTTTTCTTGCTTTCTTTTTGTCATTCTTTCTTTTTCGCTTTTGCCTTTTTTTTCTTTTGTTCCTTCTTTTTCTTTTTTGCATACTTTCCATTTTTTTTCCTTCTTTCGCATCCTTTACTTAGTCCCTTAATTCTTTCCTTTTTTGCCTTCATTCCTTTTGCTTTCCTTCTTTCCTTTCTTGCATCTTTAATTCTTGCCTTCTTTGCTAGTTTCCCTTTCTTTCCTTATTTCTTTTTTGCCTTCCTTCTTTGTTGCTCTTTCCATCTTTTTTACTCTCTTTCCTTTTTCTTTTTGCTGTCTTTCCTTTGTTCTTTCTTTTTGCTGGCTTTCTTTTACTTTTCGCTTCTTCTTTCTTTGTTCTACCTTCTTTCTTGCTTTCTTTCCTTCTTTATTTTGCCCTCTTTCATTTCCTCACTTCTTTCTTTCTTTTTTGCCTTCTTTCTTTCCTTTTTGCCTTCTTTGTCTTCTTTCTTTTTTCCCTTGTCTTCTTTGTTTCTTTCTTCCCTTTTTTCCTTCTTTTTGCCTTCTTTCCTCCTTTTTGGCCTCCTTCTCTTTTTTTGTCCCTCCCTCCCTCCCTTATTTCTTGCCTTCTTTGCCCTTCTTTCTTACTTTTTTTCTGTCTGCCTTCCTTGTTTTCCTTTTTTCCTTTCTTCCTTACTTTCTTTTTTGCCTTCTTTCTCAAAGGAGAGGCTAGCAGCCAATGCCAGACCGATGGCTGTTTTAGATCTGTGTTAGCCAAGGCCTTTTGCTTTTACTAAAAGTACATAAAACATAGTTACTTAAAGGGGTTTTCAGCCAGACTTTGTGTATTAGTCCATGATTGGGTCATTCACATTTTTCTACCACCCGGGCCAGCAGGCATCAAGGGGCAATGTTAGCCCACTTCAACCATTCACTGACTTCACTATGAGTTACGGCATGCTGCCCTTTCACAAAGAGCACATCCATGCACTAGGTAGTTCTGTTCAGTGCTGGGTGTACCATGGTAATGTGCACTTTTTTGAGACCACAAAAACACATTTGCATTTAGCCATTGTTTTTTTTTCGATTTAATGAGGTCCTGGCAGCTTTCCAGACAAAGTTATGCAAAAATTGCAAGAATTGCCAAAAGTACTGCAGCCAATGCCAGGGCGGTTAGCTTTGTCATAGCTTGTTTTAACTGTGGGAGCTTGGGCAGGCGAGAAAGTGGCTGCCTCTGTGGAACTGAAACAAACACAGCATCACATTATTATGAACTGCCGTACAATGATCTTATGCTGCCAGAGTGTGACAAAATATCTGGGCTCTCATTATTAGTGCACCAATCTTAATACATATTTGACTATAGCTCTGAAATTATGTGGGATAGCAGTTGTAACATAACAGTATTGTGAAACTTAACATATCTGTGTAAGAGGGATGTGTATGATGTGAATTGCAAGAACAATGACTACAGCACTATTTCAATTGATTATGTGCGAGTAATGTTTTTGTGATGTTTTAAAGTCCGTATTTACTGTTTGTATTGTTATAATCAACGGGAAACTTTGATAATATGAGGAAAAAATATTTAGAGTTAATACAAATTTCGAGTAAATAGTTGTACGCATGGTAACAAGTAACTTACGTTTTGCCTTTTCTATTTGGCCTCCAGTGATGACCTGTTGTCTGTTTGCCAGAAACCATCAATCAGCGAAGAAACTAGAAGCAATGGCAAGGAAGATGCTTTGGAAATGGAGGATCTACCAATATTCAGTGAAATACCCTTAGAGGCTGTTAATGATTATGATAAGAGCAAGATCATTGAGGCAATGAATAATGAATTAGAAGACTTGGAGACAGATATTTCAGAAACACCTGATTTGCAAGAACCCAATGTTCCATTCCCAAATTTGGACAGTGACTTCTAAACATGTACAATGGCAAGCAGGACATGATGATTTTACAAGAAATTTATTTATCCGCTGAAATAAGGAGCTTAACATACAAAATGTATTTTATTTCAGGCAAAGATGCCTATAAAAGGGTACACATCATAAAATACGTAAAAATAATACTGAATACCCAGTCGGTCTAATAAAGCACACTTCTAAAATTAATTACATGTCCTCCAAAACATTATTGCAGATTTGCTAAAAGGGTGTGGAATAATGTCCAGCTAGTTACCAATAATTTTCATTGCTCTTAGTTCTAGTCTTCCTCATCACAGTCCTAAATGTATTACGTTTTCCTTGTATAAAAACTGCCTTGCATATCCAAGTCAAATATATTCTCTAATAGGAAAACTGTGTGCAAAAACCATAATACTCTGATCCTCCTCATAAAGTGAAGCCATACAATTTTACATCCTGTTTTCTCCACGAATATAAAAACAATTTGTCAACTTATGGATACCTCAGATCCCATCTTTGAAGTGGGCCTGGTGGGAATTTGGAGTGTGACATTGAAGATTACTAAAAGGTATCCAGGATATTATCTCCTCGTTCATCTTCTTCGTCCTCGTTCATCTTCTTCGTCCCATTCCTAAACATTTGAGAATATACCCAAACTTATAAACAGGTGGCCACAAAACCAAAACAGAACAAAAAAAACAGAAACATAATACTTCTGCACCCAGTGGTATTTAATGTGAATTCAACAGAAATGGTCACTGCTGCTAACACACGTATTCCAAAGTTTTCTAAACAACCACCAACAGTTTGCGGTGCATAGCAAGACATGCATGTGTGTCACTAGAACTAGGGAAGTTGCCAAACAAATTTCCTTAATTGAAGATACCTTAAACACAGTCCTGGAAGGTGTTTCCCACCCTTGTCGACCTGCCCTGGACTGGGACTAGAAGCGCTTGAATTAAACAAGAGTATAATTCCATGCAAAGCACAACCATCTACTCAAAGTCGATTTAGTTCAGTAGAGTCCAGGTTTGAAGATCCAAAACCAAAGAGAAAACCTTGCAAAAAGAAGCAGTGTGATACAAGTAGATAGACAGCGCAAGATGGACTGCAAATGTGTTAAGACGTTCTTCCTCTTCCGATGCTGGAGATGGAACAAAGACTGTCACCACCAGTTCTGGTTAGGAATGAAACTCGGAGGGAATTTTGCGTAAATAGAAGGGGTTTGACCACTTTGTCCTTAAAAAACATGAGAATTGTGGGATGGATATTAAGGGTCTCAACTCACCTTTATGCAGACAAGATCAGATAACCCCTAAAAAGAACATGTTGTCTGATAAGTGCTCCACAGGTTCCAAGAGGTTGTGTAACACCTGAAGTACAACCTAGAGGTTCCAAGATGGGATTAGGAGACCGAAGGACTAGTATTCAAGAAGAAACTTAGTACTAACCTGGTCATTAAATCCGAGACTGGCTGAACCTCTGCTCCTCTGATTGCTTGAAGGGCTGCTCACAGGCTGCGTAAAGTTGAAGTTGCGAGGGCTAAAGCAATTCAGTCCTGCAAAAAAATCTAGCCTTTTAGATGGAAGGTAAATAGAAGCTTGCAATTTTGGAAGTTTTCCAGGGTCTAGCATAGATCAAAAGAGTAGTTGGATAGCAAGAGAGTTGAATACTGACTGTTACCATACTAGGATTTCGTAAAGCTTTCAACCTTCGCCTTTCAATTTCCGCAATAGAGAATATGTTTTATCCCAATGATTCTCTGAATTAGTATGAATGACAGTTCTTTCCAATGGAAGGAACTGTGCTTTACCTCGCTGGACCAACAACACTTTACTAATCTCTCCTCCAGGGTTTCCTCCAAAACTTGGCACTCAAATCTGTTGTCCTCACCACCTGACACCTCTTTTACTATACTGATCCCCCAAAACAAGCCTTTCTAAACTCTTCCCTCTGCCTCTTCCCCTCCACATCCCTTTTTACTCATCCCAACCCTCCCACTACTGCTATGACCTCCAAAAAAAAAAAAAAAAGAAAATCTAAAGCCTTAACTCTTCTATCCCGCCACTATACTTTTCAATCGAAATAACAGACTAACATGTCCACTTCTCAAATTTCATATTTCACTATACTAATTCACCACTAATCCTTTATGGGTTCCGGAGCAGCGTGCTACTCGCCGAAAAAGCACTTCAACACCCCATTAGGGGTAACAAGCGCTATATATCTAGGCAAACCTTTGTCCCTCTTCTATCCCTCTGCTACCCTTCTCAATCCAAATAACTAACATCCACCACTCAAATTACTTTCATATTTCACTATACTAATTGAACACTAATCCTTTAATGGGTTCCGGAGTAGCGTGCTACTCGCCCCCCAAAAAAACCACTCCATTAGGAGTAGCAAGCACTACATAAATGCAAACCTTTTTTCCCTCTTCTATCCCTCCGCTATACTTCTCAATCCAAATAACTGACTAACCTATCCACCACTCAAATTACTTTCATATCTCACTATACTAATTCACCACTAATCCTTATGGGTTCCGGAGAAGCGTGCTACTCGCCAAGAAAGTGCTTGAACACCCCATTAGGGGTAACAAGTGCTATATAAATGCTTACCTTTTTTCCCTCTTCTATCCCTCCGCTATCCTTCTCAATCCAAATAACTGACTAATATCGACCACTCAAACTACTTTCATATGTCACTATACTAATTCACCACTAATCCTTTATGGGTTCCGGAGTAGCGTGCTACTCGCCGAAAAAAGCGCTTTAACACCCCCTCAGGGGCAACAAGCGGTATATAAATGCAAACCTTTTTCCCTCTTCTATCCCTCCGCTATCCTTCTGAATCCAAATAACTGACTAACCTATCCACCACTCAAATTACTTTCATATTTCACTATACTAACTCAACACTAATCCTTTATGGGTTCCGGAGTAGCGTGCTACTCGCCGAAAAAGCGCTTCGGACGCCTCGTCAGGGGTAGTAAGTGCTATATAAATGCAATTACAATACAATACACGATTGGAGTGGGAGTGGGGGTCTAATGGCCATCTCTGAAGTAAAGTCTTCTGTCTCAACCACCATTGATGGTCTAATGCATTGTAATTCTCTGACACAGGATTTCACCAATGAAGGAGATGATGCATTAAGGGAAGAAGATGTAAGCTGGCCCAAGGAAAAGTCCTCACATAGGCCCCTATGTGACCTTGGACAGTTAGCTATTCCCTCACTGAGGGTTCTGATTTTGCAACTACCATAGGCATCTCCTGAGATTCTGTTTTCTTGTATCAGGTAGGAACACTTGTTCAATAGATATTGTTGCATTTGGAAAATGTTTCAAACTTCCAGAACATCCTCTCAATCCTTAGAAAACGAGGAAGAACAAACTAACTAATCATCAAGATTCAGGAAGACCAGAATACCTTTAAAATGAAATATACTCATCAACAGTGCTAGATTATTGGCAAACATCCTGTGAAGTGAGATTATGCTAAAGAGAAGTACGTCAAACTGGCAATGTTCTTCCCAAAACTAAAATCTGAGCAACTTCTGGGAGTCTTGAGGTAGTGGCACATAAAGGTAGACATCCAGGAGATCAATGGACCTCAAAACATATCCCTGGTTTGATCATTGTTATAATGGATTTTAAAGTTGTCATTTTGAATTGCCCCCCTTTAGCTTGAGAATTGGTTGAAAGCCCCCTTTTGCTGCATTAGAAAGAGTATAGAGTAAAACCCTTTGAATTTTCTGTTCTTCCGAAACTTGAATTATGGCCTCTTTTTCTAAGAGATCCTGAATTCCAAAATGAAGTGTGTGCCGTTGTCAAGGCACACACAGAACTGGCGCGTGAATAAACTTTTAAACTGTAGGTTCTTGGTCATATCCTGACTGTACCTCTCCCAGTACACCATTGTCTGAAATAGTTGAGCTCCAAATCTCACAACAATATTTTAACTGACCACCAACTTCCTGAGTAGAATCTGTGCCATCAGGACTTAAGAAGGAAGGGTTGATTAAGAAGTTGCAACCTGTGGAAATGAAGTCACACCAACAACCACCAACACTGTACCATACGTATAATGCCACAGCTTACACGTTACAGAGTAAGGAGAATGGTCACATCTGGAAGAAACTTGTAAATGAAGATGGTGGAGCAACATGGAGGAAAATATCCCACAAGAAAAATATACCTACATTTAATCCGGTAAAGCAGTATTTGTAGCATGAAGGGCTGAACCGAGCCCTGCTCGGGCGATCATGGGCAACTTTAAATGTATGACGGGGCCACTGAAACAGGATTCGATACAGGGATTAATTTCCACAAAACAATTTATGAACAATAAACGATACCACTAGAGAATTTATCCATTCATATTAGAAAAACAATTTAAGAAATGAAAAGGAAAAAAATGCTTTACCTGTCACTAGGTAAACAAGCGTCTTACACAAAAGAAAACAAAACTGAAGTAAAATGGGTGGCGCTACGTTCTAAGGAAGGGGGAATCACAGTATCCTAGAAAAGCAAGGCAGTTCTGTGTGTGGGGGGAAACCTCATACTAACAGAAATAGGATGAGGAAGACAGAGTAGGAGGTAAAATATGAACATAACATATTGAAAAAAGTGGGTGAAAGTGTAAATAGTGAATTAGGTATTCGAATCAAGACAACACATTTCAAATAAATTCAGCTACAGCATAAACCACTGACAAGAGGCAACTTTACAGACCTACAGCAATTATTTATGGCCTGTTGTGCCGTAATCGGCTAGCAATTGCTTAAGACAATGTTTTCTCTGCACAAAATGCTAGGGGCACAGTAGAAACAAATATATATATATATATATATATATATATATATATATATATATATATATATATATATATAGAGAGAGAGATACACAGTTTGTTTCTCTAGCTTGCAGCAAATAGATGGGTCAGAGAACAGCCTGAAGTTCATGTTCATGGATTAGCCATTGTTACAGATAGTTTATAAATGTTGGATAAACATGTTTTGACTGTGTTTTTGACCAGAAATGTTTACAGGGCAGGCATTGCCCTTCCAATTGTTGGTCAGGTGTATATATATATTGATTGATGAAATCAAAGGTATGCCTTTCATAATCACCAGCTTTGTCTCTAAATAACATTCTCATTCTACTATGCCATGATCAATCCTTCAGCTCACCTTCCTGTATGGCCCAAAGAAAATGACGTGAGGTTTACCTTGTTGGATGAAATCAGGTAGTGGTTGTTTCACAAGCTAGACCTAATACTTGTACAAGCGGCTAGATCTCTGTTATTCACAGCTACTGCTATGTGTGCTCGAAAAGTTATTTTATAATCTTCAGTAGAGTGTGCATAATATTGTTGTGCTGCTGGTTCTCCTTGCTGGAACTGGATTATAAAAACAGCTTCTTGTAGATGTGTACTATACAAATAATGATACAATTCTAAGGCCTTTGTTTCAATACATTTATCGTTGAGGACACTTGAGCTACTAAAACCAGCATTGCATGTTTCTTTTACAATTGTAATTCATAGTCCATTCTTAAAATTATTGAACACACTCATTTCCTCCTCTGAATGTAATTGTACATAGACTACTTCTTCATAAATAGAACACTGAGACTTCACTCTGCTGGATAGAAGTGCAATAAAACTGACATATTTTTGCTTTGTGTTGTTTGGGTTTATTGTTGATGATGGAACCTCAAAATTAACAACTGACCGAGTACTCAACTGGAATGCTTTAGTGGGGAAAGGTGAGTTCAGATACAAGTGTTTTCCGAAGAACATGTTCTTGTAATCTTCTCCGAAGATAAGAGAATTTTTCTATGTTCCTGTGCACTAGGGGGGAATTCGAGAGAGTGGGGCTAATACCAGGATAGTATCAATCTTCAGAAGAGCAACCAAATCAAGAATGTTACATTCAAAATGAGTGACCTGGCCTGAATATGTGTTTGAAGTTAGGGTCTTAGTCCCGGATTCTGAGTAAGGCAGAGCGGCATTACCCTATGGAATTCCTGTCTGACTGATTGGGTTTCTTACACCAGATTTTACCAGGCATTGTAGAACCAGACCTAATTTTTCCAGGCCATGATTCTGGCCGGAAAAATCTCATGAGGCTTTGGCTGCAGCAACTTAGGAATGTCAATGAAAACTACATACCTAATGATCAGCACTTTGAACATTTCCCTTTTTAGCAGGACTCAGGTAGTATGACTTTCTACAATGGTACGAAGTATGAAGCTGTCATAGCCTCTTGGAACCTTAATGGTTGATTAACACAACTGTAAACAGTTTGAAAAAAACATGAGATCATATGCTGACCTATTTTTAACTCTTGCCATCGCATAGCATATACTCACTGTATAGGTTGCACCTGGAGAAAACAGTATAATTCTTTTGATCTTTCAGCGTTCCAATGAGGAGTGGCAATGGCTGCAATGCAAGGTCTTCCGTCGAGTTGTGTAGGTTTCGAAGGCTACAATGCAACGTCCTTTGTCAAGTTGCGTCATGCTGCATCAGCTCTGATGAAACCTAGCGTTGGGCCAGGAGGAGTACACTCTGATGGCAGCCAAGGGTCCAGAACCTGGGGGGGCACCTCTTGGGATCAGGACTCACTCTAGCAGAGGTTAGCAGGAGGGCACAAGCAAGCACCAGTGGAATCTGGCCAGATGCAGGGAGGGTCCCTGGAGCTAGATATGTCCCTGTAGCTCAGAACAGGAGGCCAGTTATCTAACTCTTTGAGTCACTCTGGGGGTTCTGGGTTCAACGAGCAGGTACAGTCTTCCTTCCTCAGGAAGAAGAGCAGTCCTTCTTGTCGCACGGCAGTCTTTCTTGCAGCACAGCAGACCTTGCAGCAAGACAGTCCTTCCAGCAGCAGGGCAATCCTTCTTCTGAATCTTCCACAGGTCCAGAGGTGATATGAAGAGTGGGTCTGAGGCTCCTACTTTTATACCTGGTGCTAGCTTTGAAAAGGGAGAAGCTTCTGGAGTCCTCCCCCCCACCCCCCAGATGTATTTGGAATTTCCTGACTACCTGTCCTGGTCCCAGTCTGTCTGCAGTCACAATTGACTAATGTGATGCTCTTTGTGTGTGAGCTGAGACAGTGCCTCTAAACTGCAAGTGTAACGGCTCTGCCCCTTCATCCTTCCTAGGATGGCCCATCCTGCCAACATCCAAGCACTTTATTGTGGGGCTGTCTGGGAGGAATACACAAAGGCAAACTGTCAATTACACCTAGTCATGTGACCCAGGAACAGGATGCAGGCACCAAATGGGTAGGATAAGAAAATGCCAACTTTCTAAAAGTGGCTTTGTCAGAAATGTGACTTAAAATTCGACTTTAAATGGAGAATGTCTATTGATCCGCCTATTGCACTTACAGAATTATATTTAGAACGATATTGGTCCTTATTCATGCTTTCATTCATGTGCATACCGTGATGTGTGTTTCCACTTTTGACAGACATTGCTCAAGGAAAATACTGCTACTCCAATAGTTTAGAATAGTCCTGCAGTGCACGAATACTTTTATGCGCCTGTTTTTAGATGTATAACATTATGCACACAACACTTTGATAATTCTTCTTTCTCAATTTGATTCAAAAGTATATCTGATGCTGAACTAACATGGGATTTTCATTGCAAATTAAAATAAACTTTCTGCATTCAACTTCAGCATTCTTTCATTAAAGCTGTAATGAAAAATAAAGAGATTATAATCCGAAAGTCGATTTCTGGTAATCGTACATACTGTTCGCACAGTTTGTATGAGTGACACCTTAACGGTAAAATATGCACATTACATTGAATCATCAACTATGGAAAGTTAAACATGTGTAAACAACTGTATATGGTTACAGATGCAACTTCTTACAGATGGGTATAAAGTATAGTACGGCTATATCTACAGAACAATGTATGTTTGCACACTCCTATATTACCGGGGTGGTAACTGCTTTTCATTAACATTCCGTGTTCACGAAGTATGGGACAAAAGTCTAGCAGTGAAATACGTCCTTGGCACGGATTTGTTAATGTCACCCGACAGAGAGAGAGTGTGTGTGCGCGTTTCTTTATTTGTGGGTCTTTTGTTCTACGGAGGCGCCTCAAAGTGTAGGTTTCTAAATAAAATTGTTATGGCTCAGGTTGGGTGTTACTTTCGATGCGTCTTGCGGGGTCTGAGACTTATAATTGCATCATGTTAAGGTGCATAACTTGCTGCCTCTCAGGCACTGGGGCAGTAAGTGATGGTCTAACAAAAATGTCTCAAAGTTTATGAATTGTGAAGATTTGTTAATGTCGAACTGTCCATCCAGTCCAGGATTGGGGCCTTCCTTTAAAGACCAGTATGACTCCTCGTTCAGAGTTCCGGGTTCCCACGTGGCCTAGCCAGGGGCTCCTGAAGCGATAGACACAGCAAGGCGTCCATTAAGACTCCACAGGCTTGACAACAGGCAGACAATGTGTAAACGTTAACTTGTAGCTATCCAGACTGCTGAGATCAGCAAGGTCACGTTGGACTGCCAAAGTCTGTTACAATCTGCAGGTTTGTTGTCAAAGTGAGACATGCTCACTGAAGGATGCCGAGGTCCGATCAAGGAGCTCGGTATCCTTCAGTGAGCATGTCTCACTTTGCAGTGTTGATAGGGAACAAACTATCATGCCTGCTTATATGGTCAAGGAGATCCAAGCCGGTTTGTTAAATCGTAAACATGTACGATCCCAGTCCTGCGTCGTAATTATAGAATGCAGATTCAGGGTTGCACTGGGACAGAAACTAGACCCAGGCACCAAAATAAAGGTGGCCCCATTAGTGAATTATTTAGCTGAAAAACGGCCTTTATTTGCAAATGGGGGTAGTTTGGAACTTGTAAAGGCACGCTGTATACGTGTTTTGCATGGTATGGAAGACTGTTTGGAATTGAGCTTACTATAGGTAATGTTTGTTTTAATATCAAAGAAATCAACAGTAAAAACAGGCACTGTTAACCATAAAACAGGTCCATAAACAGCCAAAAAAGTCCCATATAATGACCTGTCAGACCAGCCCATCGGGCACTGCCTGGTTGCCCTATTGGCCAGTCTGACCCTGTGTAGATCCTATAAAGGGCGCTGCTGGGATCTTAAAGCAAGCGAAGTACTATATTGCACAGCGCATACTTGTTCAGATCATTTGGCACCTAGATTCCTTAAATGTACAAAGCTCTAGGGAATACCACAATGCAATATAAACATGAGTGGCAGGATCTCAAAAAGAGGCTTTGTAAACTGGAACTGGCATTATAATTGACTGCTTGGAAGGCCAATTGCCTGTTAAAGCACCTGTCCTGAGACATCTGTTAGAAGCACTTCTAAGAAACAGAAATGCCTACACAACCTCTGCCCTACAGAACTGACAATGAGTCCAACAACCACTCCTGACATCACAGTCTCCTACACCCCGAACACTGCTTCCTAGGTCCTCAACAAGAGGTACAGCTCAGTCAGTAGCTACCAGACAGATCCTGAGGCTGAAGCAATCGGCCACAACTGCGAGAGAGGACAACACCTGCTCCACATGCAGCTACCACTTGGTGACGGCACTCATAGACCACAAGAAACAGTTTGGTGGCATTTGAAAAGATGTAAGACTACAGCAACAGTTCTTATCCTTTTATAGGTGATATATCCTCAAGTGAAGCTGATCTATCATTCCAGTTAGGAATACCTGCAAAGGTCCCTGCACTCGAAAACAACACAGTCCCAAATCATAACAGCTATTGCTCCTCAAAAACTCTTAATTCACCGCAATTGACCTAACCAACCTTGGTTCTTGAAAATCCTAGCCAAAGCAAGAAGCAGGCTTAGGAGAGCAGAAAATGATTGGAGAATTTCAAAACAGTCCCAAACACTAGTGAAGTTCTTCAAATTAAGGAAAGAATATAAACTAACAATAGTCTCAGTTACATTTTCCTACATCCAGAAGCAAAACAATCTCTCTCCCAGTTCCACACGGTCTCTTCCAAAGGCACATCAAACAACTCCCAGCTCCACACTCTGATCAATGTATTACTCCTTTAAAAGAAAAATGTGAGTACTTCGTGGCATACTTCACAGTGAAAATCCAAATTATAAGAAAGAACTTTGACATGAATACTCCAACTCGTCCGCCCTTCCCTCCACCCGCAAAGTACTCTGACCTGGAAATCTTTTTCACCCATTTCTGTATAGAATCTGGTAATGATCATAAACGATCTAAGAGCTACACATTACTCCAAATATGAAATATCTGCTATAATAATCCAGGCGAATTATTACATCTTTCAGGATACATGGTTCAATCTGATCTAAACCTATTTCGACCAAGTTATCTTTCCAACTCTTCTGAAAACAAACCCAATCTCCCACATTCATTAAAAAAGCCTAACCTCGACAGTAGCCAAGTTTCAGACTATCGTCTGATATTAAATCTACTATGGCATGGGAAAGCTCTAGAAAAACCAGTGGACACCCACCTAAACAATGCAATCTACAGATTACACCTGCAGGCAAACTTTCAATCAAGATTCAGACCTCACTTTAGTTTTGAAACTGCAACTTTAGAAGTGCTGGGCGACAAATTCCACATTCTACACCAAGGGCACTCATGCGTACTAGTCCTGTTAGATTTATTGACAGCCTTTGATACAGCGGATTATCAAAAACTACCACATATTCTTGAACATCACATGGGCTTCCAAGGCAATTTACCATCCTGGTTCAAATAGTTTCTAACCATGTATCATTACTAGTGAAAATCTTAGACCACAACTCCGTCACGACCATATTAAAGTCCGGTATCTCCCACTGCTCAATTGTAGTCCTGAGCTAATTTAATCTATATATGGAGTCTCTTAGCCTAATCCTTAACAACCCCGGCATAATCCAACACCAAATGCAGCCGACATGTACCTATACTTAATAATATAAAGGACTGATGATATAGCCACCCTAAGACACTCCCTTCACCAACTACAAACACAGATGAATGAAAAGTACCTGTAGCTAAGTCCCCAGAAAACAAGCTTCCTACTCTCTTGAACCCACACAAAAACTCCATACCAATCTCCTGAAATCTTTGAATTTGGAGGGCTTCTTACCAACACTAACAACAGCGGCCACATTCCTTGGTTTCATACTGGAATCAAACCTCACAATAACTCCCACCTACATGCCTTGAAAGAAACAGACATCTCCCCCCCACATCGTATGAAACCACTAGTTCATTTGTTAGTTGTCTCTAGGATTGACTTTGGACATGCAACTTCAACGAGTGCTCCACAAGTATCCATCACCTCACTAAGAGCTATCTAAAACTCAGCTTCAAGATTGATTCACTTTGCGTGTAGATACAACCATGCCACGCCACGCCCATACTTGGAAACCCACACTAGCCATCATAGCCAGAATCATCTTCAGAATTTACTGGCTTGCATGCAGAGCAATCCACAAAAATACCCCGCCATACCTATCAAATCTCCTCAGCATCGCCGGTGGTTCAAGGGGCTTTTGAAGTCAAAAGACTAATTTTTTGTGCTGCCTAAATTCTACACTCAAAGCACTAACTCTACTCTCAACCTGACGTAAAGTCCCTAAGGTCTCACTCCATCTTATGTAGGCCCAAACTCCATCTTAGTACATGGAGACCGCCACCTTTCCTAACTTAATCAATTGAAGCCGCCATATTCCCAGATTTATGCTGAATCATTGTCAAGTCTGCTTATAACGCAGATGTTGCTAGCCCTTATCTTTCTAGGAACTGTGATGTGATATCAAGTTTTTCGATTAATGACGGAGATACAACATCAAAGGCGACATTTGTCTGGGCCAAATGTCTCCTTGTCACCATGTCAAGGTTAAATAAGAACACATACAGACATATAATCAGAATAATCTAGTCTGAATTGACATCCTTTTGCCTTATATATTCATAAGAAAACATCTGGAACGCACACCTTGATACACATATTCTGTGTCAGACATTCCCAAACTTATGTCAGAAATTCCAATTTCTGGTAAAATTTAGTATATAAGGACTGCCACTTGAGCACTTGTCAGGAGTGGTCCTTTGCCAAACTATCGCCCAAGATTCTGCCAGAGATGGTCTCATCTGCTGCCAGCTCACTTCACACTTCGCAGATGATACATCTCGTCTGAAGGCTAAAGTTGATAAAGCCAAGTCTTGGAGGAAGACCAACTGATGCTACCACAGTGGGTGTTTGCCCTTTGCGGGAACAAGTTCTTCACGCCTCAACTGATAAACACAGTCTTTGTTGTCAACAAGGAATGCAGTGCATCTCTTCTCCCTAAGAAACTCAAGACTGCAAGTTGCTCTGGTTTTCATGCTCTCATAGTATAGAGAAGTAGGTAGTAGTTTCTAGATAACATTTTGAATTACATTTTAGCAATACTGGAAATTTTCATTTTGTTCTTATTTATAACGTGTCTTTATTTGCTGTGCTGTTTTAATAATATTATGTGCAGTTGTTTTAGATGTACTGAGAAGAATAAGTTACTTACCTTATAACGCTTTTTCTGGTGGATACAGTATCATTATCATATATAACTTTATTTCGATCACAGAGATCTTAAAAAGTACACAGCACAAGAGGAGTGAAAAACAGAATATAAGAAACATTTTCTTTTTTTGTAAAAGGACATAGGTGCCATAAAATAGTTTAAAAAGTAGAAAAAGTAAAAAAAAATAGTAAAAAATACAGTACTTCCTACAATACATTTAGAACGCTTAATCCAAAGTGCATACCAATATTTGGCCAGGCCAAAAACTATTACCCTGCGTGTATCTGTGTACAAGATTCTCAACACCTTTAGGTAATGGCCGGGACCAACCAATCTGCATAACGGAATTATCCACTTTTTCCTCAAGGATATGTAGTTTGGACAAAAAATAGTAGATGCACAATGGATTCTGGGCTGACTTTGCATGAAGGGCATAGATCATCGTTAAAAGCATTACAACGCCACATAATACAAAACAGTTTAGTAGGTAGAGTCTTGAACGAAACTGTAAAAAAAGTTTGCGTGCCAGAGGGGGAACAATTTCATCGATAGTGTCCTCATAACGAGAAACAAATTTAAAATTAAGGAACTCCTGGGTCAAACTACCCTCTGGTTTCGCCAACTCCTTCTCAGCTATTGTTTCTCAGAACATCACTTTAACCCTGGCCCTTGGGATAAGAGCCAGACGTTCCGGATTTGACCAGAACACCTCCATCCCAAGCCTCCGCAATAAATCCCTCAATGTACTAAACCATGGAATCGAGGTTCCCTGGGAGAGTTTCAAAAGACCAGACAGAGCCTCACGGTAGGAGGTAAGCTTTTCAACAGACCACAAACGATACCAAAACATGAGTAATTTGTAATCCAACTTGTGGGCCAGCTGTCTATGGGCAAAAGCCAAATAGAGAGGAGTCAAAGGGGTACTGGGAGGTAAGTCTAAAAGAGATCTAAGAAAACGATTTTCTACACTAGACAAACAGTTTGTATTACCAGTACCCCAAAGTTCTGCTCCA
This sequence comes from Calotriton arnoldi, assembly GCA_963921515.1. Taxonomy (NCBI): domain Eukaryota; kingdom Metazoa; phylum Chordata; class Amphibia; order Caudata; family Salamandridae; genus Calotriton; species Calotriton arnoldi. Next base: position 620,795 of record CAWUFW010002082.1, on the reverse strand, counting down.
TAAAGAGCCCAAACTAGAACCTTAATATTATAAATTTCCAGGGCTGGGGCCACTTGCCTAGAAAGGGTATTTCTATGAATTTTACTAATGTGAGCGATCTGCTGAGTTAACAACAGTTTCACTTTCTCAATGTGGGGAGCCCAGTGTATGTTGGGGATCAGGCGGATACCCAGATAATCAAAAACATCTACTTGCTCCAGATGACTACTTCCTACAAACAAACGTCTTTTGGATGGTTTAGCAGTTCCTCTTGTGAAAATCATATATTTTGTTTTGACCTCATTTAATGCCAGGCCCTGCTCATCGCAGGACCGAGTGAAGTCATTCAGGAGTTGTTGGAGACCTTGCGGGGATTTGGAGATAAGAAGGGCACCATCGGCAAAAAGAAGAGCAGGAGCTCTTCTTACGCCGAGTTTGGGGGCATCACACCCATCTTGATCTAAAAAAATCAACCACCCCATTGAAGTGTGGGAGCTAACACACATCCCTGTCTCACTCCACGTTGGATTGGGAATTTCTCTGTTAATTAATTGTTCTCCCCCCACCTAACTTGAGCTGTGTTTGATGAGTGCAATCGAATTAAAATATCTAAAAGATTTCCCGGTATGCCCATCTCTTTTAAAACTCTCCATCAACTGGCTCGGGGAACTAGATCAAATGCAGACCGTAAATCAACAAAAGCCACATAAAGCTTCCCGCCCTTAGTGGCAACTTCCTTCCAATAAATACAAAGAAGGCGAAAGGCCTGATTCAGGGCGCTAGTTTTTGCGCGAAAACCCGCTTGATAATCTCTCAAGATACGGGACTGTAGGATCCAGTCCTAGATCCTAGCTAAGATCTGTTTACAGAAGAATTTCTGCAGGGTTCAATAAGGCTTATGGGCCTATAACTAGCTGGCTTAGCTCTATCCCCCTTCTAATATATGGGGATTCTTTCTGCTATTTTCCACGATGGGGGATGGTAGCACCAGATGTAATGGTACTGGTAAGCAAATTTATATAGGAGCCCCAAAGGATTATGTCCTCTCTATACAGGTAATTTGGGATTCTATCGGGGCCAAGGGCACAGGCTGGAACACACGAACGAATCGCTGCTTGGGTTTCTACGATGGAAAAAACCAGAGCTTCACCCACTCCGGTTGGGACACCCCCCCCCCTCCTATCGCTAGCTTCCTCCATTGCTGTGGTGCCTGATTCATAAAGAGACCCATAGTGAGATACCCAGTCCTCAGGCTGGACTGTGAACTCCAGAGCCGGCTTTCTACCCTTGAGCCAGTGCACTGCTTTACTCCAGAAGGTCTTAGGGGGTTTATCGGTCAACGTCCTCTGTAGGGAGGACCATAGGGAGCCTTCCCAGGTCTTCTTAGCTATCTCCATTACCTGCCTGTACTTGGCTCTACATGACGCTACAGCTGGGCGTACTTTCAATTTTACTGCATGTACAAGCGCCCCCTTTGCTTTCCTACAGTCTTGATTGTACCAAGCAACCTGGGGATCACACCTCATATGTGTAGAGTTTACTTCCATTTTTTGCACCTTGCGTGATTTACTCAGCATGTCCCTAATCTCATTGTAGAGTGACTCATGGCGGGTGCCCAAAATCATCGCTACGTCATTTGTGGGGTATTTTGCCAGTTCTTCCAGCTCCAGGCGGACTTTGCCTTTGACTGCATCAGGAACCCCCGGGTGTTCCTCCACCCAGTCCCATCTGATTAGTCTCTGGTTGTTCGTAATGGATAGGGCACCCAGATCAGGTCTACCCGTTATATCAGGTTTGTAAATGGCCTGCTTTATAAGAGAAAGGACAAGGGCATTGTGATCACTATCGGTTCTTTTGGCCACTGTCATAATGGACTAGGGGTCAAAGTTTGAGGGCAACCAGACAATAATCGATTCTGCTAGCATGGCCAGGTCTATTAAAGGTAAAATCCCTTTTGGGTCAGAGGTCGTTCTCCCGTTAGTAGCTCTCAGGTCATGCTGTAGAGTAAGGGCCAGCATCTGGCCTCCTCTCTTTGTCCACCTAACCGTAGGAAGATCTAACTGTGGGATTTGCCACTCACAGTCCCACTCCTCAGTCAAATCTGACGGGGTAAGGGCGAGGGGTTCAAAGGTGCAGTTAAAAATCACCTGCTACTAACACGGGAACATTATCTGAAAGTTTGGTCAGGGCATGGTCTAGGATGCGGATCGTGCTCGTTTCCTCAGAACCCCGCACAACTCTATTATATACATTAAAAATCCTAATTTTCCAGCCACTGTAAAGTATCAGCTCTAATACTAATATATCTTGGGATTCGACATGGACCAGCTTGACTTTGGACCCTTGTGCAATTTTGACCCAGACTGCTAGACCTCCTGAGGGTCTACCCATCTCTTTCCTAGTGGCGTTTATGCCATAAGTAGAAAACCCGCTTCTATGGGGGGTACACAGGCTCCAGGTTTCTTGAAATAAAATCACATCATGTGAGTCCACGAAGGTACACCATTCTGGGTCGGCTAAGAGCTTAGAAATCCCTGCCACATTCCAGACAAGGAACCTTAGATAACTATCACAAACTCTGGGGTGGCTGGGGTCACTACAGCGATCCATGGATTCCCCCCTTTCCACAGTTTTGAGATGGGTGGGAACCCTTTCCCTCCTTGAGCCCACGACAATTGGCTCGCAATAAGCCTCAGAACTTGTGGCCAACTATAGATGGGAAGAGACTTCCGACTGGTGCGAGTTTAAGGATGGCCCATGAGACCCTGGGTTTTTGTCTAGAGACATCAGACCCTCAGCCTGAAGTCATCTTTGCCCTCTCAAATCACCCATGCTGAATGTGGGGTACCCTGCCGGGACAAGTCTGGATAACACTAAATCTAGCCTGACTGGGGGTCTATATCTGATGGTAATAGAGGAGTTCACAATGGGAATAGTGCGGGAGTCAATTGACAATAATCCAACAACTATGTCCATATCAAAAAAACGAACATGTATCAGGAAGGGGCAATCTTTCTACATGCTTAATGTTGTCTCTAATGATTGAGTAGCAGTGTCGAGTAGACCTAAACCAATGGATAACCTTGTTTTTGAGTGAGTCCTGGTCTTCGTACCCAACCTTAGAGAGTTTGGGAACATCTGTAAGGTATACCACTGCTTGATTGCCCTGATCATTGGATCTAGTGTAGACACCATCCCTCACCACCCCCTTTCCCAAAACCTCCCCCATGGTCTGACTTGAAAGAGCACCCTTCATCTAATTGAACCTCGCCTCTGTAGAGTATCTACCTGTGGATTCCTCACCTTTTGAACTACCACATGTGCAGCATTCCACATAAACTTTTCTCCATAGCTCTCCCACATCGACGAGGACGTCACAATGGAACGGCTCGGCATGTGACTCCGTTTGGTGTCATCGGAGCCATAAGAAGACCTCATCGGCGTGCTGACATCACTTCCACCCATTTCTCCCATGCCTTCGAGGCGAACGGGTGAACCAACAACATTTCCTCAAGTATACAGAAACTAAGAAAGAAACTGGAAATTCTAAAACAGACGTTTCCTAGTGACAAATACTACATCAATTAAATATCTCTTAATAAAATGCATGATTCACATGTCCATTATTTTTCGGTATAGGCAGGCAGGCGGTTGGGTCAGTGAGGAATCCACAGGCAGGTACTGTATCCACCAGAAAAAAGCGTTACAGAAGGTAAGTAACTTGTTCTTCTGATGGATACATATGCCTGTGGTTTCCTCACCTTTTCAATTGAATCCCCAAGCAGTCGAGCTCTCGGAGGAGGGTACCCGCCTACTTGTACCAAAAAATCTTGCAGCACAGAACGTGCAAAGTGGCCGTCCCTCCTCACCTCCGAGTCTAAGCAATAATGCTTTGCAAAAGTGTGGAGGGAGGCACAAGTTGCTGCCTTGCCGATGTCTACAACAGGGACACCTCTAGCTAAAGCCGAAGAAGAAGATTTAGCTCTGGTTGAATGAGCTCAAATACCTTCAGGAGGCTCCTTCTTGGCCAAGGCGTAGCAGATCTTGATGCAGAAGATGATCCACCTGGACAGCGTTCTCTTGTGGACAGCATTACCCTTCATCTTGCACACATATCCAATGAAGAGTTGGCCTTCCAACCTGAAGTCCTTAATCCTGTCCAGGTATAAGCTGACCGCCCTCTTAGGGTCCATGCGGTGAAGTCTCTCCTCCTCTTTAGAAGGGCGAGGGGGAGGACAGAAAGTGGGTAAAGTGATAGATTGCCCTAGGTGGAAGGGAGTGACCACCTTAGGTAGGAAAGCAGCTCTGGTCCTAAGAACCATCTTATCCGCATGAAATGAGGTAAATGGGGGCATAGAGCTAAGGGCCTGCAGCTCACTAACCCTCCTGGTGGAAGTAATTGCAATCAGAAATATTGTCTAAAAATCTCAAAGGACAACTATGCAGGGGTTCAAAGGGAGACCCCATCAAGAAAGTAAGAACTAAATTCAAATCCCACTGAGGCATGATATAGGAAGTGGGAGGAAACCGATTAGTGAGACTCTTAATTAATCTCATAACTATGGGAGATTTAAACAAAGAGGGTTGGTCTGGTAAGCAGAGAAAAGCCGACAAGGCAGACAAGTAGCCTTTGACCGTTGCTACGGCACAAACCTGTTGTGCTAGGGAAAGAGAGAAACTGAGAATATCAGACAAATGGCCTCGTAAGGGAACAATTGATCTCTCTCCACACCATTTTACAAACCTGTCCCACCTTTCAATAGACCGATTTGGTGGAGTGTCTTCTGGCCGATAAAATAACATCCACCACATCCGGCGGGAGAGGGAAAGAGCTCAGGTTGCCCGGTTCGATCTCCAGGCATGAAGGTGCAGGCTCTGTAGATGGGGGTGTAGAACCTGCCCCTGAGACTGCCACTGCGAGAGGAGGTCTGCCCTGAGAGGGAGATGGAGCGGAGGGTGCGATGAGAGGTAAAGAAGGTCTGTGTACCACACCCTTCTTGGCCAGTTCAGGGCGATCAATATGACTTGGGCCCGGTCTTGGCGAATCTTCCACAGAACTCAAAGAATCAAGGGTATGGGAGGAAACACGTAAAGAAGCTCCCCAATCTAACTGAAACGCGTCCCCCAACGCTCCCCACATCAGCTACTGGAGACTGCAGAACGATGGGCAGTGCGCGTTCTCGTCAGTGGCAAACAGGTCCAACCGAGGAAACTCCACACATCCTGAAAATGTGATGGACCACCTCCGGATGGAGATGCCACTCGTGATCGGCCGAGTACTGCCGACTGAGACTGTCCGCACACACATTCAGCACTCCGGCCAGATGATTCGCAATAAGACAAATCTGATGGTACTGAGCTCAGGAAGGGAACTGACGTCAGAACGCTGACGAGGTCTTCTTATGGCTCCGATGACGTCACGCGAAGTCGCGTGCAGAGCCGTTCCATTGGGACTTCCTCGTCGACGTGGGAGACCTACGGTGAAAGGTTTCTGTGGAATGCTGTTCTTGGGGTAATTCAAAAGGTGAGGAATCCACAGGCAGATGTATCCATCAGAAACAGATTATTCCTGTAGTAATAAATACTCTTAACGTAAAACTGTTCATTCTTCTTAGTACAGTGTGTGTGATATCATGAATAAAAAAATTATGGTATGTTGCTGTTTCCATCATGCCCCTGATCCCTTTATGGGATTGTTAGTAACCCAAAAGCAATGCTTCTATGTCAATTACACATTGAACAGTGTCTTGTAGGGCTACAAGAAATTGTCTTTTACATTCATCACTGGTGCATTGAACCCCCTCTGTCTGGGATGACTCCTGGTGGCCAGCAGCGCTTGAACCCCCCCACTCCCCACAGACCACGCACGGAACCTCAGCATCATCCAGGACTCCTCGCTCACCATGAGCTGCCAGATCAACGATGTCTCATCATCCTGCTTCCATATACTTCGCCTTCTCCGAAAGATTTTCAAGTGGATCCTCACAGAGTCCAGAAAGAAGGTCGCCTATACACTCATCAGAAGCAGAATCGACTACGGCAACACACTATGCCGGCATCACCCAGAAACTCACCAAGAAACTGCAGAGCATTCAGAACGCCTCCGCCAGACTCATCCTCAACATCCCCCGCCGCAACCACATCACCGGCCACCTGAGAGACCTCCACTGGCTCCCAGTCAACAAAAGAATCACCTTCAAGCTCCTCACACACGTCTACAAAGCCCTACATGACCCAGGACCTCTGTACCTCAACCACTGCCTTGCATTTCACTCACTCACCAAAGACCTCCGCTCTGCCCAACTAGCCCTGGCTACCGTCCCATGTATTCACAGGACCACAGCTGGAGGAAGATCCTTCTCCTACCTCACAGCAAAGATCTGGAACACACTACCTCTCCACCTCCAGGCAATCACGTCACTGCCTCACTTCAGGAAGGACCTCAAGACCGGACTCATCGACCGAACCACAGCCCCCCGTTTGACCAGCAGCTACCCGTCACTCTTCTCCCAGCACCTTGAGACACTTACGGGGGGAGTAGTTGCGCTTTACAAGACATCTGATCTGATTGATTGAACCAAGTTCACCTGTGACACCTCTGGGTGGGAAAGCACACCTTGTAGAGTAATGCCAAAGTCGTAACTCACGGAGCAGCTTCTGCAAGGAACTCAAGGTTTAACTCTTTTTTTCAAAACAAATTTTTATTGTGTCAGCAAGCAAAGCCATTTAATTACTTACAGGATTCTGTTTGCGGTGAATATGAAACATTATGACGTCTGCTCTGTTGACATTCATTATATCAATACATAGTATAAGCGAAAAGAACCGGAACACATTGAGCTTACAACCGTTAGCTCACAACAGTATAACATATTGTGCCATGTCATTTGTATCATACCATATTCGCTTCTCCCCCACCACCCTGTCTTGTTTGACGTTTGCCCAGTACAAGGATACCATCACCCAATTTTCATTTAGTCTCATACCCTCGTGTCTGTAGTCATTGGTGTAAGGGGCTCCATATTGAGGCCTCTGTAAGCCGCCCATCTTTTCCAAATTTTGGGGTGCTTCTGTGGGCATTCCCTAGCTTTAAATATGGGTAGCTCCTGGCCCATAAAGAAATCAAATCCTGTTTTCCAAGCTCCCAATGTGGGTAGGGACTGGGCCTTCCATGCTTTGGCTATGTCCCTTTTCGCTAGGGTAAGGCCCAGCAACAGTAGATGATGTGTGTATCGATTGCCACCGGTCCCTTCGGAAATATGTAGTAAGATTAATTTCGGTGACATTGGAATGTCCCATCCCAATACTTTGGATAGGCAGGTCATGACCCCTCTCCAGAACCTACTAAGTGCTGTGCATTGCCAGGTTGTGTGGATAAAGATAGCGTCTACATTGCCACAGCGCAGGCAAATAGGGGAGGCTATCAATCCCGCCCTACACAATCTGTGTCTGGTAAAGTACGCTCGGTGTAGATATTTGAATTGAATTAGTCTTAGTCGTGAGGCTATTGCTGCTCCACGTGGAGATTCCAGCGCCTCAGTCCAGTCGTCGTTGTCGAGGGGGCCCAGGTCTGTCTGCAAGGTCTCAAGAAGTATGTCCAGCATGGTGGGAATGTTTGTCAGTAACGTCTGGTATATCTTTGTTATTTTATGATCCCCAGATCGCCCATAAATACTTTGGCCTCTATCGGATTGAATTCTGGTAGGGTCTCTAGTGCAATATATGGAGTCAGCGTGTGATGGAATTGCAAATATTTATAGAATTGTGAGCGCAGCATATCAAATTCCCTCTGAAGGTCTTGGAAGGATTTCAGTGTGCAACCATGCATGACGACTCCCAATGTTGAGATACCAATGTCGTCCTAACCTCTAAAACCGGACAGTGTGATCAGTTGGGGTAAAAGGCCACTTTGCAACAGGGGTGTCTCCCTTGTCAATTGTCTCCACCATCCCATTATGTACAGTGATTGTTTCCAAACCCGATTTACCACCCTCGTGGCCGGAGGCAATAGTCGAAGTTCCCTTGATTTGTGAAGATAGGAATGGGGTAGCAAGTCGCCCATCAACCAGTGCTCTAAGATGTATGTCGGATCACTCCTATCCCCATACCACCACTCGTTCAGGACCAGGAGATGGGAGGCGGCAAGTATGACTGGATGTCAGGGGTTGTTATCCTTCCACAATATGTAGACTGGAAGCATGTTTTTAGAGCGACTCTGGTAGCACTGTCAGCCCAGAGGAAGCGACTCAGTGCTGTATTTATCTGCCGGAACCAGGCATGTGAGACCGGGAAGGGGTGGTTCTGCAGCCGATACAGAAGACGGGGGAGCGACACCATCTTGAAGATGGCTGATCTCCCGAGGATAGAGAGCGGCAAGCGTGAACACATTTTCATCTCATCTTGTACTTGCCACCATATGGGGGTAAAAATGTTTTCCCAGGATAGAGACTAAGAAGCCAACAGGAACAACCCCAAGTATTTGAACCCTGTCTTGGTTATCTGTACATATTTGGACCATGTACCTGTGTCATTAATATCCGTCAATAGCCAGAGGGTCGATTTATGGGTGTTCACGTAGAGCCCCAAGGTCTCTCCAAACATCTGCATTATGCGAAGTAACCTCGGCCCTGTCCTATGTGGAGATCGTCTGCATACAGTGCTATGCAGTCAGAAATCCCTCTGGACCACTCGAATCCTCGGACCTGTGCATCAAATCTGACCCAAGACGCCAGTGGCTCCATGGCCAGAGCAAATAAGTATGGGGATAGGGGGAAGTCCTGGCAGGTACCACGTCCAATGTGAAAGGTGCAGGAGGTTGTACCCGCCATCCGCACTGAGGCCGTAAGGTCCGTGTATGGTAGTTTCACATAAGAGATATAACAAGGATCAATATCTAGATGTTGCAGAAGCGCAAAAAGATACGTCCAGCTCAACGAGTCGAACGCCCTGTCAATATCAGCTAATAATAAAGCTAGGTGGTCGATCGCTGCAATGGCATTATGGACGCGTCAGATATTATGGCGTGTAGCACGATGGGGCATAAAGCCTGCTTGATCTGCATGTACTAGATCTGCCATATGTGGTAGACTATGGTTCGCAAGAGCTTTGGCCAGTAATTTGGCCTCGACATTTAGCAATGATATGGGGCGATCCCATGTGTGTTGATCAGGAGGTCAGCCCGGTTTGGGGAACACCGCAATTTCGGTGTGTCTCCACTCTGGTGGGAGTCATCCCCCGTCAAGGGCTGCATTTCCCACTGCAAGATAAAGGGCACTGAGCAGGGGCTGAAATATTTTGAAAAATTTGCACGGAAAACCATTGCGGCCCGGGACTTCCCCTGTGCGCAAATCCGTCATGGTTATGCTCAGTTCCTCAATGGTAAGGGAGCTGTCTAATTCTACGCGTGCCGAATCGGTCAACCCCTTCAGAGGGAAGTCATTGAGGAAGCGTTGTATTGCAGATTCGGGTAGGACTTCTCTAGGGGCGTATAGTTCAGCAAAGTATACTGCGAAGCTGGATGAAATTTGAGATGGGTCGGTAAGCACATTGCCATCTGAATTGCAAATGCCCGGTATACTAGGCGGGAGAAGTGCTGGTTGACACAATCAATGTAATAATGTGCTTGATTTGTCCCCCCATTGATATATTCTGCTGTGGGAGGCCAGCCAGGCCTGCTTGGCCTCATCTAGCAGGGCTCCAGCATATAGTTGTTGTGTATAGAGTAATTGCCAGCATATCCGTTTCCGTCTTCCCCTCTACTTCGCTGCTCAAGATCCAATAGCCGCACCTCTGTCTGGATTAATGTTTCTCTGCGTTTCTTCCGCTGAGCTGCACAAAAGAAAACATCTATCCCTCGGAGGGTCGGTTTCATGGCCTCCCACAACGTGTCTACCTACTCTACCGTCCCAGTGTTGTTAGTAAAATAGTCGGTTATGGCTTGGTGTATATGTGACCCATACTGTTGATCGTGTAAGTGCCAAGTTGATTGGCGCTAGCGAAAGGCAGGGCGATCTGCGTCCCTTCGCAGTTCAAGTTCCACTGCAGAGTGATCAGACAGGCCCCTAGGCAATATTTCAGCTGACTCTATTCTACAGAAGTGGCTGGTGGGCACAAATATGTAATTCAGCCGGGAGAAATAGTTGTGTACTTTGGAGTAATGTGTGTATCCATGGTCTGTCGGGTGCAGTCGTCTCCAAGTGTCTATCCATCCCATCCCATCTACCATAGTTTGCAGCCGCGATTCCCGTCCCATCCCTGGTCTCCCATCCGCTTGCCATCTATCTTGGGTCAGGCTGAAAACGTCGTTCCAGTCACCCCGACAACTGTCAGACCCCTAGGCATTTCCATCAGGATCTTCGTCAGGTGCTTGACAAAGGACCAGGCCAGTGGGGGGGGAGGGGGGCCAAGCCGCTATCTCTAACTACTTGTTCCCCGTGTATCGTACCAGAGATAATGATGTATCTTCCTTGGGGATCGGTCCACAGGACAGGCACACATGATGCAGCAGACTGGAATGGAGACGAAGTCAGGCCCAAATGAAGTCCAGCGAAGTCCAGAGTGCCCAGACGGTAGAAGTGCAGAGGTGTCTGATCTGAATCTTATCCCACGACAAATCTAAGGACCTACACCCAGGTAAGCCCTTAAATACCCTAGGGAAAGGGTTGGGAAGATTCAGGGGACCCTCACAGGGGAGGGTCTGGACAGGGGGGAGGTTACTCCCATGTCCTTTGTCCAGTTTTGCGCCAGAGCAGGAGCCAATGGCTCCCAGAATTGGTTTGAGCTGGACTATGCACAGGGACACCAAATGAGCCCCTCATGCAGACTGAGTGGTGCTGGCAAGCGCACCCACCCCATCCCAATACACTAAATCCTGTCTGGGAGGTGATCACACCTCCCTGTGACAGGATGCCTATTGTTCCACCTTTCTCTGCTCGAGCTTGGCTCAGCAGCAGGAGGGCAGAAATGTGTCTCTGGTCAGCAGCAACCATTTTGTGCTGTCCGGGTCTAGAAGGCTGGTACCGGGAACACTGAGAGCCTAACGGAGGGCTCTTTCAGTGCTTGGAATCATAACTCCCACACCATTTATGGTGTAGGGGTATGATTCCAACATGTTTGATACCAAACATGATGGAATTCGTTGCAGCCGTTTTCGAGATGGTCATCGTGTAATTACGCGGTGCCCCTCTATATAGTATATGGCTGCTTCACTGAAAACCTGGGAGAATGGACTCTGTAGGCTGCAGAGGTGTCCTGCTCATGCAGGGGCATCCTCTCACTTAGAACCAAGCACCCTGCCTTCAGGATTGCAAAGGCCTGCTAGAGGGGTGACTTATAGGTTTTAAGTGCAGTGACCCTTAGATACAGTAAACCTATATCTTCAGTAAGTGGTGCATGCACCAACTTACACAGGCTGCAATGGCAGGCCTGTAGTTCCATTTTGCATGGTCTCCCATGGGTGGCATAATGCATGCTTCAGCCCATGGGAGACCTCTGGGGTACCTATGCCCTGGGTACCTTAGTGCCATATACTAGGGACTGATAAAGGTACCCCAGTATCCAATCTGGAGTGTACCCAAGTACTCAACACAATAATTTAGGGAGAAAACAGATAGACTGAGGTCCTGAGTATACCAACAAAGAAAGGGGTCAGAGCTTTAAAGATCCAGCACCAGACGTCACTACTTGTAAAGCCTATTAAATCTACACCGTACCTTGGTGCATTGGGTCTAGGATGTGACCCGCATACATCCCAAAAGGGTGGTTGCAAACCACCACTATCCAAGACTAACAATTGACCCTGCACCCGAGAAAGACACGTACTCTTATATATAGTTATCCTAGTACATAATGTTTGAACAATAGAACAGTTGAACAATATATTGATAAATAACTTCCCAGATGAAAATAACAGATGGTCGTGTTTCTTGATTGTAGTTAATATGAATCTTTTATTGAAAAACACTTTATTCTTTTAAAAGCACCACACAATTGCTTGCCAACGCGTTTCATCCCTCATGGGACTTCTTCAGGGCTTAATCAAAGTCTGTATCTGCTGATGATATTAATGAAAGTTCGAGCCGAATTTAAAAGCAGCGATGAAGACACTGTGTATTGATGATAAAATTCGCGTTGTTGCTGTTTTATTGGTATGTGCCACTAAGCGTCAGAGCGAATTCGTATGCGCCGGTAATTTGCAATGAACCGGTGTCTCAAGATAATTATTTGTGACAAAAATTCCGCGTTATCAGTATTCAGTCTATGTGTACTGTGACCTTTCACAAGAGATAATGTCACACGATAGGTCGGTATGTCCTAGTATATCCAGAAGATTAATGGGCAAAGTGTAAAGCCCTCTGTGCAAACGCGGACGTCTGGTTCCTTCAAAATTGTAAAGAAAGTCCCATGAGGGATGAAACGCGTTGGCAAGCAATTGTGTGGTGCTTTTAAAAGAATAAAGTGTTTTTCAATAAAAGATTCATATTAACTACAATCAAGAAACACGACCATCTGTTATTTTCATCTGGGAAGTTATTTATCAATATATTGTTCAACTGTTCTATTTTTCAAACATGAGGTCCTGAGTAGCAGGATCCCAATCAGACTAGTCATAATACAGCTTAGCACCAGGCAAAAAGTGGGGGTAACCATAGAAGTAGATCCTACAAGCACAATCAACAAATCTAAACAATCCAACCCCCCTTCCCTCCCACCCGCCTCAATACCTCAAAACAGTTGAACCATCTGTTGCGGTTGAGGTGTAACTCCTTCACCAACATGGGCAGGAATCATACCCCAGCCAATGGATCCCCATTGAACTGTCCCCAATATTGAGTTAGTCTCTTGGTTACAAAGAAGTGTTCTCTAGGGGGGTGGGAGTAGCCCTCAGAGTTCGTCGCCATCAGCTTACATCGGATGTCTTGCTAGGCCCTCAATCATCTCATTGTGATGTTGGCGATTCACTTCTCGGCTGCTCTCGAGCTGGATTCGCCACAGTTTTTTGATCGGTGCCTCAATCACGATCTGCGGTTCGATTTCCCTTTGACTTTATTGAGCTTACGAACTGCATCTCCGGTTGATGAATCTGAGTCATGTCGCGGTGGGGTATGTGACTTCATTCTCACTGTTTCATCAGTTCAGGTGAACACCTGTTCTGGAGTTTCAAAGAAGAGCGAATGAGACTGGTAGAAGACCCCCAAACGGGGCGGAAACAGCAAGGCATATGGAATTTTCAGGTCGTACAGGTGTGCCTTGGCTGCTGTGAAGGACTGTCGGCATTGCTGCACCATTTTGGTATAGTCTGGAAAGATTAATATATGTTGGGAAGCATACAGGAGCTGGTTTTTCAATCTGGTCTGTTTCAGGATATTATCCCTGCCATGATAGTTTAGGATCCGGGCGATTATTGTTCGCGGCCTGGCCCCCGGCGGGGATTTCTGAAGTAGGGCCCGATGAGCGCGTTCTATAACAAAGCATTGGGACAAAGAGTTTGGTGGGAGCCAGCTCGTTAGCCATGACATGAGGAACTGTTCCATATTATTGCCCTCGCAGCTCTCCGGAAAGCCAACAAATCGAAGGTTGTTTCTGCAGGCTCTTCCCACCGCATCCTCCACTCTGGTTGCAAGACCCTTTGTAATGGACTCCAAGGATTTCACTTTTTTTTGTAGGGATGTAACAGAGTCTTCAACTGTTGATATTCTAGTCTCAGTAATTCTGTCGACCACCTTGCGTAGGGCTTGACGGATCAACATAACATCGGACCCCATGGCCCCAATCTTCACCTCCAAAGTGTCTCTAGACTGGGTGTTGGCGGCCATCAATGCAGCGTTGTCCGGAATGGCATGGGCCTGGCTCGTTGTCTGAGCCCCTGTGCCCGTGTACAGGTCCATCCCAGCTCTGTTTTGTTCCCGGCAACGTATCACGCATCATATTTGGTACATCTGGGGGGGGCCCAGGGCAGGGCACCTCTTGTTTAAAGTTTGTTCGGGGGACCCCCCTGGCCAGCAGGCGGCCAATCCCAGTTGTTGTGATGTCCAGCAGAGGCTCTAACGAAGCCGTCTAGGGCCCATAGGCCCAAATGTCGGGGGGAGGGCTGCCCACCCACAAGCCACACTGGAGCCTAGCCCGGCCGCCTCCGTAAGTGGGCACTCCCCTAGTGGGTACCTCTGCCTCGGTCCCGGCGGGCCATCGCCCGCAATCCCGGACCGTCTGTCTCTCTGGGGGACACACGCGGTGACACAAGCTGGCCACGCCGCCCGGGCACGTCCAACTCAGGCCTCAAGTCTCTATTCTGCCCCTGCCCGCTCACCTCTGTTCACCAACTGCCAGGGCTCTCCACGCACTCAGGAGCTATCCATGGGACCCGGGCTGCCTCCTGCCACAGTTAGACCTTAGACCTGGTATGTTCCTCGTCAGGCAGCCCAGGCCCAGCGGAGGTTCTCAGGGGGCCATCAAGGAGCCCGGATGTATCCCTGCAGTCGGTGAGGCGGCCCCAGGCTCCGCTCTTCCTCCGGCGTCCCGCCGCCTCACAGCACGGGGCGTCTCCGTCTTCAGCGTAGCCAGGGCCGCGGTCTATCGAGGGCCTCTGCACCTCTCGCCGCGGGCGTCAGCGCCGGCCCAACGTCTCGCCCCACAGCTCATGCCGGAAATCAATTAGTCCCCAGCCTGGTAAGGCCGCATCGGATCGTCTCCGCCCTCTCAATCCAATCCGTGGGTCTTCGATGGCCGCCGACCGCTCTCACACAGGGGCAAGCTATAGGCGGGCCCGCCGCCACGCGAATCCCAGGTCTACTGCTAGGACTCTACAGTGTTTTCGCAGCCAGGCCCCGTCCACTCAAAATCTGCAGTCTCCAGCCACTGCCATCAATGTCGTCTGTTGGCATTTCTTCTTCAATGGAGCTCGGAGGTGTATTTTCAGGCCGATGTGACAGGATATTAGCAGGATACTGTTGCAGGCTACTGGAGCTCGCCTAAGGCGCGTCCGCCATGCTGGACCGCTAGGCCATGGCCCTCAAGGTTTAACTTTTAATGATAATTCCTAGACTAACCCTCATACTAATCCTATAGCCACGTTATCACAGATATTGTTCAAGCTTTTGAATTCTACACTATCTCTTAGTTTCTAATTAATTATTCTCCTCCTCAAACTCTACTTTCCACAGTGTTCACAGACTCGAACTGCAAGATTTTTACTCAGATGAATTCTAAGCAATAGAAATAGCTGATGTTAGATTTCGTTTCTTTACCCCACATCGATGAAATCCAAAAGTTGTCAACCTATGTAGTAATGTAAAGCGCCCTCATAACGACCAGTCCAGCTGCACTATAGCAATGGAAAACAAATAAAATAAATAGTAAAATTCAAACAATGATACCTCATTACAGAACCAAAGCTATGTGACGTAAAGGGAAGATCATAAGAAAACAACCTGCATCAATCACTATGGCATGTACCTGCAAGTTAATGTCTTGTTCGTTTTTGACACCTTCCTTTACACACTTGGGAGTGGAAGGGATTGGCAGCACTGGAGGTGTGTTAAGCAATAGGTGGGGCAACAGTTGCATGGTCTACCTTGTAGAAGCCACTCGACATCTGCGATGCAAATACATTAAAAAACCATCGCAGATGGAAGAATGCAATGCCTTGTCAAATGGGTTCATCTTAACACAATGGACTGCAATAAAGGAACTAGGCATTTTCCAGCTAGATCTATGGCAGAAAGATTTCCCAGGTAGTAGGCTAGGTAAAGATGCAATTTCCAGGTAGTCCATGTGAGTGTGTGTGTTGCTATAGCAATATGTGTCCCCTAAATGCATTCCTATGAACCCATAATAGTTCTGATGTGTGTCACTCTTGGCTCGAGCTAGATAATGCACCTCTAATACAAGATGGAATAGTCTGCATCGCTAGCACGCACTACTCAAGTGATGTGGACCACCACTGGGACCAGATACATACAGACACAACAGAGTTGCCGGAGAGATGGCTGCTCTTACTCATCGTTCTCCAATTTACCACTGGCCATTCCAGGCCCACAGTTTCACCAGCCATGTCAGACTCCGCTAATGTTCTAGCTGCACACGTAGATCGATGTCACGTCAATTCTTATCATGGCATAGGCGTGTGTCACAACAGCCTTGTCCACCTCAGTGACTTGTGTATCAATGTCCCTAAACGTCATTAGGTCCAAGCAGCAACCTGTTCCTTGGACCAGGTTTCAAGTTGGAAATCACTACTGTCCAAAATATTTACAATATACCAATTAATTTCAATGGTCATATGAACTCCCTCCGCCGAACTCCATCCCATGGCATCTCAGTCATCCTTTTTCTACTCCTGCCAGGTCTTAACATTCCCAGGGCCTGCTGTCAAACTCGAGATGGGGCTAAGCTCAAATGTGACTCACGTCTCGGTGTCACCAGGAGAAAAAGAGGACAATGGGTGCTTCGGAGCAGGACACTTATGCTGGGATTCTAGAGGAGCGTGTGGAAGATAACAGCTGTAGGTTTCAGGAAACAAGATACATAGGGTAGCACTGACAATGGCGTCAACTCATCTCCAAGTCACGAATCTCAGTTTGTGGTTAGGGAGGACATGGACACCATGGGCTCCTATGCAGTAATACTGTGTACAGGCAGAAGCAAAGGCAGTATTAGACATGTACACAGATAGTGATGGCTAGTAAGCAAACCAAAGAAGAACACACGAGGCAACAAACAGATCAATTGTGATGTCAGAGACTGAGAGAGAACCGAGTACCGTTTCACACTGGCAAGAAGTCACACACGATTGGTATGAGACCGCAGGGCACTGAAAGCAACATGAATGTCCAATACTCAGAGGAAATTCAGCATAATACACAAGGCGATAATGAAGGACAGGAAGGAGGCCGTAAAGGATGTTCAGAGGTTGAGGATGCACTGTTGGAAACAGAGTGTGCTGTTTTGGTGGTGTTGCTACACCAGCCTCAGAGCCACCGAGGCGCCCGCCAAGAAGGACTGCAACCACCTCCGATGCATCCTACTGAACACCCGCTCCGCACGCAAACACACCGTCGAGCTCTGGGACCTGCTCGACACATCATCACCAGACGTCGCCTTCCTGACAGAGACCTGGATGAACGACTCCTCCGCCTCCGACATCGCCATAGCCATCCCAGACGGCTATAAGATCACCCGCAGAGACCGCGTCAACGCAGTAGGAGGAGGAATCGCCATCGTCCACAAGAACACCATCAGGGTCTCGACCAGCACCGACAACACTCTCAGCACCGCCGAACACATGCACTTCCAGATCCACACGGACCCCCAACACCAACCTTAGAGGCACCCTTGTCTACAGACCCCCTGGGCCCGACCCCAGTTCAGCGACTCCATCGCCGACTTCATCAGCACGCACGCCCTGACCTCTACCGACTACATCCTCCTCGGAGACCTGAATTTTCACCTGGAGAACAACAACGACAGCAACTCCACCACCCTGATCGACAACCTCGCCAACCTCGGTCTGAGCCAGCTCGTCACAACACCGACCCATTCCGCCGGCCACACGCTCGACCCCATCTTCTCCTCAAGCTCCCACGTCTCCTTCAGCCACACCACGGAACTCCTCTGGACCGACCACCGCTGCATCCATTTCACCTTCCAGAAACCCACCACACACCACCGCACCCAACAGATCCCACGCCGCTGCTGGAGCAAAGTCACCGAAGACCAACTACGGGCAACCCTCGCTCTGAGCCCTCCCTCCGACCCATCCAACACCGACGACGCTGCCTGCAACCTCAGAAGATGGATGGACGACTGTGCCAACACCCTCGCCCCGCTGAAAAAACTCACCTACGCTGACACCACCAAAAGAGCCAGCTGGTTCACCTCGGAACTCCTAGCTTCCAAGCGTACCTGCCGGAAACTAGAGAAGAAATGGCACAGTGATAAGACACCGGACAGCCACGGAGCCCACAAAGACGCCATCCGTAACCACCACCACCTCATCAAGTCCGCCAAGAGAATCTCCTGCAAAGACCGCCTCGACAACAACGCACACAACAGCAAGGAGCTTTTCAACATCGTGAAGGAACTCTCCAACCCCAGCTCCAACACCAACGACATCCCACCGTCGCAACCCCTGTGCGATTCCCTCGCCACCTTCTTCCACCGCAAGATCGCCGACATCCACGACAGCTTCAACACCCAGACAGCCCCAACTAAGATCGATGCACCAGACCCGCCGCACACCATCGACCACGACCCCCTGCCAGCCTGGGCCAGCGTGAACATCGAGGACACCATCAAGACCATGAGCACAATACACTCCGGCTCCCCGTCAGACCCTTTCCCGCACCACATCTACAACAAAGCCAGCAGCTCCATCGCACCCCACCTGTGCAACATCATCAATCTCTCCTTCGAGACCGCGACCTTCCCAGAGAGCTGGAAACACGCAGAGATCAACGCCCTACTCAAAAACCCAAGGCGGACCCGAGAGACCTCAAGAACTTCCGGCCCATCTCCCTGCTTCCGTTCCCAGCCAAGGTCATCGAGAAGATCGTCAACAAACAGCTAACCCGATACCTCGAAGAAAACAGCATCCTGGACCCATCCCAATCGGGGTTCCGCAGCAACCACAGCACTGAGACTGCCCTCATCGCCGCCACCGACGACATCAGGATCCTGCTGGACAACGGTGAGACCGCAGCCCTCATCCTGCTGGACCTCTCCGCCGCCTTCGACACTGTCTGCCACCGCACTCTACGCGCACGCCTCCACGACGCAGGGATCCGAGACAAGGCCCTGGAATGGGCCACCTCCTTCCTCGCCGGCAGAACCTAGAGAGTCCGCCTCCCACCATTCCGATCCGAAGCCTCCGAGATCATCTGCGGCGTACCCCAGGGATCGTCCCTCAGCCCAACACTGTTCAACATCTACATGGCCCCGCTCGCATGCATCGCCAGACAGCACGACCTCAACATAATCTCCTACGCCGACGACACAACTGATCCTCTCCCTCACCAAGGACCCCCTCGCCGCCAAATCCAACCTCCATGAAGGGATGAAGGCCGTCGCCGATTGGATGAAGATCAGCCGACTAAAACTGAACACGGAGAAGACAGAGGTCCTCATCCTCGGCTCCAACCCCTCAGCCTGGGACGACTCCTGGTGGCCAACGACGCTGGGAGCAGCCCCGACACCCACCGACCACGCACGCAACCTGGGAGTCATCCTCGACTCAACGCTCTCCATGGCCAAGCAAGTCAACGCAGTCTCATCCTCCTGCTTCAACACCCTCCGCATGCTTCGCAAGATCTACAGGTGGATCCCGACAGACACGAGAAGAACAGTCACCCAGGCCCTCGTCAGCAGCAGACTTGACTATGGGAACGCCCTCTACGCGGGAGCCCCGGCCAAGCTCATCAAGCGACTGCAACGCATACAAAACGCCTCCGCACGCCTGATCCTCGATGTACCACGCCACAGCCACATCACCCCCCACCTGAGGAACCTGCACTGGCTCCCCGTCGACAGGAGAATCTCCTTCAAACTCCTCATCCACGCACACAAGGCACTCCACAAGACTGGCCCAGCCTACCTCAACAGACGACTCCTCTTCTACGTCCCCAACCGCCAACTCCGCTCCGCCGACCTCTCCCTCGCCACCGTCCCTCGCATTCGAAGAACCACCACCGGCGGCAGATCCTTCTCCCACCTCGCCGCCAAGACCTGGAACACCCTTCCACTAAGCCTACGACAGACCCAAGACCTGCTGACCTTCAGGAGGCTACTCAAGACCTGGTTGTTCGACCAGTAGCAGCACCCCCCTTTTTTCCCCCAGCGCCTTGAGACCCTCGCGGGTAAGTAGTGCGCTTTACAAATTCTGTGATTGATTGATTGCAGTAAATGTCTTGTTCTGTGCATCAGAGCATGTTGGGGATGTCCACAGGAGAGAATATGGTGTGGACGAAGGTGGTGCATTCACTGAACGGGGACAGTGAGAGCACAAGAATTAGCCAGTGTCGTATTGAGTCAGTTCTGCCCCCTTGGATACAGTGAGAGGCGAGCATACCTTTCTATTTAACTGTACAGAGTGAAGTTCACTTCGACTGCTAGCCCCGCCCTCTTCCATGCCCTTGCACCTCTGACATTCTCTGCTTCTGCTGGTCTGAGCCTAGGTAGGCCCGCTGCACCCATTACTGACCCCCCTATCACTCCTATGCAGGCTCTGGCGAGTGAGAGTGCGTCGAGTGTTCAAAGGAGGCGGCACCATCGTAGGTAGGAGACTCAAGAGAAGCCGCATTACTCCTGTCACTTCATGTATACATCGTATTTCCTTGTGCACACCTTACGGCTGTGTGTGTCAGTGACACAACCGTGGCTAGCGTTGCCCTCCACTGCTTAGGAGCTATATTAGAATGCAACTGTTTGCTGGGTTATCCCATGCTGAAGTAGTTACACTGGCCATGGGAGGGGTTGTTAGCGGGGTTCAGGACTGGTGGTTTTCTACGGCAGCCCGTGCTAAAGAGCGCAAGGTCGGCCGACAGCGTGCCCCGTTTGACTCGGGCACATTACCCGATATAAATATATGAAACTCTGAATGCCCCAGTTGATATCCAAATGGTGCAGTGTGTCCGCAACAAATATTTCGTTGCACTTACTCTTTTCCCTCCTTGTGGGATTGGGGTAAGGTATCATCAACCATGTCTTCAAGGGTAGCTGCTGTCACCTGTTGAAGGGCAGAAGGACTGCATGAAGCCATGAGTGGAGGGGCTGAGTAAAGTTCCTGTATTTGCTTTTTTGCATGGAGGGGTTTGGGGGGGGGTGAGTATGCGATGAAACATAGTTGTAAGTGCAATACAAATTGTATTTTGAGGGATATATAGCAATTGCGGTTGTAGGAGAAGGGATACCCGTTTAACTGCATTTGTGTTTGGTAGAGGACCGTCCCCGCTCCCAACATCTGGTTAGTAGGAAGGCAAAGCTGTTGTAGTGGTCGCTCTGCTGCAACTGATATCTCCAGAGGAAGCGTAATGGCATGCCAGATAGGTGGTTGAAAGCACCCCACGACCTCCAAAAGACACTGCTGACAGATACTTGTGATACACAAATGGTGTCTCTGGTGACTCACTGGAGGAAGGAAACGGGTAGTGTTTTAGTGCACATAGTTGCTTTGTTTCAGATGGTGTGGCTTGTGGAACATGATGGTTATTAATTATGTCCCGGGTCAACTGAAATCTTTGTAGATAGACATTTTTGGCTGAAGTAGTCTGTGTTGCCACTTAGAAGACCCTTCTTTTCCAAGGAGATCTTCTCCTGATATCTCACAAGAGTACAGACCCCAGATCCGGGGTGGGTTCACTGGCGGGATATATATAACATGACATTAAGGTGGATATCTTGGAATATTAGATGGCTGCGAAACCCGTGCAAATGTCGCCAAGTTCTGACTTACCATAACGTCACAAAATAGATGTGGCGTACCTTCAAGAAACACACTTGGCCCCCCCATAAGAGCCTCCAACTTTGCCAGAACATGGGTGAACATCGCTACTTTGCATCTAATTTCACCTATTCTAGAGGGGTAGCTATCTTAATAAACAGTTCGGCAAGATTCCACCAGCACCATGTCTTAGCAGACACAGATGGGTGCTATTTGATAGTGCAAGGACCTGGGGCGCAACTAGACCCGAACTTCAGCACCTTTCTGACAAACATTTCATTTTTTTATAGTGCTGCTCATAGTTTACTCACACTCAGTTCTGTGATTTGCATGGTACACGTTCTTTGTAGCAGGCACATTAACCCGCTGTGTGGGTGGCAGGAGTGCCCATATGAGTGCACGGTGAGCGATGCGACAGTGTGAGAGTAGGGTAAGTGGAGTGACTGCAGGGTGATTGAGGTGACCATATGAATTTGGGTGCGCATGTAAGTGCTGAGTGGGACGAATGAATGCATGTTTAGTGATGGGCTTGTTTGAGTGAGATTGCAGATTGAGCAGTGTGGGGGACAGGTGAGTGAAGTGTCACATGAGTGCAGGGTGAGTAGTGTGCTCGTGTGACTGCAGGGTGAGGTACAGGGTGAACAGCACAAGTGCATTGTGAGTGCAGTGTGAGCGGGTGAATGGTGTGAGTGCATGGTGATCAGTGTGAGTGTGTTATGATCGCTGTGAGTGCAGGGTGAGCGTGAAAGTGAAGAGCGAGAATGAGGAGTGTGTTGTCTGAATGCAGGGTGCATTCCCAGACACTTGAAGTAACTAAGCATGTAAAAGACAGCGGCGCAGGGTTTCAGATATAAGTTAAACTATTGCTATTATGGCATTAATCAGGGATCGAGGGTGGAGGAAATAAATAATGTGCTGATCCTGCAACAAACTTCCAATCTTATGATTAGGGTTGCCAGCTCATTATTTTGATGTCCCAGATGGTACAAAAGGAAACAGTCACCTAAAGCCGTATTTTCAGCACTTATCTGCGCATACTTCGAACAGCAAATATAAATAGAAAGCACTTTTAATTGTGTTCTAGGGCTGCCTGAATTATCCATGACTGATAATTAAAGGGAACAAAGACAGAAAAGTCACATTACATGGTCACTTGGGACTTGGAGGTTCTAGGGCTTTGTAATGTACTGGGTGGGCCCTTGCGTTCCGCATGTCTTAAATTAGCATTCCATTAGTAATCCTGATTTTAAGTCAATTGGTGTGGTTTGATTACCAATGAACTGCTAAACGTCAGTTGTTAATTTATTGTACATCGTCTACTGAATATTGGTAAGGCACTTTGCAGTGCGGAGGGAAAATACATACTTTTTTATTTATGACCCTATTTAGTGTCAAGCCGAGGTCTTTGAGGCTCTTTAAACAACACATGGCTGGCATTTTTCTTTTGGCAACCTTACTTTATATTTCTTTTCATGAAATGCATTCTCACACTACGGCAGTAAATGTAAAATACAAATGTAAGGATTATGCAGAGTGGGGGCCCAGGGGATACTGGAACCAGAAAAAACAAGCATTTGCAATGCAATATGTCTCGCATTTATGAGAGTTTAAGCTATTATCATTGTAAATGACAATGCCTTTTATTTATGTGTTTTTAAAACAGAGAAATAAAAGGCATTGTCATTTACAATGCCAATAGCTTAAACTCTTGCAAATGTGAGACCTATTGCACTGCAAATGCGTGCTATAAAATTTAAAAAAGCGAAAGGAGAGAGCATGTCCTGCCTGAACACGAGGAAAATAAACAAGCAGCAGGCACTTAATACGCCGAACTACTCCTGCGTTTTAGAAGCTGGCTCGGACCTTAAAGGACCCTTGCAAGAAGTGAAAAACGTAAAGGCCCCTTAATCAGATGCAAGCATTATAGAAAAATTTGTATTTATGTCCATCCTCCATCCACCACACCCGCCAGTATAACCGAGCAATGGCAATATAATAAACCAGAGACCTGGCAAGAAGCATTAATGACATCTAGTGTTATTACGACGGTTTCGACTGGGGAGACAGGATAAAACTATGTGGGTAGACTCCGAATGTCTATCTGTTGTTGCACAAAACGTGCAGAGACTGTTTTCATAAATGGAAACAAAATGGTGATCTCACGGTCGAGGGGGGATTTTTGGATAGTGGTCAAATCAAGGCAGCTTCAAATTAAGTTTTGCATATGAATACGGGGGGGGGGAGTTGTAATGCATTCATCGAGGAGGAGTTCTGCTCTTCTAATCCTTGACTTTCTGTCAGCAGCAGCTAGCTCCTAAACCCCACTAACGTAGAAAGCGAAAGGTCAGTGTCAAACTTCTGTCATGAGTCCCCATACAGTCCCGCGAGGGGCAGGCCATCATTAGGGACCTACACAGCCAAGCAGATTTATTGGTTCTGTTATTTTCTATTTTTGCCCTATAATTTCCTCGAACACAGTAGGTATCGGAAACAGATGATTGTTGCTTTAATTAGAAATTAGATCACGTCTCATATTTTCTGTTTAATCCATGAATTCCTAAAGGAATCGAAAGCTGGCTCTGTCACCGTGTCCGCGGGGCACATTGCAGCAGGGTAAAGAGCCACAGTTCAGACACACCGGCTTCCAGTTTAGCAGACTTTAGGGGCTGACAATACTAGGGGTTCAGCACCTTTCCCCCTCCGTACCCAGGGGCTAGGACTGCTCCTCATCAGGTTATCTGGTCTCAATCACTCCCTTTATGTATACGCCGGTCAGCAAGCCTGGACCAGCCTTTGTGCGGATGATGCCAGCAAGCACTGCAGAAGATCCCAGCCTTCTGGCAGCTTTCCCTATATGCAATGGGAGAGGTTGTGGCCTTATGGCCAGAGCTGCCGACTTTGTAGCTGGGGAACCAGGTTCGGGCCTCGGCGTCGGCTCCGCTTCCTGTGATTCACTTAATCTCCCCGTGCCTACCAAAAAACTAATGTGTCCTTGTTAACGTAACTGGTGCTCGTGTAAAGCGCCCCAATACCTTCGGGTCGAGTTTGCGCTATATAAACCTGCAAAAATAAATAATCTGATGTCAATGTTATCAGAAGACCACGAGCACTCCGCTACACTCAAGAATGTCATTTTCAGAGGGTCCCGGACTGTGGCGTGCTCCTTCGAAGCAAACTGCTCCTTGAAGTGGCGTCACAACTGTAGGACTGACATGGGAACCATAAATGATAAAATGGATATTTAATTGCATGCACATTCCCTTCTCAGTGGAACGCACAGAACACAGCGTAGCTAATGCCCAAACGCCGACACATTAGGCATTTCAGTCTTTTTTTTTTTTTTTTTTAAAGAAAAGCATTATTCGTCTTATTATTACTGTGGATTGTTTACGTGTTGTCATTTGACTCACCTATTCCGGACACGTCAAGGATCAGCCGCTAGAAAAGAAGCCAGAGTGATGAGGCAGTGGCAGCCGGTTTTCACCTCCTCCTCCCAGCTATGCTGCGGTCCTGGTGGGGGGAGGGGCCGCCGCTCTACAATCCCTTTGATTTAATAAAAAAAATAAAACCAACAAGTCCTTCACAGCACTCACTCTTTAGCTTCACATATCTTAAGCTAAAGCGCGGTGCTGCGATTGCTCCAAAAGTCAAGAAATACATTTTGTTTTTACTATTTCTTGACTTTTGAAGCAATCGCGGCACCGCACTTTAGCTTAAGATGTTTACAGCTAAAGCTCGTGTGCCGCCATTGCAAGAACAGTAAACTGTAGGCAAGCATACAGGCGCCATATTAAGTAAATAAAGAAATAAATGAAAGCCTCGCGATGCTGTTTGGGAGGTGGGAGGGGTGATGGAAAGTTACAAAACAATAAAATGGCAGCCATTATTAGTGTTGAAGCTGCCGCAATGTTAAACGGTAATTACACGAATAATAAAAAAAGTGCTTACCCACTAATTAAAGGACACCGTGTAATGCCGCAAGTAAAAGATCCAGTCCAGATGGGCCGTCCCAAAAGGAGACAGGGCAGTAACAAGGAGGGACTAAGAAGCCTCATTTACAATCAAAAGCCAGCGTTTAGCATGGACGATGACGCAAGCCAATGAAAAAGATGGGCGGGCCTACAACTCCACTTCTAAAATCTCCTCTACTACAATATGCCTCGCAGAGCGAGCAGCGCATGCGCGCTGCAACGCCAGGCAAGACCTAAAAACTAAGCCTCGGAACCAGTTTATAAAGGTATGTAAATATTCAAATGGTCTTTAAAGACCTGTGAAAAACTCGGGCGTGCCAGAGATAAGACTCCAGACACTGCCCAGCCGAGCCAACAGGAGCTCGAGCTGCAGCAGCCTGGGCTGAGAGACACGACGGGGGAGGGCTGAAGCCCTTCCAGCCCTATGGGCATTGCGCGCCTGGCAAGGACTGCTGTGAAACTTGCATGTAACACTAGTGAA
This sequence comes from Calotriton arnoldi, assembly GCA_963921515.1. Classification (NCBI taxonomy): domain Eukaryota; kingdom Metazoa; phylum Chordata; class Amphibia; order Caudata; family Salamandridae; genus Calotriton; species Calotriton arnoldi. Next base: position 594,934 of record CAWUFW010002082.1, on the reverse strand, counting down.
TTCTGATGCACCAAATGCAGACGGCCCTGAATTTGTTTCACAGTTACTCTCCTGCGTTAACTCCATAGACACACACACACACTATCTTATAGGGAGGTGACCATAAATTGGTCTCAGATCCAATACTAGATTGCGCCAAGGGGCAAGCTTGCAGTCACAACAAGGCGGGAAAAACCCTAGCTGCCATAATACAGGACAACAAATTGGTGGATATCTAGAGAGAGTGCCACCCACAAGGCTGAGAATACATATTTCAATCTTCAGTACACGAGTTTAGATTACACTACTGGCATAGCACAAAGGATATCATGAGGTGGACGTGCAAAATACAGCATCTCCCCCGGACAATAGGATACCACACACCGGGGATGCTAGAGTTATTTCTTACTAATGAGCCCCGTCCTCAGCAATTGTGGTGTCTCCAGCCTGCCAAATCTACGTGATAGGGTATTTTGCAAAGAGGTATGGGAGGCCATGTAAAATTACTTCACCAAGAACAAAGCATAAGTAAAATCAGTCAGTACACATGGGAGGCATGTAAAGTGGTGATCCATGGTGAATGCATCACCAAAAGTAATAGCATATTGAAATCTATACAAAGTTGCCAAGACAGTGGAAGAGATCAAAGTATTGGAAGACAAATATGATCACGCGGGTGGGGCTGAAGAACTGTTATGTTTCATATAGAGGCCCTAATATAGACGCGTTCATATATGCCGTATATGGTCATGTTCGCATATGCCCTATTATGGTCATACTCGTATATGCCCTATTTTGGTCATAATCGTCTATGCCCTATTATGGTCATGATCTTCTATGCCCTAATATAGGCATGATCTTTCACCTACATTAGTTCCCTACAGTACACAACGAGCTCTGAGGGTTGAACGTTATCTAGTCTGTGGTTAGAACACTGCAGGGTTTTTCCCGAACACAGGCCTACAATGTACTCATAAATTATGTATGAGCATTCACCAGCTACATCTCCCGCATAATATGCATCTACAAAGTTCACCCCCGACGTCTTCCTCATGTCTAACAAAGACCAATACAAACCATACTGAGGGACGAGACACTTTAGGGTATAAATACACCACATCTTGCCACGGTAACATAGAGGGAACCGAGACTTCCATGCTGACACACTGACCAGAGATGCTGAGGCTCCTGCATGCAGTCGCTCCAGCTGACAGCGGTCTAACACAGCCCTTGCGGGGTGTCCAACTCAAGACCCGGACGGGGTCCCATACTCTCTCTTCAGGTAATGGGGTTCGACTAAATCCTAGAAGGATTCTTGGCTCTTAGGCTTTTAGACCTACACATATGCTAGGTACACTCAGGTACATCTAGTTGGGCATCGTAGGAGTATGCACACTTTCATAATGCTTTTTATATTCATGTATGTATTCATGATTATTGCAATATGGTAGAACTGTTCTATCCCTTCACTTTTATCGTACTGCTGATAATATATCTCTGCTATTGTCTGCTGGTTACTGCAGCACATATATTTTGCACTAGAATAACAACTGTTCAATAAATACTTATTGAAACGCCCAGACTATTTATTCTGTGTAACTCTCTGAGACAAACCGAATAAGTAAGCACGAGTGACTGAGCGAAAAGTAGTACATTGTTTCCACGATTCTGAGGGATCAGGGTTGTCATGATCTAAGGTTGCCAGAAACTAATCTCTCTCCGATAAGTGGAGATTCTAGTGGCACTGTGAGCTAGCTAATGCAAATCCGGCTAACATACGCGGTGGGGCTGCACAGAGTCAGTCTACCACCAACCCCACAGTTTATGTTATCCAAACGCGCAGGTCCTGCAGAGGTACTATAGGAACTACACGACATGGCGCCACCAACGTTGGTTGGGTACGTATTTAACAGTAGAATCTGAGTAGTTCAGTCATGCTATTCTCAGAGAACCTACTCACAAAAACCCCAGAGACGTCTGGAGTGGGTGGGCACAAAATCCGCCGCAGCTGAGTAGTACGAAAATACTATTTATTGGCTGTTGGTTATTCAAGCTTGAAAGGACATAGTGTTCCAAAAATTGTGACTAAAACCTATCATAGTTTCTTTGAAACACTAGTCTGTGTTCTATACACGATGACTACCGCAGTCTTAGATCCACTACAAATGCCACTGCCTCTGTCAGACGAGGAAGAAGATCCTGAGGATGCAATACAGATTGCACCAAAATTCAGAAGGACAGTCACCATAAGACTATTAGAAAATGGCTTACAAGCTAAGGGTGGCATTGTAGTTTTCGTGATTGAGGCACACGAATCAAACAAAACAGAGGTATTCTATTCATGGGTTACACTCCCGGCAGCAAATGCAATAACAAAGACATTTCACTACTATATAGAAGGAGATGCAACACCGGAATATGCTCCGTTTGAGGACATAGAGATTCCACTCACTTACCAGGAACATTATTACTGGTTTAATGGCGCCCTACCCCATGTATGAAGAAGAGTAAGATTAGGCCTGCTCGGAGGAGATGGGGCCACATGGCCGATACTAGCGGCTTACACACCGCATCCTGACATTGGCACAATGACACAGCCAGACTTACTCATACAACACAGAGATTTCATTAAAATCTACAGAAACCTGACACAATTTGTCACGAGGACTTTAACAATCCAACCTGCACCAGGTGCAGCAAATAGTACTCCAGCTCAGGGTACAGGAAATAAAATTACTCCTCAAACATTACACGCGGTAATGGGCAAAATGCCCGCAAAACGCGAACAAATACCATTTTGGATAGCTCAGAAAATAACTCAGCTTGAGGCAGTATTCCCGAATACTACCACCTGTGATAAACACAGAATACTAACAATCTGCTTGCCCATGGGGTACAATCTTTGCTGCAATATATACCGGAAGTCATGGTATCCCGTCATTAGCAGTAGTAATTGACGTATTGAGACAGATACAAAATGAGTACAGAGCAGAGCCTGCCCTTAACTTAGGGATGAAGTTACTAAATAACTTTGACCAGGTATCAGCCATAATACTAGCTAACATTAAGGGGGAAGCAACTTCAGTGGCGATCCGCCAACGCCTAAGAGAGTTCGGTCCAATAGATCAACAACACGAACTACCCAAAATAATTGAAACTGCATATGCAGAACTAGGCAGAGACAGTCTAGGTGGGAAAGCATTGAAACCACAACTGGTGGGCAGTCCTGAAAAGGACACTACAAAGCAGACACCTACTTCTTCTAAAAAGAAGTGAGAAAATAAAAAACAACAAAATCTAAAGACAGCAGATCTCAATCCAGAGGCAGGTCTCCTCAACAGGAGCCCTCTGAAAGGAGGTATAACCTCAGGAATAGGGATAATATTAAAAAACCTGTCAGTTATCAGGATACTGATACTCGTTCCTCTTGTTCCTTTCAGGGTTCATCAAAAAACTCCGAGAGGGAAGGACGGTCAGAGGAGCGTATAAAGTCCAGAGACACGCAACGTGCTGCGGACTACGCACCTAAAAAAGAAGATAAACAAAAACCTCAGTTCAAAAAGAAGAAGGTAGCAGGTCTCAAGATCAGACATGCCCAGAATTCTGAGGACACAGCTTCTGAACGGGGAATGGGCTCTGACGATGCTAGACAGCGCGGCAGAAGTAACAATAGCTCGCCAGAACCTGAAGGAATTTCTGGGAACAGCGGAGTTGAGTGAGTATATCATGGTGGAAACACCCGATACTCGGGTAAATGTCCCACATAAGTTACATGAGATAACACTCCGGATGGAGGGAACAAGCCCAGGAAAATTAAAGGTCTATTTTGGAAAAATCTGTCATCTGGATATGACATTCTATTAGCAGAGCAAGACTGGCCGCCAGCATTCGTCATGGAGTGCCCCAAGGGAGAAAAGGTAATTTTACCCGCATTTTCTGACCTCGTTCCCATACATTTAAAACATGCATATGCGCAGGAGTGGGCGGTTGCCCTAGCTCCAGCATTGTACAAAAATCATGCTGGTTGGGATGAAGATTCAACCCACCACGTGATCCTGTTAAAAGTTTCCCCAAATGCTCAAAGGCAATACCCTATAAAGCAGGAAGCTAAGAAACAAGTCAGGGAGATCCTAGATCAACTTGAATACCAGGGGGTGATAGAAAATTGCACCTCACCAATGAACAATCCTTTGTTCCCCGTATCAAAACTTGACAACACATCGTTTAGTTTTAGATTACAGACATTTAAACACTTGCACAAAGACATTTGCAGTTCAAAATGCACACAGTGCCGCATTAATGAATAACATCGTGCGACAAAAATACAAAACAACACTTGATAGCTCAAATGGATTTTTCTGCCAAAATATAGCGCCTGAAAGCAGGTACTCGACCGCATTCTCAGCGCTAGGGTATCAACGGCAATTTTGTCGTTTGCCCCAAGGGTATAAGAATAGCCCGGGGTTTTCAGCAAGGGTAACAGTTGCTCCAAAATTTGGATGAAGAAGCATTGTCCTATGTAGATGATATTTATCTGACGGACGATGACTTACCGAGGCACTTGACCAGGGTGAGCACCATTATTATGGGAGTCGCCTCTGAGGGCTATAAATTTAATTTTAAAAAAATCAAAAATTGCCCATCTCAATGTCCTGTTTTTGGGATATGAGCTGTCAAGTGAAGGAAAAAGCCTAGCAGCTAACTTTTTAGAAAAGTGTGCACTGCTCCAACCTCCAAAATCATTAAAGAATTTACAATCAATTCTGGGATTCCTAAATTTTGGTCGAACATACATTTTGGATTACGCAGAAAGAGTAAAACCTTTCTATGACTTAATAAAACCTGATTTTTCAGTCAGACAATGGACACAGGAACATACCAATATCCTACGTTCACTACAGGAAGACATGATAGCTTCAAAACATTTACAGACACGCATAAACGTACGCAACTTAGTGATCCGAGTAATAGCGGGTCAATGCGGGTACACTTATTTAACTTTCAATTAAGGAGAAACGGTACCAATCGCATATAAATCACACCTGTACACAAACGCAGAGATGCGTTTCACTTCAACAGAAAAAATCCTGACAGCAGTGCAGACCGCTGTAGCAAGAGAAAGAGCTCTGGCTCAGGGAAAGCGCATAATAGTCGTGACCCCAGTACCAGCCTTAGAGGCTGTTACAAAGGTTAGCATCCCAAATGCGAAAGCCTTACATCCCAGATGGATACAATGGGCTAATTCTCTTACTGCAACAGATGTTGAATACAGATTTGATCCAAATTTAAAAACGCAAGCATTTCTGCAATACGAACAAGAATATCCTCTTCCAAATGAGATTTTCCTCTAGATCAGTATGAATACATTATTTACACTGACGGATCTGCTCAACCGGCCATAGGGAGTAAGCAAGCTTACAGCGCAGCGTGTGCGATTGTTAAAGGTCGCATGCGCGATGGAAACTTCCATCCGAGTTGCACTAAACGCAATCTCTAGGAGACTGCACGGCTCAGTTGGCAGAATTAAAAGCACTAATACTGGCACTAGTAAATACGGAACACGAATTCCCCACACTAATTGTGTGTGATTCCTTTTACTGTGTACAGTCGTACAATGAATATTTACACCATTGGGAACAAAACGGGTTTAAAGATGCAAAAGGTGGCACAATTAAGCATAAAATTCTATGGGAACAGGTAGTGGAGTTGAGAAACGAACTACCAAGGGCTCACGTGATACATACACTGAGTCATCAGCGTGATGGCGTTTACGTTGAAGGGAATTCATTGGCTGATGAAGCAGCAAAGGGGCTGTACGCACAGCGTCCATAGCTGCAATCACTCGTTCAAAAACGAGAATAGACGGCGAGATTATGGTAGCTGTCAATGCTTCACGCAAAGGCAGCACAGCAGTACCAAAGAAATTTCCACTCAAGTACTCCTACAAGTTAGATGCACAAAACATTCCATATGCTCAGATTCCTGGAGTGGGGGATAGAGTAATACCAAATATGGATGGTAGGCAAGGCTTAATTCTAGCAGCACACGAGGGTTTGGGTTCTGCACATACAGGCGTCACAGCGACTATTTCTTTACTGAAACAGTGCTACTGGTGGCCAGGATTAACAAAGCAGACCAAAGACTATGTCTTATAGTGCGAGATCTGCCAGCAGATGAAGGGCTCCACCGTAGCACGCCCAGCGCAGACACCATTGTTAAAATCAGACAAACCTCTCGCTTGTGTTTATTTGGACCACTGCGGACCCCTAAAATCTGATGGGGCCAAGAAATATATCATGGTTGCAGTGGATTCCTGCTCTATATTCCTATGGGTTTGGCCTCAGCGCTGTGCTGACGCTCGAACTGTTATAAAAGATTTGCGAGTCTTTATCGGCACATACGCAGTTGGCACGTTACATTCTGACCATGGCCCGGCGTTTAGCTCTCGGGCTTACAAAGAGGCCATGGAAGGAATGGGCGTAGCATTGCGGTACTCCTCTCCGTACCATCCTGAGGAAAATTCGGTTGTGGAGAGGAAAAACCGGGATTTAAAGCAATCTTTAACAGCTGGGGTATTAGGCAAGGGCGGTAGATGGGTCGATCACCTTTATGGGGTCCAAAGAGCAATAAACAATCAGCCAAGAAGCTCTCTGGGGGTTGTGACTCCTTACGAGGTCCTAATTGGGACAAGAATGTGGATACCTGATCTTGATTGTGAAGGCACAGTGGCGGATGAAAAACCATTTGATATCCATGATCGTTTGGCTGTTTTACAGGATCTAAATAAATCCAGGACACAACAAAGCAACGTCCACTTAAAACAGACCGCCACTGAGGAAGTCAAGGCAGTAACGGCAAGACCTGTCTGGATCCCAAAAGTCGGGGATCTGGTCAGAGAAAAGATTGCAGACAAGAAAGAATTCGGACCATCCTACAGAACAGCTGTACCGGTCCTAGCAATCCAAGGCACAAGAACTGTACTTCTGCCGCCTCTTGAAGGAAAAAGGAGAAAAGATTTGTCTCAATTGACTAAATCAAACCACACTATATGGCTGATACTAAACAGTAGGCCTCGTGGACTCCACAGTAGCAGACGTCCTCCTCTCGCTACAATCCAAGAAGTCCAAACAGAACGACTCATCACGTTTGAAGAGCAACCTGTACGGAATGAAGGACTAGGCAACAATGCTATGGAACTCGTTCCACTTCAACAAGAAGAAAATCAACTTAACAACCAAGTTGCAATAAGACCGACTGCAGTCGTCTACGTCAACATGCCTCGTCAAGAGCAAAATCCAATTTCAACAAATCCCGATGCAATTCCAACAATTGATCGAACTGCTTCTGGCTATTTCATGAACTTTGATACGTTTTCACTGGATCCAAGCGAGCCGGAAATGACGCCAGCCAAAAAATCACACAAACAGAAACTCATTGACTTTTTGCACTTTTTTAGAAAGACTTACCTGGTGTCACCTTGGATAGAACTATGGTATATCACTGGGATTCTATTTTTTCTGTTCTGGCTAGGTTTAATTATAACTTTTAGTATGCTTATTAATGGACGATATCTCCAGCAGAGCTCTACAGCCCAAAGAGTCAATTTGATTTTAAAGCCACACCAGTCTTCACATTGTGAACCAAGAGACTTGTCTTCAGTGAACATCATAGCAGTTCCTATACCGGACGGTATAGTATGGGACAAGATTGATTTTGATATATTCGGTCCGACTGAACTTTTAAAGCTTAAACATGTATTTAAAATGTCTTTAAGTGATATCATTACCTCCAGTACATTGTCTGATGATTGGGACACTGAAATGGTAAAAAATATGATGTCTGATTTAGAAAAAACTGCAGCATTTCCGAACAATGAAATGTTAGAAGGTACTTCAGACTATGATACATTGTACTGTTACCAACATTATGGTCATCATTTCTTGCACAAATCTATAACACCTAGAAATGTATTTGAATACCACCAGTGGGAACACTGCCCAACACCTCCGAAAGGTAGTTCGCAAACTTTTGCACAGAAATTCACATACTTTTCAAGGTTTAGTACATCTGACCCGAAATCATTTTATTACAAAGTGGCAAAAACATCAGCACAGAAAATTATGTTGACTAATACCAAACAGATTTACTCTGCTTCCTTTATGGCCCAGCTGTCTACACAGGGTTTTGACCTATGGAAGGACACTATAGATTTAAAATCAATCTGGGGTTCGAGGGACTGGCAAGTCCAGGGAACAGAAGCGCTTTTTAGAGCATGCCTCATTCCACAGCAGATGATATTTCTAAATGACACTGTGCAACAGACATCCTGTCTTGGACAAGCCAAGTACAAGGAAATGAACACACCTGCGTTTCCAGCACCATCACAGATGGGTGGGGGGCAGAATTCAACCACACAGGGGGTAGGATTAGATGACATTCTCCAGTACAACAGGTCAGATCCCAATTGGACAGAATAGCTGATTTGGCCCATTGACACAAACACATGTCAACAGAGATTCCTAGGTATAACCGAGGGGTTTAGTATCAGTAGGCCAGATACACGCTATGTACAAAGACAACACCCAGGGGTAGTGACATCGTATAGTGTTGGGAAGTTGTGCCTTGATTGGCTAGAGACCTCAACACTCACAGAAGTAAAACATCACTTGACCTTACTCACACCTGATGTAGACCTTAGGGATTTCTTGTCAGGCCCAAGAAAAACACGTCAGAAACGTTTCATATATGCTGGCATTTATGCCTATTATAATGAAAACTGGAAAATATCCCAACAGGAGGCCGCAGAAATAATACGGGGAATAGACTGTATTAACCTAGAGAAGGCATTAGCTGTAGTGGATAATGGGTTAACAACTTTGACCTCCAGGATTTACTCCTTAGGCAACATTGTATCTTCGGCAATTGACATATTAGAACAAGATCTGGCCTTGTTACAACACGGGCAATCTCAGTTAGGTCCTATTGTGATGTTAAGCTGGACGCTGCAATCTTTGCGTGCAGGCTATGTGCCCTTGCGTTTTATAAACACCACGTCTCTGTTTTCAGAATACAATCTAACTGATAGACAGAAATGGCACAAAGAGGAGCCAAATATACAATGCTGCGTATTGAGCAACTGGAAAGGTTACCGTTCACTGTAGCCGAATTACCATCAACTGAATGGCTAATTCATGGCCAAATCACTCTGCCGGTCACTACGTTTCAGTTTCAATATTGCCTTGAGCAAAGGCAGGGAGGCAAATATGAAAGAATGGGTAAGGGTTACATTAAGGAAACTTGGGAGTTACCATATAGATATCGATGCCGGAATGGGGATCGAGAAGTGTATCTGAGTGGTACAAACTGCAAGAACGCTTTAAGCGGTTCTCTCATGTGTCAGGATATTTCTCTGCACGGAGCATGTAGTGGTTCGGTAGCGAATCTATCTTGTCACATGTCAGGGATCCCAGTGGCCATGATCACGCCGGTTTTCCAGCTGCTCTCGAATGGGAGTTACTTGATGCTAAACGATCAAGGTTGCTGTGGGATGCTTCCGGGCGTCGCCTATCTGGTCACTGTTAACTCCAGGGTTACTTGCTGTATGCAAGTATTGTTTCCGCCACTGAACACAGTCAGGGAGGCGCCGTTATGGCCTTCGTTGAATGTTTCCTTTATACAATTTGATACTTTGAGCAGACTGAAAGCCATGCTTTTACAGCAACCCGTGCCCTTAACCTCCGCTCGAGAAATCTTTGAACTTCAAGTTGCAAGGACCTCGAGTGAGATACAAGCGCTTATACGTACGAACTGCCCCTTTCATTTCACAGAAATGGTGGGTCGTATCTTTAACATGTCTGATACGAGCGGTATTGTACACCTATTTAAGACCATAGGGTCAGGACTATTAAGCACCTTTCAGACAGTCCTCGGAGTAATCCCAAATTTTATACACTCCGTATTGGGAAGCATGTTTGGAGGTGTCCCGCTTATCCTGTTCCTAATTGCAGGAGTCCTGATTGTAATCTTACTGCTACGCAATGGATGGCCCAATTTCTGAGGAAATGGCGAACGTACTCATGGAGCGGAAATACCGTGAACACATGGTACAGCTTCTGGGTATACCTTGCCTAAGAGAACTGAACGCCTCTTGGTTTCTATCGTTTAGACCAGTCTGGGTGGACTGCATCTTACCTGTTCTTCGATGCCTGTTTTGCGGAGAAGAATGCACATTGGATCTCTGTCTAACGTTTCCATCAAATACGCCTCCGGACATGGATGCTATGCTGGACCCCCTAAAGGCCCATGCTCTGCGTTGTCCCCAGCGTCTTCCAATTCTGATGAACGCATTCCTTGAGAATCCACAGGTGCCGTTTGCTCCTGCTGGGTTAGGTGGCTCCTCCACAGGCACTCAGGTAACAACTGCCGCACAAGCTGCAGCAGCACCGACTGTTGGCAGTGCTGAATTCCATCTATGTGCGATTGACGTTCTCTGTGAGGCGTTGGATTTGTCGTCTGCAGTAGCTAACACCGATAATGCTGTATCTCCCACCCAGGACATTTAATCTTGAATTGGCTCATCGCGTCCTGGGAAAGAATTCGGCTTCTCCACTTCGTTTCATAAATAAACGAACTAAATTTGGAACATTTCCTAAATTGACACTTTCACTTGAGAAAGAATGGCCTTCTTCTGCTTATGGTAATGCAACTTTTATAAGTGAGACAGAATTGACTTTTTCAAGTGGCAACAAAAGAATAGCTGACTTTTAACATTTTTTAATCATTTTTAAATGTCTTTTTAATATCATGTTTTTAGCTGTTTTTAAGAGAATTTTTAAATTGTCCAGATTTTAAGTATGGTCATTGTCATCCAATTCGAAAGTGGAGTGGGTGTTATGTTTCATATAGAGGCCCTAATATAGATGCGTTCATATATGCCGTATATGCTCATGTTCGCATATGCCCTATTATGGTCATACTCGTATATGCCCTATTTTGGTCATAATCCTCTATGCCCTATTATGGTCATGATCTTCTATGCCCTAATATAGGCATGATCTTTCACCTACATTAGTTCCCTACAGTACACAACGAGCTCTGAGGGTTGAACGTTATCTAGTCTGTGGTTAGAACACTGCAGGTTTTTCCCGAACACAGGCCTACAATGTACTCATAAATTATGCATGAGCATTCACCAGCTACATCTCCCGCATAATATGTATGTACAAAGTTCACCCCTGACGTCTTCCTCATGTCTAACAAAGACCAATACAAACCATACTGAGGGACGAGACACTTTAGGGTATAAATACACCACATCTTGCCACGGTAAGATAGAGGGAACCGAGACTTCCATGCTGACACACTGACCAGAGACGCTGAGGCTCCTGAATGCAGTCACTCCAGCTGACAGCGGTCTAAAACAGCCCTTGCGGGGTGTCCAACTCGAGACCAGAAAGGGGTCCCATACTCTCTCTTCAGGTAATGGGGTTCGACTAAATCCTAGAAGGATTCTTGGCTCTTAGGTTTTTAGACCTACACATATGCTAGGTACACTCAGGTACATCTAGTTAGGCATCGTAGGAGTACGCGCACTTTCATAATGCTATTTATATTCATGTATGTATTCATGATTATTGCAATATGGTAGAACTGTTCTATCCCTTCACTTTTATCGTACTGCTGATAATATATCTCTGCTATTGTCTGCTGGTTACTGCAGCACATATATTTTACACTAGAATAACAACTGTTCAATAAATACTTATTGAAACACCCAGACTGTTTATTCTGTGTAACTCTCTGAGACAAACCGAATAAGTAAGCACGAGTGACTGAGCGAAAAGTAGTACATTGTTTTCACGATTCTGAGGGATCAGGGTTATCATGATCTTAGGTTGCCAGAAACTAATCTCTCCCCGATAAGAGGAGATTCTAGTGGCACTGTGAGCTAGCTAATGCAAATCCGGCTAACATACGCGGTGGGGGTGCACAGAGTCAGTCTACCACCAATCCCACAGTTTATGTTATCCAAACGTGCAGGTCCTGCAGGGGTACTATAGGAACTACACGACAGAACAAGTTACTTACCTTCGGTAACGATGTATCTGTAAGAGACATACATTAGTTATAGATTCCTTACCTTAGAATTACCCCCAGGCGTCAGACTGGATCCGGAGAATTTTTCTGGAGCAGTACCCCTGCGCGTCGGTAGGTGGCATTGGTCGAGTCCGCGTCCGTGGTCGGCGTCATGGTCACCGGGATGTCGTCACGGTGTCTACTTAGACGCCGCCCCTGCGCGCTGACGTCAGTTCTGACACGACTTTCCACGCCAGAAGCGCAGAGCCATGAAAGACACTGACCACTGGTACACAAAACTAGGGCCCTGGAAGGGAGTCCCTATCCCTAGAAGTCAGTTCGCAGAGCGGGGAGGATGGGCGGGGCGATGAGTTGATCGTCCACCAGGAAATCTTTAGTGCTGTCAAGGTAGAAGGACATCGCACGTTTTGGGTCCAGACGGTGGAGTCTCTCCTCCTCTTTGGAAGGGTGCAGAGGAGGGAAGAAGGTGGGCAATGTGATGGTCTGACCTATGTGGAAAGAGGTAACCACTTTGGGCAGAAAAGAGAGGGCCTAGTATGAAGGACCACTTTGTCTGGATGAACTGCAAGAAAAGGAGGCTTGGAGGAAAGAGCCTGAAGCTCACTCACTCTGCGAGCAGATGTGATGGCAAGCAGGAAAGCGGTCTTCAAAGGTAAGACGACGAAGAGGACAATTATGTAGTGGCTCGAAGGAAGCACACATAAGGAAAGTAAGAACAAGATTCAAGTCCCACTGGGGCATTACGAAAGGAGAGGGAAGAAAGAGATGAGTAATGCCCGTATTCTATTTACAATCGTAAACTTGAAAAGAGAAGATTGATCAGGAAGGTGCAGAAAGGCAGAGATGGCCGAAAGGTAACCCTTAAGAGTGCCCAGAGCAGAACCCTGCTGGGACAAAGATAGAATGAAGCCGAGAACCTCTGAAACAGGGGCAGAAAGGGGATCCACAGCCTTTGCTGTGCACCATGCCACAAATTTGTTCCATCTACAGGCATATATGGTTTTATTGGAGGGACGCCTGGCTGCCAAGATGACATTACAGACTTCGGGAGGAAGGTCAAAGCTGTCAACTGTCGCCGCTCAATCTCCAAGAAAGGAGGTGGAGGCTGGACAGGTTTGGGTAGAGAACCGTCCCCTGCTGCTGCGACAGAAGATCCTCTCGAAGAGGCAGTCTGATCGATGGCCATGCTCAAGAGCTCGGGGTACCAGACTATTCGTGCCCAGTCCGGAGCCACAAGAATGACTTGGGCCCTGTCGCGCTTGATCCTCTTCAGCACTCTGGGCAGAAGTGGTACAGACGGAAAGGCGTACAGGAGGCCGCAATTCCATTCGCAACGAAAGGCGTCGCCGGCGAGTGCTGCCTTGGAAACTCCAACGCGCAGAACTGCTGACATTGCACGTTCTCTTTGGTGGCGAACAGATCTAACCAAGGCTCTCCTCACTGCCGAAAGAGACCTTGCACCACCTCCGAGTGAAGATAACATTTGTGATCCATCATGCACTGGCAGCTGAGTTCGTCTGCCCTGGCGTTGAGGGAACCTGCCAGGTGTTGAACCACCAGGGATATGCCCTACGTTCCAGCCATGTCCAAAGGAGAAGAGCCTCTTGATATTGGGCCCACGATCCCAACCCGCCCTGTTTGTTGCAGTACCACATGGCGGTGGTGTTGTCTGAACACCTGCACTACTCTTCCTTTGACAGAAGGAAGGAATGCCTTCAGTGCAAGACGGATCACATGGAGCTCCAAAAGGTTGATGTGGAGACCCGACTCCGCCGGAGACCAGAGACCCCTGATCTCCGCCTCTCCCAGGTGGCCGCTCCATTCCAGGAGTGATGTATCCGTCACCATTGTGAACTCTGGTTGGGGAAGGGAAGATTCCCCAACCACTGGAACTTCAGGTCCAACTGCAGAGCCCGCATATGCCACCTGGCATGATACACCAGCAGGATGCAGGAGCCCATGAGGCCCCAGTAGTCTCAGGGTCATTCTCACCGAAATCAAGGATAGAGGCTGAAACATCGGTATCATAGCCCGAATATCCCGGACTCGCTGCTCGGGAGGATAAGCCCGAAACTGCGCTGTATCCAGAACTGCTCAGATGACAAGGAGCTTCTGAGAGGGAATCAGGTGTGATTTCGGCACGTTAATAGTGAACCCCAGCGAGTGCAGGAGGTCCGCCATAGTCTGGAGGTGGGAGAGCTCGCCTTCAACAGCCAGTCGTCGAGATAGGGGAAGACTGGAACCCATGATCTGCACAGATGAGCTGCGACCACCGCCATCACTTTCGTGAACATCCGAGGGGCACTGTTAAGGCCAAAAGGGAGCACGGTAAACTGAAAATGCTCGTGGCCTACCGTGAAGCGTAGGTAACGCCTGTGAGCTGGCAGGACGGGGATGAGAAAATAGGCGTCCTGCAAGTCCAACGCTACCATCCTGTCTCCGAGAGCAGGCAGGACCTAAGCCAACATGAGCATTTTGAACTTCTCCTTCTGGAGGAAGCGATTGAGGGCCCTGAGGTCTAAGATAGGATGCAGGCCTTAGTCCTTCTTGGATACCAGAAAGTAGTGGTCTAACACAGCCCTTGCGGGGTGTCCAACTCAAGACCCGGACGGGGTCCCATACTCTCTCTTCAGGTAATGGGGTTCGACTAAATCCTAGAAGGATTCTTGGCTCTTAGGCTTTTAGACCTACACATATGCTAGGTACACTCAGGTACATCTAGTTGGGCATCGTAGGAGTATGCACACTTTCATAATGCTTTTTATATTCATGTATGTATTCATGATTATTGCAATATGGTAGAACTGTTCTATCCCTTCACTTTTATCGTACTGCTGATAATATATCTCTGCTATTGTCTGCTGGTTACTGCAGCACATATATTTTGCACTAGAATAACAACTGTTCAATAAATACTTATTGAAACGCCCAGACTATTTATTCTGTGTAACTCTCTGAGACAAACCGAATAAGTAAGCACGAGTGACTGAGCGAAAAGTAGTACATTGTTTCCACGATTCTGAGGGATCAGGGTTGTCATGATCTAAGGTTGCCAGAAACTAATCTCTCTCCGATAAGTGGAGATTCTAGTGGCACTGTGAGCTAGCTAATGCAAATCCGGCTAACATACGCGGTGGGGCTGCACAGAGTCAGTCTACCACCAACCCCACAGTTTATGTTATCCAAACGCGCAGGTCCTGCAGAGGTACTATAGGAACTACACGACATGGCGCCACCAACGTTGGTTGGGTACGTATTTAACAGTAGAATCTGAGTAGTTCAGTCATGCTATTCTCAGAGAACCTACTCACAAAAACCCCAGAGACGTCTGGAGTGGGTGGGCACAAAATCCGCCGCAGCTGAGTAGTACGAAAATACTATTTATTGGCTGTTGGTTATTCAAGCTTGAAAGGACATAGTGTTCCAAAAATTGTGACTAAAACCTATCATAGTTTCTTTGAAACACTAGTCTGTGTTCTATACACGATGACTACCGCAGTCTTAGATCCACTACAAATGCCACTGCCTCTGTCAGACGAGGAAGAAGATCCTGAGGATGCAATACAGATTGCACCAAAATTCAGAAGGACAGTCACCATAAGACTATTAGAAAATGGCTTACAAGCTAAGGGTGGCATTGTAGTTTTCGTGATTGAGGCACACGAATCAAACAAAACAGAGGTATTCTATTCATGGGTTACACTCCCGGCAGCAAATGCAATAACAAAGACATTTCACTACTATATAGAAGGAGATGCAACACCGGAATATGCTCCGTTTGAGGACATAGAGATTCCACTCACTTACCAGGAACATTATTACTGGTTTAATGGCGCCCTACCCCATGTATGAAGAAGAGTAAGATTAGGCCTGCTCGGAGGAGATGGGGCCACATGGCCGATACTAGCGGCTTACACACCGCATCCTGACATTGGCACAATGACACAGCCAGACTTACTCATACAACACAGAGATTTCATTAAAATCTACAGAAACCTGACACAATTTGTCACGAGGACTTTAACAATCCAACCTGCACCAGGTGCAGCAAATAGTACTCCAGCTCAGGGTACAGGAAATAAAATTACTCCTCAAACATTACACGCGGTAATGGGCAAAATGCCCGCAAAACGCGAACAAATACCATTTTGGATAGCTCAGAAAATAACTCAGCTTGAGGCAGTATTCCCGAATACTACCACCTGTGATAAACACAGAATACTAACAATCTGCTTGCCCATGGGGTACAATCTTTGCTGCAATATATACCGGAAGTCATGGTATCCCGTCATTAGCAGTAGTAATTGACGTATTGAGACAGATACAAAATGAGTACAGAGCAGAGCCTGCCCTTAACTTAGGGATGAAGTTACTAAATAACTTTGACCAGGTATCAGCCATAATACTAGCTAACATTAAGGGGGAAGCAACTTCAGTGGCGATCCGCCAACGCCTAAGAGAGTTCGGTCCAATAGATCAACAACACGAACTACCCAAAATAATTGAAACTGCATATGCAGAACTAGGCAGAGACAGTCTAGGTGGGAAAGCATTGAAACCACAACTGGTGGGCAGTCCTGAAAAGGACACTACAAAGCAGACACCTACTTCTTCTAAAAAGAAGTGAGAAAATAAAAAACAACAAAATCTAAAGACAGCAGATCTCAATCCAGAGGCAGGTCTCCTCAACAGGAGCCCTCTGAAAGGAGGTATAAAATCAGGAATAGGGATAATATTAAAAAACCTGTCAGTTATCAGGATACTGATACTCGTTCCTCTTGTTCCTTTCAGGGTTCATCAAAAAACTCCGAGAGGGAAGGACGGTCAGAGGAGCGTATAAAGTCCAGAGACACGCAACGTGCTGCGGACTACGCACCTAAAAAAGAAGATAAACAAAAACCTCAGTTCAAAAAGAAGAAGGTAGCAGGTCTCAAGATCAGACATGCCCAGAATTCTGAGGACACAGCTTCTGAACGGGGAATGGGCTCTGACGATGCTAGACAGCGCGGCAGAAGTAACAATAGCTCGCCAGAACCTGAAGGAATTTCTGGGAACAGCGGAGTTGAGTGAGTATATCATGGTGGAAACACCCGATACTCGGGTAAATGTCCCACATAAGTTACATGAGATAACACTCCGGATGGAGGGAACAAGCCCAGGAAAATTAAAGGTCTATTTTGGAAAAATCTGTCATCTGGATATGACATTCTATTAGCAGAGCAAGACTGGCCGCCAGCATTCGTCATGGAGTGCCCCAAGGGAGAAAAGGTAATTTTACCCGCATTTTCTGACCTCGTTCCCATACATTTAAAACATGCATATGCGCAGGAGTGGGCGGTTGCCCTAGCTCCAGCATTGTACAAAAATCATGCTGGTTGGGATGAAGATTCAACCCACCACGTGATCCTGTTAAAAGTTTCCCCAAATGCTCAAAGGCAATACCCTATAAAGCAGGAAGCTAAGAAACAAGTCAGGGAGATCCTAGATCAACTTGAATACCAGGGGGTGATAGAAAATTGCACCTCACCAATGAACAATCCTTTGTTCCCCGTATCAAAACTTGACAACACATCGTTTAGTTTTAGATTACAGACATTTAAACACTTGCACAAAGACATTTGCAGTTCAAAATGCACACAGTGCCGCATTAATGAATAACATCGTGCGACAAAAATACAAAACAACACTTGATAGCTCAAATGGATTTTTCTGCCAAAATATAGCGCCTGAAAGCAGGTACTCGACCGCATTCTCAGCGCTAGGGTATCAACGGCAATTTTGTCGTTTGCCCCAAGGGTATAAGAATAGCCCGGGGTTTTCAGCAAGGGTAACAGTTGCTCCAAAATTTGGATGAAGAAGCATTGTCCTATGTAGATGATATTTATCTGACGGACGATGACTTACCGAGGCACTTGACCAGGGTGAGCACCATTATTATGGGAGTCGCCTCTGAGGGCTATAAATTTAATTTTAAAAAATCAAAAATTGCCCATCTCAATGTCCTGTTTTTGGGATATGAGCTGTCAAGTGAAGGAAAAAGCCTAGCAGCTAACTTTTTAGAAAAGTGTGCACTGCTCCAACCTCCAAAATCATTAAAGAATTTACAATCAATTCTGGGATTCCTAAATTTTGGTCGAACATACATTTTGGATTACGCAGAAAGAGTAAAACCTTTCTATGACTTAATAAAACCTGATTTTTCAGTCAGACAATGGACACAGGAACATACCAATATCCTACGTTCACTACAGGAAGACATGATAGCTTCAAAACATTTACAGACACGCATAAACGTACGCAACTTAGTGATCCGAGTAATAGCGGGTCAATGCGGGTACACTTATTTAACTTTCAATTAAGGAGAAACGGTACCAATCGCATATAAATCACACCTGTACACAAACGCAGAGATGCGTTTCACTTCAACAGAAAAAATCCTGACAGCAGTGCAGACCGCTGTAGCAAGAGAAAGAGCTCTGGCTCAGGGAAAGCGCATAATAGTCGTGACCCCAGTACCAGCCTTAGAGGCTGTTACAAAGGTTAGCATCCCAAATGCGAAAGCCTTACATCCCAGATGGATACAATGGGCTAATTCTCTTACTGCAACAGATGTTGAATACAGATTTGATCCAAATTTAAAAACGCAAGCATTTCTGCAATACGAACAAGAATATCCTCTTCCAAATGAGATTTTCCTCTAGATCAGTATGAATACATTATTTACACTGACGGATCTGCTCAACCGGCCATAGGGAGTAAGCAAGCTTACAGCGCAGCGTGTGCGATTGTTAAAGGTCGCATGCGCGATGGAAACTTCCATCCGAGTTGCACTAAAACGCAATCTCTAGGAGACTGCACGGCTCAGTTGGCAGAATTAAAAGCACTAATACTGGCACTAGTAAATACGGAACACGAATTCCCCACACTAATTGTGTGTGATTCCTTTTACTGTGTACAGTCGTACAATGAATATTTACACCATTGGGAACAAAACGGGTTTAAAGATGCAAAAGGTGGCACAATTAAGCATAAAATTCTATGGGAACAGGTAGTGGAGTTGAGAAACGAACTACCAAGGGCTCACGTGATACATACACTGAGTCATCAGCGTGATGGCGTTTACGTTGAAGGGAATTCATTGGCTGATGAAGCAGCAAAGGGGGCTGTACGCACAGCGTCCATAGCTGCAATCACTCGTTCAAAAACGAGAATAGACGGCGAGATTATGGTAGCTGTCAATGCTTCACGCAAAGGCAGCACAGCAGTACCAAAGAAATTTCCACTCAAGTACTCCTACAAGTTAGATGCACAAAACATTCCATATGCTCAGATTCCTGGAGTGGGGGATAGAGTAATACCAAATATGGATGGTAGGCAAGGCTTAATTCTAGCAGCACACGAGGGTTTGGGTTCTGCACATACAGGCGTCACAGCGACTATTTCTTTACTGAAACAGTGCTACTGGTGGCCAGGATTAACAAAGCAGACCAAAGACTATGTCTTATAGTGCGAGATCTGCCAGCAGATGAAGGGCTCCACCGTAGCACGCCCAGCGCAGACACCATTGTTAAAATCAGACAAACCTCTCGCTTGTGTTTATTTGGACCACTGCGGACCCCTAAAATCTGATGGGGCCAAGAAATATATCATGGTTGCAGTGGATTCCTGCTCTATATTCCTATGGGTTTGGCCTCAGCGCTGTGCTGACGCTCGAACTGTTATAAAAGATTTGCGAGTCTTTATCGGCACATACGCAGTTGGCACGTTACATTCTGACCATGGCCCGGCGTTTAGCTCTCGGGCTTACAAAGAGGCCATGGAAGGAATGGGCGTAGCATTGCGGTACTCCTCTCCGTACCATCCTGAGGAAAATTCGGTTGTGGAGAGGAAAAACCGGGATTTAAAGCAATCTTTAACAGCTGGGGTATTAGGCAAGGGCGGTAGATGGGTCGATCACCTTTATGGGGTCCAAAGAGCAATAAACAATCAGCCAAGAAGCTCTCTGGGGGTTGTGACTCCTTACGAGGTCCTAATTGGGACAAGAATGTGGATACCTGATCTTGATTGTGAAGGCACAGTGGCGGATGAAAAACCATTTGATATCCATGATCGTTTGGCTGTTTTACAGGATCTAAATAAATCCAGGACACAACAAAGCAACGTCCACTTAAAACAGACCGCCACTGAGGAAGTCAAGGCAGTAACGGCAAGACCTGTCTGGATCCCAAAAGTCGGGGATCTGGTCAGAGAAAAGATTGCAGACAAGAAAGAATTCGGACCATCCTACAGAACAGCTGTACCGGTCCTAGCAATCCAAGGCACAAGAACTGTACTTCTGCCGCCTCTTGAAGGAAAAAGGAGAAAAGATTTGTCTCAATTGACTAAATCAAACCACACTATATGGCTGATACTAAACAGTAGGCCTCGTGGACTCCACAGTAGCAGACGTCCTCCTCTCGCTACAATCCAAGAAGTCCAAACAGAACGACTCATCACGTTTGAAGAGCAACCTGTACGGAATGAAGGACTAGGCAACAATGCTATGGAACTCGTTCCACTTCAACAAGAAGAAAATCAACTTAACAACCAAGTTGCAATAAGACCGACTGCAGTCGTCTACGTCAACATGCCTCGTCAAGAGCAAAATCCAATTTCAACAAATCCCGATGCAATTCCAACAATTGATCGAACTGCTTCTGGCTATTTCATGAACTTTGATACGTTTTCACTGGATCCAAGCGAGCCGGAAATGACGCCAGCCAAAAAATCACACAAACAGAAACTCATTGACTTTTTGCACTTTTTAGAAAGACTTACCTGGTGTCACCTTGGATAGAACTATGGTATATCACTGGGATTCTATTTTTTCTGTTCTGGCTAGGTTTAATTATAACTTTTAGTATGCTTATTAATGGACGATATCTCCAGCAGAGCTCTACAGCCCAAAGAGTCAATTTGATTTTAAAGCCACACCAGTCTTCACATTGTGAACCAAGAGACTTGTCTTCAGTGAACATCATAGCAGTTCCTATACCGGACGGTATAGTATGGGACAAGATTGATTTTGATATATTCGGTCCGACTGAACTTTTAAAGCTTAAACATGTATTTAAAATGTCTTTAAGTGATATCATTACCTCCAGTACATTGTCTGATGATTGGGACACTGAAATGGTAAAAAATATGATGTCTGATTTAGAAAAAACTGCAGCATTTCCGAACAATGAAATGTTAGAAGGTACTTCAGACTATGATACATTGTACTGTTACCAACATTATGGTCATCATTTCTTGCACAAATCTATAACACCTAGAAATGTATTTGAATACCACCAGTGGGAACACTGCCCAACACCTCCGAAAGGTAGTTCGCAAACTTTTGCACAGAAATTCACATACTTTTCAAGGTTTAGTACATCTGACCCGAAATCATTTTATTACAAAGTGGCAAAAACATCAGCACAGAAAATTATGTTGACTAATACCAAACAGATTTACTCTGCTTCCTTTATGGCCCAGCTGTCTACACAGGGTTTTGACCTATGGAAGGACACTATAGATTTAAAATCAATCTGGGGTTCGAGGGACTGGCAAGTCCAGGGAACAGAAGCGCTTTTAGAGCATGCCTCATTCCACAGCAGATGATATTTCTAAATGACACTGTGCAACAGACATCCTGTCTTGGACAAGCCAAGTACAAGGAAATGAACACACCTGCGTTTCCAGCACCATCACAGATGGGTGGGGGCAGAATTCAACCACACAGGGGGTAGGATTAGATGACATTCTCCAGTACAACAGGTCAGATCCCAATTGGACAGAATAGCTGATTTGGCCCATTGACACAAACACATGTCAACAGAGATTCCTAGGTATAACCGAGGGGTTTAGTATCAGTAGGCCAGATACACGCTATGTACAAAGACAACACCCAGGGGTAGTGACATCGTATAGTGTTGGGAAGTTGTGCCTTGATTGGCTAGAGACCTCAACACTCACAGAAGTAAAACATCACTTGACCTTACTCACACCTGATGTAGACCTTAGGGATTTCTTGTCAGGCCCAAGAAAAACACGTCAGAAACGTTTCATATATGCTGGCATTTATGCCTATTATAATGAAAACTGGAAAATATCCCAACAGGAGGCCGCAGAAATAATACGGGGAATAGACTGTATTAACCTAGAGAAGGCATTAGCTGTAGTGGATAATGGGTTAACAACTTTGACCTCCAGGATTTACTCCTTAGGCAACATTGTATCTTCGGCAATTGACATATTAGAACAAGATCTGGCCTTGTTACAACACGGGCAATCTCAGTTAGGTCCTATTGTGATGTTAAGCTGGACGCTGCAATCTTTGCGTGCAGGCTATGTGCCCTTGCGTTTTATAAACACCACGTCTCTGTTTTCAGAATACAATCTAACTGATAGACAGAAATGGCACAAAGAGGAGCCAAATATACAATGCTGCGTATTGAGCAACTGGAAAGGTTACCGTTCACTGTAGCCGAATTACCATCAACTGAATGGCTAATTCATGGCCAAATCACTCTGCCGGTCACTACGTTTCAGTTTCAATATTGCCTTGAGCAAAGGCAGGGAGGCAAATATGAAAGAATGGGTAAGGGTTACATTAAGGAAACTTGGGAGTTACCATATAGATATCGATGCCGGAATGGGGATCGAGAAGTGTATCTGAGTGGTACAAACTGCAAGAACGCTTTAAGCGGTTCTCTCATGTGTCAGGATATTTCTCTGCACGGAGCATGTAGTGGTTCGGTAGCGAATCTATCTTGTCACATGTCAGGGATCCCAGTGGCCATGATCACGCCGGTTTTCCAGCTGCTCTCGAATGGGAGTTACTTGATGCTAAACGATCAAGGTTGCTGTGGGATGCTTCCGGGCGTCGCCTATCTGGTCACTGTTAACTCCAGGGTTACTTGCTGTATGCAAGTATTGTTTCCGCCACTGAACACAGTCAGGGAGGCGCCGTTATGGCCTTCGTTGAATGTTTCCTTTATACAATTTGATACTTTGAGCAGACTGAAAGCCATGCTTTTACAGCAACCCGTGCCCTTAACCTCCGCTCGAGAAATCTTTGAACTTCAAGTTGCAAGGACCTCGAGTGAGATACAAGCGCTTATACGTACGAACTGCCCCTTTCATTTCACAGAAATGGTGGGTCGTATCTTTAACATGTCTGATACGAGCGGTATTGTACACCTATTTAAGACCATAGGGTCAGGACTATTAAGCACCTTTCAGACAGTCCTCGGAGTAATCCCAAATTTTATACACTCCGTATTGGGAAGCATGTTTGGAGGTGTCCCGCTTATCCTGTTCCTAATTGCAGGAGTCCTGATTGTAATCTTACTGCTACGCAATGGATGGCCCAATTTCTGAGGAAATGGCGAACGTACTCATGGAGCGGAAATACCGTGAACACATGGTACAGCTTCTGGGTATACCTTGCCTAAGAGAACTGAACGCCTCTTGGTTTCTATCGTTTAGACCAGTCTGGGTGGACTGCATCTTACCTGTTCTTCGATGCCTGTTTTGCGGAGAAGAATGCACATTGGATCTCTGTCTAACGTTTCCATCAAATACGCCTCCGGACATGGATGCTATGCTGGACCCCCTAAAGGCCCATGCTCTGCGTTGTCCCCAGCGTCTTCCAATTCTGATGAACGCATTCCTTGAGAATCCACAGGTGCCGTTTGCTCCTGCTGGGTTAGGTGGCTCCTCCACAGGCACTCAGGTAACAACTGCCGCACAAGCTGCAGCAGCACCGACTGTTGGCAGTGCTGAATTCCATCTATGTGCGATTGACGTTCTCTGTGAGGCGTTGGATTTGTCGTCTGCAGTAGCTAACACCGATAATGCTGTATCTCCCACCCAGGACATTTAATCTTGAATTGGCTCATCGCGTCCTGGGAAAGAATTCGGCTTCTCCACTTCGTTTCATAAATAAACGAACTAAATTTGGAACATTTCCTAAATTGACACTTTCACTTGAGAAAGAATGGCCTTCTTCTGCTTATGGTAATGCAACTTTTATAAGTGAGACAGAATTGACTTTTTCAAGTGGCAACAAAAGAATAGCTGACTTTTAACATTTTTTAATCATTTTTAAATGTCTTTTTAATATCATGTTTTTAGCTGTTTTTAAGAGAATTTTTAAATTGTCCAGATTTTAAGTATGGTCATTGTCATCCAATTCGAAAGTGGAGTGGGTGTTATGTTTCATATAGAGGCCCTAATATAGATGCGTTCATATATGCCGTATATGCTCATGTTCGCATATGCCCTATTATGGTCATACTCGTATATGCCCTATTTTGGTCATAATCCTCTATGCCCTATTATGGTCATGATCTTCTATGCCCTAATATAGGCATGATCTTTCACCTACATTAGTTCCCTACAGTACACAACGAGCTCTGAGGGTTGAACGTTATCTAGTCTGTGGTTAGAACACTGCAGGTTTTTCCCGAACACAGGCCTACAATGTACTCATAAATTATGCATGAGCATTCACCAGCTACATCTCCCGCATAATATGTATGTACAAAGTTCACCCCTGACGTCTTCCTCATGTCTAACAAAGACCAATACAAACCATACTGAGGGACGAGACACTTTAGGGTATAAATACACCACATCTTGCCACGGTAAGATAGAGGGAACCGAGACTTCCATGCTGACACACTGACCAGAGACGCTGAGGCTCCTGAATGCAGTCACTCCAGCTGACAGCGGTCTAAAACAGCCCTTGCGGGGTGTCCAACTCGAGACCAGAAAGGGGTCCCATACTCTCTCTTCAGGTAATGGGGTTCGACTAAATCCTAGAAGGATTCTTGGCTCTTAGGTTTTTAGACCTACACATATGCTAGGTACACTCAGGTACATCTAGTTAGGCATCGTAGGAGTACGCGCACTTTCATAATGCTATTTATATTCATGTATGTATTCATGATTATTGCAATATGGTAGAACTGTTCTATCCCTTCACTTTTATCGTACTGCTGATAATATATCTCTGCTATTGTCTGCTGGTTACTGCAGCACATATATTTTACACTAGAATAACAACTGTTCAATAAATACTTATTGAAACACCCAGACTGTTTATTCTGTGTAACTCTCTGAGACAAACCGAATAAGTAAGCACGAGTGACTGAGCGAAAAGTAGTACATTGTTTTCACGATTCTGAGGGATCAGGGTTATCATGATCTTAGGTTGCCAGAAACTAATCTCTCCCCGATAAGAGGAGATTCTAGTGGCACTGTGAGCTAGCTAATGCAAATCCGGCTAACATACGCGGTGGGGGTGCACAGAGTCAGTCTACCACCAATCCCACAGTTTATGTTATCCAAACGTGCAGGTCCTGCAGGGGTACTATAGGAACTACACGACAGAACAAGTTACTTACCTTCGGTAACGATGTATCTGTAAGAGACATACATTAGTTATAGATTCCTTACCTTAGAATTACCCCCAGGCGTCAGACTGGATCCGGAGAATTTTTCTGGAGCAGTACCCCTGCGCGTCGGTAGGTGGCATTGGTCGAGTCCGCGTCCGTGGTCGGCGTCATGGTCACCGGGATGTCGTCACGGTGTCTACTTAGACGCCGCCCCTGCGCGCTGACGTCAGTTCTGACACGACTTTCCACGCCAGAAGCGCAGAGCCATGAAAGACACTGACCACTGGTACACAAAACTAGGGCCCTGGAAGGGAGTCCCTATCCCTAGAAGTCAGTTCGCAGAGCGGGGAGGATGGGCGGGGCGATGAGTTGATCGTCCACCAGGAAATCTTTAGTGCTGTCAAGGTAGAAGGACATCGCACGTTTTGGGTCCAGACGGTGGAGTCTCTCCTCCTCTTTGGAAGGGTGCAGAGGAGGGAAGAAGGTGGGCAATGTGATGGTCTGACCTATGTGGAAAGAGGTAACCACTTTGGGCAGAAAAGAGAGGGCCTAGTATGAAGGACCACTTTGTCTGGATGAACTGCAAGAAAAGGAGGCTTGGAGGAAAGAGCCTGAAGCTCACTCACTCTGCGAGCAGATGTGATGGCAAGCAGGAAAGCGGTCTTCAAAGGTAAGACGACGAAGAGGACAATTATGTAGTGGCTCGAAGGAAGCACACATAAGGAAAGTAAGAACAAGATTCAAGTCCCACTGGGGCATTACGAAAGGAGAGGGAAGAAAGAGATGAGTAATGCCCGTATTCTATTTACAATCGTAAACTTGAAAAGAGAAGATTGATCAGGAAGGTGCAGAAAGGCAGAGATGGCCGAAAGGTAACCCTTAAGAGTGCCCAGAGCAGAACCCTGCTGGGACAAAGATGGAATGAAGCCGAGAACCTCTGAAACAGGGGCAGAAAGGGGATCCACAGCCTTTGCTGTGCACCATGCCACAAATTTGTTCCATCTACAGGCATATATGGTTTTATTGGAGGGACGCCTGGCTGCCAAGATGACATTACAGACTTCGGGAGGAAGGTCAAAAGCTGTCAACTGTCGCCGCTCAATCTCCAAGAAAGGAGGTGGAGGCTGGACAGGTTTGGGTAGAGAACCGTCCCCTGCTGCTGCGACAGAAGATCCTCTCGAAGAGGCAGTCTGATCGATGGCCATGCTCAAGAGCTCGGGGTACCAGACTATTCGTGCCCAGTCCGGAGCCACAAGAATGACTTGGGCCCTGTCGCGCTTGATCCTCTTCAGCACTCTGGGCAGAAGTGGTACAGACGGAAAGGCGTACAGGAGGCCGCAATTCCATTCGCAACGAAAGGCGTCGCCGAGCGAGTGCTGCCTTGGAAACTCCAACGCGCAGAACTGCTGACATTGCACGTTCTCTTTGGTGGCGAACAGATCTAACCAAGGCTCTCCTCACTGCCGAAAGAGACCTTGCACCACCTCCGAGTGAAGATAACATTCGTGATCCATCATGCACTGGCAGCTGAGTTCGTCTGCCCTGGCGTTGAGGGAACCTGCCAGGTGTTGAACCACCAGGGATATGCCCTACGTTCCAGCCATGTCCAAAGGAGAAGAGCCTCTTGATATTGGGCCCACGATCCCAACCCGCCCTGTTTGTTGCAGTACCACATGGCGGTGGTGTTGTCTGAACACCTGCACTACTCTTCCTTTGACAGAAGGAAGGAATGCCTTCAGTGCAAGACGGATCACATGGAGCTCCAAAAGGTTGATGTGGAGACCCGACTCCGCCGGAGACCAGAGACCCCTGATCTCCGCCTCTCCCAGGTGGCCGCTCCATTCCAGGAGTGATGTATCCGTCACCATTGTGAACTCTGGTTGGGGAAGGGAAGATTCCCCAACCACTGGAACTTCAGGTCCAACTGCAGAGCCCGCATATGCCACCTGGCATGATACACCAGCAGGATGCAGGAGCCCATGAGGCCCCAGTAGTCTCAGGGTCATTCTCACCGAAATCAAGGATAGAGGCTGAAACATCGGTATCATAGCCCGAATATCCCGGACTCGCTGCTCGGGAGGATAAGCCCGAAACTGCGCTGTATCCAGAACTGCTCAGATGACAAGGAGCTTCTGAGAGGGAATCAGGTGTGATTTCGGCACGTTAATAGTGAACCCCAGCGAGTGCAGGAGGTCCGCCATAGTCTGGAGGTGGGAGAGCTCGCCTTCAACAGCCAGTCGTCGAGATAGGGGAAGACTGGAACCCATGATCTGCACAGATGAGCTGCGACCACCGCCATCACTTTCGTGAACATCCGAGGGGCACTGTTAAGGCCAAAAGGGAGCACGGTAAACTGAAAATGCTCGTGGCCTACCGTGAAGCGTAGGTAACGCCTGTGAGCTGGCAGGACGGGGATGAGAAAATAGGCGTCCTGCAAGTCCAACGCTACCATCCTGTCTCCGAGAGCAGGCAGGACCTAAGCCAACATGAGCATTTTGAACTTCTCCTTCTGGAGGAAGCGATTGAGGGCCCTGAGGTCTAAGATAGGATGCAGGCCTTAGTCCTTCTTGGATACCAGAAAGTAGTGGGAGTAACAACCATGACCTACTTCTGGCACAGGGACCCTTTCGATAGCTCCCTTGGCAAAGAGAGCTGCAACTTCCTGGCGGAGAAGGGCCAAGTGATCCTCCAACATGCGATGGAGTGCTGGTGGCACGGAGGGAGGGGTAGTCTCGAAGGGGAGGGAGTAGCCCCTTCGGACTATCTGCAAAACCCACCTGTCCGATGTGATGTTTTGCCAGTGGGGAGGTGATGGCGAGTCCTGCTGCCCACTGGCCTCTGGTGGCCCTGAAGAACAAGTTACTTACCTTCGGTAACGATATATCTGTAAGAAACATTAGTTAGTTATAGATTCCGTACCTTAGAATTACCCCCAGGCGTCGGACTGGATCCGGAAAGTTTTTTCATCAGCAGTACCTCGGTCGTTGGAAGGTGGCGTAGGTCGGCTCCGCATCCGTCGTTGGCGTCGTGGTCGCTGGGATGACGTTGCGGCAGCTACTTAGACGCCGCCCTCGCACGCCGTCAGTTCTGTACACGACTTTCCGCGCCACAAACGCAGAGCCATGAAAGACACTGACCACTGGTGCACAAAACTAGGGTCCTGAAAGGATGTCCTTAACCCTAGAAATCAGTTCGCAGAACGGGGAGGATGGGTGGGGCGGTAAGGAATCTATAACTAACTAATGTTTCTTACAGATATATCGTTACCGAAGCTAAGTAACTTGTTCATCTGAAAGAAACACGTTAGTTATAGATTCCTTACCTTAGAATAGATACCCCAGCAATACCAACCCCGGTGGTGGGTCTGCGAACCAAGATCACACCAGAAAATCCTGGAGAACAGAACAGCCAAAGAAGCCGTCTCTCCGGACTTGGCTGTCCAGGCAGTAGTGTTTCGTAAATGTGTGCAGCGATGCCCACGTAGCTGCCTGACGGATGTCATTCAGAGGAACTCCTCTTCCCAAGGCAGTAGTGGCTGCCGTCGCCCTGGTGAAATGGGTGCGTAGCCCCACTGGAGGCTCCTTTTTAGCCAGAGAATAGCATGCTTTTATACACAAAATGACCCATCGAGAAATGGTTCGCTTGTGTACGGCCCGACCTTTCTTGGCACCCACGTAGCCAACAAAGAGTTGGTCATCCACCCGGAACTCTTTTGTGCGATCCAGATAGAAAGAAAGCGCACGTTTTGGGTCCAGACGGTGGAGCCTCTCTTCCTCTTTCGAAGGATGCGGAGGCGGAAAGAAGGTGGGCAAAGTGATAATCTGCCCGATGTGGAAGGCAGTGACAACCTTGGGCAGGAAGGATGGACGAGTTCTAAGGACAACTTTGTCCGGATGTACAGAGAGAAAAGGAGGCTTAGAAGAACGCACCTGGAGCTCACTCACTCGTTTGGCAGATGTGATGGCCACCAGGAACACAGTTTTGAGAGTCAAGAGCCGTAAAGGACAGTTGTGAAGCAGCTCAAAGGGAGCACACATTAAATAAGCTAAAACCAGGTTCAAGTCCCACTGAGGCATAACGAAGGGAATAGGAGGAAAGAGATGAGTTATGCCTTTCAAGAAGCGACTTACAACCGGGGACTTGAAAAGGGAAGGCTGATCTGAAAGCCGAAGGAAGGCAGAGATGGCCGAAAGATAGCCCTTGATAGTGCCCAGAGCAGAGCCCTGCTGGGCCAGAGAAAGAAGAAACAAGAGAACCTCAGAAAGAGGGGCAGAAAGGGTATCCACAGCCTTAGCTGTGCACCATGCCACCAACTTGTTCCACGGGCAGGTGTATACCATCTTAGTGGAGGGACGCCTGGCTGCCAAGATTACATCACAGACTTCAGGAGGCAGGTCGAAAGACGTCAACTGCCGCCGCTCAATCTCCAGGCAAGGAGGTGGAGGCTGGACAGGTTCAGGTGCACTGGCGTAGCAAGGGGGGGGGCGGAGGGGGTGGTGCGCCCCGGGCAGTATGAGTTTTGGGGGCAGCGGCGGCCGCAAAAATCATCGCCAGCACCCCCCCCTCACCGCGTCGGCAAAAGCCAGGGACCGCCACGGGCGGCAGAGTGCCTAGCTACGCCACTGTTCAGGTGGAGGACCGTCCCCTGCTGCTGCGACAGAAGATCCTCCCGAAGAGGCAGTCGGATCGGAGGATCGATGGCCATGTTGAGCAGCTCGGGATACC
Source organism: Calotriton arnoldi (assembly GCA_963921515.1). Classification (NCBI taxonomy): domain Eukaryota; kingdom Metazoa; phylum Chordata; class Amphibia; order Caudata; family Salamandridae; genus Calotriton; species Calotriton arnoldi. The sequence goes on along the minus strand of CAWUFW010002082.1, from coordinate 564,707 downwards.
AGACTCTTCGTGCCCAGTCCGGAGCCACAAGAATGACTTGGGCCCGGTCGCGCCTGATCTTCTTCAGCACTCTGGGCAGAAGTGGTAGAGGCGGAAAGGCATACAACAGACCGCAACTCCACTCGTGACGAAAAGCGTCGCCTAGCGAGTGTCGCCTTGGAAATTCCAACGCGTAGAACTGCTGACATTGCGCGTTCTCTTCGGTGGCGAATAGATCTAACCAAGGCTCTCCCCACTGTTGAAAGAGACCTTGCACCACCTCAGAGTGAAGACGCCATTCGTGATCCATCATGCACCTGCGGCTGAGTTAGTCCGACCTGGCGTTCAGAGAACCTGCCAGGTGTTGAACCACCAGAGATATGCCCTGATGTTCCAGCCATGTCCAAAGGCGGAGGGCCTCTTGACATAGGATCCACGATCCCACCCCGCCCTGTTTGTTGCAGTACCACATGGCAGTGGTGTTGTCCGTGAACACCTGCACTACTCTTCCCCGGACAGAGGGAAGGAATGCTTTCAGTGCAAGATGAATCGCCCGGAGCTCCAGAAGGTTGATGTGGAGCCCGGACTCCGCCGGAGACCAGAGGTCTCTGATCTCCGCCTCTCCCTTGTGGCCGCCCCATCCCAGAAGGGATGCGTCCATCACCACAGTGTGGTCTGGGTGGGGAAGGGAGAGGGATCTGCCATTGACCCAATCCTGGTTCGTGAGCCACCACTGCAGTTGTCATGCAGTGCCTTCCGAGATCTGGACGCAATCGGACAGATTCCCCTGATGCTGCGCCCACTGGAACTTCAGGTCCCACTGCAGAGCCCGCATATGCCACCTGGCATGATTGACCAGCAGGATGCAGGAGGCCATGAGGCCCAGCAGCCTCAGAGTCATTCTGACCAAAACCCGGGATAGAGGCTGAAAGATCGGAATCATAGCCTGAATATCCCGAACTCGCAGTTCGGGAGGATAGACTCGAAACCGCGTCATGTCCAGAACCGCTCCGATGAAGAGGAGCTTCTGAGAGGGAATCAGGTGTGACTTCGGCACATTGATGGAGAACCCCAGCGAATGCAGGAGGTCGGCCGTAGTCTGGAGGTGCGAGATGACTGCCTGGGGCGAGCCCGCCTTCAACAGCCAGTCGTCGAGATAGGGGAAGACTGAAACCCCTGATCTGCGCAGATGAGCTGCGACCACCGCCATCACTTTCGTGAACACCCGAGGGGCGCTGGTAAGGCCAAAGGGGAGCACGGTAAATTGAAAATGCTTGTGGCCTACCGTGAACCATAGGTAACGCCAGTAGGACGGGGATGTGAAAATAAGCGTCCTGCAAGTCCAACGCTACCATCCAGTCTTCCGGGTCGAGGGCAGACAAGACCTGAGCAAGCGTCAACATCTTGAACTTCTCCTTCCGGAGGAAGCGGTTGATGTCCCTGAGATCCAAGATAGGACGCAGGCCCTTGTCCTTCTTGGGGACCAGAAAGTAGTGGGAGTAACAACCACGACCTACTTCTGCCCCAGGAACGCACTCGATGGCTCCCTTGGCCAAGAGAGCCATAACTTCCTGCTGGAGAAGGGCCAGATGATCCTCCAACATGCTGTGGTATCTCGGTGGCATGGCTGGAGGGGTAGTCTCGAAGGGGAGGGAGTAGCTCGAAGGGGAGGGAGTAGCCCCTTCGGACTATTTGCAAAACCCACCTGTCTGACGTGATGGTGCGCCAGTGGGGGAGGTGATGGCGAATCCTGCCACCCACTGGCGTTTGTTGGGCCTGAAAGGTCGGACTAGGAGGGTTTGGAGGCTGCTGCAGAGGGGGGGTTTGGTGGACTGGCCCGCCCGCTGGCCCCCGGAACCATGACGGTTGTCCCCACGTCCCCGGCCTCGCGAAGGTTGGGTAACTTGCTGCGGCCTGTGGCTCTGGGCGGGACGTAGCGGGGCACTCCTTCTATAGCCACAAAAGGGGCAAAAAGCAGACTGCGCAGGGCGGGTGGAGAGGCCCAAGGACTTGGCCGTAGCCCCTGAGTCCTTGAAACGTTCTAGAGCGTTGTCTGCTTTGTCGCCAAAAAGGCGACGGCCATCAAAGGGCATGTCCATCAAGGTGTTCTGGACATCCCCTGAAAAGCCAGTCGACCTCATCCAGGCGTAGCGACGAAGTGCTACTGACGATGAAATGGTCCTGCCCAGAGAGTCGGCGGTGTCCAGCCCACAACGGATGGTAAACTTCGCCGCATCCCTCCCGGCGGCGATAGCCTGGGAGAGCACTGCCCGGTCCTCCTCCGGACACTGAGGCAGCACTTGCGCAACCGTATCCCACACCGAGTGGGAATAATGGCCCAAGAGACATGCGGTGTTTACCGATCGCAGTCCTCAGCTGGCGGAAGAATTTTTTTTCTTTCCAAGATGGTCCAGCTTCTTGGATTCCCTTTCCGGTGGAGCGGTAGGGAATGCACTTTTGGAAGTGGAGGCTTGGACTACCAAGCTCTCCGGGGTGGGGTGTTGGGAGAGGAAAGTGGGGTCGCCCGGAGCCGGGTGGTGGCGTCGGGCAATCATTCTGTCCACGGGAGCCCCCGTGTTGGGCCTGGACCACGTGCCCAAAAGGACGTCGGTGAGGGCCTCATTAAACAGCAGCAAGGGCTCCGAAGAGCTCGCAGCCAGTTGAAGCACCTCTGTCAGGACGTTAGTCCTGACCGCCACTGTAGGAAGCTCGAGGTTGAGAGCCTCGGCCGCCCTACGCAACACCACTGCGTATGACGCTCCCTTCTCCGTAGCCACGGTAGGAGGAGACAACATGCCAAGGTCAGGGGAGGTGTCCAAACCACTGGTATCCCCCAGTTCCTCTCTCCAGTCCTGTTCACTGTCCAACTGGTCAGTTAAAGGGTCACCTGACCCCTCCCAGTCCTCCTCATCATCCTCTGGGTGCCACTGTGGTTGAAAAGGGACCCCAGGAGTGAACAGGGGCATGAAAACCCCACCAGGGGCCGGATCCGGCGTCGGGCGACGCCGGTCCGGCTCCCTGTCCACCTCGGGATGGAGGCTGGGGTCGTCGCCGGCCGGGGGGCCGACGGGTGCCGGACGCGGTAGTGGTGCCGTCAGACGCGGCGCTGGTGGAGGCGTAACGAGGTCAACCGGCGCCGATCCGGATCCAGGCCTGGATCCAAGGGGGGCCTGCGGCGCCGGGGCCGGAGCCGCCGGCAGCAAAGACCTAGGCCCCCCAACCGAGCCCGCGGGGCCCGAAGGCGCGCCGGCGGGGTCGGTCCACCCAAAGATGGCATGCATCGCCTCAGAGAATGTACGAAGCTGGGCAGGAGTCGCAGCGTGTCCCAGAAAGGGATGGAAACTCGGAGTCGACTCGTCGGGCTCCGCGCGCGGAGCCGTGGGAGGGGCACCACCCGCTTGCCTCGTCGGATCGGCCGACCGACGAGGAGAAGTGGAAGAGCGACGATGATTCTTTGACTTCTTCTTGTGCTTCGACTTACCCGACCCCAAGTCCGAAGACTTTGATGATTTCAAACCGGAATGGTGGTGGCTCTGCGACCGGTCCCTCGACCTCCCTCTCGACCGGAACCTCGAACGGCGCGGAGACGACTGCCGATGTTCAAGCAGCTTTCGGGACCGCTCCCACAAAGTCTTCGGCGCCATTGACCGGCAGTCGGAGCATGACTTGGGGTCGTGGTCGCGCTCCAGGCAAAAAAGACACACGCGGTGCGGATCAGTCACCGACATCATGCGATGACAGGAACCGCAGGCCTTGAAACCGGGCATCCCTCGTGCACCTTTTCGGAGTCGGAGAAAGAAGTCGACAAAAGTCGAGAAAAAGTTAGTCAAAATATGACTGAGGTACCGCTCATCCCGGATCCGCGCTGGCTGGCGCGGAAAAATAAAGAACTGACGTCAGCGCGCGAGGGCAGCGTCTAAGTAGCTGCCGCGATGTCATCCCGGCGACCACGACGCTGACGACCGACGAGGAGCCGACCGACGCCACCTTCCGACGCGCAGAGGGACTGCTGACGAAAAAACTTTCCGGATCCAGTCTGATGCCTGGGGGTAATTATAAGGTAAGGAATCTATAACTAACGTGTTTCTTTCAGATACTAAGCCCACACCGAATGGTGAACTTAGCTGTGTCTCGACCCTCTGCCACTGCACGGGTGAGAACGGCCCGGGCCTCCTCCGGGCACTGTGGCAGCACTTGTGCAACCATATCCCACACCATATGGGTATAATGGTCCAACAGGCATGCAGTGTTCACCGACCGCAGCGCTAAGCTGGCGTAAAAAAGCATCTTCTTCCCAAGGTGGTCCAGCTTCTTGGATTCCCTATCTGGGGGAGCAGTAGGGAATGCGCCCTTAGAAGACGAGGCTTGGATCACCAAGCTCTTGGGGGTAGGGTGTTGGGAGAGGAAAAGTGAGTCGACAGGGGCTGGGCGGTGGCGTCGGGCTATCATCCTGTCCACAGGAGGCCCTGTGCTGGGCTTGGACCAAGTGCCCAGAAGGACGTCAGTGAGGGCTTCATTAAAAGGCAGCAGGGGCTCCGAAGAAGCCACTGCCAGTTGAAGTACCTCTGTCAGGAGGTTAGTCCTGACTGCCACCCTAGGAAGCTCAAGGCCCAAGGCTTTAGCCACCCTACGCAACACCACTGCGTACGAGGCTCACTCCTCCGTAGCCAAGTTAGGGGGAGAGAGCATGCCAAGGTCTGGGGAGGTATCCAAACTACTGGCATCACCCAGTTACTTTTGCCAGTCTGGCTCTTCATGCTGGTCAGCTTAAGGGTCTACAGACCCCTCCCAATCCTCCTCACCCTCCTCTGGCTGCCACTCAGGGTGATAAGGAACGCCAGGGATGAACAGTAGTACGAAATAACCTTCCGGCGCCGGTACAGACGTCGAGCGACATCGGTCCGGCACCGTGTCCAAGTCGGGGTGAGGCTGGGGTCGACGCCGGTTGGGGGCACAACCGACATCGGGGGCGTCGTCACTGGAATCGGCACCGGGGAAGGTACCGTGAGGTCGACCGGCGCCAATCTGGATCCAGGCCTGGATCCTGGGGGACCCTCTGTCGCAGGAGCCGCCGGCATCGAAGGCCCAGGGCCCCCAGCTGAGTCCGCGAGGCCCGCCGGCTGAGTCGGGCTGCCCAAAAATGCTATGGAGCACTTCGTAAAAAGCTAGAAGCTGGGCAGGGAACGCTCTGGCTCTGGGAAAGGGAGGGAAGCGCGGAGCCGTCCCAGAAGCGGGCTCTGAAGATGGAGCCGAAGAGCAACGACGCTCCGGGTCCCGCATCGCGTCGGCCGAAGGACGGGGAGAAGGCGAAGAGTGACGATGCTTCTTCGCCTTCTTCTTGTGCTTAGACTTACCTGAGGAGTGCGAAGACTTTGATGACAAGTGGTGGTGGCTCCGCAACTGCTCCCGAGACCTTCGTCTCGACTGGGACCTCGAACAACGCAGACCGGACTGCCGGGCCTCAAAGAGCTTTCGGGACCGCTCCCGTAAAGACTTCGAATTCATGACCCAGCAGTCAGAGTACGACTTTGGGTCGTGGTCGCTCTCCAGGCACCAGAGGCACACGAGGTGCAGATCTGTGATGGACATCAATTTGTGACAGGAGTCACAAGGCTTGAAGCCGGTCCGACGATGGGACATCCCTCGTGCTACCAGGAGTCGAAGACTCAAAAAGACGTCGACAAAAGTCGAAAAAGGTTTAGTCAAAAAATGACTAAGGGGCAAGCTTCTCGCCGGATCTACCCTAGCTGGCGCGGAAAAAGAAAGAACTGACGTCAGAGTGCAGGGGCGGCGTCTAAGTAGACACCGCAACGTCATCCCGGCGACCATGACGCCGGACGCGGAGTCGACCGACAACACCTACAGACGCACACAGGGGTACTGCTACAGAAAAATTATCCGGATCCAGTCTGACGCCTGGGGGTAATTCTAAGGTAAGGAATCTATAACTAATGGTCTCTTTCAGATGTATTAGAACCTAGACATGCTAAGATCTGAGAATTTAAAGAATTGGCTGACAGGGAAGTACACTTCCAAAGTAAATATAGCAAAGCCTGAATATATGGTGAGGGGGAGTGCTCTGAGCACACTCTGGTGTCTCTGATCATGCAAAAATGGACAGCGAATAACGTGATCAAAATAACAGATGAAGGTCAGGTGCTACCTGGCTCTACCGAAATACAGGCAATCTTTATAGATTTTTATAAGCACCTATACAATTCACAATCCACTTAAACAGATCAGGACATTCATGCATTCTTAGATCGTGCAAGAATGGCATGGTTAGAGCCCATTCATCGTGCCTCCCTTTGTCAACCAATGACAGCCTAAGAAAGACATGGGGCTGTAGCCTAAAAGGAGGCCTTTCACACAGGCAGGCTCACTAAAACAATGTCAGAGGCAATTGTAATCACACTCTTAAAGACAGAGAAACCTGCTGATGGATGCAGCTCATATATCGGCCCTTACCCCTCATAAATGTAGACAGTAAATAAATACTCACAACAATCCTTGCTACTTGACTACTGCGAATGCATGCCCTGGTACGACTTCATCCCTGGCCGGTCCATGGCGGATAATTTACGTACGCTATTTGCAGTTACACATCAAACAGATCCAAGGTTGGAAGTGTTGGGGACGTTCTTAGATGCAGAGAAAGCGTTTTATTCCATCGATGGCCCTTTCCGATTGTAGTGCTAGAAAGGATGGGGATAGGAAAAGCCTTTCTGCAATGGACTAAATTAATAGATGGCGCCCCCATGGCCAGGGTAAAGGTTAACGACTTAGTATCAGATCCGTTTATGACTGGCAGTGGTGCAAGACAGGGATGCCCACTATCCCTTATCTTGTTTGCGCTTGTGATGTAGCCTCTAGTATATCTACGGAGATAGAGCCACCACCATAGAGAAATTCCTTTTGGGAGACTAAACCTGCTCGTTGATGTATGCAGACGACATTCTGCCTCTCATTAAATATCCGACCCTTAACTTACATCTCATTATAGAAGATGTGGTGGCATAAGGTTGATGGAGAAGACTAACAATAAACCGGAGCAAGTCTGTCTTGATGCCACTAACAGAAGACACTATCACAGTCCCAGAACTTGAGTTTCCTATGTGCTGGAGGAGCGATTCAGTGAGATATTTCGGTATAATGTAGCATAGAGGTATAGACACTATGATAGCGTTGAATTATGGGACGTGTATATCAACCATCACAGACTTAGTGAAGAGATGGATTAAACTACCCCTCATGGTAGTGGGTAGAATCGTGTTAATAACCATGGTAATTCTGCCCTAAATTCTATATCTGTTCCAAAACTTTCTTATCCTGCTTAAAAGAGTGTTCTTTACCCAAGTTGGATTGCCTATGATTACTCTGGCGAGGGCTGGAAAACAACCACATATCAGCTGGTTCAAATTACCGAAACCATATGTTTGGGGTGGGTTTGAGGCCCCAAATTTCGAGCTCTAATATTTGGTAGCTCAGGCCCAATTTGCCCAAAATTGGATCCACAGTAGTAGAAAAGTCCCAAATTATGATCAGCAGTGCAGTTGGCAGAACCGATCCCTATTAAAGCCGCACTGTTTCAGAAGCCAGCTCGTCCAGACCACGAAAATCACATGATGTGATGTTCGGGGTGGGCACGCTTGCTGCCCTAGAAGGTGCTCCGCTCATTTACTCGTCCCGGACTGAAATTGCACACTATCTCTATACACACACATAGACCGTAACATCGCATTGATTCCATTATTGCATCGTATAAAGTTTCGGCACATGGGTGACCTTTTCCAGGATCAGAAATGTATCTCGCAAAGTGAATTTCTGGGCTGATCACGTCCCCAGCCCTACACACACACTTGGGGTACTATAACCATCAACACCTATTAAAATCCATAATGTCCTCATTTCCAGAGTTTATGGCGGAATGGGAGTTGTCAACATTATCGAATCTGCTCCCCGAGAAATTAATCACCTGCATTTATTCTATAGCAGTAAAGGCACACTCGGAGCAGGAAACGCATGCTAACCCTCTTTGGTCCTTGGATTTATGCTTTGAAAACTTAAAGAAACAATGGTCCTACTGTTGCATGTAGACCAAAGAGGTATCCTCTAATGGTAAATATAGGTTAATACATTACAAGCACCTTCAAAGGGTCTACCATACCCCTGAGTATGGTTAAACATGGCATATAGAATAAACCCAGCTGTCGTAGATGTTTAGCTACACATGGTGACTTTACATCTGGCATGGAACTACCCAGCAGTAGCCGAGCTCTCGGCACAGGTGATCCAACCTACCAATACAAGTCCTTGCCTATCTGTTGGTTGCTAAGTTGGGATATGTGTTGGATGTCCCAACACTCACAGAAAGTTACTGCCCATGGAAACTCTGATAGGACAAAGCAGAGTGGCAATGAAGTGGGGAGGTAAAGATACACCCTTACTTAAAGATTGGCTAAAAGAGATGATGATGTGTGGGGAACTGGTAACATGATCCGCAGAACTTCCCCACATTGCTCTAGGTTGAAATACTTCTGGGAACCCCTACAAGAGTACACTGCCAGTACAGAACTCGAAAGAATATAGTCCATAGGAGGGGGAAGCGTCAAGTTCTCATGGTAGAAACGGGACAGTGAAATTTCTAATTTTGTGTCTGTAGCCCGCCCAATGTATATGTTATGAGGATGTAACATTTTGAGATATTATTGTGAAATGCTTATTTGATGTATGGTATGACGTGCAGATCAGTGTATTCTCTGAGATTGTACTGATGCATGGTTATGTACATGTTGGATGTTTTCCGTATAGGTTAATACAATGTACCATTCAATAACATGCCATGCCAAAGAAAAACCTCATTGATTTAAAGCTTAAGATTTCATGGTGACAAACCACAAATAAAATGTCATATCATTGCTATAACTTTAGGAACTTCACCCGTTTCTGCCAAGCAGAAGTAAAGAAATTGCAAAGAACAATAAGGAATGACATGAGTGGAATTAAAAAAAATCCTCCATTATAGACATTACATTAAGTTTCCTAAATAAAGGAAAAAGGCAATTTTTTCCTGCCTGTTCATGTAAAGGGCAGAATAATAACAAGCACTAGTAAAGCCAAAAGGTCTCCATTTGGGACCTAGTGGCTTTGTCGAACAAGTTACTTACCTTCGGTAACGATCTATCTGTAAGAGACATGTATTAGTTATAGATTCCTTACCTTAGAATTACCCCCAGGCGTCAGACTGGATCCGGAGAATTTTTCTTCAGCAGTACCCCTGCGCCTCAGTAGGTGGCGTCAGTCGACTCAGCGTTCGTCGTTGTCGCCGGAATGACGTTGCGGTATCTACTTAGACGCCGCCCCTGCACGCTGAAGTCAGTTCTTTTTTTTTGTTTAAATTTGTTTGAGTTTTTTGGGTGTTCCTTTAAAACTTTACAGGCATTGGATCAGACAACATAAGTAAACTTGCACATTTTGATTCTGATACATAAAATCTCAAATCAACTTACATCTGCTAAGCTTTGCAGACCAACAGCTTGTGTGCTTAGGATATTTGACATGCCTGGGTAAACAGAACTTTAGCATTATGCAACATAACGTAAGTATATATCATCACATTGCTTCCACTGAGTGAGACAAAGACTTATGCCAACCTTTATACATCACTACTCCATTTCCGCCGTTCCCGGCCTCACCCTTATTGGACATTATGCCTACAATACACCTTCTTTACCACCTGGATAGTTGGGTTCCAGCTTAGATATATGTGAGGGGTACACAGTGTCCCGGTCCCCGCACACCTCCCCTCTCAATCTCCATGTCCATCCCAGCTTCTTTCCTACTGTGTACTGGTCGCTGGTTCTTGTGTTTCCTCTAGCTCTGATGAGGTGTTCTGTCGCTCGGAGTATACCTGCCAGGATTTACGGAAGTCGGTTAGTATTGCATCCCACTCTGCCGCCAATGGCAGCTTACGCACACCTATAGTGTCTTCACGGTGAAGCGCTACACTCCGCCTGTGCCCAGCAAAGGAGTGATTGAAACCAGGCCTTCGCAGCTGGAGGATCCGGAGATTTCCAGCACCTTGTAATTAAGCTTTTGGCTACAATTAGGCCCAGATCAATGAAGCGAGTAGTTACTTTGTACTTCTTAGGCCTCTGGTATAACCCCAGAATACAAGTCTCCCATGTCCAGTCCAGCATGCGATCTGTACACTGGGCTAACTGCATAGTGACCTCTCCCCAATAGGGCAATATGACCGTGCAGGCCCATAACATGTGTAAAAGGTCCCCACCCGCCAAACCACATCTGGGACACTGGGCATCATTGCGAATGAAGTATTGGTTGATCTTGGCTGGTGTCATATAGGCTCTCTGTGTTATAAAGTATTGGATGCGGCGAACCTTTTATTGCGGGGGATGTATGTGGCACCTGCTAAGATAACCTCCCATTCCCGCTCTGTGCTAGGCCTCTGTAGATCTGTGTCCCAGTGGGCTCGAAGGGATGTCAGTGTAGGTGTTGCGTGTGACCTTAAGGAACCCGCCAACCACCTGGTGAGGTGCCTACACGTGCCCAGTTCGTGCAAATACTGTATTGTCAGGTGGGTTGCAGGTTCTTGCGCTATATCTCCCCACATTGCTCGCAGCGCACGCATCAACGCAGCGTGCAATAAAAATTGACCTTGCGGAAGGTTGAATTCCTCCGCAAGCGCGTCGAAAGGCAGCAGCTGCCCGTCGCGGTATAAGTCAACTGCAGTTTGGATTCCCACTTCCTCCCATGTGGAAAGTTCAGTTCCGGTAATCGCTCGATATCGCCTGGGCATACCAAGTACGGGCAGGGATGGTGCGTATGGGGTGACTGAATGTGTGAGTTTGAGGGTGCAGCGGAAACAAGTGTGGGCCACCCTCATCAGAAATTGGGCAGGTGGCGCGCCTATCCTACCAGGGTGGAAGAGCGTCACTAAATGGGAATGAGTCAGGTCCGGCTGCTGTGTAGCAGTGTCCGTTAAGTACCGAGCGCCAAGCCATCGGGCCACCCACTGCAGCTGCGCTGCCAGGTAGTAATGTTCCATATTGGGCACAGCGAGGCCTCCCCGGTCGATCGGGAGATATAACTTAGCTAGTGCTACCCTGCTACGCGTTCCATGCCAAATGAATTGTCGCATATCTTGCTCGAGCATGTGAAAAAATGCGGGTTTGACATACAGGGTTAGGTTTGTGAAATGGTAGGGAAGTCTTGGAAGAGCCACCATTTTCAGGAGCACGATGCACCCCATGGTGGCTAGTGGAAGACTGCGCCGGAAGGTCATCTGTGACCTAATTGCTGTGGTAGCGCGCGTGAGATTCTCCTCTAAGAGGTCTGTTGAGTCTCAGTAAAATCAGATCCCTAGGTAGCGGAACGCAGCTGCCAGCGTACCGGTGTGCCGTTAATGGACAACCCTGGGTCCGGGGTTAACTCGGAGAAGGGATACAAGCAGGATTTGTCCCAGTTCACCCGGAGTCCTGATAGAGAGGCGAAGTCGAGCAACACTTTTTCTATTGTTTCACACAGCGACCTGACATCTCTGAGATAAATTAATAGGTCGTCGGCATATAGCGAGACAGCATGTATGCCGTCTCCTAGGGGGATGCCCCACTCTTCCTGTGTTTTATGTAACGATTCGGCTAGTGGCTCAATGGCCAACGCGAACAGCAACGGGGAGAGCGGACAGCCCTGTCGCGTGCCTCGCTCAATTGGGATCTGCTGCGACCCATACGGGCCGGTTTTAACTTTAGCCTTAGGTTGTGTATACAATAATTTGATAAGTTTTAGGAAGTCTACGCCCAGGTCATACTTGCGCAAGGCAGCAAAGAAGAAGCCCCACTCCAGCGTGTAGAACGCCTTCTCTAAGTCAAGGACTAAACACCCCGAGTATGTCCAACACTCCCTCGAGTAGTGCGACACCCTGAAAAATCGCCTCAGGTTTAGCGATGTAAAGCGAGCAGGTACGAACCCATTTTGGTCTGCGTGTATTAGCTGTGGTACTATTGGGGCCAGCCTGCACGCTAGTATTTTGGCCAGTATCTTGTAGTCCGTATTCAGTAGCGCCAACGGACGATACAAGCCTATCATTTCCGTATTTCTATCGGGCTTGGGTAGCGAAACTAGTAAGGATTCCCTGAGCGTATCTGGTAGCACGGCTGCTTCTAGCGCATTATGGTACAGTGAAAGCAGCTGTGGGGCTAGGGCTGTCTTATATGCTATAAAGTGCTCAGCTGGTAGGCCATCGGGACCTGGCGCTTTACCCATGGCTAACGCTTTTATTGCCTGTTGTACCTCCAGGAGTGTAATCGGCTCGTTTAATTCATCTCTCTGTTCCGCGGTTACCTAGGGGCATGGTGAATGGGGCTAAAAAAAGGTCCAATTGTGCCAGCTCCGCGTTGATCACTGATCTGTATACTTGGGCATTGTGGGCGGTGAATTTGCAATGAATGTCATGTTGCCGGGTTAGCAGCTGACCCGTTACAGATTGCAATTGTAGTGGGGAGCATTGTGCATTTTCTTGTCTGATCAGTCTCGCCAGTAGTCTGCCTGCTCTATCTGCGGTTGCGTGTGCGCGCTGCATGCGCTGCGTAATTTAAGCAGCGCAGCCGTTCAAGGATCTCAGTGTGCTTTTGTTTCTGGGTGTCCAGCGCCTGTGGAGTGCCAGTATTATGTGGTAGGTCCGTTTCCAGGCGGGCCAATGCGTCTTCAATGCATCTGGCCTCTAGGTCCAGCTGGCGTCGGATGCTCCAGCTCAGCCCCAAACATTGCCCTCTAACCACAGCTTTGCCTGCATCCCATAGCATACAAATGTCAGAGACCTAGCCTGTGTTATCTTCGAAGTATGTGTCTATGGCCGTGCCTATTGCAGCCCGAAATGGGGGGGTCCTCCAGCGCCAAGGGCTGCAACCTCCACAGATGTGTGGCCTGTCCCACCTGGTCTCCCCACAGCTGCAGTGTATGTGGATTATGGTCCGAATGTGTACGGCCCAGATAATCTGCGCTAATGCATTCGGCCAATAATGTTGTGCTCGCTACAAAACGATCAATACGGACAATGCAGTTTGTGCGGGTGGGAGTAGAGACGTGTCTGTGGGTTGAGGGTCCGCCACACGTCCACTAATGCCCAATGATGCAACCACTCTCTCAGGACACGAGCGTTAGATGTGGCAGTAATTTGTTGCAACGGTGGGAAGGACCTATCAAGACTGGTGACTGGAACCGCGTTAAAGTCACCTCCTAACAACCAGGGGACATCGCACCAACGCGACAGCAGCCCTGTCAACGTGCGCCAGAAAGCGCCCTGCTCCATGTTCGGGCGTGTATAGAGCCTAGGACTATGTGTCTCCCGTTCAGGTGGCCTTTCGACAGTACAAAGCGGCCATATACGTCAATTTTTGTCTCCTCAGGTGTATATAGTGTCCCTGACCTAACCCATATTAGAGCCCCCCTGGCATATGAGGAGTAGCCTGGGGCGAGTATTTGCCCCTGCCATCCCTGCCGTAGCCTACGGATTTCTGACATTGCTATGTGTGTTTCTTGCAGTAGCGCTACGTGGGCTGCATGTCACTTAAGGTAGGTATAGATTTCGTATCGTCGGGCCGGTGTGTGAATACCCCTAACATTCCAGCTGGCTATGTTTGTAGGTGGCATATATCATATGTATAAGATGGTAATGCGCATAAATGGTTCAGCGTAGCGGAGGCTGGGCAGCACCATTGTTGTTGCACGATTAGGTTGTGTCGTATCTGCATTGTGTATAAATGCGTAGTTGTGTCGTGTTGGTCAGCTATTGAGGAGGGAAACTGTGGGAAATGCAACTGGGGTAGAGCAGAGGGACAACGTGTGTCTGCCCAAACAGTGAACAATGCCATGTGGCAACTTACGGCCTTACGCGCCGCACTGTTGTGTCGAGAGGGGGGAGGGGTGGTCGTGGGAGGTTGTGAACTAGTCTTGGGATGGGTGGGCTGGCGTTTAGGCCCAGAGTGTATGCATAGGTGTGCGCACTGTCAATGTATCTTGCCTATTGCTCGTACTGGGTGCAACTGGTGCTTACATCTGTGAGAGCCACAGGCCAGGGTGTCATATGGCCAGTGCGCGGATGCTGTGGTGCCGTGCTATGGGCACGCTTTGCTCAGGAGGATACTTGCGTGACTTGGAGGTTCTGCTTGTTATTACACTAAATCGTCCGCTGTTTGAGGTGTCACTATTGGGAGTTGCTGCGATTCTTCACTGTTAGGCCACACTGCGGGCGAACTGTCCTCACTGAGGTACCTTTCCGTTGAAGCGTCTGTGTCTCTGTTGGTTTGGCTCCTCTGCATAGTGGCTGCCACCTGCAGGGCATCTAGTCGTTCCTGTAGTACTTGCTCCATGTTGGGTGCGGCCTTGAGGTGACCCAAAGTCCTCCCTGGCCATAGTCGGCTCCATCTTTGATTCCTGTGGGTACCTGAACTTGCATCGGTACCATTGTGTCTCTTGCTAGGTGAAGGGTGATGACCTATAGTTTCGAGCCAGTCCCACCCTTCCTCTGCAGTGTTGAAGAAGTGAGTTTACCCATCTAAAACTACTCGCAAGCGTGCCGGGAATATGAGGGAGTATTTTATGTCTAACTTCTGCATGGGTTTGACAGCCAAGAATGTGCTTTGCTGCTTTTGCACACCCAGGGCATAGTCCGGGAAGAAGAGTACAGAGGAGTTATCCACCTTGACTACCTCCATCTTTCTCACTTCTCGAAGTACTGCATCTCGATCCTTGAAGTTCAGCAGGCGGAGCAGGAAGGGTCGGGGTCCGGCGCCCGTCAGCGGCCAGCCCGACGGCACCCTGTGTGCTCTCTCCACTGCGTAGAAGGGGGAGAGTGTGCCTGCTGGCATCAGGGAGTTCAGCCAGCTCTCTGTGTACGCTACTGCGTCGCGACCCTCCGTACCTGCAGGCAGTCCAACCACTCGAATACTATTCAGACGGGAGCGCCCTTCAGCATCATCCACCCTACGCTCCAGCAATCGAAGTCGCGTCTTGAGCTCCTATATATCTGTAGACTCAGTCTTTGTGGCTGGGATTACCTTTTCGAGCTCCGCCTCCAACTTGTTAACTTTCTCCACCAATTTGCGGTGATCTGCATGCAGCAGCGTAAAATCTGATGTGATCTTGTCTATGCCACCTTCCAGTGACGTGCGAGTCTGCGTCAGCGAAACTCCGATCTGCGCCACTGCCTGGAGTACTGAGTCGATTTTTGACTCCAGCGTGGTAGTGTTGAAGGTGCCTGGCACTTCTGTGGTTGGGTCAGAGTGCGGGGTTGCCGCCCCTGCACCTGCGCGCTGCCTGCCCATCGTGGAGATCAATGGTGCGCAAGTGGTATGAGCCTCTGATGTGGGGGTAGGCTGCAGCGCTACCGTGACCTGTTAGCCCCCGATGTGTCCTTTCCTCCCGGTTCGATGCTCACTCTCAGGCTACGCGCCACTTCTGGGCCTTTCTTTGGACGCTTCCGCGTCTGTCAGTCGCGACACCTAGGTCCGGGGGTGAACTGGCTTGTATTTCTGGGCAGGGGTTGAAGGGGCAGGGCGTCACCATACATTAGTCATCTGCCGGGACCAGCATCTGCCTGTGGTGCTGCATCCGATAATGTCTGGAACAGGCGGGTTCTACTTCTGCATGCAGCCTCTGGGCTGTTACTCCCTTCTTCCCCACAGCGATGCGGTACTTGCCAGGCGCAGGTGTCTCAATATCGGGGGACTCGGCAGCCACCAACACCTCCACCTCACCTTTCTCTCAATCAGTCAACGGACGCCTGCTCACATCCCCGGCTGTCCTGAAAGTGAGAGCAGCCTTCTTCAGACCTGGGCTCGATGTAACCCCCAAGTCCGAGCTTACTGGGGCTTCACGTATTGCAGCCTCCGGCCTGCTCTCGGGTGCTGCGCTCATTTGCAGGGTCACACCGCGGGTCTAACTGCTTCTGGGCTTGCACCCACTTCTGGGCTCAGGCAGAGTGGGCTTGTCGGGGCCTCCATGCTGGGGCCTCCCGTGCCGCGTTCTGAAGCACCGCGGTCTAGTCTTCTGCATGCTGCTGCACCAACCGTCGGCTCCTTCTCGCGCGGGCCTGAGCTTGATACATAGCCCCTGCAGCGCACTCCGCTGACACGTCTCTGTGTCACAATGTCTTAATTTTCGCCGGGTAACAGCGCAGTCATCACTGCATCGGGCGGCCAGACGCTAGTTTAGGGGCCACTCCCGACTGCGTCCCTGCTCCTCTTTGCGCGTTGAGTCAGCCAGCAAGTACTCACTATGCCTGCCCGCGACCAGACCTGCAACAGGGCCTGGGCTCGGTCCAGCCCCCGGGCCTCTCTCCAGGACCCCGCCGATTGCAGCTCACGCCCAGTCTGCTTACGGCACCCTCCAGGCTATGCCTTATGTGGCTCACGCTGTGTTGTGCGCTTCTTGCCGCTATCGCCAGCGGCAGTGTAGTTGTTCTGCTGTCGCACCACCACTGAAAACAGCGTCTTGCGGCCTCCAGGACAAAGGGCTCTCACTAGGGAGTCTGCGCTACTCCTTCAAGATGGCTGCGGATCGCCGACTGCGTTGGCCCCGGGCAAAGAGCTCCCCCTCCGACCTGGCTATTTCCTGGCACTTTGCATGCCTCCGCACCGGGGCGCACTGATGTTCAGTACATTTTAAGTCGGTTCCAGTGGCCCGATGACTGCATTGACAGACTTTGTGGAAGGAGAACTGGTCTCAAGGATGACATCAACAACTTCGGTCAGCATCTCAATAGCATTCAATTGCAGTTGCTCAATATCCAAACATGGAGGTTTAGGTTGTGGAGTCTCTGATGCAGGACCTCACCCTGTTGCTGAGCCAGAAGGTCCTCCTGAAATGATAGCCTGATCAGAGCAAATGCTCAGGAGCTCAGGATTCAGTGCCCTCCTGAGCCAAATCGAGGCAATTAAGATGACTTGCACACACTCTGTTTTCATCAGAACTAGAAGCGGTAGAGGTGGAAATGTGTACAACAGGCCGTAGCTCCATTCCAGCCAATATACATCTCTGAGTGACTGCTTGCGGAAATCTTCATCATGCAAAATTGTTGACACTGCATGGTCAACGGTGCTGAATAAATCTACCCAGGGTGAACCCCACAGCCAAAGCAGACACGTTCCACCACAGGATGGAGACTTCATTTGCCATCCACTAGATGAGGTCTGTTCAGTTTGATCACTCTGGTATTCAGAGATGCTACTAAGTGATTGGCTACCAGAAAGATGTCCTGCAGTCAAGTCACCTCCAGGGATGTAAAATGTCCTGGCAAAAACTGCCCTATTACCCTTACCACCTTTTACCACTACCCACCCCTAAACTCTAAATTTACCCTTACTACCCAAAATATATTACCAACACTTACAATGAGTTGCTTCCATCAAAGTTTGAATTTTTCTGCAGACCCTTACGAACTAAGAGACTTACTAACATCATTGGATTAGGATTTCCATTCATAAGGTTTGTTTCCTTGCCTTAGAATAAATACCAAGGCAATACTTCCCTGGAGGTGAGTCCACGAACTGGTTCAGACCAAAAAGTCCTGGAGGACTGAACGGACAATTTGCCCGTCACAACAGACCTGGCGGTAAAGGCAGTAGTGTTTGGTAAACGTGTGCAAGGATGCCCATGACACAGCCTAACAGATGTCCAGGATGGGGACTCTGTGAGCTAACGCAGTGGTCACAGCTTTGGTTCTAGTGGAATGAGGCCGCAAACACTCAGCGGGTTGTTTTTTGGAAAATGCGCAGAAGATCTTTATGCAGGGTAAATTCTATGTGGAGATAGTCTGTTTGTGCACTGCTTTCCCCTTATTCACTCCAGTGAACCTAACAAAGAGCTGATCGTCCAACCTGTGTTCATTGGTGCAATCGATGTAAAATGACCATGCTCTTTTCGGGTCTTAGTGTTAGAGTCTCTCCTCATCCTTGGAGGAGTGCGGTAGAGCAAAGAAGTTAGGCAGCGTGATGCTCCGGTCGACAGGGAAAGGCGTCACACCTTCTGCAGAAAATAGGCACAGGTACAGAGAACCGGTTTGTCCAGGAAGAAGCTGATGTACGGAGGGTGAACAGAAAGCTCCTGCAATTCGCGGACCCACTGGGCGACGTGATGGCCACCAAGAAGACAGTCTTGATCGTCAGAAGTCTTAGGGGCCAACTATGCTTAGATTCAAAAGGGTGAACACGTTAGGAAAGTTCAAACCAAAGTAAGGTTCCATTGGGCATATCTTTGAGACTCTTCAGAAAACGTTTTGCAACAAGTGATTTAAACAGGGAGGGTTGATCCGGTAACTGCAAAAAAGCTGAGATGACCAAAAGATACTTCCTAACTGTGCCCAGGAGCGAGGCATTGCCAGGCTAAAGACAAAAACTAACAAGTTACTTACCTTCGGTAACATCTTAACTAGTAGAGGCTCTATCTAGCAGAATATTTCTTACCTTTGAATAATCCACAAGCATCAAACTTGATCCGGACATTCTTCGTGAGCAGTACCCCTGTGCGCCGGTAGGTGAGTCATTTGGCTTCATGTGGCGTCAGAAGTCACATGTGTGGTGCCTCTATAGGCACCACACCAGCAACCTGACGTCTGTTTCTTTTCGAGAATATCCACGTCAGAAGCGCGGAGCCACAAAGAACACTGACTACTGTTGCGTGAAGCTAGGGCACTAAAAGGAAAACAACCCTTTACACTGAAATCCGTTTGTGAAGGGGGGGAGGATGGGTGGGTCCGTAAGGAATCTGCAGCTAAAAGGAGTCTTTACCAGATAAGGCATTACCGAAGGTAAGCAACTTGTTCATCTGATTGAGACGTCTAGCCGCTGAGTCCTTACCTTAGAATAGATATCCAAGCAATACCTCCCCAGAGGTGGGACAGCAGTACAGATTTATACTACAAAATCCTGTAGGACCGAACGGGCAAAGTGCCCGACTATCCAGACCCGACTGTCCAGACAGTAATGCTTAGTAAACGTGAGCAGGGAAGCCCACACTTTGCTACCCGACAGATATACTCCACGAGCTAACGTAGTGGTCGCAATGAGCATGCAAACCTTCAGGACAGATAATCGTATTGTACAGTTAATAAAAACCTTTACAAAAACAGAAGCACAAACTTCATTTTTAGCATCATAAAATATTCCATCAGAGCCCTGGAAAAATTTATTAGGCCTTCAATAATATAGAATTGCGGTCCTTGCTGCAAGCCAAGGCACTATAAATATTGTCACAAAGAACAGTGGTTAGTGCATTCCACCTGGTACTCATGTTTTTTAGGCAAACAAGCGAAAAGTGCTAAGTGCAAAGTGCGACGTGCTTGTAAACATTGATGGATCCCCAAAGAGATTCAGTTGTGTTAGTTAGCTGTTGTGCTATACTGAGGACTGGGGAAACTCAAGCTGGTGGATACAAGCTATGCAGGCGTGGTAGCCAATGAAGCCATCAGATGTTTGACTGTGACTGTAGCGTGTTGACGCAGGATTTGGCATCCTGCTCCCGGTCATCTATGATGCAGGCGGACCCCAGTTTTAATGCAGCCGCCTGAAGGAAGCTGATAGTTTTAATATTTAAAATAAAGTTCACTGGATTCAGGCAGGTGATTACAGCTTGGCGGCAGGTGCGCATACCCAAGCATACAAATTCTTTGTGATTTAGTCTCAGTTGAAGCAACGTGGGGCAAATGCAAAAAATATGAATGATAGTTTCCTCTCCCAGTCCGCATAGGCGGCGCGTTGCGCTTTGACCTGCCGATGATTGCCAAGCCAGGTGTCTGCCATCCATGTTCCACTCCCCCAGTCTGAGAGCGATAAGTCTGGCTTTGAGCCACAATGGATAGGTGCAGGCAATGTACTTCTGCTGGATCCAAGGAGTGTACGAGTTGACCACTGCCCATGAGTGCGAGCGCTTGTTCAGCGTTGCTAAGTCTTTCAGCCTTGATAGACTTCGCTGTAATCGCTGAAAGTTTTTTAAATGCTGATTGCAGGAGGTGTTTTTCCCAGGCTTCAGTAAGCGAGAGGACTTTTAATATATTTTGAAGATGAAAACCTTCAGGAGGTTGCTTTTTGGCCAATGCCTAACAGATTTTGATGCACAGCACTATCCATCATGAGATGGTCAGTTTCTGCACAGCCTTCCCTTTTTTGGCTCCGATGTACCCCACAAAGAGGTGATCATCCACACGAAACTCTTCTGTGTGGTCAAGGTAGAACAACAATGCCCTTTTTCGCTCCAACTGATGGAGTCTCTCCTCTTCTTTAGAGGGTTGAGGTGGAGCATAAAAGTTAGGCAGAGTGTAGGACGAAATCTCTAGTTCGAAGAACCAGTTTGTCTGCTTAGATATTAAAGTACAGAGGCAAAGATGACAAACCCTGTTGCTCACCGAGCGTCTGGGCAGATGTTATTGCCACCAGGAAGGCTGTTTTGATGATGAGGAGCCTGATAGGGCAATTGTGTAATGGATTGAAAGGAGCACACATTAGGAACATAAGGACTAAATTAAGGCCCAACTGTTGCACAATAAAAGATGCAGGTGGAACGTGTTGGAGACCTTTCAAAAATCTATGTACAAACGGGGACTTGAAGAGAGATGGGTGGTCTGGCAACCACAGAAAATGCGGGGATGGGAGAAAGATAGCCTTTCAAAGTGCCCAAAGCAGAGCCCTCCTGGGCCAACGTAAGAATAAAGAATAGAACGTAGGAAAGAGGTGCAGAAAGAGGAACCACTCATCTGTCTGTAAACCATGCCAAGAACTTTCTCCAACAGCAGGCATATGTTGTTTTGGTGGAGGGACGCTTGGTAGTAAACAAACTGTATGCAAGGAGTGCAAGGCCAAGGTGCTAGGAGAATATACCGTTATGCCACGATTGTCAATGTGCTTAGATTTTTTATCAGGTGGAACAGTAGAAAAGGCATTCGTGTTTACCTTGGTGGCCGAAGCCTGCTCGCAAGACTTTCTGGTGAAGGATACGGAGTCAAAATAGATAGGTCACCCAGAGCAGGTCTGTGGTGTCTCGCTAGAGTGAGACTTACCGGCAAAGCTGAGCAGGGTTTTCCCACTTCAGTACATACATTTTTTTTTTTTCATTTGTCAGCCTGACTGGTACGGGTATGCTCAGACATGGGTCCTGTGTTCGCCATGCCAATGGAGTCAAGCTAGCCTGGCTGATGAGGAGTGATACCCCGAAACCGGTCCCAGGATGCTTGTTTCCAGTCCACGGAGGACCTGGCCTGCCAGTATGGGCTGGACACTTCCCATGGGGAGCAGGTCAAGACTGATTTGCATATGCCTGGGTCCAAACTGGAATGGCATGGTGAGCAAAAAACGATGGATTTAGGCCCAGATATTTGGACAGGGGGTGAATGTTTGACATTGTTCAGCATTCCTTCCATCAATTGTTCTTTTTGCATTTCCCACTACACAGCCAGAGCACTTGTCAGATATTCACTGAAACAAAAGTATATGCCTTGATGATAAAGGCTCAGGATGAAAAACCTCAGTCAGTATAGTAGCGTCAGTTTCAATAGTAGACAATTGTAGCTCTATACCCACTGCTGTCCTGCATACAATCACAGCAAAGCAAACTCTTTTTTATAGGGGGTCCCGGTGAGGAATTTAATTTCATTTTAGATGGTGTACAAAGGCTGCATGCATCCTGGAGGCCTTTATAAAGTCCATAATCACCTTCTGCACAAGTATAGAGAATATGCTGTACATCTGAGTCAGAGATGAATAAGGACACAAAGCGCTGAGGATATTGGCATTAAGGCAATCAACCTGCTTGAGAATCCTTAAGGGCTACTGACTGAGCCTTGTTGTTTTCATAGAGTCATTTGTCTTTTATCTAACCAAACAGGTCTATGGATCCAAAATCTGTGTTGGAGTAAGATCAGGAACCAGTGTCTTTGAAGCAGGGGCCGGTGTTGGATGGATCAGAGTGGCCTACATCAAGAGAGAGGAAGCATGGCTTGGCTCTGGTGTGAGGTCAAGTAGGGTCAGCCAGCACCAGGGAAGTGCATGCCAGCAGGTCTGAGAGGCCCGAAGGTGCTCCAGGGGACCTGAAATCATTTGGCACATCATTGCCTCCTTGAAGGTCTCTATCTGCTGCAGAGTCATGGATTTCATCAGCTCCAACTGCGAAATAGGGTCAGAGGATATGCGCACAGTCAGGCTCCCAATGAGGTGACTTTGACCCCTCTCTGAAATAGGAGTGATGGTAAGAGGCTTTCAATCTGGACTTCTTGTGTTTCCTTCTGGACTTGTCCTTAGACTTTGCCTTAACTGAGGATAGAGACCGGGATTGGGACTTGAAGCAGGACCAGGCCCAGAACCTGAAGTAGGACTGGGCAAGCAACTTGGAGCACAATCGGCCCACTTCTTATAGTTGGGGACATAAAGGTGAGCAACAGACAGGCAATATTTGGATGTCCCCTTCACCACAGATGTCGTTCAGGCCATTCTGGATATGCTGCGAGGTAGGGGCCCCTCGCCCAGATTACCAGACTGCCCAATTCTACAAGCCATATGCAGAGAAGCTTGTGCCAATTATGGTGCAATGGTGGCAATGTATGAGGAGGCTAGATAACCATGACACTTACACACACCCCCCTCAGTGAGAATCTCTCCTGATAACAGTTCTGATAAACTACCAAAATCTAAGCAACTCATAGAGGCCCTTTTTAATGATAAACCTAGATAACAAAATCCTGGCCAAAATGATCACTGCCTGTGTCCTGTCCATCCTACCTGACATAGTGAGACCTGCCAGGCTTTATCCATGGGCGCTCAACTGCCCATAACCTTTACACCCTCTTTTTCCTACTTCACACACTGTACCCACGGCTTTCAACGGTGATAGTATTTCTTGACGCCACAAAGGCTTTAGACTCCCTAGAGTAGCCCTACCTGTTTGTCTCACGGCGCATGGGCCTCAGTCCTTTTTCTCGGATGGATCAAGCTCCTTTACACGCTCCTGACTGCTCGACTTTATCAATAGTGAGGTCTCAAATCCTATTGTCATAAACAGAGGCAGCAGGCAAGGGTGCCTACTCTCCCTGCTTCTCTACACCATTACCATGTAGCCGCTTGTGGCCAACTGCAGCATCACCATGCGGAGCGTGGGCTTAATTACACGGCACGAAGGCTGGTGGTCTCCTTGTATGCAGATGACATAACCATCTACGTCAGAAATCCTGCCACAAACCTTGCCCCCATACTGTGCAAATTTACATGCTTCACACCATCAACAGGTCAAAGTTGACAATCTCTCTGCTCATTGGCCACAAGGCAAGCTTCCCCACTGAATACCCTCTACAGTGGGTGCATCAGCATGTCTGATACCTCGGTATCAGAATCAGTAGAGATGTACACAAATCCGGCATGAGAACTATGGTAGGGTTGTGGGGTGCTTGAAAGAACGGATTCTGGTGTGGGCCACACTGCCACTGTCGCTTACTGGACGTGTGGCCATTGTTAGTGAATATTCCCATCCCACTGACCAGGGCCTGTCCCAACTGAGCTTGCTACCTCCTAATCCAATTAGTGTGAGTGGGCCAGCAGCCAAGACTGTCCTGGGAGGTGCTGACCTTGCCCCTTGAGCAGGTGGGCCTGTGCAACCCAGACATCGACTAGTTCTATTACTGTGCACAGGTACAATATGTGTATTACTGGCTCCACTCAATTCAAGACCTATCCCACACAGCGATAGTGGGGGACAATGCATCAGTGTGAGCCCGTCCACAATTATCAGTGCCATACCGATAATGCCCTAGAGAGGAATTTGACAAGATACAGAGCACAATATGGGCTTGGCTAAACCTTTGCTGCAGTGCTCAGATAGATTGCTTCTACTTCGCTGGTCTCCCAATTGCCAACAACCCCAAGCTTCCCCCTGCTGGAGATGAGTTTGCACAGCGCCAACTGCGCAGGCTAGGCCTGACAACAATGGGGGACAGCTACCTGGGTGGCAATTTCCTTTCTTTCCAAAACTTGGGAGACCAGAGTCCACTGCACACCGCTTGACAACCTCTTTTACTACTGACTGCGTAGCGCCTGCAGAGCGGCACACGGTACTTTCTTCACAAGCCCAAGCCCCTGCAAGCCATAGATTGAATACTTGATGCACCGTGTCCTAAGAGACTGATTATCTGCCTATACACCACCATGCAAGAAATGGCTCCTGCAACCAAACCTTAGGAACTGGCGAAGTGGCAGGAACATAGGAGATGACCTGATTGAATTAAAATGGAGCATGCTCTCTTCCAATTATACACTGAAGCTCATACATATTTAATTCCTTAATTGCCTGTACCGCACGCCAACTGTACTGCGCAGGATAGGCCTGACACCTGAGGTGTGATGCGCGCCTTGTGGCACAGAGGAAAACTATTTCATGCACATTGCATGGGGATGCCAGCAGCATTGTTGGGATACGTCAAGGATTCCTGGCAGGCACCCGCTGCCTGACAACGATGCTGCTTGCCAAAAGAAGGGTGGCAATACACTAGGGAAGGCACAGCAGCCCCAAGCTAGAGAACTGGCACAATAATGCTACTTACTGCCAGAAAAGGCTGGAGGAATACTGGGTGCTACAGCCTGCCACATCCCGCTCTCAAGACATTTGGAGCCCCTTCTGCACCTATCTCGCACTTCAGGCTCAGCGAGAATCCCACTCGTGAAACCGGGACCTCCTATCTACGCCATCATTAGGATCATCAAATATGCAGGACACTTGATAGACTAAGAGCGCTAACTCATTTGATTTTATGATGAAGTTGAATGATATGTATGTCTGTGGAAACTTCAGTAAATGCTAAAAACCTCTAATCAAAAAAGAAAATCCATCAGAATGGAGGTTTAGTCGATAGCTTTTTCGATAATGATAGTGTCACAGATAAATAACATACATACTCAATTGTCATATCTCACAATCTATTTTTACTTATATTATCTAATCAAATGCCAAGGAAAAACCTTTTCACTGATTTGAGCTTTCTTTCTCAAGCAACACATTTGTTTTCAGGACGTACTAAAAGGATCATTGGGGATGATGGGCTGCATTCTCTCAAGTGTCCACTGGTGGCAGTATAGTTTAATGCTTACATGTACAAAGTGAAAGTTAACTCTGTTCAGCATTTCCTATTGTTTACCTATCAGGATGCGTCTTAATGGTTTTATTCAGCACTACCTTGTTGGTAGACAATCACATTGTGTGCATTTGGGGATATTTTCACCTATATATGAAATGTGATATACTACCTTATAAGATATGAGTTTTTTTTACCATTGTAGATTCCTGACGATGATATGCTGATGTAACTGTTACATTGCAGCTATTTAAAGTGGAACTGGGCACACAATATACATTATGAAAGATGGATTAATGGATAAAGTATTGCAATAACATGTCATTAGCACTGACTGTTACTTTTACATTGGGATGATGTGGGTTTAATGGGTATTGCATATACCTGGTACTGTTATTTAGTAAATGTTGAAGGAAACAGGCATTCCTTTATTCTGCATTGGGGATTATGGGTGTTCCATTGCCACTGAATCTATTTAGGTATATATTAGGATTGTTACAGGTAGGAAAAGGGGAATAGGAATTTTCTATATCAGGGATGATAGGCATTAAATGGCTATTACATACACCTGGTACTGTTCTTTAATAAATGTTGAAGGAAAATGGGCACAGCTGTGTTTCACGTGGGGGATAATGGGGGGTTACATGGTCACTGAATATATTTGGGACTACATTAGGATTGCTCTACGTAGGAAATGGGAACAGGGATTTTCTGCATTGGGGATGATGGGAGTTAAATAGTTTTTACATATACTTGCCACGTTAGTTTTGTGAATACTGTAAGCAAATGGTATTATCTACTTTACCTTACAGGGGATTATGGGCTAGACAGCTGTTGAATACATTTTCCCCTATACGATAATGGTCCTGTTAGGAAAAATGGAATGGTTAATGTATACAGGAGGGATTATTGGGGGGGGGTGGGGAGGGGTGAAAAAGGCTAATGTATACCCTTGGGCATGGTATTTTATGTAGCCCTCTTGCGATAATGGCCATAACAACTTCTACATGGGGGATGATGGGTGTTAAAGAACAAGTTACTTACCTTTGGTAACGCCTTAACTGGTAGAGTCTATATCTAGCTGTAGGTTCCTTACCTTTGAATTTCCCAGGCGTCAGACTGGATTCAGAAGATTTTTCGTCAGCAGTACTCCTGCGCACTGGTAGGTGACATCGTTTGGCTCTGTGTGCGTTGTCAGCATCGTTCACGCAGGGAGTGAAGTTTGTGGCACCTATCTAGGTGCCACCTAGGCGCGCGGACGTCAGGTTCTTTTCATGACTTTCCAAACAAGAAGTGCAGATCCATGAAGAACACTGACCACTGGTGTGGAAAATTAGGGCTGTGAAAGGGATCAGCCCTTTCCCTAGAAATGTGTTTGCAGAGCGGGGAGGATGAGTGGGTCATAAGGAATTTGAGGCTAGATATAGACTCTACCAGATAAGGCATTGCCAAATGTAAGTAACTTGTTCATCCAATAGGAACTTCTAGCAGCAGATTTCTTACTTTTGAATAGATACCTAAGCAATATCATCCCGGGAGGTGGGTCTGCGGACCAACTGCACACAATGAAGTCCTGCAGGACCAAACTAGTGAAGTGCCACCGCACAGACATAATGAACAAGTTACTTACCTTCGGTAACGATATATCTGTAAGAAACATTAGTAGTGATAGATTCCTTACCTTAGAATATCCCCAGGCGTCAGACTGGATCCGGAAAGTTTTCGTCAGCAGTACCCCTGCGCGTCGGTAGGTGGTGTCGTGCGGCTCCGCGTCCGTCGTTGGCGTCGTGGTCGCCGAGATGACGTCGCGGGCGCTACTTAGACGCCGCCCACGCGCGCTGACGTCAGTTCTGTACACTACTTTCCGCGCCAGGAACGCAGAGCCATGCAAGATACTGACCACTGGTGCATTGAAACTAGGGCCCTGAAAGGGATGACCTTAACCCTAGAAATCAGTTCGCAGAACGGGGAGGATGGGTGGGGCGGTAAGGAATCTATCACTACTAATGTTTCTTACAGATATATCGTTACCGAAGGTAAGTAACTTGTTCATCTGAAAGAAACACATAGTGATAGATTCCTTACCTTAGAATAGATACCCCAGCAATACCAACCCCGGTGGTGGGTCTGCGAACCAAGATCACACCAGAAAGTCACGGAGAACAGAACGGCCAAAGAAGCCATCTCTCCGGACTTGGCTGTCCAGGCAATAATGCTTGGTAAACGTGTGCAGCGAGGCCCACGTGGCTGCCTGACAGATGTCTTGCAGGGGGACACCACGTCCCAATGCAGTAGTGGCTGCAGTAGCTCTGGTGGAATGAGCACGCAGCCCCACCGGAGGTTCTTTTTTAGCCAAAGAGTAACAGGATTTGATACATAAGACAACCCAGCGGAAGATAGTTCTCTTTTGTACCGCCCGACCTTTCTTGGTGCCAACGTAGCCAACAAAGAGCTGGTCATCCACCCGGAACTGCTGTGTGCGGTTGAGATAAAATGAGAGCGCATGTTTTGGGTCCAGACGGTGGAGCCTCTCTTCCTCTCTGGAAGGATGCGGAGGCGGAAAGAAGGTGGGCAAGGTAATAGTCTGCCCAATGTGAAAGGCCGTAACCACTTTTGGCAAAAAGGAAGGACGGGGCCTGAGCACCACTTTGTCCGGATGGACTGAAAGGAAAGGAGGCTTACAAGAAAGAGCCTGGAGCTCACTGACCCGCCTAGCGGAGGTGATGGCCACCAGGAAGGCAGTCTTCAATGTCAAGAGACGAAGAGGACAGTTGTGAAGAGGCTCAAAGGGAAGGCACATCAAGTATGTAAGAACCAGATTCAAGTCCCACTGAGGCATTACGAAAGGAATAGGAGGAAAAAGGTGTGTAATGCCTTTGAGAAATCTATTTACAACAGGGGACTTGAAAAGAGAGGGCTGATCAGGTAGCCTGAGAAAGGCTGAAATTGCAGAAAGGTAGCCCTTGATAGTGCCCAGAGCAGAGCCCTGCCGGGCCAAAGAGAGAAGGAACAGTAGGACCTCAGAAAGAGGGGCAGAAAGGGGATCCATAGCCTTTGCTGTGCACCATGCCACAAACTTGTTCCACCTGCAGGCGTATACCACTTTAGTAGAGGGACGCCTGGCTGCCAGAATGACATCACAAACTTCAGGAGGCAAGTCGAAAGGAATCAACTGCCGCCGCTCAATCTCCACGCAACGAGGTGGAGGCTGGACAGGTTTGGGTGGAGGTCCGTCCCCTGCTGCTGCGACAGAAGATCCTCCCGAAGAGGCAGTCTGATCGGAGGATCAATGCTCATACTGAGTAGCTCGGGATACCATACTCTTCAAGCCCAGTCCGGGGCCACAAGGATGACTTGGGCCCGGTCGCGCCTGATCTTCTTCAGCACTCTGGGCAGAAGTGGTATAGGCGGAAAGGCGTACAACAGACCGCAACTCCACTCGCGACGAAAAGCGTTGCCGAGCAAGTACCGCCTTGGAAATTCCAACGCGCAGTACTGATGACATTGCGCGTTCTCTTCGGTGGCGAATAGATCTAACCAAGGCTCTCCCCACTGCTGAAAGAGACCTTGCACCACCTCGGCGTGAAGACGCCATTCGTGATCGAGCATGCACCTGCGGCTGAGTTCGTCCGCCCTGGCGTTTAGAGAACCTGCCAGGTGTTGAACCACCAGGGACATGCCCTGATGTTCCAGCCATGTCCAGAGACGCAGAGCCTCCTGACAGAGGGTCCACGACCCCACCCCACCTTGTTTGTTGCAGTACCACATGGCGGTGGTGTTGTCTGTGAACACCTGCACTACTCTCCCCTTGACAGAGGGAAGGAATGCCTTCAGTGCAAGTCGGATCGCCCGAAGCTCCAGAATGTTGATATGAAGCCTGGACTCCGCCGGAGACCAGAGGCCTCTGATCTCCGCCTCTCCCATGTGGCCGACCCATCCCAGGAGGGACGCATCCGTCACCACTGTGTACTCCGGTTGGGGAAGGGAGAGGGATCTGCCGCTGACCCAATGTTGGTTCGCGAGGCACCACTGCAAGAGTTGTGCAGTGCCCTCCGAGATCTGGACGTAGTCGGACAGGTTTCCCTGATGCTGCACCCACTGGAACTTCAGGTCCCACTGCAGAGCCCGCATATGCCATCTGGCATGATTGATCAGCAGGATGCAGGAGGCCATGAGGCCCAGCAGCCTCAGGGTCATCCTGACGGAAACCCAGGATAAGGGCTGAAAGATTGGAATCATAGCCCGAATATCCCGGACTCGCTGTTCGGGAGGATAAACCCGAAACTGCGCCGTGTCCAGAACCGCTCCGATGAAGAGGAGCTTCTGAGAGGGGATCAGGTGCGACTTCGGCACGTTGATGGAGAACCCCAGCAAATGCAGGAGGTCGGCCGTAGTCTGGAGGTGGGAGACGACTGTCTGGGGCGAGCCCGCCTTCAACCACCAGTCGTCGAGATAGGGGAAGACTGAAACCCCTGATCTGCGCAGATGAGCTGCGACCACCGCCATCACTTTCATGAACACCCGAGGGGCACTTGTAAGGCCAAAAGGGAGCACGGTGAACTGAAAGTGCTCGTGGCCTACCGTGAACCGGAGGTAACGCCGGTGGGCCGGCAGGATGGGAATATGAAAGTAAGCATCCTGCAAGTCCAACGCTACCAGCCAGTCTTGTGGGTCTAGAGCAGACAAGACCTGAGCAAGTGTGAGCATCTTGAACTTCTCCTTCCGGAGGAAGAGATTGACGTCCCGAAGGTCCAAGATAGGACGCAGGCCCTTGCTGGAGAAGTGCCAAGTGATCCCCCAATACGCGGTGGTACTGAGGTGGCATGGCTGGAGGGGCAGTCTCGAAGGGGAGGGCGTAGCCCCTTCGGACTATCTGTAAAACCCACCTGTCCGACGTGATGGTGCGCCAGTGGGGAGGTGATGGCGAAGCCTGCCACCCACTGGCATCTGATGGGCCTGAAAGGTCGGACTAGGAAGGTTTGGAGGCAGTGGTGGCGGGGGTGGAGGTGGACTGACCCTGCCGCTGGCCCCCTGAAACGCCGCGACGGTTCCCACGTCCGCGGCTGCGCGTGGACTGTTGCGCTGGCCTGTGGCTCTGTTGCGAACGTGGGGGGCTACCCCTTCCGCGAGCACGAAAGGAGCGAAAGGCAGAAAGCGGAGGAGGGCGCGTGGCCGAAAGGCACAAGGACTTGGCCGTAGCCCGCGAGTCCTTAAAGCGCTCCAAAGTACTGTCTGCCTTATTGCCAAAGAGGCGAATGCCATCGAAGGGCATGTCCATCCAAGTGTTTTGGACATCCCCCGAAAAGACAGTTGTCATCAGCCAGGCGTGGCGGCAGAGCGCCACTGTCGTGGAAATCACCCTGCCTAGCGAGTCGGCGGTGTCAAGGCCACAACGGATTGTGAACTTGGCTGCATCTCTCCCCTCAGCAACAGCCTGAGAGAGTGCCGTCCGGGCCTCGTCCGGACAGCTAGGCAGCACCTGCGCTACCGTATCCCACAAGGAGTGTGAATAACGGCCCAAGAGGCATGCGGTGTTCACAGCCTGCAGCCCTAGGCTGGCGGAAGAAAAAAATCTTCTTCCCGTACTGTTCCAGCCTCTTGGATTCCCTATCCGGGGTTGCGGAAGGGAATGCGCTTGGGGAAGCAGAGGCTTGGACAACCAAGCTCTCAGGGGTGGGGTGTTGGGAGAGGAAAAGGGGGTCGCCCGTGGCCGGGCGATGGCGTCGGCCACGTTCCCGTCCACAGGAGCCCCTGTGCTGGGCCCGGACCAGGAGCCCAGAAGAATGTCAGACAGTGCTTCATTAAAGGGCAGCAGTGGCTCCGCAGAGGAAACTGCTGGCTGAAGCACTTCTGTCAGGAGGTTAGTCCTGACGGCCACAGTAGGTAGCTGCAGGCGGAGTGCCCCAGCAGCCCTACGCAACACCACAGAAAAACTAGCGCCCTCCTCCGTAGCCACGGTAGGAGGAGACATGCCAAGGTCTGGAGAGGTGTCCAGACCACTGGCGTCCCCCAGCTCCTCAGCCCAGTCCAGGTTATACTCACATTGAGCTGTGAGGGGGTCCTCAGACCCCTCCCAGTGCTCCCCTTCCTCCTCCTGCTGTTGAAAAGGAGGAGGATGGATATAGGGAAACAGATTCCCAAACGGCGTCAGAATCGGCGTCGGTCGACACCGTTCCGGCACCGTATCCACGTCGGGGCTGAAACTGGAGACGACGACGTCCGGCGCGCCGGGCGACGTCCAATGTGGTGCCGGTGGGGTCGACGTCGGTGGAGGTGTTACTAGGTCAACCGGCGTCGACCAGGATCCACGACGGGATCCATGGGAGTCCTGCGGTGCAGAGGCCGGAGCCGGGGCTGGAGCCACCGGCGTTAAAGGGCGAGGACTCCCAGTCGGGCCCGCGGGGCCCAAATGCGCACTGGAGGGGCCAGACGGCCCAAATAGGCGAGCCATAGCGGACAGGAATTCCTGTACCTGGGCCGGAGTTGCTGATGAACCCGGGAAGGGCGGGTAGGTCACAGACGACTGCGTAGGCTCCGCCGGAGCCGCGGGGTTTGCACCACCCGCTCCCTCAGCCACGTCGCGCGACCGGCAAGGGGAAGTCGAAGAATGAGGACGTTTCTTCGACTTCTTTTTGTGCTTCGCCTTACCTGACCGCGAAGACTTCGATTCAGACGACTTCCGATGATGACGGCTCCGCGACCGGTCCCTCGACCTCCCTCTGGACCGGGACCTCTCACGGCGCGGAGCCGACTGCCGGGCTTCCAGCAACTTTCGGGACCGCTCCCGCAAAGTCTTCGGCGCCATGGCCCGGCAGTCGGGGCACGACTTGGGATCGTGGTCGCGCCCCAGGCAGAAGAGACACACGCGGTGCGGGTCCGTCACCGACATCATGCGATGACAGTCCCCGCAAGATTTAAACCCGGGCATCCCTGCTGCACCATGAGTCGATCGACTCAAAAAGCTGAGACAAAAATCTCAAAAAAGTCAGACAAAAATTGACTGGGGTACCGCTCTCTCCGGATCTGCACTTGCTGGCGCGGAAAAAGAAAGAACTGACGTCAGCGCGCATGGGCGGCGTCTAAGTAGCGCCTGCGACGTCATCTCGGCGACCACGACACCAACAACGGACGCGGAGCCGCACGACACCACCTACCGACGCGCAGGGGTACTGCTAACGAAAACTTTCCGGATCCAGTCTGACGCCTGGGGATATTCTAAGGTAAGGATTCTATCACTATGTGTTTCTTTCAGATTGTCCAGACAATAGTGTTTGGTGAACATGTGCAGGGAAGCCCACGGTGCTACCTGGAAGATGTTCAGGACCGAAACTCTGCATCCTAAAGCAGTGCTGCAGCTTTAGCCCTGGTAGAATGAGCTCGCAAGCCTTAAGGAGGCTTCATCTTGGCCAGTGAGTAGCAGATTTTGATGCAGAGCACGAACCATCTGGAGATGGTCTGCTTCTGCATTCCCCGACCTTTCTTTGCACCAACATAACCCACGAAGAGTTGGATGTCCACCCAGAACTCTTGTGTGCACTGAATGTAGAATGACAACGCTCTTTTGGGGTCCAGATGGTGGAGTCGCTCCTCTTCTTTAAAGGGATGTGGGCAAGCATAAAAGGTAGGTAAGGTGACAGATTGGCCCACATGAGAAAGGGTGACCACTTTCGGTAGAAAGGAGGCCCTTGTGCGAAGGACCAATTTGTCAGGATAGAATGAGAGGTAAGGCAGCTTAGATGATCAGGCCTGTAGCTCAATTACTCTATGGGCAGATGTAAGCACTACAAGGAAGGCTGTTTTGATTGTCAGAAGCATGAGGGGGCAATTATGGAGAGGCTTGAAGGGAGCAAACATTAAAAGAGTTAAAACCAGATTAAGGTCGCACTGAGGTATAATAAATGGTGGAGAGAAGAGAAGGACAAAGACCTTTTAAGAACCTATGCATAACAGGGGACTTAAACAAAGAAGGTTGGTCAGGAAGCCGCAAAAAGAGCCGAGAGAAAGCCCTTAAGAGTGCCCAAAGCAAAGCCCTGCAATTCTTTTCCAACGGCAGGCTTAAACCATCTTGGTGGAAGGACGCCTAGCTGCCAAGATGACATTACAGACTTCGGGAGGAATGTCGATAGCTGTGAACTTTTGCAGCTGAATCTTCATGCAGGAGGGCAGAGTGGACAGGTTCGGGTGAAGAACCCTCACCTGCTGCTGCAACAGAAGATCCTCCCGAAAGGGTAACCTGATCAGAGGATTGATTGCCATGCTCATTAGTCCGAGCTACCAGACTCTGCGTGCCAATCTGGAGCCACAAGGATGACTTGGGCCCGGTCGATCTTCTTGAGAACTCGGGGCAGGAGTGATATGGGCAGAAAGGCGTGAAGGAGGCCTAAGCTCCACTAGAGACGAAAAGTGTCTCCAAGCAAGAGCCACCTTGGAGACTTCAGCACGCAAAACTGCTGACATTGCATGTTCTCGGCAGAGGCAAACGGATCTAACCAAGGCTCTCCCCACTGTTGAAAGAGACCTTGTGCCACCTCAGAGTGGAGACGCAATTCGTGATCAGCTAGGCATCGACGGCTGAGTTTGTCTGCTCTGGCATTGAGAGAGCCCACTAGGCCCAGAGACGCAGGGCCTCTTGACAGAGGGTCCACAAGCCCCGCCACACCCTTTTTGTTGCAACACCACATGGCGGTGGTGGTGTCCCTGAAGCACAAGTTACTAACTTGTGTAACGATATATCTGTAAGAGACAGTAGTTAGTGACAGATTCCTTACCTTAGAATATCCCCAGGCGTCAGGCTGGATCCGGGAAAGTTTTGGTAGCAGTACCCTTGCGCGTCGGTAGGCGGCGTCGTGCGGCTCCGCGTCCGTCGTCGGCGTCGTGATCGCCGGGATGACGTCGCGGGCAGTACTTAGACGCCGCCCTGCGCGCTGAGCGTCAGTTCTGTACACGACTTTCCGCGCCAGGAACGCAGAGCCATGCAAGAAGCTGACAAAGGTGTCTGAAAAATACTAGGGCCCTGAAAGGGATGTCCTTAACCCTAGAAATCAGTTCGCAGAACGGGGAGGATAGGTGGGCGGTAGGAATCTGTCACTAACTACTGTCTCTTACAGATATATCGTTACACAAGTTAGTAACTTGTGCATCTGAAAGAGACACGTTAGTGACAGATTCCTTACCTTAGAATAGATACCCCAGCAATACCAGCCCGGTGGTGGGTCTGCGAACAAAGATCAGACAAGGAAGTCCCGGAGGACAGAACGGCCAAAGAAGCCATCTCTCCGGACCGGACTGTCAAGGCAGTAATGCTTCGTAAACGTGTGCAGCGAGGCCCACATAGCTGCCTGACAGATAACCTGCAGCGGAACACCGCGGCCCAAAGCCGTGGTAGCAGCCGTTGCCCTGGTGGAATGGGCACGCAGCCCAACAGGAGGCTCCTTCTTAGCCAAAGAATAGCAGGCCTTGATGCACAAGGTAACCCAGCGGGAGATGGTTCGTTTGTGCACCGCCCGACCTTTTTTGGCGCCCACGTAGCCAACAAAGAGCTGGTCATCCACCCGGAAGTGTTTGGTGCGGTCGATATAGAGAGAGAGCGCACCTTTTGGGTCCAGACGGTGGAGCCTCTCTTCCTCTCTGGAAGGATGCGGAGGCGGAAAGAAGGTAGGCAAAGTGATGGTCTGCCCAATGTGGAAGGCAGTAACCACCTTTGGCAAGAAGGACGGACGCGTCCTAAGAACAACCTTGTCTGGATGGACAGACAGAAAGGGAGGTTTGCATGATAGAGCCTGGAGCTCACTCACCCGCCGAGCGGAGGTGATGGCCACCAGAAAGGCTGTCTTCAGAGTCAGAAGACGAAGAGGACAATTATGTAGAGGCTCAAAGGGAGCGCACATTAAAAGGTAAGAACCAAGTTCAAGTCCCACTGAGGCATCACAAACGGAACAGGAGGGAAGAGGTGTGTAATGCCTTTTAAGAACCTGTTAACAACAGGGGACTTGAAAAGGGAGGGCTGATCAGGGAGCCTGAGGAAGGCCGAGATAGCACAGAGATAACCCTTGATGGTACCCAGGGCAGAACCCTGTTGGGCCAGAGAAAGAAGGAACAGAAGGACCTCAGAAAGAGGGGCAGAAAGGGGTTCACAGCCTTTGCTGTGCACCATGCCACAAATTTGTTCCACCTGCAGGCGTATACCACCTTAGTGGAGGGACGCCTGGCTGCCAGAATCACATCACAAACTTCGGGAGGCAACTCGAAAGGAATCAACTGCCGCCGCTCAATCTCCACGCAAACAGGTGTAGACTGGACAGGTTCGGGTGGAGGACCGTCCCCTGCTGCTGCGACAGAAGATCCTCCCGAAGAGGCAGACGGATCGGGGATCTACGCTCATACTGAGTAGCTCGGGATACCAAACTCTTCGAGCCCAGTCCGGAGCCACAAGGATGACTTGGGCCCGGTCGTGCCGAATCTTCTTCAACACTCTGGGTAGAAGTGGTATAGG
The DNA here is from genome assembly GCA_963921515.1 of Calotriton arnoldi. Taxonomy (NCBI): domain Eukaryota; kingdom Metazoa; phylum Chordata; class Amphibia; order Caudata; family Salamandridae; genus Calotriton; species Calotriton arnoldi. Next base: position 529,113 of record CAWUFW010002082.1, on the reverse strand, counting down.
CGGAAAGGCGTACAACAGACCGCAACTCCACTCGCGACGAAAGCGTCGCCGGCGAGTGCCGCCTTGGAAATTCCAAAGCGCAGAACTGATGACATTGCGCGTTCTCTTCGGTGGCGAATAGATCTAACCAAGGCTCTCCCCATTGTAGAAAGAGTCCTTGCGCCACTTCCGAGTGAAGACGCCATTCGTGATCCATCATGCACCTGCGGCTGAGTTCGTCCGCCCTGGCGTTCAGGGAACCTGCCAGGTGTTGAACCATCAGGAACATGCCCTGATGTTCCAGCCATGTCCAGAGGCGCAGAGCCTCCTGACAGAGGGTCCACGACCCCACCCCGCACTGTTTGTTGCAGTACCACATGGCGGTGGTGTTGTCTGTGAACACCTGCACTACCTTCCCTTTGACAGAGGGAAGGAATGCCGTGAGTGCAAGTCGGATCGCCCGGAGCTCCAGAAGGTTGATATGGAGCCGGGACTCCGCCCGGAGACCAGAGGCCTCTGATCTCCGCCTCTCCCATGTGACCGCCCCATCCCAGAAGGGACGCGTCCGTCACAACTGTGTGCTCTGGCTGGGGAAGGGAGAGGGATCTGCCCATGACCCATTGCCGGTTCGAGAGCCACCACTGCAACTGTTTTGCAGTCCCCTCCGAGATCTGGACGTGATCGGACAGGTTGCCCTGGTGCTGCGCCCACTGGAACTTCAGGTCCCACTGCAGAGCCCGCATATGCCATCTGGCATGATTGACCAGCAGGATGCAGGAGGCCATGAGGCCCTGCAGCCTCAGGGTCATCCGTACCGAAACCCAGGATAAAGGCTGAAAGATCGGAATCATAGCCTGAATATCCCGGGCTCGCCGTTCGGGAGGATAGGCCAGAAACTGCGTCGTGTCCAGAACTGCTCCGATGAAAAGGAGCTGTGGAGAAGGAATCAGATGCGACTTCGGCACATTGATGGAGAACCCCAGCGAGTGCAGGAGTGCGGCCGTAGTCTGGAGGTGGGAGACGACTGCCTGGGGCGAGGCCCGCCTTCAGCAGCCAGTCGTCGAGGTAGGGGAAGACTGAAACCCCTGCCCGGCGCAGATGAGCTGCGACCACAGCCATCACTTTCGTGAACACCCGAGGGGCACTGGTAAGGCCAAAGGGAGCACGGTGAACTGAAAATGCTCGTGGCCTACCGTGAACCGAAGGTAACGCCGGTGGGCCGGCAGGACGGGGATGTGGAAATAGGCGTCCTGCAAGTCCAACGCTACCAACCAGTCTCCAGGGTCGAGGGCAGTCAAGACCTGAGCTAGGGTGAGCATCTTGAACTTCTCCTTCCGGAGGAAGCGATTGACGTTCCGGAGGTCCAAGATAGGACGCATGTCCTCCTTGTCCTTTTGGGCACCAGAAAGTAGTGGGAGTAGCAACCACGCCCTACTTCTGGGAGTCGGAACATGCTCGATGGCCCTCTTGGCCAAGAGGGCCGTGACTTCCTTCTGCAGAAGCACCAAGTGATCCCCTGACATGCGGTGGAATTGAGGTGGCATGGCTGGGGGGGTGGTCTCGAAGGGGAGGGAGTAGCCCCTTCGGACAATGTCCAAGACCCACTTGTCCGAGGTGATGGCACGCCAGTGGTGAAGGTGATGGCGGACCCTGCCCCCAACTGGCGTGCTGTGCACCTGAAAGGAAGGACTAGGAGGACTAGGAGGGCTTGGAGGCCGCGGACGGGGCGGGGTGTGTGGCCTGACCCGCACGCTGGTTGCCCGAACCGCCACGGCGATATCCACGTCCTCGGCCACGCAAAGACGCCTGCTGCGCGGGCCGGTGGCTGGGCTGCTGACGTGACTGGGCGCCCCTTCCGTTGCCACGATAGGGGCGAAAAGCAGAGGTTAGCGGAGGGCGTGCAGTAGAAAGGCCCAGGGACTTGGCAGTAGCCCGTGAGTCCTTAAAGCGCTCCAACGCATGGTCTGCTTTGGAACCAAAAAGACCGACTCCATCAAAGGGCATGTCCATGAGTGTATTCTGGACATCACCCGAGAAACCAGTGGTTCTCAGCCAGGCGTGGCGACGCAGCGCCACCGTCGTTGCAATAGATCTGCCCAGCGAGTCGGCGGTATCAAGGCCACAATGTATGGTGTATTTGGCCGCATCCCTACCTTCCGCAATGGCGCGGCTAAGCAGTGTCTGGACCTCCTCAGAACACTGGGGCAAAACAGTCGCCACCGAATCCCACAGGGAGTAGGTATATCGGCCCAAAAGACAAGCGGTGTTGATGGACCGCAAGCCAGCACTGGAGGAAGAAAAACCCTTCTTCCCAAATTGATCCAGTCGTTTGGATTCCCTATCCGGAGGGGCGGTAGGGAAGGCGGTTTGGGAAGCCGAGGCTTGGACAACCAAGCTCTCAGGAGTGGGGTGGACAGAGAGAAACAAGGGGTCGCCCGGAGCTGGGCGATGGCGTCGGGACACGTTCCTATCCACAGGAGCCCCTGTGTTGGGCTTGGACCAGGCGCCCAAAGAACGTCAGTGAGTGCATCGTTAAACGGCAGCACAGTCTCCAAGGAGGAGGCTGCCGGCTGAAGCACTTCTGTCAAGAGATTAGTCTTGACCGCCACAGTAGGGAGTCGGAGATGTAAGGCTCCAGCTGCCCTACGCAACACCGTTGCAAAATTGGCTCCCTCCTCCGTAGCCACGGGAGGAGACAGCATGCCAGTGTCAGGGGAAGTATCTAGACCACTGGCATCCCCTAGTTCCTCTGCCCAGTCCTCATCATACTGACACTGTTGTGCCAGAGGGTCCTCAGACCCCTCCCAGTCCTCCTGGTCCTCCTCCGGTTCAAAATAAGGAGGAGGAGGGACATTTGGGACCCAAGGTCTCATCGGCGCCGGAACCGGCGTCGAGCTATGTCCGGTCCGGCTCCATGTCCGGAGCCGGAGAGTACAGGGGACGACGCCGCCCGGAGCCCCGGGCGGCGTCAGGAACGGCACCGGAGACATCGGGCGCCGGCAGAGGCGTGGTCAGGTCGACCGGCGTCGATGGGGGTTGCGGTACCACCGGAGCCGGGATCGAGGCCGGGGCCGAAGCTGGAGCCGGGATCGAGGCTGGAGGCACGAGCGACGCCGGGACCGGAGTCGTCGGTGACGCCGGGGCAACCCCATCAGGGCCCGCGGGGCCCGAAGGCGCACCGGAGGGACCTTGAGGCCCGAAGAGGCGGGCCATGGCCGACAGGAATTCCTGTATTTGGGCCGGATCCGCCCCCGAACCCGGGAAGGACAGGTATTGCGGGGGCGTCTCCACAGGCATGTCCGGGGCCGCGGGGGCGGGGACGGTGCCGGGAGGGGCCTCAGCCGAGTCGCGAGACCGGCGAGGCGAAGTCCTAGAGCGATGATGCTTCTTGGACTTCTTGTGTTTAGACTTACCGGACGACGAAGACTTGGATTCCGGCGGCCGGCGAGGACTCCGCGACCGACACCTCGACCTCTCACGCGACCGGGGCTTGAGTGCGGCGCGGAGCCGACTGCCGGGCCTCGAGGAGCTTTCGAGACCGCTCTCGCAAAGCTTTCGGGTTTAGGGACCAGCAGTCGGAACACGACTTCGTGTCGTGGTCTCGCCCGAGATAGAAGAGACACTCCAGATGCGGGTCTGTGATGGACATCATCCGAGCACAGGCGTCGCAACGCTTAAAGCCGGGCATCCCTAACGACACCTTGGAGTCGATACGAAAAGAAACAGTGAAAAAATTCACCCAAAAAGTTAGTCAAAAAATGACTAGGGCACTGCTCTTCCCGGATCTGCGCTTGCTGGCGCGGAAAAAGAAGAACTGACGTCAGCGCGCAGGGGCGGCGTCTAAGTACTGCCCGCGACGTCATCCCGGCGATTACGACGCCGACGACGGACGCGGAGCCGCACGATGCCGCCTACCGACGCGCAAGGGTACTGCTACGCAAAAACTTTCTGGATCCAGCCTGACGCCTGGGGATATTCTAAGGTAAGGAATCTGTCACTAACGTGTCTCTTTCAGATCACTTGTAGCAGTTTTCCCTTGATGGAGGGTAGAAAGGCTTTTAATGCCAATCGGATAACACAGAGCTCCAGCAGGTGGATGTGGAGTCCGGATTCCGCCTTTTTCAGATGGCTGCCCCATCCCAGGAGTGACGCATCTATCACTACGGTGAGATCTGGCTGGTGAAGGGAGAGGGGTCTGCCTCTGACCCAACTGTGGGTCATTAGCCACCACTGTAGATATTCCGCAGTTCCCTCTGAGATTTGGACCATGTGGGTGAGGATACCCTGATGCTGTATCCATTGAAACTTCAAGTCCCCCTGCAGAGCCTACATATGTAACCGGGCATGAGTTACCAGCAGGATGCAGGAGACCATGCTTCTCAGCAGCCTCTGGTCTGTCTCACCAAAATCCAGGATAGAGGCTGAAGCACCTGTATCATAGCATGAATATCCTGGACTCCCTGCTCAGGAGGATAAGCCTGAAACTTACTTCACTGTGTCCAGAACAGCTCCAATGAAAGGGAGGGTATGAGAGGGAATCAGATGTGACTTTGGCATGTTGATAGTGAACTACAGCGAGTGCAGGAGGTGTGCCGTAGTCTGGAGGTGGGCGAGAACAGCATGGGATAAGCCCGCCTTCAACAGCAAGTCGTCAAGATAGGGGAAGACAGGCATCTCTGATCTCTGCAGATGAGCTTCAACCACCGCCATCACCTTGGTGAACACCCGAGGGGCGCAGGTAAGGCCAAAAGGGAGCACAATGAACTGAAAATTCTCGTGGTCTACCGCACACCGCAGATCGCGCCGGTAGACAGGCAGTATGGAAATGTGGGCGTAGGCGTCCTGCAAGTCCAGTGTTACCATTCAGTCTCCTAGGTCCAGGGTAGACAAGACCTGAGCCAACTGGCGCATTTTGAATTTCTCCTACTTGAGGAAGAAGTTGAGGGCTCGCAGATCTAGAATAGTATGAAGGCCTTTGTCCTTTCTGGGAACCAGAAGTAGAGGGATTAACTACAGCCTACTTCTGGCACAGGAACCCTATCTACGGATCCCTTGGCCAATAAAGCCATGACTTCCTTGCGAAGAAGGGACGGATAATCCTCCGCCAGCCGGCTGTGAGATTGTGGCATGGAGGGAAGGGTTGTTGCAAAGGGGAGGGAGTAGCTACTTCGGACGATTTGCAAAACCCACCTGTTCGATGTAATGGACTGTCAGTCAGGCAAGGGATGGCAAATCCTGCCACCAACTGGTGGTAAAGGGGCTGTGGGGTGGTAGACTGACCAGACCGCTGGGTACCCGACCCACAAGGTCTGTGGGTACCGCACCCTCTGCCACAGAGGCAATTCGCCGGCTGGGAGGGAATTGACGCAGTTGGAAGCCCCTTTCTTAGACACTAACCGAGTATAAGGCGGATTGGGGGTGACGTGGAGCCACAGTAAGGCCCAAGAACTTGGACGATTCCTGACTCTCCTTGAAGCGCTCCAGCGCCGAAACATCATTGTTTCCGAAGAGACGGGTGCCACCGAAGGGCATGTCTATAAGTGATGCCTGGACATCCCCCAAAAAGCCAGCCGTCCTCAATCAGGCGTGGCGCCTCAGGCCACAATTGATGAAATTGCTCTGCCCAGTGAAGCAGTTGTGTCAAGTGCACAGCAGATAGTGAACTTTGCTGCGTCTCTCCAACTAGCAACAGTCTGAGAGTGTACAGCCCGGGCCCCCTCTGAGACCTGTGGCAGCATTTGCGCAACCATGTTCCACAGAGTATGGGAGTAACAGCCCAATAGGTACACTGTGCTCACAGAACACAATGCCAAGCTGGCGGTAGAAAACATCTTCTTCCCCAAGAAGTCAAGCGTCTTGGATTTCCTATCTGGTTTGTGGGGATGGGCAGTAGGGAATGCACAATGGGATGCTGAGGCTTGGACCAACAAGCTCTCCGGGGTAAGGTGTTGGGTGAGGAAGTTTAGGTCCTCTGGAGCGGCGATGGAGGCAGGCAATCCTCCTATTCACAGGAGCCTGGGCTGGGGAGCTCGGATGCAGAGGTGTTTTGTCCTCAAAAAGACGTCTGTGAGGGCATCATTGAACAGGACTAGCGGTTCAGATGTAGAGACTCCCGGGTTGGCGCACCTCTGTCAAGATGTTAGTCTTAACTGCCACTGACTGCAACTCAAGGTCAAGGACCTGAGCCGCCCCTCCGCATCACCATTGCGTATGAAGCTCCCTCCTCCGTAGCCACGGTAGCAGAAGTAAGCATATCAGAATCTGGAGAGGTATCCAGTCCACTGGCTTCACCCAGTTCCTCACACCAGTCTATGCTATGGTCTTCTTTATATGGCTGGTATTTTTCAGGGTCTAGCGACCCCACCCTTTCTTCCATGAGTCCTAACCCAACGGAATAAGGCTCAGGCTCCAATCTAGGAGGCAAGGCTCCTGTTGACGCGGAGTCAGCATCAGGCGACACCCATCCGGCTATGTATCAGAGTCAGGGATCACAATGAGGATGGTAGTGCTGGGAGCGTTGGCATCGGGACCAGCATCAGGGAAGGTCGAGTTGGTACAAATCCAGGAATGAATCCATGGGGGATCCACTGGAGCCAGAGCCACTGGCTGTAGAAAAGTGCCCCTTTTAGGCATGGTCGTCCCCACTTTTTGCCACTGAATTCGATGTTTTTTGACTGAAGTGCACTGGGTCCATGCTAACAAGGCCCCAGTGCTCTTTACCAAAAAACAAGGTAAAATGGTCTAACTGTGTTACAATTGGCACACACTTTACCACCCCTGTAAATCCCTAGTAAATGGTACTCTTCGTACCTAGGGCATGGGTACTAAAGAGGGTCCCTAAGGGCTGCAACATGTATTATGTTACGCCAAGGGACCCCCATACCAATTGCATGCAGACTGCCATTGCAGGCTCCGTGACATGGTACAAACGATGTGTGAAAGCACAACATGGCACACTCACTGTGTGCCATGCCAAAGTCACTGTATATGATATATGTATCTCACCTCTACAGCTGGCCTTGCTGCGCTAAGGCAGGGTGCATGTGAGGACATATTTGCATGAGCAGATATGCCCCTGTGCCATCTAGTTCAATTACTAGATAGCACAAGTGAACAGGGAAGTCCTCTTAAGTATATGTAGTGGGTACTGGTCATTACGAGTTCCCAATCTACATTATGGCTTTACTGAACCTAAGGTGTTTGGTATCAAACACCTTGTCTTAATATATCTGCACTGTTGCAGTACTAGATTATGACATGCACCCAGAGGGCACCTTAGAGGTGCCCCCTGAAAACCCTACCTGTATGTAGTGTGGTGGCTGACCGGTATCATCCAGTCTGCCACCACAAACAAGTTGCCGAACCCTGCAGGTGAGAGCCAGTGTTTCAGCATCCAGCAGGATGGCTAGTGATTTAGCATATCAAGGCCTTGGGCTTCAAAGCTCCTACCACCTTTGATATGCGACCTTGTTTTCTCGAGGCATGTTGCACCTCCAGGCTAGTCACACCCCTAAGGTGGGCTACCTGATGTGCTCCAAGAAAGAAGGGTTCCACCATCTTGTTTTTGGTGGAATTAGCAACTCTGGGACAGGGTTATGCCCACTCCTCACAGGAAGTGGTAATATAGGGGTTGTATTGACCCCAGGGGTACGCAGCCTATTGGTTAGTACCCTTCACTCCCTTTAACGTCCCTAAATTTATTATTTAGCTGGCCCCCTGACACCAGGGACTGAGATTCGTCTGCCTTAAAGAAGAACAAAGAAGAGCTGAAGATGTGAGAACTGTGGACCAGCACCGAACTTGGCGCAAAACCCTGCCTGGCTGCTGCTGTCCCGAAAATCACAAAGACTGACTCATCCAGAAGCAGAACAGCCTCCCCAAACCCTTGGAAGGCTGCCCAGCACTTCATCGAGCCAGCAATATCTTCCTTGGTGTGGAGGAGCCACTTCCCTGCATCAGCAGGCACTGACTGCATCTGCCTGGTCCACCGTTTTGCTGACCCTCGGGTCAACAGAGGTAGCAACTTATCAGGATCACAGAGAGACCAGGAGGTCAGCCCAGTCGATCCATCTAGTCTTCGAGATGCTGAGCCTTCCTGGAGCCTCTCTGCACCAATACCCGGGGTACCGGAGCCAGTTGCAAGCACCCAGGCTTGTTTGTGTTCAGTTGAAACACCAATGCCGCCAAAACTTACCTGTAGGTTGAGGGACTTCAAGAGAGGCCAGCACCACACCAAGAGTGATCCTGCAGTGTTTATTTTCCCTTTTCTGCAGGTACACAAAGAACCATGAGAGCCTCTAACTCACCAACCCGCCAGACAAAACACCTCTGCATACGAGCTCCCCAGCCCAGGCTCAAGTAAACAGACTGTCTCTCTCTGGTCCCGAGACCCTCAAGAGCTGCACCCCCTACCCACCATGGGTTCTGCCAGACTGGTCCCCCAGCCCCCACTTGCAGTCTTTTTCTTACAGGTACTCTTCCCATAGACTTTAAAGCATGTAACATTCAAGGCTACCACCGCATATAGCACCTCTGCACCAGGACACGCAGGGCAGGTAAACTTGAACTGCTGGTGCTTTCTTGGACCTTGGTCCCTATTTATCTAAAGTCCAGAAAAATAGTCCTGTAAGTTCTCTAAGTGTACCTATGCAAGGAATGTTTCTCAATAAGACAACATTACAGCATTCGAGGCTCATGCCTTGTATCTGTTCGCTGTGATTTTCTACTGTTTTTCCTGTAAAAATGTATAATGTCTAAAATACCTGATTCCAATGATCTTGGTGTATAAAAATATGTAAAAATCTGTGTTATTTTTTCTAAAGTGGTCTTGAGTTTCTTCTGGAGTGTGTCTCATTTATTGACTCTGCGTGTACAACAAATGCTTAACACTACTCTCTAAGCCTAAACTGCTCACCCACACTACCACAAAGCAAGTATTTGGGATTATTAATGTAAGCCCTGTAAGTCATTAAGGGTGGTCTGTACTTTCTACATGGTGTACATCATTTTGGTGCACTATATAAAAAGCCAGCTTCCTACAAGCAAGGCTTCTGTCTTGGGAGGGATTTCCATGGTGCCACTCCAGGGAAGGGGGGGGCCTGTCGGAGTTAGACGGGGCAGGGGTGCCTAGGATGTGTCAGACGGGTCATATCAAGGAATGGGAGCCCACCCAGCACCCAAGCGCCCCGGCGGTCAGGGACCGCTCTGACAGCCAGAGCATGTGATGGGAGGGCCGGGCCTTATGCCTACTGATTCTGTCTGGGAGGCGGCCGCAGGTTCGGGCTCGGGACGCTCCACTGTTAATAATCCTTCAGCAAGTTCACCTACGGAAACCTTGCTATGACTTACTTCCTCTAGATACTCAAGTTTGATCGTCTTCTCAGTGCTCCGCCAGAGCCGTTGCCAACCCCGTCGGGGCCGACCGGAGGACCTCACCAAACCATACAATTGGTAGAAGCGGCAGAGGTGTGTACAAGGGGCAAGGACTTAACACAAGTTTATGATCCCGCTTTTGCTGTTTCCCTGCCGCTACTCTCGCCGCTGGTCCCAGGAGGAGGACCACACTGCCCAGCTCCCTCTGGCGCCCACCAATAGCGTCAGCAACAGCGCCTGGAGGCGCCTTGAAAACGGACGCGGGCTCCCGCAGCGCGGGTCCCGCTTTTGCTGTTTCCCTGCCGCTACTCTCGCCGCTGGTCCCAGGAGGAGGACCACACTGCACAGCACCCTCTGGCGCCAACCAATAGTGTCAGCAACAGCGCCTGGAGGCGCCTTGAAAACGGACGTGAGTTCCCGCAGCGCGGGACGCGCCCGGGCAAAGCCCGGGCCAAGGGCGGGCCCGTCTGCGCCCGTCGGAGACCGGACAAGGCCGGGCCGGGCAATATCTCTTGTTTCTGCGATTCTGAAGCAAACTTTGCCGGTAAGGATTTGTTTTTGAACGTACCAACTGTTTTGCTGGAGCGCTATAGTAGAGATGGGGAAAAGAAAACTAGCCTCAAGTAAAGCGAAGCCTGCGGGGAAAACAGCTCCTATTACTAACTATTTAAAAAGTGCCATGGGGATCATAAATGATGAGATTATCTAAGTTGAAGAACAATTGGCAGCTACCAAAACAGCCCTAAATGTTGCACAAAGGGAGGCCAAATCTACACTTGAGGATTGTGTTTGTGATGACAGCCCCGGCCCAGACATCCCGGGGGGCGGGGCACAAGATCATGATCATAAGGATAGTGGTAATCAAAATAAGGATTCTGACACCCCTAAGGCAGATTAAAACTTTCAGGCCCATGTATTTCACATTCTCCATTGGAAATTTCGACAACATCCGATGCAATTGACCAGGCTTCACCACCGGCCAAAAGGAGCAAACAACACATTGCACCGGTCAAAATTTGCCCTAAGAAAACAAAAAACAAAAGAGGGAAAAGTATAAATCATGATGGAAGGGGCACAGAAACTGGAGATGGGGAGTTATTACTAAATATGCCTGGTATTGAAATCCTTATTAAGAAGCTACATGGAAAAATTGACACCATTGAAAGGCGTATTATGACTGAAATAAAATCTGTACAAAAGGATATTTGCCAATTAACAGAACTGATTACAGACTTTAGACAACAAAACATCCTCAGTTCACGTACAGAAACTCTGCCAAATAGAGACTCAGTTAAGCGACCCTTATTAGATACAAGTAAAGTAATTTACAATGAAATAGGGAAGGTGGTTCCTGATAAACACTCCGTGAACTATGTGGTGGGGCCATCTGGCTTATCTGGATCATCCGGTTTGAGTACCACTGACCGAGGAAAAAATGTAAGCTTACAAAAACACTCCATCAACGAGACTGGTTCTGGAATGAATCTACAGTCTAAGAAGCATCAGGGTGTCTCTTTAAACTTGCCCCCTCAGGCCACCCCCTATGTCATTTTCTTAAAAAATGTCCCCAAATTGCCTGAAAACCGTATAGAAACATGGGGATCATTGAAAAATCGTGTGGTTCACTGGTTTGCTGTTAACACATTGCAACATTGGGTTACTGACTCACGAAATTATAATGCTAAGGAGAGTAAGCTGGGTGGGTAGCATGGATAAAAGCTGTGAGGGGGACTGTATTGTTTTAAATTTTCGTCGTCCAGATCTGGTGGCCCGTTTATTAAATGAGGTTTTAATAAAACAAGGATGGTCAAGGGAGCATGAAAATGTCACCATTACTGCTGTCGCGCTAGGATACTTTTATAGACCTGGAATTGAGCAATATATCAAATCCAGAAGAGTGCGATACAGTACTTCAAATGAAATAATCCTACCCATGCCAAACAGGTTTGAACCTCTAAGAAGTTGCAACGAGGTGGATTGACTGAATATAAAAACAACAATAATGGCTGACTTTCAGCCAATTAGAAGACCTCTGAGTAGTCCCATTGAAACAATCTGTATAGATGCTGCCAATTTGGACGAGGTAAATCTCCTCCCCCCCAATGGTATTAAGACTGTGCCAGCAGAATGTAACTCACCCCCCTTTTCTATTAGCGTTGAATCCGTGCCAGCAATAGAAGGCATACCGTCTAACACCAATAATGACCCCATCCCTTCTAGTAACTTCTCTGGTATTGATCTACAAAGTAGCCAACTGGTCGGGTCACTGCAAGTTCTTTCATGGAATGTTGCAGGGGTTAAAAACAAATTGTCCGACCCATTATGGCTTGACTGCATACAGAACCGAAATGTGGTTTTAATGCAGGAAACCTGGCTTTTATAACCTTTCCATGTAAATGGCTTTAAAACCATTTTCACTAAAGCAACTCCATCTAAAGCGGGGAGAGCGAGTGGAGGTCTGGCTGTATTACTCTCGGTAACTTCTCCGCTAACCCTAAAGAAAACTTTTACTAATTCACAGCACTTTCAGTTTCTAATACTTAGTGCTAAGGGGAAGCAAAACATTGTAGTGATTAACTATTATAATAATATCTTTAATAATATAAGATCAGGAATAATCACAACATTGGAGGAGGAACTTGATACCTTTTTGAAGAGACTGGGGGATGAGTATATAGTGATATGGGGCGGTGATTTCAATATCGAATTGTGTAAGCTAACGACTACGGATCAATGTGGCCATATAGATGACTTAGGGGACCATATTACTCATTTTTTACACGATCCCTATGGTGAATCACTCAATTGCGTCATGTATAAATATGGTCTGGAAGTAATGAAGTTGGGTGCCAATAACGGGGTTGCCGATGTGTATACCTATGAGGGGGCTAGATCTTCATGTATTGACCACTTCCTGTTGTCAAGGAATAGTAGGCCATATGTGAATGATTGTATCATATCGCATAGCTTACTAAGTGATCACCACCCACTACTGTTAACGTTAAACTCCAGCCTATACTCTGTTGAAAAAACATGCATCTCGGCAGCTGATATAAGAACCCAAGGAGAAAATGGGATTTCAATCAAATGGTCTGGTGTTAATCCCGTTAACTTTATGGAAAATTTAATTGTAAGCAATAACCAAGATATAGAAATCTGTCTAGATGGATCCTCCGATAACATTGAGGTTGTTACTGCTTTTAATAATATCTCTATATGTATAGATAAGGATCTGAGACTCAAAATAAAGAACCATAAACATAAAAGGGATTATTGCCCACGATGGTTTAACCGAGATTGTTCGAAACTGAATAGAGATTTGAAGGATGCGTTGAAAACTAAACCCAGAAATGGGGAAAAAATTAGAAACCTTAGAAAATGCTATAAACAAGCCTTAAATGCAAGGAAAATAGAAGTTAGAGAGATCGCTTGGGACAACCTGGTCCAGGCGGCCGAGACTAAGAACTCAAGTCTTTTCTGGAAAACTATAGATCAACCCCTGTTCAAGGATGCTTCCTCGGCAGGGGTTGACACTGTAGTAACACCAGAAGACTGGTTACTGCATTTCGAGGAAATCTTTAATCCTACCAAATGTTGTAATAAAAAGGTTAATGATGGCAACATCATCCAATTAAAAATCAGTAAAATCGATATTATTACTATAGATGAGATTAGAACTGCCTTACAAGATAGCGCAAGTGGGAAGGCTGCTGGCCCGGACGGGGTCCCGATAGACATTTTTAAACATAATATTGATTTTTGGTCCCCCATTTTAGTGAATTTTTTAAATGCTGTTACTGACGGGGTGTTGCCTGCTACCTAGGTCGAAAGTGTGATCGTCCCAATTTTTTAAAAAGGTAACAGAGCTAGTGCCAAATGCTACCGTCCGATTTCCCTCCTTGATTCCACATTTAAACTCATGGGCAGAATTTTGCTAGCCAGATTGGAATCTTGGGTCAAGGATGGAAATATTCTCACTGAAGTACAGTATGGCTTCAGAAGGGGAATCGGTACGGTTGAACAGTGTATTAATTTAGATCTGCTCATAGGGAAATATACCCGTGCAAAGGAGGGGTCACTCCACCTTTGCTTCGTTGACCTCTCCAGCGCATTCGATCTGGTAAACCATACCATGTTATGGCAAACGCTGGAAGGGATGGGTGCCCCACATAACATCATTAGTCTTCTATCCCAAATTTATGTCCATTTAACATCGAAAATACGATACGGACAGAACGGGGAATGCACAACGCACTTCAGAGTTACCCGAGGGATCAGACAAGGCTGTGTCCTTGCTCCGCTTTTATTTTCATTATATATTAATGGAGTTGATTTTTTATTGCAGGGCCTAAAGGCGGATGCCCCTATTGTTGGTAAACGTGCAACACCAGTGTTATTATATGCTGACGATGCGGTCCTGATTTCCAGGACTGCTAACGGTCTTCAACTCTTGATCGACAATTTTACAAAATTTATGACTGATAAAGACCTAGCGATTAATTTGTCCAAGACCTTGGTTATGACATGCGGGAAGAGCAAAACTAAAAGTAGAACCCATTTTATCGATGGTGAACCAATTGAAAGGACCACAACTTTCTCTTATTTAGGACTACTTTTTAACTGTAAAGGTACTTGGAATGCAAATATTAACTTAAGCAAATTGAAATTTTTAAGGACAAGTGAGGCTATTTTTAGATTTTCACAAAAGATAGGTAACAAGCCAGTGCGAGAGATTTTAAAATTATACGGGAGTAAATGTATATCAGGGGTATGTTATGGTGGAGCAATATGGGGGATGGCAGACACCTCCATATTACAAATATTGGAAAATAAATTCTTACGTAGAGTGTTATCAGTCCCTAATTCCACGGCTACTCATATTGTCCATAGAGAAACAGATGTTCCCTTTCTAAGTGACCTGATTAGCATATCTGCTATAAGCCTGTGTCATCGAATTTGGACAAAGGAAGAAACTCATTTTACAAAGGAAATAATACGTGACTGTTTAACCCTAGATTACTCAAAGAAAATACCATGGTTTCAATACATCCATGATCTCCTTACTGAGTGTGATGTGAAACCTGATTTTAGAGATCCAATGTGTATTGAGAATTTTAGTAAGGGGGAGTTGAAAATGAGACTCCTTAGATCTAGGGAAACAATAAGGGAAGCGGGGTTGCGGACTAAATCGAATGTCAGATTATATTGTGAAGGGCCTTTATCACTGGGCACCCAGCCTTATCTTATTTTTATTAGAAATACGCAACATAGGTTTTATTTGACTAGATTAAGGCTGAGAACGCTGCATTACCAGGTAGCATTCCCAAAGATGGGCAAATGGAGCGTAAACCTTTCAATGTGCCCGTGTGATGGTAAATCTGCTCAAAGCACACTGCACTTTGTACTATTTTGTAATTTTTATAGGGACTTTAGGAAATCAATTTTACGCCCACTTTTTATTTCTAATACATTATACTCGTATAAATCCGCTTTTTACTTTATTTGTAATTTAGAACATGTTTTGGTTTGTAACGCGGTTATTGCCTTCACTCGACTTGCCATCAAGCGAAGGAATGAGGAGCTCTCGCACTTGGAATCACTTGTCTATGAAATTGAATAGTTTAAAAAATTTCTAGTTTTTAAAATATATTATGTATTTTATTTAGGCATTTGTTGCTTTTTATGTGATCTATGAAAAATTAATTGATTGATATGGTGTTTATATATTATTGTTGAAACGTACTTTTTAAAGCACAAGTTACTAACTTGTGTAACGATATATCTGTAAGAGACAGTAGTTAGTGACAGATTCCTTACCTTAGAATATCCCCAGGCGTCAGGCTGGATCCGGAAAGTTTTTGCGTAGCAGTACCCTTGCGCGTCGGTAGGCGGCGTCGTGCGGCTCCGCGTCCGGCGTCGGGACCGCCGGGATGACGTCGCGGGCAGTACTTAGACGCCGCCCCTGTGCGCTGACGTCAGTTCTGTACACGACTTTCCGCGCCAGGAACGCAGAGCCATGTAAGAAGCTGACATAGGTGTCTGAAAAATACTAGGGCCCTGAAAGGGATGTCCTTAACCCTAGAAATCAGTTCGCAGAACGGGGAGGATGGGTGGGGCGGTAAGGAATCTGTCACTAACTACTGTCTCTTACAGATATATCGTTACACAAGTTAGTAACTTGTGCATCTGAAAGAGACACGTTAGTGACAGATTCCTTACCTTAGAATAGATACCCAAGCAATACCAACCCCGGTGGTGGGTCTGCGAACAAAGATCAGACGAGGAAGTCCCGGAGAACAGAACGGCCAAAGAAGCCGTCTCTCCGGACTTGGCTGTCAAGGCAGTAATGTTTGGTAAGCGTGTGCAGCGAGGCCCACGTAGCTGCCTGACATATATCCTGTAACGGAACCCTGCGGCCTAAAGCCGTGGTAGCCGCCGTTGCCCTGGTGGAATGGGCACGCAGCCCAACAGGAGGCTCCTTCTTAGCCAAAGAATAGCAGGCTTTGATACACATAGTGACCCAGCGGGAGATGGTCCTTTTGTGTACCGCCCGACCTTTTTTGGCGCCCACGTAGCCAACAAAGAGCTGGTCATCCACCCGGAACTGGTGTGTGCGGTTGATGTAAAAAGAAAGCGCACGTTTAGGGTCCAGACGGTGGAGCCTCTCTTCCTCTCTGGAAGGATGCGGAGGCGGAAAGAAGGTGGGTAAAGTGATGGTCTGCCCAATATGGAAGGCAGTAACCACCTTTGGCAAGAAGGACGGACGTGTCCTAAGAACAACCTTGTCTGGATGAACAGACAGAAAGGGAGGTTTGCATGAAAGAGCCTGGAGCTCACTCACCCGCCGAGCAGAGGTGATGGCCACCAGGAATGCTGTCTTCAGAGTAAGAAGACGAAGAGGACAATTATGTAGAGGCTCAAAGGGAGCGCACATTAAGAAGGTAAGAACCAAGTTCAAGTCCCACTGAGGCATTACAAACGGAACAGGAGGAAAGAAGTGTGTAATGCCTTTAAGAAACCGGTTAACCACAGGGGACTTGAAAAGGGAGGGCTGATCAGGAAGCCTGAGGAAGGCTGATATCGCACAAAGATAGCCCTTGATGGTACCCAGGGCAGAACCCTGTTGGGCCAGAGAAAGAAGGAACAGAAGAACCTCAGAAAGAGGGGCAGAAAGGGGATTCACAGCCTTTGCTGTGCACCATGCCACAAACTTGTTCCACCTGCAGGCGTATACCACCTTAGTGGAGGGACGCCTGGCTGCCAGAATCACATCACAAACTTCGGGAGGCAAGTCGAAAGGAATCAACTGCCGCCGCTCAATCTCCACGCAAGCAGGTGTAGACTGGACAGGTTCGGGTGGAGGACCGTCCCCTGCTGCTGCGACAGAAGATCCTCCCGAAGAGGCAGACGGATCGGGGGATCGACGCTCATACTGAGTAGCTCGGGATACCAAACTCTTCGAGCCCAGTCCGGAGCCACAAGAATGACTTGGGCCCGGTCGCGCCGAATCTTCTACAACACTCTGGGTAGAAGTGGTATAGGCGGAAAGGCGTACAACAGACCGCAACTCCACTCGCGACGAAAAAAGCCGAGCGAGTGCCGCCTTGGAAATTCCAATGCGCAGAACTGCTGACATTGCGCGTTCTCTTCGGTGGCGAACAGATCTAACCAAGGCTCTCCCCACTGCTGAAAGAGACCTTGCGCCACCTCCGAGTGAAGACGCCATTCGTGATCCATCATGCACCTGCGGCTGAGTTTGTCCGCCCTGGCGTTCAGGGAACCTGCCAGGTGTTGAACCATCAGGAATATGCCCTGATGTTCCAGCCATGTCTGGATCCGGAGAGAACCGGGGTGGGGGTTGCGGCAGCACCGGAGCTGGGATCGAGGCCGGGGCTGGGGCCGGGACCGAGGCTGGTGTTACAGGCGGCGACGGGACCGGAGTAGCCGGCGGCGCCGGGGAAACCCCATCAGGGCCCGCAGGGCCCGAAGGCGCACCGGGGGGACCTTGAGGCCCGAAGAGGCGGGCCATGGCCGACAGGAATTCCTGTATCTCGGCCGGAGTCGCCCCCGAACCCGGGAAGAACGGGTAATGCGGGGGCGGCTCCACAGGCACTCCCGGAGCCGCGGGGACGGTGCCGATAGGAGCCTCAGCCGAGTCGCAAGACCGGCGAGGCGAAGCCGTCGAGCGATGACGCTTCTTAGACTTTTTATGCTTCGACTTCCCGGAGGAGTGCGAAGACTTGGACCCCGACAACCGATGAGGACTCCGCGACCGGCCCCTCGACCTCTCACGTGACCGGGGCTTGGTGTGGCGCGGAGCCGACTGCCGGACCTCGAGGAGCTTTCGAGACCGCTCTCGCAAAGCCTTCGGGTGCAAGGCCCGGCAGTCGGGGCACGACTTCGTGTCGTGGTCGAGGCAGTAGAGACACTAAGTGCGGGTCTGTGATCGACATCATGCGACCACAGACGTCGCAGGGCTTGAAGCCGAGCATCCCTACCGACACCTTCGGAGTCGAGAGACTCGTGTAGAAAAACAGTGAAAAATCACCAAAAAGTTAGTCAAAAAAGATGACTAGGGCACTGCTCTTCCCGGATCTGCGCTTACTGGCGCGGAAAAATAACTGATGTCAGCGCGCAGGGGCGGCGTCTAAGTACTGCCCGCGACGTCATCCCGGCGGACGCTGGTTGCCTGAACCGCCACGGCGGGAGCCACATCCTCGGCCACGCGAAGACGCTTGCTGCGCGGGCCGGTGGCTGGAGCAGCGGACGTGACTGGGCGCCCTTCCGTGGCCACGAAAGGGGCGAAAAGCAGACTGTTGCTGAGGGCGCACAGCAGAAAGGCCCAGGGACTTGGCTGTAGCCCGCGAGTCCTTAAAGCGCTCCAGCGCATGGTCTGCCTTTGTCCCAAAAAGACCGACTCCATCAAAGGGCATGTCCATAAGAGAGTTTTGGACATCACCCGAGAAACCAGTGGTCCTCAGCCAGGCGTGACGTCGCAGAGCCACTGTCGTCGCAAGCGATCTGCCTAGCGAGTCGGCGCTATCAAGGCCACATCTGATGGTGTACTTTGCCGCATCTCTTCCCTCTGCAATGGTGCGGGAAAGCAGTGTCTGGACCTCCTCAGGACACTGGGGCAGAACTTGCGCCACTGAGTCCCACAAGGAGTGGGAATATCGGCCCAAGTGGTGTTGACTGACCGCAAGCCAGCACTGGCGGAAGAAAAGACCTTCTTCCCAAATTGATCCAGGCGTTTGGATTCCCTATCCGGGGGAGCGGTAGGGAAGGCGCTTTGGGAAGCAGAGGCTTGGACCACCAAGCTCTCAGGGGTGGGGTGTAGAGAGAGGAACGGGGGGTCGCCCGGAGCAGGGCGATGGCGTCGGGCCACGTTCCTATCCACAGGAGCCCCTGTGGTGGGCTTGGACCAGGTGCCCAAAAGAACGTCTGAAAGCGCCTCGTTGAAAGGCAGCAGTGGCTCCGAGGAGGTAGCCGCCGGCTGAAGCACTTCCGTCAGGATGTTAGTCCTGACAGCCACTGTAGGCAACTGGAGGTTTAAGGCCCCAGCTGCTCTACGCAACACCGTTGCAAAATTTACTCCCTCCTCCGTTGCCACGGATGGAGGAGACAGCATGCCAGAGTCAGGGGAGGTGTCCTCCCAGTTATCTCCGTCCTCCAATTCAGGTTCAAAATAAGGAGGAGGAGGGACATGTGGGACCCAAAGTCTCAGCGGCGTCGAGCGACGCCGGTCCGGCGCCATGTCCGGATCCGGAGAGAACCGGGGAACGACGACGCCCGGAGCCCCGGGCGGCGTCGGGAACGGCACCGGAGACATCGGCGCCGGCGTAGTTAGGTCAACCGGCGTCGATGGGGGTTGCGGCAGCACCGGAGCCGGGATCGAGGCCGGGGCCGAGGCTGGTGTTACAGGCGGCGCCGGGACCGGAGTCGCCGGCGGCGCCGGGGAAACCCCATCAGGGCCCGCAGGGCCCGAAGGCGCACCGGGGGGACCTTGAGGCCCGAAGAGGCGGGCCATGGCCGACAGGAATTCCTGTATCTCGGCCGGAGTCGCCCCCGAACCCGGGAAGGACGGGTAACGCGGGGGTGGCTCCACAGGCACTCCCGGAGCCGCGGGGACGGTGCCGATAGGAGCCTCAGCCGAGTCGCGAGACCGGCGAGGCGAAGCCGTCGAGCGATGACGCTTCTTAGACTTTTTATGCTTCGACTTACCGGAGGAGTGCGAAGACTTGGACCCCGACAACCGATGAGGACTCCGCGACCGGCCCCTCGACCTCTCACGTGACCGGGGCTTGGTGTGGCGCGGAGCCGACTGCCGGACCTCGAGGAGCTTTCGAGACCGCTCTCGCAAAGCCTTCGGGTGCAAGGCCTGGCAGTCGGGGCACGACTTCGTGTCGTGGCCGCGGCCGAGGCAGTAGAGACACTCTAAGTGCGGGTCTGTGATCGACATCATGCGACCACAGACGTCGCAGGGCTTGAAGCCGGGCATCCCTACCGACACCTTCGGAGTCGAGAGACTCGTGTAGAAAAACAGTGAAAATTCACCAAAAAGTTAGTCAAAAAAGATGACTAGGGCACTGCTCTTCCCGGATCTGCGCTTACTGGCGCGGAAAAAGAACTGACGTCAGCGGGCAGGGGCGGCGTCTAAGTACTGCCCGCGACGTCATCCCGGCGGTCCCGACGCACAAGTTACTAACTTGTGTAACGATATATCTGTAAGAGACAGTAGTTAGTGACAGATGCCTTACCTTAGAATATCCCCAGGCGTCAGGCTGGATCCGGAAAAGTTTTCTGCGTAGCAGTACTCTTGCGCGTCGGTGGCGGCGTCGTGCGGCTCCGCGTCCGTCGTCGGCGTCGTGATCGCCGGGATGACGTCGCGGGCAGTACTTAGGCGCCGCCCCTGCGCGCTGACGTCAGTTCTGTACACGACTTTCCGCGCCAGGAACGCAGAGCCATGCAAGAAGCTGACCTAGGTGTCTGAAAAATACTAGGGCCCTGAAAGGGATGTCCTTAACCCTAGAAATCAGTTTGCAGAACGGGGAGGATGGGTGGGGCGGTAAGGAATCTGTCACTAACTACTGTCTCTTACAGATATATCGCTACACAAGTTAGTAACTTGTGCATCTGAAAGAGACACGTTAGTGACAGATTCCTTACCTTAGAATAGATACCCCAGCAATACCAACCCCGGTGGTGGGTCTGCGAACAAAGATCAGACGAGGAAGTCCCGGAGAACAGAACGGCCAAAGAAGCCGTCCCTCCGGACCGGACTGTCAAGGCAGTAATGTTCTGTAAACGTGTGCAGCGAGGCCCACGTAGCTGCCCGACAGATAACCGGCAGCGGAACACCGCGGCCCAAGGCCGTGGTAGCAGCCATTGCCCTGGTGGAATGGGCACGCAGCCCAACAGGAGGCTCCTTCTTAGCCAAAGAATAGCAGGTCTTGATGCACAAGGTAACCCAGCGGGAGATGGTTCGTTTGTGCACCGCCCGACCTTTTTGGCGCCCACGTAGCCAACAAAGAGCTGGTCATCCCCCGGAAGTGTTTTGTGCGGTCGATATAGAAGGAGAGCGCACGTTTTGGGTCCAGACGGTGGAGCCTCTCTTCCTCTCTGGAAGGATGCGGAGGCGGAAAGAAGGTAGGCAAAGTGATGGTCTGCCCAATGTGGAAGGCAGTAACCACCTTTGGCAAGAAGGACGGACGCGTCCGAAGAACAACCTTGTCTGGATGAACAGACAGAAAGGGAGGTTTGCAAGACAGAGCCTGGAGCTCACTCACCCGCCGAGCGGAGGTGATGGCCACCAGAAAGGGTGTCTTCAGAGTCAGAAGACGAAGAGGACAGTTATGTAGAGGCTCAAAGGGAGCGCACATTAAAGAGTAAGAACCAAGTTCAAGTCCCACTGAGGCATTACAAACGGAACAGGAGGGAAGAGGTGTGTAATGCCTTTTAAGAACCTGTTAACAACAGGGGACTTGAAAAGGGAGGGCTGATCAGGGAGCCTGAGGAAGGCCGAGATAGCACAAAGATAACCCTTGATGGTACCCAGGGCAGAACCCTGTTGGGCCAGAGAAAGAAGGAACAGAAGGACCTCAGAAAGAGGGGCAGAAAGGGGATTCACAGCCTTTGCTGTGCACCATGCCACAAATTTGTTCCACCTGCAGGCGTATACCACCTTAGTGGAGGGACGCCTGGCTGCCAGAATCACATCACAAACTTCGGGAGGCAAGTCGAAAGGAATCAACTGCCGCCGCTCAATCTCCACGCAAGCAGGTGTAGACTGGACAGGTTCGGGTGGAGGACCGTCCCCTGCTGCTGCGACAGAAGATCCTCCCGAAGAGGCAGACGGATCGGGGGATCTACGCTCATACTGAGTAGCTCGGGATACCAAACTCTTCGAGCCCAGTCCGGAGCCACAAGGATGACTTGGGCCCGGTCGTGCCGAATCTTCTTCAACACTCTGGGTAGAAGTGGTATAGGCGGAAAGGCGTACAACAGACCGCAACTCCACTCGCGATGAAAAGCGTCGCCGAGCGAGTGCCGCCTTGGAAATCCCAACGCGCAGAACTGAAGACATTGCGCGTTCTCTTCGGTGGCGAATAGATCTAACCAAGGCTCTCCCCATTGTTGAAAGAGTCCTTGCGCCACTTCCGAGTGAAGACGCCATTCGTGATCCATCAAGCACCTGCGGCTGAGTTCGTCCGCCCTGGCGTTCAGGGAACCTGCCAGGTGTTGAACCATCAGGAACATGTCCTGATGTTCCAGCCAAGTCCAGAGGCGCAGAGCCTCCTGACAGAGGGTCCACGACCCCACCCCGCCCTGTTTGTTGCAGTACCACATGGCGGTGGTGTTGTCTGTGAACACCTGCATTACCTTCCCTTTGACAGAGGGAAGGAATGCCTTGAGTGCAAGTCGGATCGCCCGGAACTCCAGAAGGTTGATATGGAGCCGGGACTCCGCCGGAGACCAGAGGCCTCTGATCTCCGCCTCTCCCATGTGACCGCCCCATCCCAGAAGGGACGCGTCCGTCACAACTGTGTGCTCTGGCTGGGGAAGGGAGAGGGATCTGCCCATGACCCATTGCCGGTTCGAGAGCCACCACTGCAACTGTTTTGCAGTCCCCACCGAGATCTGGACGTGATCGGACAGGTTGCCCTGGTGCTGCGCCCACTGGAACTTCAGGTCCCACTGCAGAGCCCGCATATGCCATCTGGCATGATCAACCAGCAGGATGCAGGAGGCCATGAGGCCCAGCAGCCTCAGGGTCATCCGTACCGAAACTCAGGATAAAGGCTGAAAGATCGGAATCATAGCCTGAATATCCCGGACTCGCCGTTCGGGAGGATAGGCCCGAAACTGCGTCGTGTCCAGAACTGCTCCGATGAAAAGGAGCTGTGGAGAAGGAACCAGATGCGACTTCGGCACATTGATGGAGAACCCCAGCGAGTGCAGGAGTTCGGCCGTAGTCTCGAGGTGGGAGACGACTGCCTGGGACGAGCCCGCCTTCAGCAGCCAGTCGTCGAGGTAGGGGAAGACTGAAACCCCTGCCCGGCGCAGATGAGCTGCGACCACCGTCATCACTTTTGTGAACACCCGAGGGGCACTGGTAAGGCCAAAGGGGAGCGCGGTGAACTGAAAGTGCTCGAGGCCTACCGTGAACCGTAGGTAACGCCGGTGGGCCGGCAGGACGGGGATGTGGAAATAAGCGTCCTGCAAGTCCAACGCTACCCGCCAGTCTCCGGGGTCGAGGGCAGTCAAGATCTGAGCTAGGGTGAGCATCTTGAACTTCTCCTTCCGGAGGAAGCGATTGACGTTCCGGAGGTCCAAGATAGGGCGCATGTCCTCCTTGTCCTTTTTGGGCACCAGAAAGTAGTGGGAGTAGCAACCACGCCCTACTTCTGGGGTCGGAACATGCTCAATGGCCCTCTTGGCCAAGAGGGCCGTGACTTCCTTCTGTAGAAGCACCAAGTGATCCCCTGACATGCGGTGGAATTGAGGTGGCATGGCTGGGGGGGTGGTCTCGAAGGGAAGAGAGCAGCCCCTTCGGACAATGTCCAAGACCCACCTGTCCGAGGTGATGGGACGCCAGTGGTGAAGGTGATGGCGGACCCTGCCCCCGACTGGCGTGCTGTGCACCTGAAAGGAGGGACTAGGAGGGCTTGGAGGCCGCGGACGGGTTGGAGGTGGTGGCCTGACCCGCACGCTGGTTGCCTGAACCGCCACGGCGGTATCCACGTCCTCGGCCACGCGAGGCGCTTGCTGCGCGGGCCGTTGGCCGGGCTGTTGACGTGACTGGGCGCCCCTTCCGTGGCCACGAAAGGGGCGAAAAGCAGACGTGAGCGGAGGGCGCACAACAGCAAGGCCCAGGGACTTAGCAGTAGCCCGCGAGTCCTTGAAACGCTCCAGCGCATGGTCTGCCTTCGAACCAAAAAGACCGACTCCATCAAAGGGCATGTCCATGAGTGTATTCTGGACATCCCCTGAAAAACCAGTGGTTCTCAGCCAGGCGTGGCGACGCAGCGCCACCGTCGTTGCAAGCGATCTGCCCAGCGAGTCGGCGGTATCAAGGCCACAGCGGATGGTGTATTTAGCCGCATCACGCCCTTCCGCAATGGCGCGGGTAAGCAGTGTCTGGACCTCCTCAGAGCACTGCGGCAAAACTGTCGCCACCGAATCATACAAAGAAAGGGTACGTAGTTCCTTATTGTGGGTCTAAAAAAATCACACAGGGAGTGGGTGTATCGGCCCAAGAGGCAAGCAGTGTTAACGGACCGCAAGCCAGCACTGGAGGAAGAGAAAGCCTTCTTCCCAAAGTGATCCAGGCGCTTGGATTCCCTATCCGGAGGGGCGGTAGGGAAGGCGGTTTGGGAGGCAGAGGCTTGGACAACCAAGCTCTCAGGGGTGGGGTGTTGGGAGAGAAACAGGGGGTCGCCCGGAGCAGGGCGATGGCGTCGGGCCACGTTCCTATCCACAGGAGCCCCTGTGGTGGGTTTGGACCAGGCACCCAAAGAACGTCAGTGAGTGCATCGTTGAACGGCAGCACAGTCTCCGAAGAGGAGGCCGCCGGCTGAAGCACTTCAGTCAGGAGGTTAGTCCTGGCGGCCACTGTAGGCAACTGGAGATTCAAGGCTCCAGCAGCTCTACGCAACACCGTTGCAAAATTAGCCCCCTCCTCCGTAGCCACGGGAGGAGACAGCATGCCAGAGTCAGGGGAGGTGTCCAGACCACTGGCATCCCCAAGTTCCTCAACCCAGTCCGGGTCAAACTCGCACTGTTGTGTGAGAGGGTCCTCAGACCCCTCCCAGCTCTCCTGGTCCTCCTCAGGTTCAAAATATGGAGGAGGAGGGACATTAGGGACCCAAGGTCTCATCGGCGCCGGAACTGGGTCGGGCGACGCCGGTCCGGCTCCATGTCCGGAGCCGGAGAGTACCGGGGAACGACGCCGTCCGGAGCCCCGGACGGCGTCAGGAACGGCACCGGGGACGTCGGCGGAGGCGTGGTTAGGTCAACCGGCGTCGATGGGGGTTGCGGCACCACCGGAGCCGGGATCGAGGCCGGGGCCGAGGCCGGGATGAAGGCCGGTGGGACAGGCGACGCCGGGACCGGAGTCGACGGCGATGCCGGAGCAACCCCGTCAGGGCCCGCGGGGCCCGAAGGCGCACCGGAGGGACCTTGAGGCCCGAAGAGGCGGGCCATGGCCGACAGGAACTCCTGTATTTGGGCCGGAGTCACCCCTGAACCCGGGAAGGACGGGTAATGCGGGGGTAACTCGACAGGCATGTCCGGGGCCGCGGGGACGGTGCCGACAGGGACCTCAGCCGAGTCGCGAGACCGGCGAGGCGAAGTCTTAGAGCGATGATGCCGCTTAGACTTCTTGTGCTTCGACTTACCGGAGGAGCGCGAAGACTTGGATTCCGATAAACGGCGGGGACTCCGCGTCCGGCCCCTCGACCTCTCCCGGGACCGGGGCTTGGTGCGGCGCGGAGCCGACTGCCGGACTTTGAGGAGCTTTCGAGACCGCTCTCGCAAAGCCTTCGGATTAAGTTTCCGGCAGTCAGGGCACGACTTCGTGTCGTGGTCTCGGCCGAGACAGAAGAGACACTCGAGATGCGGGTCCGTGATCGACATCATGCGACCACATTCCTCGCAGGGCTTAAACCGGGCATCCCTACAACACCTTCGGAGTCGTGAAGACTCGTTGAAGAAACAGTGAAAAAATTCACAAAAAAGATAGTCAAAAAGTAACTAGGGCACTGCTCTTCCCGGATCTGCGCTTACTGGCGCGGAAAAAGAAGAACTGACGTCAGCGCGCAGGGGCGGCGTCTAAGTACTGCCCGCGACGTCATCCCGGCAATCACGACGCCGACGACCGACGCGGAGCCGCACGACGCCGCCTACCGACGCGCAAGGGTACTGCTACGCAGAAAACTTTCCGGATCCAGCCTGACGCCTGGGGATATTCTAAGGTAAGGAATCTGTCACTAACGTGTCTCTTTCAGATGCCGACGACTGACGCGGAGCCGCACGACGCCGCCTACCGACGCGCAAGGGTACTGCTACGCAAAAACTTTCCGGATCCAGCCTGACGCCTGGGGATATTCTAAGGTAAGGAATCTGTCATTAACGTGTCTCGTTCAGATAATAATTTTACTACGGGGAAAACAGGTCAAAGGAGAATGCAACTCGATGAAATAATTTTTAACTGTTATATAATTTTTGATAATTTGTTTTTAGTATGTAGAATGCTTTTATGGATATTCTTCTATATACCGAATAAAGCTTGTTTTGACCTTTGACCTTTGATCCGCACTTCCTGGGAATTCCTTGTTCATGGGAAATAATTGCAATTCAGTTTCAAGGATGGGGATCAGTGGGTTACCCGCACCTGTCAGTTGGCTTAGAATGCACCAGAAGTAATTTCTGGGGATGTAACTTCCTGGGAACCAATTTCCTAGGAAGGACACTGGGAGTGGCTCAAATCCTGTAATACACCACTGATTCACATATTGCCATTTTGTTACAGGAGGCATGTACTACACACACAATTGTGCAGTATCCTTTTAAAGCCAGCAGATGACAGAACAAGAATATATACAGTCACAAGTCTTTATCAGCTAATGAAGGATTTATATGCACTCATCACCCTCATGGAGAAAACCACTATCACCATTTCCTACCTAGAATGAGCCAAATGCAGTCCCAAATATATTAAACAGCCAATTTTAGCGCATAATCTAACATGTAGAACACAGCTATGCCCATTTTCTTTCAGCCATTAATAAAATACAGTGCCAGGTATATGTAACAGCAATGTACCACCCATCATACCCCAAATAAAAATAAGTGATTCTCATTTTCCTAACAGAAACTATTAGAATATTGTGGCAGATGTGTTTAGCAACCCTTTAAAGCCAATAATCCCGTGCATACAATAGTTATTACAGTTTCCTTACAGGAATCATGCTTGTACAGTGACAGGTATATGTACCAGCCATCTAACACCCATCACTCGCCCCATGAATAAAAAAAACCCTACATGCATTTCCTACCTGGAACAAGTCTATTACAGTGCCAAATATATTCAACAGCCACTTCACACACAAAACCCCTTTACAGAACACAGGTGTGCCATTTTTCCTTCCGCAATTGCTAAAATACAGTGGCTGGTATATGTATACGCCATTTAACACACACCATTCCCATGTAAAAAAAAAAAAAACATTTTAATACAATGACTTTTTATTCAACTGCCCTTTAATGCCCACAAACCGAAGCAAAAATAGTACTTGTTATTTCCTTAAATGAATCATGACAATACAGGGGCAGATATATATATATATATATATATATATATATATATATATATCTATGTGTCCGCCATTAAAAACCCATCACCCCCATGTAGAAAACCACTATCTCTATCACCTACCCAGAATAAGCCTAATACAGTCCCTGGTATGTGAAGGCTAGGTAAAATACCATACCCAGGGTATGCAGCAGTCTTTCACCTCCCATATTTCCCTATGTAAACATTATCTATTTCCATTTTCCTAAAAGGACCATTATAATATAGGGCAAACTGTGTTCAACAGCTGTTTAAAGCCCTTAATCCCCTTTGAGTAAAGTAGCTATTGCCATTTCCTTAAAGTATTCATAAAAATACAGTGGCAGGTATATGTAAAAGCCAGTTAACTCCCATCTTCCCTGATGTAAAAAAAAATCCCTATTTCCTACCCTGAAAAATCCGAATACATTTCCAAATATATTCAATGGCCATGTAACGCCCATAATGCCCCATGCAGAACACAGCTATGCCCATTAACCCTCAACATTTATTAAATAACAGTACCAGGTATATGGACCAGCCATTTAACCCCCATCATCCCCATGAAAACAAGCATTTGCAACGCAACAGGTCTCGCATTTATGCGAGTTTGAGCTATTGTCATTGTAAATGACAATGCCTTTTATTTATGTGTTGTTTTTAACACAGATAAACAAAAGGCATTGTCAATTACAATGCCAATAGCAAACTCAAATGCGAGACCTATTGAGATAGCAAATGCGTTCTGCGCCCATGCTATAAATTTTTTTTTAAAGCGCTAGGAGAGAGCATGTCCTGCCTGCAACAGCAGGTAGGGCAAAGCTATTTGAGAAAATAGCGCTCGGAGGCTGTAATTAAAGCCTACAGAGTAACACACGTAACAGGGGGTGTTGCCATGGGAGGTTACAAAATGAGACAAGGCGGTACTAAGGAGGGACTACTAAGCCTTTTGACCAATGAACAGCCACAATTTACAGTGGACAATGTCACAAGCCAATTAAAAATATAGGCGGAGAGTGGGCGGAGCTTCAAGTCCCTACCTGAATATAGCATGCCTCGCAGAGCAGCGCATACGCTGCCCAGGCTCGACCTAAAAATATGTATGCCCATTTCCTCAACACACACTACACTACAGTGACAGGCATATGTTACAGCCATTTAACACCCATCATCCCCATGTAGAAATCATTACGGCTATTTCTGTTTTCTCACACTTATCATGAAAATATAGTGACAGGTATAGGTAAAAACTATTAAACGCCCATCATCCCCGATGTAGAAAATCCCTATCCCCATTGCCTACCTGGAACAATCCTAATGTATTCCTAAATAGATTCAATGGCAATGGAACACTCATAATGCCCCATGCAGAACAAAGTTATGGTAATTTTCCTTCAACGTTTACTAAATAACAGTATCAGGTACATGTAAAAGCCATTAAACCCCCCCATCATCTCCATGTAAAAGTAACAGTGCTAATTACTGGTTATTGCAATCCAATAATCCCTCTTTCGTAATGTATATTGTGTGCCCAGTACCACTATAAATAGCTGCATTGCAGCCGTATGTAACTCAGCAAAGCAACAATTAAATCAGCATATATTTTTTAGGAATCTACAATGATAAAAAAACATCATATCCTATAAGCAAACTTATCACATTTCATATAAAGGTGAACATATCTCCAAATGCACAGTATGTGATAGTCTACCAACAAGGCAGAGCTGAATAAAACCATTAAAGCACATTCTGATAGGTAAACAATAACAAATGCTGAAGAGAGTTAACTATCACTTTGAACATAGAAGCATTAAACTACACTGCCACCGGTGGGCACTTAAGAGAATGCATACCATCATCCCAAATGATCCTTTTAGTACGTCCCTTTTTTTTTCTTTTCAGAGTTGTATTGCCGGCACCTATGCAAAGTTTTTGTATTCGGGCTCTCAAGAGAACTTTTAAAACTTAGTTCTCAGAGTGGAAATCTTTTAATAATCTCTCAACACCACACCTGGTAGGCGTGGGTTTCTTTCCTCAGGAGTACACACAGCTTTCAATCTTCCTGTCTGGTCTACCCCCAAATATCTAAGGTGATCAGGTGCTCATTGGACAAATACATTCTTTGGATTTGAAATCAGCATAACCCTCCCCTAGCGCCTCATTTGCCACTATTAGTTGGCTTTATCTGTGGCTTCCACTGTCCCCAATGGTCCTGATCTCCTCCCTAAAAAAAAAAAAGAACACTTACCTGCCAGCCGCCGCCTCTCATTCGTCTTCTTCCTGGCTTCTGTTTGAATAGAAAGCAGGATATGCTCCCCTAAGCCAAACACAACTCTGCAATGCAGTGTTGTGATTGGTCTGAGCACCGTGGTTCAGCACTCAGATGGGGAATGGGAGCCTGGGCATGTTCTCCACCCAGGTTGTAATGCAGCCTGGGTGGATAACATGCAGAGTGCGCATTCATGCACGCTTAGGAGGGTGCCACCACTCCTCCTCCCCTGCGCGTCCTTGCCCCGCTCCACAAAACTGCCCCAGCACAGAAAAATGAAATGATAATAACAGTGCGTTATTTTATTTTTCCTTTTTTGCCGTGCTGAAAGGCAGTGGGGCGCCGCTTCTCTGCCTTAGTGGAGGAGCTGCCCCTGCCCTAATGTCTAAATCTACCTACATCAATTAAGTCAAGAGCGCACCCCATGAACTGATCTGTCTGACAGAGTTTGCACATTTGTAAAGCAAACAGAACTGCATAAAAAAAAACTACAGGGCAATAAATGACAATAATACAAAGCTTATGGATATGATAAGCAGGGTGAGTGATAGAAGGTAAATTACGGTGATCAAATAAAAACCTTATAGTGTTCATTGGCATCTTGGTTCTAATGAAAACATTCACAGATCCAGCGATAAAGGCAAGTGTTGAAAGTAATGGGGTAGGATTGCGAGGAAACATAATTCAAAACAAACGTGCATTTAGATCCAATGTTCACACGCTTTTCAAGATGAAAAGAATCACAGAATGAACAAATGTTTTATTGGCATGTTCATTGTTGTAAACAGCATCTGGCATGAAAAAAATACCAAAAATCTTTTATTGATCGTTATAAATTAGATGGTTTCCAAAAATTATGCAGAATTATGTTCAATAGATCATTTTATAGCAAAGTGGAAACAAATAGGGTGGTTTCCAATAGTCTTATTGATTAAATTGACTGCATCAATCTATGAACCCAATCGAACCTGACCAACCAGCAACATCATATTACTTGGTATTAAAAATCGCTCAAAAAGATTAACTGCATATACCCAAGAATTAACTATACCAAATGTTTAAAACTGTCTTGCCGAGGGCAATAACATTATCCAAACTTAAAATATAGTTTTTTTCAAAACGAAATGTACACAAATAAGCAGCTGAACAATGACAATTTCGATGAAGGAAAATAGAACTCAAAAGTACCCGCTTAATCAAACGGAGGAAATGAAAACGTAAATGCGCAACTATACTTAAAATGTACACAATTGCTGATATGTTTAAAGAAATACCATGGGAAAAGTAAGCTGCAGTTTGAATAGTTTAAAAGGGCAGATTTCCTTTCACACGTATAAAGGAGCGTAAAATTACTCTGCCATATTGGCTAACAATTTAACATAATCAGCCATGTACACAATACTTCAGAAAAATCTTCATAATGAGCCACCAAAGTCTTCGAGGTGAAACAACCTTTCTGAACCATTAATTTAATTTAAAACCGGATGTAATAATACGCATTTTCTTATTAATGTTAGGTTTTTCTATATTTTGCTTTCTTCTTGGGTTCTGATGAGCCTTTTTTGTATTCATCCCCGGTTTGTTGCTTTAATCACAAAGCCAATTCATATCTTCAAAATCGATCATGAGGTTATGTGTGTATCAGTGAAACAAACAAGGATTTCTCACCTTCACGCAGCATTTACTATTAATAGGAGCATATCCTTTTTGAGACTAGCTTGCAAAGCTACTATGTGCATATCTGTCCACCTCTTAACTCCTCGTCGTTCATTGTCTATTTATTCTTAATTGCGAATCCCTTTAAGCTTTACAGTACATGTGACTATAGTGCACAACATGATTCCAAGTCAAGCAGTGACTCCACTGGTCGCTGAATGTTTGATTGGTAAACTGCGCGCCAATCAGTGCTGGTGTTTTAGCTTCACACCTAATAAGTGTCCTGCATTAAGGGTCACTACACACAGTAGTAGTAAACCTCTTTAATTTAAAAATCCCTTGAAAATGCTACACGTGATGTCAGTCTTGAGACGAATCCTTATTTGGTGCTCCATCCAGGTATATTTTGAGTGCTTTTTCTTTACGAGGGGAGTATGTGACACGGTGTGCAGTTTTCTGGAGACGACTGCCTTCCTTTTTCACAAGTTCATTTCTTTGCTCGTCTGTAAGTTCTATTAATTCTTCTGTTTTGTCCCTGTAAGAATAAAGGTGAATATGCGAGTAATGCTATGTAAAAACATCTGACATTAAGTAGACATCTGTTGATACACACTATGAAGATTAAGCGGAGGAGATAACCATTAAACATGTCTGTATAGTCGTACATGGATAGAGAATTATACAGGTCAAACAGTTTCAGCTCAATTAACAAGGAAGCCACCGCCGAATTACAAATGTACTTGAGGCTACTCCGGTTCACTCAGGCTCTTTTATAGAGTCATCTTAATGTATTTTTGAAAACATTTTATAATCCTGAATGTACTACAGAATAACCACTTAGGTGACTTTTTACACATTTGCCTTTACTCATTAATGCTGCTCTAGACATGGGCACCCATGCACGATCCACCAGGACAGCCAAGGGAATTGACAAACAAGTTACTGCTCCTGCGCACCGGCAGGTGGAGCCATCGGACTTCACTGCTAACTTGCACTTAGAAGCGGCGACATGGCGCCACCTTTAGCTGCCTCCAATGTAGGCGGACGTCAATTTATCTTAAACACTTAAGAGCCCATAGATGCGGATCAATTGGAGATGACAGTGTGTCGAATTTGGGACATTGTTAGAAAAATAAAATACAATAGGGTTTGTAAAGCGCACAGCTGCTTCCGAGGAAGCGTCCTGGCGCTAGCAGAAGGATCCGAGACAGTACTTTAAATGGAAGAAAATAAGTGCAGGTACTCATTAAATTGAGCTCGGGCGTGGTAGTGGGCGGGGTGAGACCAAAACACTTCTGTTGAGTATTCATTTTGCCCTTGCATTGCCCTTGATAGTTGTCTCCAACTTTTCATATGTGCAGAGAAGGGCATTTACACCAGTTGCAGGACATACCAAAACATGTGAGGAATGTATCAATATAAACAAAATGTGCTAACTCGTTACACAAAATGAATATCAAACACCACATGTTAATGTTTCCTTGTTTAGTAATATTTGCAGCTTCTTAATGTCATACTGTGCCTACTTACTTCCATTTGGCGCATTCCTACATTCAAGAGTGCACACACACACACAAAAGAAGTATTCCACGCATTTCTTTTCAAATACCTCCTAAGTGTCCCGATAAACAAGACCAACACTCTCTATCAGTCTTCACATCTCTAACCTCTCGATCCCTCCCCCTCACTTTTCTCCCATATGTATCTAACTGTCCCACTCTCTTTACCCCAATTGTATCCTATCATTCTCTACCATCACGCTCTCTATTTCTCCGTGCCTCTCTTACTCTTTCCATAGCTGTCTCGATCGCTTCCCCATCTCTATCTGCGCTTACCCCTTCTGTCTATCTTTTTCCCTTTTAAACTCTCGTCTGCTTCTTCTATCTCTGCCCCTACAGTCTTCACCTTCTCTCACCCCATTATCCGTCCTCTCCCCTCAGCAGAAGGCCCCACGGTCGGTAAGCTTTCAGTGGCAGACAGTGAGCAGTGCTGGGCCGTTAACATGTGCAGTGTCCAGCAGGGTAGAGGTCAGGGTCAGAATACTGGCCTCTGATGGGAAGGTCAGCAGACCGCCTCTCACCTCACCTGGGCAACATGGAGTCCACCTAGGTAATCCCCACCACCTCATCCCCGCCCATCATGGACTCAATGTCACAGCAGGCGGGCGGGGTGGGGGTTAATTTGCAGGGGCAAGTGAGTCAGGGGAAAGACAGTCAGACCCCAGTGAAAGGCCAAGGGGTGAAAAAGACCCTTGTTACCTGGGTTCCTAAGTGGCCACTCCTGGGCAGGCCCTCGCCCCCCACCCTCCCACTCATTCTGTCTGCACACATCACTGTGCCCCAGGCAGCAAATGTCCCATACACTATCTAACAAGGCGACCCAGCATGAAGGCTCGGCAAGGGGCTGTTGAGGACAATGAGAGCTTTCATCTGGGTGGGGGAGGGGGGAGCAAAGGCCCACTTGCCACAGCAGCAGGCCTCTAGCAGGCCGTTCAGGCCCCATCGTGCCGCTTGCCACAGCTGAATGACACAGACAGATAACAAAACGGCAAACATGCTGCTAAACAAGCACTAAAAATGCAATCGGTCTCGCCTTTAATTAAGTTAAAGCCATTTGCTTTGCTATACAATACCATTAGCAAAGCAAATGGCTTTAACTTAATAAAATGTGAGACCTATTGCATTTTCAATGCTTGTTACTGGGCAAGTGACTTTAATGCTCGCGGGAAGCCTCGCGCCAGCTCCTGGGGTCGAGCGGTGGCTGCGCGCGCCGCGGCGGATTCCTCAGCACTGCTGCCGGGCCCTTCAGCCTGTCTGGGAAAGCGAAAGCACGCCGCCATGCACGCGTAGGGACAAAAAAATGCGCGCGCGTGTGCACATCCCTACGCTAATGAAAGTAAACAAAGATGGCGTCGGGCTGTCCACATGCGCATGCATTTTTTTGTCCCTACGAGTGCATGTTTAGCTTTGTGGATGGCTTCCAAGCTGCAGGAAGCGGCATTTTTATGAAACGTGCCGATACCTTGCAAGTAGGTTACCGAGAAAATAATTTAAAAAGTAACTAAAAAATGCACACCAAGTTGCACGCCGAGAGTGAACAAAAATTAGCGACAGATACTTTTTTGTTACAATTGCTCTGCCGCCAGAAAACAAATGGAAACGCCTGCGACTCGTTTTTAAGGCACATATAGTAACTGTTGCTCTGCCGCCAGGAAAGACACCCAAACAATGCGCACCAAGTTCCACGCCGAGCGTTGAAACACAACAAGCTGCATTTGTTGCTATGGCAACAAAAGCTTCGCAAGATGGGGTCGGACTGTCCACAGTCCGTACGGACAAGCGCATGCTGTTTGCAATGGACAAATGGCAAGAGCAGCCATGTTTGTCCATGCAGACGCGTGCATGAAAGCCCTCGGCAGAATCGATTCCAAAAGGTACTCGCAATAGCGAGAGCAGCGCATGCGCTGCTTTCGCCAGGCGAGACATAAAAACCGGCACACAACTGGCCCTCAATACCGGCCCAGTGCCCACCTTATCGATTCGACCCCGAGTACCGGTACTCTCCTTGGCAGTGGAGAAGTGCCGGTACTCAGTACCTGTGAGTACCGGCCCATTTAAAGCACTGATCTGAGAAGGACCTAGACCTAACGAGAATCACAGGACACGGAGCCTAGGCGTCAAAAAGACAAGTCTTCAAGTGTTTCCCAGAAATAGATTCAGAGGGGGCGGCGAGCGTTCTCGCCTTGCGAACCCTAGGAACACGCAATAGCGTACAATAGACCGCAACTCCACTCGCGTCGGAAAGCGTCGCCGAAACGTGGTGCCGCTGAGGTCGACGTCGGTGGAGGTGTCACGAGGTCAACCGGTGTCGACCGGGATCCACGACGGGATCCACGGGAGTCCTGCGGTGCTGAGGCCGGAGCCGACGGCGACGCCGGCGCCAGAGCCGCCGGCGTCAAAATGCGAGGACTCCCAGTCGGGCCCGCGGGGCCCGAAGGCGCACCGGAGGGACCCGACGGCGAAATAGGCGAGACATAGCGGACAGGAATTCCTGCACCTGGGCCGGAGTCGCCGATGAACCCGGGAAGGGCAGGTAGGTCACCGGCGACTGCGTAGGCTCCGCCGGAGCCGCGGCGGTGGCACCACCCGCACCCTCAGTCAAGTCGCGCGACTGGAAGTCGGGGAACGATGACGTTTCTTCGACTTCTTTTGGCGCTTCGCCTTACCTGACCCAGAGTGCGAAGACTTCGATTTGGACGACTTCCGATGGTGGTGGCTCCGCGACCGGTCCCTCGACCTCCCTCTGGACCGGGACCTTTCACGGCGCAGAGCCGACTGCAGGGCTGCAAGCAGCTTTCGGGACCGCTCCCGCAAAGACTTCGGTGCCATGGACCGGCAGTCAGGGCACGACTTAGGGTCGTGGTCACGCACCAAGCAGAAGAGACACACGCGGTGCGGGTCCGTCACCGACAAAATCCGATGACAGTCCTCGCAAGACTTAAACCCGGGCATCCCTAACTGCACCAGGAGTCGTATCGACTCAAAAAGGTGAGACAAAAAAATCTAAAAAAACTCAGTCATAAAAGACTGGGGGTACCGCTCTCTCCGGATCTGCGCTTGCTGGCGCGGAAAAAGAAAGAACTGACGTCAGCGCGCGAGGGCGGCGTCTAAGTAGCTGCCGCGACGTTATCCCGGCGATCACGACGCCTACGACGGACGCGGAGCTGCACGATGCCACCTTCCGATGCGCAGGGGTACTGCTGACGAAAACTTTCCAGATCCAGACTGACGCCTGGGGATATTCTAAGGTTAGGAATCTATCACTACGTGTTTCTTTCAGATTGTCCTTTATATATTCTGAGGCCTCCAGGAGTGCGGACTCCGTGCTGCAACCTGCACGAAAACCAGATTGCGTATCGTAAAAGTTACTTACCTTCGGTAACGTAATATCTGGTAGAGACGCACAAGTTACTAACTTGTGTAACGATATATCTGTAAGAGACAGTAGTTAGTGACAGATTCCTTACCTTAGAATATCCCCAGGCGTCAGGCTGGATCCGGAAAGTTTTTTGCGTAGCAGTACCCTTGCGCGTCGGTAGGCGGCGTCGTGCGGCTCCGCGTCCGTCGTCGGCGTCGTGATCGCCGGGATGACGTCGCGGGCAGTGCTTAGACGCCGCCCCTGCGCGCTGACGTCAGTTCTGTACACGACTTTCCGCGCCAGGAACGCAGAGCCATGCAAGAAGCTGACATAGGTGTCTGAAAAATACTAGGGCCCTGAAAGGGATGTCCTTAACCCTAGAAATCAGTTCGCAGAACGGGGAGGATGGGTGGGCGGTAAGGAATCTGTCACTAACTACTGTCTCTTACAGATATATCGTTACACAAGTTAGTAACTTGTGCATCTGAAAGAGACACGTTAGTGACAGATTCCTTACCTTAGAATAGATACCCCAGCAATACCAACCCCGGTGGTGGGTCTGCGAACAAAGATCAGACAAGGAAGTCCTGGAGGACAGAACGGCCAAAGAAGCCGTCCCTCCGGACCTGACTGTCAAGGCAGTAATGCTTTGTAAACGTGTGCAGCGAGGCCCACGTAGCTGCCTGACAGATAACCGGCAGCGGAACACCGCGGCCCAAGGCCGTGGTAGCAGCCGTTGCCCTGGTGGAATGGGCACGCAGCCCAACAGGAGGCTCCTTTTTAGCCAAAGAATAGCAGGTCTTGATGCACAAGGTAACCCAGCGGGAGATGGTCCTCTTGTGCACCGCCCGACCTTTTTGGCGCCCACGTAGCCAATAAAGAGCTGGTCATCCACCCGGAAGTGTTTTGTGCGGTCAAGATAGAAGGAGAGCGCACGTTTTGGGTCCAGACGGTGGAGCCTCTCTTCCTCTCTGGAAGGATGCGGAGGCGGAAAGAAGGTGGGCAAAGTGATGGTCTGCCCAATGTGGAAAGCAGTAACCACCTTTGGCAAGAAGGACGGACGCGTCCGAAGAACAACCTTGTCTGGATGAACAGACAGAAAGGGAGGTTTGCAAGATAGAGCCTGGAGCTCACTCACCCGCCGAGCGGAGGTGATGGCCACCAGAAAGGCTGTCTTCAGAGTCAGAAGACGAAGAGGACAGTTATGTAGAAGGCTCAAAGGGAGCGCACATTAAAAAGGTAAGAACCAAGTTTAAGTCCCACTGAGGCATCACAAACGGAACAGGAGGGAAGAGGTGAGTAATGCCTTTTAAGAACCTGTTAACAACAGGGGACTTGAAAAGGGAGGGCTGATCAGGGAGCCTGAGGAAGGCCGAGATAGCACAAAGATAACCCTTGATGGTACCCAGGGCAGAACCCTGTTGGGCCAGAGAGAGAAGGAACAGAAGGACCTCAGAAAGAGGGGCAGAAAGGGGATCCACAGCCTTTGCTGTGCACCATGCCACAAATTTGTTCCACCTGCAGGCGTATACCACCTTAGTGGAGGGACGCCTGGCTGCCAGAATCACATCACAAACTTCGGGAGGCAAGTCGAAAGGAATCAACTGCCGCCGCTCAATCTCCACGCAAGCAGGTGTAGACTGGACAGGTTCGGGTGGAGGACCGTCCCCTGCTGCTGCGACAGAAGATCCTCCCGAAGAGGCAGACGGATCGGGGGATCTACGCTCATATTGAGTAGCTCGGGATACCAAACTCTTCGAGCCCAGTCCGGAGCCACAAGAATGACTTGGGCCCGGTCGTGCCGAATCTTCTTCAACACTCTGGGTAGAAGTGGTATAGGCGGAAAGGCGTACAATAGACCGCAACTCCACTCGTGACGAAAAGCGTCGCCGAGCGAGTGCCGCCTTGGAAATTCCAACGCGCAGAACTGATGACATTGCGCGTTCTCTTCGGTGGCGAATAGATCTAACCAAGGCTCTCCCCACTGTAGAAAGAGTCCTTGCGCCACTTCCGAGTGAAGACGCCATTCGTGATCCATCATGCACCTGCGGCTGAGTTCGTCCGCCCTGGCGTTCAGGGAACCTGCCAGGTGTTGAACCACCAGGAACATGCCCTGGTGTTCCAGCCATGTCCAGAGGCGCAGAGCCTCCTGACAAAGGGTCCACGACCCCACCCCGCCTTGTTTGTTGCAGTACCACATGGCAGTGGTGTTGTCTGTGAACACCTGCACTACCTTCCCTTTGACAGAGGGAAGGAATGCCTTGAGTGCAAGTCGGATCGCCCGGAGCTCCAGAAGGTTGATATGGAGCCGGGACTCCGCCCGGAGACCAGAGGCCTCTGATCTCCGCCTCTCCCATGTGACCGCCCCATCCCAGAAGGGACGCGTCCGTCACAACTGTGTGCTCTGGCTGGGGAAGGGAGAGGGATCTGCCCATGACCCATTGCCGGTTCGAGAGCCACCACTGCAACTGTTTTGCAGTCCCCTCCGAGATCTGGACGTGATCGGACAGGTCGCCCTGGTGCTGCGCCCACTGGAACTTCAGGTCCCACTGCAGAGCCCGCATATGCCATCTGGCATGAGTGACCAGCAGGATGCAGGAGGCCATGAGGCCCAGCAGCCTCAGGGTCATCCGTACCGAAACCCAGGATAAGGGCTGAAAGATCGGAATCATAGCCTGAATATCCCGGACTCGCCGTTCGGGAGGATAGGCCCGAAACTGCGTCGTGTCCAGAACTGCTCCGATGAAAAGGAGCTGTGGAGAAGGAATCAGATGCGACTTTGGCACATTGATGGAGAACCCCAGCGAGTGCAGGAGTTCGGCCGTAGTCTGGAGGTGGGAGACAACTGCCTGGGACGAGCCCGCCTTCAGCAGCCAGTCGTCGAGGTAGGGGAAGACTGAAACCCCTGCCCGGCGCAGATGAGCTGCGACCACCGCCATCACTTTCGTGAACACCCGAGGGGCACTGGTAAGGCCAAAGGGGAGCACGGTGAACTGAAAATGCTCGAGGCCTACCGTGAACCGAAGGTAACGCCGGTGGGCCGGCAGGACGAGGATGTGGAAATAGGCGTCCTGCAAGTCCAACGCTACCAACCAGTCTCCGGGGTCGAGGGCAGTCAAGACCTGAGCTAGGGTGAGCATCTTGAACTTCTCCTTCCGGAGGAAGCGATTGACGTTCCGGAGGTCCAAGATAGGACGCATGTCCTCCTTGTCCTTTTTGGGCACCAGAAAGTAGTGGGAGTAGCAACCACGCCCTACTTCTGGGGTCGGAACATGCTCGATGGCCCTCTTGGCCAAGAGGGCCGTGACTTCCTTCTGTAGAAGCACCAAGTGATCCCCTGACATGCGGTGGAATTGAGGTGGCATGGCTGGGGGGTGGTCTCGAAGGGGAGGGAGTAGCCCCTTCGGACAATGTCCAAGACCCACTTGTCCGAGGTGATGGGACGCCAGTGGTGAAGGTGATGGCGGACCCTGCCCCC
Organism: Calotriton arnoldi; assembly: GCA_963921515.1. Classification (NCBI taxonomy): domain Eukaryota; kingdom Metazoa; phylum Chordata; class Amphibia; order Caudata; family Salamandridae; genus Calotriton; species Calotriton arnoldi. The sequence continues at coordinate 489,612 of CAWUFW010002082.1, read as the reverse complement.
GACTGGCGTGCTGTGCACCTGAAAGGAGGGACTAGGAGGGCTTGGAGGCCGCGGACGGGTTGGAGGTGGTGGCCTGACCCGCACGCTGGTTGCCCGAACCGCCACGGCGGTATCCACGTCCTCGGCCACGCGAAGGCGCTTGCTGCGCGGGCCGTTGGCCGGGCTGTGGACGTGACTGGGCGCCCCTTCCGTGGCCACGAAAGGGCGAAAAGCAGACGTTTGCGTAGGGCGCACAACAGCAAGGCCCAGGGACTTAGCAGTAGCCCGTGAATCCTTGAAACGCTCCAGCGCATGGTCCGCCTTTGAACCAAAGAGACCGACTCCATCAAAGGGCATGTCCATGAGAGTATTCTGGACATCCCCTGAAAAACCAGTGGTTCTCAGCCAGGCGTGGCGACGCAGCGCCACCGTCGTTGCAAGCGATCTGCCCAGCGAGTCGGCGGTATCAAGGCCACAGCGGATGGTATACTTAGCCGCATCACGCCCTTCCGCAATAGCGCGGGTAAGCAGTGTCTGGACCTCCTCAGAACACTGCGGCAAAACATCAGCCACCGAATCCCACAGGGAGTGGGTGTATCGGCCCAAGAGGCAAGCGGTATTAACAGACCGCAAGCCAGCACTGGAGGAAGAGAAAGCCTTCTTCCCAAAGTGATCCAGGCGCTTGGATTCCCTATCCGGAGGGGCGGTAGGGAAGGCTGTTTGGGAGGCAGAGGCTTGGACAACCAAGCTCTCAGGGGTGGGGTGTTGGGAGAGAAACAGGGGGTCGCCCGGAGCCGGGCGATGGCGTCGGGCCACGTTCCTATCCACAGGAGCCCCTGTGGTGGGTTTGGACCAGGCACCCAAAGAACGTCAGTGAGTGCATCGTTGAACGGCAGCACAGGCTCCGAAGAGGAGGCCGCCGGCTGAAGCACTTCAGTCAGGAGGTTAGTCCTGACGGCCACTGTAGGCAACTGGAGATTTAAGGCTCCAGCAGCTCTACGCAACACCGTTGCAAAATTAGCCCCCTCCTCCGTTGCCACGGGAGGAGACAGCATGCCAGAGTCGGGGGAGGTATCCAGCCCACTGGCATCCCCAAGTTCCTCAACCCAGTCCGGGTCAAACTCGCACTGTTGTGTGAGAGGGTCGTCAGACCCCTCCCAGCTCTCCTGGTCCTCCTCAGGTTGAAAAGATGGAGGAGGAGGGACATAAGGGACCCAAGGCCTCATCGGCGCCGGAACCGGCGTCGGGCGGCGCCGGTCCGGCTCCATGTCCGGACCCGGGGAGAACCGGGGAACGACGCCGCCCGGAGCCCCGGACGGCGTCGGAAACGGCACCGGGGACATCGGCGTCGGCGGAGGCGTGGTTAGGTCAACCGGCGTCGATGGAGGTTGCGGCACCACCGGAACCGGGGTCGAGGCCGGGGCCGGAGCCGAGGCCGGGACGAAGGCTGGTGGGACAGGCGACGCCGGGACCGGAGTCGACGGCGGCGCCGGAGCAGCCCTATCTGGGCCCGCGGGGCCCGAAGGCGCACCGGAGGGACCTTGAGGCCCGAAGAGGCGGGCCATGGCCGACAGGAATTTCTGTACTTCGGCCGGAGTCGCCCCCGAACCCGGGAAGGACGGGTAATGCGGGGGCAACTCGACAGGCACGTCCGGGGCCGCGGGGCGGGGACGGTGCCGACAGGGACCTCAGCCGAGTCGCGCGACCGGCGAGGCGAAGTCTTAGAGCGATGACGCCGCTTAGACTTCTTGTGCTTCGACTTACCGGAGGAGCGCGAAGACTTGGATTCCGACGAACGGCGGGGACTCCGCGTCCGGCCCCTCGACCTCTCCCGGGACCGGGGCTTGCTGCGGCGCGGAGCCGACTGCCGGACTTCAAGGAGCTTTCGAGACCGCTCTCGCAAAGCCTTCGGATGAAGTTTCCGGCAGTCAGGGCACGACTTCGTGTCGTGGCCTCGGCCGAGGCAGAAGAGACACTCGAGGTGGGGGTCCGTGATGGACATCATACGACCACATACCTCGCAGGGCTTAAAGCCGGGCATCCCTACGACACCTTAGGAGTCGTGAAGACTCGTTGAAGAGAACAGTGAAAAATTTCACAAAAAGATAGTCAAAAAGTGACTAGGGCACTGCTCTTCCCGGATCTGCGCTTACTGGCGCGGAAAAAGAAGAACTGACGTCAGCGCGCAGGGGCGGCGTCTAAGTACTGCCCGCGACGTCATCCCGGCGATCACGACGCCGACGACGGACGCGGAGCCGCACGACGCCGCCTACCGACGCGCAAGGGTACTGCTACGCAAAAAACTTTCCGGATCCAGCCTGACGCCTGGGGATATTCTAAGGTAAGGAATCTGTCACTAACGTGTCTCTTTCAGATACAGTCTACCCACAGATTCATTAACGTTTGAATTCTCCCCAGGCGCCAGTCTGGATCCGGAAATTTTTCAGCAGTACGTACTCTGCGCGCCTGGGGATGACGATGTATCGCTCCGTGATGACGTAGACTCCGGTAATGTCAGTGGAGCCATATAAGTCCCCTCCGGGGCGCGGACGTCAGCTTCTTCTGTGAAACCTTCCGCGCTAGAACGCAGAGCCGCTATAGACTGGTTGTGGAAACAGTGTGCCAAAAAAGATCAAATATCTTTGAAACATTAATTAAGAAGAAACATCAAATGGTATGTTAATACCAGACATGGATTTTAAAGAAAACCCCAACAAAAACAACAAACACAGGGCTACGTGAAACCATGCGCCCTGGTGAATAACCCCCATGTAAGGGAAGAAAACTTTACACTCTATAAACCATTCATCAATGGTAAGGAAAGGCATGGCAATAGCAAAACAAAACTTACAAAAAACAACACCAAGCTGTTTGTTGAATCACATTATTACGTGACAAATTGATAGTGCCAATTCAAGGTCTGATGATACCAAACAAAGCCTTTTAAATTAAGAACAAATAAATCCATATTGCCCACGGGTGTCTAAAGAGAAAATATCCCCCACCCTACCGACCACACACATTTGGAAATGGATGGTATAGCAACATCTAAACAAAAGCAATGTGGCCATGTCAAGTGGTCCGTTGAGTTCCAAAATAAGTTGAGATAGTGATGCCAGTATATAAAACCAGTACTGAGAAAGGTTATAACCCTAACCTCATAGGTTCGCAGAGTGGGGCGGACGGGCAGGGAGTTAATGAATCTGCGGCTAGACTGTGTCTCTACCAGATAATACGTTACCGAAGGTAAGTACCTTTTACATCTGATAGAGATATCTAGCCACAGTTTCCTTAACTTTAGAATTAAATACCATAGGTACACCCCCCTGGAGGAGGAACTGCAAACTAATCCTACAAAAGTTCTCAAAGAGAACCAGCCGGTCATAACGAACAACCGAACAATTGTACGTAGGAGTAGCAGAACAAGAGCTTGGCTTTTGAAAGAATCCATGATCACTGTCACAGAACATATACATGAAAAATAGCCCTATAGGCCCGAGAGAAACGGCCCTTCAAGGAAAAGTAGAAAAAATTCTTAAGAACCATCTGTCAGTTATCAGACATTATCCTTTGTCCAATAGGGAAAGAGAACTCAATGGCTAAAAGGCCCGAGTGCCAAACAGAAGCCATGAAATCCACATTGTTTTTTACAACAATAAAGAGATTGCAGAGAAAAAATTGTCCTGACAAAATCCAAAGAAGGACCCACAGAACTCTTTCCATCATCGCAAGATGAAAGAAACCAAAAGAAAGAAAACAATAATACCTCCATGGAATAAATACTTTTTTTTTTAACAAAATGACCACTCGAAGGATACATAATACACTATAAAGAGCCTAAAATGACACTATTTGATTTGAATATAATATTGATATTCATCAATTACATCAGTTGTAAAGAAAAATCTTTTTTTTTGTTTGCCACAACTATGTATCACCTGGATATATACTTACTAAATATAAAATTATGTCACAATATACTCAGAGTGGTCTGACAACTCAGAGCTTCACTGGCCCACATTTACTTCAGGACCGCAGGTATCTACAAAGCTTGCGTCTGCATGGCTTTCAGTGTCACAGTTTGAAAGTCTGAACAGAACTCCGAGTCGTGGGCATGCTCAAAATACCAAGGCAAGCGAAAGAAGAAAAGGGAAGGCACATATTAGTGCATATCAAAACATTAAATAAGGAAAAAACAAAACATTAAAAGAAAATAATATGTAAATTGAATCCTTGTCAGCAACAAGTGTATGCAACAACATTTGTCATACGAAACACAATTTGATCACAAGTCCGCCTCAAGAAGTAACAGCCATGATTTCCCAAGGACTTGTAAAACAGAGAAAAATAGATAGGTATCCAAAAAGACAGGTAATATATAATCCCCAGACAGATACAAAAAGTATTGTGGGAGAACAACAAAAAGAGCTTCTTATAAAGCCAAAAAACTCCAACCATAAATTGTATGACCGAAAGCAGGTAATGAAACTGCAGTTCGAAGTCACCATCAGATTGTTTCTGACACTACCTATCACTCAGCGAAAGATAGAGAGTTCACCCCATTATGTTAGAGGAATGAACAAATGCATTACCTATCCCCTCCACAGAGGAGAAGGCAACTAAATTGTGTCTTCCAAATAATACACCATAAACTGAGTTTACTCTGTCAATTTCCCCAAAAAGTGAAGAACATATAATACGAATGTAGATATGCAGACCATTCATAAGGAGAAAACAACCTGGACCATAAAACACATAGTCCAAGAGGACTTAAATTAAGGATGAACCACAAAAATATGTATTAAAAAAATAAAAAACGTAGGCCCTGAAACCATCAGTGGCATAATAAATATGCACACTACAAGAGTGGTGAAGAATTACTACCCTGATTACTCCAACGAGTAAAGACAAAAGTGTCCCTATACACCAGACTTACCCCTGTCTTAACAAAGGGTCGAAACTATGCACATTTTAGCATACTGAACTGCTTCAAAGAAGCCTGCGTCAGAAAATCTTCCATACAGGACGACATGTCTCTAGACAATCTCTTGAGCACAAAGCTCATCCTCAGAGGCTAAGGGACAAAAGGAAACCTCCCTTGGTATCTAAATCAATACTAGCCTAAAAAAAGGGAAAAATTGGTACTGAGAATAAAACATCTGCTCTTGAAGGAAAAAAAGTGGTCAAACCAACAACGGACATGTAAAATGCCCTAACAAAGCTCACTCGCTTATAAAGAAATAGCCTGCATCTCAAGTATAAAGACAAGTTACACCAGTAACAACAACGAAAAGCTAGGATTCTGAAGACCTCTGTCTTTCATGGAAGTGTCTTAATGCTGCATCAGCTTGACTTTCAAAAAGATGGGCACCATCAAATGGCATGTTGACCAAAGTCGACTGGACAGCGTCCAAGAAACCCGAAGTTGCCAACCAAGCCCACCGCCTTAATGCCACTGCCGATGACATAGCACGACCTACTGAGTCCGTAGTATCCATACCACACCTTATGGTACGCCTAGCAGCCTGTTGACCATCTTTGATCAAATCACCAATCTCCATGAGGAGGTTATCCAGAAGAGATGGTAACATTCTGTAGCGAATCCCATAAAGCATGGGAATAACACCCCAGCACACAAGACGTATTTGTGGATCTTAAGGCTGAGCTTGCCGAAGCAAAGATGTGTTTACCACATGCATCATGACTCCTGGACTCCTTACCCACTGGAGTCTTAGGAACAGAATCTACATCCTGTGAAGAAGTCACCAAGCTACAGGTGGAAGGGTGTCTATGAAGGCAAAGGGGGTCCCCAGGCGCATGCAGGTGCCTAAGTGCAATATCTCGGTTCACTGAGGCCCCTGACTCAGGCTTGGCCAAGTACCTAATAAAATATCAAAAAGGGCCTCCCCAAACAGAAGAACAGGTTCTTCCCCGGTCTCTCCCTGAAAAAGGACCTCAATCAAAGGGTCTGTGGACCTTTGCACTGTAGGAAGTGACAAGTTCAAAACTGTAGCCACCTTCTTTAGCATGTCTGAATAGTCGACTCCGCATCCGACGTCGTGTAACGCCTACAGAAGGAGAAGCAGCTTCGACTGTTGCCGCCAATGTCAGTGTCACACAAGTTACTAAGTTGTGTAACGATATATCTGTAAGAGACAGTAGTTAGTGACAGATTCCTTACCTTAGAATATCCCCAGGCGTCAGGCTGGATCCGGAAAGTTTTTTTGCGTAGCAGTACCCTTGCGCGTCGGTAGGCGGCATCGTGCGGCTCCGCGTCCGTCGTCGGCGTCGTGATCGCCGGGATGACGTCGCGGGCAGTACTTACGCGCCGCCCCTGCGCGCTGACGTCAGTTCTGTACACGACTTTCCGCGCCAGGAACGCAGAGCCATGCAAGAAGCTGACATAGGTGTCTGAAAAATACTAGGGCCCTGAAAGGGATGTCCTTAACCCTAGAAATCAGTTCGCAGAACGGGGAGGATGGGTGGGGCGGTAAGGAATCTGTCACTAACTACTGTCTCTTACAGATATATCGTTACACAAGTTAGTAACTTGTGCATCTGAAAGAGACACGTTAGTGACAGATTCCTTACCTTAGAATAGATACCCCAGCAATACCAACCCCGGTGGTGGGTCTGCGAACAAAGATCAGACAAGGAAGTCCTGGAGGACAGAACGGCCAAAGAAGCCGTCCCTCCGGACCGGACTGTCAAGGCAGTAATTCTTTGTAAACGTGTGCAGCGAGGCCCACGTAGCTGCCTGACAGATAACCGGCAGCGGAACACCGCGGCCCAAGGCCGTGGTAGCAGCCGTTGCCCTGGTGGAATGGGCACGCAGCCCAACAGGAGGCTCCTTCTTAGCCAAAGAATAGCAGGTCTTGATGCACAAGGTAACCCAGCGGGAGATGGTCCTCTTGTGCACCGCCCGACCTTTTGGCACCCACGTAGCCAACAAAGAGCTGGTCATCCACCCGGAAGTGTTTTGTGCGGTCAATATAGAAGGAGAGCGCACGTTTTGGGTCCAGACGGTGGAGCCTTTCTTCCTCTCTGGAAGGATGCGGAGGCGGAAAGAAGGTGGGCAAAGTGATGGTCTGCCCAATGTGGAAAGCAGTAACCACCTTTGGCAAGAAGGACGGACGCGTCCGAAGAACAACCTTGTCTGGATGAACAGACAGAAAGGGAGGTTTGCAAGATAGAGCCTGGAGCTCACTCACCCGCCGAGCGGAGGTGATGGCCACCAGAAAGGCTGTCTTCAGAGCCAGAAGACGAAGAGGACAGTTATGTAGAGGCTCAAAGGGAGCGCACATTAAAAAGGTAAGAACCAAGTTCAAGTCCCACTGAGGCATCACAAACGGAACAGGAGGGAAGAGGTGAGTAATGCCTTTTAAGAACCTGTTAACAACAGGGGACTTGAAAAGGAGGGCTGATCAGGGAGCCTGAGGAAGGCCGAGATAGCACAAAGATAACCCTTGATGGTACCCAGGGCAGAACCCTGTTGGGCCAGAGAGAGAAGGAACAGAAGGACCTCAGAAAGAGGGGCAGAAAGGGGATTCACAGCCTTTGCTGTGCACCATGCCACAAATTTGTTCCACCTGCAGGTGTATACCACCTTAGTGGAGGGACGCCTGGCTGCCAGAATCACATCACAAACTTCGGGAGGCAAGTCGAAAGGAATCAACTGCCGCCGCTCAATCTCCACGCAAGCAGGTGTAGATTGGACAGGTTCGGGTGGAGGACCGTCCCCTGCTGCTGCGACAGAAGATCCTCCCGAAGAGGCAGACGGATCGGGGGATCTACGCTCATATTGAGTAGCTCGGGATACCAAACTCTTCGAGCCCAGTCCGGAGCCACAAGAATGACTTGGGCCCGGTCGTGCAGAATCTTCTTCAACACCCTGGGTAGAAGTGGTATAGGCGGAAAGGCGTACAATAGACCGCAACTCCACTCGTGACGAAAAGCGTCGCCGAGCGAGTGCCGCCTTGGAAATTCCAACGCGCAGAACTGATGACATTGCGCGTTCTCTTCGGTGGCGAATAGATCTAACCAAGGCTCTCCCCACTGTAGAAAGAGTCCTTGCGCCACTTCCGAGTGAAGACGCCATTCGTGATCCATCATGCACCTGCAGCTGAGTTCGTCCGCCCTGGCGTTCAAGCGAACCTGCCAGGTGTTGAACCATCAGGAACATGCCCTGATGTTCCAGCCATGTCCAGAGGTGCAGAGCCTCCTGACAAAGGGTCCACGACCCCACCCCGCCTTGTTTGTTGCAGTACCACATGGCGGTGGTGTTGTCTGTGAACACCTGCACTACCTTCCCTTTGACAGAGGGAAGGAATGCCTTGAGTGCAAGTCGGATCGCCCGGAGCTCCAGAAGGTTGATATGGAGCCGGGACTCCGCCGGAGACCAGAGGCCTCTGATCTCCGCCTCTCCCATGTGACCGCCCCATCCCAGAAGGGACGCGTCCGTCACAACTGTGTGCTCTGGCTGGGGAAGGGAGAGGGATCTGCCCATGACCCATTGCCGGTTCGAGAGCCACCACTGCAACTGTTTTGCAGTCCCCTCCGAGATCTGGACGTGATTGGACAGGTTGCCCTGGTGCTGCGCCCACTGGAACTTCAGGTCCCACTGCAGAGCCCGCATATGCCATCTGGCATGATTGACCAGCAGGATGCAGGAGGCCATGAGGCCCAGCAGCCTCAGGGTCATCCGTACCGAAACCCAGGATAAAGGCTGAAAGATCGGAATCATAGCCTGAATATCCCGGACTCGCCGTTCGGGAGGATAGGCCCGAAACTGCGTCGTGTCCAGAACTGCTCCGATGAAAAGGAGCTGTGGAGAAGGAATCAGATGCGACTTCGGCACATTGATGGAGAACCCCAGCGAGTGCAGGAGTTCGGCCGTAGTCTGGAGTTGGGAGACGACTGCCTGGGACGAGCCCGCCTTCAGCAGCCAGTCGTCGAGGTAGGGGAAGACAAACCCCTGCCCGGCGCAGATGAGCTGCGACCACCGCCATCACTTTCGTGAACACCCGAGGGGCACTGGTAAGGCCAAAGGGGAGCACGGTGAACTGAAAATGCTCGAGGCCTGCCGTGAACCGAAGGTAACGCCGGTGGGCCGGCAGGACGGGGATGTGGAAATATGCGTCCTGCAAGTCCAACGCTACCAACCAGTCTCCAGGGTCGAGGGCAGTCAAGACCTGAGCTAGGGTGAGCATCTTGAACTTCTCCTTCCGGAGGAAGCGATTGACGTTCCGGAGGTCCAAGATAGGACGCATGTCCTCCTTGTCCCTTTTGGGCACCAGGAAGTAGTGGGAGTAGCAACCACGCCCTACTTCTGGGGTCGGAACATGCTCGATGGCCCTCTTGGCCAAGAGGGCCGTGACTTCCTTCTGCAGAAGTACCAAGTGATCCCCTGACATGCGGTGGAATTGAGGTGGCATGGCTGGGGGGTGGACTCGAAGGAGGAGTAGCCCCTTCGGACAATGTCCAAGACCCACCTGTCCGAGGTGATGAGTACGCCAGTGGGGAAGGTGATGGCGGACCCTGCCCCCTACTGGCGTGCTGTGCACCTGAAAGGAGGGACTAGGAGGGTTTGGAGGCCGCGGACGGGTTGGAGGTGGTGGCCTGACCCGCACGCTGGTTGCCCGATCCGCCACGGCGGAATCCACGTCCTCGGCCACGCGAAGACGCCTGCTGCGCGGGCCGGTGGCTGGGCTGCTGACGTGAAGGGCGCCCCTACCGTGGCCACGATAGGGGCGAAAAGCAGAAGTCAGCGGAGGGCGTGTAGCAGAAAGGCCCAGGGACTTTGCAGTAGCCCGCGAGTCCTTAAAGCGCTCCAACGCATGGTCTGCTTTGGACCCAAAGACCGACTCCATCAAAGGGCATGTCCATGAGAGTATTCTGGACATCCCCTGAAAAACCAGTGGTTCTCAGCCAGGCGTGGCGTCGTAGCGCCACCGTCGTTGCAATAGACCTGCCCAGCGAGTCGGCGGTATCAAGGCCACATCGGATTGTGTATTTGGCCGCATCCCTTCCTTCCGCAATGGCGCGGGAAAGCAGTGTCTGGACCTCCTCAGAACACTGGGGCAAAACATTCGCCACCGAATCCCACAAGGAGTGGGTATATCGGCCCAAAAGGCAAGCGGTGTTGATGGACCGCAAGCCAGCACTGGAGGAAGAAAAACCCTTCTTCCCAAATTGATCCAGGCGTTTGGATTCCCTATCCGGAGGCGGTAGGGAAGGCGGTTTGGGAAGCGGAGGCTTGGACAACCAAGCTCTCAGGGGTGGGGTGGACAGAGAGAAACAGGGGGTCGCCCGGAGCTGGGCGATGGCGTCGGGACACGTTCCTATCCACAGGAGCCCCTGTGTTGGGCTTGGACCAGGCGCCCAAAGAACGTCAGTGAGGGCGTCGTTAAACGGCAGCACAGTCTCCGTAGAGGAGGCTGCCGGCTGAAGCACCTCTGTCAAGAGATTAACCTTGACCGCCACAGCAGGGAGTTGGAGATGTAAGGCTCCAGCCGCCCTACGCAACACCGTTGCAAAATTGGCTCCCTCCTCCGTAGCCACGGGAGGAGACAGCATGCCAGTGTCAGGGGAAGTATCTAGACCACTGGCATCCCCTAGACCCTCTGTCCAGTCCTCATCGTACTGACACTGTTGTGTCAGAGGGTCATCAGACCCCTCCCAGTCCTCCTGGTCCTCCTCAGGTTCAAAATAAGGGGAGGAGGGACATTTGGGACCCAAGGTCTCATCGGCGCCGGAACCGGCGTCGAGCGGCGTCGGTCCGGGTCCATGTCCGGAGCCGGAAGGAACTGGGGAACGACGCCGCCCGGAGCCCCAGGCGGCGTCGAGAACGGCACCGGAGACATCGGCGCCGGCGGAGGTGTCGTTAGGTTGACCGGCGTCGATGGGGGTTGCGGAGCCGGGATCGAGGCAGGGGCCGAAGCCGGAGCCGGGATCGAGGCTGGAGGCACGGGCGACGCCGGGGCCGGAGCCGTCGGCGACGCCGGAGCAACCCCATCAGGGCCCGCGGGGCCCGAAGGCGCACCGGAGGGACCTGGAGGCCCGAAGAGGCGGGCCATGGCCGACAGGAATTCCTGCACTTTGGCCGGATCCGCCCCGAACCCGGGAAGGGCGGGTATTGCGGGGGCGACTCCACAGGCATGTCCGGGGCCGCGGGGACGGTGCCGGGAGGGGCCTCAGCCGAGTCGCGAGACCGGCGAGGCGAAGTCCTAGAGCGATGATGCTTTTTGGACTTTTTGTGTTTCGACTTACCGGACGAAGAGACTTCGATGCCGGCGACCGGTGTGGACTCCGCGATCGACCCCTGGACCTCTCACGCGACCGGGGCTTCCGCGGAGCCGAATGCCGGGCCTCGAGGAGCTTTCGAGACCGCTCTCGCAAAGCTTTCGGGTTGAGGGCCTGGCAGTCGGTACAAGACTCCGTGTCGTGGCCTCGGCCGAGGCAGAAGAGACACTCCCAATGCGGGTCTGTGACGGACATCATCCGAGCACAGGCGCCGCAACGTTTAAACCCGGGCATCCCTACGACACCTTGAAGTCGATTGAGAAAAACAGTGAAAAATTCACCAAAAAGTATGGTCAAAAAATGACCAGGGCACTGCTCTTCCCGGATCTGCGCTTGCTGGCGCGGAAAAGAAGAACTGACGTCAGCGCGCAGGGGCGGCGCCTAAGTACTGCCCGCGACGTCATCCCGGCGATCACGACGCCGACGACGGACGCGGAGCCGCACGACGCCGCCTACCGACGCGCAAGGGTACTGCTACGCAAAAAAACTTTCCGGATCCAGCCTGACGCCTGGGGATATTCTAAGGTAAGGAATCTGTCACTAACGTGTCTCTTTCAGATATGCCTTTTAGGAACCTGTTAACAACAGGGGACTTGAAAAGGGAGGGCTGATCAGGAAGCCTGAGGAAGGCCGAGATAGCACAAAGATAGCCCTTGATGGTACCCAGGGCAGAACCCTGTTGGGCCAGAGAAAGAAGGAACAGAAGAACCTCAGAAAGAGGGGCAGAGAGGGGATTCACAGCCTTTGCTGTGCACCATGCCACAAATTTGTTCCACCTGCAGGCGTATACCACCTTAGTGGAGGGACGCCTGGCTGCCAGAATCACATCACAAACTTCGGGAGGCAAGTCGAAAGGAATCAACTGCCGCCGCTCAATCTCCACGCAAGCAGGTGGAGGCTGGACAGGTTCGGGTGGAGGACCGTCCCCTGCTGCTGCGACAGAAGATCCTTCCGAAGAGGCAGACGGATCGGGGGATCTACGCTCATACTGAGTAGCTCGGGATACCAAACTCTTCGAGCCCAGTCCGGAGCCACAAGGATGACTTGGGCCCGGTCGTGCCGAATCTTCTTCAACACTCTGGGTAGAAGTGGTATAGGCGGAAAGGCGTACAACAGACCGCAACTCCACTCACGACGAAAGCGTCGCCGAGCGAGTGCCGCCTTGGAAATTCCAACGCGCAGAACTGATGACATTGTGCGTTCTCTTCGGTGGCGAATAGATCTAACCAAGGCTCTCCCCATTGTAGAAAGAGTCCTTGCGCCACTTCCGAGTGAAGACGCCATTCGTGATCCATCATGCACCTGCGGCTGCAGGTTCGTCCGCCCTGGCGTTCAGGGAACCTGCCAGGTGTTGAACCATCAGGAACATGCCCTGATGTTCCAGCCATGTCCAGAGGCGCAGAGCCTCCTGACAGAGGGTCCACGACCCCACCCCGCCCTGTTTGTTGCAGTACCACATGGCGGTGGTGTTGTCTGTGAACACCTGCACAACCTTCCCTTTGACAGAGGGAAGGAATGCCTTGAGTGCAAGTCGGATCGCCCGGAGCTCCAGAAGGTTGATATGGAGCCGGGACTCCGCCGGAGACCAGAGGCCTCTGATATCCGCCTCTCCCATGTGACCGCCCCATCCCAGAAGGGACGCGTCCGTCACAACTGTGTGCTCTGGCTGGGGAAGGGAGAGGGATCTGCCCATGACCCATTGCCGGTCCGTGAGCCACCACTGAAACTGTTTTGCAGTCCCCTCCGAGATCTGGACGTGATCGGACAGGTTGCCCCGGTGCTGCGCCCACTGGAACTTCAGGTCCCACTGCAGAGCCCGCATATGCCATCTGGCATGATTGACCAGCAGGATGCAGGAGGCCATGAGGCCCAGCAGCCTCAGGGTCATCCGTACCGAAATCCAGGATAAAGGCTGAAAGATCGGAATCATAGCCTGAAGATCCCGGACTCGCCGTTCGGGAGGATAGGCCCGAAACTGCGTCGTGTCCAGAACTGCTCCGATGAAAAGGAGCTGTGGAGAAGGAATCAGATGCGACTTCGGCACATTGATGGGAGAACCCCAGCGAGTGCAGGAGTTCGGCCGTAGTCTGGAGGTGGGAGACGACTGCCTGGGACGAGCCCGCCTTCAGCAGCCAGTCGTCGAGGTAGGGGAAGACTGAAACCCCAGCTCGGCGCAGATGAGCTGCGACCACCGCCATCACTTTCGTGAACACCCGAGGGGCACTGGTAAGGCCAAAGGGGAGCACGGTGAACTGAAAATGCTCGAGGCCTACCGTGAACCGTAGGTAACGCCGGTGGGCCGGCAGGACGGGGATGTGGAAATAAGCGTCCTGCAAGTCCAACGCTACCAACCAGTCTCCAGGGTCGAGGGCAGTCAAGACCTGAGCTAGGGTGAGCATCTTGAACTTCTCCTTCCGGAGGAAGCGATTGACGTTCCGGAGGTCCAAGATAGGACGCATGTCCTCCTTGTCCTTTGGGCACCAGAAAGTAGTGGGAGTAGCAACCACGTCCTACTTCTGGGGTCGGAACATGCTCGATGGCCCTCTTGGCAAAGAGGGCCGTGACTTCCTTCTGCAGAAGCACCAAGTGATCCCCTGACATGCGGTGGAATTGAGGTGGCATGGCTGGGGGGGTGGTCTCGAAGGGGAGGGAGTAGCCCCTTCGGACAATGTCCAAGACCCACCTGTCCGAGGTGATGGGACGCCAGTGGTGAAGGTGATGGCGGACCCTGCCCCCTACTGGCGTGCTGTGCAGCTGAAAGGAAGGACTAGGAGGGCTTGGAGGCCGCGGACGGGTTGGAGGTGGTGGCCTGACCCGCACGCTGGTTGCCCGAACCGCCACGGCGGTATCCACGTCCTCGGCCACGCGAAGGCGCTTGCTGTGCGGGCCATTGGCCGGGCTGCTGACGTGACTGGGCGCCCCTCCCGTGGCCACGAAAGGGGCGAAAAGCAGATGTGAGCGGAGGGCGCACAACAGCAAGGCCCAGGGACTTGGCAGTAGCCCGCGAGTCCTTGAAACGCTCCAGCGCATGGTCTGCTTTTGAACCAAAAAGACCGACTCCATCAAAGGGAATGTCCATGAGTGTATTCTGGACATCACCCGAAAAACCAGTGGTCCTCAGCCAGGCTTGGCGACGCAGCGCCACCGTCGTTGCAAGCGATCTGCCCAGCGAGCGGTATCAAGGCCACAACGTATGGTGTATTTAGCCGCATCTCGCCCTTCCGCAATGGCGCGGGTAAGCAGTGGCTGGACCTCCTCAGAACACTGCGGCAAAACAGTCGCCACCGAATCCCACAGGGAGTGGGTATATCGGCCCAAGAGGCAAGCGGTGTTGACAGACCGCAAGCCAGCACTGGAGGAAGAGAAAGCCTTCTTCCCAAAGTGGTCCAGGCGCTTGGATTCCCTATCTGGAGGGGCGGTAGGGAAGGCGGTTTGGGAGGCAGAGGCTTGGACAACCAAGCTCTCAGGGGTGGGGTGTTGGGAGAGAAACAGGGGGTCGCCCGGAGTAGGGCGCTGGCGTCGGGCCACGTTCCTATCCACAGGAGCCCCTGTGGTGGGCTTGGACCAGGCACCCAAAAGAACGTCAGTGAGTGCATCATTGAACGGCAGCACAGTCTCCGAAGAGGAGGCCGCCGGCTGAAGCACTTCTGTCAGGAGGTTAGTCCTGACGGCCACAGTAGGCAACTGGAGATTGCAAAATTAGCCCCCTCCTCCGTAGCCACGGGAGGAGACAGCATGCCAGAGTCAGGGGAGGTGTCTAGACCACTGGCATCCCCAAGTTCCTCAACCCAGTCCGGGTCAAACTCGCACTGTTGTGTGAGAGGGTCCTCAGACCCCTCCCAGCTCTCCTGGTCCTCCTCAGGTTCATAATACCTGTGGAGAGGTGTGGTGCAGCGGCCAGGGCAGCTGACTTCGGAGCAACAGGGTTCACGGTTCGATCCCCGGCTCCGGCGGCAGCTCAGCTCAGCACCATGTGACTCTGGGCAATAGCTCACTTAATTTCCACTACGGCCCCCAGCGCCTTGAGACCCGTAAGGGTGAGTAGTTCGCGCTTTACAAATACGGATTTAGATTTAGATTTAATATGGAGGAGGAGGGACATTAGGGACCCAAGGTCTCATCGGCGCCGGAACCGGCGTCGGGCGACGTCGGTCCGGCTCCATGTCCGGAGCCGGAGAGAGCCGGGGAACGACGCCGTCCGGAGCCCCGGACGGCGTCAGGAACGGCACCGGGGACATCGCCGTCGGCAGAGGCGTGGTTAGGTCAACCGGCGTCGATGGGGGTTGCGGCACCACCGGAGCCGGGATCGAGGCCGGGGCCGAGGCCGGGATGAAGGCTGGTGGGACAGGCGACGCCGGGACCGGAGTCGACGGCGACGCCGGAGCAACCCCATCAGGGCCCGCGGGTCCCGAAGGCGCACCGGAGGGACCTTGAGGCCCGAAGAGGCGGGCCATGGGCGACAGGAACTCCTGTACTTGGGCCGGAGTCGCCCCCGAACCCGGGAAGGACGGGTAATGCGGGGGTGACTCGACAGGCACGTCCGGGGCCGCGGGGACGGTGCCGACAGGGGCCTCAGCCGAGTCGCGAGACCGGCGAGGCGAAGTCTTAGAGCGATGACGCCGCTTAGACTTCTTGTGCTTCGACTTACCGGAGGAGCGCGAAGACTTGGATTCCGACGAACAATGGAGGCTCCGCGACCGGCCCCTCGACCTCTCCCGTGACCGGGGCTTGGTGCGGCGCGGAGCCGACTGCCGGACCTCGAGCAGCTTTCGAGACCGCTCTCGCAAAGCCTTCGGATGAAGTTTCCGGCAGTCAGGGCACGACTTCGTGTCGTGGTCTCGGCCGAGACAGAAGAGACACTCGAGATGCGGGTCCGTGATGGACATCATGCGGGCACAGACCTCGCAGGGCTTAAAGCCGGGCATCCCTACGACACCTTAGGAGTCGTGAAGACTCGTAGAAGAAAACAGTGAAAAAATTCACAAAAAAGGTAGTCAAAAAGTGACTAGGGCACTGCTCTTCCCGGATCTGCGCTTACTGGCGCGGAAAAAGAAGAACTGACGTCAGCGCGCAGGGGCGGCGCCTAAGTACTGCCCGCGACGTCATCCCGGCGATCACGACGCCGACGACGGACGCGGAGCCGCACGACGCCGCCTACCGACACGCAAGGGTACTGCTACGCAAAAACTTTCCGGATCCAGCCTGACGCCTGGGGATATTCTAAGGTAAGGAATCTGTCACTAACGTCTCTCTTTCAGATTGCAGGCGTATACCACCTTAGTGGAGGGACGCCTGGCTGCCAGAATCAAATCACAAACTTCGGGAGGCAAGTCGAAAGGAATCAACTGCCGCCGCTCAATCTCCACGCAAGCAGGTGGAGACTGGACAGGTTCGGGTGGAGGACCGTCCCCTGCTGCTGCGACAGAAGATCCTTCCGAAGAGGCAGACGGATCGGGGGATCGACGCTCATACTGAGTAGCTCGGGATACCAAACTCTTCAAGCCCAGTCCGGAGCCACAAGGATGACTTGGGCCCGGTCGCGCCGAATCTTCTTCAACACTCTGGGTAGAAGTGGTATAGGCGGAAAGGCGTACAACAGTCCGCAACTCCACTCGCAACGAAAAGCGTCGCCGAGCGAGTGCAGCCTTGGAAATTCCAACGCGCAGAACTGCTGACATTGTGCGTTCTCTTCGGTGGCGAACAGATCTAACCAAGGCTCTCCCCACTGCTGAAAGAGACCTTGCGCCACTTCCGAGTGAAGACGCCATTCGTGATCCATCATGCACCTGCGGCTGAGTTCGTCCGCCCTGGCGTTCAGGGAACCTGCCAGGTGTTGAACCATCAGGAATATGCCCTGATGTTCCAGCCATGTCCAGAGGCGCAGAGCCTCCTGACATAGGGTCCACGACCCCACCCCGTCCTGTTTGTTGCAATACCACATGGCGGTGGTGTTGTCTGTGAACACCTGCACTACCGTCCCTTTGACAGAGGGAAGGAATGCCTTGAGTGCAAGTCGGATCGCCCGGAGCTCCAAAAGGTTGATATGGAGCCGGGACTCCGCCGGAGACCAGAGGCCTCTGATCTCCGCCTCTCCCATGTGACCGCCCCATCCCAGAAGGGATGCGTCCGTCACAACTGTGTGCTCTGGCTGGGGAAGGGAGATGGATCTGCCCATGACCCATTGCCGGTTCGAGAGCCACCACTGCAACTGTTTTGCAGTCCCCTCCGAGATCTGGACGTGATCGGACAGGTTGCCCTGGTGCTGCGCCCACTGGAACTTCAGGTCCCACTGCAGAGCCCGCATATGCCATCTGGCATGATCGACCAGCAGGATGCAGGAGGCCATGAGGCCCAGCAGCCTCAGGGTCATCCGTACCGAAACCCAGGATAGAGGCTGAAAGATCGGAATCATAGCCTGAATATCCCGGACTCGCCGTTCGGGAGGATAGGCCAGAAACTGCGTCGTGTCCAGAACTGCCCCGATGAAAAGGAGCTGTGGAGAAGGAATCAGATGCGACTTCGGCACATTGATGGAGAACCCCAGCGAGTGCAGGAGTTGGGCCATAGTCTGGAGGTGGGAGATGACTGCCTGGGACGAGCCCGCCTTCAGCAGCCAGTCGTCGAGGTAGGGGAAGACTGGAACCCCTGCCCGGCGCAGATGAGCTGCGACCACCGCCATCACTTTCGTGAACACCCGAGGGGCACTTGTAAGGCCAAAGGGAGCACGGTGAACTGAAAATGCTCGAGGCCTACCGTGAACCGCAGGTAACGCCGGTGGGCCGGCAGGACGAGGATGTGGAAATAAGCGTCCTGTAAGTCCAACCCTACCAACCAGTCTCCAGGGTCGAGGGCAGTCAAGACCTGAGCTAGGGTGAGCATCTTGAACTTCTCCTTCCGGAGGAAGCGATTGACTTTCCGGAGGTCCAAGATAGGACGCATGTCCTCCTTGTCCTTCTTGGGCACCAGAAAGTAGTGGGAGTAGCAACCACGTCCTACTTCTGGGGTCGGAACATGCTCGATGGCCCTCTTGGCCAAGAGTGCCGTGACTTCCTTCTGCAGAAGCACCAAGTGATCCCCTGACATGCGGTGGAATTGAGGTGGCATGGCTGGGGGGGTGGTCTCGAAGGGGAGGGAGTAGCCCCTTCGGACAATGTCCAAAACCCACCTGTCCGAGGTGATGGCATGCCAGTGGTGAAGGTGATGGCGGACCCTGCCCCCTACTGGCATGCTGTGCACCTGAAAGGAAGGACTAGGAGGGCTTGGAGGCCGCGGACGGGGCGGGGTTGGTGGCCTGACCCGCACGCTGGTTGCCTGACCCGCCACGGCGGGAGCCACGTCCTCGGCCACGCGAAGACGCTTGCTGCGCGGGCCGGTGGCTGGGCAGCGGTCGTGACTGGGCGCCCCTTCCGTGGCTACGAAAGGGGCTTAAAGCAGAGGTTAGCGGAGGGCGCACAGCAGAAAGGCCCAGGGACTTGGCAGTAGCCCGTGAGTCCTTAAAACGCTCCAGCGCATGGTCTACTTTGGAACCAAAAAGACCGACTCCATCAAAGGGCATGTCCATGAGTGTGTTTTGGACATCACCCGAGAAACCAGTTGTCCTCAGCCAGGCGTGGCGACGCAGCGCCACTGTCGTTGCAAGCGATCTGCCCAGCGAGTCGGCGGTATCAAGGCCACAACGGATGTTGTACTTTGCCGCATCCCTTCCTTCCGCAATGGCGCGGGAAAGCAGTGTCTGGACCTCCTCAGGACACTGGGGCAAAACGAGCGCCACCGAATCCCACAGAGAGTGGGAGTATCGGCCCAAAAGGCAAGCGGTGTTGACGGACCGCAAGCCAGCACTGGAGGAAGAAAAGGCCTTCTTCCCAAATTGATCCAGGCGTTTGGATTCCCTATCCGGAGGGGCGGTAGGGAAGGCGGTTTGGGAGGCAGAGGCTTGGACAACCAAGCTCTCGGGGGTGGGATGTTGAGAGAGAAACAAGGGGTCGCCCGGAGCAGGGCGATGGCGTCGGGCCACGTTCCTATCCACAGGAGCCCCTGTGGCGGGCTTGGACCAGGTGCCCAAAAGAACGTCAGAAAGTGCATCATTAAACGGCAGCAATGGCTCCGAGGAGGTAGCTGCCGGCTGAAGCACTTCCGTCAGGAGGTTAGTCCTGACAGCCACCGTAGGCAATTGGAGGTGTAAGGCTCCAGCTGCTCTACGCAACACCGTTGCGAAATTTGCTCCCTGCTCCGTAGCCACGGAAGGAGGAGACAGCATGCCAGTGTCAGGGGAAGTGTCCAGACCACTGGCATCCCCAAGTTCCTCTGCCCAGTCCTGATAATAGTCACACTGCTGTGTGAGAGGGTCATCCGACCCCTCCCAGCTCTCCTGGTCCTCCTCCAGTTGAAAATAAGGAGGAGGAGGGACGTCCGGGACCCAAGGTCTCATGGGCGCCGGAGCCGGCGTCGGGCAACGTCGGTCCGACGCCGCGTCCGGAGACAACCGGGGAACGACGCCGCCCGGAGCCCCGGGCGGCGTCAGGAACGGCACCGGGGACATCGGCGTCGGCGTGGTTAGGTCAACCGGCGTCGATGGGGGTTGCGGTACCACCGGAGCCGGGATCGAGGCCGGGAGCGAGGCTGGTGGGACAGGCGGCGCCGGGACCGGAGTCGTCGGCGGCGCCGGGGCAATCCCATTAGGGCCCTCGGGGCCCGAAGGCGCACCGGAGGGGCCTTGGGGCCCGAAGAGGCGGGCCATGGCCGACAGGAATTCCTGTATCTCGGCCGGAGTCGCCCCCGAACCCGGGAAGGACGGGTAATGCAGGGGCGGCGCCACAGGCACATCCGGAGCCACGGGGACGGTGCCGACAGGGGCCTCAGCCGAGTCGCGAGACCGGCGAGGCGAAGTCTTAGAGCGATGGTGCTTTTTAGACTTCTTGTGCTTCGACTTACACGAGGAGTGCGAAGACTTGGACTCCGATGACCGGCAAGGACTCCGCGACCGGCCCCTCGCGTGACTGGGGCTTGGTGCGGCGCGGAGCCGACTGCCGGACCTAGAGGAGCTTTCGAGACCGCTCTCGCAAAGCCTTCGGGTGAAAGGCCCGGCAGTCGGAGCACGACTTTGTGTCGTGGTCGCGGCCGAGACAGTAGAGACACTCTAAATGCGGGTCTGTGATCGACATCATTCGACCACAGGCGTCGCATGGCTTGAAGCCGGGCATCCCTACCGACACTGTGGAGCCGAGATGAATCGAAGAAAACTGTGAAAAATCACCAAAAAGTTAGTAAAAAAATAACTAGGGCACTGCTCTTTCCGGATCTGCGCTTACTGGCGCGAAAAAAAGAAGAACTGACGTCAGCGCGCAGGGGCGGCGACTAAGTACTGCCCGCGACGTCATCCCGGCGGTCTCGACGCCGACGACGGACGCGGAGCCACACGACGCCGCCTACCGACGCGCAAGGGTACTGCTACGCAAAAAACTTTCCGGATCCAGTCTGACGCCTGGGGATATTCTAAGGTAAGGAATCTGTCACTAACGTGTCTCTTTCAGATAGAGTTGGTTGATCGAAGTCCCGCATCGTAGGTCGAGATCCGGAAGGACTGTGGACTTGCGCCAAAGTGGCACCAGCCGACGTCGACCGACGCCGACCCCTCGACTCCAAATGGCTCAAGCGTCACCGAGGGCAAACCCTCCGAAGGCGCCCCACTCACCTCCTTGAGGCCTAAAGGCGCTCCAGAGGGAGATGGGTTACCAAAGATGAGGTGCAAGGAATTATAATATTCCCTTATCTGAGTCATCGACGCCCCGACTCCCAGAAACACAGGGAGGCACGGTGCAGAGTTGTGCTTGGAATCCTCAACCGTTGAACAGGAGGAGGCATGGGAGACAGAGTCTCTACGCAGAGTAGTCTGAGAGTGCCGCAACTTCCCCCGCTTACCTTTTCACTTCACCGGAGAACGACGTCCTCCAGACTGGCTTCGGCTCTTAGATCGACCTTGCAAATGCTCTTTCCGAGATGACAAAGATCGAGGCTGGAAAGCCTCCAAGGACAGAGACGAGTGCCGCCAACAACTTCAAACGTCGCTCCTTTAGCGAGTTTGGTTTTCGTTTCTGGCAGGAGCCACAATCCTCGGCGTTGTTGTGACCGCCTAAACACCACATACAAATTGTATGCTGGTCTGTCACCGACATATGTCGGCTACAAGACGCACAAGGTTTGAAACCTGTAGACACAGACAAAGTCCCACTGTCACAAAGTATCGAAGCAGGTCAAAAAATCAACCCGAGGAACCGTTTCTCTAGATCCGTGTTACAGTGCGGAAAAGAAGGAACTGACGTCCGCGTGCCGGAGAGGATTTATATGGCTCCACTGATGTCATGACCGGAGTCAATGTCATCACGGAGCCGTACGACGCCGTCTCCCGGCGCACAGAAGACTGCTGAAAATGTTTCGGATCCAGACTGGTGCCAGGGTAGAATTAAAAAGTTAAGGAATCTGCGGCTAGATGTCTATCAGATGTGTAAAATGTGGTTAAGCTCCAACAAATGGGAGAGTTGGCTACTGACCAGTTGTTCCAACATTGTAGCTGCTGCAGGTAAGTGAGAAATCGGTCTAAAGCTACTAAGCACCTTGGGGTCCGCATTGGGTTTCTTCAACAAGGGGAGCAAGTGGGCCTGCTAAGAGCTTCACTGGATTACAGCAAACTCCAAGGAAGAATTATCAGCTTATTCAGAATGGGATTGACAAGTGGAGAGATCAATTTAAGAATGTCCGGAGGACAATGGTCAAGAGGCGACCCAGACTTACAATTGGTCAGTACAGAGAATGAGTCCTCCAGGAAGATTGGCTCACAATTGGACAGTAGCAGGCCAGAAGAGGAACTTTCATCCAGGGTGGTTAGCAGCGCCCCCTGAGTGGGAAACTGGTCATACATCATTTTGATTTTATTACAAAAGAAGTCGGAGAGCTCCACACACAGGTTAGCAGGAGGAGTGAGATGGTTTTGGGTGGCAATAGTGGACCGAACGGAGTTAACTTTAAATAGTTCACATGGTTTTTTCAAGGCAGAGGCAATTGAGGAGATGAACTCCTTGTGGGCCTTGCGGGAAGACCTACAAATTTCATCAAGGCTCTCTTAAGTGCAGTTCTTGCCTCCCCCTCTCATAGGATTTCCTCCATTTATGCTCGAGGTGTTTACACTGCGCTTTTTCTTCTTTTTAAGCAGCTGAGAACCAAGGTGTGGATGGTTTCAGTCTCCTCTACGATACCATTTTTATAGGGGCAATGAGATCCAGGGCAGAGGATAGGCAGTCATTCACCTTTTCTAGATCGGAGTCCACCGAGCACAAAAGATTGAGTGGGATTGATTGGAGAGCCAGTGGAAGCAGTGGCTCTGAGATTTGGCACCAAGGTCTTGAAACTTTCTGAAATGCCATTTGATGCTGCTCTGTAAAGATCACAAGAATCCACTTCACATGAGAGGGAGGAAGGAGGGAAATGATGAATCAGTGGTTAGAGTATCCACCAGAAAAAGGACTACCAATGGTTAGTAACTTGTTCTTCTGATGGTTACTTCTAACCACATATTCCTTACCTTTTGAATATATATACCTGTGAGGAAATAGGGTCCATTATATGGTGTGGTTGTAAGACCACATTACCAACCTCTTCAGGACCAGTGGGTTTAGTTTGTTAAACTTTAAGTTTATTCCTGGGTAGCTGTGGCTCTCAGCAGTCAAGCTTACACTAAAGGAACAAGTGTAAAGCAGTTAAACAGACACGAAAACAACTGATGAAGAAATATCCGAGGCACTCAAGAAAGCCAACACTAATTTATAAAAATAGACTGTTTTTATGTGATTTTAGATAGCACAACAAAAAAGATTCACCAGAGGGTTCAAAAGATACAGCAAGTAAATAGGCACATTTTTACTTAACCACGAACATCGTTGGCAAATTCGACGAATTTGACACACAAACATTTTCAGGAAAAACTTAGATAAGTATCAATGTAGTTACTTTTAGTTACTTGGCGTGACCAACTCCGGTAGGGAGCCAGCCAGGGGGACCAGCAAGTTCCTCAGAAACATTTACAGTGGAGGAAAAAGCAGTCGTCAGTAAGTCTGAGGTGCTTCTATCCCTTTGCTATAAGTTCCCATGGAACTGGTACTGATGCAAGGGATACAGAATGCTGAAGATGATCAAGGAAGCGGTGGATGCGACGCGGTAAATGGGGGTCTTTCTGCGGCTACACTTTGGTCCACAAACTTGATGAGGCGGTCCTGGGCACAGGTGTTGAAGTCCTCCCAGTCCTGGTAGAAATCCAGTCACCACTGGGCTACCAGTTGCCCACTGCCGCTGTTACAGCCATCTGGCTACATCAGGATGCACCATCCTGCCCACTTCAACATGGCAGAACCCCTCTCTTGGTGTCTAGTCCTCCCTAGCCCAACCCTGAGGTGCGGCTACAAAGGGGGCTAAACGCCCCTGGAAAACCGGTTTGACAACTGATTTCCTATCTCCTTCCTGGGTGCCTACCTAAACAATAGGGCATCACCTTTCCCAGGTGTTCCCCATTTACTTTTTAAAGGGGCTTCACCTTTGAAGCTTACCTTTTGGGCTTTACACTTAGTGGCTTCCTGCCAGGGAGAGGTAACAACTCTCTCCTGGCAGGCTGCTATTGTGTGGTTAGCAGGACTCAGTGCCCTCTCACGAGTCGAAAAACTAGCAGCATCAGTCCAAAACGTTGGGGCAACCATAAAAGAAAAGGATAATGTTACTTACCCAGTAAGCATCTGTTCTTGGCATGTAGAGCTGTAGATTCACATGTTTTGCATACTCCTGCCATCTACTGTTGGGTCCGGATGTTTGCAAGTTGTTTTTCTTTGAAGAAGTCTTTCCTAGTCACGAGGTAAGGTGACTCCTCCTTTCGGTGATAGTGCGCATGGTCATCGACTCCATTGTTAGAATGTGTTCCAGTAAAAGGGTGAGAATGGAGTGAGTAAGTGTAGTATAGAGAGGTCCATGCATATAAATGTACAATGAATAACTGCAACAACTACAGGTACCCGGGGAGGCGGGTGGGCGCATGTGAATCTACAGCTCTACATGCCAAGAACAGATGCTTATTGGGTAAGTAACATTATCCGTTCAATGCATGTGTGCTGTAGATACACATGCTTTGCATAGACTATAAAGCAGTATTCTCCCAAAGCGGTGGCTAACCTGTAGATGTTGCAGTTGTTTGGAACAGTGTTTTAAGTACTGCTTGGCCTACATTAGCCTGTTGATGTGCTAACACATCTACACAATAGTGTTTAGTAAATGTGTGTGGTGTAGACTATGTAGCTGCCTTACATATGTCAGCTAGAGGCATGTTACCTAAAAAGCCACTGAAGCCCCTATTTTGCGAGTGGAATGAGCTCTAGGGAGTATGGTTAAAGTTCTTTTAGCTTTAGCATAGCATGTTTGAATGCATTTAACAATCCATCTGGCAATACCAGATTTTGAGATAGGATTGCCTTTGTGAGGTGGAGCGAATGCAACAAACAGTTGTTTTGTTTTGCGAAAGTCTTTTGTCCTATCTATGTAGTACAGTAAAGCTCTTTTAACGTCAAGCGTGTGAAGAGCGAGTTCTGCTACAGAATCAGGTTGAGGAAAGAAAACTGGTAACTCAACCAATTGTTTTATATGAAAAGCAGAATCTACTTTGGGAAGGAATTTAGGGTTGGTGCGGAGAACTATCCTGTCTTTGTATATCTGAAAGAAGGGTTCTTCTAAGGTTAACGCCTGTAGCTCACCAACTCTCCTCAGTGATGTGATGGCAATGAGGAAAGGCAACCTTCCATGAGAGAAATTGCAAAGGGCACTTGTGCAATGGTTCAAAAGGTGGCCCCATGAGCCTTGTGAGAACAATGTTGAGATTCCATACTGGGGCAGGAGGAATCCTTGGCGGTATTACTCTTTTTAATCCTTCCATGAAAGCTTTGATTATGGGTGACCCTGAATAGTGACAGATGTTGTCTATTCTTTAAGTACACAGCTACCGCTGCAAGGTGCAAACAAATTGATGTGTAAGCTAGTCCAGTTTGCTGTAAATGTAAAAGGTAACAGATAATGTTTTTTATAGAAGCATCTAAAGGATTGATTTTGTTGTTATTGCAGTGTATAACAAATCTTTTCCATTTTGCTGCATAGCAAGCTCTAGTGGTAGGCCTTCTTGCTTCTTTTAGAATATTCATACAGTCTGGTGGTAAGTTTAAATAACCAAACTCTATGACTTCAGGAGCCAGATCGCTAGATTCAGTTCTCTGGGTTTTGGATGTCTGATTTCTCCATGGTTCTGCTCCATGGTTCTGTGTGAGGAGACTGGAGGTGAGGTGCAGCTTTTGATGTGGAACTATTGACAGCTCCAACAGGGTGGTGTACCAGGGTTGACGGGCCCATGTGGGAGCTACTAGAAGTAGTGTGAGGGATGTTTGCTTGAGTTTCCGAACCACACACGGAATGAGCGGGAGAGGCGGAAAAGCGTAGGCAAATATCCCTGACCAGTTCATCCACAGGGCATTGCCCTTTGAGAGCGGGTGTGGGAACCTGGAGCTGAAGCGTGGGAATTTTGCATTTGTGGCTGTGGCGATCAGGTCCATCTGTGGAAAACCCCATTGTTGAAAGTAGGGAAGGAGAACTTGGGGACGAAGTTCCCACTCGTGAATTTGCGGTCTCCTTCTGCTAAGGAGGTCGGCAATTTGATTGTTTACTCCTGGGATATGGTCTGCCAGAAGATAAATCTTGTGATGTATTGCCCAATTCCAAATGGCTTGAGCAAGTGTTGACAGTTGGAGAGAGTGTGTCCCGCCCTGTTTCTGCACATAATACATCGCTGTCATGTTGTCTGTTCGGAGTAGGACAGTTTTGGCTGTTAGGCGAGTTTGAAAAGCTTTGAGTGCTAGAAAAACTGCTAAAATCTCTAGATAGTTGATGTGGAGACTTTTGTGCTTGTTGCCCCACAGGCCCTGTATTGTGTAACCTTTGAAATGACCCCCCCAAACTGTTAAGAGATGCGTCTGCTGTGAGCACAATCTGTGGAATAGGGTCGATGAAAGGCCGGTCTTTTGATAAGTTTTGTGTGTTCCACCACTGCAGAGTGCGATGGGTACGGCCGCCTACCAACACTAGATCGGTAAATTGACCTGTGACTGATTCCACTGACGTGCTAGGCACTCTTGTAGGGGGCGCATGTGTAGCCTTGCATGGGGTACAATTGCGAGCAAGACGCCATCATTCCCAGCAGTTGCATGAACACTCTGGCTGGTAAAGCTTGGTTGGGTTGAAACTGTAGAATCATAACCTGAATATTGCCTATTCTGGCTACATTGGGAGAGGCTAGAGCTTTGATTGTGTCTAGACTGCCTCCTAGGTAAGACTGAATCTGTGACGGATGCTGGTGAGATTTTTGAGCATTGATGGTGAACCCCAGTTGATGAATTAGATTTATTGTGATCTGTGTGTGTTGTAGACAGTTCTGGTGAGAGCTGGCTTTGATAAGCCAGTCGTCTAGATAGGGGAAGACGTGAATCTGCTGTCTTCTGAGATGAGCGGCGACTACTGTCAGGCATTTGGTAAAAACCCTGGGCGCTGTAGTCACTCCGAAGGGAAGCACCTTGAACTGGTAATGCTTGCCTGCTATCACAAATCTAAAGTATTTGCGATGAGCTGGATGAATTGGCACATGAAAATATGCATCTTTTAAATCTAGAGTAGGCATAAAATCTGCTCTTTGTAAAAGTGGGAGTACCTGTTGAAGTGTCATCATGTGAAAGTGTTCTGACAGTATATAATGGTTTAACTCTCTGAGATCCAGAATAGGCCTTAGGGAACCGTCCTTTTTGGGAATGAGAAAATACAGAGAGTAAACCCCTGAGCCCTGGTCCTGTATTGGGAACGGCTCTATTGCTCCTTTTAGTAAAAGAGATTGAACCTCTTATTCTAGCAATTGTAGGTTTTCTGGAGACAATTTGTGGGATCGAGGTGGAATGTTTGGGGAATTGCTGGTAAGCTCCAGGCAATAAGCATGTTGGATAATTCCAGTCACCCATTTGTCTGTTGGTATGGACTGCCAAACGGGGAGAAATTGTTGAAGTCTTCCCCCGACAGGTGTGGTGTAGTCGGGGGGAAGCGTGGGCAAGTCACTGTTTATTAGGGTAAGGAGAGCTACGTGGTGTGTTGCCCTTACCCCTACCTTTGAAGTTGTTGCCTCTATAACTTCCTCGAAAAAATCCTCTGGAGGGAGTGGACGGGTTGTTACCTTTTTATGTTGAGGTATTGTGGTCTGGGGATAGGGTTTTAGACCCTCCTCCATAAAAGGAGCGACGAAAGGAGCCTCTGTTGGACGGAGACTGGAGCGCTCCCATGAACTTGGCCACTTCAGTGTCCTTTTTCATCTTCTCTAACGCTTGATCTACTCTTGGACCAAAGAGATGTTCTTTATGAAAGGGTGTATTAAGGATGGATTGTTGAACTTCTGGCTTGAACCCAGAAATTCTTAACCAAGTGTGTCTCCTGAGCAAGATGCTAGTATAAACCTCTCTAGCTGCGGTGTCTGCCGCATCTAGGGCACAACGTATAGAGGAATTAGAAATGAGTTTACCTTCATTTACTAAGTCCTGAGCCTTAGCTTTATGCTCATCTGAGAGATATTGAAGCAATTGCTCCATCTCATCCCAGTGTGCCCTGTCGTACCTGGCTAAAAGACCCTGCATATTCGCACTGCGCCACTGATTCGCAGCTTGAGCAGCTATGCGCTTGCCAGAAGCGTCAATTAACTTGGACTCCTTATCTGGCGGAGGAGCATCTCCTGATGTTTGGGAATTTGCCCGCTTACAAGCGTTAGACAATACCAGAGAAT
This sequence comes from Calotriton arnoldi, assembly GCA_963921515.1. Classification (NCBI taxonomy): domain Eukaryota; kingdom Metazoa; phylum Chordata; class Amphibia; order Caudata; family Salamandridae; genus Calotriton; species Calotriton arnoldi. The sequence continues at coordinate 461,447 of CAWUFW010002082.1, read as the reverse complement.
CTAATGGTAACTGGCCATTGATAAATATGGGGTCTGTAGGGGAAGCCTTATATTTTTTGTCAACCCTAGAAGTCAATATGCGTGGTCTTACTGGGTCCTTAAAAATCTTATCAGCGTGTCTCATCATGCCTTTAAGCATGGGAAGTGTTTGTGATGACCTGTGTGTGGATCCTAAAGTTTCAAACAAAAAATCTTCCTCTAGTGATTCTTTGTCTAATGCCACCCCATGATATTGTACAGCCCTGGCAATGAGTTATTGATGGGATGCATTGTCGTCTGGAGGAGATGGCTTGGCTGGGTAAAGGTCTGGATCATTATCTGCTGGTGGATCAATTGTATAATCTGTCCATGGATCTATTGGGAGATGTATCCCCCCCCCATCATCGGCATCGTCATGGTGAGATTGTGGAGAATCCTGAGGTGTAATTTGCAAGGGATTCTCAGGTGGAGAAGGAGGCTGTGGAGGTGGTGTTGATGGTAGATGCAAAGGACTTGTAGCAACAAATTTCCTCTTTAAAGGGATCTTGTAAGAAGGTTCCTCAACAGGAAGCTTGCGTTTTTGAGGCGGCTTGGTGTGAATGCGGCCAGTCTCCGGGTTAATATATATCTTCTTTTGGTTCAGATCTGGTGTTAATGGAACAATGTCTATATTTGGATCCGAAGGGGTGTCTTTCTGTGCCAAAGTTTTTGGTGCCGGCGTTTTTGGTGCTGACGTAAGCTGGGCTTTCGGCACGGAAGGTTTCGGCTCCGAAGGTTGTTTGACTTTCGGCACGAGCTGGACTTGTGTTTGGAGCCAAATGGCTTCGGTTCCGAGGAGGACTTTTGACGACTTGGTACCGAGCCGGAAGGCTTGGCTTGGTGTTTCGGAGCCGAGCCTGGAGGCGGGGCGTTTGAAACGTCGTCTCCGTGCCAACCTTGGCCAGAAGGCAGAGGTGGTACCGAAGCCTTGTGTTTCTTCTGAATAGTTTGTAGGGGCAAGGAGTCTTTGGTACTCACGTCACCTTGTCCCTGCGGCAGTTCTTTGGCTTCGAGGTGTATCTCGAGCTCCGAGTCCTGTTCGGAGAAGGCTCCTTCCACCTCAGCCGCTGATGACCCAACGTCTTCCTGACCGGAGTCTTCACCGAAGATGTCTGGCGTGTCTTCGATGCTTTGATGTTGCATCTCTCGACGTCGAGCCAGATGATCGCGAAAAGTTTTCTTTGATAGGAACGATCTGCATGCGTCAGTCTTCTTCTTTGTGCTCTGGAGACAAGCACAAGTTGCACACTTCGTGTGAGTCGGTGGGAGGGTACTTAGCGTGGCACCCGGGGCAGAATTTAAAAGGAGTCTGATCCATTGATGGAGAGCTGACTCGCGCGGTTAGGCTTGAAGGCCGTCCATGAAGCTTTCTGATCGAAAAGTCGGTCCCGTTGTCGAAACGGTATGCGGAGAAGTGGGATACGCGTACGAAACAATACTGTCGCGGGTAGAGAGGATTGCACGTCGAGCGGAACCCGAAGAACGGTTTCGAACCGGAGCACAGCAATACACGTCCGAACCCGATGGCGGAAAAAAACAATCTAACAATGGAGTCGATGACCATGCGCAATATCACCGAAAGGAGGAGTCACCTTATCTCGTGACTAGGAAAGACTTCTTCGAAGAAAAACAACTTGCATACATCCGGACCCAACACTAGATGACAAGAGTATGCAAAGCATGTGTATTTACAGCACACATGCCTCGAACAAAGCATTTCCTTACAATACCAAAGCATTACTCCCATGCCGCCAAAAGGTGGTGGGTCTGGGGAGTGTACTCACATCAAGAAATATTGCAGAACAGAGATGGTGAAATGGCCCTCTCTGAGGATCTGACTGTTGAGCCAGCAGTGCTTGATGAATGTATGCATGGACGCCCATGAAGCAGCCTGGTACAGATGCGTAGTACTGGAACACCCCTTCCCAACGCTGCTGTGGTAGTGTTGGCTCTGGTGGAATGAGTCCATAGGCCGCTGTGGGGGCTCTTCCTTTGTTAGGGGAAAGCATGTTTTATTCACTGGACAATCGACCTGGACAGGTTCTGTTTCTGCAGTCCAGGAAAAGCTTGTGTAAGACTCAGTTCTGCTTTTTGGGTTCAGTGTGAAATCTGAGGGCTCTTTTTGTTCTAGCCGGTGAAGCCTCTCCTCAGAGAGATGGGATAGAGAGAAAAAGGTGGGGAAGGTAATGAGCTAGCCAACATGGAAGGGCAACATGATGTTCAGCACAAATGAAGCATGAGGCGCAGTACCAACTTGTAAAGTAAGAAGGTGGTGTACAGGGGATGCACTGACAGTGCCTTCAGTTCACAGACACAGCATGAAGATGTAACTACAATGACGAACACGACGTAGATGGTTGGCAATTGCAGAAAACATCTATGCAATGGTGTGAAAGGTATGCACATCAGGAATGTGAGGACCAAGTAAGGTTTACGCTGAGGCATAAAGAAAGGCTGCAGTGAGAAAAAGTATTTGAGTCCTTCAGATAGCGCGTCACAACTGGTGACAAACAATTGGTCATCTAACAAGGTGAGCAACATGAACCAAAATTAGACGTATTCTTTCTGGCTGCCTTGAAAAGGTAGCCAGTTGGATGAGGACTCATTGTCTGAAGGTCTACACTTAAAAACAAAGATTCTGTTTTTTGGAGGTGCCCACGATATTTGGGACCCATCCTGGTGACCAGAGTCCTTGGGACCCGCCCCGAAACCAAACAAAGTGATAAGAAATCTGGGGTTCCTGATTCATGAGTCCTTAACAATGTATGAGCAAGCTATCGCTACCTGTGGCAAATGTTATGGTCTGTTGAGACTTCTTAAGCAATTGTTCCACTGGATTCCAGTCAATTGGCATAGAACCATAGTCCAAGCTCTTGTAGTACGCAGGCTGGACTATGGTAATGCCCTCTACTTTGGGATGTCGGATCATCTTTTCTCCCTCCTGCAGGTGAATCAAAATATGGCTGCTAAACTTGTATGCACTCAAGATAGGTTCAGCTTGGCTTCTGCTTGCCTTAAAACCCTGCATTGACTACCTAATTCTTCTGAGGCCTAAATTTAAACTTCTGTGCCATGCACATAGGGTCCTTCACAACACAGGCCCTGTAATTCTCCAATCTAAATTGGAGCTTTATACCCCCCACAAGAAGTCTGAGATGAAAAAGCAAGAGCTGGGGGCCGTTCCTTCGCCCATCTAGCCGCAGCACACTGGAATTTACTGCCTCCAGATCTTGCAGCACTAATGACTATCTTGGATTCAGAAAGAAGCTCAAAACTTGGCTTTTTTCCAAAATGATGATCATTCTATTTCTGTCTTATACAGTACTTCTGCCTATGCTACATGGCTTGCAAAGCGCGACACTCATCCCGAAGAGGACCAATTCTGGCTCGGAGGATGACAATACTGTGGAAGGTCATAGGGCACAGAGGTGACTTACCTTTTGAACAGAGCTTATTGTGCATGTTCGAGGAGTGTGATGTTGAGCGGGCCAGAGAAGAATGCTGGACCAGTTTATCCCTACTGGCCCAACCTTGAAGAGCTCAGTCTCCCTCTCTTTCATTGCTCTAGGGTGCATACTGCTGCAGGACATTCATGATTTGGAATCACGATTCAATTACAGACAAATAGAGTAAAAGTCTGAAATGGACACCTTTCCCTCCCAGTGTCTATAGAGTTTTCAGCCCCAAAGCTTTCAGGGAAACTCCTAGCACTGCACATAATTAGAAAATATTTTGAAGTGCAGAGGCTTGAAAACTGAATAAGAGCAAGCTCCGGGTGTGAACCAAAGGTGTGGAAAAATAGGAACTAATGTCAATACACCTGGTTGGAAGCTATAAGGACTCTGATGTCGTTGGATGTAACTTCCAGGGCCAATGGGGTCGGACCCGGCTTCGAGAGCTTTGAAATTTTGGGATCCAGTCGGGTGCCTGAGATTTTTCAACAAGTGAGGTATCTGCAGGTAGAAATATCCATCAGCAACAAAATTAGTATGATACTAGAGAATTACAAATGTTACCCTAGAGAGTAAATCGAGATAGAAATATTTGATTGTTTCCTTTTTTTTGCTGCTCTGTACATATTAGCTTCCATATATTGTTTCCCAGGACGAAATGCTTAAAGACAACATTTTCGTTCATAACAATAATAAACCACTGAGGCAGACATTGCTAGCTACAGAGATACTACTTTAAATTGAGTTATTTCTACAGCCAAACCAGTATGTTAAAAATTAGGTAGTTATTTCCATGTGGCAACTTTTAAAAGACGTCATGTAGTCTCATGATTGGGAAGAGTGTGAGAGGAAAGGACCTTTTGCAGCAGTCTTCAGATATAGGAAGAACAATTCTATAAAAACTCATACTAGCATCATTTATGATCAGATGGAAAACAAAGCACTACATGTGGCGTGTCACTCCTTAGAGGAAAGGTGATAACTAAGACATATTTGGTCTCTCCCATTTTAATTATCAGAGGGAAAAGCGCCAGTTAGCAAAGTAAAGTTTACAAAAAACTGATTTATCACCAGGTTTTAAACTTCATGATTATTTCAAAAAGTTGGTTCAGTACAACCAAAGTGTAGCTGAATGGAAGTGTATGAGTCAGAGAAAGACAGCACAGCTTTGAGGTATTTTTTTTTTTTTTTGGTTTAACAATTTTGGTAAAAGTTAAAAGCACAGAGTCATCATTGTAGTACCATATTACATTTCAATTTTCGGTCACTATAGTACATCAATATTCACAGACTACATATATTTAATAATTTGGAAGGTCACTGTTTCGATTCCTCCTCATCGCCATATCCTCTGTTGGAGAAGTACAAATTTCCCCCCTAAAGGCATTCCACCCTGCCCATTTCTTGTCCCACTTCTTGGGGCAGCCCCGCTGTTTGTAGACCTCCTTCTCCACAATCATGCATCTATCCATCTCCGCCACCCATCCAACCGTCAATGGCCGTTTGTGGGATCCCCAGAGCATTGCTATAGCCCATTTCACCAGTAGGTACCCCAGTGCCACCCATTGTTGCTCTATGTCAGTCAGGTCTGTGGCCTCCCATATATTCAGAATCCCCATTTGCGGTGATAATTGAAGGTGTACCTAGTGTGTCTCTCATTTTTTGGTTGCACTGTTCCACAGAGGACGTATGTTGGGACAATCCCACAGAATATGATAAAATGTACTGTCTTGGCCGCAGCCTCTAAGGCACAACACATCTGCACGACTACCTATTTTGGCCAGGAGTACCCCGGAGAGATAGGACCTGTGGAGTATTTTTAGTTGTATAAGGCAAAAGCGGTGATTTATCGCCGTTTCCCTGGGGGACATTAAAGCTGTTTGCAAATCCTCGTCATCTATTGGCCCTATGTCTGTTTGCCAGCGGTCTCGAAGAGTCTGGAAGGAGTCAGGTAAATTGTTACAGAGTTTACGGTAGGTGCAGGAGATATCTTTTGTTAAGAGCGGTTCCGAGAGCAGGAGGTCCTCTAAGGGGGAGGAGTCTGGCAAGGAGGGTAGGTCTGGAACGCTTGTGAGAAGAGCGCGTCTGATCTGCAAATATCAAAAAACCTCTCCTGGTGCGAGGGCATATTTGGTTTGCAGTTCCTTAAATGTGAGAAGTTTTCCCTTGCTGACCAGGTCCCCAATGTTGGTTATGCCAATGGTGTCCCATTTATCAAACCCTGTGTGGTAGCAGAGCGATCCCAGCTGCTGAGAGGGCCACAACGGTGTGGCTTTTGTGAGTGTATCCGCCCATCCTAGGCGCTTAGTGGCCTTATGCCAAATGGCCACAGTTTGTGACATAGGCCCCAGGTACCGGCCCCTTCGGACCTTGCTGTAAAGAGCACCTAAATACCCCTCCTGCCCTGTTTGGTAGTGTTCTAGGTGGAAAGACAGGTTTGTCGGGGAGCCATAAATCCAATGGTTGATGGCCACCAGTTGCGAGGCCCAGTAACAGAGGCGTAGGTCCGGAAGGGCAATCCCCCCATCGTACCACCCCTTTGTTAGCTTCTGGAGGGCGATGCGAGGTGCCTTCCCGTCCCATAATATGGTACGGAGTTCCCCTTCAATGGTGGTAAAATAATTGTCAGCAAGCGGGAATGGGAAGTTTTGAAGTACGTATAAAAATCTAGGGAGTGCAAGCATTTTAAATAAGGCTGCCCTTCCTAAAAGGGACAGGGGCAGCGACCTCCAGTGTTTAACGTCTTCTTGTAGCCGCTTGAGGGGGCCCAGAAGATTTTGATCATAAAATGTTTTGGGGTCAGGTGTGATAAAAATGCCCAAGTACTTAAAACCGTCAGCGGCCAATTCAATCGTGTAACCGCGAGGTAACCGAGGTGGAGGGCCATGTAGAACGTATAATACAGATTTGGACCAATTAATGGTGTAACCTGCATATTTGCCAAAATTAGTGAGGACGTTAAGCAGTCTGTTAATAGAGGCCCGAGGGGATGCCAAGTATATTAGGATATCGTCAGCGTATAGCGATATTTTGTCTACTTTGTCTTCGCTCCATCGCAGTCCTCGTATCGAAAAATCCCGCCGTATCCAGTGTGCTAACGGCTCGAGAGTCAATGAGAACAGTAGGGGGGACAGGGGACAACCCTGCCTGGTCCCTCTCTGTAAAGCAAATGTACGTGACGTGTGATTGTTTACTCTGACTTGACCTAGCAGCTTAGTGTAGAGTAGTGCCACCCATTGTCGAAACCGTGGACCAAAACCAAACCTCGCCAAGACCTCGAAGAGGTAAGGCCATTCTATTGAATCAAACACCATGGTGGCATCTGACAGTATAACCGCGTCTTCCTGTAAATACGGCTGTCTGCCTAGGACATTATGGACATGACGAATGTTTAAAGCGGTGTTTCGACCTGGTACAAATCCTGATTGGTCTTCACGGACCAGAGACGGGAGGACTGCGATCAGACGAGATGCTAGAAGTTTAGCTAATACCTTAGCTTCCGAGCTAATTAAAGAGATGGGCCTATATGAGCCACAGTTAGTTGCTGATTTACCCGGTTTGCGTATGACAACTATAGAAGCCAGCCTTTGTTCCAAGGAAAGGATATCCTGCTCCAGACTCTCGTCATACATGTTTTTTAGGTGTGGAGCCACTTTAAGGGCCATCCCCTTGAGGAATTCAATCGGGATACCGTTAGGCCCCATTGCCTTCCCCGAATTAATGGCAAAGATAGCTTTACAGAGTGTAGGTAGGTTCATCTCCTCCAAGAGCTGACGTGAGTCAGCGGAGGAGGTGGTGGTCTTGGAGGTATATACTGCCTCCAGGTGGTCCGCAAATGTTTCCGCTACTTCCCGGGGGTCCGTAACCTGCCTCCCATCTTCAAGTAAGAGTTCAGGGACCCATCGAGCCGCTTGATCCCGCCGTTCTAGCCATGCCAGCATTTTGCCGGCTCGTTCTCCAAGCTCATACACTCTATGAAGGAGTCTCGCCTGGGTTTTTTCACGTGCTAGGGCGTTGTATTCTAGTTGTTTATTCCGGAGTTTGTGGGCTGCGGCTTCAGTGGGAGAGGTATTAAGTTCAGTTTCTAATAGGAGCAAGTCACTTTCGAGTTGAGTCAACTGTTCGTTTTGGTTTCGGATATACCCGACCTTCAATGCTATGGCACGCCCCTTAATTACTGCCTTATAGGCCTCCCATATAGTGTTTGCCGAATCGACAGAGCCGATATTTTCAGTAAAATAATGGTCTGTGTGCTCAGCAAGGTCGTCTTTGATATCTGGGATTGTAAGGAGCCATGGGTTAATGATTATGGGGCCTCGGACATAGTGCTGGTGAAAAGTAAGTTCAACCCTGAGGGGGAGAATGGTCGGAGAAACCTCTTGGGAGCCCCTGGGGATGTTGGAAGTGACCTATGTCTGCAAGGGACGTAAGAAAATAGTCAATGCGGGACATACTTTTATGTGCATTGGAATAGTGTGTGTAGTGAACTATAGCGGGATTCAGCATACGCCAAATGTCAGCAAGTCCCATTGCTTGGGTGAAGTCAGCCATGTATGTGCTACGTCGGGGAGACAATTTCTGGGGGTGTCTGTCAAGCGTTTCGTCCATTATCATGTTGAAGTCCCCTCCTAATATAAGAGTACCAGGGGGGAGATCTATTAATATCTTGCCCAGGTCTTGTAATGCTGTCTTTCCCAACGCAGGTGGAAGATAAACCGATATTACATTCAATGGCTTACCCTCACAGAGCGCCTCCAATACAGCAAATCTGCCCTGTGGGTCGGCCCATATACGGGTAGGAGTAAGGGCTAGATTTTTACGAATGAGGATACCTGTGCCTCGAGATCCAGACATAAATCCTGCATGGATCACAAGCTTGTATCCACACCTGTGGAGAGCCTTACAGCTGTTACCCACCAGGTGAGTTTCTTGCAATAGTATCAAATCTGGCGATTGCCTCTTAAGGTACTGCAGGACCACTCCCCTTTTGATTTTACTGCCTAGGCCATTAACATTCCACGTCAGTATTGATAGCCTCACATCCCTTGAGTCTGCCATGTCGGGTACTGAAGAAGAGCTAAGGGGGAACGCAGTGCAACTGTTAGTGGCATGCATGTTGAACCCCAGTTCGAAGAGCGGTACATGAGAACAGTGTTGGCGGAACCTCCCCAGTCCCAACCCCCGTATATAGGTGACAGCAGTAGTCTGGCATTTTGGCCTGGTGAAGTTAGGTTCACTCGGATGCTCTGTGCAAAAAAAACTATAACATTTAAAACCCCAACTACCCTCCCTCTCCCCGCCCCCCTGCCAGTGGAATTTGAACTATCCACTCCCCATCAAGGCAGAGTGCCTGTCGCCCACCCCTCCATGTGTGAGGTGCCTGGCTAACCACCTCCACCCCTCGCCTTGTCAACGTGATATATTCATAGTAAACTTAAGAGCAGTCAATTCTAGTCCAATCCTCATGTATGTTTCGTGTTAGCGTTAAACTTTGAGGCGTAAGCTCGGTATCGTCAGTTCTGCCTCGGACATAGTGTCGACAGTCACTCAAAGAGTCGTCTCACGTAGGTTGCAAGTATCGGAAGAACAAGTTACTTACCTCCGGTAACGATATATCTGTAAGAAACATTAGTAGTGATATATTCCTTACCTTAGAATATCCCCAGGCGTCAGACTGGATCCGGAAAGTTTTCGTCAGCAGTACCCCTGCGCGTCGGTAGGGGCGTCGTGCAGCTCCGCGTCCGTCGTTGGCATCGTGGTCGCCGAGATGACGTCGCGGGCGCTACTTGGACGCCGCCCACGCGAGCTGACGTCAGTTCTGTACACGACTTTCCGCGCCAGGAACGCAGAGCCATGCAAGATACTGAACACTGGTGCATTGAAACTAGGGCCCTGAAAGGGATGACCTTAACCCTAGAAATCAGTTTGCAGAACGGGGAGGATGGGTGGGGCGGTAAGGAATCTATCACTACTAATGTTTCTTACAGATATATCGTTACTGAAGGTAAGTAACTTGTTCATCTGAAAGAAACACATAGTGATAGATTCCTTACCTTAGAATAGATACCCCAGCAATACCAACCCCGGTGGTGGGTCTGCGAACTAAGATCACACCAGAAAGTCACGGAGAACACAACGGCCAAAGAAGCCGTCTCTCCGGACTTGGCTGTCCAGGCAGTAATGCTTGGTAAACGTGTGCAGCGAGGCCCACGTGGCTGCCTGACATATGTCTTGCAGGGGGACACCACGTCCCAATGCAGTAGTGGCTGCAGTAGCTCTGGTGGAATGAGCACGCAGCCCCACCGGAGGTTCTTTTTTAGCCAAAGAGTAACAGGCTTTGATACACAAGACAACCCAGTGGGAGATGGTTCTCTTATGGACCGCCCGACCTTTCTTGGTGCCAACGTAGCCAACAAAAAGCTGGTCATCCACCCGGAACTGCTGTGTGAGGTTAAGATAAAAAGAAAGCGCACGTTTTGGGTCCAGACGGTGGAGCCGCTCTTCCTCTCTGGAAGGATGCGGAGGCGGAAAAAATGTGGGCAAGGTAATAGTCTGCCCAATGTGAAAGGCCGTAACCACTTTTGGCAAAAAGGAAGGACGGGGCCTGAGCACCACCTTGTCCGGATGGACTGAAAGGAAAGGAGGCTTACAGGAAAGAGCCTGGAGCTCACTCACTCACTCGCCTGGCGGAAGTGATGGCCACCAGGAAGGCAGTCTTTAACGTGAAAAGACGAAGAGGACAGTTGTGAAGGGGCTCAAAGGGAGCGCACATCAAGTACGTCAGAACCAGATTCAAGTCCCACTGAGGCATCACGAAAGGAATAGGAGGAAAAAGGTGTGTAATGCCTTTAAGAAACCTATTTACAACAGGGGACTTGAAAAGAGAGGGCTGATCAGGGGCCTGAGAAAGGCCGAAATAGCAGAAAGGTAGCCCTTGCTAGTGCCCAGAGCAGAGCCCTGCTGGGCCAAAGAAAGAAGGAACAGTAGAACCTCAGAAAGAGGGGCAGAAAGGGGATCCACAGCCTTTGCTGTGCACCATGCCACAAATTTGTTCCACCTGCAGGCGTATACCACCTTAGTAGAGGGACGCCTGGCTGCCAGAATAACGTCACAAACTTCAGGAGGCAAGTCGAAGGGAATCAACTGCCGCCGCTCAATCTCCACGCAAAGAGGTGGAGGCTGGACAGGTTCGGGTGGAGGACCGTCCCCTGCTGCTGCGACAGAAGATCCTCCCGAAGAGGCAGTCGGATCGATGCTCATACTGAATAGCTCGGGATACCATACTCTTCGAGCCCAGTCCGGAGCCACAAGAATGACTTGGGCCCGGTCGCGCCTGATCTTCTTCAGCACTCTGGGCAGAAGTGGTATAGGCGAAAAGGCGTACAACAGACTGCAACTCCACTCGCGGCGAAAAGCGTTGCCGAGCGAGTGCCGCCTTGGAAATTCCAACGCGCAGAACTGATGACATTGCGCGTTCTCTTCGGTGGCGAATAGATCTAACCAAGGCTCTCCCCACTGCTGAAAGAGACCTTGCGCCACCTCCGAGTGAAGACGCCATTCGTGATCGAGCATGCACCTGCGGCTGAGTTCGTCCGCCCTGGCGTTCAGAGAACCTTCCAGGTGTTGAACCACCAGGGACATGCCCTGATGTTCCAGCCATGTCCAGAGGCGCAGAGCCTCCTGACATAGGGTCCACGACCCCACCCCGCCTTGTTTGTTGCAGTACCACATGGCGGTGGTGTTGTCTGTGAACACCTGCACTACTCTCCCCTTGACAGAGGGAAGGAATGCCTTTAGTGCAAGCCTGATCGCCCGCAGCTCCAAAAGGTTGATATGGAGCCGGGACTCCGCCGGAGACCAGAGGACTCTGATCTCCGCCTCTCCCAGGTGGCCGCCCCATCCCAGGAGGGACGCATCCGTCACTACTGTGAACTCCGGTTGGGGAATAGAGAGGGATCTGCCGTCGACCCAATGCCGGTTCGTGAGCCATCACTGCAATTGTCGTGCAGTGCCCTCCGAGAGCTGGACGTGATTGGACAGGTTTCCCTGTTGCTGCGCCCACTGGAACTTCAGGTCCCACTGCAGAGCCCGCATATGCCACCTGGCATGATTGACCAGCAGGATGCAGGAGGCCATGAGGCCCAGCAGCCTCAGAGTCACTCTGACCGAAACCCGGGACAAGGGCTGAAAGATGGGAATCAGAGCCCGAATATCCCGGACTCGCTGTTCGGGAGGATAGACCCGAAACTGCGCCGTGTCCAGAACCACTCCGATAAAGAGGAGCTTCTGGGAGGGAATCAGGTGCGACTTCGGCACATTGATGGAGAACCCCAGCAAGTGCAGGAGGTCGGCCGTAGTCTGGAGGTGGGAGACGACTGTCTGGGGCGAGCCTGCCTTCAACAACCAATCGTCGAGATAGGGGAAGACTGAGACCCCTGATCTGCACAGATGAGCTGCGACCACCGCCATCACCTTGGTGAACACCCGAGGGGCGCTGGTAAGGCCAAAGGGGAGCACGGTGAACTGAAAATGCTCGTGGCCTACCGTGAACCGTAGGTAACGCCGGTGGGCTGGCAGGACGGGGATGTGGAAATAGGCGTCCTGCAAGTCCAGCGCCACCATCCAGTCTTGTGGGTCGAGAGCAGACAAGACCTGAGCTAGAGTGAGCATGTTGAACTTCTCCTTGCGGAGGAAGCGATTGACGTTCCGGAGGTCTAAGATAGGATGCAGGCCTTTGTCCTTCTTGGGCACCACAAAGTAGTGGGAATAACAACCACGACCTACTTCGTGCGTCGGAACGCGCTCGATGGCCCCCTTGGCCAAGAGGGCCGCAACTTCCTGCTGAAGAAGCACCAAGTGATCCCCCGACATGCGGTGGTATTGAGGTGGCATGGCTGGGGGGGTAGTCTTGAAGGGGAGGGAGTAGCCCCTCCGGACTATCTCTAAACCCACCTGTCCGAAGTGATGGTGCGCCAGTGGGGGAGGTGATGGCGGAGCCTGCCACCCACTGGCGTTTGATGGGCCTGAAAGTTCGGACTAGGAAGGTTTGGAGGCAGTGGTGGCCAGGGTGGTGGTGGACTGACCCGCCCGCTGGCCCCTTTGTCCGCCACGGCGGAACCCGCGTCCGCGCTGGGATGATTGCTGCGCCGGGCTGTGGCTCTGTTACGAACGCTGCGGGGCGCCCTTTCCTGTGCCACGAAAGGAGCGAAAAGCGGAAGGCGGAGAAGGGCGGACTGCCGAGAGTCCCAAGGACTTGGCCGTAGCCCCTGAGTCCTTAAACCTCTCCAACGCGCTGTCCGCTTTGTCGCCGAAGAGGCGACGGCCATCAAAGGGCATGTCCATAAGGGTGTTTTGGACATCCCCTGAAAATCCAGTGGTTCTCAACCAGGCGTGGCGGCGAACCGCCACCGTCGTTGCAATGGATCTGCCCAGTGAGTCGGCGGTGTCTAGATCACAACGGATCATGAACTTTGCTGCGTCTCTCCCCTCTGCAACAGCCTGGGCGAGAGCAGGCTGGGCCTCCTCCGGACACTGGGGCAGCACCTTCGCCACCGTATCCCACAGACAGTGGGAATAACGGCCCAAGAGGCATGCGGTGTTCACGGACCGCAGTGCAGAGCTGGTGGAAGAGAAAATTTTCTTCCCAAACTGATCCAGCTTCTTGGATTCCCTATCCGGTGGGGCGGAAGGGAAGGCGGTTGGGGAAGCAGAGGCTTGGACAACCAAGCTCTCGGGGGTGGGATGTTGGGAAAGGAAAATGGGGTCACCCGGAGCCGGGCGATGGCATCGGGCCACGTTCCTATCCACAGGAGTCCCTGTGGTGGGCCTGGACCAAGTGCCCAAAAGAACGTCCGAAAGGGCTTCATTAAAGGGCAGCAGCGGCTCCGCAGAAGTAGCTGCTGGCTGAAGCACCTCTGTCAGGAGGTTAGTCCTGACGGCCACAGTAGGGAGCTGGAGGTGTAAGGCCTCCGCCGCCCTACGCAACACTACTGCATAACTGGCTCCCTCCTCCGTAGCCACGGTAGGAGGAGACAGCATTCCAAGGTCTGGTGAGGTATCCAGACCACTGGCGTCCCCCAATTCCTCAGCCCAGTCCTGTTCAGACTCGCAGGCTGCAGCGAGAGGGTCGTCCGACCCCTCCCAGTCCTCCCCTTGCTCCTCAGGCTGTTCAACAGGCCTAAAATAAGGAGTAGGGACATGGGGATAGAAATCCCCAAACGGCGTCGAGAACGGCATCGATCGATGCCGGACCGACGCCGTGTCCACTTCGGGGCTGAATCTGAGGTCGACGTCGTCCCGAGGAGCGGGCGGCGTCAGGATCGGTGCCGGTGGAGTCTACGTCGGTGGAGGCGTAACAAGGTCAACCGGCGTCGACTGGGATCCAGGCCTGGATCCAAGGGTGTCCTGCGGCGCTGGGGCCGGAGCCGACAGCGACGCCGGGGCCGAAACGCGAGGACACCCATGCGGGACCGCGGGGCCCAAAGGCGCACCGGCGGGACCCGACGGCCCAAAGAGGCGAGCCATGGCCGACAGGAAGTCCTGTATCTGGGCCGGAGTCGCCGACGACCCCGGGAAGGGCGGGTAGTCGGGCGGCGACTCCATGGACTCCGCCGGAGCCGCAGGGGTGGCACCACCCGTACCCTCAGCCGCGTCGCGCGACCGGCGAGGGGAAGTCGGAGAACGATGACGTTTCTTCGACTTCTTGTGCTTCGCCTTACCTGACCCCGAGTGCGAAGACTTCGATCCAGACGATCGCCGATGATGACTCCGCGCACGGTCCCTCGACCTCCCTCTGGACCGGGACCTCTCACGGCGCGGAGCCGACTGCCGGGCTTCAAGCAGCTTTTGGGACCGCTCCCGCAAAGACTTCGGCGCCATGGACCGGCAGTCGGGGCACGACTTGGGGTCGTGGTCGCGCCCTAGGCAGAAGAGACACACGCGGTGCGGGTCCGTTACCGTCATCATCCGATGACAGTCCTCGCAGGACTTAAACCCGGGCATCCCTAATTGCACCAGGAGTCGAAGCAACTCGAAAAGGGTGAGAAAAAGATCTAAAAAAACTTAGTCAAAAAAGACTAGGGGTACCGCTCTCTCCGGATCTGCGCTTGCTGGCGCGGAAATAGAAAGAACTGACGTCAGCGCGCGTGGGCGGCGTCCAAGTAGCGCCCGCGACGTCATCTCGGTGACCACGTCGCCAACGACGGACGCGGAGCCGCACAACGCCCCTACCGACGCGCAGGGGTACTGCTGATGAAAACTTTCCGGATCCAGTCTGATGCCTGGGGATATTCTAAGGTAAGGAATCTATCACTATGTGTTTCTTTCAGATTCACACTCATATAATACATCATTAAAACAAAGCTTGGCTAGGCCAAGAGGTATTGAGTTTAATGTTCTAATGCATGCAGCGTTATTAACACAGGGAAGCTACCCTAGAATATGCATCATATGTCTAGCTCAAACCTGATTAATATTTCATTAGGCTTAATATTCATATGAAGAAGACCAAATACATTGGGATAAATCAGTTTATTCTTTAGTATGATCGTGAGGTTTTCAGAAGCACATCTTGTTGATGCATATGTCTGTTTGACAAATGCGCACTCAAAATCCAGACTCCAATAGTGCCATATAACAGCTGTCAACGCAATCCAGTCCAATTATGATTAACAACCCATTCCTGTTTTGGCAAATGTCTAGGATGAAAGAAATTAGGCATGAAAATCGAGAACCTTTCATAACTGACTTACAAAGGGATCCAGTCCTGTTGTATCGATAAGAATAAAAGTGACAATTCCATGGATTCTGCCGCTTTAACAAAGACTAACATGAAATTAATCTGCAATAGTGGAATAGTTACCGACCTGTAATATATCACTGCTCCATCATCACAGATGTAGAGCGGCCAGACATTCAAAGTAGAAACCTTCGGATTCCAATCCAAATCTTGATTAATCTCAAGCAGTGAAATATCACAAGGAAACGTTCCTCTACCCTGGAGTAAAAATAAATAAGAGGAGATGCTGAAAACCGCATACCTACAGAAAGATCAAGTATTAAACAGCCTAGCAAGAACAAAAGTTCAAAACCTACCTTTGCAAATTCTAGATTTTCCAACGGAATCCCACTTATTTCCTGGAGCTGTAAACAAATAAAAAGATATTATGAAAAGATTGCAAAATATTTTCCAATGTTGTGTCTTATCGAAAATGGAAATGCTTAAGTAGATTTGAAACAGACTGTTTGCTAACGTTAGTTGTGATACAGAAAATAGAACCATAACTTAAAAAGGATAATTCAGTGTTTGACACAGCTCCTTTAAATCTGATCACCTTGATGCATTTGGAGAAGTTGTAGATCATTTCCGTTAGTCATAGAAGAGCCTTTTCTAAGATTGGTCAATGGAGTTCTAACAATAAGCCATGCGCATGATTCACAAAAATAGCTGAATTTTCATCCCGCAGGACTACTTCTAGGTTTGTGAATTCCAAACAGTGCAACATTTACTCCAAAGGAGTACAAAAATACATCTGGGAACAAGAGACAGACATAGGTACAAAAGATACTCCAGAAATCCTTTGTGAATTCACTTTCTCAACCATGCTGAAGCATTTTTGCATGCCCAATTGTACATAATGTATATGTATGCACACGTAAGTACAGTGCAGTGGTGGGACTGCACTTTTTATTGTTTTAACATAGCAACAGGCAGTGTATGAAATCAGAAATAACAAAAGCGTGGCATGTGGGTTATCAACACAGACGTACCACAGAAGGACCAGTTACTTACCTTCGGTAACGCCTTATCTGGTAGAGACAGGATCTAGCCACAGATTCCTTATCTTAGAATCCTCCCCAGGCTCCAGACTGAATCAGGAAATTTTTTGAGCAGTACCTCTGCGCGCCGGTAAAGGGCGTTGAGTGACTCCATAGCGACATCGCCTCCCAAATGGTACATCAACGGAGTCCATATAAGCCCTTCCCCCCCGACACGATTACATCAGTTTCTTTTGTAACTATTTTCACACCAACAACGCGTAGCCACTTAGATAAACAGTCTTTGGAAACAGTAAGAGAAAAATCTTGAAGCAACAAGTACAGATTGAAAGAACTGTAGTAGTATGCAAAAAGGGGATCTTGGAGACAACAGGGCCCTCAGTTCGCAGTGCGGGGAAGATGGGTGGGTCGGTAAGGAATTTACGGCTAGGTCCTGTCTCTACAAGATAAGGCTTTACCAAAGGTAAGTAACTTGTCCATCTGATAGAGACATCTAGCTGCAGATTCCTTTTCTTAGAATCAGATACCCAATATTGGTGAGTGCATAGTAGGTCAATGCAGACGTCAAGAGCTCTGTGCGTGTGTGAGATAGAACTGCCGTTTGCGTGGCTGCAGTTTTAAACATTACAATACAACCACCACCTCCCTGCAGCGCTCAAGGCTGCCACAAAAATGGAATATATATAGAAAGAAAAATATAAAATGCTAAAGGGCGCTCTCGAAAAGATCCTTAGATCCTTATCAGTGCTCCACACTCTTCGGCAGGGTGGATTTAAAGCAGTAGGGACACTTTTAGACAGATAATCCACTATCAGTTACAACGGCGCATCTTCACATCCTATCACAGTACGGGAGGACCACGAGTGAAGTCGGGGTCTTCTTGGTCTCCAACTCTTGGGGGGAGGGGCAACCCTTCAGGGGGCCTCTTATTCAGCCCGAGGCCAGATCTGTGAGCTATTGGAGACCCAGGGGCGCCTCATCACATTCGGCAGGGGGGCATCATTCACTCTGTGCGTTCGCTGTTGGCAGTCCCGAGTGAGCGGGATGGTCGTTAAAGAGTAGGCTTTGCAAGTAGTAGATTACTTCCCCTGTCAAATCAGGACCAAGTAATCCCGTTCGAAGCGATAAACGTTGACTGATAGATCGCCACAGTTCCCCCTTTGGCAGCAGGCTGAGTGCAAAGCATTGTTTCTAGGAGCTTGAGTGCGGCACAGTTCGAAAACCGAAGAAATAACCACGGTGAATATATTTCAGCAGGAGAGGTGGCAATAGTCACGCATCAAAAACCCCAGAGCAAATAAAAACAAGCATTCTATCTCTTAGCTTTATGGGGCCATGTGTTTTTAACACAGGGCCCAAAAAGATAAGAAAGTGCTTTGCGACAGACGCAAAGCAGGCCACCGAGTCCGGATCGGAGGCGAAAGGGCGTCCACCAAAAACCCTCATTTCCAATGGCAGGCCACCGTTTAGCATAAACGGTGACGCCAGCCAATGGGAATGAGGGGCGGGGCTTAAAGCCCTCTTCTGAAAGTCCTCCTTAATAATAAATCTCACCGAGCGAACAGCGCATGCGCTGCCACGCTAGGCGAGACCTAAAAATCTTGAAGCAACAAGTACAGATTGAAAGAACTGTAATAGTATGCAAAAAGGGGATCTTGGAGACAACAGGGCCCTCAGTTCGCAGTGCGGGGAAGATGGGTGGGTCGGTAAGGAATTTACGGCTAGGTCCTGTCTCTACAAGATAAGGCTTTACCAAAGGTAAGTAACTTGTTCATCTGATAGAGACATCTAGCTGCAGATTCCTTTTCTTAGAATCAGACATCCAAGCAAAACCATCCTTGGAGGAGGGGTTGCAAACTGACGTCACCAAAGATCTCCAAATAAGAGAAGCAGGTACAAAGACAGAAAGGGACCAGACCATCCGAAAATGATAGGTGAAGCAGATGCTCACCAAAAGGACCAATCTCCAAGAAGGCCTATAGAAAGCCCACAGGGAGTAGAAAGCTATAAGACCATGAGAAACACGGTATAGAACCATTAAAAAAGGGCAGCCCCAAAGGGGGGGGGGGGTGCAACCTAAGATCAGGGAATGCAAAGGGACCAAGGACATTAGTGCACAGAGTCCAGGCTCAAAACAATGGAAGGAGCATACACAGCGTGCTTGGCTGCAGCAACAAATACAATGAGTAAAGAGCACCCACCGACCAGCAAGGAAACTATCCTGAGAAACGCTGTTAAAAAAAATAGACCTCCAATGACAGAATGATGAAGAAAGAGAAAGATAACAATGAATGCTTAAGAGCACCGCTAGGACAACAACAAGAACGGTAAGGATTACATTCTGAACCTTTTAAGATAAATACAGGGCATCCTCCCAAAATATGAAACAGAGACGCTCATGGAAGAGAAGGAAGGAAACGGACAAGTACAACCAATAAGGTTGAAGCCGCTCCCAAGAATGGCGCAGGTAAAATGCAGTGATGTACACCGTATAGAAGGCCAAACGACCATATATGCAAACACACACATGTATACCTGAAGTAAAAGACATCTACAAGAGAGCCATTCAAGAGATAGGTATATACATGGAGAAGCAGCCAAATATAAATGTATATAAGGATAAATATGCATATAAAAAACAGACATTTCTGTAGACACACAAGTCATAGAGGGTACAACAAAAGTATATCCACTCCTCTGAAGGTAACCCACGTCCTCAGCCACTGAGCGGGAGGACAAGAAGTGGAGGAATTAGGGGTACTCCAAGAACAGAAGTAACCAAGGAAGGACAGAGATAATAGATCCTACCGTCGTAAAAGAAGAGGTTACAACAGTAACAGGTGGAGGTAGAAAAACATAGCTGGGAAATCGCAAAACAATGCACGCAAGAGTAGGAAGTGGAAGACATCGCCCACTACAGGAAAACAAGGGCAACCATCCAAGAACCAATGCCACCGACTGAGGAAGGATGCCAGCAAGCGGCAGCATGAGAAGCAAACAATAAGTAGCATGTGGAAAGTCGACCATAAAAGAGAAGAAGGAGACCGCCAGGGAAAACGAAGGGCTGGAGGAGGCTAAGGGCAACAAATAGTTGATTATGACAATAACACATTGTCCAACTTATGGAAGCCGGGAAAACAGGTAAGAACCTGACCAACGCTTCTTGGAAACTTGGGGAAAGATAGAATATGCCCCAAGAAAAAGTTATGAAATACCCCCACCAAAAAAGGGGGGTTAAATTGAACCTCTCCCATAGAAAACGAGATGCTACGAGTGGGAGGAAGAGTCAGGAGAGAAAGGGAAACCCAGCCTCTTGTAAAAGAAGGATACCAGATAAAAATCCAAACAATCAAGGGGATCGGCGTCCCAGGTGAAGAGAACTGAAAGAACAGCAGACACAACAGCTAACCCATGGTGCAATGGCAAAGACGTATAAAAGCCCCCCACATGAGGCAACAGCAGCGTCCGTACCCCAAGTGGGTAGGTAGAACAACAAAAGGGTAAAAACACATACAAGAACACCAGACTGCTGAAGATAAACAGCATCAAGAGCACGATAAAGAAGAAAAGGGCCACACAAGAAGGCAGTGCCCCCACACAGTTCAAAATAATACGCCAAAATGATGCAAATACTATAAGTAAGAAAAAGAAATAAGCCTGTACCTTGCGTTCTTTATTTACTGAACTGTTTCACTAAATAGTCAAACCCATTGATTTCAGTTTGAACTGGTATTTTATTTTAACCTTTTTATTTTCACTAGATTCTTGTTTTTGCTACTTTTTTTAGTGTGAAAAAGACAAGTGTCTGGTCATATCAAAACTCTATACAACCTTATTTACAAAAAACATCAATGAATAAATGTGCTATACAACATATAATACATGAATGAAGTGCAAAAATTTGTGAAAAAGAAGAAAAAGTAAAACATCCAATACATATATCACAATTAATCATACACTTTGGATTTTAATCCTGAAAACTCTTATAGCATCTATATCCAATACCCCAAATTAATACAGGGGAAATTGGATTGGAGGTGTTCTCGCTACTCTCCGATTAGATTTTATTCATCATTCCTCTGTACCCTGCGGCACATAAAAATACAGAGTACTCGGAGAGTAGCGAGAACACCTCCAATCCAATTTCCCCTGTATTAATTTGGGGTATTGGATATAGATGCTATAAGAGTTTTCAGGATTAAAATCCAAAGTGTATGATTAATTGTGATATATGTATTGGATGTTTTACTTTTTCACAAATTTTTGCACTTCATTCATGTATTATATGTTGTATAGCACATTTATTCATTGATGTTTTTTGTAAATAAGGTTGTATAGAGTTTTGATATGACCAGACACTTGTCTTTTTCACACTAAAAAAAGTAGCGAAAAACAAGAATCTAGTGAAAATAAAAAGGTTAAAATAAAATACCATTTCAAACTGAAATCAATGGGTTTGACTATTTACTGAAACAGTTCAGTAAATAAAGAACGCAAGGTACAGGCTTATTTCTTTTTCTTAATTATATATTACGGCCCTGCTTGTGCCTTGTCCCTTGGGCCTAACTCCCCTTTTTTTCCTGCAAATACTATAAGGGCATTAGGGAGGTGGAGTCATGGAACACAAGCCCGAACCATGAGGAACACAATATGAGTAGGAGAAAATCCATGTGTCCCACAGAGTAAAACAGACCAAAGACAAGGTACACACCGAAGAGGGCCGAAGACCGGAACGAAAGTAAACCAGGCCAAGAGTGTGCCTGCCTATGGTACCAGTGTTGCCCATATGGAGGGTGCAGAGCAAAGATGAAGTCCCTATAAGGGATACTAAGTGCATAGAGAGCTTACAGGATGCCGCCACACCAATGAGCGTTCGTCCTAGCCCTAACGACTGTGGCCAATAGACCTGAATTTTAGGTTCACCAGAAGGTACTTTAAGTTGTAATTTACACTTCTCTAGGGTATGGTACTACACCAACACACACCATCCCTACATGAGTAGATAAGGAGTCTGCCAGTCCTGACGAAATGCTATGATCCTTCGGCCAATAATCGACATGAAACATGTTGACCCCTGCACACACACTTATTAGGGACTGAGAGGTTCATTGTACCCTGCTCCAGCCTCGACTTTTTGCTTTTATCCTTAACACAGGCACCCAGAAAATAAAATATTTTTGGGGATTCCTGTAGTTATTTTTATCAACACACCCACCCTCCACTTCTACTCAGACGTTTTCGTCACATGTCCCACCACCCCTCTCGACTCACATCGGCAAAAAGAAAAGACCTCCGGCAAAGAGCCCCCTTGCGGGGCCCATTGGGCATTGCAGCGCCGGCCCAACGAAGAGCTGCCCGATGATAAAGCATGACACCCCTTGAGGAGTGTGAGGGCCCTTGCTCCCAATGGGAGCACCCCACCCGTTCTGCATCAACCTAGAGCTTTTCTGCCCACCCCATGACCTCCTCCACACCCCACTTAGGAACTGCATACCTCGTGTTTGACTAATTTAACAGAGGAGTGCGTATGCAGGACCTGCCATAAGTCCCGGTCCCTCCAGTTTCTTTGTCTTCATAGAAATGAAGATACAACACACCTCCCTTCTTCAAGGAAATAATACAAAATAACAATGCGGATAAGATGGTAATACTCAACTTCATGAAATGAAGACAAACGATGGAAGTAAAAATTCACACACACATTACATAAACTAAACCGACTAGAAAAGGATGTGACGAAACATAAAAATTATGCAAGGTCAGAAATCACAAAAACAGTCCTAACCGGAAATACTAAGGACAGGGGAACAAATCACACGTGAGACCCACCCACACTCTACCCCCACAGCAGACAGTAAAATATTGACGTGCAGCAATAGTGCTACCCCAAAGGGGTACAAAACATGCCCCAACGGGTGCCGTATACCTGCCCCTTCAACCAACCATATAGGTACATACAATAAAGTGCAAAACATATGCCCCCTACGGGGGCAACACATGTCCCAAAGAAAAGTTTTGGGCGCAAAGGAAATGCCTCATCACCAGCAATTGCAAGTAGTAGTAATGTAAATATTGTTTGGGTAGCAACATACAAACCCCATCACAAAGCAATATTTGGGTGCAAGTAATATGCCCCATCACATGTAAATGTATGTACGGTTTGGGTGCAACGCAAATGCCCATCAACAGCAAGATAGATGTAACTACGGTTTGGGCACAACGCAAATGCCCATCACCAACAATAGTAAGTAATGTCTGGGTGTAACTAAACATGCCGTAGTACAAGTAAAAGCAAGTATGGTTTGGGTTGCAGGGTCCCTGCCCCATATCCAGGAACTGTAAGAATTGATTGGGATGCAACACAAATCCCAGCTCAAATAAAAGTAAGTAACATATGGGTACAAAACATAACCCTCACCAAAAGTAACAACAACTAACAGTGGCATAAGTTGAAACACTCACACAGTATACTGCCTATCACACAAGCAGCACAGAGGGATTTACTTTTTTAGAGTTCGGAGTTGCCAAGTAAAAATGGTAAACTCAGACCACAACTAAATCAAATTTTCAGACACATAGTGAGTAAATGCAGTACACAGTAAACGCAGACCAGCAAAGATCATTCTGAAAGAAAGAAAATTATGCAGAGTATAAATAAATAGGTAAAAAACAAAAACAAGAATAGCACTCATATGATGGCAATAATAATATTAGAATGAATTTCCCAGCATCACAATGTCAGATAGTGGCAGCGCTAGAATTCTACAGCCGAAAACGCTGTTCCTGGTATAAGCGCTGGAATAAAAAAAAAATGGCAACAGGGCGGACATCGCTGATACAACTCCTCGATCTCATTTTGCACAAACCGAAGAGTTTTATCTTAAGAAAGGGCCCGCTCCTCTCACTGTAAGTAGGGAAGTAGAGGTTGGTGCAAACGATCCGAGTACAAGTCCGATGTCAGTCGCAGAGTGCTTCAGAGAATTCCGCTTTCTGTTTCTCTTTTGATGTACCGTGCGTGTTCCAGCATTTGAGTTGTCACATAAAACGATCAGCAGCACGTACTCCCACGCAGTTGGAATGGCGAGCAGCCTAATGGGACTTGCTGTAGCTGCACGTCATGGATTTCTCAACACGGCCAGCGCGCAGCTCCATAGAATGCCACGCACAGTCCTCGCTACCCAGTCGCAGTGAGTTATGCAGATTTAAAAGAAAATGCAGGCAACAGCATGTATGCGAGTCCAAGCGGGTATTTCAAATACCAAAGTGTAGCACACTCAATTCGAGCCCAGTAATCCAGACCACAATAAGCCTTCAATGCTGCTCAAAGGGCTCGCAGAAAAGTACAGGCATGATTTCAAAGGAAAACACTACCTCCAAAGCGAACACTAATCCATCGCTAATTCACCACAAATGGTTGAAAAAATTGCACTCACCTTCGCAAAAACAACAAACCTTGCCACTCAGTAGTCATCAATTGGTAACGCATTCTCTGTGATTTAGAACAAATTCATAAGTCATCATATGGTTTCAAATGAACACAGCTACCAGAGGCTCACGGTTTGTTCTCCTAAATTGCTAGACACGATACCTGCATTAGTTTCATCAGCAGGAGTGTCAGTTTCACTCCACATGTAAAGCTCACGAAGAGATGCTGCAGACCCCAGCTTAATAGTCGTTGATGTAAAAGTCACTGAGAAAAATCATAGCTCATACATTAAAGTAGGTTTAACGCGGTCAAAACCGTTATTGTTGGATGAACGCTCCAAACTGCAGGGTGTCAGCTCTTAGAAGAGTATGCTTTAACTCTCGTGGTTCAAAGTACTTGCAGGCAGTTCACTGTAAATGTTGATCCAAAGAACTGCAGGTTCACATAGCATCAACATTGCCAGAACAAGTCCTTGTAGGCACCAAAGTCATGTTAAGTCAGCAGCCGCACTTTCAATCTACTGCACACTTGATCGAATGCCATGGACTGCAGGCTGTCTGGTGTAAATAGAGATTGGTGGGGCTACCAGGCGCATTATTATTTTTTTGACAGGCATCAACCTATTACTTTTTAGTAATCCTCTTAGATTCTTGTTCCTCATGCATGGTTTCTTTTTCTGCTTGTCGCCATTGAAGTAAATGAAGATGCAGGGTTGCCAATAGTATAGGTGAAAAAGGATACAGTTTATTCTCAAGCTAGGAGTCTCAGATTACAAGTAAAGATGGTAGTAACAAAACCCCACCGGGAGCAGCATCCTTGCTGCTCAGCCCACGCACTCCAATTGTCATTCACTTCCCCAGGCACAAAGCAGCACTTTCTCCAGCGAGGACGTGACGGCGCTGGATACTGCTCGTACACGGAGCTCTTTTTTCTCAAATACTCTTTGACTCCACTACGGATCAGCTCAACAGAGGCGGACACTTGTGTCCTCTCAACTATTGGACTACCTCTGCTTCGAACTTGAGAGGTCAATTCCTCTTATATCAGTTGTCCCGACACGGACTTGATTAGAATTCGGACAAGAACTTTACCCCCTGGCGAACTGACTACTTTATGCTATCGCCCTGAAGAAGCCCATGTCTGGCCGAAACGCGTTCGCTGTCTACTTATGAAAACCGAGTGCATCTTGAATAAAGACACCTTAGGATCATAAACAACAACGTGGAATTCCCTTTTTTTGCTTTCTGTACATACTTTATGTTTTACTTTGTATATATATTGCCTCTCATACCCTTTTGAATTAATGTTGAACTTTGTGGTCATGTGGCAGCTGACCATCTGAGGTGGGCAATATCCTATTACCGCTGTGACTAGTCCTGGCAGTGCAATCCTCTTTAACCCGGCTGCCTTTTTCGAATATTAACAAAGCAGCATTCTATTACCTCACACTCACACTTGATGAGCAGCAAGGGACATAAAGCTAAGGAGAATGCATGGCATAGAAATGAAGATGCCACAGCCTCCAAGGCATACAAAATAAGGTCCCTTTAAACAGCAAACAAGGCTACATAACAGAAAACGCACCACAGAGTATTTGAGTAAGAAAAATCAAGCAGCAGAAATAAGCTACAAGAACAGACTCCCAAGAGACCGCAAAGCAAGATATGTTCCCAATGGGTGGAAACGAAACCTGTCACTGACAGCATAAATGAGAAGAAAAGTACCTGCAGAAAGAAGGAACAACACACCACGTGTAACCCTGCCTCTGCCCTATAAAGGTGGACAAGAATCAAAACAACATGGGGAAACAAACTGTCCCCGACAACCCTAGTACAACAAAGAGTTAAGACTACGCACCACCATGACTATCACTGAACCGGCATAAGGCGGAGTCGGCATGCACACCAAAAAGGGAGTCACTATCAAAAGGCATGTCAATTAAAGCAGTTTGCACAGCCTCCGAAAGCCTGGAAGTATGCAACCATGCACGCCGACGTAGAGCTATGGAAGAGGCCACAGCCCGACCAACAGAAACGGTGGTATCCATACTACAGCAGATGCTAACAGTGGCAGCTTGTTGCCCATCTCGTAGCAGGGGACCAAGAGCATTCCAGGCTTCTTCCGAAAGAAAGGGAAAGAGGAGTTCCACGTAGTCTCACAAGGCGTGCAAGAAGCAGGAGAGGATAAAATAAGTGTTCGGAGAGCGCAGGGCAGAGCTAGAAGAGAAGATACACCTACCACAAATGTCAAGTTTCCTGGCCTCTCTTTCCGGAGGGAAAGGAGGGAGAAAATCAATATTTTGGGTGGCTAAAGCAGCCTGAACCACAAAGCTCCTAGTTGAGGGATGTCTAAGGAGAAAGGAGGGGTCCCTCAGGGCCAGTCGAGGCCTGCAAGAAATGCAGCAATACACATGGAGCCCTGTATCAGGTTTAGCCCAAGCACCCAGCAGGATATTGAAAAGACAGTCACTATAAGGAAGTACAGGCTCAATGTAAGACTGGTCAGGCTGTAGAATGCCAATTAAAGAACCTGTTGACAATACAACAGAAGGAAGTTGTAAACCCTGTACGACCGAAACTCGATTGAGCATGTCCGCCAGAGCGGAACTCACTTCTGTAGCCAAATCAGGAGGAGACAGGAAAAGATTCTAAGCCACTGGCATCACCCGAGTCAAGTAACCAGTCAGATTGCAAAGGGGGTGGAACCGTATCAGAAATGGGAGGGGGGACACACCACACAGTTTGTAGTACTTCGACAACCATGGTCCTCAGAAGGAAAAACCAAAGGAAGGGAGTCTGAGATGGGCGGCTCAATCGGCGCCGCATCCGACATCATAACTGAAGCGGGTCGACACCAAGAAGGTACCGCCTCGCCGTCAGAAGGAGCGTCAATCGGCATCAACGGCACCACTATGGGAGTCGGCAGACAAGAGCCCGACGTCGGCATTGGAGTCAACACACCAGAAGCAAGAGCCGAAGGTAGGAGCCTCGATGGGCTGTGTACTGGCTTCACCAAGGTGTCAGGCAGTGGAGGCCGACCTGAAGTCGGAGGAGAACCCGCCGTTTGGGTCACAGGCACGACCTCATGCACTTCACTGGGGCCCCGAGGGTGCTCCAGAGGGAGGTGATGACCCAAGAATAGAATGAAGAGTTTGAGAATATTGTCTCATCTGGGTCAAAGATGCCCCAGGATAGGTGGGGAGAAGCGGGGTGGCCTCATGCCCGACACTTCAACAGAAGAGCAAGGATCAGCGGTAGGTGACAAAAGCAGGAGGCACTGCGACAATGACCGCCGACGCGGAGCCTTCCTCCGGTCATCAAAGGAGAATGATGCCCGCAGGAACGACTCCTAGCGTGGATGGTCTATAGAGGGTGTAAGGGACCGAGGATGATGAGAAGACTTTGAGGACTGTGACATCCACACCGCACGGAGCTTCATGCGACGTTAACTGCGCACTTTCGGTCGGAGCTGGTGACAGACCCAGGCACAACATGCAAACCGAGTGAGTCTGTGGCGGACATTTGACCTCCACAGGACTCACAAGGCTTGAACCTCGAGGACATAGAAGAAGGGTAGAAAAAAGGGCACACTGCTCTGTCGACGAAAAAACATCAAGTAGGCCGAAAAACGGGCAGAGGAACTGCAGTGGGGATCCGCACTGTTAGCGCGGACAAGAAGAAACTGACGTCATCGAGTTGGGGGAGGGCTTATATGGACTTCATTGACATAAAATTCGGGAGTCTACGTCGCTACGGAGTCGCTCAACGCCCTCTACCGACACGCTAGCTAATGCTGAAAAAATTTGCTGGATCCAGTCTGGCGCCTGGGGAGTATTCTAAGATAAGGAATCTGCGGCTAGATGTCTCTATCGGATATAAAGACATCAGCAACTTATTCATTTAGAACCATATGTACAAAGAAAAGAATTTCCAAATCGCGATTTTATCTGAATCGCTATTTGGAAATCGTTATTCCTTAAGTATGAAAATTTTTGTTTCATACTTGTGATTCCTAGTGGGTCGCAAATCGCTCTATCTCATAAATATTAATGAGGTAGGTCGCAGTTTGCAACCCATTAGGAATCACAGCCATCACAGGGATGGTGGCCTGCTGAGGTCAGCAGACCACCATGTCTGTGACTGTATTTGGAGAAAAGTTTTTTTGTTGTTGTTGAAATGCAACCAGTTTTCCTTAAAGGAAAATGAGATGCAATTTAACAATAAAAAATGAAACACTTTGTTTTCTTTTTTAAGGGCAGGCAGTGGTGCAGCTCTTAAAAAATGTTTTCCCAACATTCACAACGGGGGAAGGGGTCCCATGGGGAGCCCTTCCAATTTGCGAAAGCATTATCACCTTTGAGTTGGTGGTAAAGTGTGAATGTTTTGCGATCATATTTTGGTCACAAAACATTCATACATACCAATGCGATTCAGTATTCGGAAGTGACTCCCTAAACACACCCTTTCCAAATACCCAATTGCAAAACCCAAATTGCAATTCGGTAACAATTTACCGAAACGCAATTTGGGCTTTGTACATTCCAAAAAGCATTTTTCTGGTCACTGCAAATTGGCCCGTTTGCGACCGGAAAAATGCTTCGTACATATGGCATTTAGTCCTTAACTCAACATTCAGTAATCACACAGTGATTGATAGTGAGAAACCATTCCAGCCATTTGCCCCATATTTTCTTGCATTTTCTCAGGCATCCCCACGCTTTGTATATAGATTCCATAGCTAGAGCACCGCAGTTTATGCCTCATAGCCATTCCTCCAAACTAGGGGGGCACTGGGTCCAGCAAGTGCTTAGCAATGTCTCCTTTGGCCACCATCTAACGAACGTGTAACAGTCATTTGTCCCCGCTCGTTCCATCTAATCCTGTTTTTTTGCCCCATAAGGTACTCTTGGGGGTCAGACATAATTGGAATCCCTATCACTCTTTGCAATGTGGCACAAATTCTAGACCAATAATTCAGAGTAAGCGGGAAGTCCCACATCATATGAAGCAACAAACAAGTTACTTACCTTCAGTAACACTTTTTATGGTAGAGACTAACCGTAGGTTCCTCGCCTTAGAATATTCCACAGGCATCAGAATGGATTTGGAAACTCTTGAGCAGTACCTCTGCAAGCCAGTAGGTGGTGTTGATCTGCTTTGTGCCAGAAGTGACATTGCAGTGCCCAAATATGCGTCACTGCAGTGTATTGACCTCCATTTTTTAATGACTATTTCTGCGTTACAAACTTGGCCCCACTTCAGAATAACGTTTAACCAGTGTGGAGCATCTACTAGGATCTTTTAGGTGAAACAGCCTAGTTTGCCGAACAGGGAGGATGAGAGGGTCAGTGAGGAACCTGTTGTTAGATAGAGCCTCTACCACAAAAAGCGTTACTGAAGGTAAGTAGTTTGTTCTTCTGATAGAGACTTCTAACTGCAGATTTCTCACCTTAGAATAGATACCGAAGCAATACCACCCCAGAGGTGAGTCTACAAACTAGCTCAAACCAAAGCGTCCTGGAGGATGGATAAGGCGAAAAGCCTGCCCTGGCAGACTGGATTGTCCAGGAAGTAGTGGCTCGTGAACATGTGGAGTGATGTCCATGTGGCAGCTTGGCAGATATCCAGGACCAGTACCCCACATGCTCACCCAGTAGCAGTAGTCTTGGCCCTGGTGGAATGGGCCCGCAAGCTGTCAGGAGGCTGTTTTTTAGCTAATGCATAGCAGATCTTAATACAGAGTGCAATCCATCGTTTCTGCGCTGCCTTGGCCTTTTTCGCTTCAGTGAAGCCAGTGAAGAGCTGGTGGTCTACTCGATGTTCCATGGTGCGATTAATGTAGAGAGACCTCTCTATGGGTCTCAGCAGTGGAGTCTCACCTCCTCGACTAGAAGAAGGATGAGGTGGGGCGAAAATGTTGGCAGCGTTATATTCTGGCTGACATTACAGGGGGGTGACCACCTTCGGCAGAAAAGAGACACATGACCTAAAATCAGTTTGTCCAGGTAAAAGCTGGTGTACACAGGGTGGACCGACAGAGCTTCAAGTTTGCTGACCCTCCTGGTCGACTTAATGGCCACTAGGAAAACTGTCTTAATTGTCAACAGCTTCAGAGGGCAGCTGTGTAAGGGCTCAAAGGGAGAACACAAGAGGTTTAGGTCAAGACTAAACTGAGATACCATTGGGGCTAAACAAACAAGTTACTTACAATTCTAAACAAAGGTCAACCGGTGCACCAAGTAGTACTTATACATTTAAGATGATCAAAAAACACAGATTCAATTTCATAGATGCATTTTCAGATCTTCGTTTTTTTTTTCAAAATAGATTCAGATGTGAAATGCATGTGCAGGGAAGAACAACCAACGCGTTTCGGCCAATACATTGAACTTCTCCAGGGCTGTAAAGTAACAAATATACACATATATGAATACAAATAAATATATAAAAAACATGACTACAAACATAGCATACCGTCATGTATCATCATGACACATATATATCCACCATTAGACTACAACCATTGTTAAATATAGGAATCTGCAGCTAGACAGAGTCTCTACCAGATAAGGTGCTAAAGAAAGTAACTTGCTCATCTGATAGAAACCTCTGGCCTCAGATTTCTTACCTTAGAATAAATACCAAAGCAATACCTCCCCTGAGGTGAGCCAGCAAACTGGCTCAATACAAAAAGCCTTGGATGACTGAACAAGAAAAGTGCCGGTCACGACAAAGCTGACTGTCAAGGCAGTAGTGTTTGGTAACTGTGTGCTAGGATGCCCATGTGTTCAGGACAGAAACTCCATAAGCTAATGAAGTAGACGCAGCTTTGGCTCTGGAGCAATGAGCCCACAAACCCTCAGGGGTTGCTTCTTGGTTACTACGTAGCAGATCTTAATGCACAGTGCAATCCACCTGGAGATGGTCTGTTTGTGCACCACTTTCCAACTCTTCGTTCCAGTGAACACTAAAAAGAACTAATCGCCCACCTAGGGATCTTTGGAGCAATCGACATAAAAAGACTGTGCCCTTTTGGGGTCCAGATAGTGGAGTCTCTCTTCCTCCAAGGAAGGGTGAGGCAGAGCAAAGAAAGTTAGTAGCATGATTTTTACGCTGACGTGGAAAGGTGCCACCACTTTTGGCAGAAAAGAGGCACGGTGCAGAGAACCAGTTTGTATGGGAAGAAGCTGCTGTATGCAGGGTGAAAAGAAAGAGCTTGCAGCAAGCCGACCCTCCTTTCTGAGACTGCCTTGATTGTCAGAAGTCTACAGAGCAGTTATGCATGGGTTTAAAGGGAGAAAACATCAAACAGGTTAAAACTAAATCAAGATTCCATTGGGGAATAACCAAAGATTTGGGAGGAAACAATTGCTGAAGAACTTTGAGAAAATGTGTCACAATGGGCGATTTAAACAGCAAGGGTTGGTCAGGCAATCGCAAAAAAGCAGAGAGGGCCGAAAGGTACCCTTAATGGTGCCCAGAGCAAGGCCTTAGCAAGCTGAGGATAGAACAAACACCACCACTTCGGACAAGGTTGCAGAAAAAGGGTCAATGAGTTTCTCAGTCCACGAGCCACAAGCTTGTCCCATTGGCCAGCATATTCAGTTTTGTTTGATGTACCCCTGGCTGCCGAGATGATCTCACAGACTTTGGGAGGAAGGTCAAAGACTCTCAACTGTTGCCCCTCAATCTCCAAGTATGAAGGTGGAGAGTGTGCAGGTTCAGTTGTAGGATCCTCCCCTGTTGTTGAGACAGAAGATCGCCCCAGAACGGCAGCCTGATCAGAGGACAGATGCACATGCCCACGAGTTCTGGATACCATACACTGCTGGCCTAATCCAGAGCAACCAGGATGACTTGGGCCCAGTGTCTGTTCTTATCTTTTTCAGAACCTGGAGGAGGAGAGGTATCGGTGGGAAGGCATATGGGTGTTCCATATTCCAGTCTAGTCGGACTGCGTCTCTGAGCGATAGCTGCTTTGGAAACTCCACTGAGCAGAAGAGCCGACATTGCACATTCTGGGTGGTGCTGGATAGATTTAGTCAAGATTCTCCCCAGTCCTGAAAGAGACCTTGAGTCACCTAGGGGGTGGAAACGTAATTCGTGGTAAGCGAGGCATCGATTGCTGAGTTTGTCTGCCCTGGTGTTCAAAGATCCCGCAAGGTGCTGCACGATCAGGAAAATGCCCGGACGTTCCAGCCATGTCTAGAGGTGTAGAGCCACCTGGCACAGGGTCCTTGACCCAACACTGCATTGTTTGTTGCATTACCACATAGCAGTAGCGTTGTCCATGAACACCTGGACTAGCCTCCCTTTGATGGAGAGCAGGAGAGCTTTCCATGCCAAGCAAATCCCCCTCAGCTACAAAAGATTGATGTAGAGTCAAGTCTCCGATGGGAGACCAGAGGCTTCTGATCTCCACCTCTCCCAGAACGCTGCCCCAGCCAGAAGTGATGCATCTGTCACCACTGTCAGCTCAGGTGGGGAAGGGAGAGGAGTCTACCACTGACCCAATCGCAGTCCGTTAGCCACCACTGCAGGTCTTTCACAGTCGCCTTCGAAATCTGGACCACATCAGAGACATTCCCCTGGTGCTGTGCCCACTAGGACTTCAGATCCTACTGCAGAGCCAACATACACCATCTAGCATGCTTCACTAGCAAGATGCAGGAGGCCATCAGACTCAGCAGTCAGAGTTGATCTCACTGAAATCCAGGGCTGAGGTTGAAACATCAGGATCATAGCTCAAATGTCCTGGACTCTTCACTTCGGAGGATAGGCGCAGAATTGTAGTGTGTGCAGAATGGCTCAGATGTAAGGGAGCATCTAAAGAGGAGTCAGATGTGACTTCGGCATGGTGATAGTGAAGCTCCACAAATGCAGGATGTCCACTGTAGTCTGGAGGTGGGTAATACCTGCCTTTTGGTGAGACCCCCCTCAGCAGCCAGTCACCTAGATAGGGAAAGACTGGTACTCCCAACCTCCGCACATGTGCTGCAACCACCGCCATCACCTTTTGAACACCCGAGGGGCACTGGTGAGACCAAAGGGGAGCACAGCTAACTGGAAATGCTCCTGGCTCCTGAACTGTAGGTAATGCTGAAGGATCCACAGGACGGAGATATGAAAATAGGAGTCCTGCAGGTCCAATGCCACCGTCCAGTCTCCAGGGTCTAATGCAGACAGGACCTGGGCAAGTATCAGCATCTTGAGAGGGCGCAAATCTAGGATTAGACGGAACAAGGCTAGTAGAAATCCCGTCTATGACCACGGATGAGACGAAAGCACTGCTGCTGTGGTCAGGAAACGAGATAGGCCCAGGGATATAGGGGTGACCCTGATTTCACGAAAATGCTCGAGTTCGGTGTCAGCTTTGTTGCCAAATAGGTGGGAGCCATCAAAAGGAATGTTAATCAAGGATGACTGAACAACCCCCTAAAACCCAGTGGACCACAACAAGGTATGGCAGCGAAGTGCCGTAAAGACCATGGCCCGGTCTAGGTAGTTGGTGGTGTCCAGTCCACTACTGATGGTGAACTTACCTGCGTCCAACCATCCACCAATGCTAGGTGCAGGATGGCTTAGCCATTTTCAAGGAGCATGGGTAACAGCTGCGCAACCAAGTCCCACAGACCATGGGAATATCAGCCCAAGAGATGTGGTGTTCACCAACCGCAAGTCCAAGATGGTGGAAGAGAAGATTCGCTTCCCAAAAGTATCCAGCCTCTTGGATTCTCTAACTGTTAGGGTGAAAGGGAATGTGCTTGGGTTGACCTTAGCGGTTGAGGCCTGCACCACCAGGCTGTCAGGGGAGGGATGCTTGGAGAGGAAGGCTAGGTATCCTGGGGCGAGACAATGGCAATGGGCAATCATACGGTGCACAGGAGCCCCTGGGAAAGGTTTAGCCCAGACCTCCAGAAAAACGTCTTTGAGCGCCTCATTAAAGGGGAGCAATATCTTGGCATAGCTTACCCCGGGATGAAGCACCTTCGTCAAGACGTTGGTCCTGACCTCGATGATGGCAGTTGTAGGTCAAGGACCTCCACAGCCCTACGCATCGCAGTGCTAAAGATGCGTCTTCTGGGGTGGCGGCTCTAGGGGGCCAAGTTGACATCATAGGAGAACCTGCCAGTAGTAACTCAGCAGTGGCACCTCTCAGCTCCACTGGGCTCGAAGGCATGCCAGAGGGAATCGGTGGCTCAAAGATGGCATGCATGGCATCATAGAAGTCTTTCAGTTGGGCAGGAATTTCCCCAGGCACCAGAAACGGACCCAGTGGGGATCAGACACAGACATTTGTCTGTGACATTCCCCACAAGATATAAAACCTGTAGGTTTATTAGAGGGCATATCCCTAGTACACTGGGAGCAATTGCAGAAAAAAGGTTGACAAAAAGCTGAAAAAAGTGGGCAAAAAGTAATCGAGGTAGCTTTCCGGATCTGCACTGCTGGCAGGGAAAGAAAGGAACTGCTGTGGCACATATATGGACACCGCTATGTCACTTCTGACGCGAACAAACAAGTTACTTACCTTTGGTAATGCCTTATCTGGTAGAGACTCTATATAGCCGCAGATTCCTTACAACAAAATTATCCCCAGGCATCAGACTGGATGCGGAATTCATTCCATGAGCGGTACCCCTGCACGCCAGTAGGTGGCGTCATTCGGTTCCACGTGGCGTCGTCTGCGCCGGAAGTGACGTGTGTGGTGCCTATATTGGCGTCACCCCAGGGCGCTGATGTCAGTTTCATTTTGCAACTTTCCATGCCAGGAGCACGGAGCCACGAAGAACACTGACCAGTGGTGTGGAAAACTAGGGCCCTGAAAAGCGAACAGCCCTGTCCCTAGAAATCTGTTTTCAGAGCGGGGAGGATGAGTGGGTCAGTAAGGAATCTGCAGCTAGTTTCTCTACCAGATAAGGCGTTACCGAAGGTAAGTAACTTGTTCATCTGTTAGAGACTTCTAGCTGCAGATTCCTTAACTTAGAATAGATACCCAAGAAGTACCTCCCCGGAGGTGGGTTTCTGAAACTGTTTCATAATAGAAAGTGCTGCAGGACCAATCAAGCAAAGTGCCCAACCCAATGGACCCGATTGTCCAGGTACTAATGCTTAGTAAACGTGTGTAGAGAAGCCCATGTTGCTGCCTGGCAGATATCCAGGACCGGAACTCCACTTGCAAATGCAATGATCGCAGCCTTAGCTCTGGTGGAATGAGCATGCAATACCTCAGGGGGTTGCCTCTTGGCTAATGCATAGCACATCTTAATGCAGAGCACTATTCATCAGGAGATGGTCCGCTTCTGCACAGCCTCTCTCTTCTCCGCTCAGACATATCCCATGAAGAATTTACAAAGTTTGAAGCACACGCTGCTGATATCAATTACAGTGTAGTTCACCTATAGAGTATCATAACACAATGACAACATTCCGTATCTTCTTGTGTGTTACTTTTATTCCATCCACTTCTTTTAGCCTTAGCCAACACGTTTCGTTGCTTGAGGGTGTCACCCCTGCGACTTCCTCAAGGCTAAAAGCAATACAAATACCAATATTGTAATATGAAAATAAAATACAAAATATAACTAAGAAATACAAAGCATGCTGTCATTATCATTTGCCCTGTGCAGTGTTCAACAATAGGTATATTGTGAAATACAGAGTGATGTGGAAGGCCATCGCAAGCTTTCATGAATTTAATTTAATCGAATCAACATTCCTGTGCATTGTCACACATACTCAGGTGTAAACAGAAAAACCCGGAACTCTCTTGAGCAGTCAAGGTAGAACGACAATGCTCTTTTGGGTCCAGATAGTGAAGGTGCTCCTCTTCCTTGAAAGGATGTGGCGGAGCGTAAAAAGTAAGCAGGGGGATGGACTGGCCTACACGAAAAGGAGTGACGACTTTCGGCAGAAAGGAAGCTCTAGTACGTAGAACCAGCTTGTTTGAGTAGATATTCAGGTTCGGAGGTTTGGATGACAAAGCCTGAAGCTCACTGACCCTCTGGGCCGATGTTATTGCCACCAGAAAGGCTGTCTTTATGGTAAGGAGCCTGAAAGGACAGCTGTGCAATGGCTCAAAGGGAGCATACATCAGAAAAGTTAGGAATAGATTAAGGTTCCACTGAGGCATGCAGAATGGATAGGTGGAAACGTGTTGAAAACCTTTAAAGAACTTATTTACAACATGGAATTTGAAGAGGGATGGCTGATCTGGCAACCACAGAAAGGCTGAGATGTCAGAAAAATAGCACTTTAAGGTGTCCAGTACAGAGCCATGCTGGGCTTGAGAAATAACAAGGAGAAGGACCTGAGAAAGGGAAGCAGAAAGACGGTCAACCTGTTTCTCTGCATACCTAGCCACAAACTTGCCCCAATAGCATGCGCATGAAGTCTTGGTTGAGGGATGACTGGCTGCCAAGATAACATTGCAGAATTCGGGCAGAAGGTCCAAGGCGGTCAGCTGCCGCCGCTCAATCTCCAAGCGTGAAGGCAGAGTGTTGACAGGTTTGGGTGGAGAACCATCCCCTGCTGCTGTGATAGAAGATCCTCTCGAAGGGGCAGCCTGACCGGAGGACCGATGGTAATGTTCAACAGTTCGAGATAAACTCTCCGAGCCCAGTCCAGAGCCAGAAGAATGACTTGGCCCGGTCGTTTCTGATCTTTATGAGAACTCTGGGTAGGAGTGGTATTGGCGGAAAGGCGTACAGGAGGCTAGAGATCGACTCGAGACGAAAAGCATCTCTGAGCGAGAGCCGCCTTGAAAACTCCAGCACGCAGAACTGCTGATATTACACTTTCTCTGCAGTGGTCAACAGATATAACCAATGCTCTCTACACTGCTGAAAGAGATCTTGCACCAACTACGGATGGAGACACCACTTGCGATCCGCTAGGCATCTTTGTTTGACTTCGTCTAGCCAGGCGTTCAGAGAGCCTGCCAGGTGTTTAACCACAAGGGATATGCCCTGACGATCTAACCATGTGCGGAGACGCATGGCCTCTTGACAAAGGGTCCACGACCCCACCCTGCCCCGTATGTTACAGTACAATACGGAGGTGGTTTTGTCCATGAACACCTGCACTAGCATTCCCTTGATGGAGGGTAGAAAGGCTTTTAATACCAGCTGGATCACTCCGAAGCTCCAGAAGGTTGATTTTGAGTCCAGATTCTGCTGGAGATCAGAGTCTCTGATCTCTACCTCTTCCAGATGGCCACCTCAACCCAGGAGTGACTGGTCTGTCACTACCATCAAATCTGGTTGTGGAAGGGAGAGGGGTCTGTCGCTGACTCAATCGCAGTTCGTCAGTCACCACTACAGATCTTTTACAGTGCCCTCCAAGATCTGGACCAAGTCGGAGAGATTCCCATTATACTGCACCCACCGGAACTTCAGATCCCACAGAAGAGCCCACAGAAGAGCCCGCATATGCCCACGGGTATATGCTGATGTAGGAGAGTCTATATAAAGGAGGGACAAAAGATGATTGAAGGCCCAGCACATATGCCCCCAATCAAAAATTGTCAAACAAAGGGTATGCAGTTCCACGTAGAAAAGTAGGGAGAAAACAGTTGGAGGCACCT
The DNA here is from genome assembly GCA_963921515.1 of Calotriton arnoldi. NCBI lineage: Eukaryota > Metazoa > Chordata > Amphibia > Caudata > Salamandridae > Calotriton > Calotriton arnoldi. The sequence goes on along the minus strand of CAWUFW010002082.1, from coordinate 424,190 downwards.
GGGGGGTTGATGAATAACTAGAGGAAACCCAAAACCAAATTTAATATCTGGGTTCCTTAGTTATGAGTAAAACCAAAAAGTGGATATGATGGTCCACGATAGCTCTAAGGAATTACGTGAAGGTCAACATGTTTCTTGCCTATCAAATGCCAAAAAGATCACTGCAATTCATCAGGACCAAATTACTGGGCTACTCAAAAAGTGGGTTTGTAAAAGTCCCAAGTATTAGAAACCGTTCCAAACCTTATCACCAAAGTATATAGTATACCTTCTGAATTAATAGACCAACCTAGAAGAGAATACAAGAGTATATAACAGAGCAATCAGCAGGCAAATGTTCATAAGCCGACTGTACATTTAAAGCTCCACATGCTGAGTACACCTTCACCTCCACCTCAGAGGTCTAAGTATAAATTAACCACAAGAACAAATGTTGGTCAAAAGGAAAGTAAAAATAAAGAAACAAACAACCACACAGTTGAACAGGTGCCACCCAACATACCGGACTTGACGGCACCCATGCACAGAATAGGGACAAATGTCAAAAAGTTTGGTCATAAAGGGGGGGGGATTACCACCCCCCCAACAGCGAGTAGTAGAGGGACGCCTATTGGCGTCAAGCCCCTTAGAGTGGTACATAAACACAAGAGGACCATGGAAGTTTCCAGGCATATACAGAGGTAACCATTGTGAGGGGAAATAAAGATTGCAAAGGACATACCAAGCGGTGGGTCCACATAGGGCAATAGTCACTGATTGTATTGCACGTGGTTGGCAAACGACCTACCCAGAGCTCCGCTACCATAACGGTAACTCCTTGGCGGAGCAGGCAGTGTTTTAAAGCCAGAAAGCGGGGCTCGTGAGTTGAAACAGGTGCCGCCGCACTGAGGGGACTAGACCAAATGTATCTTGACGCCATGTTGGATGAAGAGTGGTAAACTAAAAAGGGTCTCAAACTCCTTGAGGATGCAGGAGGCCATGAGGCCCAGCAGCCTCAGAGTCAGTCTCACGAAAATCTAGGATAGAGGCTGAAACATTGGTATTGTCGCTTGAATATCCTGAACTCGCCACTCGCGAGGATAAGCCTGAAACTGCACAGTGACAAGAACAGCTCAAATGAAAGGGAGCAGGTGTGACTTTGGCACGTTGATAGTGAATCTCAGGAAATGTAGGAGGTCCGCCATAGTCTGGAGGTGGGAGATGACCTCTTTGGGTGAGCCAGCCTTCAACAGCTAGTAGTCGAGATAGGGGAAGACTGGAACCCCTGATCTCTGCAGATGAGCTGCAACCACCGCCATCACCTTGGTGAACACAGGAGGGGCCCTGGTAAGGCCAAAGAGGAGCATGGAAATTTAAAGTGCTCGTGGCCCACCGTGAACCGCAGGTGACGTCTGGGGCAGGAAAGATGGGAATGTGGAAGTATCCTTGCTGCACGCCCAACGCTACAATCTAGTCTCATGGGTCCAGGGTAGACAGGACTTGAGCGAGCGTGAGAATTCTGAATTCCTTCTTTTTCAGGAAGAAATTGAGAGGGGGCAAGTCTACGATAGGGCACCAGAAAGTAGCAGGAATAACAACCACAACCTACTTCTGATGCTGGCACCCTCTCTATGGCTCCCTTGGCCAAGAGATCCTGCACTTCCTGGCGGAGAATGAGATGTGGTTCTCTGTCAGCCTGTCGCAAGTAGGTGGAATAGGTGGAGGGGTAGTCACAAAGGGGAGGGAATAGCCCCTTTGGACAATCTGGAGAACCCAGCGGTCGGATGCTATTGACCTCCAGTGGTGCAGGCGAAGGTGTATTTTGCCTCCCACTGGGTGCCTATGATGGTCGGAGGACAAACTGAAGGGGCGTGGAGGCTGCAGCTGCCGGGGGGGGGGGGGGTCGATGGCCCGACCTCAGGCTGTCTCACCTACAGGCCTGTGGGTGCCACGTCCTCGGCCATGACATGAGAAGCCTAGTGACCATGGTGGCTTGACAGGTTGAGACGCAGCTGGAAGCCCCTTCTGTGGCCACGAAATTAATGGAAGCCGGACAGTGGCTGGCGAGAGGTGATGCAAAGGCCCAAGGATCTGGCCGTAGCCCTGCTGTCCTTGAAGTGCTCCAGCGCAGAATCCGCATGGTCTCCGAAGAGACAGAAGCCATAAAAGGTCATGTCCATGAGTGAGGCCTGGACATCCCCAGACAAACCAGGAGCAGCACTATTAGTCCACCGAGGATGAAACGGCTCAGCCTAGCGAGTCGTCGGATTAAGTCCACAGTGTATGGAGAAAAAAGCTGCATCCCTCCAGTCAGCAATAGCTTGAGAGAGTATAGCTCTGGCATCCTCCAAGACCATAGGCAGCACCTGTGCAACTGAGTCATACAGCGAGTGGGATTATTGGCCCAAAAAGCATGCAGTGTTCACCGACCGCAGTGCCAGGCTGGCAGAAGAGAACATCTTGTTCCCCAGTGTATCCAGCCTCTTTAACTCCCTGTCTGGGGGAGGGGTAGGGAATGCACCACGATTTAATTTGGAAATGGAGGGTTGGACCACCAAGTTCTCCAGGGTAGGGTGTGTTGAGAGGAAACTGGGGTCCCTGGAGAGGGTTGGTGGCGGAGGGCAACAAACCTATTCACAGGAGCTCAAGCGTAGGGCTTAGACCAGGCCCTGAGCTGGATGTCTGTGAGGGCTTTGTTAAAAGGAAGAAGCCATTCAGATGTGGTGACTCCTGGCTGAAGCACCTCAGCCAAAACATTTGTCTTGACAGCCACAGTGGGTGGCTGAAGGTCTAGGATCTCAGCCGCCCTTCATCACCACCATACATACACTTATATACCTTCTCAGTCATCCATTCAGCAACTCAAGTAACCTCTCATTCAACATTTACAGACACTGATGCACCCACACATTCACCCATACAATTACTCATTCACCCTCTCGTTCAACATTACAGTCACTCACACACCCACCCATACAGATACTCACACAGCCACTCATGCTAATACACCCACCAACCCAGCCACTTACTCATCCATGCATAAAAACGAACATTCACACACTCCCTAATTTTTCTCTCGCATACCCACTCACTCTTCTACTCACCACTTATACAACCAATCACACACCCATACAGGCACTCCCATAGCCACTTGCCTTCCGTATATATATTTGACAGTGAGCTACATTTAAAAAACACTCGCATACACTGGATGAAATCATACATGTATTCACACCCCCATACCTCCTCTAGTACGCCAACTAACACATCCAGACAACCACTGATATACCCATTCACAGAGTTATTCCAATACTCATACACCTATTTACTCTCATATAGAGCCACTCTCACACCCACTCACTCACTCGTACAGTCACTCACACAAAATCTTGCTCACCCACACAGCAAGTCGCACACCCACTTATACAAAAATACAACTATTCACACAGATACACGCAAGGATACATACAGTCACACTACCAATGACATTATATACGTTAAAGGTGTACCACTTAATAAAACCATCTAGTATTCAATTTTAACTTTTGTTACACATTAGTATAATTTTATCAGCCATAAACACTTACAAAATACTTACACTCACTTGGTGATGTCATGAGTGATGTCATGAGTGATGTCATGAGTGATGTCATGAGTGATGTCATGAGTGATGTCATGTGAGATGTCATGTGAGATGTCATGTGAGATGTCATGTGAGATGTCATGAGTGACGTCATGAGTGACGTCATGAGTGACATCATGAGTGACGTCATGAGTGACGTCACTGACCATGTCATGAGCGATGTCATATGTGAGGTCATAAGCAGAGCATTGTGGGGGTGGGAGTTATAGTTTGCTCTGGTGACTAGAACTGCTGAATACCACTTGTTTTGTGAGAGTAAAATGTAAGCCTAACTATAACGTCCCTGTAACCTTTGGTTTTTTCAGTGACGGAAAAAAAAATATATATATATGTATATATGCACATATATACACACACATATTGAGGGTGATTGAGGGTGTTTGGGTGGCAAGGGTATTTTTAGGGTGGGTAAGGGCATTTGAGCGGCAACTATTTTCAGGGTTTAGGATGGGTAAGGGTATTTGGGGGGTAAGGGTAATTTTATGGCTTATGGTGGGTAAGACTATTTGGGTGGCAAGGGTATTTTTAGGGTTTAGGGTGGGTAGGGGTAATTGGATGGCAAGGGCAT